>JAPDNY010000006.1:95427643-96767643 GCA_029375565.1 Gekko gecko
TAAACCCCTTCTCTCTTAGCTCCCCCACCCAGGCCAGCTTTTGAAGATGCCGCCTCCCTTTTGCTTCCCCTTCTTACATCACTTCCGGTGATGTCAGGGGGTGTGGCATATGCTAATAGCCTAATAGCTCATTAGCATACCATATGCTAATGAGCTCCTGCAGCTGTTCTTCTACGAAAAGACCCCTGATCGTGCCTATGTTTCTCAGCTTAAAAGGGGGCATTTGGTTGGACTTGGGGGGGTACTCTGGGAATCCAAAGTCCAGAGTGGTGGCAGCTGAAGGTGGCAACCCGCTGGGGTTATGACAGAGGTCCTTTCACAAATTAATGACTTGTGGCCAGGGCCGGTGCTAGGTTTTTTTGCACACTAGGCAAGGCTATCTTCTGGCGCCTCCCCCATGTGCCCACCAATTTTCAAACATAGATGCATTTTAGGAAGAATGACATTCACCGGACCATATGTCCATAGCACAGATTTTAGGCCTAGAACCATGCCCTGAAGTCCCAGTCTTAGTTATCAGTTACACAGACTTGGCTTCTAAATACTGAACTCAAGCAGGAAGACACACCTTTTTGGTTGACACAACAACTCTGTGAGGTAGATTAGGCTCAGAGAGGGTGAATGGACCAAAATGATCCAGCGGTCTCCCATGATGCAACAGGGATTCCAACCTGAGTTCCACAAATCCTCTTGAGCTGGGAGCCAATGTTCAGACTCTTTGCTTTATTTTCTGCTCTGCCCACCAACCCTGTGCTTCAGTATTTACTGATGAGCTATGCAGGCCCAAACCTGTACACAGTATTCCCAATGAGGCCACACCATGGATCTGTACAGGGGCTACTGCAGAACATGGGGTTGAGACTTTCATTGTGCTCTCCACCACAACCCCACTAGCAGAGAGCTGAAACTGGGATTTTTTGTCTCCCTGTGCATCCATGTGCTGTGGAAGAGGCCCCAGGAGTGGGCTCTCAAGAGGCCAGGGATCAGGATCGTGGCAGACCCTTTACAGCATTGGGGCAAAGCCCACTCCTGTCCCTCCCTCCCTCCCTCCCTCCTTTGGGGCTTTGTACTCAAAAGATGCCCCCCAGTCATTTAAGCTGGGCTCTCTGCCCTGCTTCAAGTGCCCTCAAGGATACAGGCATCTACACCAGGGGAGCTTAAAACTCTTAGGAAGGGAGCTGACTGTCCCAAGAGCACCAAGGGCTGCTGCCTCCTGGGTAGAACCCTCTCCTCATGGCCAAACACACTCCTGTCTACTTCAATCAAGCTGATTGCAATATGCATTGTTGTGTACCCAGCGAGACGGCACACGTGGTCGTGTCCACACGTGGCCATGTAAAGGGCCCAAGCTTCACTCCGAAAGACAATAGCCCAAACGGATCCTAGCACGCACCTATCGGAGAGCTAGGATCCGAGTATGGACCTATGGGACTTGAATGTACTGTAAATAGCGTATCATGGGAGTGTGTGTGTGTTGGGTATGGTTTGGCTACAGGGATATAAACCGGCCTCTGGGCCAGGGAATCTCATCTCAAGATCTGATGGTAACTAAATAAAGTATGAGCTGAAATCAGGGCTGGCTCGAGGTGTTTCTGCGCCCTAGGCGGGGTGCAGGTGCCAACCTCCTGGTGGGACCTGGAGACCCTTTTGCCACTGCCTCCTCCCCCCCAGGGGGGAGGGGGAGGGCAGGCGAGCTGCGCTGCCACTTCCTGTGACCCACTGAGCATTCTGAACTGGCGGTGGCGGCGAGTCCCCGCTGGCTGCCACCATGCCGCCCCGCCTCCTCCCCCCCAGGGGGGAGGGTGGGCAAGCTGCGCCACCGCTTTCTGTGCCCTGGTCAGGCATTTTGAACTGGTGGTGGCAGCAAGTCCCCACTGGCTACCGCCATGCCACCCCTCTTCCTCCCCCCCAGGGGGGAGGGGGAGAGCAGACGAGCTGTGCCACCGCTTCCTGTGCCCCAGCCAGGCGTTCTGAACTGGCAGCGGTGGTGAGTCCCCGCTGGCCACTGCCATGCTGCCCCCGTCTCCTCCCCCTGGCCAGGCATCCTTGTACTGGCAGTGGCAGGCACCTGGTTAGGGCAGCCGGGGGGGGTTGGGGGGCAGGGTGCTCTTTGGCGCCCTTGAGGCGAGTGCCTAGTTCACCTAGCGGGCTAGCCGGCCCTGGCTGAAATCACTCTCCAATGCATCAGTCTCAGTACTTTATACTTTCGACTAGGATGGGATCCCTATGAGTGAGCCTGACTCTTCCTCCAGCATAGCACCGAGCACCAATCCTTCAGAAGCCGCCGCGCCCTACACCACTCATTTTTTTTTTTTAAACAAAATTTTTATTGGGATACATTCAACATTTCCAATCACGTTACCAATACAATTTCAGAAAAGAAGATCCCCGTCCCAATCCCCCCACCCCCTAATAGGCTTCCAACACTGCTAATAACAAACAGAAAAATTATAAGGCAATCAAGCTTAGACTTAAGTACATCGACAAACCAGGTAACACATTTGAATTATATATAACCTCTACAATTTCAGCATATTGTATATAACAGTACATACAGTTCAAAATTCATTTCATTTCTCGTTCAATATCCATACGTATCCAAGTTATATATTTTCCCCTTCATTCTATATTCAGTTTCTAGATACAGTTTCAATCCTTCCCAGTCTTTTAGGTATTGTTCTGCCATTTGTCCATTTAATTTCTTTGTCATTTTGTCCATTTCCGCTAAAAATAACAGTTTTCTCAACCAGTCATGTACATCTGGCACCTTCTCCATTTTCCAATGCTGAGCAAAGGCCATTCTCGCCGACGTAATCATGTACCATAACAATGTCCTTTTTTCTTGTGGAATTTTTTCCATTGTCAAACCGAGGAGAAGAAGTTCTGGCTTTCTCTCAATTGGGATTTTCAGTATTTTCTGCATCACACAATGTATATTAGACCAGTATGCTTTCACTTTATCACATGACCACCACATATGGTAAAAAGAACCCTCTACTTTTTTACATTTCCAGCATTTATTACTCAAGTTCTTATCCATACTAATATTGGCAATCTTTTTTGGTGTCATGTACCATCTATACATCATCTTATAACAATTTTCTTTTACATTGATACAGGTAGACATTTTAAAAGATCTTTTCCACAAAAATTCCCATGATTCCATAGAAATTTCTTTGTTCATATTTATGGCCCACTTTATCATTTGTTCTTTAACAGTTTCATCCAAAGTATATACAGTCAACAAAGTTTTATACATTTTTGATATCATTTTCCGTTCTTTTTTCAACCATATATTTTCAATATCATCATTCATAGCTCTAAAACCAAACTCTTTACAGTCTTTTTTATAGATGTCCCTTATTTGACAATATTGTAGCCAACCATACTCAAATTCTAATTCGTTATTTGGTTTTAAAACATATTTTTTCCCTTCTTTTTGCAACAATTCCTGATACTTCAACCAGTCATTACCTTTATATTCTGAAAACAAATGTATAACTGCAGCTGGAACAATCCACAGAGGCCTT
The DNA here is from genome assembly GCA_029375565.1 of Gekko gecko. Taxonomy (NCBI): domain Eukaryota; kingdom Metazoa; phylum Chordata; class Lepidosauria; order Squamata; family Gekkonidae; genus Gekko; species Gekko gecko. The sequence continues at coordinate 95,431,174 of JAPDNY010000006.1, forward strand.
TCATCCGAAATTGTATCCTTATACCTGATCCATGCATCAAACAGTGTCCTCCTTACATAATGATGCTTAAACATAGAGTCAGCTTTGTTTTTCCCATACCAAAGATAGGCATGCCAGCCAAATCTGCAATCGTGCCCCTCAAGAGCTAAAAGTTTTCTATTTTCCAAATTTACCCATTCAGATAACCAAGACATACATACTGCTTCATGATACAAACGCAAATTCGGGACTTGGAAGCCACCCCTGTCTTTAATATCATACATTATCTTCATTTTAATTCTTGGCTTCTTCCCTGCCCAGATAAACTTAAAGATTTCTCTTTGCCATTTTACCAACACTTTTCCATCTTTCACAATTGGTATTGTCTGAAACAGAAACATTAACCTGGGCAGTACATTCATTTTAATAACGGCAATTTTTCCAAGAAGAGATAACCTTAGTTTTTCCCATTTTTCTAAATCACTCTTTATCGAACCCCACAGTTTTTCATAATTATTCTTAAACAAATCTATATTCTTCATTGTAATTTCAACTCCCAAGTACTTAACCCTTTTAACCACTTCACATTCTGTCACATTTTGTAACATTTGTTGCTTTGTACCAATCATATTTTTACACAGTATCTTAGATTTATTTTTGTTGACATAAAACCCTGCAAGATCACCAAACTCTCTTACTTTTTCAAATACCTTAGGCATATTATTAACAGGATCTTCAACAATAAACATAATATCATCCACAAATGCTCTTAATTTAAATGAAAAACCTCCAATATTCAAACCTTTTATATTATCATCATCTCTGACCGCTTGTAGCAAAATCTCCAAAATCCAGATAAATAACAATGGTGACAGGGGACAACCTTGTCTAGTACCTTTTCTTACCCGGAACATATCTGTTGATTCTGCATTGACAATCACCAAAGCTTTTTGTTCTTTATATATCGATTGAATCATTCTTGTATATTCTATGCCCATCAAAGATTTCTCAAGCACTTTAAACATAAATTCCCAATTCAAATTATCAAAGGCCTTCTCTGCATCCAAAAATAAAAAAGCAACTTCTTTTTCAGGGTGTTTATCATAATACTCAATTGCGTCCAAAACAACCCTCATATTGTCTTTAATTTGTCTATTTGGTAAAAAACCAGCTTGATCTTCAACAATAGTATCTTTCAAAAACTTTTTAAGGCGCTCTGCCAATATTTTTGCAAATATTTTATAATCGTTGTTCAATAATGAAATGGGCCGGTAGTTTTTAACATTTGTTAAATCTTGCATTTCTTTAGGGATTAAGGTGATTGCAGCTTCATTCCAGGAGTCTGGGATCTTTCCTGTCTTTCTAATTTCATTTAGAAGAATCTCCAACACCGGGACCAAATCTTCATGAAATTTTTTATAAAATTTAGCTGAAAAGCCATCCGGGCCTGGGACTTTAGAGATTTTTGCCTCAGCTATTGCTTTACTGATTTCGTCTTTAGTTATTGCAGCATTTAAAAATGTTTTCATTTCGGGGTTTGGTTGTATCAAGTTAGCTTTGGATAAGTAATCCAACATTTTTTGAGGATCCGCTTGCTTCGATTGAAAGAGAGTTGCGTAATATTTAAAAAATTCCCTTTTAATTCCTCCTGGGTCTAAAATCTCTTTATTTCCATCTTTCAAACAGGTGATTGTTTTATTCTCTCTTCTTTTCTTTAATTGCCATGCTAAATATTTGCCAGGTTTATTTGCACCTTCAAAGGATTTCTGTTGCAATTTTTTCAAGTTCCAAAATACTTCTTTGTTCAACCTTGCCTCATATTGCTCCCTTAGAATCCTCAATTCTCTCAAAATCTTCTTTTTACCAGGCCTTTTCTTAAGTTCTGTTTCTTTTTTCCGAATATTTTCCATAATTTCTTTGTCTATCTTCATTTGTTGTTTCTTTTCATTATTATTGATTGCAATCAGATGTCCTCTCATCACAGCCTTGTAGGCTTCCCATACCGTTTGCGTCTGTACACTTTTATTTAAGTTCAATTGAAAGTATGTTTGGGTTTCTGACCTTATTTTATCCACGATATTTTGCTTGTCCAGCAAATCTTCGTTAAGTCGCCATCGAAATTTTTTCCTCTTAACATACGTTGACCATTTTATCGGACTGTGGTCAGAAAGAATCCTAGGCAATATCTCAATTTTGCGTGTTTGCAAGATTAAATTCTCTGTCATCCACATCATATCTATCCTGGAAAAAGATTCGTGTCTTGATGAATAAAAAGAGTACTCTCTATCTCTGGGATGTTTGATTCTCCAAACGTCTGCCAAGTGTTCATGTTTAGTCAATTGGAAAAAGACTTTAGGAAGTTTGCCCATGGCCTCAATTCCTTTTTTTTTATTTTCTATCAACAACATTGTCAACAGTACCATTAAAATCGCCCATTAAAATCGTTTGCTCATAGGTCAACTGTCGTAGTTGTTCCCACAGATCCTGAAAAAAGTTTTCTTTTGCCCCATTGGGAGCATAGAGATTAACAATTAATGTCTTTTTGTTCTGCAGCACAACTTCTACCGCCAAAAATTTCCCTTCATCGTCTTTAAAAATTTCTTTTGGTTCCAGCTCTTTTTTAATATATGTAACAACTCCTTTTTTCTTTTGAGAGGAGAGTGAATAAAATTCCTCTCCTAATCTTTTTTGAATCAAAAATTTGGCATCTGATTTTTTAATATGTGTTTCTTGCAAACAAACAATATCACATTTCTGTTTTTCCAACCAGAGTCTGATATTTTTCCTTTTTTGGGGTGAATTCAGTCCATTAACATTCCATGAAATTATTTGACTCTCCATGTTGATTCTGTAATTATTTATCAGAGTCTTTAAAATTATCATTGATGAATCTGGTCATTTGGTCAACTGACTTGATGGTGACTCTCTTCTGCTTGAACGAAAAACTGACACCTTTAGGAATTTCCCATCTATATCTTATGCCCTCTGTTTTCAGCTTGTCAATCAGGTCTTTAAAAAGTCGTCTGTCCTGAAGCATCGCTCTGGGTAGTTCCTTTAGGACCATGATTTTCTTGTTGTCAATTATGAAGTCATCCTGAAATTGTTGCTTGAACAAATCCTCCTTCAGCTTCTTAGATATAAACTGGACAATTACATCTCTAGGTAATTTTTTCCTTTGCGCAATCGCAGAATTGACTCTGTATACCACATCAATCTGTGCCGCCACTCTCTCCTCTTCCATTTTCAAAAAGTCTGCAACAGCATCTACCATGACTGAATGGATGTCCTCATTCTTGTCTTCAGGGATCCCCCTGAATCTCATGTGGTTAATCATTGCATTATATTGGACCATCACATTCACTTTATCTGTTTCTAAAGTGACCTCAGCTATATTAGATGCTACTCCCTTCACCCTTACATCCATCTCATCTGCTCTTTTGGTCAGCGTCTGTATCTCTTTTGTAATTCCAGACATTTCTTTTTTCAACTCTGTTACTTCTGTTATTACAGTCTTTTCCAGCTTCAGAATCGCGTCCATCACTCGTTTCTCCATAGCTTCCATCATGCCCTGTAGCTTTTTTTCCTCTTTCCCAGCCATTTTCGGGGAGGACCAGGTATTTGCCCTCTGTCGTTGCCGCAGGTCGTAAGCCGTTGTTCAGAATTTTCCCTCCAACTCACTCTAAATCAAAGTCCTTCTTGTGCCCACCTAAATCGCACTAATTTCACTTTTTTATATTAAGTCTTTCGTTTAAAATCAAAGAAAATTTTTCTGACCTTCCCAAAATGGCGGGCGCAATTTCTCTATGGTAAATGGTTCTTCCGGGTACTCACTTCCTGTCCGGCAATCTTAATGGTCCCCCTTGTTCCTGATTTCTTCCCTTCTTCCGGCCTCCTTGGTCTTCTCTAGGATGATTACTTGTCTGTTCTGAAGTCACTTCCTGTTTTGCCGATTTCTGCTGCAGCAGCTACAGTACTTTTCCACTGCAGTTCTCGCGGAGTTACTGTTAGTTTCTATTTTAAAGTCAATAATCTAACCGCAGGAATGATCAACAATTCGGCTTTTTGGCCTTTTTTAGCTGTTTAACTGCACTTTTTCTGCTCCAATGTTAGTACGACAGATACAGCACGATCATGCGCTTCATCGGATGTTGTTTATTTTCGGCCGAAACGCGTCTCCGGTGAGCAATTTTAAAAAGTTACCTTCAAAGTCCGTGTCTTGTTATAGCAGTGTTTCCTTGATATCAGTTTCCGTAGAATGTCTTGGAGGTCTGGGTCATGTGTTCTTATGTTGAGAATCCAACTCGGTGGGGTCTTGTAGAGATTTTCCGAAGTACCTTCTCTGGGGGAGGGGATCAAGGCTGGTCGCGGCGCTCTTTAAAGCCCCGCTATCAGCCGATCTCAACTCCTCTCTCGGGCCAGGCTCTCTGCCAGTCACCCCCCTGCCTGGGGGATCTGCGGTGGGCTATTTGAAGCCCACCCTGTTGTCAAGACCCTCCGTTTGCTCTGGGAGCTCTAACGAGCAAGCCAGAACACCTTAGGACGCCATGAATCCCAGACCGGAAGCCCGCGCCCTACACCACTCATGAGCAACACTGCAATGTGCATCACTCCCCAGGACATCACTCCCTGCTTCACTCAAGAATCATGGCTGTCGCTCTGGGACACCTTGAGGTCTTCGACCACACACCCCAAGTTCTGAGAATCGTCTGCTCACCAGCATCTTCACCTACCATGAGGTCACAGATGCCAACAAGAAACAGGCCCTACTCCTCAGCACATGTGGAGTGGCCACCATTCATCTGGCCAAGGGCCTCCTGGCACTCAAGCAGCTGACAGAAAATACCTACAACGAGATCATTGCGAGCTTAACGAAGTACTACACACCGAAGCCCACCATATTGGCCAAGCGCATGGACTTCCAAGTGCACCTCCAGAAGCCCAGTGAAATGGCCGTGGTATTCATAGCTGAACTCCATCAACAAGCGATGGACTGTGAGTTCACGAAGGTGGAAGAAAATATCCTGACACAATTCGTCTGCGGTCTGTGGGATGCCATAGTCTGCCACAAATTGGTAGGCATCACAGACCTCAAGACAGAGGGAGCCCTCCAGATGGCCACCGCATTCAAGGGCTCACACTGCAACCGTCCGCCATCTTCATCTTTAACACATCACGTGTTACCAGCTGCGGCATCTGACAACTTGGATGAAGATGAGGTCCTCCAGATTTGCCAACCCAGCTGCTGGAATCACCAGCCCCAGGCTGGGGCTACCGCACATCGGGGAAAACCAGCATCCCAAGCGCCCTGTGCTAGCTGTGGAGACTCACACGAGCGCAAAACGTGCTGCTTCCATGATGCCATCTGCTGAACAAGTGGAAAACAAGGCCACATTGCCCAGGCCTGCTGATCCTGTGGCAACTGGAGGACCATGTCCACTCACCAGGAGGACCTGGACCTGCATTCGCTGACCTTCAACCACCACCAGCACCAGGTAATGAATTTGGCCCAGAAGCCCCTAACAAAATGCACATTACGGTATTAATAGAAGGGTCCCCCTGCCTCATGGAACTGGACACAGGCTCCTCTTTTTCCATATTTTCCACTGAGACCTTCCAGAAGCTCTGAGCCCGGGGGGGGGATCCCTCCTGAAACATCCATGGGGTCTGTCCCTTAGGGACTTAGTAACCCTGGTGAAGCCCAATGGGGATGTCAGAATTTATGCCAGCTATAAGTGCACCATTAACAAGGCACTGCAAGACCATGCAAACCTGGTACCGGTGGTCAGTCACATGTTGGCCTCCTTGTCAGGGGCTAGGGTTTAGAGAAGACAATCCATCAAGTTCCAGAGACACTGGGGTTCCAGAGTAGCAGCCAAGTGTACCGTTGAAGACTGCCGGAAACTCCTCACAAACTAGATTTAGGCCAGGCCTATCAGCAGCTACCGGTGGACGACACCACCACCGAGGCCCAAACAATAATAACGCACAGGGGGGCTTTTAGAGTGCAGCGATTGTAATTTGGGGTGAGTGTGGCACCCAGTATCTTCCAAAACTTGATGGATTGTCTTCTCAAAGGCATCCCAGGAGTCCAGCCATTCTTCGATGATGTTCTGATCGCGACCCCAGACTCTGAAACATTCGCTGAGCGGCTGCAGTCACTGCTGGAATGCTTCGCCGCAGCTGGGCTGAAGGTGAAGTGGGAGAAGTGCCTATTAGGGTGCCGCGGGTGGAATTCCTGGAGTTTGCCGTGGATGCCCAGGGGATTCACCCTACACAAGACAAAGTCTGTGCCATCTGTCAAGCGCCCACACCCTCTTCCAAGGTGGAGTTACAGGCTTTCCTGGGCCTTTTAAATTTTTACCACTCCTTCTTACCCCATGTCATATAGGTAAAGGTAAAGGTTTCCCTTGCTCGAAAGCCAGTCGAATCCGACTCTAGGGTTCCGGTGCACATCTCCGTTTCAAAGCCGAAGAGCCAGCGCTGTCTGAAGACATTTCCGTGGTCATGTGGCTGGCATGACTAAACACCAAGGCGCACGGAACGCTGTTACCTTCCCACTGAAGTGGTACCTATTTATCTACTTGCAATTTCTTGCTTTCAAACTGCTAGGTTGGCAGGAGCTGGAACTAGAGACGGGAGCTCACCCCGTCATGCGGCACTCCTGGGTCTTGAACTGCTGAACTACTGACCTTCCACAGCCTGCAGTTCAGCGTCTTAACCACTTGAGCCACCGCAGCTCCCTCATGTCATATACTAAGATGTAAAAGATGGCCATGGCTGGCTAGCCGGGCCATGCAGTCAGGCAGACCCCTGGACCTTTGGTCCTAAAGACAATAGCCACCTTGGATCCTAGGGTGCACCAATGGGCTCGCCCGGATCCAACAGGGAACCGATTGAAACAAAGACTTGTAAATAGAGCCAATTATTATTATTTTCTTTTGGACTTTTATCCCGCCCTCCCGCTGAGGCAGCTCAGGGTGGCTTACAAACAGTTAAAACCTGTATACAATTTCAAACACAATATTACTACATCTAAAAACAATACAATAAATACTAAATTGCATTAAAATATGGCAGCGTTCTGTATAAAGTGCTGTATAAAGTGCTGGTGCTGTTGCAGTACTGCTGGTGTGGCAAGCATATCAAAATGCTTGTGCTAGTGCTGTTGCAGTACTGCCGGTGTGACAAGCATATTAAAATGCTTGACGGAAGAGCTCGGTCTTTAGTGCTCTATGGAATTGTTGCAAATCCCGTACTGCTCGGATTTCAGCCGGGAGCTCATTCCATAGCTTTGGTGCAGCTAGAGAGAACGCCCTAGTTCTTGTTGTTGTTAACTTAGCATCTCTTAGGCCAGGGGGGACCAGACAGTTTTGTGTCCCTGAACGCAGTGCCCTCAGGGGAACATGCAGGGAAAGGCGGTTCCTCAGGTAGACAGGCCCCAGACCATTTAGGGCTTTAAAGGTCAAAACCAGCACCTTGAAGCGTATCCGGAACTCTATTGGCAGCCAGTGCAACTGCTTTAGTACAGATTGGATGTGCTCCTGCATGGGAAGTCCCATCAACAACCTGGCCGCTGCATTCTGCACCAGCTGTAGCTTCCGGAGTTGCCCCAAGGGCAGCCCCATGTAGAGAGCATTGCAGTAATCCAGCCTCAAGGTGACCATCACATGGATCACTAATGCCGGATCATTGCATTTGAGGAAGGGGACCAACTGCCTGATCAGCTAAGAATGGTAAAAGGCTGCTTTGGCAGTGGCTGCTACCTGGGCCTCCATTGACAAGGAAGCATCCAGGAGCACTCCCAAACTCCTGACCCTCGGTGCTGGCACTAATGGCGCCCCACTGAAGGTCGGGAGAGGGACCCCTAACCCGTACCACTCCGATTCAGGCACAGGACCTCCGTCTTCATCGGATTCAGTTTCAGCCAACTCAGCCTAAGCCAACCCGCTACATCCCGCAACACTCGGTCCAGATCTTCCAGGTTAGAGCCAGACTGACTGCCCAACAACAGATAGAGCTGGGTGTCATCCGCGTATTGGTGACTGCCTAGCCCATGCCTCCGGGCAATCTGGGCAAGAGGGTGCATATAGATGTTAAATAGCATCGGGAAGAGAACTGCCCCTTGGGGCACTCCACAACCAGTGGGTGCCTTTGGGACAGCTTCTCCCCAAGCGCCACCCTTTGTCCCTGACCTTGGAGAAAGGAGACCAGCCATTGCAAAGCAAGGCACCAAATCCCCATGTCAGCAAGGCGGTGGGCGAGCAACTGATGGTCGGCCATGTTGAAACCGCCGACAGGTCCAACAACAGGACCACCACCGTCCTGCCCTGATCCAGATGCCTTCATGGGTGATGGGTGGGAGTGGGTGTGGTACTTCGCTATGCATATAAACCAGGCATGGCACGGCTTAAACCATGCTTCATTCTGCGATGTAATCAATAAACATCTTGCTGATTCCACCATGTTGAGCCTTCAGCCTCAGTACTTTTCACTGGCGATGAGGATGGGATCCCTTGAGCAAGCCTGACTCCTCTGCACCCAAGAGCACTGCATCGGTGACCACCACAGAGCCCGAGGACTCCTGCCCCGTGCCGCCATCTACTGGCGATCCTCAGGTTGTGGCCACCGCATCATCACAACCAGCCCCAGCTCCACCACAATGAGTCATGGCTTCTGCTCTGGGACAGTACCTCTCGGCCTTCGACCAGACCCATCCTGAATACTGGGGAGCCTGGGTCACTCAGCTGAAACACTTGAACATACAGGGTGAAACTGATGCAGAACTTAAGAAATCATGGCAGAAGTAATCAAACCACTTTCAAGGCACAAAGGGAAAGATTGGTTACCTTATAGAGACATTTTGAAGACTGAGGGCAGTAGTTTCGTGATGAAAGCTAGAGAAGAACTGGAATTTGAATATGACTGGTTAAATTATAGGCAGATTTATGATCTATTTAAGACTGATAAAATGAGGTATGGTTTCAGGAAAGAAAATAATGAAATTGAAATGGTGTGGGTAGAAAAAGGTAAAAAAATGATTTCTAGAATTTATAAGATTTTGTTAAAATGGTATACGGAGGATGAGACTGTAAAAGAACAAATGGTGAAATAGGCTATAAACATAAATAGAGATATAGAAATGTCATCATGGGAATGTTTGTGGAAAAAATTGATTAAAATTTCAACATGTGTTAATGTGAAGGAAAATTGTTATAAAATGATGTATAGATGGTATATGACGCAAAAAAAATTGCTAACATGAATGAGAACATGTCTAATAAATGTTGGAAGTGTAAGAAAAAAGAGGGCTCATTTTACCATATGTGGTGGACATGCGAAAAAGCGGTTGCTTTTTGGACTGAGATCCATAATGAAATTCAGAAAATCCTGAAATGTACTTTGAAAAAAGAGCCAGAAATGTTACTTTTAGGGCTCAAACTGGAAGAAGTTAAAGTGACAAAGAGAACAATGTTATGGTATTTAATTACAACTGCAAGAATTACTTATGCTCAATTTTGGAAGCAGGAGCAGATACCTGACAAATGGGAATGGATAAGGAAAATGATTTTCATGATAGAAATGGACAAACTGACAAGAAAACTTAATGGAAAAGAAGACTAAGAATTTTTAGCAGACTGGAAAGACTTTAAAGACTATCTAGAACTCAATTGGGATGTGAAAAATAGATTGCTTTGCTTTGACAATTATTAAGAATAGAAGTGTAGTAAGAAAATGGATTGTATTAGAAATGTTACCTAATAGTGAGAAATAGAAAAGGAAAATATTGAAAATGAAGATTTGAATATTGAATAAGAATTGAATGTAAGAGAATATTGATAGAAATATTAATGGGGGTGGAGCATCGCTGGAAGCCAGGGGAAGGGGGGATAGAAAATTGTAGAAAAGGATATGTTAAGAATTGGTTATCAATTTTGGAACGTATTATTATATCCTGTTAATAAAAATTCTTAAAAAAAAGAAAAGAAATCATGGCTGCTGAGCACATGTGGCGTCACCACAATCCGGCCGGCACAGAATCTCGTTGTGCCAAAGTCTCTGGAAACTGCCACCTATGATGAGCTGCTCACCACCTTGACAAACTACTACGCCCCAAAACCCTTGAAGTGGGCTGTAAGGATGGACTTCCAGGGGTGCACACAAAAATCTGGGGAGTCTACTGCAGAATTCCTTGCTGACCTCCACTGCTTCGCCAGCTAATGTGAGTTTCCCTCCTTAGAGGACACTCTGCTGACCCAATTTATCTGGGGGGGTCAGTGAACCGAAACCATGGTAGAAACTCATCGCCCAGACCAACCTGAAGCTCAGCTCAGCACTGCAAACAGCCACCACATTCGAGAAAGCCCAGAAGGACCAGCAGCCATGATCCATACCAGACCATGGCTGCTCAGGACTCGGACCTCTCAGAGGAGGAAGGAATAGGAGCCCGTCAGGTTCAGCACTGCGCCCAGCCCGACGCCCACAGGAGCAGAGCACCAGCTGGCCCCGTGTCCACACAAGGGTCCACGAAACAACCCGGGTCACGTCAGCGCACCAGCTGTGGAGATCCCCATGAAGAAAAGTCCTGCAGATTCCGCGACACCATCTGCTGCACATGTGGCAAGCAAGGCGACATCGCTCATGCCTGCCGTTTGCGGGAAAATCACCGGAACTCCTTGGCACACCACGGGACAACCAAACTCAACTCCACCACAGTCAACTAGAATCTGGTACATTACTTGCCTCAGGGTTCAGCCCACAAACTGACTATAATTGTGTTAATAGAGGGGACCCCATGTGAAATGGAGTTAGATACGGGATCATTCCTCTCCATTATTTCTGAGGATACCCTCAGGAGAATTTGCCCAAACGGGGGACCCCCTTTCGGTAACACTGGCCTCTGGCTAAGAGAGGAACCCAGTGAATATCAAGGGGGTGGGCCAGTTCCACATACGGTACAAGGCATTTGATAGCCTCATAGGTCGTAGTAAAGGCCCCCCTCCCCAGTTTGTTGGGCCTACCCTGGCTGGGGCAAAAGTTTTTGGGAAGTTGGATTTGGCACAGGCCTACCAACAGTTGCCAGTGGACAATGCCACGGCAGAGGCCCAAACTATTGTGACACATTGGGGTGTCTTTAAAGTGTGGAGATTACAGTTTGGGGTGAGTGTGGCTCTGGGAATTTTTCAAAATCTGATGGATTCTTTGCTTAAAGGGATTCCCGGGGTACAACCCTTCTTTGATGACATTCTAATTGCGGCACCATCATTGCAGGTCTTCACCAACTGTTTGAGGGAGGTTCTACAGTGATTTGCCACTGCCGGGTTGAAGGTAAAGTGCGAAAAGTGCCTGCTGGGTGTCCCGAGCATGGATTTCCTGGGATTCTAAGTAGACGTGAGTGGAATCCACCCAACTTAGGAGAAGATCGCAGCTATAACAGACGCCCCAACGCCCTCCTCCAAGGCAGAACTCCAGGCCTTCTTGGGTCTGCTTAATTTTTACCACACTTTTCTTCCCTACAAGGTGGCAGTGGCAGAACCCCTCCACAGGATCCTGGACAAGAACACCCCCTGGATATGGGACGCTAAACATGCCGACGCTTTCTGAGTGGTCAAGGACTTGCTGGTTTCGAATGCGGTACTGGAACATTTTAATGAGAATTTACTGGTCGTTCTTGTGTGTGACACATCACCCTACAGGGTGGGGGCAGTCTTGGGACACAAGTTGCCAGATAGGCAGGAGGTGCTGGTGGCATACTATTCCAGAACGCTGTTGTCCACAGAGCGCAATTACGCCCAGATTGACAAAGAAGCTTTGGCCATCATAGCGAGTGTTCGCAAGTTCCACCACTACCTCTACAGCTGCCCCTTCTCTGTCATCACAGACCACAAGCTGCTCCTGGGTCTCCTGGCTCCTGACCGCTAAATGCCCCAAATGTTGTCACCGTGGGTATTGCGGTGGTCAATCTTCCTCACAGGGTACCAATACAGCCTGACGCACTGGCCGCGCAAGACCATGGGACATGCTGACCCTCTCAGCCACCTTCCTCTTCCAGGCTGTGACCCGGCCCCGGCCCACCAGATCTTGCTCCTGGAGGAACTCCCCGACCAACCTATCCAAGTTTCTGAGGTTGCCACGTACACCAGGAAAGACTGCGTCCTCTCCCGGGTGCTGGACTGGCTGGGGAGGGGCTAGACCACAGAGAAAGTGGGCCTGGAATTCATAGCCTTCTCGTCCTGCTGGGATGAGATGTCTGCCCACAAGGGATGCCTCTTGTGGGGTAGCCGGGGATTCATCCCTGCTCCCCTACTTGCGCACACGCTAGCAAGCACTGCACGAGACCCACCCGGGAATCATGCGCATGAAAGCCCTAGCACGCAGCTATGCCTGGTGGCCTGAGTTGGATGGGGAGATAGAGGACCTAGTCAAACACTGCCAGACCTGCCAAGAATCAAGGCCAGCCCCACCTGGAGCCCTCATACATCCCTGGGAATCCTCCGGCAAACCTTGGGCTCACCTGCATTTGGACTTCGCAGGTCCGTTCCAGGGTAAGATTTTTTTATCCTTGTATATGTGTACTCCAAGTGGCTGGAAGTCATCCCGGTCTCCTCCATGTCATCCTGGACCACGATCAAGTCCATGTTGCGGATCTTCAGTACCCATGGGATCCTGGACACGTTAGTATCCGATAATGGGGCAGCCTTCACGTCCACATAATTTGGGGATTACATACGGTAGTACAAAATTTAACACATCCGCTCGGCACCTTTCCATCTGGCCACCAACGGGCAGGCAGAACGGATGGTGCAGACAACAAAAGAAGCACTTCGGCAAATTGTGCAAGGCGACTGGGACCACAGGTTAGCCGCCTTCCTATTCGGTCAAAGGACGACTCCCTACACTACCACCAGCCACTGCCCTGCAGAGCTACTCATGGGTAGGCGACTGACGACCCGGCTAGATCACCTGCACCCAGATAGAGCAACCAAACAAGCTCTGGGCTCAGAATGAGACGCACCCCGGGGGTTCTTCCCAGATGACCCCATGTATGCCCAAAACTATGCATGCGGGCCAACATGGGTCTCGATGGAGGATGGCCAACTGCTCCGCAGGCACATGGACCAGATATGCCACTGTCTGTTGCCCTTAACTGAGCCACAGATGGGGGAGGCAGGAGACAGTGAACCGGAACCTGAGGTACCTATCGGAGAGCCCATAGGGGAGGACACAGAACACAGACCAGCAGTCGAGGAGACCCAGGCGCCCAGCAGAAGAAGAAATGTCGGTGGTACAGGCAGAACCAACAGTCCAGCCAGAGGTCATCCGGCACACCCCAGACTGGCCCAGAATAGAGCCATGCAGATCAACTTGTGAGCAGCTGCCACCCGGATGTGGCACCAAGCGAGAATCGAGCGTCAAACGGAAAGGCGGAGCCAGGAAGACGCAGGAAGAGCATGGAGGCACAGGCATGGCGGAGCCGAAACGGACAGAGCTCGAGCCGCGCTGACATGCCAAGATGTAAAGGAAGCCAACGGGAGAAGGTGAAAGTCCGGGGCCAGACGCCGAGCCGAACTACAACACTCCATGGGGTGCTGGTAGGGTAGTCCCCTCCCTGATGATATGTGGCCTTAGACAGGATAACAAATGAGTAACTGTAAGCCGCTCAGAGACCCCTTCGGGGGTTCGAGCGGGATAGCAAGCTGAAAGTACAAATAAATAAAGGACTACATATGCTGATACGTTTGAACTATGGGGGGGAGGGGTGTTGTATACTGAGATGTAAAAGATGGCCACAGCTGGCTAGTTGGGCCATGCGGTCAGGCAGACCCTCAGATCCTAGGGCACGCCAATGGGCTTACCTGGATCCAACAGGGAACCTATTGCAACTAAGACTTGTAAATAGAGCCAATTGCAGGTGATGAGTGTGTGTGGGTGTGGTACTTGGCTATGCATATAAACCGGGCACGGCATGGCTTAAACCATGCTTCATTCTGCAATGTAATCAATAAACTTGCTGATTCCACCATGCTCCAGCGTCACCCCACAAGGCTGCCATCGCGGAACCCCTCCACAAGCATGCTCCCTGGGTCTGGGGTACAAAACACACTGCCACTTTCCGGGTGGTTAAAGAACTGTTGGTATCTAATGATGTCCTCACCCATTTTGATGAGTCCCTGACTGTGGTTTTAGCTATGGGGTGGGGGCCGTCCTGGGGCACCAGTTGGCTGATGGCCATAAGGTTCCTGTGGCCTATTACTCCTGGACATTATCAGGTGCAGAGTGCAACTACGCACAGATCAACAAAGAGGCCCTTGCGATTGTCACTGGCGTGAAAAAATTTCACAACTTCCTATATGGCCAGGCCTTCATGATTGTTACCGACCACAAGCCCCTGCTGGGTTTGCTCACTCTGGATTTCCAGACTCCCCAGATCTTGTCTCCCAGGTGCTCCACTGGTCTATTTTCCTTGCAGGATACCAATGTGTGCTGCTCCACCTTAAGCCACCTCCCGCTGCCTTCCTCTGACCCTGACCCCACACCAGCCCACCACATTGCCTTACTGGAGGACCTGCCTGATTGCCCGGTCCAGGTGGGGGAAGTGTCATGCCACTCGGCCCAGGATCGCATCCTCTCCTGGGTCCTTGACTGGGTGGGGAGGAGGTGGCCTGCCAGCCTGATAGGCCCTGAGTTTGCAGCGTTCTCAGACCACCAGGACAAGTTGTCTTCCCACAAGGGTTGTTTGTTGTGAAGTAGGGTAGTGATACCGCCACCCCTACAAAGCTGAGTGCTCATGGCCTTGCACAAACATCACCCAGGGATAGTGAGAATGAAAGCTCTGGCCAGGAGCTATGTACGGTGGCTAGGGCTAGACAGCAAGGTTGAGGACTCGGTTAAGCGATGCCAGAAGTGCCAGGAGTCACAATCCGAGCCCCCGAAAGCACCGGTGTGACCCTGGGAGTCATCCCACAAGCCGTGGGCCAGACTCCACCTGGACTTTGCCGGGCCCTTCCAGGGTCAGATCTTCTTTATTTTAGTCGATGCCTACTCGAAATGGCTGGAAGTGACACCAGTTCCATCGACCTCGTCCCAATCTGCCATCTGAGCAATGTGGTGGATCTTCAGCTCACACAGCATACTGGACTCACTAGTAATGGACAATGGTACCGCCTTTACCTCCTCCAAGTTCCAGGAGTTTGTGCAGTACTACGGTATTAGGCACATCTGCTCTGCTCCTTTCCACCCCGCAACCAACAGTCAGGTGGAGCACATGGTCAGGATGACTAAAGAGGCACTGCGCTGCATGGACTGAGGAGACTGAGACTACAAGCTGGCAGCCTTCCTGTTCAGCCAGTGCATGACCCCTCACTCCACCACCAGTCGTAGTCCTGCAGAAATACTCATGGGCTGCCATCTGACGACCCATCTGGACCGTCTCCATCCGGACCAGGCACCGGACCACAGCACTAGCCTGGAAGACCAGGAGGCACCGAGAGGGTTCTTCCCAGAGGACCTGGTCTGCACCCGAAACTACGGCCAGGATCCCCCCTGGGTCCCAGCTAGAGTGGTCATATGAAGTCTCCTGTGAGGATGGCCAGATATGGAGGCATCACATTGATCAATTACGCCACTGCATCCTGCTTACGGCCCGAGAAGTTTCAGACATCTCCCCTGGGGAACCAGAAACTACTGATCCTCTGCATCCAGGGACAAGTGCGATTCCTGGAGGGGTGGACATAGGCAACCCAGAACCAATGAGCAACCCGGAGCCCAGCAGCACACCAGATCAGGCTCCGATCCCTGCAGCAGAGACTCTGTTCCCAGTGCCAACAGGAACAGGGCCAGGGAGCCCAGCCCTGGCTCTGGACGTCCACCACTCCACAAGGGAGCAAAGGAGGCCCACGTACCTAAAGAACTATGTATGCTTGGGTAACCTGGACCAAAGGGGGAGGGGTGTTGTGTACCCAGCGAGACCACGCACGTGGTCGGGTCCACATGTGGCCATGCGAAGGGCCCAAGCTTCGCTCCAAAAGACAATAGCCCGAACAGATCCTAGTGTGCACCTATCGGAGGGCTAGGATCCAAGTATGGACCTATGGGACTCGAATGCACTGTAAATAACGTATCACGGGAGTGGATGTGCATTGGGTGTGTTTTGGCTACAGGGATATAAACCAGCCTCTGAGCCAGAGAATCTCATCTCAAAATCTGATTGTAACTAAGAACATAAGAACATAAGAACATAAGAGAAGCCAATGTTGAATCAGGCCAATGGCCCATCTAGTCCAACACTCTGTCACACAGCGGCCAAAATATACCAGGTGCCATCAGGAGGTCCAGCAGTGGGGCCAGGGCACCAGAAGACCTCCCACTGCAGCCCCCTCCAGCACCAAGAATAGAGTGCATCACCTGCCCCAGACTGAGAGTTCCCATCTATACCCTGTGGCTAATAGCCACTGGTGGACTTCTGCTCCATATGTTTATCTAATTTCCTCTTGAAACTGTCCATGCTTGCAGCTGCCACGACCTCCTGTGGCAGTGAATTCCATATGTTAATCACTCTTTGGGTGAAGAAGTATTTCCTTTTATCTGTTCTAACCCGACTGCTCAGCAATTTCATAGAGTGCCCACGAGTTCTTGTATTGTGAGAAAGGGAGAAAAGTACTTCTTTCTCAACCTGCTCAATCCCATTCATAATCTTATAAAACTCGATCATGTCACCTCTGAGCCGTCGTTTCTCCAAGCTAAAGAGCCCCAAGCATTTTAACCTTTCTTCATAGGGAAGGTGTTCCAACCCTTTTATCATTCTAGTTGCCCTTCTCTGCACTTTTTCCAATGCTATAATATCCTTTTTGAGATGTGGTGACCAGAACTGTACACAGTATTCCAAATGAGGTCGCACCAATGATTTATACAGGGGCCTGATGATACTGGCTGATTTGTTATCAATTCCCTTCCTAATAATCCCCAGCATAGCGTTGGCCTTCTTTATTGCAGCTACACATTGTGTAGACATTTTCAGCGAGTTATCCACTACGACTCCAAGATCTCTCTCTTGGTCCGTCTCTGCCAGATCAGACCCCATCAACGTGTATTTATATTTAGGATTTTTGGCTCCAATGTGCATCACTTTGCACTTGGCCACATTGAACCCCATTTGCCACGTTGACGCCCACTCACCCATCCTCAACAGATCCCTTTGGAGTGCCTCACAATCCTCCCTGGTTTTCACCACCCTGAACAACTTTGTGTCATCTGCAAATTTAGCCACATCACTGCTTACTCCCAATTCCAAATCGTTAATAAACAAGTTAAAAAGCATTGGACCGAGTACTGATCCCTGTGGTACCCCACTGCTTACCACCCTCCACTGAGAAAGTTTCCCATTTATACTCACTCTCTGTTTCCTATTTATAAGCCAGTTTTTGATCCACAAGAGGACTTGTCCTTTTATCCCATGACTATTGAGCTTACTTAGGAGCCTTTGATGAGGAACTGTATCAAAAGCTTTCCGGAAGTCAAGGTAAATAATATCTATTGGGTCCCCCTTGTCCACATGTTTGTTCACTCCCTCAAAAAACACTAACAGGTTAGTGAGACAAGATCTTCCCTTACAGAACCCATGATGAGTCTGCCTCAATAGTTTTTGTTCATCAATGTGCCTACTAATTCTTTCCTTAATAACAGTTTCCACCAACTTACCCGGTATCGATGTCAGACTGACTGGCCTGTAATTTCCTGGATCTCCCCTGGAGCCCTTTTTAAAGATGGGAGTGACATTAGCTACCTTCCAATCCTCAGGAATGGAGGCAGATTTTAAAGAAAGATTACATATTTTTGTCAGGAGATCCACAAGTTCACATTTGAGTTCTTTCAGAACTCTCGGATGAATGCCATCCGGGCCTGGTGATTTATTAGTTTTTAAATTGTCCATCAGTCGGAGGACTTCCTCTCTTGTTACTGCAATCTGATTCAGGTCTTTCAAACCCCCTCCTGAAATCGGTGCTTCTGGAGTGGGCAAACACTTCTCCTCTTCCACAGTGAAGACAGAGGCAAAAAATGCATTCAGCTTCTCAGCCATTTCCCTATCATCCTTCACTACTCCTTTTACCCCTTGGTCATCCAAGGGCCCCACTGCCTCCCTGGCTGGCTTCCTACTTCTAATGTATTTGAAGAAAGTTTTATTGTTGGTCTTTATGTTTTTTGCGATATGCTCCTCATATTCCCTTTTTGCTTGCCTGATCACAGACTTGCATTTTATTTGCCATAGTCTGTGTTCCCTTTTATCAACCTCACTAGCTTTCCACCGCTTAAAGGAATCCTTCTTACCTTTTACAGCTTCCATTACTTTATTTGTTAACCATGCAGGCTTTTTTCTATACCTATTTGTATCTTTCCTAACCTGCGGTATATATTTTTTCTGAGCTTCTAGGATTATCTTTTTAAATAGTCTCCAAGCTTCCCCAATGGTTTTGACCTTCTCCACTCTTCCTTTCAATTTCTTCCTCACATGTCCCCTCATACCAGAGAAGTTACCCCTTTTAAAGTTAAAAGTGGTCGCGTCAGTCTTTTTGGGCAACTCCCTATCTGTACAAATGTTAAACTCAATGACATTATGGTCACTGTTCCCAAGTGGTGCAATCACTTTTACATCTCTCACCAGGTCTTGGGTGTTACTTAGGACCAAATCCAGGATCGCCTCTCCCCTGGTAGGATCTGTGACCATCTGTTCCACAGCACAGTCATTGAGAGTGTCTAAGAACGCAATCTCTTTTTCCCGACTAGAACTCATATTGACCCAATCAATGTGTGGGTAGTTAAAGTCGCCTATTACAACACAGTTATTTCGTCTAGCCGCTATCTTTAATTCATTCATCATTTTATAATCCTCCTCTATCTTTTGATCTGGTGGGCGATAACAAACTCCCACTGTTAAGCCTCCTTTTGGACCCACTATTTCAACCCATAGCATTTCCAGAAGGGAATCCAATTCTCTTACCCTCTAAATAAAGTATGAGCTGAAATCACTCTCCAATGCATCAGCCTCAGTACTTTATAGCATTGTACCTCTGCATCCTTCCCAAGCATTCTTTACAACACTTTTCCCACCTTCTGACTAGGATAAAAGCACTCAAACAGCATTTCTACTTTGCTTGTGTCTGACGAAGGGGGCTTTGACTCTTGAGATCTCATACCCTGAAACTCTTGTTGGTCTCTAAAGTGCTACTGGATTCAAATCCAAGTGGAGATCAGCTGTAATTCTGTGAGATCTCCAGGTATCACCTGGAGCCTAGCAACACTGGGCCTTTTCCATGCCCTTCTCTCCAATGGGCCAAGCCGCTCACTCTCCCCCTCTCCAGGGCTTTTCAACCTCCCCTTGACTCCCCCCCCACACACACACCTCACAACCGCCCCAAGGCAGCGTCTCCAGCCCTGGCGTGTGGATTCAGAAGCATGTTGCCCTCCTCTCCTCTCTTCCTCTCTGCCCTCCCATGGAGTTATGCACACACAGCGCAGCCTTCGCAGTACTTCCATGGACCCCCCAACTAGTTTCTTTTACTCCCGTGGCTCCACGCAGATCCCACGCCCCTCCCCCCAAAGACTTTGGTTGTTTCTCAGCTCCCCCCCCCAAGACCTTTTGATCACCATCAGGAAAGTTTGACTGGGGAGGGGAGACAAGGCAAGGAAGGGACTCTCTTTAACCCTTTCCTTACTGTGCAGCTTCCTAGAAAGAAAGGCGAGCTTAGCTGGGATGTTAACAGTGGAAGGTGGGAAGGGGGTCAGCCCTGGGCTTCAGGCTCCCTCCAGATCCACCACTTTTTAACATTATGAAGGGCCCAGCCCACAAAGGCACCTTGTTAAGATCATAAGAACATAAGAGAAGCCAATGTTGGACCAGGCCAATGGCCCATCCAGTCCAACAGTCTGTCACACAGTGGCCAAAAATACCAGGTGTCATCAGGAGGTCCAGCAGTGAGGCCAGGACACTAGAAGCCCTCCCACTGTTGACCCCCCAAGCACCAAGAATACAGAGCATCACTAGCCCCAGAGTCCCTATCTATACCTTGTGGCTAATAAGCACTGATGGACTTGGCCACATTGAACCCCATTTGCCATGTTGACGCCTACTCGCCCATCCTCGACAGGTCCGTTTGGAGTGCCTCACTCTAATTTTCTTAATACTATAATTCAAAAATATACTATTCCAGACAACCTTCTCAGGGTCTCAGCTGAGAATTCACATCTCAGGGACTGGATATACGAGGGTGATGCAAGGATCAACCGTTCTTTGATTCTGAAATCTAAAGTGGCTCCCTGGTATAAATATTGCAAAGCTGACCACTGCAGGTCAAGTTACCTAGTTAATATCTCTAACCACAACCTCAGAGTGTCCTTCACAGCTTTGTGATTCCAAACGATGAAAACAGCCCTTTTGGCTGGCCGTTACATACGCCAAAAGAGCAATGTCTCTGCATTTATGGTTTGCCAGAGGTGGAGGACATTCCTCACTATATGCTCTATTTTCTGCTTTACAACATTCCAAGAGATAAATTTTTAGCAGGAATTCTATTAGGTATGCAAGCACTCCCAGAAAATGAGAAGACTGGGTGCCTGTTGTCAGATAATGATGCTTACCTAGCCCATAGAGTTTCCCCATTTGCTTTAGCAGCAGCTAAGATTAGATCTAAGGGGCAGGTTACTCAGTGATCAAAGCTGTTTTAATCTTCCTTTTATCACAGAATAGCAGTTAATTTTAACCCAGTCACTAAGGTTGTATTATAATGTTTTAATATGTTAACGTTTTATGAATGTGCCACAATATTTTGCATTTTGTAATGGTCAATGGCTAAATACAATAAACTATTTGACTTGAGTGCCTCACAATCCTCCCTGGTTTTCACCACCCTGAATAACTTTGTGTCATCCTCAAATTTAGCTACTTCACTGTTTACTCCCAACTCCAACTCCAATTCCAACTTGTTAAGCCTTGGCTTCCAGATTGGGGCCCTAAAAGGATGCGATTCACTTCCTAGGTTGAGCCCATGGAAACTGGTGCATTTAGAGTGGAGAAACTCTATATCAAAGGAGACCTACCATCTCGGTGTTATGCGATCTCGGTCATTCCAACATATCCCCCTTCTGAACTATCAGCCCTTGGATATGGTAGCTGTTTAATGCCCCTGGGTCTCTTGACCATGCCTGCCTTTAAATAATCTAGTGATGGGGAGTGGGGGAGAGGTTTTGCTTACCCTTTTGCATGGGGGGCGCACCAGGCAGGCCTGGGAGCCCACAGCTTCAGGCGAGAGCCGGGGCCCAGGGGGACCTACCTACCTCCTTCCTGCCTTCCCCCTGCTGACTGCTGCCCTTTGTGCCAGCTACAGCACCCCCTGGGCTCCTTCCTGAGTCCCCACATCTCTCTTCTCTTGACTTGCTTGCAAGTTGCGCCTGATAACCAACTTTTTCAGTAGCCGGGGCACAGGTTCCAAGTTCCTTCCAAGTTGGTCCTCCTGGTCCTGGGAGCAGGCGGCTGAGACAGTGGGCAGGCAGCAACTGCGTGCAGTCTGTGTGCAGCACATGCTTGGCAGCTCCACAGCAACCAAGGAAGAGGAGGAGCACACAGGTGGACAGGCAGCCAGGTGAGCAGAGCAGGCAGCACATGCACAGGCTTTTGGTGAGGCGAGGGAGGGGCTGGGCAGGGTAGGGTAGGGTGGCAGGCCAGCGCTGTGTCCCCATACGGGGCTGCTCTAGGCAGCTGCCTAAAATTGTCTATGGGTGGTCTGGCCCTGCTTTTGGCACTGAAGGGTTAATAACCAATGAGGACAAATGTCACACTGACAGTTCCACTGAGGCAGTCTTGCCTCCATTCATTCCTTACTCTTCATTGCGCAATTATTTTTGCATTCAAAATATGTCAAAATCAAATCCTGCTGCTGGATGTTATTATTGTCCTCACAAGACCACAGTCAACATTTATGGTCTCTAGGAAAGAGACATCTCAAGAGGAAAAGGCTTCCATAATGACAACATTCCAGTAGGCAGGTAGTAGGGTGAGGATGGACAATAGCAACCCATGGCCAGGAAGCAAAAGAGTTGGGCCATAAAGTTCCTACTAAATAACATGCAGTCAGGGGGCCTAATCTCCTTCAGTGAAATGAGAGCAAAGAGTAAAACCTCAAAAGTATTTTGCACAGAGGGACAATCTCATGAGGCTTCCCTTGTTTTGATTCCTGGGCTCAGATGTCAGTGTAGATCCCAATGAAAGCTTGACTCATCATGATGCTTCTCTTATGTCTGGTCCTCGCAACACTGTGGCTGGGGCATCGTCAGGTCATCCGATCTCAGAGGCATACCAGTACAGAGACCAGCAGAATGAAAAAACTTTCTGTTCCAGTATGACTTCATTGGTCACCCTTGCTGGCACAACCTGAATGCTGTCCTTTGTCTTCTGCTTGCAACACTCTAGTGGTGATTGCTGCCAAACACAACTTTAATTTCAAAAACTGGATCAAGGTCTCATGGGAGAAGATGATCCCTGCTGTCTGTCTCTCCATCTGGTCTGAGCCATCTTGGGTCCACGTGGCTTGAGATCTAAGTGAATCCAAACTGCAGAAGGTTCATTCCTCTTTCATGCAAGAAGCATAAAACAGAAGCATAGAACTGATCAGCTGGATGAAATAGTGACTATCACTCTAGTCTTATGATTCTCAGCATATGAGATATTTCAGCACATGACATATGTGAGCTATTCCATGACCCCTCCTTTTCCCTGCTCAACTTTTGGATGTTTGTCTCATGAATGCAAAGTGCATGGCTATGTATTTCCTCCAAAACTGTAGAACAGTAAATTTGAAACGACACCCTGCTCTGCCCCATATCCTTGGGATTTTGGCTGCTGTGTGGTAGCTATAGTATCTGGGTGACCAAGGTTTGAATTCCTATTCTGCCATGAAAGCTTACTAGGTGACCTTGGGCCAGTCAGATATTCTTGGCCTAGCCTACCTCACAGGGTGGTTATGAGGACAGTGGGGTTGCCAGGTCCCCCTGACCACTAGTGGAAGATGGGGGGGGTAGGGTTGACAAATCCAGGTTGGGAAATTCTTGGAGATTTGGGGATGGAGCCCGGGGAGGACAGGGACTTCAGTGGGGTACAATACCATAGAGTCCACCTTCCAAAGCATCCATTTTCCCCAGGGGAACTGATCTCTGTGGTCTGGAGACAAGCTGTAATTCCAGGGTATCTTCAGGTCCCACTCGAAGGCTGGCATCCCTAGAGGACAGAAGGGGAGAATGTTATACCCTACCCTTTCTTCCATTGGGGAGAAAGGTGGGGTACAAATGAAGTAAATAAATAATAAAAATCTGAGATCTTAAAGCATGCTGTGGATCTACATAGCCCTGCTCCACACCTTTTCTTTCAGGGACAGGTTAAGGACAAGAACAATCAGCCCTAGCTACATCATCTGTCACATTTAAGCATAATCACACTTGCAGAGGTTTAATTTGTTTTGTAAGCCCTCTGAAACACTCTTTGAAAATCCTGGCCCAGTTGTTTGCCTAGAAATAAGGTATTTGGAACTCTAAGAAGGGTTTGCATGGAAATTCATGTCATCAAGCTTAAATAATATTCTGTAATCAATCATGTATGGTGCACTGAACTAGAAGTGTCTAGGTCTACATGAAAGGTTAAGCATTTAAGAAGAAAGATTATATCTGTGGCTGTGCTATTGAGACTTGCTAACTAGTGATCCAGAAGAATATTGGAGGAAAGTATTGCCAGTTTTCTGGTGTTTAGAAGGAATAGAGTAAGGATAGAACAATTCTTGCAAGCAGTTGGGAAGCAGTTAGATATCATCTCCTCTCACTTTCCATCCACTACATTCTTAATAAGAATTCAGTTCTACAAATCAAGAAAAAGTGTGCAGATTTGCTAAGTATGTGAGCATCTCCCCAAGGGGCAGAAAATATTTTTGGTGCAAAATTTTATTGTGGGTATGGGGTGGTTAAACCTGTATGGAATACCTGTATGCTTATTGTAAATGAGGCTTGGCGGCTGAAAGAGAAGGAGGAGGAGGAGGAGGAGAAGATTGGATTTATACCTCGTCTTTCATTTGGAATCTCAGAGCGGCTGACAAACTCCTTTCCCTTCCCCTCCCCACAACAGACACCCTGTGTGGTAGGTGGGGCTGAGAGAGCTCTGACAAGAACTGCCCTTTCAAGAACAGCTCTTGTCAGAACTACAGCTTGCCCAAGGTCATCCAGCAGCTGAGAGTGGAGGAGTGGGGAATCAAACCTGGTTCTCCCAGGTTAGAGTCTGCACACTTAACAACTATACCAAACTGGCTCTCCGATGAATGTGTTCTGTGTTGGTCTTCATCTGATGAAAGCTGGAACACCAGGGGACCTGGTGGAAAAAGTATGTGTTTAATTTTGAAAGGTGGGTTTTGGAGGCTTTTTGTGACATTCCTTTCTAAAAGAGACAAGCTGTGTGGAGGGATGTTTATTTTTTATTTATTTAATTTATACTCCACTCTCCCCACGAAGGCAAGCTCAGGGTGGCTTACACAATTTGATACATAAATAACAATTAAAATCCACATAAAATCATCTAAAAACAGTTCAATTCTAAACAATTTGTTGTTCAGTTGCACAGTTGAGTCCGACTCTTCGCGACCCCATGGACCAGGTTACGCCAGGCCCTCCTGTCTTCTGCTGTCCGCTGAAGTTTGCTCAATTTCATGTTCGTTGCATCAATGACACTGTCTAACCATCTCATCCTTTGCCGTCCCCTTCTTCTTTGACCTTCAATCTTTCCCAGCATCAGGGTCTTCTCCAGAGAATACTCCCTTCTCATTTGGTGGCCAAAGTATTTGAGCTTCAGCTTCAGGATCTGGCCTTCCAGGGAACAATCAGGGTTGATTTCTTTTAGGATTGACTGATTTGATCTCCTTGCAGTCCAAGGGACTCTCAAGAGTCTTCTCCAGCATCATAGTTCAAAAGAATCTATTCTTCGGCGCTCAGCCTTCCTTATAGTCCAACTCTCACAGCCATACATTACTACGGGGAATACCATTGCTTTGACCATGCGGACTTTTGTTGGCAAGGTGATGTCTCTGCTTTTTATCATGCTGTTTAGGTTTGCCATCGCTTTCCTCCCAAGGAGCAGGCGTCTTTTAATTTCATGGCTGCAGTCACCATCTGCAGTGATCTGGGATCCTAGGAACATGAAGTCTGTCACTACTTCTACAACTTCCCCTTCTATTTGCCAAGGAGTGATGGGGCCAGATGCCATGATCTTAGTTTTTTTGATGTTGAGCTTCAAGCCCACTTTGCACTCTCCTCTTTCACCCTGAACAAGAGGCTCTTTAGGTCCTCTTCACTTTCTGCCATCAGAGTGGTATCGTCTGCATACCTGAGGTGATTGATCTTTTCCCCAGCAATCTTAACTCCAGCTTGTGATTCATCCAGGCCAGCATTTCGCATGATGTACTCGACATATAAATTAAATAAGCAAGGTGACAATATACATCCTTGTCGTACTCCTTTTCCTATGCTAAACCAATCAGTTGTTCCATATCTGGTTCTAACTGTTGCTTCCTGACCCTTATACAGGTTTCTCAGGAGACATGTGAGGTGGTCCGGTACTCCCATCTCTTTAAGAACCTGCCATAATTTATTGTGATCCACACAATCAAAGGCTTTAGCATAGTCAATGAAGCAGAAGTAGATGTTTTTCTGGTACTCTCTTGCTTTCTCCATAATCCAGCGAATGTTGGCAATTTGATCTCTAGTTCCTCTACCTCTTCGAAACCCAGCTTGTACTTCTGGCAGTTCTCTATCCACGTACTGTTGGAGCCTAGCTTGTAGGATTTTGAGCATGACCTTGCTAGCGTGTGAAATGAGTGCAATTGTGCGATAGTTTGAACACTCCTTGACATTGCCCTTCTTTGGGATTGGAATGTACACTGACCTTTTCCAATCCTGTGGCCACTGTTGTGTTTTCCAAATTTGTTGGCAAATTGAGTGCAGCACTTTAACAGCATCTTCTTTTAAGACGTTGAATAACTCAGCTGGGATACCATCACCTCCACTAGCTTTGTTGTTAGTAATGCTTTCTAAGGCCCATTTAACTTTGCATTCCAGGATGTCTGGCTTGAGGTCAGTGATTATACCATCGTGGTTGTCAAGGACATTGAGGTCCTTCTTGTATAGTTCTTCTGTGTATTCTTGCCATCTTTTCCTAATCTCTTCTGCTTCTGTTAGGTCCCTACCGTTTTTGTCCTTTATCATGGCCAGCTTTGCATGGAACGTTCCCGTGATTTCTCCAGTTTTCTTGAAGAGATCTCTAGTCCTTCCCAATCTATTGTTTTCCTCTATTACTTTGCATTGTTCATTCAGGAAAGCCTCCTTATCTCTCCTTGCTGTTCTCTGGAAATCTGCATTCAGTTGGGCAAATCTTTCCTTTTCACCGTTGCCTTTAGCTTTCCTTCTTTCCTCTGCTATGTGTAAAGCCTCATCAGACAGCCACTTTGCTTTTTTGCATTTCTTTTTCTTTGGGATGGCGGTGATTGCTGCCTCCTTTACAATGTCATGGACCTCTGTCCATAGTTCTTCAGGCACTCTGTCTATCAAATCTAGTCCCTTAAACCTGTTCTTCACTTCTACTGTATATTCATCGGGGATGCGATCTAGGTCAAATCTGAATGGCTTTGTGGTTTTCCCAACTTTCTTCAATTTAACTCTGAATTTTGCAATGAGTAGCTCATGATCTGAGCCACAGTCAGCTCCAAGTCTTGTTTTTACTGACTGGATAGAGCTTCTCCATCTTTGACTGCAAATTATATAGTCAATCTGATTTTGGTGTTGCCCATCTGGTGATGTCCATGTGTAGAGACGCCTCTTAGGTTGTTGGAAAAGGGTGTTCGCTATGAACCAGTGTGTTCTCTTGACAAAACTCTGTTAGCCTTTGCCCTGCTTCATTTTGCTCTCCAAGGCCAAACTTGTCTGTTATTCCAGTTACCTTTTGATTTCCTACTTTAGCATTCCAGTCCCCTATGATGAGGAGGACATCATTTTTTGGTGTTAGTTCTATGAGCTGTTGTAGGTCTTCATAGAACTGGTCCACTTCAGCCTCTTCTGCAGCAATGATTGGGTCATAGACTTGGATTACTGTGTTGTTGAATGGTTTGCCTTGGATTCGGACCAAGATCATTTTGTCATTTTTGAGATTGTATCCCAATACTGCCTTTCTCACTCTCTTGTTGACTATAAAGGCCACACCATTTTTTCTACGGGATTCCTGGCCACAGTAGTAGATATAATGGTCTTCTGAGTTAAATTCGCCCATTCCTGTCCACTTTAGTTCACTGATTCCCAAGATGTCGATGTTCATTCTTGCCATCTCATTTTTGACCATGTCAAGCTTACCTTGATTCATAGATCTTACATTCCAGGTTCCTATGCAGTATTGTTCTTTGCAGCATCGAACTTTCCTTTCACCGTCAGACACATCCACAACTGAGCGTCCTTTCGGCTTTGGCCCAGCCGCTTCACTCTTTCTGGGGTTACTCGTACTTGCCCTCTGCTCTTCCCCAGTAGCATATTGGACACTTTCCGACCTGAGGGGCTCATCTTCCGGCGTCATATCTTTTAGCCTTTTGTTACTGTCCATGGGGTTTTCTTGGCAAAGATACTGGAGTGGGTTGCCATTTCCTTCTCCAGGGGATCGCACTTGGTCTGAGTTCTCTGCTGTGGCCTGTCCGTCCTGGGTGGCCCTCCACGGCATAGCCCACAGTCTCATCAAACCACGCAAGCCCCCTTGCCCTGACAAGGCAGTGATCCATGAGGGAGTATAAACAATAAAGTGTTGTAAAGTGCTGGCAATGATTAATGATGGTGTACTGTATGAGTGCATACAAAAGTCTAACTAAATGTTCTGCTCAATGATCTGCCTGATATGAGCGGTAACACAGGCTGTAGTTGTCAGAGCCAAGGGCCAGGGCTCTATGATTAGAATTGGTGGTGGTAATAGTGGTGGCAGCTCCTTAGTTGAATGCCTGGTGGAAGAGCTCCATCTTGCATGGCCTGCAGAACTGTAAAAGATCCCGCAGGGCCCTGATCTCTTCTGGGAGCTCATTTCACCAGTATGGAGCCACCAGTGAGAAGGCCCTGGCCCTGGTAGTAGCAAGCCTGGCGTCGGGTGTCATTATTAAAGAACATTTCATATTTGTGGGTAAGGTGATAGAGATGCATGTCCTCCCTTTGTAGCCCATATGTGTTGTATGCAGGAAAGGTTTAAGAGTTCCACATACTAAAAAGAGTGAGCTGTGGGCAAGAGGCATGCCAGTTGCTCAACTGTGATTCACATTTGACTCTCAGGAACAAGGTGGCCAATTGTTGATTGAAAACTTCCATTTTAGAATAGGAGAGATGACATAGGATTTATTCGAACGTAACATTTCTCAACATTTCTGTTTTCACATATGGTTCCTAGCTGAGGAGGGGAATAGTCATTGTTTTCCTCATATAACCTTATACTTTCTGGGTGTGGGAGTGGGAGTGCAATGTTATTCATTATTTTCTTGATTCTCCATGAGGATTGCCAGTTTATGTGAATGGATAGTAGTAACTCTGTCTCCATGAAAGACTAGCCCCAGGAAAGAATTCAGATGTCCAGACATCATAAAATATAGCATGTATCTTATGGGGACTATCACTGACAACTTTTAGACTGACCCTGGAGGCTAATGGATTGTAGGAGATTACAAGAAGCACTTGGGGATTTGGGGAGCCCAGTCAACAACCCTATGGAAAGACTGTTGGGAGTGTGAAATGATAGTCTCTGCCACATGATGGGCAGGGCTGTGTGCCCTCGAGTGTCGACGGCAACCTTCAAATAGAACCCCAGCCCTCTGCTTCTTAGGAGAGTTGAGTGTACTAAAAAGAGCTGGTACACATCTAGGGCAAAGGAGGTGGAAAACTTGAGACACACATGACAGAACATGCTGTAGAGTCCATTGGGAAGTCTATGAGGTGATGGTGATGGCACTGATACTGTGAACCATGAGATACCACTGAGGTGTCTGGAAGGTGAGATGGGTCTGGATGGAGCAGTTCTGAGATGGTTCCAGTCTTTTCTGCCTGCCTGCAGTGGAAGATGCTGAACCATGCCCTTGGGAGCTGATGAGGGGGAGCCACAAGGCTCTGTGATCTCCCTTGTTGCTTAATATCTATGTAAGGCCCCTTAATGAGATCATCCACAAGTTTGCAGTACATGCTGATGACATCCAGCTATATGTTATTAACCTAAATAAGCCTCTGTCTGCTGCTGCCTCTGTCCTGGCTCAGTGACTGAATGTGATAGTGAAGTGGCTGAGGAAGAACGAACTAGTTGAATCTGCATTTGCATTTTTAAATCAGTTTTGTGCTGCATTTGTATTTTTAAATCTTTCTCTATGCTTGACGGCATCACAGCAGCACAAAAACTGATTTAAAAATGCAAATACAGATTTGACCTAAAAGTGAATCCAGACAAGACAGAGGTGATCCTGGCTGGAATGGTTACTTTAAAGGGACTGTTCTTCCTACTATTGATGCTGCATTGATTTCACTGAACAATTCTATTAAGAACTAAGGAGTCTTGCTGGATTCTGGTTTCATGATGGAGAAACAGGAGTCTTTTTTCTTTTCTTTTCTTTTTCCCTGCCACATCTAGTTGGAAGCTGGCCCCCTATATGCAGACTTCTGGCCATCTTGTTCCAATCTTCAGTAACCTCAAGGCTAGATTATTGTAACCCACTCTACATGGGGCTGCCCTTGAAATATGGAGCAAAATGCAGCAGCCCGTCTGTTATCTGAGGCAACAGGCCAATGGGATCGTGTTACTTCTATTCTGAGATCTCTATTTGCTGATTAGTTTCCAGGTCCAATTCAAAGTGTAGGTGCTTACCTTTAACACCCTTAATGCCCTGAGGCTCACATTTTTCAAGGACTGCCTCTCCCTGCATGTTCCCAGGTGGCAGCTCCAATCTGCTCAGCTATTATCAGCCCCCCTGCCATTGTCTGAAGCACATTCTGCCATGGTCTGGGCTCAGGCCTTTTCAGTGGGTGCCCCATGCCCCTGGAGCAACAGCCCAGAACAGGTCGGGAGGTGTGCCTATCCTCCTTGCTTTCTGGGGAGGCTGCAAACCAGAGCTGTTCCAGAAGTCTTTGGAGGCAGCCTAAGCCTGGACTGAGCCTGGAGAATAACCTGCTAGTAGGGGTAAGGTGTTGTAGGGTTTTGTTGTTGTTGTTTTTAATGTTGGTTTTATTAAATTATTTATGTCATTTTTACATTGTTGTTACCCATCTTGGCTCCCAGGATGCCTGGAAGAAAATAAAAATATTTTAAACAGACCTTGTGGTCAAGAAATGAGGCGCTTGTGGTAAAAGCTGCCAAAGGTATTGCTGTTTTTTCTTCTCTTTATGGACCTTCAGCCACTAGAGACCAACTTTTTTGTATGCATTGAAATAGAGCTGATATTCTGTTCTGCACCATTACACCTAATAGGGAGATCTCCCTGGTCTTTATTTCTTGCATCTACTCATACTCTTGAAAAGGACTGAAAAGAGAGGGAGAGTAAATAGAAGTCCTTCATGGTGTTGTTATTCTCTGATGGGATGCTGAGTGTTTATTTGGCTTTGAGTAGTAGCATCACTTGTTACCTGATGATCACTGATCCACAGTTGTTTCAGACAATCTATGATAATTATTACAAGTGTAAATTCAGATGAGAAAATGGGAAATTATGCACAAAATGACTACCCAGGGGAGGATGATAAATAATTGCCACCCATTATTTCCACATCAGGAGACCTGGTCAAAATTACTGTGTAGAGCAAAGAAAGGCAGTGTTTCTTCCTCCTCCCACTCTTGTCCAAAGACAAAGGAAAATAGAGATCCCATAATTAAAGGTGCTCCTCCTGCTCCCACAAGAGGGATGTACAAGAAAAGGGATTAACTGAAAAATAACAGGACTTGTTTTCCTATTTTTTTAACTAAAGAAAAGAGAAAGGAAGTATTCTAAATCTGAGATTTAAATTCAATAGCTGTTGTTTAGACAAATGGGAAGACACACACACTAGTCTGAATTTAGGAGCTCTAGTGCCTGCATAGGGTTGTGAAAGCAAAATGTCAAATATGAGGGATGCTTTGGTTTTGTGGCAATTGTTCTCTCTGGTTTTGTAGAACCATGTACTCTGTTAGATGTGATGTCTCTTTTGGCTAGTAGCACTTGAATGCTCTGCAAGATGAAACAACCCCTAAATGTTACATTTTCCAAGTGTACTTGCAAAATATGAATATGTAACTAGGGGCAGAGTAATAGCACAATGGTTAATGCTTGTGTTTTGTGTGCAGAAGATCCAAGCCTTTATCCCTTGGCTTCTCCAGGGAAAAAAAGGGAGGGGGAATCTCTGGTAGTAGGGCTGGGAAAGGTTTCCCCTTCAAAACCTTGGATAGCCACTGCCAGTTAGAAGAAATAATACTGGGTTAGATGGACCAATGGTCTGATCTGATATAAGGCAACTTAGTATTTTCAGTGCAGTGATTTGGCCTTGCAGCAAATGTATGTTTTCAACCACAGGCTCACAGAGAACCAGGACTGCCTTAGCTTGCTACTGCATGTATCAGAAATTAGCATAAGAACATGAGAAGCCAATGTTGGATCAGGCCAATGGCCCATCTAGTCCACTCTGTCACACAGTGGCCAAAAATACCAGGTGCCATCAGGAAGTCCAGCGGTGGGGCCAGGACTCTAGAAGACCTCCCACTGTTCTCCCCCACAAGCACCAAGAATACAGAGCATCACTTGCCCCAGCCTGAGAGTTCCTATCTATACCTTGTGGCTAATAGCCACTGATGGACTTCTGCTCCATATGCTTATCTAATTCCCTCTTGAAGCTGTCCATGCTTGTAGTCCCCGCCACCTCCTGTGGCAGTGAATTCCATGTGTTAATCACTCTTTGGATGAAGAAGTACTTCCTTTTATCTGTTCTAACCAGACTGCTCAGCAATTTCATGGAGTGCCCACGAGTTCTTGTATTGTGAGAAAGGGAGAAAAGTACTTCTTTCTCAACCTGCTCTATCCCATGCATAATCTTATAAACCTTGATCATGTCACCCCTCAGCCGTCGTTTCTCCAAGCTAAAGAGCCCCAAGCGCTTTAACCTTTCTTCATAGGGAAAGTGTTCCAACCCTTTTATCATTCTAGTTGCCCTTTTCTGCACTTTTTCCAATGCTATAATATTCTTTTTAAGGTGTAGTGACCAGAACTGTACACAGTACTCCAAATGAGGTTGCGTCATTGATTTATTCAGGGGCCTGATGATACTGGCTGATTTGTTTTCAGTTCCCTTCCTAATAATCCCCAGCATAGCGTTGGCCTTTTTTATTGCAGTTGCATACTGTCTAGACGTTTTCATTGAGTTATCTACTATGACTCCAAGATCTCTCTCTTGGTCATTCTCTGCCAGTTCGGACCCCATCAATGTGTATTTATATTTAGGATTTTTTTGCTCCAATGTGCATCAGTTTGCACTTGGCCACATTGAACCCCATTTGCCACGTTGATGCCCACTCGCCCATTCTCGACAAATCCCTTTGGAGTGCCTCACAATCCTCCCTGTTTCTCACTACCCTGAACAACTTTGTACCATCTGCAAATTTAGCCACTTCACTGCAGACCTATGTTTGTGGCCACATAATGTATAGTGGATCTTAGAGACTTACTGCTGTACACCTTGGGGTTGTTAAATATTTTGGATACAGCTCAGCCAGAGTTACGCACTTTTTAGTCTGAGATGTTCCAGTGAAAGAGAGTTGAGTACATATTTGACTCTTCCACTGAAACAATGTAACTTAAGTATGCTTAATATTGCCTTCAGGTTTAGGTGCACATTTTCCAGTTGATTGAACTTTGAACATTGCCAACCCTCATTCCATCAGTTAGATGTTCACCCCATTGTTCCAAACATTTCACATTCCATCAAGGGCTTTTCAGATCCAGTATTCTATTGCCTTATTGCATTCTTTTTACAGAAGAGGCCCCAATGCCATCAGCTGTTAGTATCAAAGTGACATTTGCCTTCAAATCATAAAATTTTAAGTATTGATTGCCTCTGGTGATGTTACAAAGACCACATTTAACACATCTTGTCCCCACCCCAAAACTTCCCTCTTTTCTTATTTAAAAATCTTCCCATTAGGTGAAAACTCCCCTGGTCACACTTCTGACCAATCCAGAGGCTTGCTTCTGAGTTCACCTGAATTTGCCTTTTCATATTTTGATGCTGAACATTGTGTCAGGTTCCTCAGTCAGCTCATGCAACACAGGACTTCTTCAGGAGATAGTGTTTAATGGGGAGACTGCAGGCTGCAGCACAGTGAAACAGTCGCGTCTAAGCATGCCGGCCACTTCCGAGTTCGTCTAAAAGGTCTCATGATTCATTGGAGACCCCCACCTCCCAGGGAAGGGATGTGTGGGTTGCTAGAGGCTTGATCCGACCCCCTGTGTGGTGGCTACTCACAGGGAGAACCAGGGATTGCCTCCAACACAGGATCCAAAGAGGAGCTCATTCGCATGGGCAGAACCATTGCTTCCTGCACCAAGGGGGGGTTAGAAAACACTGCCAAATGAATGCTTCCATGAGTAAAAGTAATATTTTGGGCTTATAAAGACAGAACTCAAAGAGGTAGAGGAACTAGAGATCAAATTGCCAACATTCGCTGGATTATGGAGAAAGCAAGAGAGTACCAGAAAAACATCTACTTCTGCTTCATTGACTATGCTAAAGCCTTTGATTGTGTGGATCACAATAAATTATGGCAGGTTCTTAAAGAGATGGGAGTACCGGACCACCTCACATGTCTCCTGAGAAACCTGTATAAGGGTCAAGAAGCAACAGTTAGAACCGGATATGGAACAACTGATTGGTTTAGCATAGGTAAAGGAGTACGACAAGGATGTATATTGTCACCTTGCTTATTTAATTTATATGCAGAGTACATCATGCGAAATGCTGGCCTGGATGAATCACAAGCCGGAGTTAAGATTGCTGGGGAAAAGATCAATAACCTCAGATATGCAGACAATACCACTCTGATGGCAGAAAGTGAAGAGGACCTAAAGAGCCTCTTGTTCAGGGTGAAAGAGGAGAGCGCAAAAGGGGGCTTGAAGCTCAACATCAAAAAAAAAATAAGATCATGGCATCTGGCCCCGTCACTCCTTGGCAAATAGAAGGGGAAGTCGTAGAAGTAGTGACAGACTTCACGTTCCTAGGATCCCAGATCACTGCAGATGGTGACTGCAGCCATGAAATTAAAAGACGCCTGCTCCTTGGGAGGAAAGCGATGGCAAACCTAAACAGCATGATAAAAAGCAGAGACATCACCTTGCCAACAAAAGTCCGCATGGTCAAAGCACTGGTATTCCCTGTAGTAATGTATGGCTATGAGAGTTGGACTATAAGGAAGGCCGAGTGCCGAAGAATAAATTCTTTTGAACTATGGTGCTGGAGAAGACTCTTGAGGCTTCCGGTCTGGGATACATGGCGTCCTGACGTGTTCTGGCTTTGCTCCCAGAGCTCCCAGAGCATACGGAGGGTCTTTACGACAGGGTGGGCTATACAGCCCACCGCAGATCTCCCCAGGCAGGGGAGTGACCAGCAACGAGCATCGACCCGAGAGGGAGTTGAGATCGGCTGATAGCGGGGCTTTAAAGAGCGTCGCGACCAGCCTTGATCCCCTCCCCCCAAGGGGGCACTTCGGAATTTCTCTAAAAGACCCCACCGAGTTGGATTCTCAACATAAGAACGCATGACCCAGACCTCCAAGACATTCTACGGAAATTGATAACAAGGAAACACTGCTATAACAAGACACGGACTTCGAAGGTAACTTTTTAAAATTGCTCACCGGAAATGCGTTGATCCCAAGAGTAAACAACATCCGATGAAGCGCATGATCGTGCTGTATTTTGTGTACTAACACCGACTCCGAAAAAACACGGCTAAACAGTAAAAAAAGGCCAAAAAGCCGGTTTGTTGATCATTCCTGCGGTTGGAATATTGACTTTAAAATAGAAACTAACATCAAGCCCCACGAGAACTAGTGTGGAAAATTACTCTAGCTGCGACAGAAACCACCAGAACAGGAAGTGACCTCAGACTAGACAAGTAGTATTTCCTAGAGACGACCAAGGAGGCCGGAAGAAGGGAAGAAACCAGAAGTTAAGGGGGACGATTAAGATTGCCGGACAGGAAGTAAACAACAGGAAGAGCTATTTACCATAGAGAAATTGTGCCCGCCATTTTGAGAAGGTCGGAACGATTTATTTGAATTTTAACCAAAAGACTCAATAGAAAAAAGCGAAAATAGAGCGGTTTAACTGGGCACAAGAAAGACTTTAATTTGATGTGAGTTTAAGACTTTAACAACGGCTTACGATCTTCGGCAACGACAGAGGGTGAACTCTTGGTCCTCCCCGAAAATGGCTGCTAAAGAGGAAAAGAAATTACAGGGCATGATGGAAGCCATGGAAAAACGAGTGATGGACGCTATACAAAAAATGGAAAAAACTCTAGTAACAGAAGTAACAGATTTGAAAAAAGAACTGTCTGGGATTACAAAAGAAATACAGGCATTGAACAAAACAGCAGACGAGGTGGAGGAGAGAGTGAAAGGAGTGGAAACTAATGTATCTGAGGTTGCCAAAGAAGCAGCAAAAGCTAATGTAATGGTGGAATACAATGGAATGCTTAATCATATGAGATTTAGGGGAATCCCTGAAGATAAAAATGAGAATATTCATTCTGTTATGGTGGATGCTGTTGCAGATTTCTTAAAACTTGAAGAGGAGTGGGTGGCGGCACAGATTGATTTGGTATACAGAGTCAACTCTGCGATTGCACAAAGGAAAAAATTACCCAGAGATGTGATTGTCCAGTTTATATCCAAAAGATTGAAGGAAGACTTGTTCAAGCAACAATTCCAAGAAGATTTCACAATTGATAACAAGAAAATTATGATATTAAAGGAACTATCCAGAACAATTCTTCAGGACAGATGACTTTTTAAAGACTTGATTGACAAACTGAAAACAGAGGGCATAAGATACAGATGGGAAATACCAAAAGGTGTCAGTTTTACATTTAAGCAGAAGAGAGTCACCATCAAGTCAGTAGAGCAAATGAACAAGTTCATCAAAGACAATTTTAAAGACTCTGATAAATAAATACAAAGCCAACATGGAGAGTCAAATTATATCTTGGAATGTTAATGGACTCATTTCATCTCATAAAAGAAAAAACATTAGGCTTTGGTTGGAAAAACAAAAATGCGATATTGTCTGTTTGCAAGAAACACATATTAAAAAGACTGATGTTAAATTTTTGATTCAAAAAAGATTAGGAGAGGAATTCTATTCCCTCTCCTCACAAAAGAAAAAAGGAGTTGTTACATATGTTAAAAAAGAATTGGAGCCAAAGGAAATTTTTAAAGATAAAGAAGGGAAATTTTTGGCAGTGGAAGTTATACTTCAGAGTAAAAAGACTTTAATTGTTAATCTCTTTCAGGATCTGTGGGAACAGTTACAACAGTTAACCTATGAGCAAATGATACTGATGGGTGACTTTAATGGTACTGTTAATAATGTTATTGACAGAAAATCAAAAAAAGGAAACGAAGGTATAGGTAAACTTCCGAAGGTTTTTTTTTCAAATGGTAAAACATGAACACTTGGAAGATGCATGGAGAACTAAAAATCCTAAGGACAAAGATTATTCTTTTTACTCATCAAGACATGAATCTTTTTCAAGAATAGACATGATGTGGATGACCGAGAATTTGATCTTGCAAACACGTAAAATTGAAATATTACCTAGAATTCTTTCTGACCACAGCCCAGTAAAGTGGTCAACATATGTTAAAAGAAAGAAATTTCGATGGTGGCTCAATGAGGATTTACTGGACAAACAAAATATTGTAGACAAAATAAGGACGGAAACCAAAACGTATTTTCAACTGAACTTAAACAAGGATGTACAGACGCAAACGGTATGGGAGGCGTACAAAGCTGTGATGAGAGGACATCTAATTGCAATTAACAACAATGAAAGAAAACAACAATTGAAAATAGACAAAGAGATTATGGAAAATATTCAAAAAAAGAAGCAGAGCTCAAGAAAAGACCTGGCAAAAAGAAAATTTTGAGGGAGCTGAGGAACCTAAGGGAACAATACGATGCGAGGTTAAATAAAGAAGTATATTGGAATTTGAAAAAATTGCAACAGAAGTCCTTTGAAGGAGCAAATAAACCAGGGAAATATTTGGCATGGCAATTGAAGAAAAGAAGAGAGAATAAAATAATAACTAAATTGAAAGATGGGAACAGAGAAATCATAGACCCAGGAGGGATCCAGAGGGAATTTTATAAATATTATGTGACTCTTTTTCAAGCAAAACAAGTGGACCAGCAAAAAATTCAAGACTATTTATCTAAAGCTAATTTGACACAACCAAGCCCAGAAATAAAAGCAATGTTAAATGCTGT
Organism: Gekko gecko; assembly: GCA_029375565.1. Lineage (NCBI taxonomy): Eukaryota > Metazoa > Chordata > Lepidosauria > Squamata > Gekkonidae > Gekko > Gekko gecko. The sequence continues at coordinate 95,468,730 of JAPDNY010000006.1, forward strand.
GATAACTAAAGAAGAAATCAGTAAAGCAATAGGAGAGGCAAAGATCTCCAAAGTTCCAGGACCAGACGGTTTCTCAGCTACATTTTACAAAAAATTTCAAGAAGACCTGGTACCGGTTCTAGAGATTCTTTTAAATGAAATTAGACAAAATGGGAAGATCCCAGATTCTTGGAATGAAGCTGCAATCACCTTAATACCGAAAGAAACTCAAGATTTAACTAATGTTAAAAATTATCGACCAATCTCACTTTTGAACAATGATTATAAAATTTATGCAAAAATTTTAGCAGAACGCCTTAAAGGGTTTTTGAAAGACACTATTGCCGAAGATCAGGCTGGGTTTTTGCCAGGTAGACAAATAAAAGACAATATGAGGGTTGTTTTAGATGCAATAGAGTACTATGATAAGCACCCAGAAAAAGAAGTTGGCTTTTTATTTTTGGACACAGAAAAGGCATTTGATAATTTGAATTGGGAATTTATGTTTAAAGTGATTGAGAAATTGCAGATGGGCGCAGAATTTATAAGAATGATTAAATCAATATATAAAGAACAAAAAGCTACGGTGATTGTGAATGCAGAATCAACAGAAGCGTTCCGGGTCAGAAAAGGAACCAGACAGGGTTGTCCCTTGTCGCCATTGCTATTCATCTGGATTTTGGAGATATTGCTGCAAATGGCTAGAGATGATGATAATATAAAAGGTTTGAGTATTAGAGGTTTTTCATATAAATTAAGAGCGTTTGCTGATGATATCATGTTTATTGTTGAAGATCCTGTTAATAATATGCCTTTGGCATTTGAAAAAGTAAAAGAGTTTGGTGACCTCACAGGGTTCTATGTAAATAAGAATAAATCAAAAATATTGTGTAAAAATATGACAGCTACAAAGCAACAAATTTTACAAAACTTGACAGAATGTGAAGTGGTTAAAAAGGTTAAGTATTTGGGAGTTGAAATTACAATGAAAAATATTGACTTGTTTAAGAATAATTATGAAAAACTGTGGGTTTTGATAAAGAGTGATTTAGAAAAATGGGAAAAACTTAGATTATCTCTTCTTGGAAGAATTGCCGTTGTCAAAATGAACATATTGCCCAGATTGATGTTTTTGTTTCAGACAATACCAATTGTAAAAGACGTGAAAGTGCTGGTAAAATGGCAAAGAGAAATTTTTAAATTTATCTGGGCAGGAAAGAAGCCGAGAATTAAAATGAAAATAATGTATGATGTTAAAGACAGAGGTGGCTTCCAAGTCCCGAATTTGCGTTTGTATCATGAAGCTGTATGTATGTCTTGGTTAACTGACTGGGTTAACTTAGAAAATAGAAAGCTTTTGGCCCTTGAGGGCCACGATTGCAGATTTGGCTGGCACGCCTATCTTTGGTATGGGAAAAATAAAGTAGACTCAATGTTTAAGCATCACTATGTAAGAAGAACACTGTTTGAGGCATGGACCAGATACAAGAGCACAATTCCTGATGAAAGGCCTTTGTGGATTGTTCCTGTTGCAGTTATTCATCCCTTTTCGGAATATAAAGGTAATGATTGGCTGAAATACCAAGAGTTGCTCCAAAAGGAAGGGAAAGAATATGTTTTAAAACCAAATAATGAACTAGAGTTTGAGTATGGATGGTTACAATATTGTCAAATACGGGATATTTACAAGAAAGATTGTAAAGAGGTTGGTTTTAGAGCTAAGAATGATGAGTTTGAAGATATATGGTTGAAAAAAGAGCGAAAAATAATATCAAAGATGTATAAAACTTTGTTGACAGTCTATACGTTGGATGAAACTGTTAAAGAACAAATGATAAAATGGGCCATAAATATGAACAAAGAAATTTCTATGGAAACATGGGAATTTTTATGGAAAAAAGCCTTTAAAATGTCAACCTGTGTTAATGTAAAAAAAAATTGTTATAAGATGATGTACAGGTGGTATATGACACCAAAAAAGATTGCTAACATTAGCATGGATAAGAACTTGAGTAATAAGTGTTGGAAATGTAAAAAAATAGAGGGTTCTTTTTACCATATGTGGTGGTCATGTGATAAAGCTAAGGCATGCTGGTCAAATGTACATTGTGAGATGCAGAAAATAGTAAAAATTCCTATTAGGAAAAGTCCGGAACTTCTTCTCTTAGGTTTGACGATGGAAAAGATTCCACAAGAAAAAAGGACACTATTATGGTATATGATTACATCGGCAAGAATGGCTTTTGCTCAACAATGGAAAACGGAGAAGGTGCCAGATATATATGATTGGTTAAGAAAACTGCTGTTTTTAGCCGAAATGGACAAAATGACAAAAAAACTAAATGGACAAATGGCAGAACTGTATTTAAAAGACTGGGAGGGCCTGAAATTGTATATGGAAACTGAATATAAAATGAAAGGGAAAATGTACAATCTTGATTTGTATTGAGAGTGAATGAGAAATGAAATGAATATTTGATTGTACTGTACCTTGGTTGGAAATTATGTTTGTAAAAGTCAGGCCTTTATATATTTGAAATTAGGTTACCCGGTTTGTCGATTGTTATAAGTCTAAACTTGATTACCTTTTAATTCTCTTTTTTTTGTTAATAGCAGTGTTGGAAGCCTACTAGGGGGGGTGGGGGGATAGGGTAAAAATTTTGTGAAATTGTATTGGTAACGGTGTTTAACAATGTTGAAAGTAATCCAATAAAATTGTGTTTAAAAAAAAAAAAGACTCTTAAGAGTCCCTTGGACTGCAAGGAAATCAAATCAGTCAATCCTAAAAGAAATCAACTCTGATTGTTCCCTGGAAAGCCAGATCCTGAAGCTGAAGCTCAAATACTTTGGCCACCAAATGAGAAGGGAGCATTCACTGGAGAAGACCCTGATGCTGGGAAAGATTGAAGGTCAAAGAAGAAGGGGACGGCAAAGGATGAGGTGGTTAGACAGTGTCATCGATGCAATGAACATGAAATTGAGCAAACTTCAGCAGACAGTGGAAGACAGGAGGGCCTGGCGTAATCTGATCCATGGGGTCGCGAAGAGTCGGACTCAACTGTGAGACTGAACAACAACAAAGACAGAACTGTCAAAACTTTAGCCCTAAAGAGGAAGAAGGTAAGGTGGGTGGTTCCCCCCCAAGGCATAAGCGGCCAATGAACGAAGACAGACGGAGACAACTTTACTTTCACTTGCTAATACAGGGCGATTCTTGAAGAGGAACTAGCCTAATTAACTGTTTAGCTCATAAAATTGATGGCTAAGTTTACTGTTTAACTGACAATGGAGCTTGTAGAGACCCCTTTGCTACGATCTCAATTTTTATCCCAACAGGGGCAGGGTCTGGAGCATTTGGAAACCATTTATAAATGGTGGAGGTCCCAGGGAAATAAAAATATGTAAAGCTATGTAAAGTTATTGGCTAACTCTACTGTTTGGTGGCTGGTGAAATTTGGAAGCCCTCTTTGCAACAACCTCAATTTTTAATTCAATAGGGGTAGGGGGAAATTTTCAGAGATCCCTTTGCAATGATCCCAATTTTTACCCCAACAGGGGCAGGGTGTGGAATATTGGGAATTTTGGGGGGAGTTTCAGGGAAATTGAAGTAAGTAAAGTGGATGGAATAAAGTGAAGCCGGGGATAGTTATCATTAAAGACTCAACGTTTAGGAACTAAAAATTAGCTGCTGTATTAACTGTACCCCCCAAAGACATTTTGGCTTAAAAAGTTGTTGAAGGGGAAGAGGCAAAAACCTGACCTTGAAGGGCATTTTTGTGGTCTACGTTTCCAAAAACTGTATTTGGGAAAACCTAAACAATTAGCTGGGCTATTCAAAACAAAACCTGGGCAGTCAGCCAGTGATTTCTGAATGTTCCAAAACAAATTGGTAGAAAAGAAAATAACTATTTGAGTAAAAGCAGTTGAAAATTTTGGGCATTCTGCCAGAATTGGGCAAATTTAATTAACAGGATATTATATTACATTCATATGACAAGCCAAGCTAGTCAAGCTAAATTGAAAACACCATCTTCTTCACCAGGAATTTCTGGGACAGCTACTGCCAAACTTTCAGCCCCAGTGCAAAAAGAGATGCAGGCCTTGGTACAGGCGACTATACAAAATTTCATGTGAGGTAGTTGAGCCAATTAAGGTAACTATGGAGGAAATTCAAAATTCTATCACCAAAGCAGTAGACCCAATTAAAAGTGAGATGAAAGAAATAACTGATCAGTTTTCCCTGAGCTTGCAAGCACTCCAGAAACAAATAGTAGATAATACCCAGAAGATTACTGAATTGAACACTACGACAGAAAAAATGGAAACTAAGACCAAAGAAATGGAGATTAAGTTTAAGGAAACAGATGAAAGACAGAATACTCTGGAGCAAGATGTTACAAGATTACAGGTTGAAAGGGCAGCATTTATATTAAGATTTCAAAATGTACCTGAGGAAAAAAATGAAGATCTCACTATAAAAATGGCCAAATTATTAGCGGCACATATGAACATGGAAGTGGTAGACAAGGTCATTCAGGAAATTGACATAGCCTTCAGGGTGAACTCAGCTTATACAAGACGATTTCAACTACCAAGAGAAGTGCAAATTCACTTCCACAAAAGGGCTGTGAGAGATAAGATATTAAGAGAAATAAATGCCTCACCATTGATGATGAAAGAGACAGAAATAAATGTCTTAAAAGAAATTCCATGGAGAGTCAGAGAAAAAAGGAAAGAATATTCCAACTTGACAACATTGTTGAGAAATAATACTATAAACTACAGATGGCTGCTGCCTGAAGGTCTGATTTTTACCTTCAAAGGTAAAAAATATAGAATAACGTCAACTTTCAAAGCAGAAAACTTCCTGAAAACTTATGGAGACGAGCTCTCAACAGAAGAAGAAGAGAAGGAAGAGGGAGAGGATGAGGGAGGAGAAGAGGAGGAAGAAGAAGCCTTACAAGGTGCAACAGCAACTGGCCCGAAACCACAGAGAAAAGGAAAAACCAGACCAACAAGGAAATGTCCAATCAATACAAGACAACACACAAGGGAGAAACAGGACCAACAGAATCATAATCAGGATGGATAGAGGCAAAATAAAAATTATATCAGTGAATGTGAATGGCTTAAATGGACCACAAAAAAGAAGGTGAATATTCCACCAACTCAGAAAACAGAATCGGGATATAATATGTCTTCAGGAGACACATATCAAAAAAGGAGATGAAAAGCACTTACGAGCAAAAGGATTTGGAAAAATGTTTATAGCATCAGACAAGGAGAAAAAGAAAAGAGGCGTAGCTACATTTGTAAGAGATCACTTACAGCCTGAACAAATATCTGCATCACAAGATGGAAGAATCTTAATGGTGGCAATACAGACAAATGAGAAAAATGCTTATTGTAAACATTTATGCCCCAAACCAACACCAAGAAAAATTTTATGGAAGATTGCAAATATTGATTATTCAACAAGAATTTAAACAGATTTGTATCATAAGGGATTACAACACAGTTTTTGACAAGAAGGATGACAGGAAAACAAATACTCAGGAAAAGAAAAGAAGTAATGAATTTCCACCTATTTTGTGTCAACTTATGGAAGAACTGAAATTAGTGGATGCCTGGACTGTAAGGAACCCCCAATAAACAACAATATACTTATTTTTCATCTAGACATGATTTGTGGTCTAGATTGGATATGTGTTGGATTTCAAGTATGGTTATTAAAGATTTATTGGAAGCAGAGATTGAAGGCAGAACTTATGCAGATCATAAACCCGTTACCTTAGAATTACAAGAAATGAGGCCAAGCAGTAGATGGACATTGAATACTTCTCTTTTGAAAAATGATAAATTTGTTAAAAATATGAAAGAAGAGCTAAAGTTCTTTTTTAAAGAAAATATTCAACCTAATATGCCCATAAAAGTGGTATAGGATGCATTTAAGGCATTTGCCAGAGGTCGAGTGATAAAAGAATCTGCTAGAATAAATAAACAAAGGAAACAAGAATATATTAATCTTCAAAAAGAAATTCAGACTCAGGAAGGGAAAATGATGGTCAACTCAACATCTCAAGATACGAAAACCAAACTTAAGTTTTTGCAACTCAAGATGAAGTATATGCTTACATATGAATTAGCCAAGAAACTGGCATTTGCCAAGCAAAACTTCTTCAAGAATGCTAACTAACCAACAAGATGGCTGGCTTATAAAATTCTACATGAAAAGGAGAAATCTTATATAAAAGTTTTAAACAAGCAAGACAGGACAGAAACAAATAAACTTCAAGAGATTAAAATTACAGTAGAAAATTTTTATAAAGATCTCTATGAAAAAACTGATCTAAACATAGAACAAATAGGCTTTCGGTTTCGGTGCTGCGAATGGCGGCCGCTTCTCGGGACGCTCCCGGAGGCGGTTAGCCCACACGCGGAATGGGGGGGTCTTCGCGTTTGCGAAAGACCCTAGTGAGCCTTAGTCAAAGGCTCCGAACCGGGGGCGCATAGGGGAGTAGCCTCTTTGCCGGCAAACTGCCGGGAAATTGAGGCTTTCTCCCCGCCCCAATCGGCCCCGCCGCGTAGTGCGTCCCGAATGGGACTTAGCAGCCCTGCCGACTTCCAGGAGTGAGGAAAAGCGGATGAATGACTATGAAAAGAAGAAATGGCATCTAATCGTGAGTTGAAGATCTATTGTGAAGCGAAAATTAAAAACCCCCGCAAGCGGATAAGCGTATGGGAGGAGGGAGGAGCTTCCACCCTTTTCGAAGAAGCGAATTTTTAAAGGAAACGCGAAGGGGGGTAACAAGAAAAAATGTTGGTGAAAGTACCGTTGGGGTTTTACAGAAGATTGCGGCTTTAGTTGCTTTCTGGGGGATGTGGCACGAACTTTGAAAAAGTAAATAAAAAATAAAATGTCGATGCTGGGGAAAATCCTGCTTAGAACGGAAGAGAAGAGAGGAGGGACTTCCGCTCCAGTCAACCCCCCCCCAGAACTAGCTGTCAATCAACAAGAGATTGAGATACTGCGCCACCTGCTGGAGTAAATGTAAAATATCAATGAAACGCTTTTAAAATGGAAATTGTTCTCATCAGACTATAAAAACAAATGTTGGAATCAACAAGGTTGATGGCAGAAAATGTATAGAAAATTAATTTGATGTTAAAGTTCCAAGTTATGGATGAAGAAGGGAAAGAAGATCTCAGATTTATTTTGACGAAAGTCTTGACACCTCTATCTGGCAGTGGAGCGAATAAATAAAAAGAAGAGGCGGATAAGGCTCCCAAAGCCTACTCCGCCTTTAAAAAAAAGGATATACTCTGCCAGTAGAAAGGGGTGTTGAGCTTAGCAAGTAATGGAGATCTAATTTCAACTTGAGTGTTAATGGAGCCAACGAGAAATGACTGCCAGAAACAACAAGAAAAAAGAAGCGAAAGAAGATGGATTAAAAAATTTCTGAAGAGACATACCAGCACAGAGGAGGAAGCAGCACTCAAAATTTGGATTTTTGAAGAAGACGGCGGCCCGGGGGAAGGAAGTGACGGAACGGGAGGCACTAAAGTTTAAAGGACTTAATGATAATTGGAGAGACTTAGAAAGGAATTTGTTCGTGTAACATCTGAAAAGATTTGATTTAACCCCAGTGGACTTTACTAACTTTACTAACAGAATGGATTTGGACTTTGTAAAGCTGAAAAGAAGATCTTTCAACCGTGATGGATGCCGACAATTGGAAGAAATAAAACTAACCTTTACTAACAGGAAAAAAAAACTCACTCCGCTCTTTTTTCTCTTCCCATCTGTCTACCTTACCCTTTTCTTATAAAAAATAAAATTCTCTCCTTTTTAGGAGAGTTATTTCAAAAAAAAAATAAACATAGAACAAATAAAGGGCTGCCAAGAAACACATCAACCAAAGAAGTTCACAGAAGACCAAAGAAAAACACTTAATCAGCCAATTGTGATGATGGAACTGGTGGAGGCATTGAGACAGCAAAAGAAAGGTAAAGCTCCTGGGCCGGATGGACTTCCAATAGAATTTTACCATATATTTGAAGAGCAATTACTGCCCTACTTAAAAGATATTTGTAATAATATTATGGAGAATGAAGAAATTCCAGACTCATGGAAAGAAGCAATAATTTCTTTGATACATAAAGAAAACTCAGATGAAAAGGAAATTAAGAACTATAGACCGATTTCAATATTAAATGTGGACTATAAAATTTTTGCCTCGATATTAGCTGAAAGGTTTAAAAAAATACTATCAAAAACAATTCATAAAGATCAAGTAGGATTCTTGCCCAAAAGTCAAAGAACAATCTAAGATGTATCATAGACGTTATAGAATATTATGAAGCACATCCGGAAAAGTAAATGGCCTTAATCTTTTTAGATGCAGAGAAGGCCTTTGATAATGTTAATTGGGCTTTTGTGTTGGAGACATTGAAAATGGCACAGTCGGGAGCTGAGTTTGTTGAGATGACTCAAGCCATTTATACTAGACAGAACGACATGTAGTTATGATGTAACGGGATCGACTCAAAACTTTGAAATTCAAAGGGGACAGACAAGGCTGCCCTCTTCACCACTTTATCTATCTTTGCTTTGGAAATAGTTCAATGATTCAGTCAGAGATGACTTATCAAGAGTACTGGACTTAAGATGAGAGTATCAGAGTATAAACTATCGGTCATTTGCGGATGATCTAGGCACTTATTTTAGAGAATCCCGTACCCTCACTACTTAAGTTGCATAGCAGGAACTTCAAGAACTTATGGACATAGCAGGACTGTGAGCAACCATTAATAAAACGGATATTGTTTAACCTAGACAACATATGGAGCCTAAAACAGCAGGTAAAGTTACAAGAAATCTCTAAGTTTCCAGCATACAAGATAGAATAGAATATTTGGGAATCATGATGACAACAAATGTAGTGCCACATGAGAACAATATGCAGAGCTGTTGAAGTCAACTAAAACAGATCCAGAAAAATGGCAAAACTGACAGTATTCCCTTAACTAGGGACGAGTCACATTAATTAAAATGAATGTTCTTCCTAGATGGATATTCTTATTCCAGACAAGGTCTACTCGGGGTGGGTAGGGGTTGGAGGAGCCTCGGAGGCTTTCCCAGTCTCGGTTCATGATGCAGGTTTGGCATGACTGGACGAAAAGTGACAGATCCTTCCTCATGCCAGGCCACCAAAACTGTCTTTGCAGTAAATGGAGGGACTTCACAAACCCCAACTGCCCTGCCAACTTAGTCCCATGCACAGTAGACAAGATCTCCCCCTGCAAGGTGGCAGGAACAAACAGCTTAGTGCCTCAATACTAGCAGTCATTTGCACGCTCCTCCCCCTCCCCCTCCTTTTCCAATTCCAGGCGATCAGCATCAGAGAGGGCAGAGGCGAACTTCAGTTCCCATGAGTCAGCGCTCCCCATAGGCCGGGCCTTCACCTGGGCGCACGTAACTATGGCCCTCCCAACTGAGAGGGCATGAACATAGAGTCAAGGACCACCTCCTTGTGGTTGTCATGTTGTGGGAGGCAGGACAGTGCGTCAGCCAAGGAATTTGCCTTCCCCGGGAAGTGATGGAGGGTGAAATTAAACTTAGAAAAAAAATCAGCCCAGCAGAGTTGTTTAGCGTTCAAATTATGGGGCGTGCGGAGGACCTCAAGGTTCTTATGAACAGTCCAAACCTTGAATGGTATCCTGGCCCCCTCCAGCCAATGCCTCTACGTAGAGAGCACCAATTTGATAGCCCCCGCCTCTTTATCCCAAACCGACCAGTTACACTCAGTGTCCGTAAACTTTTGTGAGACATAAGCAAGGGGGTGCAACTTCCCATCCTCCCCCTCTGGCAAGATGGCACCACCCATAGCGACATCCGAGGCATCAACTTGCACTATGATTTTTTTTAGTTCATTTGGGTGTGCCAGCACAGGTCAGATGTGAACAATGCTTTTAAGTGCTCAAACGCCTTCTGGCATTTGATTGTGCTCTCCAACTTCGCCCCCCGTTTCGTGCTGTCCAGACCCTTCCTCTTAGTTTTCAAAAGGTCCATGAAAGGCAAGCTCACTTGGGCAAAGTTGGCAAGAAATGATCTGTAAAAGTTCGCAAAACTGAGGAATGCCTGGAGCTGCCTCGGGTTCGATGGGCCTCCCACCCCACCACATCCCAGACCTTGGCAGGGTCCATCTCAATGCCCCGGGGGGAGATACCCTAAAAAGTCAATTTCCGTGCAGTGGAACTCACACTTGGACAGCTTAGCAAACAGTTTGTGCTTGTGCAACATTTGAAGAACTTCCTGGACCAAACAAACATGGGACTCCAGGTCAGGGGAATAAAGCAAGATATCATCTAGATAAATGAGGACCCCCTTAAACAGATCCTTGTGCAAGACCTTGTTTATCAGGTTCATGAAGACCCCCAGAGCCCCCTGAAGTCTGAATGGCATCACCCGATATTCGAACTGACCCAACGGGGTGTTAAATGCCATCTTGTATTCGTCACCCTCCTTAATGCAGACTCTGAAATAGGCATCCCGGAGATCAAGTTTGGAATAGATCCTCCCTTTGGACAGTTCAGCTGGGAGGTCTTTAATCAAAGGGAGGGGGTAGGCATGTGTAGCCGACACTGCATTCAGTCCCCTGTAGTCCATACATAGCCTCAAACCTCTGTCTTTCTTTTTCCGGAACAACATGGGAGCAGCAAACGGGGAGGAGGCAGGCCAGATAAAACCCTGGGTGAGGTTTTTGTCAATGAATTTACGTAGTTCCACCTTCTCTGTGGGACTCATAGAGTACAGTTTACCCTAGGGTAATTTCTGGTTGGGGAGCAAATTAATAGCACAGTCTGAGTGTTGGTGGAGGGGCAATTCATCCGCCTCCGCCTCCTCAAACACCTGAGCCAGGTCTCGGTACTCGGGAGGGATTGCTTCCAGCTCTTCACGCACAAGGCAAGCTGGTACTCCTCCTTCCTGGGGGGTTTCCAGGTGTGGTCCCAGGTGTGGTCTTGGTATCAGGGTGAAATAAAGCGAATAACGCCCTCCCCCCACAGGATATGGGGGTCATGACTATGGAGCCATGGGTTACCTAGTACTAATGGGAAACGGACGGCAGGGGTGATGACAAGTGATCGGTGCTCCCAGTGTTGTCCTGCGCCTATTTGTAATGGAACAATCTCGGATCTACACAGGTCTTTCATAGCAGACCCATCCATTTAGGTAAACACCAGGCACTCTGAGAGTTTAACCACTTTCACCCCAAGTCCCGTAACAAGAGAGGAGTGGATGAGATCCCGTCCACACCCTGAGTCAATCAGGCCCCTCACCCACACATGGGTGTTCAAGTCGGGGTTTATGATTGTCACAGTCACAAAAAAGAGAGGGGAGTAATTGCTCACCGTTTTCTGCACCTCTGAAATGGGGACCTGCTGGTCAGCGCTACTCACAGCAGGTCCTGGTCATTTCCTGCTGGCTGATCCTCTTCCTCGCTGGACAAGGGGGTGTCCTCTTCCTGGAGACTAGCTTGCAGGGTGTGTTGAGTATTCGGGCAGGCAGTATGCTTCTTAACCAGAGTGTCAAACCTCTTCTTTTCCCCGCTCCTCTTTGGGGTGCTTGCAGGTTCCAATCCTGGGCACGCAGCGGTGAAATGGCCCACTTCACCACATTGTAGGCATAAGCCTTGCTTCATGCGGAGCTCCCACATCCCTTCCTTTTGCTTCACTGGGGTCTTGGGTTTCACCGGTGCTGGTGAGCTCTTTACCAGGGTAGCTGTGTCGTCAATGCAGATGGTCCGGAGACGGCTCTCTGTGTTGGCATTCTCCTTCATCCAGGTGTGCAGGGACACCGGCTTCACTCTACGGTGTCCCCCCACTCTACGGAGGATTGTCCCCCGGATCTCTGGATTAAGACCCAAATAATAATGTTGAGCCAGCATCCCATCAGGCCACCCCTGGATCTTGGCTGCATGGCATCGAAACTCCTCGGTATACTCCTGCACTGATTTCTTCCCCTGGCAGAAAGTGTGCAAGAATGCCTGGGCCGTCTCACTCGCATTAGTGTCCTCATAGTGAGCTCACAGAGCCCACATGAAGGTGTCAACCTCTCGGAGCTCCCGGCCATCAACATTGTGTAGGTTCACATACCAGTCAGCTGCTCCCTCCCACAAACAGGATGCTATATAATCCACAATGCGCTCCTCGTTGGGAAACAAATGGCCCCAGTTCCCCATGAATTACTCAGCTCATACCAAGAAGAACACCAATTTCTCAGGCGTTCCGTCAAATGTGGCATCCAGCAGTTCTGCTGACTGGGGCCCCGGAGGGACAAATGGTGGCTGGCCGGGAGGCGGTTGTCTCGGTTGCTGGCCTGGGGGTGGCACCTGTACCCCCGACTGACCCACGGGCAGTTGGGCAGGCTGCACTGGGACTGCAGGTGAGCATTGGTCTGGCTCCCATTGCACCACCGTCATCACCATCGCAGGTATTTTATGGAATGAGTCTTCAATCATCCGAAAGAGCTTGTCTTGGCCCCACTCGAGCAGATCTAAATGGGTGTCCACAAAATCCTCAGCATCTCCCAGTTTTCCAGCACCTGCTTCCAGCCTGGATCCGACACTCAGTCGGTAAATGGCCCGGTCATACTGACTTTCCCACCTGGGCCCCGGGGTAAGGGACCGAGTCTCTGCCGTCTCCACTGGAAACCTGCCCCAGGTTTGGTGTTTTGGCTGGGTAGTCACATTGGCATGCACCCTGCCAAATGGATCCAGGTAGGGCACGCCCCACTCCTCATCTTGAGGAGGAGGAGTCGGTACCATGGTCATTGGTACCATGGTCGTAGGTACCGACTCTTCCACAGTAGTTACGGATGTAGTCTCCTCCTCATCCCTGCTCATCTCAGCTTGGGTGAGATGCGTGGCAGAAGAAGGAAAAGGGTGATTACAGACACTTTGTCAGGTTCCTCAGTCAGCTCACGCAATACAGGGCTTCTTCAGAAGATAATGTTTAATGGTGAATCAGAACTAAAGACACGTGTACAGCTTGTGTCTGTAATGGCCACATACAGTAGGGCCTACTATGATATACTACATTTGAGCATCCCCCCATAGCAGAAGCCAATGAATACAAGTCATGTGCATGGGCAAAAGCGGCGGGCCAGCAAGCAAAACAATCCTAGAAACGGTTGTGGTTCCCAGCCAAAACTCCAGCAGCTGGAGAGTGAAGGTCAGAGACCTGATAAGAGACAGTTAGTAACAGTGAGGAAAAGTTCAGACAGAGTACTCCCCCCCGCATACCATACGCTTGACAGGGCTACCTGGCACATTGTAAGAAAGGCCTAAGAAAGAACAGGGTTTACTGGATAGAATAGCTTTGAGAACTGATTTGCAGTCCACATAGAAGCGGTTGGAATCTCCTCCACCAGGTAGCTATGATATAAGAATCAGCTTTTGATATGCCTTTTGTTGGCAAAGAGAAATGCACCCTCTGAATATTCACAGTGTTCTTCTATCTGCATACAGATTTAAAACACAGAAGTTGCAAATGAATTAAAACAGGAGCCCATAGTACCTGAAGGATAAGTATTGACTTAAATCATGACAAGTAGACCTGAGTGGTATAGAGGTTAAGAGAAGCAGACTCTAAACTGAAGAACTGGGTTTGATTCTGCAGTCCTCCACATGCAGCCAGTTGGGTGACCTTGGGCCAGTCACAGTTCTCTCAGAACTGTCTCAGCCCCACATACCTCACAAAGTTCCTGTTGTGCGCAAAGGAAGGGAATGTTATCATAAGCCGCTTTGAGACTCCTTATAGTAGAAAAAAGTTGGGTATTACATCCTCATCCTCCTTCTTCTATAATAACAAGACTTTGACACAATGCAAAGTTTTAATTGTGGATTGCACCATAGGGAAAGTAATACCTACTAATTAAGGGTCATGGTCTCATCTTAATCCATTTCATTGTTACTCCTTGATTATTTAGTTTTAGTCCCAGGGTTTGTGTTTGAACAGAGGATGAACTTTTTAAAAAATGTTAAAAATAGAGTTTGGTTGAATGTTCAACTTGTTCAATTTTCACCATGAATGCAGCATGGGGGAGGGAATCTTCTCTCAATTTCTCCCCAATATTTTGGGTTTGTAGCTAATTGACTGCTTAATTGCTAACGTTTCTTATTAAATGTTTGTTCTTTCTGTCCCTGCAAAAAGTGCCCACCACACATCACAAGTGACATTCCACCCCAATTTACATAAGTCTTTTTGTAGCTGTGGAATAAATCCAGCAGATAGTAGAAGATTGATGTGGATGGCAGGCACAGAAATCCAAAGTCAAGTTTAAAGACTAAATGCTCAGATACTCTGCAGTAAGTTGTGAGAGCAGAAAGGGCCAAAGAGAACCTTCGCAGTTGAAAACTGGGGATCTTCATAACTGCCTCCCAACTTTGCCCCACAGACTAAACATACTATAAAAAGGGAGTGAAAAAAAGGATCATGACGCTTATTGATAATGTTTTTAGCTGTACTTTAACAAGCTGAATCACCTGCATGGAAAATACATGGAAACTTTGGGGTTAGAGGAAGGCTGGTTGGAGCATATCCTGATTGTAGAGTAAATGAAGGTTTCTGACTCTGGAAGTAATTTTTGTGTGTCTCCTGAGTACTGCCAAAGTAAAATTTGAAAAAACTGCATGAGTGTTCCATTCTGAAAGGTAATTGGTTAACTTTATTAACTCTGATGAGAATATGCAGCGGGTTGGTTATTCCTAAATGCCTGTGTACTTTGTTGTATAGCTTGCTGACAGAAAAAAGGAGAGGAACAACACCCACACACCCACGCACACACAGCATCTCCAGAAGTGAAACCTCTAACCCAGCAGCTGGAGACACTATCTCATAGTCCACAGTTAGCACAAGAGTAACCACAAACCTCACTGCAATGCCCTTGGGAAAACAGCAACCCTTGGCAGCTTGACACTTGACATCCCATGAGAAAACTGGTAACAGAGTCACATCAAGGATACTGGCCTGCCTTGACCAAGTATGGCACAGATTAAAAGATGTGGCTGTGTTTGTGCTGCTTTCCCAGAACTAATTTACAGAAGTGTGGGAGTAAGTATAAATAACAAAACAGGAGGCATAGTTTATACATGCTATGCCTCCTGGAAGGGTTGGGACAGCTGTTTGAAGAAAAAATGAGTGTGTGAGTGTGTTGTGTACATATATGGCACTTCATCTGATATTTTTCTCAGCCTCTCTTGATCATTTGAATGCAGACCGATTATAATGCTGTCATAGGTTACTGTAGTGTCTCACCTGCTCTTCAGCTTTAGTTTGCCAAGACTGTTACTTCAGGTATCAAAGGGCTAGCCAGGGTCATGTTCCTATTTCTTTGGGAGTGGATTCAAATGAACAGCTGAGAGCAGTGGTGCAGATGCCAAACGGTGACCATCCATGTAAATGTGTGAAAATGGCACTGACAAGTGGGGAGACTGTTCCTTACCACCTCCTGGGAACTGATTGACTTTTGGGGTAAGATTTGAACTTCAGATCTCACTCTTTAGTTATGGATGTCTTGGAATTCACACGAAGAGTCATCCATTGCAGGCATCACAAATCTCCCTAGAGTTTATCAAGGCTTTCAAAGAGGAATCAGCAAGATTTTTGAGGGCTTTCTGCTGAGAAATTACAAAGGTTAGAGTGCCTTCCCTCCTCCCCAGTCTTTTCAGTTGTTTGAAACTATGCCATGTAACACAAGATGTTGCTGGCGAAGGGGCAGACAACCAGACACATATAGCTTCTCAGCAAGGAATGAACAATCTAATTGATCCCTAGGTATGGAACCCTGAGACCTTATGTTCAGCACGTCCTCTTCCCAGTAGTGGTGTTTTATGCCTGAAGAGGTTTGTTTTGTTCTGACCCACTGATGATGCATTTCGCACAAAAAAAGAAAAAGAAAATTCAGTATGTTATTCCTAAGGGCATGTCTCCACTATCAGTTTTTTGTGTGTAACACATGTTTCTCATTTGTTGTGCACAGTTCCACACATTTTACCTCAAAATAGTGCTTTTGTTATGTAGATATCACATTTTCCAAATACACAAAGTACAATATGTTGTACTTGAGGAAATGCAGTACTTTGTTGCTATTGTGTTTGCTGGGCAAAATGTGTGAATTTCATGGGAATCCATTGTATATTGAATTGAATTTTGTGACATAATTAGTGGTTAACAACTGTAATGCTTGCTCAGAAGACTGTCTAAAAATGGATCTTTTCTTTTTTTTTAATTTAGGAAAACAGTTGAGGTACAGAAAAGAAAAGGGAAAGGAAAAAAAGGGTTATACAACATAATTACATTTGTCGAAGACAATCATGTAGTACAAAATCAATAGTACAGAGAATATTTTCCCTTTCACCCTCTTCATTATAATTTTAAGGTATTATCTGTAAAATACAATAGTTCTTATTTTTGTATTCATTTAAGTTTTCCACTAATTTCATCATTACTACATATTCAATATAACATATTTCAAACACTTCTACATATTTATTAGAACCTTTAATAGATAAGTAGTATATCAAGGTGTAAAAGAATGTTATATATCTTATACTGATAACCCATCTGTATTCAAGATATTACATTTGAAACAGATTTTAACTCTACTTCTATAAATGCGATAAATAAATAAATATTTCATTACCACACATTTATGTATGATATTTTCTCACTTTAAATTTGTCTCCTGCTAGCATAATACACATAATTCACACTCCATCTCTCTTCAAATTTTGTAACAGACCTGTTTCTCAAATAGGTTGTTAATTTTGCCATCACTGCATATTCAGCAAGTTTATTTTCCCAATCTTCTAAACGTAGACAGACAACTAGTTTCCATTTTGCTGCATAAATAGTTCTAGCCACTGTCACCATGTATTTGAATATCTCTTCTAAAACTTTTGGTAATTTGTTAGGCAGAACACCTAATAGCATGCTCTTGGTTTCCATTGGGAATTTAAATTTTAATATATTCTACATTCTTTGGTGTATTTCTTTCCAATATCTTTTTACTTTTTTACAAGTCCACCACATATGAAAGAAGGTTCCATCTATGTCTTGACATTTCCACCATTTCTCTTTGTAGGTTTTATGTGCTTTCTCAATGTCTTTTGGAGTTATATACCATCTGAAAAACATTTTCTACATCTCTTATTGTCTGGCTGACTGTAAATTTGATATCTTCTCCCCTATAGTTGTTCCCATTGTTGCATAGATATCTGTTCTTTAAGGTTTTGCATCCACTTAATCATACATTTTTTCACTTGTTCATCTTCTGTTTCTAGCTGGAGTAAAATTTTATATATCCATCATAGTAAATCTCTTTTTGTTTTATAATCAGCTACTCAGATTCAGTCTCATCTCTTAGAACTCCACCTTCAATACACATGAGCTCCTTTAGTCTTGAGACTGATAATGTATCTGCCATTGAATATTTACACCTTCATCTTTAATGTCTTGCCCTGAGTGTTTATCATCATGCCACATGTTAAAAATCATTATTTCTCATGTTTTTATAATAATGAGCTTCTATTGAGGACATAAGTAAAGACTTTAAGGGGCTCAGTAAATTCCGGTGTGTAAACCATGATGTTCTCAAAAGTCTGTCTCTGATTAGGTGACTTCTTTCTTGTGTTCTGATCTTTCAGTGTAGTGGTTAAGTGGTTAAGTACACCAGTTTGGTTAAGTGCGTGGACTCTAATCTGGGAGAAGCGGGTTTGGTTCCCCACTCCTCCACTTGCAGCTGCTGGATGACCTTGGGCAAGCCATAGTTCTGTCAGAGCTGTTCTTGAAAGAGCAGTTCTGGAAAGAGCTCTCTCAGCCCCACCTACCTTACAGGGTGTCTGTTGTGGAGAGGAGAAAGGAAAGGAGAAGATTGTAAAATGCTCTGAGACTCTTTCAGGTAGTGAAGGGTGGGGTATAAATCCAATCTCCTCCTCCTCCTCCTCTCTCCTCTTCTTCTTCTTCTGTTGATTTCTTAATCCATAAATAATTGTTCAGTCCTTCATCAGGATCTGCTGGTTCTAATTTTACTATTCTTTGTCTCGGGTTTTTAATCCAGTCCACAATCCAGACCAGACCTGCTGCTTGGTAATATAATTTTATATTTGGGACTGCTAATCCTCCTCTCTTTTTCTCATCTTGTAATATTTTGATGCTTATTCTTGGTTTTTTGCCATTCCATATACATTCATTTATCTGTCTTTGCCACTCTTTCAATATTCTTTCTTCTATGTATATGGGTAATATTTGGAACAAAAGGTTTAGTTTTGGCAGCACATTCATTTTGCTTGCAGAGATTCTGCTTGTGTCAATTTCCAAGTTTTCTGGTAGCTATTTTTTAAAAGATTACAGATACAGGGAATACATTTATTCCCAAACATTTAATAGGATCAGTGGCTGTTAAGCACTTTGTGCTCTTTATAATTACTTCTTCGCTTTGTGTTAAAAATTTCATTATCATTTTTAGTTTTTTTCTCTTAATTTTATAGCCTGATAGGGATCCAGATTCTTCAATATGTTCCAGTACATATTGCAATGATTTCCAGGGATTTAAGACTGTTAGAACCAGTTCACCTGCATAACTTTTAATTTTGAACTCTACATCATCCACTTTTATTCCTTTAATTCTGTTGTCTTGTCTAATCTTTATAGCTGAAGTCTCTATTACTAGTATAAATAATAAAGGGGATAAAGAACATCCCTGACATCCGGGCCCTGCAGGATCTTTTACAATTCTACAGGGCCTGCAAGATGGAGCTCTTCTGCCAGGCTTTCAGCTAGGGAGCCACCACCACTATAGGGCCCTGGCCCTTGGTATTGGTTCTGGTTTGACACGTAGCCTGTGAAGATCTTGAGCGGAATAACTCCTAGACCTTTGAAAGCATACTGTGAGAGCCAGCCATCTCGAACAACTGTATAACCAACATCAGCACTTTATTAATTTATTGTTATTAGCAATAAAGGAACTGTATTAGCTATAACGGAATTGTTTTTAGATTATTTTACATTGTTTTAATTGTATTTATGCACTGATTGTGAGCCACCCTGAGGCTGCATTGCAGGGAGGGTGGGGTATAAAGAAGATTAATAATAAATAAATATTCCTTTTACAATTGAAATTGCTTCCAATAATTTCCCATTCATTAAAATTTTTGCTTGTTGGTTTGAGTATATTCTGTGCATCCAGCTCCAGAACGCAGGACGACAGCCCATATTTTGTAAAACATTAAATAAGAAAGGCCATATTAAATTGTCAAATGCTTTCTCTGCGTCTAGAAATAGAAATGCTGCTTTCTTTCTCTTCTTATACACAAATTCAATTGCATCTATTATAAATCATATATTATCTTTCATGTACCTCTTTGGTACAAAACCTGTTTGTATCAAAATCAGAGTGTACTAAATTCAGCATTTTCTTAATCTGTTTATCATTGTGGGGGGGAAACTGTAGTTACACTAGCAGAGAAATAGTCTATAAGACTGTGGTAGCAATGCATTACTATCCTCTTTATGTATTATCATTATATACACCTCTTGCCACATCGGATGTATTGTCTTTTTTTCATTATCTCATTCATAACTTTTTTGTAACAGTATTACTAATACTTCTTCAAGACGTTTATAATATGTTGCTGTCAACCCGTCCAGTCCTGGTGCTTTATCCTTCTTCATGTTCTTTATTGCTTGAGAAATTTCTTGAATTGCTATTATTTGATTTAATATTTTTTTCTATGTTCTCATGTATACTTTGCCTTTGGGATGTCTTTTAAATATTCTCTTATTCTTCTGAAACTAACTTCTTTTTGTATAATTCTGAGAGAACACTGATAAATAGTTCTTGTATTTCTTTTTCTGCATATGTAATTTGATCTCCTTTCTTTACACCTGTTATTACTCTCTTTTCTCTTTTTTTCCTGAGACAATATGCCAGTTATTTGCCAGGTTTATTTACATGTTCAAAATACCTTTGTTTTAGAAATTTGTAATTTTTTCTGTACCACTTCTACTTCTAGCATATTTAATGGGGGGGGGGGTTATCTTATTTTTCATATGTACATGTGTGTGTGCACCTGGAAATCACGGCGACTTCTGGTTACTGTCCCCTACTGGGACCCTGGAGGATATTCAGAGCGGTGGCTGAATAAAGCCTGCCCCAGCCACCCGACTGCTGGTATTCCAAGGAGGTCTTCCATCCAAATATTTGCCAGAATCGACCCTGCTTAGCTTTCAAGATATGACAAGATCTGGTCAGGGCATCTAAATGGTTTTTTAAAATTGTTTAATCTCTGCTAGCATTTTTATTATGATTGTTTTTATGAAGAAGAAGAGAAGAGATTGGATTTATACCCCGCCCTTCACTACCCAAAGGTGTCTCAGAGCAGCTTACAAGCTCCTTTCCCTCCCCCTCCCCACAACAGATACCCTGTGAAGTAGGTGAGGCTGAGAGAGCACTTAACAGAAACTGCTCTTTTTCAAGAACAGCTCTTATCAGAACTATGGCTTGCCCAAGGCCATCCAGCCAGGTGCAAGTGGAGAAGTGGGGAATCAAACCCGGTTCTCCCAGATTAGAGTCCATGCACTTAACCAATACACCAAACTGGCTCTCTTCTCTTCTTCTTCTTCTCTTCTTTTTTTAAATTGTTTAATCTCTGCTAGTGTTTTTATTATGTTTTTATGTTCTTGTTCCAATCTCTGAATTTTTTCTATTAGCTTTTTTCTAATCTTTCTCACATTTTTAGCAGCAGCTGTTAGTAGAATTCCTCAAATAAAAGCTTTACTTGCTTCCCAAGTTGTAGCTGAAGACATTCCTTCTGTGTTGTTCATTTTAATTCTTCCAAATCTTTTTTACACATATTTACTACATCTTCTTGTAGTAAAAGAGTATCATTTAATCCCCATCTTCTTCTTGATTCTCTATTCCATTGCAAGACTACTTCAATGGGATTGTGGTCTGCAAATATCTTCAGGTGAATCTCTACTTTTTCAAAATTCCTTGTCCAACTTTTTGATATCCAGCATGTCTATTCTTGAATATGTTTGGTGTCTGACTGAAAAGAAAGTAATGTCTCTGCCCTTTAGAAGTTTGGTCCTCCAAGAGTCTTTTAATTCCAGCATTCCCATGTATTGAAATGCATCTTTAGGTAATTTCCCACCTTTAATATTCCTTGATCTGTCTTTTTTGAGGAGGTCTAGTACTCCATATCTCCAAGAATAATTATTTTCTCATCTTGGAAGTCTAGCATAGTTTGGGGGGAAATCTAAAAAAAAAATAATTTTAGCTTCATTTGGTGCATATAAGCTCTTTTCTTGACAGTTGTGCAGCAAAGAGTTTTTAAATGAGAGCCCTGCTGTACTGGTGTTTCCCTCCTAGCCTGATTGTGGGTTTAAGTTGGAAAACTTCTCTTGCCTAAGACATCTTTCCTAGATAACATTCCTCTTTTATACTGCTTATCCAGCCCTGACTTCTGGACCATACCCAAAACCCATCCACATGGTGCTTCTAAAAGCCAGCTAATCACCTGGCTGAAGTGCATGATATTCTGTTAGGTCAGCTACTGATGTGACCACATCAAAACATCTTTCCTCCCATGCCATTCCATTTTGTGAGCAAATTGATTTCTTTCTTTTTTATACTTTTACATGTTCAGAAATATGAATTTACAAAGGCAGCAAAACCAGATTAACAGTGCAATCTTAAACAGTTACACCCTTTTGAGCCCGTTGGCTTCAATTAACATTAAATGGTGTAACTCTGCTTTGGTGGGTGCTCTTAATTTCCTTCAAATGAAACCTCAAATGGAAACTTATGGCATATTTGTAAGATTTGCTTTAGCTATGACCAATGTTCCCTCTAAGCTGTGAGTCTTGTGAACAAAAATTCTACTTTGTGAGCTACTGGCATTAAAGCTGTGAGCGAGCAGTTTGGCTACTGCATAAATTAGTTTGCTCTGGAGCCATCTTTCCTGAACAAAGGCAAAAATGTGTGAGCTGGAGGCTAAAAAAACTGTGAGCTAGCTCACACTAACACAGCTTAGAGGGAACACTGCCTATGACTATACAAGCAGCATAGAAGTATAAGGAAACAGACACTTCTGCAAGGCATATCTGCTATCACACATCTGAAATCAGTGGATCACTATCTTGATGTGGCAAGGGGGCTTGTGTGGTTTGATGAGGCTGCAGGCTATGCCAAGGAGGGCCACGCAGGATGGACAGACCACAGCAGAGAACTCAGACAAAACGTGATCCACTGGAGAAGGAAACAGCAACCCACTCCAGTATCTTTGCCAAGAAAACCCCATCGACAGTAACAAAAGGCTAAAAGATATGATGCTGGAAGATGAGCCTCTCAGGTTGGAAGGTGTCCAATATGCTACTGGGGAAGAGCAGAGGGCAAGTACAAGTAACCCCAGAAAGAGTGAAGTGGCTGGGCCAAAGCTGAAAGGACACTCAGCTGTGGATGTGTCTGATGGTGAAAGGGAAGTCCAATGCTGGAGAGAACAATACTGCATAGGAACCTGGAATGTAAGATCTATGAATCAAGGTAAATTGGATGTTGGCAAAAATGAGATGGCAAGACTGAACTTCGACATGTTGGGAATCAGTGAACTAAAGTAGATGGGAATGGGCGAATTTAACTCAGAAGACCATCCTTATTCTATTTCCCAGACTTTTTTTTTTGTGCAAATACCTATTCCCACCAATAGGGGCCTCACTCTCCCCCAACAGCTTTTCCTGCATAGTCAGTAGACTTCCTGGGTTTGTAGAAAAATCCAAAAAGTGAGAAAATCCCTTCAGGGACGGTTGAATTCCCTCCAAAACCTTTTGAAATGGCCTCTGCAGGGACCTAACTCCAGGCATCAACAGTGAGAGATTAGAACGTTGGGGGGGGAGGCTTCTAACTGGCTCTGTCAGTAAAGGGTGGGGGAAGGGCCCTTTCTTTCTAGGCCTCTTTCGGCCTTGGGGGGAGGGGGGAGGGGGAGGGAGGGAGCCTTGGGGCCAGGCTGGGGGATTCCTAGAGGTTTTGGGGTGGAGTGTACGGAGGGCAGGATTTGGGGAAGGGAGAGGCCTCAGCTGGGTATCATGCCACAGAATCCACCCTCCAAAGAAGCCATTTTATCCAGGGAGACAGATCTCTGTTGTTCACAGATCTCTGGAGTTCACTCTCCAGGCCCCACTTGGAAGTTGCCAACCCTAGGCCTGGCAGCAGTCTAGGGTTGCCAGGTCCCCCCACGGGCACTGGCAGAGGATGGGGGTAGTGGGGTTGCCATCTCCAGGTCTGGAAACTCCTGGAGATTTGGGGATGGAGCCTGGGGAGGACAGGGACCTCAGTGGGGTACAATGGCCTAGAGTCCACCCTCCAAAGCATCCATTTTCTCCAGGGGAAGTTATCTCAGTAGTCTGGAGCTGAGCAGTAATTCCAGGGGATCCCCAGATCCCACCTGGAGGCTGGCATCCCCCAGGCAGCACCCTCTGGGTGACTTGATACCACCTAATTTGCATGACTCAACTTGGCCTAGCTGCTTGCTGCTGTTCAACAGCCACCCTATGAAAGCCAGCAGTGGTGCAGCAGTTAGAGCTTCAGAGTAGGGTCTGCAAGACCCAGGTTCAGATCCCCATATTGCGGTGGAAGCTGACTGGGTGATTTTGGACCAGTCACATACTTTCAGCCTAACCAACCTCACAGGGTTGTTGTGCAGATAAAAAGGAGGAGAGAATAATGTAAGCTGCTTTGGTCCCCACTATGGAGAAAGACTATAATTTTCCTTGGTAGAAGCTGTGGGGGAGGGGGGTGGAGACGAAAAGCTGAAGACAGATAAAGGCAGATATAGGTTAAGTTGGCTGTTGGGTGGGAAGGAAATAGGGTTGCCAACTCTGGATTGGGAAACTCCTGGATATTTAAGGGGTGAATCCTGGGGATGGTGGCGTTTGAGGAGGGGAGGAACTTCAGACCAGTATAATGCCATAGAATCCACCCTCCAAACCAGCCGTTTCCTCCATGAGAACTACCATTGCCAGCCTCTGGGTGAGGGCTGGAGATCACCCAGAATTACAACTGTTGTCCGAGTGACAGAGATCAGTTCCCCTGGATAAAATGGCTGCTTTGGAGGATTGAATCTATGGCTCCACCCCCAGAAGGGAGAAAGAGTGTGAGATAGATAAGGGTAGAGGGGAGGAAGCAAAGGTGTGAGGAATGGGATGACCATCCCGCAAGTTTCTTGCGGGTCTCCACTTGTTATATCTAATACTGTGGCCAAGAATCCTGTAGAAAATATGGCATGGCCTTTATAGTCAACAAAAGAGTGAAAAAGGCAGTAATGGGATACAATCTCAAAAACAACAGAATGATCTCGATCCAAATCCAAAGCAAGCCATTCAACATTACAGTAATCCAAGTCTATGCCCCAACTCCTGATGCAGGGGAGTCTGAAATGCACTGGTTCTATGAAGACCTACAACACCTCCTAGAACTAACACCAAAAAAAGATCTCCTCCTCATCATAAGGGACTGGAATACTAAAGTAGGATGTCAAAAGGTAACCAGAATAACGGACAAGTTTGGCCTTGGAGAACAAAGTGAAGCAGGGCAAAGGCTAACAGAGTTTTGTCAAGAGAACACACTGGTCATAGCAAACATCCTCTTCCAACAACCTAAGAGGTGACTCTACACGTGGACATCACCGGATGGGCAACAGCGAAATCAGATTGATTATGAAATTTGCAGTCAAAGATGGAGAAGCTCTATACAGTCAGTAAAAACAAGACCTCGAGCTGACTGTGGCTTAAATCATGAGCTACTCATTGCAAATTCAGGCTTAAACTGAACAAAGTTAGGAAAACCACTAGGCCATCCAGGTTTGACCTAGATCACATCCCTTATGAATATACAGTGGAGGTGAAGAATAGGTTTAAAGGATTAGATATGATAGACAGAGTGCCTGAAGAACTGTGGACAGAGGTTCATGACATTGTACAAGAGGCAGCAATCAGCACCATCCCAAAGAAAAAGAAATGCAAGAAAGCAAAATGGCTGTCTTGATGAGGCTTTACAAATAGCAGAGGAAAGAAGGAAAGTGAAAGGCAAAGGTGAAAAGGAAAGATTCACCTACCTGAATGCAGATTTCCAGAGAACAGCAAGGAGAGATAAGGAGGCCTTCCTGAATGAACGATGCAAAGTAATAGAGGAAAACAATAGAATGGGAGGGACTAGAGATCTCTTCAAGAAAATTGGAACAATCAAGGGAACGTTTTGTACAAAGTTGGTGATGATAAAGGACAAAAACAGTAGGGACCTAACAGAAGCAGAAGAGATTAGGAAAAGATGGCAAGAATACACAGAACCAGGGCTCATTTCCTGCAGGAGCACACAGGAGTGAAGCTCTGGCAGTAAGGAGCCTAGGGGGTGGGCACATGCAGCAAGCCCCGCCCCCTGCTCCCAGCAGCCCCCCTTGCCTTTCCTGGCCTGCTGGATGACCCAGCAGAGCGCTGCTGTGAGCTGACCCTCAAGCTGCTCCCCCACTGCCTGGGCCATGGCACCCAGCCTGCCAAGGCTCTGCCCATCCTCATGCTGGCCCTGGAGCGGTGCCTCTGCAAGGTGGACTCTGACGACTCCCGCAAGGCCCGCAAGGAGCTCCACCCCAGCCTCCTGTGCCTACTCAGCCTCCTCCTGCACCTCTGCCCTGCCACCACCCTGGCTCCCTACCTGCTTGAGGCCATGTGCATCTTCCACACTGTCCTCCTTGAACCATGAGCAGCCACGCACTTTCCTGTGCTTGCCGGCCATCCAAAAGTGTCCAGTGGCACCTTTAAGACCAAGGTTTATTCAGATACAAACTCTCCCTCCTCTGTGAGGGCAGATCTGCATGCTTCCCTCCCCCCACAGCTAGCAATCCAAAACAGTCCAGTGGAGCCTGAGCAGTGGGTGTTGCCTTCTGACACACTTCCAGTGATGTCAGGGGGTGTGGCATATGCAAATAAGTTATGTTAATGAGTTATGCTAATGAGCTCCTGCACCTCTTTTTTTACGAAATGACCCCTGCACAGAACTATACAAGAAGGACCTCAATGTCCTTGACAACCACGATAGTGTGATCACTGACCTCGAGCCAGACATCCTGGAGTGCAAAGTCAAATGGGCCTTAAAAAGCATTACTAACAATAAAGCTAGTGGAGATAATGGTATCCCAGCTGAGCTATTCAAAGTCTTAAAAGTTGATGCTGTTAAAGTGCTGCACTTTATATGCCAGCAAATTTGGAAAACACAACTGTGGCTACAGGATTGGAAAAGGTCAGTTTACATTTCAGTCCCAAAGAAAGGCAATGCCAAGGAATGTTCAAACTATCACACAATTGCACTCATTTCACCACCTAGCAAGGTCATGCTCAAGATCCTACAAGCTAGGCTTCAGCAGTACATGGATAGACAACTTCCACAAGTACAAGCTAGGTTTCAAAGAGGTAGAGGAACGAGAGATCAAATTGCCAATATTCCCTAGATTATGGAGAAAGCATACTTCTGCTTCATTGACTACACTAAAGCCTTTGATTGTGTACATCACAACAAACTGTGGCAAGTCCTTAAAGAGATGGGAGTACCAGACCACCTCATATGTCTCCTGAAAAACCTGTATAAGGGTCAAAAAGTGACAGTTAAAACCAGATATGGAACAACTGAATAGTTTAGCATAGGAAAAGGAGTACGACAAGAATGTGTATTGTCACCCTGGTTATTTAATTTATATGCAGAGTACATCATGTGGAATGCCGGCCTGGATGAATCACAAGCCGGAATTAAGATTGCTGGGGAAAACATCAACAACCTCAGATATGCAGATGATACCACTTTAATGGCAGAAAGTGAAGAGGACCTAAAGAGCCTCTTGCCAAAAATGAAAGAGGAGAGTGCAAAAGTTGGCTTGAAACTCAACATCAAAAAAACTAAGATCATGGCATCCGGCCCCATCACTCCTTGGCAAATAGAAGGGGAAACCATGGAAGCAGTGACAGACTTCACATTCCTAGGATCCAAGATCGCTGCAGATGGTGACTGCAGCCATGAAATTAAAAGATGCCTGCTCCTTGGGAGGAAAGCGATGGCAAACCTAGACAGCATAATAAAAAGTAGACACATCACCCTGCCAATAAAATTATGTATGGTCAAAGCGATGGTATTCCCAGTAGTAATGTATGGCTGCGAGAGCTGGACCATAAGGAAGGCCGAGTGCCGAAGAATAGATGCTTTTGAATTATGATGCTGGAGAAGACTCTTGAGAGTCCCTTGGACTGCAAGGAGATCAAATCATTCAATCCTAAAAGAAATCAACCCTGGAAGGCCAGATCCTGAAGTTGAAGCTCAAATACTTTGGCCACCAAATGAGAAGGGAGCATTCACTGGAGAAGACACTGATGCTGGGAAAGATTGAAGGTCAAAGAAGAAGGGGACGGCAAAGGATGAGGTGGTTAGACAGTGTCATTGATGCAACAAAAATGAAATTGAGGAAACTTCAGAGGACAGCGGAAGACAGGAGGGCCTGGTGTGACGTGGTCCATGGGGTCACAAAGAGTCAGACTCAACTGTGTGACTGAACAACAACATCAACAACAATTTGGTTTAGGATTATACTCTATATTTATAGATTATAATCTATTTAGGATTATTTCTTTGAAGTCTGTACGCTCTCCTCCAACATTTCTTATAAAAAGGGGATGATACTGAGTAGCAGCATGGCATTTTAGACACAGTAGACACAGTAGAACTATCTCCTTTTTCACTCAGAAGTCTTTGTAGGAAATGAAAAACCAATAGTATTTGCTCTCCTCCTGCATCTGCAGCCTATTCCCATAAAACATTCAAACCTTATTAAATCTGGTAGTAATTGCTATAACTTGTGTAAATGGATGTTTTAAAGATACAAAGAACCAAAGTAGTTATTGCATGGTTGATAGAGGAGAGGAGTTCCAGAGAACATCCATGATCTATTAGCAGAAGATGTGAATAGTCACAGATCTTCACTGCTTTCCCTTCATCTAGCAATCCTTTCCAGTCCTGGGAAAGCTTATGCCCATTGTTGCAGAACCAGCATCAAGCCATAGCTGTGTATGTCAGGAGGCTGAAGTGAAGAAGGGGCTAAATCACTCCCCCAGCCTCTTGAGTGGGTAGAGCTCTGCTAGTGGAAGAGGAAGAAGATAGTGTTTGCAATGGCTGTTGGGGAGAAGGACAAAGCAGGGAAGATCCTTGTGTGACCTCATATGGTCCCTGTGTGGTATCCTGCACATAGAATTGAAACCTTGAGTAGCAATCATAAAATCAATTGTATGACTTTCACACTGTTAAGTAAAGTTTTTGTTGCACCCTTCAGTTTCCTCAGGCATCATCTCATGAAGTTTCCATAAATAGTGCATGCTGTCCAGGGGAGTGAATATGGAACCAGAAGACAGAAGTAGGAGTGATCTAGGGATTCCTTTTAGTCACCAGATGCTCTGATTGAGCAAATAATGGAAAAAGAAAGGGAAGAAGGGATTTTTCTTGATCTAAACAACAGGTGACAAATACCTGTAAGCTTTAACTGCAGTTTTAGAGATTCTTAAAAACTGGAAACCAGCTATCCCAAGCTGGCCAAATTTTAACCATTAAGTTAAGGTGGGTCATATTTCTTACATATGTTATACAATGGATAAAATGAGTATTTGGCATGTTTTTAGTGACTGTATGGAAAGGCCATGAACCTCTGCAGAGACTGCTAAGAATGGAAATCCCCTTTTATATGCAATATGTGCTTTGGCACATGAGCTTTTCTAAAGAAGCAGTAGCCTGAAGGCCAAGTTTTGTGTCACACTTGTTTCCTGAGGGGTGACATGTAGGACACAGGGAATATAATTAGGTGTCCCTATGGTTTGTGGTTGCTTGCCATTTCGAACTCAGTTCTTATTTTTAGTCAAATTATAGCTTACTGTCTAAGGAAAAAGAACCAAGCTTTGTTGATGTAATTCTTTTAAATATATGCCCTCGCAATTGCTTTTCATAAATTTTGTTATCTTGGAAATAGGTACCTTTTGTTTCCAGTAATATATGCTGGGAAAGAAAGGGCTTCTTGTCATGAATTATGATTAGGGATAGATAGATTCCCCACCGCCCACTCCCATTTCATTGCTTTCTTGTTCTGCAGTTTTGTTCCACATGGCATTCTACTTCTCCTGAATTCCACTTTAATTAAAATTTTCTAAAATTAATTCTGGAGTTGGAGCTTGAACAGTTTTCTACAACATGCTCTGCTCCATGTTAATTTGCACCTTTCTCTTCCATACATGGTCAATGGACACAAGTTCATTAACAAAACACTGCTAAAAAGCAACCTTGCCATGATCTTATGTATATCGCAGTGCATTACTGATGAACAACTCTGTGTATCAGTACTATACGCACATGGGGGGCGGGGGGAGAGAGCCTTGATAAATTGTTCATGGAATCACAGCAAGCAAGATTGTGTTTTTTAGAGGGGGAACGACAGTATTTTATCAAAGCAAATATACACATTGGGCAAAAGAAGCTACATTTGAACTGCAAGAATGGAAAGCTGTGGCCCAATGCACTGCACTCTGTAAAATATTGAGAATTTTTAAACCCTGGACTAATGGAGAATTGCTGTGTATTAGTTCTACTTTAGACCAAGGCATTCAGACCTCCAAATTCTGTGAAAATTTTGAAAGCTTCCCAAGTCAAAATACAGCAACAAAACATGGTTCTTCAGCATTACATGAATGATGCCTAATTATAATTAGCTATCTAATTATAATTAGCCATCTGAAACTGGCTATGAATGACTGTACATTGAAAATTAAGCCTTGTTTTATTTATTTTATTTATTTTGAGGGCAAGGTGTTGTATTTTATTGTAATCAGAAACAGGTGGGGTTATCTGTCTTTTCTGACTGTGCTAGTATATTTGCACAGTCAGATATCTGGCAGAAAGCCTGTTAGGTACTGTGGATTTCCAAGAACCTTACCTTTCACTTTCCTTACCTTTCTGATAAAGCCTGTTCATAACATCTCGTGTTGTAGAGAAAAGATTGACATGGTTCATCAGAATACTTTTTGAGAGAAGAGATCCTCCATGTCCTTCCTTGTTCCTTATTTGTTTACTTATAATTTGATGTATATCCTGCCCTCCCCTAAGGCTCAGGGTGGCTAACAATTGGGGCCAAAGCCATAATTAAAGCAAGATAAAAACATAACAATAGTACAACAAAGTGCTGGTGCTCTGATGTTCCCAGTTCCAAGATGGGTTCTGGTAAGGTGGATCTGGACCAACAGCGTAAGTTCCAAAGCAGTAGATAGCCAGCCTTTTTCCCACTTGCACCCAGATGGTATCTCTGCCAAATTTCCAGCAGCGGTGCATTGATGGAACAGTAGTGGCGGCGGCTCCTACTCAAAAGCCTGGTGGAAGAGCTCCATCTTGCAGGCCCTGCGGAACTGTGCCAGATCCTGCAGGGCCCGGATCTCCTCTGGGAGCTCATTCCATCAGGTAGGAGCTGCCACCGAAAAGACCCTGGCCCTAGTCTCAGCAAATTTGATGTCCCTGAGGCCTGGGGTAGTCAAAAGTTGTTGGCCCCCTGACCGTAGTGCCCTTGGGGGAACATATGGGGAAAGGCAGTCCCTTAGGTATGCCAGACCCTGACCATAAAGGGCTTTAAAGGTAAGAACCAGCACTTTGAAGCGGCTCCAGTATACTATTGGCAGCCAGTGCAGTGCCTTCAACACAGGCCGGATGTGGTCCTGCCTAGGGAGACCCGTCAACAGCCTGGCTGCTGCATTCTGCACTAGCTGCAGCTTCCGGATTTGCAACAAAGGCAGCCCCAAATAGAGAACATTACAGTAGCCCAGCCTTGAGGTGACTGTCTCATGGATCACTGTAGCCAGATCCTCACGGTCAAGGAAGGGAACCAACTGCCATGCCAGCCGAAGATGATAAAAGGCTGACTTGGCATTGGTTGCTACCTGGGCCTCCATTGTTAAAGAGGAGTCCAGGAGCACTCCTAAACTCCTAACCCCCAATGCTGGCACCAAAGGTGCCCCATCGAAGGTTGGGAGAGGGAGTCCCAACCCAGAACTGGCCCGGCCTAGGCCCAGGATCTCCATCTTCACTGGGTTTCGTTTCAACCGACTCAGTCTGAGCCAACCAGCCATGGCTTGCAACGTCCAATGAAGGTTATCTGGGTCAGAGTTCAACCAGCCACCCAGCATCAAATAGAGCTGGGTGTCATCCGCATATTGATGACACCCAAGCCCATCCCTCCGGGCAATCTGGGCAAGGGGGCACATGTAGATGTTAAACAATATCAGGGACAGCACTGCCCCCCGAGACACCCCACAATCAAGAGGATGCCTCCAGGATCGCTGTTCCCCTATCGCCACCCTTTGTCCCTGACCTTGGAGAAAAGAGGCAAACCATTGAAGGGCCAGCCCCTGAATCCCCACATTGGCAAGGCAGTGGGCCAGCAACTGGTGGTCGACCGTATCAAATGTGGCCGACAGATCAAGCAACAACAGTGCTGCCACACCACCTCGATCTAGATGCCTTCAGAGGTCATCACTCAGGATGACCAATGCTGTCTCCGTCCCATGACCCAATAAAAGCCAGACTGGAAGGTATCTAAGACTGAAGCATCCTCCAGAAAACTCTGTAGCTGTATCGCCATCGCCCTCTCGATAAGTTTGCCCAAATAGGGCAAACTGGACACCGGCCGATAGTTTGCCAATTTGGTCGGGTCCAGGGATGTTTTTTTTAAGAGACAGTAGACCATTGCTTCCTTGAGTGTCCCAGGGAACAGCCCCTCCGAGAGGGACTTGTTGATTACCTCCCGTAGGGCACCTCGAAACCCCTCGTGGCCTGCCTTAATGAGCCAGGAGGGGCACAGATCAAGGTCGCACATGGTTGGACACACAGATATGAGTAATCTGTCAACTTCATCCAGACTGAGTAGGCTGAAACCTGATTCCAAACCTGGAATCAAAGGCACGCAAGGGGCCTCGAGTTCCCTCACTGTTTGAATTGTGGCAGGGAGATCTCGGCGGAGCGGCAGGACTATATCTGCAAAATATCCTTCTTCATGACTGCCATTTTTATCCTCCTCACCGCACACCTCTATGGTCATAGGGTTGCCAGCTCTGGGTTGGGAAATACCTGGAAATTTGGGGGATGGAGCCTGGGGAGGATAGGGTTTGGGGAGGGACTTCAGCAGGGCATAATGCCATAGAGTTCCCCCCTCCAAAGCAGCCATTCTCTCCAAGGGAGATTATTTGGAGATCAATTGTAATAGTGGTAGATCTCCAGGTGCTACCTGGAGGTTGGCAATGCCAACTATGGCTGTTTTCTTACTCTTATATATGTTTTTCTTGTCTCTGCACTGCTCCTTTGGGTATGATCCAGCCAGAGATGAGCACAGTGGGAAATATCTGAGATAGTTTAATTCTCCCATTAAAACAATATGATTCAGAGTTGTATAACTTCTGCTGGATCTCAGGGTTTGACCTGAAGGTTCAGGATTTTAGGCATTTTTTTCAGTGACTCCAGGGAAAGGAGAAGTGCTAGAGTAAGGGGGACAGAATAATGGTTATTTTCTACAGGATCCTTTCCCTTCTTTCCCCATTTTAAAGTTTGAACCAACCCCCTTTTTCTTCCATTCTTAATGTATTTCCATGTATGTGAGGGACAGCAGGTAAGAATTAACCTAATGCAGGCATAACACATCTGTCTGAAAACACATGTGGAAGAGGGTAATAATTCTGCCCAACTGATCAGCCTGGCTTAAAATATAAGTTATTTTTAAAAAAACATGATTTGTACCCCGCACTTTCCAGCATCAGTCTTAGGTCCTTAGCCTCCACTCCCTTAGTCTCGAGACCTGAGTTTTAGAGGACCTGGCAACCCTATCAGGATTATTCCTTCTGCATTTTTCAATAGAGGGACTGTTCCCTGGGGTGCTCAAGGAAATGGTGGTCCATCCTCTCCTGAAAAAGTTATTATATTCTTTCATAGACCGCGCACACGGTTGGGTCCTCTTACAGACACGCGAACGGCTTAAGCTTCACTCTTGAAGACAATAGACAGCACGGATCAGAGGACGCACCCAATCAGATGGTCAAGATCCTAGAGTGACCTATAGAATGCATGTGTACTGTAAATAATCCAATCACAGGTGTGGGGGGGGTGTTTGGGTGTGGCTCACTATGGGAATATAAGCAGGCCTCCGGTCCTGCTTCCTCTGTCTTGTTTTCTCGAGCTGAAATAAACTATGCGCTGTTTCACGTATCAATGCATCTGGACTCAGTATGTTATAAAAGCCATCTCTGGATCCGGCCAAATTGGCTAACTACCAGCTGGTTTCCAATTTGCCGTACTTGGGCAAAATAATAGAGAGGGCAGTGGCAATTCAGCTACAAAGTTTTTTGGGTGACGCTTCCATCTTAGACCTCTTCCAGTCCAGTTTTCACCTGGGCCACAGGACAGAGATGACATTGGTCGCACTCATGGATGACCTCCAGAGGCATCCGGAGGCATCTGGATCGAGGCGAATTGGCAGTACTGTTGCTGTTGAACCTGTCAGCAGCATTCAACATGGTCAACCATCAATTACTGATCCACCGCCTCGCCAACATAGGAGTTTAGGGGCTTGCCTTGCAATGGCTTGCATCCTTTCTCCATGGTTGAGGACAAAGGATGGCACTAGGTTAGCTTGGTGTTTGACCCATCGGGCCACAGTTACACATTCTCTAATAACATCCAGTTTAAACTACTGTAATGCACTCCACACGGAGTTGTCTTTGAAAAAATTTTAGAAACTTCAATTAATCCGAAATAGAACTGCTTGATTACTAGCTGGGGTTAATCACTGGGATAATATAGCAACAATTATCAACCAGTTTAAAAACCAGTTTAAAAACTTATGGGTGCCCTTTTGATATACAGAAGGTAGTGTCCAATAATTTACAACAATAAACAAAAGCCATTGCTCATTGTTAAAAGGCAAGGCCTCCTTTAATGTTTTCCTTTTTATTTCCTGTTACATTAAGATGATAGAATCAAACAGTCTCAAGAAATAAACAATGGAGCCCTTAATTTGCAGTTCCATTGGTTACAATTTATTTTTGGCAACTAAACTTCACCCCAACTGATTAATCAACTAAAGCTCTAATTAATTAATCTACCAATTAAACTTAGCCACAGTTTTGACTGGTGCTATTCATGTGGTTTTTGCAATAATGTCCAAGTTCAATTTATGCTACACCTCTACAAGCTTTGGAAAACCAGCCTAGTGAAGATATTAGATGGAAATGAATGCTTGAAGCATAGAACTTCCCAGAACCTTTTACACAGGGCTGTTATTCATGGGCATTTTCCTTCACTTTCACCATGCATGTCTGTTGGGTTGTCTTTGTCATTTTGCATTGATTTTCCTCCTTTCAGTGCTCAGTTTACTTTCTGGTCGCTGTTTATCCAGGTTTTCTGAGAGTACTTTGTACAAGGTTTCTTGTACCTTCTCACTTCCAGTCCAGGAGATAAGAAAGGTCCAAGTCTTGTTACTATTCCAGCACGTGGAGAATCTCACGTCTGTCCCATGCCCCTCCAGGAGTGAGAGATACCAAAGACCCACATGCTTCAGGAACACTGAAATCAGTATTCTGCCACCAGGACCTATTTAAGGACGTTCCCAACTCAGACAGGAGCATAGGTCCCACCTCCTGCCAGGTTTCTGGGAATTAACAACTTATCAGCTCTAGGCTAGAGCGGCAGATAATTAACACGCAGTAGTAGCTTTCTAGGCGAGCAGCATAGGCTCTAGATCTAGGCTTGGAGATCCAATTACAATACATGAACTTACAATCAGATGAGATTAATCTATATAAGATCTTTATTAAGCAAAGCAGTTATATGACAAGAGACTAGCAGAGGTAGAAAGCAAAGAATCTAAGCTTGTCCAGCTCTTACTACACATAGAAATATACCATAGTTACCAGTCCTTGGTCCATTGACCAGGTAGAACAAAGTCCATCGCCCAGGGGATCTTCAAGAAGAAAAGCATGTTTGCTGTGAGCAATTAAGTCCAGCTTCACTGCCCACTAGTCAAATTCCATGTTGCAGGTTTGTAATCCAAACAGAGACTAACTCTTAAAAAGAAGCTAACTTTTCAGGAAAACTCTGTCTCAGTTTCCATAGGGCGATCACACTCCCTCCCTCTTCCATCACAATTGAATATGGCCATTTATCCAATCATAAGGGAATTAAGAAGTGTGGCTAGCCGACTGCCTATGCTCCTGAAGGCACGTACACTGGGCTTTGAAGTTTGGGAAGAGTCTCAATGTCTGGTCTTCCCCTCAGAGGTGCCAAAGTGGCTTTTGAAATGGATATCTAGGCCTGGCATCTGTGCATGCCATCTGTGCAGGTGTCAAAAGTCACAGAGACATGTTCTCAGCTGAGCCCTTTGGGCCTAGTATGAATGAACCAGGAAATTTTTTTCCTATACATACTTTTCTGCCAATTTTCCCCTTGTTTCACTTTGAAGCCTAAGGTAATTTAAAAGTGTACAGATTCCCTTGGATTCCCCCCACCCTTTTGCCACCTCTCAAAGATCACTCCCCCACCCATATCAAGGTTGTTCCACCCACTCTGCACCTTCCATCATCCCCCCTTGTCACTGATGTACAAGCTCCAT
Source organism: Gekko gecko (assembly GCA_029375565.1). Classification (NCBI taxonomy): domain Eukaryota; kingdom Metazoa; phylum Chordata; class Lepidosauria; order Squamata; family Gekkonidae; genus Gekko; species Gekko gecko. The sequence goes on from JAPDNY010000006.1 coordinate 95,504,480, forward strand.
TTCTCCCTCATTTTAAAATTTAATTTTTTTTACAAGTGGCATAGGTCTAGCGATATGAGACTACTGCTAGCCTCAGATCACTGAATTAAAAATAAAATAATGGAGGGGGGTTAAAAGAAGCTGTGCAAGGTTAATTTCCTTCTGGTATTGACTTGAAAGAAGGATTGGAGAGGAGGCAAATGGTAGCGTTTCCAGTGCAAAAAAAAAGGATTTCAGTGTCAGTAGAACAAGGGGGGTGAAAGAGGGAGATGAGTGAGTGAGGTGCTTGGTTGGTGGCTGAGAGTGTGTGGGCGAAGCAAGGTGTGTGTGGAGAGAGAGAGAAGGCAAAGTGTTCAGTTAGAAATTTGAAGTCAGCAGCTGTCAGTTGTGGTCAATCTACACAGTCTGAGAAGCAGTCTTCTCATTAGAATCATATAGAAGTGCTGTGAAAGGCATTAAGATTCTAAAGGAGGAAGAAAATATACTTAAGGGGGCATATTAGGCAAAATCTAATATAATCAGAGAATTTTAAGAATGTGAGGGAAAAGGCTGACAGAGACCTGAGTAAATAGGGAAATATTTTACTGAACAACTTAACAAAACATCTTGTAACCGATATGCTTCTTTTACCAATAAAGTTTTATCTTGTTTATTGTTAACTCAGAGTCTTATCCTCAGAACCACATAGTCCAATGAAGAAGCCTTAGAGCTTTGGCACAATACTGTGGGAAAGGTTAATTAAAGATTGGAATTAAATTCCTGGTGGCAGCAATAGATACTTTAAGTGAGAGAAAGAAACAACAAGAAATTTAAAACTACTTCACACCTAATCACACAAAATAAAACAGGTACCGTCACACGGGGCTTCGCAGCTGCTTGTTAATTTCAAAAAAAGTCTGGTCAGTTTCAATGTCAGTTTTCCCTCTTTGCATGAGTTCCTTTCTATTCCCTTTTATTCAACGAATTAATGCTAAAATGCATGTGCAAAATCTGAACCATGAGGATTTAAATGGAGAGTGCTTACTGGATGCTACTGCACAGCTACGATAGGGCAATTGCATAATTTTTTAGAAAAACTTTGGATGCCATCCCCCACATATCCCAGGTGACATTCTACCCCAATTCAGAAAACTGCAATTTTAAAATTGCAGCTGCAGAATAGATGCAGTGGAGGAAAAGGAATGGTGCATAAGACAGGCGCAGAATTCGAAGTCAAGATTAAAAGCTTACTGCTCTGAAAATCTGCAGTAAAATGTGCTGTAATGGGCACCATGGACTTATCTATTAAATTTTTACTCCACCCTTCCTCAAAGAAGTTTGGGATAGTTTTATTCCTTTTTCCATTTTATCCTCATAACAAAGCAGGTTATGCTAAGAGGAAATGGTGGTCAAGCTGAGTGAACATTTGAGTGCAAATGAGTGGCCAGTGTACTTCATGGCTGAGAGCTTATTTGAATCCAGTTCACTACACTGCACTCACTTTGAGATAGACTAGAGGTGATGGAGTCCTTGTGTTCATTATTGCCATTTTAAGGTGATTTTAAAATGCCAGAGGGCAATAGGCTGAGAGACTCTTGTTTCCTGTGCCCTTTTAAGAGCCAAAAGTACACATGCACACCCATGCAGCTGTTTCAGCATTTGAAAAATCACACTCATGGGGTAAAATAGGAGTCCTTCAGCCCACCATACCACAGGCCTTTGCAGCATTCTAAAATATCTTTAAAATGGCAGCAGCAGCCTCACAGCAGAAATGAGGACACTATCATACCTTGTTTGGCTCTAAGGGAACACCCACTTTGCTGACCTGCTGCAGATGCTGTTTGGAAAGGTGCCACCAATAAAGGCGATGAACTTTGCAAGCTGGAATTCAAGTCAACAGCATCTGTTGCATTGAAAAGATACATATGTGAAGGATTCGCTTTCATGTCAGATTTCAGCAAGGATCAAGTTGTTGCCTTGCATGTTAGATTGCCACCTAAACATAATTAGAAGTGATTGAAGTTATAAAGAATCTCAGCTAGAGGTGCTGGGTTCCAGATTGTATTTAAAAGGGTGGTGGGGAAATGAACAATTTGCATTAGACACCTCCTTATGAACACACACACAAAGCTGCCTGATACTGAGTCAGACCCTTGGTCCATCAAAGTCAGTATTGTCTACTCAGACTGGCAGTGGCTCTCCAGGGTCTCAGGCAGAGGTCTTTTACACCACCTGCTGCCAGATCTTTTAACTGGAGATGGCAGGAATTGAACCTGGGACCTTCCACATGCCAAGTAGATGCTCTACCACTGAGCCACGGCCCCTCCCCCTATGGATGGTGTTCTGTTCCAAAAGGGAAATATGCCAAAATCACATTATATTATGAGTAGCTTCTTCAGATTTCCCAGGCTGAAATGCCATTGTTTCTGAAGCAAACATTGCTCTATAGTTGCAATGATGAGAGAGGATGGTGCCCTTTAAGTAGAGTCATTTTACTGATATTGGAACAAACTGCACATTTTTCCAGAATGACTTGAACACGTGAGGAATTCCTTACAAAGTTTTCCCATGGATGTGTCCTACCTTACACCCTCACTGAAAAACTAGGAGAGAAGTAATGTCAGACTCCTGGACAAAGTTACTCTCAACAACACTCTCTGGTAGTGATTTGTTTACTGCGATATAATCATGTTCCAGGCTAGACCAGTACTGTGTCAGAACTGAGGTTCTGGTGGAAGAACCCAAAGCTATAGACAGTTCAAATGAAGCCCCCCCCCCTTCAGCTACATCCAACCACACTTCACAAGCGTCCCGCCTAACTTTCGCACTTTCTACACCCCCACCTGTGAATATACAGTTTCTTTATCTATGATAGTGAAGCAGGCACAGTTTGGGTCCAAGGTTGTCCCTGTACAAGGGAGATATCTTAGGAAGAGTTACATTGCCTACGACAGAGCAGTTCAAATATTCAGCCACTCATACCCCCCCAGGAATTTCCCTCCTTCTACAAGCCCCAAGCATGGCAAACTAGTGACTGAGTTTGACAAGTAAGACAGAATGTGAAGGACAAAATCTTTACCCTAGCAAACCCAGAGCCAGGTTGTGGGTGAAGCTGTTAATAACAATGATATGCAATAGTGGGCTTTTTCCTCACTTGAGGATAAGTAATGGGCTGAAGGAAGAGTCTGAACAGAATAATAGCCAAAAACAAAAAAAAGTCGGCTGTCCACTCATATGTGTGTGCTGTCTTTCTCTCTCCATACTTGCAACCACCCAAGTATGCTTTCAGTTTTAAAAAATCCTCAAGTATACATCCGCCAAAAGATAACCGTACTGGGTACTTTTATTTTCGTCTCTGACTAGGCTACTGCAATGTGCACCATGCACAGGGCTATAATAATTACCAAAATAACCCCCTTCAAAACTAATCCCTAAACATATTTTCATTATGCATTTTTAAGTTTTGCTTTATATTGTACTAGGAATAAGGCCATTGTGGAAATAAATACAACAAGCTCTAGAAAGAGGTTCTGGGAGAGTGCCAAGACCTTGGGCACTCAGCGTCAATGTGCTGTGGTGACCTCAGCAGTCTATTTATTTATTATTATTCGACTTTCTATCCCGCTCACCCCCTAAGGGCTCTGAGCGGCTTACATATATATATATTAGGTCCAACATTCCTAGCCTAGGGCCACATATGTGCAGGGGGAGGTGGATATCCTACCAGGCACCCCTATTCTGTAGCAGATCTTCTGTTGCGAAGGGGACAGTCTGGCGGCGACCTCTCTCTCTGGCGCTGGTCTTTGTTATGAAGTTCCACCTTCCTGGCCCTTGCGAATCCACCTCCAGTCCACGAGGTGTGAATGCAAAGGCAGTCGAAAAGGAACTGAGTGGGAGGCAGCTCTCTCCCCTGCTCCAGGCATGCACAGTGTGTGCCTGCTCCCCAGGGCAGAAAGAGAGCCCACCAAAAAAGTTCTGAGGCAAGCTCTGGAAGTTTCTCCAGTCAAGGTCATGCACAGGTGCCCAACCCATGTGTGGGACTGCACAGAGACCATGATGAAGATCAGGATTATTATATATGAGAGACAAGCATGCAATTCAGCCTTTACTTGGCTGAAGCATAGCTTTTACACTGGGAATACAGAGGACACAGTGAGCCCAGACAATCTTTGGGCAACTCTTCTCCCTTTCTCATTCTTGTGGCTCAGCCAGTTTGGGTAACATAAGAAGTGTACAGAGGGCAGGGATTTCCCTTTTGCTGACATAGATCACTGTGGCAAGATCAAGCTGGGCCAAACAGGATGCTGCCTAAATTCAGCTGCATTGATATGGTCTATGTCAGGTTCAACAGCAAGCAAGTCCAGGAATTCTTCACAGTGAAAGATATGCTTTATTGGAATACAAGTATGTTGACCATAGATGCAGATTCATTGTCAGGAATAACCCCAAAAGCATGGATGCCTAAGTATATACTCTGATGCATTAGCTCAACTAGCAAATGAAAACTTAGCGTTCGCACGGGAATTCTCCCGGCGGGAGTTTACATAATAAATGGGAGAATGGCCCCCCCACACCAGTTCAGGAAGGAATATTCCCATTGGCTGGGAACACAAGCCTACGCCTCTTCTCAAGGCCAAGTAGATAGCAGTTGCCGGCAGAGAGTTCTCCCACGGTTACTGCAAGGCAAGGCTACTCGCATGCGTGTAGATTAAACAAGAGGTAATACAGTATACACGGCAGCTATCTGACAGTCTAATGCAATGCAATTTTCCCCACTGACTTGAGGTATCATTGATACAATTAAGCTAGCAGCTTCATGCTGCCAGTCCCAGCCTCTCTACTGAACAGTAACTGAGAGGAGGAAAAGGGTCTGTTCGTATCACCAGAGAGTAAAGAGGAGAGGAAAAGGGAACAGCTTGGGTCTGTTTAATGAGAACTGGAGTACCCATACTACACCTGCCTAGAGACTGCTAGCAGCCTGTGCTAGGAAGCAAAATCACTGTGCACATGCACTATGTGAATTGGACCAGCCTGTCTTCTCTCAGCAGCCTTTAGGCACCTGGAGTCTCTCTCCCATTCCTGAACCACTAAGCAGTACTACTGGTCAATAGTAAGGTAAAGGCTGTGGCTCAGAGGCTGAGCATATGCTTGGTTACTGAAGGGCCTGGTTATCTCCATTTTAAAAGCATCTCAGGTTGATCAGGACACCCACTACCAATCAAAATAGACAAAAGGGAATTAGATGAGACACAATATGTTGTCAAAGGAATCACTGATCAGATGGGAAAACTTATGAAAAGACACAACCTACAAAGAGTATTCAGGCCCACCAGAAAAATACAACAGATGATATGATCAGCAAAAAACAGAAGAGACCCCCTCATTTCTGCAGGAGTATACTGCATACCATGCAGTTATGGACAGGTTTACATTGGGACCCCATAGTGTAGCATTCAGACAAGAATAAAAGAACATGAAAGACACTGCAGACTTGGCCAACCTGAAAAATCAGCAGTGGCTGAACATAGCCTAACTCAAACAGGACACAGTATCTTATTCCAAGACCCTGAAAGGCTGGACAACACATCCAATTACAATGTTAGATTACACAGGGAAGCCATTGAAATTCATAAACATACACACAATTTCAACAGGAAAGAAGAGAGTTTAAAATAAATAGGGCATGGTTTCCTATTCTGAAAAACACAAAAGGCTCTACATCTTACAATAGCACTGCAGATAAGATTAGGATTTCAACAGCCAAACCATATGCAAAAGAAGTTCCTCCATTAGCATGTCACAGCTTGGGAAGCTCCTACAAGATAAATGACTCAACCCTACCTGATATAAATATAAATTACCTGCCTACCATTTTTCTTCTCACCTTGACACAGAGAGTACTCCATCTTTCTGTGTTATACCTCTGAGGATGTCAGTCACAGCTGCTGGTGAAGTGTCAGGTTCTACAATGCCAAGACCACGGCCATACAGCCCAGAAAATCTACAACAACAGATGATACACAGTTTAAGGCTACTTCATATGGCACTGCTGCCAGTTGTTTAAAACTATGCCAATTGTTTCAAGGTAACGTAAGATGGGATAAGTTTTTACTCATATTCCCTGAAGAAAGGAGATGGTTTTGGCAAACTCATAAAATTTGCAAACTTATAATGTAGAGTTATCCTACCCTCCTATGTTAATCCTGTGTTTATTGATTCATTCGTGCCCTTTAGAAATTAAACAGCAGAAGAAAACATTAAAAGGCGGGGGGGGGGCATTTCCATTCCAGATTAATTAATAGAAATTTTGTACCACAAAGAATCAATAAAGGCAAAACTATAAAATGTCACTTAGCACCTAAGGTTTGGGTGCTATTAAGAGCTGGGGAGTTGCTGATCTAAGCCTGGTGTCTGCAAATGTTGTGAGTAGCTAGCTAAGTTCCATGAGTATATTTCAGATGGTGGTAGCTGACCAAAGAAGTGTCAGTCTTGTTCTGTTGGAGATATTCAGTAGGTTGTGGACTTGGAAGAAATTACAGGAGGTTAGACCCTTCTAAGAGCCCTGTCCAAATACCAGTTCACATTCCTCCTATTCTTAGTAGGCCAGGCACACCAGGAGACATGATGCTGCCTCAAGCTCTGAAAAGGATATAAGTTCAGAACTACGTGTTACTCCAGGCTAGAAGCCCAAATGGCTGCCAAGTCCCTGTGATACTGGCCTAGAAAGAAAGTGTTATTGTAATTTTTTGGCTAAGCTACACAATAGGTTTTTACTGTAAACTCATCCTTTTTGGGCTTTATTTGGGCATAGAAAAATCTCTGGGCCTTTTTTTAGTTTGACATGTTGGAAACCCCTCTAAGTTCTTGGAGGGTTTTTCTTTCTTTTAGGCCTCCGTATAAATATGTTTCCATGTTTATATTTAGTTTTACTGGAATTATTAGTTAGAAGTGACAAGCCAAATACTTAACACTGTGAAAATTAAAAGAAACAGAACTCAGAAGAGAAGGTTTTGATTTATCAGTCATCAACAGGAGAATCTCAGCTACTTGACAGTGAAACACTTGTAAAAGACATTTTGCTTTTTAGTTTTAAGAGTGCTGTAAAAGTAATAGCTAATAATAATAATTAATGATGCCATTTGTGAGCATAGGTCTATAGGCAGCAAAGCCAAGGTTCCTGAGTATCCTGGTCTGTATCTGTCTCACCATGTTGTTTGCCTACTCAAAGATGGCAAAAATATAATTTTCCATTTTACAGTCAAAGAATTTTGACTGAGTGGGTTGGATTTTGTGGATTTGTCCATCTGACAGTAGTGCCTTCCTCCAGTGCAAGTAACCTTCTGCCAAGGATAATAGGCTTGGTGGTAAGTGTAGACACACACAAAGATGCATGTCTAAACTGTGGAACACTATAATAGGCTCTTCTGCTGGTGAAAGAGTCCCTTGCACTGGTGAAAGGCTCCTTGCATCAGAGGAAAGCACAGCTGTTGGTACAGATGTATGGGATCCAACCCAATATGGTTGAAAACATGCCCCTATATAAAATATGACAACAAAGAGTAGCATAGGTGGCCAGGGCAATTGTTTTAATAGTGGCAAGAGCTGTTTCTTGTAAGTAGTACTAGTCAGCCATCTAACTGCCTTATTTTGCACCAACAGAACTTTCCTAATTGTCTTCAAAGGCAGCCCTACATAAAACAGTTTACCATAATTTAACTTGAATAGCCAAATCCTACCTTTCAAGAAATGGCCCACTGCTGCTGAATCAGCTAAAACCAATTTAAGGTTACTAAGTACGACAGAAGAAATCTGCATCTCCATCTGCAGATCATGATCTAAAACCACCTCCAAGCTGTGAAGCTGCTTTTTAAAGGGGTGTGCAAGCCTATCCAGAACAGTCTAACCTCCGAATCTTTGCCTAGCTACATTATCAGCCAACAGCATGTTCATTTTATCTGAATTGTGTTTCAGTTTGATGGTCCTCATCCATCTCTTTATTGCCTCCAGGCAACAGTGCAAAATATTCACTGCCTCTCTTGATTCTGATGAAAAGAAGAAATAGAGTTGGAAGTCATCCACATATTGATAATGCCTCACTCAAAATGTGTCCTAACTGAACTATTCTTTGAGATTTGATGAATTAATTTATGGTTCAGTTTGGAACCGGTTCATTTCTCTTAGCAGTCCAATGAGCCCAGTTTGGCCTGAGCTCATCAGGGCTTGGAAGCTAGTCAGGGTTGGCCATGGTCATTACTTGGATGGGAGACAACCATGAAAGACTGGGGTTGCTACACAGAGGAAGGCAGTGGCAAACCATCTCTGCTCAACTCATGCTGGAATGCCCTGTAGAAGGCTCAAAAGCATCTCATTCTACTAAGATTTGATTATAATTTGATTTCATTTTTACTGGAGGCACATTGGCTTATAGAGCTATGGTTCCAGTGCAACCCATCACTGTGTCTAGCCTCATCTCTCTCAGGCAGCATGTTATATGCTGAGACAGTTAGAGAAACCAAATTCAGAGCATTAAAAGCCACAAGCACAAGAAGTTGTGGAGCACTGTACTTAATTGTTTATTTTTGTTGAAGATAGTGTATGCCACTCAGACATGCTGTAATCCTTTTCATCGGGGCAGAGAACTAATAACGCAGTAACTGTATTTCTAAAGCAGCACAGGAACACACATATGCTCTTGATTTGATTCTCTGATACACAAATACAGAATTAACAAAGTTTATTCTCAAAAGAAAAGAAATTATCATCTCTCTCACTTGCTCTTTCAGTGAAAAACAGGGTTGTTGTTTAGAGATCTTTTCCATGCATACGTTTTAGGTAGATATTAGCAATATGTTACTTCCCACTGTTTCTGTATGCATATATATTATGTGCATCATAGACATATTCTACCATCCCCTTAACAATCAAGTCTTAATGGCAGAAGAAAACACCTTCAGACCCGTGGTTTTCAATCCATTTGTTGCTTCCCTCTTGTGAGAAGAGACATCTGCCCTTCTGTATTCCTTGTGTGCTGCTTGGCTTGATTGAACACCAACAATCAGATGTATATTTCCTGTACTGAAGATCAGAGGCAGTAGCATCAAGTTGTAGAGCAGCTGCAGGACTGGCTCACATTGTTACGGTTTGTCTCATACCACAGAAAGCCACTGTTTTCCTATTGCATTCCCAGAGTCTTTCAAAGACCGAATCCTTTCAGCTGGATCCAGCCAAAACACATTCCTTTTAAATCCTTGAATCCAACGTCCAAAAGTCTTTTTATGCACCTAAGCCAAAACTTGAATAGAACATTTTTCTTCTCCTGAATTCCATCCTCTCCCCCAAAAATTGTCATGATCATTGTAACAACAAGGCTCTGTCCTGTCTCAGGAAAGCATAAAAAGTGTTCCCCCCCCTTAATCTGAATATGCATGGTTTCAAATCACCTTTGAAGGGGGAAAAACACTAATATGACTGGAAGAGCATTTTGTAAAGAACGAAACTGGCCCAACTTTACCAGTCAGCATGAGAGCAGATCAGAATAGCTGTAAACGAGAAGTGGCTCTGAATGGAAAATAAACATTTTACAGTCACTACACTCCTTACTTCTTTTCTGTTCCTTTAGTCTAGCCCTTGCAGGTTGTTTTTTATTTCCCTTGAAGTACCAGGGAGAAAAGGATTAACAATTTATAGGGAACTGCTTTTTATTAAGCCTGATTGCTTTTTATTTTATTTCAATAAATGTATACTCTTGCTTTTCAACAATGAAGGTATACAAAGCAGCTTTGTGTACAGAGCTTTGTGAGTGACCATATCCCCCACTGACACATGCATGTAGGCCCTGTTCACACGGAGCATTTGCCCCGCTGAAGGCACGGGAGCCCTGCAGACTTTCCGTGCTCGATCATACAAGCACATCTGGGAGGCGTAGTGCTCCCGTGGCCAACCCGCGGCTTCCCCTGGAAAACGCGGGGTAAAAAACTAGTAGGTCGGAAGTACTAGTTTCCGGAAACCCCGGGGCAAAGGCTGGCGTCTGATCATGGGAGCACCAGTATCCCGCGGCTTCCGACGCCCGCCCATGTCCCCGGGGTTTCCGGATGTTGTCAGTTTCCATGGGATGCGCACCAACGCTGAACAGAGCATGCGCACACACAAGACACCGACAGCGGCCCGCCCCCCCAATGGCGCATGTGCACTGCGCTGCTTTTTTGCTGCGCTGCAGCAGCGCAGTGTGATCGGGGCGCAGAGCTGGAGTGTGGCAACCCGGTGGCCCGTATGATCGGGCTACCGCGCCTTATTTAGCTCCAGGGCAAACTGCCACACCTCCCCCGCGCGTTTTCTGGCCCGTGTGACCGGGGCCATTGTTATGTATTGAGCCTGAACTGTACTTGCAAAAGGACTTAGCTTGGGGATGCGTAACAATAGCTTGCTAGGATCCTAGAAGGGAACAGTAGGGTGACAGGGATCCTAGAGTAACCCAATTGGGAAACAATGTAGTGTAAATAGCCAATAGTTGGAAGTGGGGTGGGTTTTGGGTGTAACCTTTTTCAGGCATAAATACCCAGCTTCAGCCAGGGGTTTCTCAGTCTTCTTTCTCTTGCTGAATCACTAATAAACTATGAGCTGATCATTTGAATGCATCTGAACCCAGTATGTTTTACTGTCAACCAAGGTGGGATCCTGATGAGCACGCTGGCTTCAACCAGCACAGCAGTGCACACTGAGCCCCTGAGCATCGCACTGCTCCGAAGACAATGGCTGCTGTTCCAGGGATCCTTCCGGAATTCGACCCCACTCACCCAGAAAAGTGGGAATCCTGGGTGGAACGCCTAACCTATTTTGTGGAATTCCAAGGCCTTGATGCCGCCGTGAAAAAGAAGGCTCTCCTGCTCAGCTTCTGCAGGATCATTACCCAGAGTCTCAGCGGACCGACCACGCTAAAGCTTGTCACCTTCAACGGTCTCATCAAGATGCTCACAGACCACTCCACACCCAAGTCCACCCGCATGACTCGCTGCATGGAATTCTTCAAGAGGAATTAAAGGCCCGGCAAACCGGGCTCAGCTTACGTAGCTGCCCTATGGAAACTGGCCCTCCATTGTGAGTTCGCCACACTCGAGGAAGTACTCCTAGACCATTTTGTGTTCAGTGTCAGGGACAAGAAGCTCCACCACAAGCTTGCTGGCCAAGCGGACGTAGACCTCCAAAAGGCACTCCAAGTGGTGGCAGCATTTGAGAAATCCAGGGAGGGCAGCCACCGGAAGACCAACTGCCAGGCTACAACTGTACACCAGGCTGCCATTTCATTGACCTCCAGCGCATCCAACAGTGAAGAGGTACTGCAACTACCATAGCCAGGATGCTGCAACCCCTGCTGCTCCATTCCACACCACACCACCAAATGCACACCAGCAACACTGTGCACCAGCTGTGGGGACTCTCACAAGTGGAGATCCTGCTGTTTCAGAGATGCCATGTGTCAGACCTGTGGGAAGGTTGGTCACATTGCCCGTGCATGCTGCTCGAAGGGAAGTGGAAGGCGACCACCAGCTACCCCAATATTGACGCAGTCCACAGGGCTACACACCACCTCTGTCCAGCAGCAACAGGTATTGAACTTACCCTGGGAGACTGCCGACAAAATTATGGTCACTGTCTTACTCGAGGGAAGTCCCTGCTCAATGGAACTAGATACCGGGTCCTCCATCTCGATTATCTCGGAGGACACATTCCACAGGCTCTGCCCCAATGGGGGTCCTCCCCTGTGGCCTGTTGGTTTCACCCTATGGGACTTTTCCAAAAATGAGGTGTCCATCCTAGGGGAGGGAAAGTTCTGAGAGCAGTACAGGCAATTTGATGGACTTTTGGACCTGCTGGTAGTGAGGGGCAGTTGTACGAGCTTCATAGGACTTGTGTGATTCACGCCACTAGGGTTCAGTGTAACCGGGTGCACCACGTGGCCACCAAAGACTTCCAGGCAGCATGCGATGAGTTCCTGGCAATATTTGACAGGATGCTCGGCCGTTACACCAGGCTTCCGGTATCTCTACAACTAAACCCAGTGGTTTGGCCCGTAAGGCTGAAGGCCAGGCATGCATCATTTGCTCTTAAACCTAAGTTTGATGTGGAGTTGGATAGGCTGGTGGCCCAAGGAGTTTTGGAACCGGTATCCCATGCCACGTGGGAAACCCCAATTGTGACTCCAGTGAAGCCCTACGGGGACGTCCATGTCTGTGTGGACTAGAAATTTACAATAAACAAGGCTCTACAGACCATGCATATCCGGTCCCAGTGGTTAGCCACATCCTGGCTGCTCTGGAGGGCGCCAAGGCCTTCGGTAAGCTGGACTTAGCTCAGGCATACCAACAGCTCCTGGTCGACGATGCGATGGCAGAACAGCCCTTCTTCAATGGCGGAACAGCCCTTCTTCAATGATATTTTAATCACCGCACCCACCGAGGAGGACTTTGCCATGAGGCTGCACACAGTCCTGCAACAATTTCAAGGTCAAGAGGGAAAAATGCCTTCTGGGAGTTCCGAGGGTCGATTTCCTGGGATTTTCTGTAGACACACAAGGCATCCATCCAGCCTGAGACAAGGTGAGCACCATCATCAACACGCCAGCCCCCACATCCAAACCAGAATTTCAGGTCTTCTTGGGGCTACTGAAATTTTATTGTTCCTTCCTGCCCCACAAAGCTGTGGTCATGGAGCCACTGCACCAGCTCCTCAACAAAAGAGCCCGTTGGGTTTGGAGCCAGTGACAGGCCAATGCGTTCCAGGCCCTCAAGGAGCTTCTCACTTCAAACACCATCCTGGTGTACTTCAACGAGACTTTACTGGTCATCCTCGCTTGCAATGCTCCCCCCTATGGGGTCGGCACAGTCCTGGGCCACCGGCTTCCTGACAGCAGAGAGGTTCCCATGGCATATTATTCCTGCACCTTGTCCTTGACAGAGAGAAATTACTCTCAGATCAATAAAGAGGCTCTGATGATCATGGCGGGCATCAAGAAATTCCACGATCACCTCTATGGGTGGCCCTTCACCATCATGACCGACCACAAGCCACTGCTGGGTGTGCTGGCCTCAGACCACCAGACACCACAGATTCTGTCCCCTAGGGTGCTGCACTGGTCGATTTTCCTGTCCAGTTACCAGTACCCACTCATCTACCACCCCAGGAAGGCCTTGGGCCGTGCTGATGCCCTAAGAAGGCTGCCGCTCCCCACCTGCAACCTGGTCCCAGTGCATCACATCGTGCTCCTTGAGGCCCTCCCCAACTGTCCCCTACTGGTCTCCGAAATGGCGCGCTGCACTGCCAGAGACCGTGTCCTCTCCCATGTTTTGGACTGGGTGGGGAGGGGATGGCCTACTGGCCGGGTAGCCCCAAATTCACTGCATTCTCCTCCTGCTGGGATGAGCTGTCTGTGCACAAGCCTTGCCTGTTGTGGGGGAGCAGAGTGGCAGTGCCAGCACCGTTGTGCCAGCAAGTACTAGCCACACTACATGAAACACACCCAGGAATTGTGCGGATGAAGACGCTGGCCTGCAGCTATGTCTGGTGGCCAAGCATGGACAGCAAAATTGAGGACTGTGTAAAGCACTGCCAGCCATGCCAAGAGTCCCAGCCAGATCCCTCCAAGGCCCTGGTACATCAGTGGGAGTCCTCCCACAAGCCATGGGCCCGGCTTCATCTTGACTTTGCGGGACCCTTCCAGGGACAGATCTTCTTCATTGTGGTAGACTCATACACCAAATGACTGGAAGTGGTACCGGTCCCCTCCAGCTCTTGTGGATCTTTAGCACCCATGGCATACCCGACACCATTGTAATGGACAGTGGGACGGCCTTCACCTTGGCCAAGTTCCAGGAGTGCCTGGGCTATTATGCCATCAGGCACATCCACTCAGCTCCCTTCCACCCTGCAACCAATGGACAGGCAGAGCAGATGGTGAGGACAACGAAGGAGTTCCTCTGCCAGATTGTCCAAGGAGACTGGGACCACCAACTAGCGACCTTCCTCTTTGGCCACCAGATAACCCTGAATGCCACCACTGGCCGCAGCCCTGCGGAATTCCTCATGGGTCGACGTCTCACAACCTGGCAAGACCATTTACATCCAGACCATGCTCCAGAACATAGCCCGGGCCTCAAGAGTCAACCAGTGCCTCGTGGATTCTTCCCCAGTGACCTTGTCTACGCCCGGAATTTCACCAGAGGCCCAGCATGGGTTCCTGCCAGGGTTATCAGAGTAACAGGGCCCCTATTGTACAAGATGTCCACAGAAGACGGCCAGCTGCTCCGGAGGCACACTGACCAGCTCCACCACCAGCTCCTTCCAGCAGAACTGAGTCTGCCCACAATGCTCCCAGAGGACAGTGAGGAGGAGCTGCCAAGCCCCCTGGAACCAGAGGCTGAGAGGAACCCACCTACAGCCAGCGAGCAACCAATGGCCAGTAAGCAGCCATCTGAAAGTACAGGTGGAATGCTGGAATCAGGCCCCGAGATATCACCTATGCTGCCACCACCTGCGGGACCATCTGACTCTGTCTCAGTGACCTCGGCCCTTGTTTTGGAACCTACCACTCAAACCATGAGCAACACAGGCCAGCCTACTTAAAGGACTTTGTCAGTTGAAGAGGCTCTGAACTTTGGGGGGAAGGGTGTTCTGTATTGAGCCTGAACTGTACTTGCAAAAGGACTTAGCTTGGGGATGCATAACAATAGCTTGCTAGGATCGTAGAATGGACCAGTAGGGTGACAGGGATCCTAGAATAACCCAGTTGGGAAGCAATGTAGTGTAAATAGCCTATCGTTGGGAGTGGGGTGTGTTTTGGGTGTAACCTTTTTCAGGCATAACAACCCAGCTTCGGCCAGAGGTTTCTCAGTCTTCTTTCTCTTGCTGAATCACTAATAAACTATGAGCTGCTCACTTGAACGTGTCTGAACCCAGTATATTTCACATATGCTGAATCATCTTGTGACCCCACTGGCAATTGATTGAATGTTGTTAGCTGCCTTGAGCAGATTTTCGGCAAGGCGGGATATAAATGGAAAATAATAAACAAATAAATAATGAATAAATAGACCACAGACACCTTGCTGGAAGAAAATAGGCCACAGCTTTGAGTACAATCACAGAAGCCTTTGGTGAAGCATCCAGTCCAGATCCAGCGTCAGATGACCCACCTGCTGGCTGATGACACCCTCACCCCAGCCCAACTGCTATCAGTTAGATAGATGTGAGACACAAATTGCCCATTGAATTAAATGAGATGTTAGAATCTCTCAAACAGTATTCAACTAAAAAATATACTTGAAAGTATTTCTACTTATCCAAAACAAAATAGCAAGCTCACAACAACATGAAGATGCTTAATGGGAAGGAATATTGGGTAGAGGTGAAGAGTAAATCATATGCTCCAGGGAAAGGAGGCATGAAAGCCAAATCCCCAGATATTCCCTGAGATTGTCCCCACAGGAGCTATTTCTTCCCTCTGCCACAGGAGGTTTTAAAAAAAATTTAGTTGGCACTATAATATGGCTATAGCAATATAACATTACAACAGCTTTCTTTTTTATTTTTAATGTAACTCTTTAGCTTCTCCCATTGCCAAGGAGACTAGAGACGTACTTTTTAATGAAAACTGGGAATTCAAATAACCTGATATATGTAGTTTTGTCCCCCCCATTCCCCCTCTTGGCAGCCCATGGCCTTTGCACTCACTGGACAGAACACCAGTCCAGTTTAGATTCCTGATATACTATTCTGCCACTCCTCTCTCATTGGAGTGGATAACAATCTTCTAGAGTGTAGCTTAAGGAATTCCATAGGGCAGTGTGAGAATGCACATGCAGGAAAAACCAGTTGTGCTGTACTGTACTGCTAGGACAGCCAAGCCAAATAGCCACAAACCTGTTGTTGAATGGACAGTCTCCTGGAAAACCTTCTTTTTATTACTTGCAAACAGAACATGAGCCAAACTGGTGGTTGTTCAAGTATCCCTATGCGTTACCAGAAATATATATTAAAGCGGTATGTCAGAATAAGGATGCTTAATTGCATGGGGTTTTTGCACATTTGTGTGCTATAATAATTAACAAAACAACTCCTTTCAAAACCAATCCCTTATATGTAGAAAAACATATTTTCATTATTTATGTATTTTTAAGTTTTGCTTTGTATTGTACAAGCATGCGACTGCCTTTACTTGGCTGAAACATAGCTTTTACACTGGGAATACAGAGGACACAATGACCCCAGACAATCTTTGAGCAACTCTTCTCCCTCTCTCATGCTTGTAGCTCAGCCAGTTTGGGTAATGTAAGAAGTGTACACAGGGCAGGGATTTCCCTTTTGCTGGAATAGCTGGCATCACAGGCTGTTGTTTCACCCTTTGCCCTGAGTTCAGCCATTGTGGTCTGGAAAATTAGTATTCAAACCAGTCTACCAAAAACTGTTTTCCCAAGAGTTATTTATTTATTTATTTGTATGTATGTTAAAAATTGTTTACAGCAGGATGGTCACATGAGGATCCTGATCCCCTCATGAGGATTTCTAAAGATACAGCTTCTTACAACCCAGAACAGATATGATGGCAGCACTACTGTGCGACTAAATGGGGGCTTGCCACTATCAGGTTTAAAGAGAAAAGTGTGTGGGGGGGTCTGATCTTAACAGCAATGAGGATTGCATACGTGGAGGCACTGAACCATCCCATCTCCTGGTACTTTCTGTTGGAAAAGCATCCAACAACAGAAGTATAGTTCCATGTTTCAGCAAACAGAACTGTGTAGGGCTGGCAAAGACCTCAGATGCAGAGAGAGGATTACGCTGTTGCCGCCACCATGTCTCTCCACAGCAGCCTACAGAAGACCTGGAATCCCTCCCCGGGCAGGCCATTTGGCCCCTTATATGGGCCAGGTTTAACTATGTGCATACTCAACAGCTTCCTCTGACTTCCAATACCTGTTCCCCAGTTGCCTGATAGCCTAGCCTGTGTGGCCCAGTTGCAGCTGCTGCTGGCAACTCCTTAAAGAGGCAACTTGATGCTGTATAGGAGCTATACATTGTCTGGCCCAGTGATGCAGGCCCTCTTGCTGTTGAGAAGGTCATAAGAGTGGTTGGCAGTCCAAAAGTTGAAGGGAGGGTCATGGGCACCAGCTGTGGCTCAGGTAAGTCCAGGAGCAGGTCTCGCCTCAGACAGACTTCTGTCATGTCTAGTTACCAAAAGTAACTCTTTATTACTCAGTGATTTCTGAGAGAGCAGGAGGGCCAAATAAGTTTCCAAGGTCCTATTGGAACTGAGTTTTAAAAAATTGCTGGGAGCTCCAGACACAAAACTCCTGCTTCTACATCCGTGCTTCTTAGAAGAGAATATAGAACTTTGAGGTCTTTTGCAGATAAAATTCTCCATGTAAACGAGTTTGGTGTAGTAGTTAAGAGTGGTGGACTCTAATCTGGAGAACTGGGTTTGATCCCCCACTCCTCCACATGAAGCCTGCTGGGTGGTCTTGGGTCAGTTATAGTTCTCTCAGAGCTGTCTTGGCCCCACCTACCTCATAGAGTGTCTGTTGTGGGGAGAGGAAGGGAAGGCAATTGTAAGTTTCTCTGAGACTCCTTCGAATAGTGAAAAGCTGGGTATTAAAATCAACTCTTCTTCTTCTAAACCTTGAGAATCAGCCTATATGGCCTAATATGTGTGAGTGAGAGAATGGTATGTGCGGTGTGCCTAAATACTATGGAAACCAGTGGAATTTAAGCATATACATTTAAACATTTTCTTCCATTGGTCTCCATTGGGCTTAGACATGTCTCATTTTGGGTTGTCCCTATATTCTACAGCAGGGATGGTCCAAGTTGTCAGAGTCTCACCAGCCGAGCTGCTCAGGGGCTGGATGCATGAGGGATGGCATTACAACTCTTCCGACCTTGACCTATGAGGACCCAACCCCATGGTCTGAAGAATCTTCCCGGCATCAGGGCTCTTTTTGTAGCAGGAACTCCTTTGCATATTAGGTGACACACCTCTAATGTAGCCAATCCTCCAAGAGCTTACGGCGCTCTTCTTACAAGGGCTACTGTAAGCTCTTGGAGGACTGGCTACATTAGGGGTCTGTTGCCTAATATGCAAAGGAGTTCCTGCTACAAAAAGAGCCCTGCCCAGCATGTTTCAGCAGTCACAGTGACACAAACAATGAGAGCCTTTGAAGTGGCCTCTATGACAGCACTGAGAAGAGTCCTGGCCAGCTGAGAGGAAAGTCTGAGAGCAGATCTTTTTGGACTGGACTAGCCTCATCCTTTGGCTTCCCTCCCACCCAGCTGCCCCTTGGTCTTCCTGGTAATGGAATTGAGAGACCCCCTAGCAGTGAGACGTTACATGCAACTCTGTGGGTGCAACTAGATGACAGGGCAGACTAACAGCAGTTACAGGATTTCTTGAGTCAGACTGGGGGTGGAGGAAGGGGGAGTTGACCTTTCCCCACACACACCTCTTTCTCAATAAATAAATCCTTCAGTGAGCTGGTATTTTCCCCAAACAGGAGAAACACAGATACTTTCCCCCATGATGCAACTAGCAGAAACTTGATTGGGAATACATGTGCATTTCTTGTTTTAAGCCATTTTGTAAGACTTCACATGTTATGTCAGACAAGATTAGGATGAGGCACACAGCATTATTATTAATGCACAATAGCCTGTTCCTTCATTAAAAAACAAACAAACCTCTCCCTGCACATAGAAAATCAGCAAGTTGGAGAAAATGCAGTGCTAATTAGCCAGTGAACCAGTGGGGCCCTTGGATGACCAAGGGGTAAAAGGATTACTAAAGGATGATAGAGAAATGGCAAGAAGTTGAATGCATTTTTTGTCACTGTTTTCACTGTGGAAGATAGGAGTGGCTTGTCCATTCCAGAACCGCTGATTTCAGGAGGGGTGTCAAAAGTCCTGAGTCCGGTTGAGGTGGCAAGAGAGGAGGTCCTGTGACTGATGGATGAATTAAAAACTGATAAATCACCAGGCCTGGATGGTGTACATCCAAGAGTTCCAAAAGAACTCAAATGTGAACTTGTGGATCTTCTGACAAAAATATGCAATCTGTCTCTAAAATCTGCCTCCATTCCCAAGGACTGGAAGGTAGCTAATGTAACCCCTATCTCTAAAGAGGGTTCCAGAGGAGATCCAGGATTTTTTTTATTGGGAAAGAAGTGTGTGGGGGGAAAGGTCAACTCCCCCTTCCTCCACCCCCAGTCTGACTCAGAAAATCCTGTAACTGCTGTTAGTCTGCCCTGTCATCTAGTTGCACCCACAGAGTTACCAGCAGTTCAGACCCTATTAACATATATTTATAGTAAGGATTTTTGGCTCCAATGTGCATTACTTTGCACTTGCCCACATTGAACCTTATTTGCATGTCGAATACTATGTACAGTTCTGGTCACCAAACCTCAAAAACAATATTATAGCACTGGAAAAGGTGCAGAAAAGGGCAACTAAAGTGATTAAAGGGATGGAACAGCTTTCCTATGAAGAAAAGTTAAAGCAGTTAGGGCTCTTTAGCTTAGAGAAATGACGACTGAAGGTGACATGATAGAGGTTTACAAAATTATGCATGGGTTAGAGAAGGTAGAGAAAAACATACTTTTCTTCCTTTCTCACAGTACAAGAACTCATGGGCACGCAATGAAATTAATGAGTGGTAGGCTTAGAACAGATAAAAGGAAGTGCTTTCACCAAAAGAGTAATTAATGTGGAATTCACTGCCATAGGAAGTGGTGGCGGCTACAAGCATAGACAGCATCATGTGGGAACTGGATAAATATATAGAGCAGAAGTCCATCAGTGGCTATTAGCCATGACGTGTAGATGGAACACTATGGCTGGGGTAATAATGCTTTGTATTCTTAGTGCTTGGGGGTCAACAGTGGGAGGGCTTCTGGAGTTCTGGCCCCGCTGGTGGACCTCCTGATGGCTTCTGAGTTTTGGCCACTGTGTGACACAGTGTTGGACTGGATGGGCCATTGGCCCGATCCAACATGGCTTCTCTTTATGTTCTTATCTTCTCCTTGACATTCTTTCTGTGTGCAGCCAGGGACTAGGGTTGTCAGCCCCCGGGGTGGGAGTGGTGATCCCCTGATTTTGCGGGCTCCAGCCTGCTGCCAGCCAGCTGGCCAGCAGGGGGAAGCCCTGCCCCAAACAGCCACAACCCTGTGTGACATCCCTGATGCGATGACATCATGCTGAAGTGATGTTATCTCACTGGGGATGTCACTCAGCGACACTGGTATTTTAGGCAAAACTTTATGGGTACCATAGAGTTTCGCTCAAGATACCAGACTTGTCGCTGCTTGATGTTTCTGGTGTGGTAATGTCACTTCTGTGTGATGTAATCACATTGGGGACATCGCACACGGTGACATTGCCCTAACCCCCCACTCCCAGAAAGCTCCATCCCACCCCCTGCCAGCAAGTAGGTAAGACCTGACAACCCAAACAGGGACACATTTTTTCCTATGGAAAGCCATTCAGATTTGTGAACGCCACAGTCAGACTGTACTATAGGACAGAAATAATTCAACATGTTCCTCTTAAAATGCTTTTTCCAGTACTTCTATTTTTGGTGTGCACATATGAAAATAAGAAAGACAGTTTTAAATGCACTTGTGCTAGGTTTGTGAATTCATGTGTGACAATCTTCCTGAAATTTTCAACACACGTCTGATTTCAGTCTGTGCTTGTGCTTACTATAACACAACATTTGTGGATTTAGTTGCATAAGAAGTCTAGTAAACAAATTATTTGCCCCGCAAGCTTGTAATAAGGATGATCAGGATAAGAGTGGTTAAGCACTCTGCATAGCTAAAATGCTAAAGAAATTATAGATAATAGGAAGAGGGAAAGTCCATGAAAATCCTAGCAGAAAGGAAGGGGGCACATCCTAATAGGAAAGCACATTGCATTAATGTTGTGACCTGGCTTCCCATTGTAGCATTTGGATCCAAAGGACCTTGGATAATGGAGCTGGGAAAGCCTTTAGCCTGGGCCCCTGAAGAGGTGGTGCCAATACCAAGCTAGATAATTGTTCTGATTATGAGGAATTTTTAATGCCTTGCCGAGTGCAGTAGAATTGTGTTTCACACTAAAGCCCATCATATAATGCAGGGGAGCACAACTCAGATTGCTCCTGTACCTTTTGCCTAGCCCAGAGGCCATGTTGCTACATTAACTGGAGAAAAGGATTTCCTCTCTGCATCCCATTGCTCTCTCTGCTCTCTCCTCATTCATCTTGGCCCTTCGCCTTTGCCTCAGGCGAGAGGAGCCCGCAGTTCCCCCTCAGGACCCTCGTGGCTCCTCTAAAAGCACTTCTCCTCACCAGGGATGGGCGGGCCTGGTGGGCCACATGGGAGATTTTCTCCCCCTCCTCTCATTCACCTGAGGCGCAGGAAACCCCCACATAACAACCCCACCATTCACAGGGAGGGAGAGTGGGAGGGGGCCCTGAGGAGGCTGAGGCAGGCCACATTTCCCACCCGTCTCTCTCTAGGCCCAGGCAGACTGCTTGGCTGGGACTGGGGAGAAGAAGGCAAGGCCAGAGGTCAGCACTCTGAGGCTGCAGTGACGGGGGGGGGCCAACCCCCATGAGGATGATGAGGCCAGCCAGGGATGACAATGGACAAGTTTAGGAGTAGCAAGTGTTGGGGGCCCCCAATTAACAAAGGACTATTCCCATGGGGGGGCTCTGATTGCTAAAATCAGGACCATTGTGACACCCCCCCAGCTTAGCACACAAAGGAGCCTCAGGAGGGGAGGGGGGTCGGGGCCCCACCTCACTCCGGTGAGTGAGGGCTGAGGAGGAAGGAGGAGTTGGAGAGATTGACTGGAGAGCATCATCATTATCGCTGTGGAGGATGATTGCCCAAAGAGCATCAGTGTGGAGGACAGAGGTGGTTGGCTGTGGAGGATGGAGGAGGTTGGAGAAATAGCCCAAAGATCATTGCTGTGGAGGACAGAGGAAGTTAGAGAGATTGCCTGAAGAAGATCATCGCTGTGGAGGACAGAGGAGTTTGGCTGTGGAGGGCGGAGGTGTTTGTAGACATAGGCCGAAGATCATTGCTGTGGAGGACAGAGGTGTTTGCAGCAGGAGCTGGAGAGATCGTGGTGTTGTTGGTTTTTCTTTTTAATTTTTTTTTATTTTTATTTTTTAAAGACAAAACAAACATATAAGTGGGGGGGGATTTCTCTTCCATTTGCATCTTTAACAAAGTCATGCCTAAATTATAATTATATATTTCACCTTATATCATCACTGTGAGCACTTTATTATGTAATGTTTGATTGTTTTTAGCTTGTTTTATGTGTATTTATGTGTTTTAAGTGACCTGGTACCTGGCATATGGTGCCACCAACTGTGAGTCACCCTGAGCCCATGCACAGGGAGGGTGGGATATAAATCTAATAAATAAATAAATAACACTCTTCTCTTTTTTTCTCTTTGCTCATCCCACTGGTCTTTTGGCACCAGCATCTCTCAGTCCCTTTTTTTATTCATGTATTATCTCTTTTTGCTCTGTTTCTGCTCCACCCACTACCTGTTAGCCAGATTGCCATGGTTTATTAATAACTTTGGAGAATTATGATATTATAAATGGCAACAGGCAAATATGGGAGCAATCACCTCTGTATATAGGGGTCCCATTTCTTCCAGAAACACCAAGAATAGACACAGAGAACAACTTCAAAATGAAATGGTTTCTTTATTGATAGTACTTCACAAGCATACAATTATTCAAACACGCTCGCAATTACACAGATCTAGGAAAATTAGGTAGGATAGCAACATTCATATTAGCAGGATGTTTCATTGAGGAACAATATTTACCTGTCCTCGACGTGATGAAGCAATCCACAGGAAAAATAAGGGAGACTATGGAGAACAGGAGTCATATTCTGGACCAGCAGAACATGTGGAGACTCTGGCTGTGCAAACCAAGAGTCGTGGAGGTAGGGTGGGTCTAGAGGTAAGGAGGGAGAGAGAGAGCCCACAGCAGGGCTGGCTCTTTTATGGGGGGGCTTGGGGGTGGGCTATGCTGGCCACCTCCCCTGGCACATCCCCTTATGGTCCTTCCCCAAAACATGCTAATTGGAACTGGCTTCAGGGGAAGGGGACTAAGAATTCGGCAATATTGATTTCTAGTTACTCTGGGCAGTGGCACCTGGTGATAACTCATGTGGCCAAAGTCATTGTCTGTGTCAGTCCCTTGACTAACTTATGGCTGCAAGGCTTCTTGTTAGGCGAGGCTGGGTGGGGTGGGGGAAGAAGGTTGCCTGTGTGACAATGAAGGTATTCTTCATGGAGTTTAAATTCCAGGTTTCTGGTCTTTTGCCTTGGCATGGCATTTGTTTAAACCAGCATCAGTTGCTGGCTTCATGGTGCTTCACATGGCTAGGGGACTGGTCCAGGTAACCTCAGGATCCATTGACACATCATCACAGAGGGAAGGCTTCCTTCTTCTGGGCATGTGTCTACAGCTGGCATCACTTCAGGGTTACCACACAGTTCAGTTCCTTTTTGCACACTGATTGTACAGTCCAGATTTTATCACCTATGAACTATCAGTCCATAAGAGCGCAATAAGCGCCTTGCAGGGCAACATACCTCTATAGCTCTTTGATGAGTTCATGGAGAGCAGCGCACAAGTGTCATGTTGTGTGCCATAGCTGGCTGGCTGCAGTGGTCTGGTAACATTGGTGCAAAAGGTCTCTCAGTCCAGGAAGAGAAAGGCCAATGTGGACATGGTGATGTAGGAATTCTCTTATACCCACCCCAATTTTGGCAGGCTTTGGAGGGCCTTTGAGATTGCCACAGGAAGATGGTAAGAGCTGCAAGCAGTGCAATTTCCCCAGGGGAGCACCTATTACTGTGTAGGCATGATTCTGCATTTCTTTACCAATTATCCTTTGGTTCTAGGCCTGTTCTAATACAGACCACTCCTGATACAGACCATTCCTTTGGCCTCCTGTACTAAAAGTTCCATTGTCTGATTCGCTTGCCTGATGACTTCCTTCTTCAGTGGGAAAAAGCTCTATCTTCCCTTCTCCATTACTAACAACTTTTTAAAAATGTCCTGACTTTCCACCACTTAACATGATTTCTCACCTAATTTGTTGTCGAAGGCTTTCACGGCAGAAGTTCATTAGTTGCTGTAGATTTTCCAGGTTGTGTGGCCGTGGTCTTGGCATTTTAAGACCTGACATTTTGCCAGTAGCTGTGACTGGCATCCTCAGACGTATAACACAGAAAGATGGAGTACTCCCTGTGTCAAGGTGAGCAGAATTGAGTCAGTTCTCTTTTCTACTCATCTTGACACAGAGAGTACTCCATCTTTCTGTGTTATAACTCTGAGGATGCTAGTCACAGCTGCTGGCGAAACGTCAGGTCCTACAATGCCGAGACCACGGCCACACAACCCAGAAAATCTCAGTTAATTGGATCTCATATTGAGCTTGAGCTTGAGAGGAGTGCCATACTGGAACTGCATATCTTGTCCCATGTTTCCATATTACTTACTAGAAAGGAAATCTCCTGTCCAAGAAAGAAAGAAAAACTTAATTAGAAGGCAATTAGTTGAGCTTGTTCATTAAATTAGTTCAAAGCACCCCCACAATTCTGCTTTCACGATACCTAAATGTTCCTAAAATGTGATCTCTGTTCATTTTGGAATGTGAGGAGGATGCCAGTGCCTGTAAGTGGCATTTTAAAGTGCCTTTTAAAACTGTCTTTTTCGGTCTTCTACCATAGAGTTCCTTAGTCCCAAAGGCTAAAGACTTGGCCACTATCTTGCACACTCTGGTAACCTTTCAACTTGATTAATGGAAATGACCTTGAAGGCAATTCAGTGACTTCACCTGTTCCATAATCTGACAGCTTCTCTTTTATCTGGAACAGACCACGGATTTCATGTAACAGGGGTTCTGTTCCACCTTCAGTGTTACCAGTTTAATACCAAGCTAAGTTCAAGATGCACGTTTCAACCCTTAAAGATGTAAACCTCCTGGATTCGAGATACTGTAGAAAAGAATCTTCTTTAATCCCCTCTCCCCCACTCTCAGAACAGTTGGTGCAACATCACTCCAGATGTTGCCATTATTTGAAATGTGATTACCACAAGAAGGTCTTTTTGATGGTGGCACCCAGCAATCTCTTTCCCTCCTATTCCATTGAGAGCATTGGGCAATGGGCTATAACATATTTGTTTTATCATTCCTTTTGAAGACACTGAATTTATGGACTATCTTGTTACGGAATTGTGATGTGCTAGTTTTAGAAACAATGCTAACTATTTTATTTTTAGTTGACATTGTATATTATTAAAATATAATAATATACTATTGTTTTTGTAATATTACAATTTGTGTTACAGAAGAGTTTGGAGAACAGTGCCACTCTAGAGTAAAGCTATGTATCAGTGGGTGTAGAAGCAGCTGCAGTTTACCAGAATGTTATTCTTTATGTAAGCTACTTTGTGGAGAAATTCCTATGTAAATACAGTCTAAATATCACTGTGCTACTTACCCAAATAAGCTAGTCTGATTTATGTAACGCTATGAAGCTGGACTATTGAAGAATAAGGGACCTTCACAACATTTCCAGGGATCATTGCTGTATCATTTATAGAACATTGTTTTTCAAATACTGACTCAGGCTGATTTTGTATAATTAGGAAGTCCAACTTTCATTTCACTCAAAAAGCAAGTTTCTAGTCCATGTTCTTTCAAGGGAAAAATCTGAAAATGTGTGGTATTTCTGTTAAAAAAGTTAAAAGTTTGGAGGGAATTCCAGTAGCTAAGAGCTTCAACTGAATTCCTCCCTCCATTGGGTATGAATATCCTGCCATCTTATTTCCATGAATGTATTGCATTCACCCCCCATGCTTTACAAAACCAGGGGTCAACTGGGAGGGGGAAATGGCCCTGGAAAAGGGCCCAACCCCCAGTCTACCCTGGTCCTGCCCTGAGAAGAGAGTGGCAGAGCCTGCCTAGCCATCCCGAAGCAGGAAGAGCCTAGCCACACAATGAGGCCAGGTGGGGAGAGACTGGGCAGGCAAGTCTCTCACTGGGCTGGTGCACCTCTCATCATAGTGATGCCAGACAGGCAAGCCCCTTGCCCTGGTGAGCCCAGGCCTAGGTTGGTCACCACCCCCACATCTCCAGTTCATGGCGGTGGCAGATTGTGCCTGTCCCCTCTTTGAGCTGGGGTGGCCTTGGTAGAGGAAGGCAGCCACTCTGGCGATCGGCCTACTGGGACTTTCCGTGGAGGCCTCAAGGGCCAATCTGCCTCTCCCACAGAGACCAGTTCTCTTTCCACCATGTACAGATACCTTTGCTTCTCCCTTCAAAAACTGGAACAAAAACCATTCAAAATCATCAAGACCAATTTCCCTCTAGCTGCTGCTCCATCCTCGCTCTTCCCCCCCCACCCCAATTCTACGTGTCAATATCCCACTACTTGCTGCGTGGCCGCATGTTGCCCCACAGCTTTACCCAATTTCCCCTACATCTCCTTGATCTGCAAAAAAGAGGATTGGGAAGATGCGGGGGAAATCGGGTGAAGCTGCGGGGGAAAATGTGGCCACGCAGCAAGTAGTAGGAAATTGACACGTAGAATCCAGGGGAAAGGAAGAGCGAGGACGGAGCAGCGGCTAATGGGAAATCGGTCCAAAACTCCCCTATTGCATAATAGAAGGGAATAAAGGCTTGGATGGCATCTGCAGGCTTTTGTTTATATATGGTATTCAAATCATGAAATGAAAGGTTCTCTGGCAGCACAGCTTGGTATCTTAAGTTTATTTTTTTTAATTAGGGTATTTATAACCTACCTTCCAAAAGCTGGCCCACAAAAGCACATGATTCAAACTCTTTCCTCCCCATCCCTTTCCCCTTTCATGTGTTTCATGTAGTTGAGCATTTTGCAGTAAGGAACGTATCTTGAAAAGCAAGAGACAGCTGCCAGTTCTCAAAATATTTGGCCACGATGGTGGTGGCTGCATCTTAATAGGTGCTGCGATTAAGCATTGCTTGTTGCTAGGGCTTCTTTTTCTTGGCCCCTTTAAATCAAATGAGCTCCTTGAATCCTTTGCAAGAGGAAAGGTCAGGCACACAGAGTGTTGCTAATGTTCTAATGAAGAGTTGAAGGGGAGGGCAGTGAGACATCAAAGGAGTCTTTGCCAGTGCTGGGGGTGGGGTGCAGAGGGTGATGCATAGCAGCAGCAGCACATCCCCAGCCCATGAGGCTTTGCTTTCTCCGCTGCTAAGTGGATTTGCCCAGATCCTATTTGCTGGGGAAATGTGGCTGAGCAGATTTCAGCTTTTTCTTGGCGCTTAGGGGAGCTGCCTGAGAGCACTGATGGAATTTATAAATGAAAAAGCTTTGCTGAGTTTAATTACCACCTGGTATGGTGTAGGCCACAAACTGGGGGCTAGGGAAGGGCAGAAGGGGTGGCAAAGCCATTTGTGCCCCAGTCAGGTCATGGTCCCACAGAGAATTGCTTATGCTTTACCAAAACCTTAACTTGCTTTATCTCCTGTTCAGTTCTCACTTGAAAGAAAGGTTAAAATCCAGCAGGAGGAGAGAGAAGTGTTTTCCTCTGTTCCCGAAGTGTTGGTTCTCAAACATGTTGCCAGCGGAGGGCCTTCTCCATCATTTCCCAGAGTTCCTCTGTCTATCACACTTTTCTATTGAGAATACAGGGGAGAGTTTCAGGGGCCACTCATTTCACCCAACATGGTCTTTCCTCAGGGTTCTCACTGCCTGGCTATGACATAGTACCACCCAGTGAGCAGCATCAGATAAAGCTCTTATCAGGCCAGCATTGAGATAAACCAGCAGCAGGGACAGGATACAGAGGCCAGACCTGGGATTCTGGAGTGATGCAGGAAACCAGAGTGTGTGACTCTGTACTAGTCACTTGGGATGGGCCTGGTGGGCCTGGGGAGTGCCATTGGAGAATGAAGGGAACACTCTCAGGAAGCATAACGATCTGCAGACAGCTGTAAGGGAAGTCTGGTGTAGTACAGTAGTTAATTTAAGAGAATGGAGTATGACATGGAAAGTCCCTACTTGAAATCTCATCTTTTGGACATTAAGTACTATTCTTTCAATCTCACAACTACCTAATATTTTACTTTCAGGCACTTCCTTGTTAATTAAAAAAATGTAATATTCAGCTGCCATCATGCCAAACTGGCTTGGCTTTTAGCCCAACTCTTTTTTGGGTGCCTCAGTTCTCACAAAAAAGCAAAAAATAAAGTAAAATAAATAATTAATCAGTGGCATATAGAATATCAAAATTTGATTCCAATACATAACACCTTAAAGCAGGGATGTCAAACATAAGGCCCAGGGGCCATGTGTAACTGCTGGAACAGAGGGAACAGGAGGCTGCTTGGGGGGGTGGAGCCACTCCGATTGTGGCTTCAGCATGGTGGAACAACATTGTCTACAACAGCCAAGCAGAACCCCTTTGCTTCAGCAGCAGCCTCACTGGTAAGTTGGGAGCCACTGCAGCCACATTCATGCCAGTTCAGGGTACCAAGGTGAGGTCGCACTGTTAGCCCAGCTACACTATATTGGGCCATATTTGGACTGTACTTAATGCTAGTGTATAGAACCTGATGAAGTGTGCCACAGAGAAACTATGGAAATCGCCATGTTGAAAGGTCACCCAGAGAGGAACGAGATGCCAGCACAGAACAAAAACATGTTGGCCAGGCTTCACTCCCGAGGTGTTCCAGTGACGACCGCATATCAGGGTTATACAATCACAGGTGTTACATTAGCTGACGAACTTACAGCCCGACAAGCACCCGGCCCCCGGGACAAAAGAGACATTAATCACCCTAAACGACCCCTACGTCATACACTACACAGATGCCGCCATTGCCTACGAGAAGGACAGCACGGACCCCCCCCGATGAGTCATCCCCTCCCCATTGTCTCGAGCTTTGCTTTCCCGTGCCCAGGTACCAACGGTCAAGTTAGCCTATAGCGTTTGAAATTGACCTTGCCAGCCAATCCATGACCCACGGGGAGTGTCCTCTGGTGTAAGCCGCCTGACGCTCCCCCTCCCCTCTATCCAGAGGCCTTAAAAACTTAGTGCCTCTGATAGATATCACTCCCTAGTTCTTCATCTACGACCTCTCTTTGTCCGCTTTACCTCTTAAGTCCAGGTTGCTTTACCCAAACCCTACCTCGCTTTAAAGTTTTGGTCTGCAGCCAAAGCAATGCACGTGTTCTCAGCCAGTCTGGTCCACGTGTTCCCTATTTTTCTACTATTCCTACCCATCCTGATCCCGCACCACTAGAACCTTTAGGAGCCGCACATCTACCTGAGGTAAATATTGCCCTCATCGACCATCTACAGATTCCTGCTAATGCGAAAGTGCTTATATTTCTCTCTATTTTATTCTTAGTTCCGGTGTGTGTGATTGCAAACACTGTGTTGTATGAATTGCCTTTCAACATTTTTAGTAAACTAAAGATTTATTTAATTTAGACTCTGTTTCTTCATTGGGAAAGTGCTGGGGCAGCCCATCCTTCGTATACATAGACCAGTATCCCGATTATTAAAATACCTGTACCGTTTTGCTCTATTAATAAAGAAGAGAGAGCATTTCGGCTAACAACACACCTCTCCACTTGGTCTGCAGCTCTGGGGATGCTGTCCTGGATGGCCATGGGGATTGGCATTTGGGGGATGCAGACGATCCTCTGCTGTGGCCTGCTGGTGGCCAACACCACTGCCATATTAGTGCATACCCTCCCATGCAGCGGCTGTGCTTTGGCCCAAGGGAAGTGTTCTTTGGCAGTTTCTTCCACATGTCAGGGGCCTAGTCCTGCCACTGAGCATGTGATTCAACAGCTGGGCCTCCCTCACCCATAGACCACATAGTGGCCTTCAGCTTTAGGCGGCGGCTGCCTTATGGGGGGATGGTGCTTGTGGTCTCCAGTTATACATCTCTCGGTGACCTGGGTGGGGCCTCTGCCACACAAGTGGCCTTGTGTGCATGGTGGTTGCCCCCTGGATGATCCAGCAGCCTTTGGCCTGGGGTGGCTGCTGTTGCATGGGGTTGTCACAGCTTGTTGATGATCTCTGGCTTGAACCCTCAGCATCTCCCCACCCTGGATCTGGCCTTGGCCAGAGGTGGTCACTGCTGCATGGGCATCTCCAGCTTATATGGCTTTGCTTGACCTGGGTCCTGCTGTGCATGTGGCCTCAGACCTGGGCCACTGCCCCCCCGCTTCCACTGGCAGGGGGTTATTTCAACTTGTCTTCCCAGTCCACTTCCATGGTGGCTTGGGAGCAGGGGGAGCTCACAACACCCAGCCACTTAGCGTTTTTCACCCTGGGGTCCAGGCTCACAACATTGGTGGCAGTAGCACACTAAGGAAGGGGTTTGCCTCCCCCCTCCAGGCAGTGCAGGAGTATCTGCCCAATGCTGAACTGTTGGCTCTCCAGGTCTCCTATGCAGGTTTCCCTCTACACTCCCCACAGCCCACAGTGTGTTGCAGTAAGGACATCTCAACGCCCCAGCTCCCACATCCAAGTCAGAACTCCAGGCCTTCTTGGGGCTGCTGAACTTTTACCATTCCTTCCTGCCCCACAAAGCTGCAATCACTGAGCCCCAGAATTCATGGCTTTCTCCTCCCACCGGGATGAGCTGTCAGCTCACAAGTTCTGCTTTCTGTGGGGAAGCCGGATGGTGGTGCCCACCCCGCTGCGCCAAAAATTACTAGCGGCGCTACACAAAACACACCCAGAGATCATGTGTATGAAGGCGCTGGCCCGTAGCTACGTATGGTGGCCCGGCATGGACAGTGTGTAAGGCACGGGCAGGCATGCCAAGAAACCCGACCAGAGCCCCCCAGGGCCCCAGTGCATCAGTGGGAGTCCTCACACAAACCATGGTCCCGGCTTCACCTTGACTTTGCAGGACCCTTTCAGGGACAGATTTTCTTCATTCTAGTGGACTCCTACACTAAATGGTTGGAAGTGGTTCCTGTAAGCTCCACCTCATCCCAAGCAGCAATCTGCACCCTGTGGCAGGCCTTTGGCACCCATGGCATACCCAACACTGCCGTGATGGACAACGGGATGGCCTTCACCTCAGGCGAGTTCCAGAAGTTCATGGGCTGCAACACAATCAGGCACATCCACTCCGCACCCTTTGCAACCAACGGCCAAGTGGAAAGGATGGTGAGGACTATGAAGGAGTCCCTCCAAAGGATCATCCAGGGGGACTAGGATCACCGGCTTTTCTTTTTGGCCACTGTATAACCCCATGCACAATGACCAGCCACAGCCCCATGGAATTCCTCATGGGCAGTGCCTAACCACCCACCTCAACAGACTGCACCCAGACCACACTCCAGAACACAGCCTAATCCCAGAAAGCCAAGCAGCACCCCGTGGATTCTTCCTGGACGAAATACCCAGAACTTCTCCAGAGGACCAGCATGGATCCCTGCCAAAGTTATCAGGGTAACCGGGCCCCTGTCCTATGAGGTATCAACCGGGGAAAGTCAGGTACTCCAGAGGCACATCGATCAGCTCCACCGCCATCTCCTCCCAGACAAGCCAGGGTTGCCCTCCGCATCCCCAGATGAGAGTGATGAGGAGCTGCCCAGCCCCCAGGAACCAGAGCCCAAGAGGAACACCCCAGCGGCCAGCAAGCAGCCTGCAGCCAGTGAACAGCCAGCAAGACAAGCAGACGAACCGCTGGAGCCAGCGACATCAGATAGCCCCAACATCACACCTACGCCGCTGTCAGCCAGCCAGCCAGTCGATGGAACCAACAACCACAGTCCCGCAATCGGAGCTGCAGCACTCAAACCATGAGTGACGCAGACCTGCCTACCTAAGGGACTTTGTTAAGGCGGCTCTGAACTATGGGGGAGAGCCAGTTTGGTGTAGTGGTTAAGTGCGTGGACTCTTATCTGGGAGAACCGGGTTTGATTCCCCACTCCTCCACTTGCACCTGCTGATGTGACCTTGGGTCAGTCACAAGCTCTGGCACAGCTGTTCTCTCAAGGACAGTTTCTGTCAGTAGTTCTCTCAGCCCCACCTACCTCACAGGGTGTCTGTTGTGGGGAGGGGAAGGGAAAGGAGCTTGTAAGCCGCTCTGAGATGCCTTTGGGCTGTGAAGGGCGGGGTATAAATCCAATCTCTTCTTCTATCACGGGGAGTGGGTGTGTTTTGGGCATTTTGCTAGAGTTGTCTTTAGTTTAATCTAACTCACTAATAAACTATGAATTGACCACTCTACGCGTCTGAACCCAGTATGTTTTACTTTGTCAGAGCTTTGACTCTCAAAAGCTTACTCCTTGGAAATCCTGTTTGTCTTTAAGGTGCTATTGGACTCGAATCTTGCTGGTTTACTGCAGACCAACAACACAGCTACCCACCTGAAACTTTATAAAACACCAGTGCCATTTAAGTCCATGGAGAGGTGCAGAGGTTCCAATCCACAGGCATGTTAATGTCATAGATAAAGGTAGATTACTGGGAAATTAAATCACTTCAAAACAAAAAAGCAGTTTCTTAAAAGCTCTCATACAGTTACTATCCAGATACTAGCTCAAAACCTGTGCTTTGCTACGGTATTTAACTACCTATAATCCAGTAATAATACTTCTATAACACTTCTTTTGTGGTTTAGGATTGACTTTTTGGTTCTATGAATTGGTCTTGTAATATAATAGCATAGTATCCAAGCTTCACAAAGGTGTTTGAATAATGCAAAGTGTGTTGATGGAGAAAACCGATTAAGTGAATTTTAAAGTATAACATTTGTTGAAGGAATTACAAAGAAGAAGATTGTAGTATAAAAATGAAGTGAGAAATACGTACAACTTTTTTTTCTCTACTGAAGCACCTCTTTGTAGACCACATTGGTGGTTGTGTCCTCAGGTGCTAGGATCACCAGGCTGCTGGATGAGCTCACTCTGGAGCAGGCCATGTAGAACTGCCTATGTGAGAATCAGTCCTCTGTTAAGTCAATTCCTGCCACCTTCTGCATCTGCCCCTGGGACTTGTTGATGGTCATAGCAGAGCAGACCTTGAGGGGGAACTGCAGCCTCCTGTACTCGAAGGGGTTATCTGATGGTATGTGTGGTATGCATGGTATGAACACCAAGCACTACCGGTGAGCAATGTGGCCTCGATGATGTTTCTGTGGAGGGCCTTCACTCGAAGTCTGGTGCCACTGAAGAGTTTGGGCAGCCTGAGGTTGTGCAGCAGCATGGGCTTCATATTGACATGCTGGCAGCAGACCTGTCCCTGAACTTTGATACACCTGTCCCTGAATTTTGAAGGTGGGTGAAGCCATCTTGTAGAACCTGCTTGGCCCCACATGATGTCATATTGAAGCATCCGTTGTACTTACAAACATGGTCCATGAAATGGACACACTTGAGGTGGCTGCCCAGTAGCCAGCTTTAGAGAGGCTTGGGCAGAGGTTCGAAGGGTGGAAGATGCATCTTGCCATTGCCGCAACACATGCCGACAGCCTCCTCCTTCCACTTGAGGGCATAGCAGTACTGGCATTTGTGCATCATGGTACCGAGAGCTACAGTGCTGTCTGCCTCATAAACCACATCAGGATCATATGCCATGCCTGAGTGAGCCTTGAAGTTCCATGGAAGTGATCACCTCTCTACTCGTGTTCCAGTATTGCTTTGCTCATATCAAGACTGTGCAGCTCTGTGCACCTCAGGGTGATCTTGCTGGCACTTGGATACTGCCACTTGGTGCACCGCAGGAGTACTATGCACATATTTCTTTGCCACATTCCTAAGTTGCTTCCTCCTTTTGGCGTTGGTTTATCTGGCATGACATTTGCCAGAAGCCTTCTTGGGTACAGTAAGAGGTGAGAGGTGTAAGGCAGAGTTGGACTGAGGGAAGATTGATGTGTTGGACACTTCTTCAGGTTCACAAGGAAGCCACGTATCGAAATGGCTCCTAGAAAGGTCCTGCACCATCTCCCCATGAACATTCACAAACTGTATTGCTATACTAACTTTTTTGAGAAACCCCTATTTAGGAGTCTTGAATCACTGATGTTATTACACAGAAGACAGAACTTCCCTGAATACCAACTGTCTTCAGCTGTCTGCAGTCTCCTGTAACTTGTTTTTACCTCAGAATGCAGAGCTCCACAGCTCACCAATCAGAGGGGGGGCGTGCAAGCAGGCAACAGCCTGCCAGGCACACAGCAAAGCTTAACCCCTTTGGGAAAACACATTTGACCCCTTTTAACCCTCTTATGGGTTGGTTGTGTAAAAGTCCCTTCTTAGTGGGCACTGATGTCATGGAAGGAATACCAACTGTCTTCAACTGTAACTTGTTTTTACCTCAGAATGCTGAGCTCCACATCTGACCAATCAGAGAGTGGGGGGTGCAAGCAGGCAGCAGCCTGCCAGGCACATAGCAAAGCTTTACCCTTTGGGAAAACACAGTTTACCCCCTTTCAGCCCCTTAGGGGTCAAATTTCTAAAAAAAAAATCTTAGTGGGTACTGAAGTCATGGAAGGAATGCACTCCCCAAATTCCATGTTCCTAGGTCCAGAGGTTTGGGCTGAGCGTTGGTGACTCAGTTAGGAAACCTGCTTTTATATATAGAAGAGATATATTTGGGGGGAAAAATGCAAGCAGGACCATCACATTTAGGGGTGTCACCAAATTCCACAAAGACAGTAGCACAGTACAGGTGTTAGGTCTTACAAAGCCCTCTCTAGCAGTGGTTGCTAGCAGTACCATTCAGTATCCTGTCAGCTGGTAACCTCAGCCTGTACAAGAATGGTATGTTGACTTCTAATGATGGTTGTTAACCCATATGAAGACTGTGACACTGAATTGTCATCTGGTGGTAATGGCAGGCCATGAGAAGTCGGGGCATTCCATTTCCTTCAGTGGTGTCACCTGGTTACGGGAGTCTCTCATGTTTTGGCTTCCTGTGGTGACTGTACAAAATTCCCAGTGCTGTCTCCGATGAGGGATTGATTAATTTTTTATTTACATGAATAAAAAGTAGCACAGCTAAGTCACTCAGTGTCTGACAGAGAGAAGTCCAGACTCCACTGTTGATAGCACCTTAAGTCATTATTAGGGGCCATGACACACAGTACAAACACTCTATTTACATCCACTAGAGGGAAGCATTATACATATATCTGGGCTAGTCTGAAAGTATAGAAGACCTATATTTTGGAATGCCATCACATGAACCCTGGGAGTTATTTATACTACAAATAGAGAATTTATATATAGCAAAGATCATATAGCTAGAATATGTTATACCTGGTAATTCTGATTTTTGTTCAAACAACACTAGTAAGGAATTACTGTTTCAAGGGAAGTTTGTATATCTGCATTTTAACCATGCATTTTCACTTTGGGGACAGGTATTTATCATTTCAGTGGGAAGGATATGGCTCCTAGGATTGGAATAACATTTTTACCAGCAAAGAATTAAGCAGGGATGGGAGAAAACCATCCTATGTTGGCTTTTGTCCCAATGTGGCTCTGTGTCTTCAGTTTATCATCCTCTTGCCCATAGTCTTTACCTTTTCTCACAAACACTGAGGGAGCTATAACTCAGACTTTCTGAAGCTGGAGCCAATACATTTCCCAGCCCCTAACAACACCCATCTTTGGTTTGAGTTTCTCCATGTCTGTCTGCTCTTAATTGCAGCTCTGGTTCCTGTAGTTCTGCTCCCTCCCGCCCATTCCCCACAGCCTTGTTTGATGGGCCCTTGGGTCAGAAGTCTTTCCCCACTGCCTTATTAGCAATGCATAGTCAAGCCGATTTTGCATCCCAGCAGCCTCGTTAACGAGCTGTAGCATCACACTATCAAACCCTGCTTGCTAATTATTATCATCAGCCATTACTGTTGCAGATGTGGTGGAGCCAGTGGTTACCGAGTAAACTTTGTCAAGACACAATTTTTAAGAACACATGCTATCCACTTGCTGATCATAGGAGGCAAGCCATATTTTAAGGCCTACAACACATCTGAATAAGTGGCACATATACCCTTCAGCAGAGAACTTCATACAAAATTTCCAACACCTTAAAGAGCTTTCGTTTTAAAGGACTTGTTTATATTAGTAGTACAGGTATTATTTTGGTTGCAATCCTATACAACAAATAAACCCCGATGAACTTAGTGAGACTTATTTCTGTGTTAAGGAGCAGGCTGCTGTACATATTAAAACATCAAATCCTAAGGAAGTAAATATGCTACGACGAGAGCAAACCTGAGACTGTAGGTGCATATCTGTTTTCTTCATGTCTCGAGCAAGAATCTCAAAGTTGCCAAGACATTCTCACACATCCTCTGTGAGACAGGACAGTGCTAGGACAAGAGCTTGTAGCTTGTCTAGGGCTACACAGGGAGCCTATGGCAGAGCAAAAAGCAAATTCCTACCCCATAAACTTGGGTGTGTCCAACTGGCAGATCATGTGTTAGATCTGGCCTACAAAAACAGGGTTATCTGGACCCAGCATCCCAACACATTTAATCAAGACGTGAAAAATATTTTGCCCATAGTTTTGCTGGGAAGAAAAAAATATCAAAAAAATTGCCAGATAATCTGCATTTTACTGTTACACCCTGGGTGTGTTCAGACGGATCTTTTGATCTGCCATAGGAATGACTCCCTTGCGGATCAAAAATGCACGACCAGACAGAAACATCTGCGAAATATTCCGGTCCCATAGGCATCCCGTTCTGCTGCGCCTCCAATCCTGATTTAAAAAGTAGTAGTTTCAATGTAGGGTTTTCGCTTACCCGCGCAACAACTGCAGACTTTCTTCCGTCTGGTCACTCCATTAGCGCGCGATGCTCCCGTCGGCTCGGTCTGACATCAGACCGAGCCGACGGCAGCGCGATTTTAAAAAATTGAAACCCCATGTGCGCTGTAACGAGGAAACGCATTCAGTGATAAGCGCTACGAGGAATGTAATATTCATGCTTATTTCTTTTAGGGACAAGATGTTACCGCGATGGGAGATGGAGGGGGGAAGGACTGTTCTAACTTGCAAAATAGTCCCTCCATTGATCATGATGGCAATGGCAAGGGGAGGACCGGGACTTTGCTGAAAACCCTCCGCGATCGCCTCAGTTCTCCAAGGAGGCGCAGCCTTGCCTATGCGAATGTACAAAACTTTTTTTAAAAAAATCCTCGGTGGATGCCGTGTAGACAAATCACAGTGGGAACAACGCGCGGTGAGGCTATTTCATGGGGGGCGTCTGGTCGTGCTAGGCTGGATTAAAAAAATCGGGATAAAATTTTAGGAGGGCTCATGGCGCGATTGACTGGCCGTCTGAACGCAGCCCCTGTTTACTCTTGTATGGTGCTTTCACAATGTCTGAGTATATGTACCCCATAAAGCCTTTAGTACTATTGTAAGTACTAAATTATAGAGTCTCACAAGTAGTGAGGTAGTCCGGTTGTGCAGCAACATGGACACTGGTCTTGGAGATTTGTGGACCCCCAAAAAACCTTGCTTAAGAGCCATCTATAGAGATCAACTAAACTCTAGACAAAACAGAAATAGGCAGAAGGCAGAAGCTAACATACAAGGTCAAACATACCATTCTAGATTAATACAATGGCATAACAACACAAGAAGAACTGGATGTGATGTCTTCTTGAGCAGAAAGCAACAGATTTTTCCCCCTTTTAAAAGTTGCCTCCATAAGATTTAAATTGAGTCAGGTTGTTGTGCGCGCACACTGTCTTTGTGCAAGTAGTTTCCATCCAGCTCTCAGTTCCTTGAACTCTAAAACTCACAAGTTGTTTGAAATGTCATGTGGGTGACCTACCAGGGGCCATCTATTCCACTCCAGGGAAAAGCTTGGATTTTCCCCCATATTGCTGTCTCCAAACTTTGTCGTGTCTGCGTGTCCCAAGAGACCTTTTGCTACTTTGTTTAATGGGTTTAGCTGTTTCCATTATTGCAATAGGGCGGCTTGGCAAAAGAGGGAAACTATGCTTCAGCAAGACAAGAATCATAAAAAGGACCTTGGAATTTTTTAAAACAGCAAAATGGGTGCTATATATGCAGATTCAGCAGCTGAAATTTGTAAAAATCCAGCCATGTCCATGTCCTGTTTTGTAGGCCAGGAACAATGACTTAAGCCATACTAATACAATAGTGATATAAACTGGTGATAAAGATACATCACACAGATGGCAGAGTTTCTAGTCTTGATATTGTGGATATAAATTAAAAATATTGACAATAACTGTATGTTCTGATGGACGAGATGTTCTGAAACCAGACAGAAAAGTCTGTCTTTAGAAGCAAACAAAAAAGAAGTTAATAGGGATGGGCATAAACTGGTTCACAAACTAAAGTTTGTCAAGAATTTTGGCCAGTTCATGATTCATGAAGCAATGTTCATGGACAGGTGCCTGGCATGAACATTTCATAAACTTTAGTGCTGTTTGTGATGGTTCTTGAATGGTTACATTTCCAGACAGACTGTCTCTGCTCAATTAAGCTGTTTACAAAACTCCAAGGCAGCGGGGGGGGGGATTCTCCAGCCTTGGAAACACCAATAGGAGCCCTCCAAAGCTTAACAGACACTGCTGGCTACCAATAACAGAGTTCCCATTTTGCACTCTGGGATCAGAATGCTATACATATGTTCAGCTCAGCTCCGCACCTTCTCTTCTGTTGGGTGTTCACAGTTACACAGAGAGGCAGGAAACTTGTTAAAAGCAGACTAGCAGAGCACATCCCCTCTTTATTGTGATCCCTCTTCCCTGCTGGGGCTTGGGGGCGTTAGGTGGACTCAGGGCTCTGAGCCACCCCATCTCTTAGCTCACATCGAGCAGAGGGGCTTAGGTAGCACATTTGATTATGATTTCTTTTCTCTGCTGGTGTTTGGGGGTGTTAGGTGGATGCAGGGATCTAAGCCACCCCATCTCTCTGCTCATGCCAAACAGAGGGACTTAGCTACTGAGACCCTCTACAGAGGACCCACATTTTACACCCTCCCACCCCTCGTGATTGTGAACCTGTCTATGCCGTGAAAGTGGGGGCAAAGGGTGCTTTGTCTTGGGGGAAGACATCCATCACCCCCCTGTATCACAAGCCCCCTTCCCTAGGCACCAAATCCATCCTGCCAGCCTACTGAAGCCTGCCACTTTCCCTGATCTGTTCCTGGGGATCTCCACAGAGGCAAAAGAATTCTTAGCACTTCCCAGAGACCATCAGTTGCTAACACTTTCTGGAGAGGAGGACTCAAGCAGTGATTCAGAGTGGGGGAGCATTATCCCCTTCCACACAATTTCCTGGTGCTGCTCCCACCTCAAGTACACCCCTCTGGGGCCCCTCCCAGCCCAGCACCAGAAGCAGCTATCCCTCCCATCTTCTCCAATCCTGGGGTCCCATTTCCAGCCCATAGTTTGGAAGCATTTCTGCATGCTCCACAGTGACCCCTGTGTAGCAGAGTGCCAAGTATGCCACACCCATATCCAGAGGGGTACAAACCCCCAACACTTGTCCTCCTCCATCCTCTGCAAGCACCTGCAAAGGGTGCATCCCCACTATGTTGCTGCCAGAGGAAAGAGTGGTGGCCAGTGGAAGAGACCCACTCCCTCTCAATAGGAAGAATTGGAGGGGGAGCAGGAGACCCCTCCAGGAAAAACTCCCCACACTCAGGGTGTGGTGGGTGGGACATCAAGGCAGGCTACCCTCCAAGAGGTCATTCTCCCAGGAACACCAACAGTGCCATCTAGAAGGGCTATGTGGAGGGCCCAGGAAGCAGTCACTTGCCTCATCAGTGAGATGATTGCCATGGATAGCAAACCCTTCTCCCTTGAGGCGGACATAGCTTTTTGCTGGCTGCTGCACCAACTGGATCCCTGGCACTCTGTCCCTTCACAGAGGACCATGAGCCAGCAAGTCTTGCCCACCATGCATTGCTCTGTGGTGGCGCTGGTCAAGGCTGAGCTCTCCAGAGTGCAAGACCAAACCATCCATTTCACCATGGACCTCTGAGGTAGCTGGCAGCATGGCTACCTCTCCCTCACCACCCTCCGGTGGCAACCAGAAGACTTCACTGTCCAAACTGTCGGGCCCAGGATGGGACAGTCCTGCTACTGGGCTACAAAGTGTTTCTACTCCATGCGCAGAGGTTGGATGCAGACCACACAGTGCAAAACAATGCCACCGTGATACAGAGTAGCCTGAGGGAGTGGGTGGGCAGTGGCACCATCATCCATGGCTGCATGGTTATGAACACTGGTGCCAACATGCTTGCAGCAGTGAAGGCTGTGCACCTCAAGGGCATCATATGCCTGGTGCACATGCTTTACCTAGCAGTGGAGGATGCTCTGGGGCTGGGGAGCACAGTCAGGGCCACCTGGGATTCTGCCACCCTTGAGATGCAGTCCTTGCTTGAGACCTGCTGGCACCTGACTGCCAATTTCTTGCACAGCATCAAGCAGGAGGAAGAAGAATAAGAGTTGGTTCTATATCCCATCACCTGAAGCAATCTTAGAACAGCTTACAATCACCTTCCCTTCCTCTCCCCACAACAAACACTGTGTGAGGTAAGTGGGGCTGAGAGAGCTCTGAGAGACCTGTGACTGACCAAGGTCACCCAGCTGCTTTCATGTGGAGGAGTGTGGAATCAAACTTGGTTCTCCAGATTAGAGTCTACCGGTCTTAACCACTACATCAAACTGGCTCTTAACTACTACAATAAAATGGAGGGGAATGAGCCTGAACACCGGCTCAACCTGGACTTGCCCACCCACTAGAACTCCATCTATGCTGTGATTGTGCATTTGGGTGGAGCAGAAGAGCACAGTGCAGAATGTCATCTCCTCCATGAACATCCTACACAAGGAAGAGTTGCTCAGCATCAGCTCCAATGACTGGCTAACCCTCTCCCAAATGGTGCATGTCCTCAAGCCCTTCCAGGACAACACCAACATGCTCTGTGCCCATACAGCCAGCCTGGAGCAAATCATCCCCCTGATCTGAGGGCTGAATCAGGAGCTAGCCTCCATACTGGAACTGGGCCCTGAGGGGATGGCTTTTCTCCCATGGGCCTTGGCAGAGAGGTTGCAGGTGGGAATCACCACCAGGTTGCATCCTCTCTGCAAGGAAGGGGAGTGCAAGCTGGCCTGTATCTGTGACCCCCAGACAAAAGGCAGGATTGCACTCTGGAATGCAGAGCTCATGCAACGGAAACATGAGCTCTGCAAATAAGTGCAGTGGCTACAGGCCAACAGACATGGCCAGAGGGAACAACAGGTGGAAGAACCTGCGGTGGGGGAGCACAGCCTGGCACCTCTGCCTCAAAGAGCC
The DNA here is from genome assembly GCA_029375565.1 of Gekko gecko. Lineage (NCBI taxonomy): Eukaryota > Metazoa > Chordata > Lepidosauria > Squamata > Gekkonidae > Gekko > Gekko gecko. The sequence goes on from JAPDNY010000006.1 coordinate 95,545,822, forward strand.
CAACTAGGGAGAAGCCTCACTGCTGATTGTCAGTGGTGAACTAGGAGGTCAGCAGAGGTGGGGCTGCCAGGCATGTGATTGTGGAGGATTTTGCCGAGGTGATGGTGAGGGAATACCTCACCGAGTTCCCTGAGCCCTCCTCTACTGATCCCCTGGGGTACTGGTCATGCAAGGCCACCATCTGGCCTGACCTCTCTTGCATGGCCATGAGTCTCCTCTCCTGCACTCCCACCAGTGTCTAGAGCAAATGGGTGTTCTCCCACCTTGGGAGACATTCTCAGCCCCCACTACTCTCGCCTGAATCTGGCCAGGGTGGATGAGTTGGCCTTCCTCAAAGTCAACCTCCCTTTTCTGGGCTACACCTCTCTGGAACTCACAGGGTAAGATCCAGGCCTCCTGTTGTCTCTCTGCATGTTCCCCCATTCCTCCCCTTCTCTGGGTGATTTGGCATGCAGCCTGCAGGTTGCACCCTTGGTGACCGGGTGGGAGGATGGCCATCTCTCCCAGGTGGGGGTTGGGTTCCTTCACCCAACACTTACCTCATGAAGAAATATCTGCCTCATAACACAACACCTACCTCATGATCACTCTGATTTCCACTGGTCTGGTGGGACTGGGGTGCCTGCCAAGCTGTCATGGGGTAACTTTGGGGGGCCCTGTCAAAATTCTGGGGATGTCTGCCTTTCTGAACCTGACTTTGAAGACTGGGGGAGGCTGCAGTGTTCCCTCTAAGCTGAGTTAGTGTGAGTTAGCTCACAGTTTTTTAGCCTCTGGCTCACACATTTTTGTCTTAGCTGAGGAAGGATGGCTCCAGAGCAAACTAATTTATGCAGTAGCCAAATCGCTCGCTCACAACTTTAATGCCAGTTTCACAACTTAGCTCACAAAGTAGAATTTTTGCTCACCAGACTCCACAGCTTAAAGGGAGCATCGGCTGCGAGTGCAGGGGGGATGCTTGCCAGTGTCTGGCTGGGGGGTTTCCTCATGAGTTTGGTGCCACTGGCTTGTTCCTGAGCCATTTCAGAGACTCCTGTAACTGCAGCTGTGTTTTCCAGAGGGAGCACTGGGAAGACTTTTGGGGGGGTGTCTGTAACTGGAACCCCAGAAGGCATCTCAGAGTGGCTTACAAACTCCTTTCCCTTCCCCTCCCCACAACAGACACCCTGTGAGGTAGGCGGGGCTGAGAGAACTTCTGACAGAAACTGTCCTTGAGAGAACAGCTGTGCCAGAGCTTGTGACTGACCCAAAGAAGCTAGAAGTCTGGCAGATCCTTGCCAGCAGGCAGTACTTGTATACTCTCCCACAGGCCTCAGTCTGAGAAGGAAGAGGGTTTCCTTCACCCTTATTCTCTGCCCCTCTCCTGACCCTGCTTCTTTAAATTTGAGGAGCAAGAGTCAGCATATTCTTCTCAGATAACTTCCTTTTGCCATGGGAAGCTGCTTCTCCTCCCCGTCCCCCTGTGACTCAGCTGTGACTGATTCTTTCATTTCCCCACCCCTTGCTCAAGACTGCCTCTCAGCTGTTTGTCAGGCAGTGGGCTGATAACGGGCCAGTCTCTGTCAACCAATAGAACAGGAAGCCTTTTCTTAAAAGTATCCCATGTACTGGCATTTTGGTGAGTGAATGCTGAAGGTGGGTTTCTGGGTAGGGTTTCCATTCCCCAGTTCTGAACAGGGGATCCCCTGGTTTGGAGGGCTTCTGTCTGCAGCCAGCCAACTGGCTGGCAGGGGAAACCCCACCTCCAAACAGCAACGTCTCCACGCAATGTCCCTGGTGCACTGACATCACAGGGAAGTGACATTGTTGAGTTGGGGACATTGTGCAGTGATGCTCTGGTTTTGGGGCCAAACTCTATGGTTTGATACTGATTTTGTCATATAGTTTTGCCCAACAATTAGAGCATTGCTACGTGGCATTCCCAATGTCAAGACATCACTTCCATATGACATCAGTGCCTTGCATCACTCTGCCCTACCCCAGAAAGTTCCCTCCCACCCCCTACTGGCACAGAGATTGGTCTTGGCAACCCTATTTCTGGGTCTCTTTGAAAACAGGAAGCCGAGGAGTCACTCAGGTCCCCAACACACGAAGAAGAGGAGGAGGAGGAGGAGGAGGAGACTGGATTTATACCCCGCCCTTCACTACCCAAAGGATTCTTAGAGCGGCTTACAAACTCCTTTCCCTTCCCCTCCCCTCCCCTCCCCACAACAGACACCCTGTGAGGTAGGTGGGGCTAGAGAGCTCTGACAGAAAGTGCTCTTTTTCAAGAACAGCTGTGCCAGAACTATGGCTTGCCCAAGGTCATCCAGCAGGTGCAAGTGGAGGAGTGGGGAATCAAACCTGGTTCTCCCAGATTAGAGTAACCAGGGTTGGACAAATAATTCAAATATTGCCCTACCTTGCATTTTTACCTATACATAAAATCTTTTTTTTCTTCCACCTCCATCTTTCTTTTAGAAACTCAAACTATGGAACAGTGTGGTTAACAAATAAAGCTGATCCTGGAGTCTTCTTGCCTCCCTCAATGGCACAGATGTCTACTGCAGCATCTGATCAGACATTTCTGCAAACTGTGCCATAATGCCAACAAGAATCACTTCACACCAAGAGTGCTTAGAGGGGCCTTCAGTGAAGTACTTTTCAGACCATCCTTGTCAAGGTGAGACTGTTGGGCTATGATATTTATCAGAAATTTTGTGGGGGTTGATTGGGGTTCTTTTTTACTTTTCTGTGAGCAACCAGCCAAACCTGAGTTTTTAGAAAAATCAGATTTGATTCTTGTCTGATAGCATGACAGATACCCCAAGTGAAAGCCATTTATAAGTTAGATAAGAAAGCCTTTTATTTTTCACTTATCCAGCTCCATCATTTACAGAACCTTGGATGATTACCCTCAGTAGCCCATGATTATTGCTCCAGTTTATTAGGCAAGCATCTGATTTTAAACATTACGTGAATAGTTGTGATTGCTGACAACTCATGATTTCTTCACCACTACTTCAACAGAATCCAAAGCTATGGTAGGTTGCATAATTATGGATTATGCTTGCAAAACCTATGTCAGGTAGCCCTGCCATGATGGATGGAGGGGAGGGGAGGATGGCAATGGGCGCCATAGTGGCGTGACAGGCGGGAGGTTGGAATCCGAGGGGTGTTGATTTATGTCTAGGGTGTGAGAGTGGAATGTGCATCTGGTAACCCCTATCTCTCGCAGACTGAACGTTCTGACCTTGAGGAGTCAAGCTGCGAGCTTTACTATCGCTTTCAAAGCTCCGGCTTTCCTGAGAATAATGGGGGCGTTGGGAACTTCATTAGCGTAGTAACTTTCGATTCCCAGTCGCATGTTATTCCCTGATTGGTAGAAGGGGGGGTCCCCATTCACCCCCTTCTCGGTATAACCACTTGCTTTCTGTAACCAAGTCATTCTGAACAATGTACCTGCTACAGTGACCTTTCTATTGCAGCTCTATAATAAATGCTATTCTTGCTTGAACCGCAAGGCATGGTGTTTTGCTGACTAGGTTAGGGCTTCTGACAGTTTGTTCAGAATCCTCATCAACTTCGGGACTGGTCAGAAACCCGCAACTCCAAAATGAGTAGCGGTGAAGAAGATACTCTCCCGATCGAAGAAGAAAAGAAAAAGGAGAAGAAACCTCCCGGGAAGGACGTACCCAGAGAGACCCCTGACACATACGTGCTGGGACAATGGGGTCCGGAGTACGACTTTGGAGGGCCCTACGGGGATCCATATGGGGCGGCCTATGGAGGGGTGACCCACCGAGTCGGACGTAGACGAGACTGGGTGAAACCCCTGGCTGAAACCCACGAGACATGGTTTGGAACCCCGCGAGCATCGGTGGGGGGAGGCCACCCCGAAAGATCGGTCCGCAGACTGATTACGGCGGGAGCCCTGGAAGAAACCGGCCGAGACTCCGAGAGCCTGGAAGGGGCCGTGGTGAGACGGAGGTGGAGTGGGGAACCGAGCCAAGATCGCCTGATGCGCTACCTAGATGAATCCCTCGCCCGCATCCCACAGATGATCGCAGAGGGCATCCGAGAGGAGCGTGAGCGACAAAGGCGAGAGGAGCCACCAGACCAAGTTCCCCAGGATCAACGGCCGGCACCGGATCAAGGCCAGCAGAACGTACCAGCCGGGCCTCCGGATCAACCCGCGGGGCCAGGGCCGCAGGGGCCGCCGGGGCAACCACCCCCTCGACCTTGGGGGTTTCTGCCACCGAAACCTGCGGAACTGCTGGATGCAGATTTTGACGGAGACCCCGAGAAGTTTCCGTTCTTCCTCGTGAGAGCCGAGAGGTTTATCGAGACTTGGGGCCATCTATTCCAGCGCGAAGAGCGTATGGTCGATGTCATAGCAGCCCACCTGAAGGGAGCGGCCGCTGACTGGTATGTGGGACTTCACCAGGCTGATGGGCGTGAGTTGAGAGAAATCGATTCTTTTATGTGGGCCATGAAAGAGCAGTTCGAGGACGCGAACTCTAACAAAGCGGCAAAGGCAGCGATCCGAGCCCTCAAGCAACGCACGAGATCGGTAAGAGATTACACGGCGGAGTTCCGTAGGTGCGCGGCTAAAATCCGAGGGGTGCAAGATGGGACCCTCGTGGACTACTACAAGTTGGGACTCAACGCGGAGATCCGGCGAGAAGTCACCAAAACCCAAGACCCAGACACCCTCTCGGGATGGATACAAGCCGCCATCACGATGGAGAACCGGCTGAAAACCATCAAGCTAGATGACGCCGCAGCGATGGCCAAAAGCGGCCCTGCGCCGGCAGCGAGGGGGAAAACCCCTACCCCGAATCCAAAACCGAGGGATGGTACGAGGGAACTTCGAATGAAGCAAGGTCTTTGCCTCAAATGCGGAGAAGGGGGCCACTTCGCCGCGAACTGCCCGACCGCATCAGCATCGTCAGGAGCGCCCAAGGGAGCCAAGAAGAAGTTCGACACCTCCACGCCGAAACCGGTGGCAAAGCCGAGGGGGGCGAAAGCCCTGCAAGCCAAACCGCTCAGCGAGGCATCTGACTCATCCGATGGCGAAGCTGTGCCGCAGGGAAACGAGACGGACCTGCTGTAAACAGCGCTGAACAGCAGGTCCCGGACTCCCAGGCGCAAACCCCGGTGAGCAAACCCCCTCTCTTTTCTTTCTTACAGTGACTTTAATGGACCGGGGTCTATTGACCCATGTGAGAGTACGGGCTCTCATTGACTCTGGGTGTGGGAGAGACCTCATCAATCCCACACTGGTAACGGGACTGGGGGCGAAAGTTGTTAAACTAAACGACCCCTTAATATTTACTCAGATGGATGGCTCCACCATGAAAGAACCCTGTAAATACGAGACTGTGCCCTTGAGGGTGGGAATTGGGCAGCATTGGGAAGAAAGGCCTTTCGTTGTTACCCCGTCTGCCCGCTTTCCCCTAGTACTCGGAAGCGCGTGGTTCTTTGATCACGATCCACACGTCCTATGGGGGGAGGGGAAAGTGAATTTCATCTCCGACAAATGCCGGTCCCACTTATGGAAGAATGAGTGGGGACCCATGATGGGGGGCAACTCCTAGTGTCGGTGGGGGTGGCGGAAGCCAAACTGGAAGGCATTCCACCTGAGTATCATGACCTGGCCCCTGTCTTTGGAGAGGAGGAAGCCGACGAATTGCCCCCCCATAGGAACTCAGACTGTGCGATTGAAATTACCAGAATAACCAGAAACTACCGAAAGGGAAGTTGTATTCTATGAGCCCCTCAGAAAAAGTGGAACTGAGGAAATTCATTGACAAAAATCTGAGTAGGGGTTTTATACGGCCAGCATCCTCCCCGTTTGCGGCTCCTGTGCTTTTCCGGAAGAAAAAGGATGGAGGGTTGCGGCTGTGCACCGACTATCGCGGCTTGAATGCAGTCTCCAACACAAACGCCTACCCCATGCCCCTGATAAAAGACTTGTTGGCTGCGGTGGCTGGGGGAAGGTTTTCTCGAAGCTAGATCTCCGTGATGCCTACTTCAGGGTCCGAATTCGGGAGGGGGACGAATTTAAAACGGCGTTCAACACCCCTCTGGGCCAATTTGAATACCTGGTCATGCCGTTCGGGCTTCAGGGAGCCCCGGGAGTCTTCATGAACTTGATTAATGAGGTGCTCCACAAGTATTTGTTTAAGGGGTCCTTGTTTACCTTGATGACATTCTTTTATATTCCCCTGACATGAAGTCCCATGTGAAACTGGTGAGGGAAGTGTTACAAACGTTGCACAAGCATAAACTGTTTGCAAAACTGTCCAAGTGTGAATTTCACAAAACAGAGATCCCTTTTCTGGGCTACCGCATATCCCAAAAGGGGATTGAGATGGACCCTGATAAAATCAAAGATGTGATAGGGTGGGAGGCCCCCAAAACATGGAGGCAACTCCAAGGGTTCCTCGGATTCGCGAACTTTTATAGATCGTTCCTATCGAACTTTGCCCAGGTGGCCCTTCCCCTAACTGACTTATTGAAAACAAAAGGAAGCCACCCGAATGCACTCGACCAGGGGCCAAACTAGAGTGGTCGCCACAGTGCCAGAGGGCATTTGACAAATTGAAAGCCCTTTTCACGTCGGAACCTGTGTTAGCCCACCCGAATGAACTTAAAAAATTCATTGTCCAAGTCGACGCTTCCGATGTTGCTATGGGGGGGCGATCCTCCAAGAGGGGGAGGATGGTAAATTACACCCCCTTGCATATGTTTCCAGAAAATTTAACGATACTGAACGGAATTGGTCGGTGTGGGAAAAAGAAGCGGGATCGATCCGCTTAGCGTTGGCTACCTGGCGACATTGGCTTGAGGGGGCGCGAGTTCCGTTCGAGGTCTGGACTGATCACAAAAACCTCGAGCTTCTCCGCTCCCCCCGTTCCTTGAACGCCAAACAGCTGCGTTGGGCTGATTTCTTCTCCAAGTTCAATTTCACACTACACCACTTCCCGGGAACGTCTAACTCGCTGGCCGATGCACTGTCACGCCTCCCTCAACACGACAGCAAAAGGGAGGAGATTCATGACTCGGTCTTCACGCCCTCCCAGTTGGGAGGGGCGGTAACCACTCGGAGGCAGGCTAAACATTCCCCCCCGTCCCCAGACCCTCCTACCAATGACAGCTATGTCGGACGCTGATAGAGAGGAGGTGGGGGGGGAAGAAGACGTCTACCAAAATGCGCATGGTTGCTGGACTAAAAATGACAAGCTCTTTGTCCCACGTTCTCTACGGGGGGAGGTGATGAGCTGGGCTCACGGGTCGAAATTGGCTGGACACACGGGGTTTGTGAAATCCCTCCAGCTCCTGCAAAGACAATTTTGGTGGCCAGGGCTTAGAAAAGACATTTCACTGTTCACGTCGGCTTGCCAAACGTGCTTGATGAGTAAACCTCGACCCGGTAAACCCCCAGGGGCTCTGCAACCCCTCCCCACGCCGGCACGGCCATGGGAAGTAATCTCTATGGACTTTATTACTGACTTACCCCCTAGCGGGGGCAAAACTGTCATATGGGTGATAGTGGACCTGTTTACGAAGCAGGCTCATTTCGTTCCGTTTGCCTCTATCCCCTCTGCCAAGAAACTTGCCTCTGCGTTCCTACAACACGTAGTGAGGCTCCACACTTTGCCTGCTAAGGTGATCTCGGACAGGGGGTGCAATTCGTTTCCCGGTTCTGGAGCGAATTGATGTCACTGCTTGGGGTGGAGCGGGGGGTCAGCAGTGCGTACCATCCGGAATCCGATGGGCAGACTGAACGTGTGAGATGAGATGGACAGCTATGTCATATTGCCTAGCCAAGTGTGGTGGAAGTTTTATATTATAACAGTACAGGAGCTATTGCAGGACTGGCATAACCATGTTGTAGTTGAACCATGGTCAATGTTAAAAGTTGTGGAGCCTTTGGGAGAATCCAGAGTTGTACAGACTCTGAGACTATGGGGGTGAAAAGTACTGAGACTGACGAGTGATTTCAGCTCTCACATACTTTATTAGATCAAGAACAAGACAAGAGAAGCCGGCTCGCAGGCTGGCTTTTATCCCCAACAGAACCCACACCCCAACACACACCACACCCCGTGATTCACTATTTACAGTGATTGAGTTACCTCCTGCTCCTCGATTGGAGGGAAGCTAGGATCCTACAGTCCATTTTCTTTTGGAGCGAAGCTCAGGCCCTTTGCCTGGCTGCATAGCGGACCGGTTAGAACCAGTCCGAGCACATGGCTGTTCTGAGCCCATGTTCCCTAGTGGATACATTACACCCCTCCCCCTTGGTCCAAGATGCATCCGCACACAAAGTCCTTCAGATAAGCTGGAGGCTTCCTGTCCCTTGTCAAGTGCCAGGGAGCCGGGCAGGTGGAGATGCAGGTGCTTGGGCCCTGGTCGGGGAGCCTACCGGTGCTGGTGGAAGGGGAGTGGCTGCCGAGGCGTCGTTCATGGCGGTTGGGGCTTCGGTAGACAGGGCGATGGGTGCTGAGGCTGTGTTCTCTGCCGGGCTGGGCCCCCGCGGAGAAGGTCGTGGCTCTTCTGCCTCTTGGAGTTCAGGGTCCTCGAAGTCGTCCAGCACTCATGGCGCCATCCTGCGGCGGAGTTGGTCAATGTGGCGGTGGAGCACGGTACCATCTTCACAGAAGACCTCATACGAACTGGGGGCCCTGACCCAAACCACCCATGCCGGGACCCATGGTGGGCCCACTGTGTAGCTCTGGGCATACACGGGGTCCTCGGGGAAGAACCCTCGGGCGGCCTCCTGGTCCTCGATCCCCGGTTCCCGCTCCGGGGCCCGGTCTGGGTGCAACCTGTCCATGCACGTCATGAGGTGGCGACCCAGGAGGAATTCTGCCGGACTACGCCCAGTGGTGGAGTGCGGAGTGATGCGCTGCCCGAATAAGAAGGACGCCTCCGGCTCACATTTTTGTCTTAGCTCAGGAAGAATGGCTCCAGAGCAAACTAATTTATGCAGTAGCCAAATAGCTTGCTCACAATTCTAATGCCAGTAGCTCATAAAATAGAATTTTTGCTCACAGGACTCCACAGTTTAGAGGGAGCATTGCAGAGTTACAGCTTATCTCCTGCCTACAGATATCAGTTCCCAGGCATATAGTGAATGCTGTGGAAGGAGGACTCCATGTCATTGTACTCCATTGAAATCCCTGTTCTCCCCAGATGTAGTGATCTCATGTGTATCAGTGGTCCAGGTATTCCAATGGGGTCACTATTGTGCTGTTTTGGTGTTGTGTTATAGCGCTATAGCACTCTTAAAAGAACATTAAAAAAAAAGACAGAGATCGTTCTCACAGGCGAAAAAGGGTGGGAAAACCTCGTCATTGGAGGAAGCGCCATGGGGGCATTTTACACAGCACCCCATAGCACTTCAGGAACGGTATAGAAAATTGAAGACCGCCTGGAAGCAGTTTGCAGGTAAAACAGCTCAGAAACGCTTCCCTAATGGGACAGGAGCGTTTGGGTCTGAAAGGGTCAATATATTCCTTTAGGGAACCGTTACTAAAATGGTTCTGTCTGAAATGTCACTATGGAAACCATTAGTGAACAGTTCCTGAAACGGAACACATCAGCTGTCTGAAATTCCCATATGTCTTACTGTACCTATGGTCTCTGAGTGCCATCTACCATCCTAGCCATATTAAAGAATGTGGACTGGTTTAGTGGTTAAGTGCGTGGACTCTAATCTGCAGGGCTATTTTTGGTTAGGAATGCACAGGAATGGAGTTCCGGCTGGCTTCAGAGTTGGCCACGCCCACTACAGCCAAAACCTCTGCGTGCGTGTGGCTTCAGAGGGAAGGCCTGGAGAGTGACCCCCCCAGTGACTCCAAGGTGGGGGGGCCAGGGGGGCCTGGAAGGATAGGGGAGGCATTTAAATGCCTCCCCATGCCTTCCCTGACCTGTCCAAGAGTCGGATTGCCTGGGCACCCTGCAGCTGCGGGGTGCCCGGGCAAGCCAAGGGAAGGCAGTTTAAACTGCCTTCCCTTCAACAGGGGGCTTGCCTGGGCACCCCACAGCCACGGGGCACCAAGGAAAGCCAAGGGAAGGCATGGGGGTGTGGCCTAATATACTAATGAGCTGTGCTGTCAGTGGTGTGGCCTAATATACTAATGAGTTTCTGCTGTTGGATGTGGCCTATTATGCTAATAAGTTCCTGCTGGGCTTTTTCTACAAAAAAAGCCCTGCTAATCTGTGAGAACCAGGTTTGATTTCCCACTCCTCCACTTGCAGCTGCTGGATGACCTTGGGCAAGCCATAATTCTGTCAGAGCTGTTCTCTCAAGAACAGTTCTGGAAAGACTGCCCTCAGCCCTGCCTGCCTCACAGGGTGTCTGTTGTGGGGAGGGGAAGGGATAGGAGTTTGTAAGCCACTCTGAGACTCCAAGTGAAGGGGGGGTATAAATCCAATCTCTTCTTCTCTTCTTCATTATTTTTCATCTTCCTGTCCCCAGCATGGATGTAAATCCTGAGCACCATGTGAAGATTATTGAGGCTTTCATCATGGCTGGTGGAGTGTCTGAGATCCAGGCAGCACCAGGTAGGAAATCGCTCTAAGCCATGGTGCCATACACATTATGGAATAAGATGTATGACCTAGCAGTTACTTAGGCTTTGTGTCCAGCATACAGCAATGGAGTACTGGTCTTTACCATGTGACCAGCTGTAATCCTTTAGCATGTGTTTGATTTACTGTGCTCCCAGGGCTAATATGGCAGCACAGAAATCATTCGTGAGCCTTGAAAGCCTGGTAGAATGGAAAGTCTGCAGTGTACTTTCCTTAGGACATGAGGAGTTCCCTGGTGTTTCATTAGCAGATTGGACTGTATTAAGCTAGGGTTTGTTGGATCTCTGGTAGAATTTTTAGACATGGAGTGCCTGTGACTAGGATAGCTGATAGAATTTGTAAGCAGTTAAGTTCCATCACTCTTGCTAAAAATATACATAAATAGCAAGTAGCAGGGAGTGATATGGGATGTGAATGCCTCTGCCTCCTACTACTGTGGAGCTTCCGGGCAGCTCCACAGCAACTTCCTCTGCTCTTAGGTCAGCAGTTGGACAATTAATTGGAAGCAAAGGAAATTCTTAGAAAAGCTTAGAGTGAGAACAAGAAGCTATTCCTCCCATTTTGTTAGCAAAAAGCTGGTTGCACAGACTACAGTTTTAGTGCTGGGCTCATTTTGTTTTGTTCTATTTTGCTTGTCCAAAAATATAGACTATCAGCATATGCACAGGATTAGCATAGTACCTACACTGCTTTGTGTGCACTGGAGAAGTGGTGATGGGGGTGGTGGTGCATGATTTGCTTGGCCATTTAATGGAAGGTTCTTCATCATCAAACATGCAAATTTCCACATGAAGATAACTGAAACTCCTGAAAATCTGCCTCAGCTCCTTAATACTGTTTCATTGCTGCTTGGTATTGCCATTGACTCAAACTGAGAGGGGGAGAGAGGCGTTTTCTCATCTCAGAGTGGCTGCTATCTTATATTCTCCAAGATTCTGAGACTCTTAAGGTAGAGAAGATGATACAATATTACATGGTTTTGCTAATGAATCTCCTTTCACAGGCAAACTTCTGAAAATCACAGAACACAGGAATAGTTTACTCTTAGGGAATTCACCACCCAACTGTCTGTTCCATGCTTGCTCAGCCGTGCTGCCCTCTTCCTTTCTGGTGTTCCAGAAGGTGGTCACTCTGCCTGGGGCAGAAATGGAAGATCCAACTGTGTCTTGCCTTCTTGTCTTTGTCCATAGTCATTAGCTTGATCGGCAGCACAGCTGGCAGCTGGGGACAGTTTAATTGCTCTTCAGGGAATCACTGAGGTGATGTTACAGGAATGCCTTTGGTGAGGGTTGACTTTGGGAAGAGTCCAGCATACAAAAAGGAAGGGGAAGGGAAGTTGTGTAGCTGTATTTTCCAGCACACTGTTTGCTTGTATGAGGTTTATTGGCAGCAGAGATGACTCCTGATCCTGTTTGCTTTTGTCATCTGACCAGCAAGGTTATAGATAGGTAGTTCTTGAGGCACAGGAAGAGGATTGCATTGAGTCCATTCCCAATGAACACTCTATAACCTGAAGCCCTATTGATTCCCTGTTTTGCTGGAGAAGAAGTTTATCAATAGAGGGATGACTTTCAGATGTACCAAACAAACTTGCTTGACCTATGAATTTTGGATAAGCAGTTTTCCTGCACACAGAAGTTGTTTCCAATTGTTTAAAGATGTGAGTTTAGCTATACTAAACTGTCCTGGTTGAAAAAACTGAAGCAATATGTTAAGAAGGCATTCCTATGTCCAGCAGGATCTTATTAATGGCACTAATAACTTGTATACCTTTATTACTTGTAAAAGCAGAAAAATCAGTACAATGCATCACAAACAGTGAGAAAAAACTATTGGATATGTGTTGGATAATAATGTTGTGTATCTATTTGTAGTTTTTATTGTTTTTAATTGTGTTTTGATCTATATTAACTTATTGTGGCCAAGAAGAATGCATTCAACACGTTGTAGATTTGTGATGCAATAGATTGCCCTGCAGACAAGTCCTCAGGTAAAGAGTAGGTAGGTGTAATATTTGCTGCTGAAACTTTGTAAAATGTTGTCACAGGAGACTAATATACATATGGAACTCTTACAACAGCTGAATTAAGAATGGCTGCTGCCCAAGGTTTCAATTTTCTGTTGACGTCCCACAGAATTTCTTCCCTCCATGTACCCACTCATGGAATATTTCTGTAACTCTCTTTTCCCCCTCCCCATAGCAGCTCCCTTTCCCATTGTAGCTATGCTTAAAGGAGCAGAGCCTGACTCTTCTGCATGAATTTCAGTCCCAGAAATTACCAAAGAGTTGGTGCTCTGCTTCTACTCCTCCTCTAAACTTTGGGAAACAGAGATTGCTCCAAGAGACCCCTGTGATCATGCAGGTTCCTCTGAGATGATCTCTCATTTCCTGGTTTGAGGACTGTCTAGGGGAAGTAGCAAAGTGTATGCTGGTCTCACACTCTGCCTCTTCCACTCCCACTGGACATTAGATTGGCTCCTATTAGGCACAGCCCGGACCAATTTCAAATGCTTTAGTATAGTTTCTACAGTGCAGCTAGTGACTCCATTTTCAGCCCATGATAAACTCCTAGAGCAGAAAGACTCAAATTCAAAGGGTATGGGCCAGTTCAAACCAGCTCAGTTTAAGAATTGTTTGCATGAGGTGGGGCTGTGGGTCAATAGTAGACTATCTGCTTTACATGCAGAAGGTCACAGGCTCAATCCCTGGCATCTCCAGTTGAAAGAATCAGGTAATGTGAAAGTTGTCTGCCTGAGATCTGGACAGCTGCTGCCAGTCAAAGTAGATTACATTGGCCTTGATCAACCCATGGTCTGATTCAGTATAGGACTGCTTCATGTGTTAATGAGGTTTGTATACAAATTCATTAGTGTGTGGATTAACCTGGTTTAATTTTAGATCTAGTCTTCCTGTATGTTTTGCAGTGCATGTACTGCATGTACTGATTGACAGAAGTGGGTTTTTTAGCTGATAGATACATTTTGCTACAGTGGAGAGAAAGCCTTGGACATACAATCTCCACAGTGATGAAAGTACAGTATATGCTTGTGCTATTATTGAGGCTTTCTGTACTGCAAGTTACTTCACTTCTGGCTGCCTCCTGGCATTCATTTTTACAATGCATTGATATCCAGTTGCTCCTGCTAGCACTATTAAGTTATGTTGTGAGCATTCCAGAATTCATGTGACATGATTATACAATATTCATATGTCACAATTACATTTGCTTTTAAATAAACTGAAAAAGGTGCTTTGGGAAACTGCCCGGATTTGCTTCCCATCAAGCAAGAAGGAATCCAAAAGTCCTACAGGAATCTTTACCTGTACAGACAAGAATACCTTATCATATTTAAAATAAGACCAGCAGTTCCCTCTAGAACATCAGCTCAACTAAGGCCCCGTTCACACGGAGCATTTACCCTGCTGAAGGCACGGTAGCCCTGCAGACTTTCCATGTGCGATCATACCAGCACATCTGGGAGGCGTGGCGCTTCCGTGGCCAACCCGCAGCTTCCAGTGGAAAACGCAGAGTAAAAAACTACTAGGGTCAAAGTACTAGTTTCCAGAAACCCAGGGACAAAGGCCAGCGTCTGATCGTGGGAGCGCCAGTATCCCGCGGCTTCCGACACCCGCCCATGTCCCAGGGTTTCAGGATGTTGTAAGCAATGCTCCCTCTAAGCTGTGGAGTCTTGTGAGCAAAAATTCTACTTTGTGAGCTACTGGCATTAAAGTTGTGAGTGAGCGATTTGATGACTGCAGAAATCAGTTTGCTGTGGAGCCATCCTTCCTGAGCTAAAACAAAAATGTGTGAGCCAGAGGCTAGAAAACTGTGAGCTAGCACCCACTAACTCAGCTTAGAGGGAACACTGGTTGTAAGTTTCCATGAGATGTGCACCAACGCTGCATGATGCATGCGCACACGCAAGACACTGACAGCGGCCCGCCCCCCCATGCCCTTTGCTACAGCACGGCTTGCGTGCTCTGCTGCGTTGCTTTTTTTCCGCGCTGTAGCAGTGCTGTGTGATCGGCGCTCTGAGCTGGAGCGTGGCAAGCCAGTGGCCCGTGTGATCGGGCTACTGTGCCTTATTTTGCTCCAGGCCGAACTGCCACGCCTCCCCCCGCGTTTTCTGGCCCGTATAACCGGGGCCTAACTACCTCAATTCCATCATGTCTGCATTCATCTTATTCTTCCCCATCCCCTCAACTACCACATTCAGACACTTATTCAGGACAGAAGACTGCTGCACCTGCTTTAACTTAGTTAAAGAAATATTGAACTATACATCATCAGTATGTTAATGATACTGAACAAGAGAGCTCCAGATTATCCAATTCAGTGTCTTAATATAGATAATAAAGAACATGGGTGAAAAGTACAGAGTCCTGAGGGATCTCATAACTTGGCCAGTCACTGATTCCACATTTCTGGTGCAAATAGGGGGGGAGGCTGAGACCATGAGTGTGCTACCTTTGTAACCCCTGCCTTTTTTTTCAAACCACTGTAACAAAATGGTATAATCCATTATGTCAGTGCCATCAGGAGGTCTAACAGAATCAGCAACGAATACATACCTTACCCAAGTGCAAATAGATATCACCTACCAATGCAACTTAAAATGCCTTTCTCCTCAAACTAGGTCTGAAGCCACCTTGATATAGATCAAGGACAAAAGAGTCATTCAGGTATGCCTGGAGTTGCTCTGCCATCCAGCTGCTTAACCACCTTCCCCAAAATGGCAGATTTGTAACCAGCCATCTCATCATTTGACAAAGGAGGCTACTTTAGCAGAACTCTTACTATGTCCAACTTAAGGGGGGTTGGGGAAATTCCCATCAAGTGTTACCTGGCAAGATTTTATTAGCCAGAAGGGGCAAGGTTCCATTCTGCAAATGGTGGTCTTCACAAGTCCAAAGACCCTACAAATGAAAAAAAGAAAGACAACTTAAAATGGGCATATGGGTGCTTTCAAAGCCTCCAGAACAGGAACTGAGAGCTTTACATGTTCATAAAATTGAGAGACAGCACCAAAGCTAGTTAAGATAATGCATGGTGCGTTAGCAAAACCTTTTCACCTTGTGCATTAAGGAAGTACATCAGAACACGTCTTCACAAGTGTTCCTATTTTAATAAGTCCAAGAAATAAGATAAATATGTTGGATGAGGTTTTTTGTGCCCTTCCCAAGATGGACTGTCTCTGGCATCAACTGTTATTATATGTTCATGTAAAATATGAATCTCACTTCAGCCAAAACTAGGACTGTTAAAGAGATTTTTTTTGGGAGGGATACAAAATTTATTGGGATATTTGTTTAATATAACAGAGTTTGCCCAGTCACAGAAGCATGATACTGAGCACTTTTGCAAGTATATTGCAAAAGTAAAACTTACATTTATTCAAGCTGATTCAGTTCATATTCAGGTTGCAGTCTAAAAGGGAGAGAGAAGTAGCCAGCTAAATCCTTATCACAAGTGGCCAGCTGTATCTGGTATCATGGATGTAGAAGTGTGATGTAGGGTTGCCAGCCCCCAGGTGGGAGTGGGGGATCCCCCAATTTCACGTGATCTTGCCTGCCACCAGCCAGTTGGCCAGCAGGAGAAGCCCCGCCCCCAACAGCCACAAGCCCATGGGACTTCCCTGATGTAACAACCAAAGTTTTGCCCAAAATACCAGATTCTCACCATATGGTGTCCCCGGTGTGATGACATCACTTCCATGTGACATCATGTTGGGGATGTCATGTGCAGAGACATTGCCCTACCCCCCACTCCTGGAGAGCTCCCTCCCACCCCCATCAGGTAAGGACCTGGCAACCCTAGTATGAGGGCATTGTTTCTACAGAAGAGACCTGTAGAGGTGTGTGACACCATGAAGAGCCATGTTCTGAATGGAGGCAGAACAAAGTGCACAGAGAGAGAATAGGGGTCAGAGAGCAGCTCCCAGGTTAAGACAAAGAAAGAGAGAGATTCCATTCAAGGAGATAACACTCATACACACTTAGAGAGATGGAGTGCTTCCAATGTCCAGGCATGCTGAGTCACTCACTCCAACAAAATTTACCAATATAGTTTGAGAATGAGCTAGGATCTGAAAGGCCCTGTGTTCAAATCTTCTATTTGCAACAAACTAAATGGGTGGTTTATATAAGCCAGTCAGCCACCTTTCTTCAGCCTGAGGGATGATAATATTGACTTACATTATAGGGCTGCCGTAAGGACTACATCAAAGAAATGTATGACAAATGATGTGCACAGGGAAAGCTCTATATAAATACTTAGTTTTATTATCTCACCTGAGCAAGTCTATCTGCATGTTGCAGGGGAAAACAGAGTAAAAGCTTTCAAAAATAATTAATCAGAAATAAAATTCTCTGCCTTCTCCATTATGTGAGGCAAGAATATCTTTCTACAGAGGCTAAAGCAATCATAGTACAAGCATAGTACTAAGAGGGAAGTGCAGTTTGTTAATTGTCTTCAAGGGCTAAGAGATGTACTCAGTCTCCCCTCTTAGTCATCCTATGGCCATATAATGTGCACATTTGTTTCTTCTGGTAAATCCTCATAAATCAAACCCACCACTCTCTAACTCACATTTATTGCTGTTCTCAGAGCCCTCACCAATCAGTTAAGTAATGTCATTATGTGCCTTTTCTCTCTAATTCAGCCATGTGTTAGGAAATCATAGCCCTTTTTTCCTTGTTCCAGAGTCTGGTGTTATTTAACTTGAAATCTGATTGAGAGACATCACCAGATTCTGGCTTTAAATATGAACTACTCAGATGACTACATTTGCCAGGAAATATGCTCAGAACGTGCGCTAGGAAACAAGAAGAAAGAGTCAGGGTTCCTTTTGAGTACACTGACCTAGTTAAAAAAAAAATAGAAAGAAGGAAGGAAAAAAATATGTAATTAAAATGTTATTCAATTTCTTGTAATTCCTACTGAAGGTTATTTTACCCCAAACTTCAGAGGAAATGTAACTTGAAATGAAATTTCATTGCAAGTGAGATTGTCATTTCCTATGGTTTCTGCAGATGTTCATCAGTGAGTGTGCCTGCTTGTTTGTATTCACATGGTGTGAATGCTCATAGTCCTCTTGAAGAATGCTATGAAATAATCCTGAAAAGATCACCCTCTGTGTGCCTTCCTCACTTCCTTTGCAGCTTTGTACAGGTCCCCATGCTCTCTCATAGAGGTAACTCTGTAGTGCATATGGGAGCAACATCAAACACCCAGCTTTCTTAATTGACCGGTTTATTTTTAACAACATTAAAAACTTCAGAGAGGTGTAGTGGTTAGAATGCTGGAGTAAGATCTGGGAGAGCTGTAATAGAATCTCCACTCTGCCATGCAAGTTTGCTGGGTCACATACTCTCCGGGTTATTCCACAAGTGATGCCACCATATTGTGTTGGGCTGGTAACCCTGTTTGGAATACTTTTGTGCAGGGGTCTTTTCGGGGGGGAGCACACCGGAGCACAGTTCCAGAGGGCAGAAAGGCTCCCGCATGTCAGTTTCAGGAGTCTTTCGGTCAGCCGAATGTCAATTTCAGCCCCATTATTGAAGTCAATGGAGAAAACATAGGGTATATTCTGGGGGCTGGAGAGGAGGGGGTTTGAGGAAGAGGCTCCAAACTCACAGAGTAGCTGTTGGAGCCTCTCCCCAAGATACCTACCAAGTTTCAGGAGCATTGAAGAAGAGGAAGAGGAGGAGGAGGAGGAGTTTGGATTTATACCCTGCCCTTCACTTGGAGTCTCAGAGCGGCTTACAAACTCCTTTTCCTTCCCCTCCCCACAACAGACACCCTGTGAGGTAGGTGGGGCTGAGAGAACTCTGACACAAACTGC
Organism: Gekko gecko; assembly: GCA_029375565.1. NCBI lineage: Eukaryota > Metazoa > Chordata > Lepidosauria > Squamata > Gekkonidae > Gekko > Gekko gecko. The sequence continues at coordinate 95,564,248 of JAPDNY010000006.1, forward strand.
TCTTTCAGGAACAGCTGTGCCAGAGCTTGTGACTGACCCAAGGTCACATCAGCAGGTACAAGTGGAGGAGTGGGGAATCAAACCTGGTTCTCCCAGATTAGAGTCCGCATACTTAATCACTACACCAAACTGGCTCTCCCAGGGGGTCCAATTCTATGGGCCCCAAAACAGGTTGCCCCCATCCCCTCCATTGTTCTCTATGGTGGGGGAAAAGTTACTTTTTCCCCACGGTGCTGTTAGTAGCCCTGGGGGGGACGGGGTTTGAGGGAGAGGCTCCAAATATTCAGGGTAGCTTCAGGAGCCTCTCCCAACATACACCCCCAAGTCTCAAAGCAATTGGACCAATGGGCCTAATTCTGTGGACACCTAAACAGGTTACCCCCATTACCTCCATTGTTTCCAATGGGGAAACCCAGCCAGCCGCACTTAAGGCAGGCAAGCAGGCAGCCACCCAGAAGTCAGACTCTCACACCTCAAAAAGAATATTTATAGCACTGGAAAAAAATGCAGAAAAGGGCTACTGCAATAATAAGAGGAGGACACTTTCCCTATGAAGAAAGGTTATCACGTCTGGGGATCTTAGCTTTGAGAAACAGTGACTGAGGGGTGACATGATAAGACTATGCATGGGATAGAGCAGGTAGAAAAAGAAATACTTTTCACCCTTTCTCACAAGACAAGAACTCGTGGGCACTCAATGAAATTGCTGAGCAGTCAGGTTAGAAGTTAGAACAGATGAAAGGTTTTTTGGTTCTTACAGGTTTACAACTTTTAAAAGTTCTGCTGGTTGCTGTTGCTTGGGGGGGGGGGCGGGGGTTGGTTTCTTTTTTCCCTGTCTGCTCCAGCCTCCATACGTTTGTCAAATTCCATCTGGAAACTGTTCATGCCAGCCACCACCACCACCACCTCCTGTAGCAGTGAATTCCATGTGTTAATCACTGTTTGGGTGAAGAAGTACTTCCTTTCATCTGCAGTTGCCCTTTTCTGCATTTTCCCCAGTGCTATAAATATTCTTTTTGAGGTGTGTGTGGTGTGAGTGGTCCAATGTGGTTGCACCTTCAATTTATACATGTATAAATGTTGTTCCTTTTGGTCTTTTGGGGTTTCTGTGTGGCACTGTGGCATGCTTGCACTGCCACAGTGCCACTTGTTCTGGAGTGTGCCACTTGTGCTCATGGCAAACAAGCACCTCCCAAGACAGTTCACTTTCCCTGAGATTCTCTGGGAGAGTCTGACGCTGGGTGGCTGCCAGCTTGCCTGCCTTAAGTGCGGCTGGCTGGGTTTCCCCATTGGAAACAATGGAGGTAATGGGGATAACCTGTTTGGGTGCCCATAGAATTAGGTCCATTGGTCCAATTGCTTTGAGACGTGGGGGTGTATGTTGGGAGAGGCTCCCAAAGCTACCCTGAAAATTTGGAGCCTCTCCCTCAAACCCCCTCCCCCCCAGAGCTACTAACAGCACTATGGGAAAAAAGTAACTTTTTCCCCATCATAGAGAACAATGGAGGGGATGGGGGCAACCTGTTTGGAGGCCCATAGAATTGGACCCCCTGGTCCAATGTTCTTGAAACATGGTGGATATCTTGGAGAGAGGCTCCAACAGCTACTCTGTGAGTTTGGAGCCTCTTCCTCAAACCCCCTCCTCTCCAGCCCCCAGAATATACCCTATGTTTTCGCCATTGACTTCAATGGCCCATAGGATATAATGGGGCCAAATTGCCGCTGGATTTCTTTCATTCCCTCCTCTCCTTCTCTCCTTTTCCTCTTTCCTGCCTTCTTCTCTTCTCTTTTTTCCTCCTTTCCCTGTTTCCCTACTTCTTCCCTTCTCTCTCTTTCTTTCCCTCTTTCCTTCTCTCTACTCTCTCTCTTTCCTTCCCTCTTTCCTTCTTCTGTGGCCCAACTCTAGTGAGAAAGGGTTTAAACTTTAAATCCCTTCTCTCTTCACTCCCCCACCCAGGCTAGCTGGGGAAGGGAAGGGGAGGCTTTCGAAGATGCCTCTCCCCCTTCTTGCTTCCCCTTCTGACATCACTTCTGGTGATGTCAGGGGGCGTGGCATATGCTAATAGTCTAGTAGCTCATTAGCATGCCATATGCTAATGAGCTCCTGCAGCTCTTTTTCTACTAAAAGACCCCTGCTTTTGTGTAGGCCCAGCACTTGCAGGTTACTAGCTTGCAAATGACAAAAAAAATCCTGCCTACTTTCACACAAAAATCTACTTGCTCTGAGATCTTGTGTGTTAACCTCTTAAAGAGGAAGTATACAACATTTTGAACTTGCAAGACAATGACTATAATGTGTTTACATTCACACTCTTCTACCCCTGAAGCTCAGAATGAGATACTGGGCTGGGTTAAAGTGGAGAGTCATCTAGTCTCATAAGAGATTGCTCCTGGCTTTGCTGCTGAACTGAGCTTGCCCTGTGAACCTTCTGTATGTCTGACTTATGGGATTTCTCTCATTTCGATCCATCACTCCCTATTTGTAAGGTTTTTTATAGGTCATGGATGGGCAGAGAGGTGCTATATAAAGCTTGTGGTGTTAATATTAGTATTGTACATGAAGGGCCAGTGTGCCATCTTATCCTGTTCTGCACATGCCCCCCTTTCCCACAGTGAGCCTCACCTTGTAATTATACATATGAAAATAGCAATAAATACTTTGCAATAACATAAAGGCCACTGTGCAAATACTATATAAATAGAACCCAATGTTTGATGGTAAGGGAAATTAGAATGACCTTGCTTTGACTCAAGAGCAAAACAATCTTCTTACTTGCTATGTCCTTACTTCTTACTTGCTGTGTCTTACTTGCTGTGTCCCCATGCTTTTGCATTCTCTTCAATGGCAGAAAATGGAGTATAGTTCTATGTTTGCTAGAACTAATAGGCTTCTTGCTTCTGACCCCCTGCATTCACACAAAAAGACAATCTAGAATAGTGCAGCTTGACTGGGGATTTTCTTGTGTTCTTGAAAAAGTCACTGTCCTTCAGCTAAATAATGCCCAGATTTCTCTATGTGTTTCCCTTTTTCAAAGAATTTTGGGCCAGTGTATACAATCAAACCGATGTGCTGGCAATCTGTGTCAGACTGATGTATGAAGCAATTGTGCAATGATTTCATCACAAACACATGACAACTAAATCCACTCAAGTTGGCCCACATCTGGTAGACTTTGTGGTAGGTCGAGCTGCAAGGGATAGGCAGGAACCAAACCACCAAACAAATTTTGCTATTTGTGGTTTGTGAACTGAAGTTTGTGACGGGTCTACCATCATGAACTTCCATGAACTTTTAAAGCAGTTTATGGATAGAGCAGAAAGCAGGGGTTGAAAGAGACTCTAAGTCCCTTTAAACACCTGCTTTCTGTTCCCCACAAAAGCTGCAAAAACAGCTGAGTGGTCAGGAACAGGCTGCTCCCCACCATTCAGCTGTTTTGGGCTTCCTTGTGCAGACCCTTTAAAGCTCCCCACAGCTCACTGTTTTTCAGTCTTTCTGCAAACCCCATTTAAAGGGACTTTAATCACTTTCAATGGGGTTTGTGGGACCATGAACCAGTTCAGTAGTTTGCAAATGAACCTCCAGGTTGTATTCGGTTTGTGGTTCAGCCGCGAACCACAAACCAACAGGAACCACATTTTCCCGGTTCATGCCCATCCCCAGTTGCAAGCCAGGTAGATGCTGAGGCAATCACAACATGACTGCTTTAGCACATGTTGCACCCTGCACAGAGATGTTCAGCTCATGTTTTCAGCATGTTCAGTGCTGTGATATGATTTTGATACATGGCCCCCTCCTCCTGAAAAATGAAGGACATATACCACATTTAATTGTCTGCATTTAAGGGGCACTCCAACACTGCCCACCTCCAGTTTGAATCATTGCTGAAGTTGAGGCAGGAAGAAAAAGAAATCTGCTAAGAAGAATTGAGAGAAATACCAGCTTATGTAAATGTGGGTGACATCATCCTTTCTCCTGGTGCTGTTTATAGCTACTTTAATTTACTCCCCTTTGCTTTATTATCTTTCCACAAGCTCTTTATCCCTTGCATTTAGCATCTCAATTGGAAAGCATCAGCCAGCTGCATGATAGAGCAGGATGCTTTTTTCTTGTGATGCAGCAAAGCCTGGCTCTGGTACAAATGGTGAGGAAGGTGAGGGAAGGAGGTGGGAGCAAAGGTTGAGCTGCAGAGCTCTATCGGGCTGTTGGATGGGGTGGAGTTTGAGACCTGAGAGGACAGGCAATGCCCTTGTCAGGAGACCAGCTGGTTAGGTAAGCACAGCAGGAGCCATTAGAAAGCAAAGTGAGCAACTCTGAATGAGCACATGCTAAGCATGACAGAAGGATTTCACATACCCATCATCCTGATTCTGAAGTCTGATTTACTGTCATACAGTGTAGTAAGGCCATGAATTTTAGCAGAGCTTTTGAAGTAAGAATTGGTCATTTTAAAAAAGAAGAAGAAGAGGAAGGAGGAGGAGGAAGAATATTTGAGTCATCAAATCTCTCCAGTTGTTGCTGCCCTTCATTTGTAAGACTCTGCCCACACATGGGGATAAGAACTGGTAAAATAGTTCCCTGTTGGGCACTGGGGGTCTCACACTGGGGCTTCAGAAAGTAGAGGTCCACAATCTCAGCATTTTGTCTGGTGAACTGCTGGCCTCTGAGCTGCTACTCCTGATACTCTCCTTATCCTAGACTCCCCTGTGATACTTCCAGTTACAGAATTAGAGAATTTTGGGTTTTGTTTTTGGATTTGCTTTATTGCAAATAAAGCATACTAGGCTTCCTGTCTTCAACTGGAATACCATTGTTGTTTTAACAGATCCCACCAAAAGATCTATTAATATTAAGAAAATGGGAAGTAAAGAATCTTGCCTTCTGTTGAATTTTCATTATGGTAAAATGACCTTAGGTTCAAATTTAGGAGACAAAAAATTAAGCCAGGTGCCACTGCCAATGGATGTAGTGGTTGCCACCTTAAAAGGGGATTCAATAGATTTGTGGAGGAGAGGTCCATCAATGGCTATTAGCTGTGGTGAGCAGGACCCTTCATAGACAGAGGCAACAAACATCAGTGGAAGGAGACAGAATCAGGAGAATGATTTGGCCTGTATGCCCTGTTTGTTGGCACTGCCAGCCAGCTAGTTGGTTTCTGTGTGAAACAGACATATAGGCTAAATGAACTGCTGGTTGCATCCAGCAGGGTACATCTTATGTTTTTATAAGGACACATTTTGAAGAAGAGTTGTTTTTTGTACCCTGCTTTTCTCTAATCTAAGGAGTCTCAACGGGGCTTACAATTGCCTTCTCTTGAGTAGTCTAGGAAGTCACTCTTTTGAGCGGTCTAGAAAGACTGTTATGCCTACATTGTATAGTTTGGTGCTAAAGGCAGAACAAACTAAATATGTCCTCAAGAGTCATTTAATTTTTCAGTATCTTCCGCCTCTTTAGCAGTCACTGAGAATAGCAACTATACCCCAGTAAAGATGTCTACTCAATTATCTTCCCTTCCTTTTTCTTCCAGTCCCCACACAAGGTCTCTTCCCATTTGATTTCTCTAGAATTTCTTTTCCTCCCACTCTCAAGAACTCTCTTCCTAGAAGCAAAGGAGGAGTAGGTTTCTATACGCTACTTTTCTGTCCCCTAAGGAGTCTCAAAGTGGCTGAGAGAGTTCTGAGAAAACTGTGACTGGCCCAAGGTCAACCAGCAGGCTTCATGTGGAGGAGTGGGGAATCAAACCCGGTTCTCCAGATTAGAGTCTACTGCTCTTAACTACTACACCACCCTGGCTCTTTCTAGCCTCTCAAGATGTCTGCAGGGCTTTATTTCTATCCTCTGTTCAGCTGTATCTTCTTCATCACTTAAGAAAGGTCTAAAAGATGGTTTTAAAAGAAAAAGGGGCAAAAAAATAAAAAGCCAAGAAAAAGGTCAAGGGGCAAGAAAGATCTAGGTGCTGAAATGTGGTAAAAAGGTCTGTAGAAAGAGAAATACAACAGTTAGGTGGTAACTGGGAGGAATGCTCTAGTGGAAATCTACAATGATAGCAGTGCTGTGCTCCAGGTATCCAAATCAACACACGCTTGCATCTGAAAATTTTCTGAAATGTTTCCCATCCACTTTTCAGCCACTTCAGTGGATAAAGTGATTTGTCAAAGCAGCAAATGCCCCCAGCATCAATCAGTGGAACAACAGCTGTCTTTAAAATCGGAACTGAGTTGAAGATGCTGTTTTATTTCTTCACTTGAATGCCACTATTTCCCAGTGAAAGCTCTACTGAAGATGACTGCCCAGGACACTCCCCACCTGCAGCCACATGTGAGGTGACAGCAGGCTGAATGGTAACCGCACTCAGCTATATGCATGCACTCACATACCACTTCCCAGAAGAGACCTTGTGAGGCACCAGCTTCCCATAAGCCTTAAACATGCAACAGCTGCCGTTGCTCATAATTTTAATTCAGCACAACCCAGAAAGGAAAGAGGCGTGGCGGGGGGGAGAAGACCGTGACTGATGTGGGTTCCCACTCTCTGAACAGGCAGCTTTCAGTCATTATGGATGACACAAGCAAAGACTTTCATAACCAAAAAATCCCATGGTTTTCCCCATTATTGTGTTGCTGTGTTCTTTGCCATATGCCTATAAAAAAGCCAATGAAGTTTCCTTTGATACAAGTTAGACTCCCAGCTTCAGGCATACTTTCTTATGAGGATGAATGTCCTATTGAGAGTTTTGGACTATACTTGCTATCCTTCAGTTATGCCTCTGTGATACCTAGATTCGAGTCCAGTAGCACCTCAGAGACCAATAGATTTTTGGGGTGCAAGCTTTTGAGAATTAAAGCTCTCTTTGTCCGGTACCTGTTCATTTTTCTCAATATATGTGGCAGTTGTTGGAATGTACCAAAGGCATACCTGTTAGTAAAGCATATTCTGCCGCCTTCAAAATATTAACAGCTAGGTTTGGATGGCAGGCACAGATGCAGATGTAGTATCTAAAGCAAAAAAAGAAATGTGTTTACTATGTCATCTGAAATGTACATTTTGGTTAAGGTTTTCAAAATTCTAAGATATGTCAGCCACGCCTTGTAAATACTGTAATCACAGCACTTGCTAACTACCCACCTATAAGATACCCAGATGCCACAGAACAGTTTCATATATTTCCATGTAGCAAATGTTACACATGAATGACCACTATTTGTCTTGTAAAAGTAAAGACTTGTTCCTCTGTTTATCAAGATAAAGCTCCTCCTGTAAGCAGGGAAGGGCAGTAAAGAAATCAAAATAAATAAATAAGTTTTCTTCCCTTCTGATTGTCATGATCTTTGCACCTCTCTTCTCCTCGTGGCTACTAGTGCACCTCTTTTAGCCATTGTGTTTCCTTACAGTTTTGTACACACTCGCACACACAGGTGTGTGCATGAACAAATTTTATTAGGAGATATAGAAGGTGGGGCAGCCACTGGTAGACATAAATGTGTGCTGGTTGCTGGCAAGAAGGATCCAGACTGACCTGCCCCACATTTTAATTGAGGGATATTGGCCAGCCCTGACCTGGAAGGCTCAGGCTAGCCTGATCTCATCGGAAGTCAGAAACTAAGCTCGGTTGGCCCTGGTTAGTACTTGGACGGGAGACCACCAAGGAAGTCCAGGATTGCAACTCAGGGACAGACAGCAGCCTTGCCTTGAAAACCCCAAGGGGTTGCCCTAAAGTCAGCTGTGACTTGACAGCACCTTATACCAATACACATACCCCTTGCTAATTTCCAAAACACAAAAAGTCATCAAGACTGAAATAGTGTAATTAATTGTCTTCCCTCCGCAACTGATATACAAATAGCCATGGCCTGTGAAGGCTAGGAATGTGCTTCCCTTGTGACATTTCAGGTGGAACCAATTCTGCATCACTCACTTAACCCATATGGTTTGTGCCAGACTCCTTTTGAGTTTCCCTATGTGATATTCATGCCAAAAAATTAAGAAAACAGGCTTTGGAATTTATTTTTAATTTAACAGACTTTTGTGTCTAGAACAAGGTGAGATCATACAGGCTTTTCTTGAGTCATATACACAAGCAGCAAACCTGTGAATACCAGTGCTAGAAGGCAGCATCAGAGTAAGGCCTTGTCCTCTATGCTCAGTTTGTTCTCACTCCAGGGCAACTGGTCGGCTGCTGCATTCGTTCCTCAAACAGTATCTCCATTCCAGGACTATATGCCCAGTCATGTGGCTTGGTAGGAGTATCAAGAGTATGCATATTTTTTCCTCATAACTTTAGATAAATATTCCAGTAAATTAAGGTGTCTTGGTGGAGAGAGGAGCTGTCAGTCTGATAGGTGGTTCCACATCAGTCAATTTTGGCACAATTTCCATTAGACACACATACCGTTATACTGGTAGCTGTAGACAATGTCAGTAACAATCCTGAGTTCTCCCATTCTTTTCCTGTTACACTTCTGATTTTTCTTGTTAGCTGACTTGTGATCTTTTTCTATTGTTGTGGAATACAAGTGCAATTTCTATGGTGTGGATGGTCTTTTGCTACTATACTGGCTAATCCTTTCTGTTCATTACAACACCCTGGCCTGTTATTTGTTACCTTATTTGTTACCTTTGAACAGTGCAGCAACAGTGGCCAGCAACATGACTCTGTTAAGAGTTCACATCATTTTCTATAAAGTATTCCACCATTGGTATTGGTCGCCAGATAAGTTAGCAAAATATAATCATTAATATCTAAATTTGTTGGAAGTGTAAAACAAATGTGGGAACCTTTTTCCACATGTGGTTGCATTGTGGTAGAGTTTATAAGTATTGGAAGATGATACAGAAATTAATTTTAGAAATAATGAATACAAATATTGCATTGTCTCCTGAAATATTTTTGTTAAACATGATCCCTGACGGTTACAAACAGAAAGATAAATATGTTAATTTATATCATAACAACTGTCAGATTATTATTAGCCAAATACTGGAAGCAAGAAGAACTTCCCACCAGGGAAGAAGTGGTTTGTAAGGTATTAGAAACAGCAGAAATGGACAAATTAAGCTTAATATTACAAGGGAAAGAGGATGATGTTTTTTAAGTTAGATGGGCGTGTTTATATAGTAGGATTAATAAGGTTTGGAAAATTTAGACTCAATTGTATTGATTTGTGTAAATTGTTTAAAAAATTTCTTTTTGTAAAATTGATAAATAAACGGAAAAAAATAAAAAAAAGAATTCACATCATTTCTCAGCATGTGGCTTCTCAACGGGAAAATTTGAATCTGAACCTGTGGTCACACAAACTAAATAATCTGCTTTCAATGCACTTTCCAACTGGATTTTGCCAGTTCACGCAGTCAAAATCCAGTTAGAAAGTGGATTGAAAGTGGATTATTTAGTATGTGTGACTACAGCCTGAGAGGGAGTGCTTGGAGTTTCTAACTAGAGATGAAACTGTGTTGCCATCTTATGGGGGACATGGTTGCAGGGAGCATGATGCTTAAAAGTATGGAGACAGCAGAGTGGTGAGGTGGTGCTATGAAGTCGTAGCACATATTGGCTCACTTAAAAAAAATAATAGAGGGATAACTGCTAATGTCAGTGAACAATAGGAAGAAGCAGGGTCATTATTAGAACAGAATCACTCCCTGTGCGACTAAGAAAATCCAGGGGTGAATGATTTCAGTGACACAACACTTACTTCTGTGTGGATTCTCAGTAGTAATTCCACATGCAAATGAATGCAAAAAGGAGTAACTGAACAGTGTAAAAAGATGATGTTCTCTACAGGTTATTTCTGGTTTTACAAAATTCAAGCAGAAAAATATATCTCCTGGACTACTTGGAAAATATAAATTTGTATCTTCCTGGGAGGAAGAAAGCTTTGGTGCAGAATGTTTTTCATTGTTCTGGACCAGAGATGACCAGGTTAGGTACTCCTAGTGGTCACTCTGTTCCTCAAGCAGCACACTGAGGACCAGAAAATGAATTTTGCCTCACAATCCAAATCCTTAACAAGTGTAATGGAGTTGGTGCCTCCTAGCAGCAAGAGTGTCCAAGTGATGTAGCACATGCACTTTTATAAGATGAAGTCATCACTGGTGGTGCTGAGAAATAAATGCACTGCAAAGGGTTCCCTCAAGAGGCCAATTGGTAATGGTCCTTTGCCTTTCTAGAGCTCATGTGGAATAGCAGTGCAATAAAATTTGTATGAAATTCACACTGGTTTTTATTGCTTCTCCATGTAACTGTCAGCCAGGGCATTACAACAAAATCCAAAGATAAATGTCACAATAAAGTGTGGAATATTTCACTGTCCCAAAACATTTAAAAAAAAAACAATTAATTTTGCTTGCAAGTACTACTGCAGGCAACAGTTTTACCACATCTCCATTAAAATCTGTTAGAGCTGCAGGGAGGGAGCAATTTAAAAGTGTTTCATAGGCTGGTCACCTGTTTTCCTTCTGACAACTCTAGATTGTAAGCAAAGTTTAAGAATTTGTTGGGCAATATAAACAGAGCATGTATTTAGCAAAGGAGGGAAGTGGTGGGACAACACACTCTTGCTGCCCAGAAAGAAAGCTGTTCTAAACCAAATGGAGTTCTTGAGCTTTATTTGGAGCAACTCGTTTGGACTTTTGGCTGTGGAAGTCAAAATACACACCATGTTACTTCTGTTTATCCTTTCTATTAGGGAACTCCAATGTGGTGCCTGTGTGCTAGGAAGGGCTCTTGGTCAGCACAGCTTCTGATTGTCCATTGAAGATCTGATTGGCTGTGCAGATTAAAATGTTGTTTTGGTAGCAGCTGCCACCTCAGTGCTGGTTGTATTCTGTCTATCACTCTTCTTTCCTAGTGTGTCGTTTAAATTATCCCTCTTCTTTACTGCACTTGGACCCCCACCCTCTCTCTCTGTGGCTCTACCTCCTGTGGCAGCCATTCTGTGATAGTACCCATCACCCTGCATCAGAATTCCAAAGGTGCCTATAGGCTCAAAAAGTTTGTTGCAACAGTGTGGCAGGAGCTATACAGAATACTGGCAGCCAACCTTAGATTAGAGGGTGTGCATTAAATTACCAAAACAGAGACAGAAAGGAAAGGGGGTGGGGTGGGGTGCAGTTACTGAAGTGGAATTAAAAGAATGAGGAGCAGCAGATAAAAGTTAAGGCTTAAATGGTCAGGAAATATTGGTCACCTTAGAGGTAAGGTTTCAGATAGGACTGAGAGGAGAAGAAGAACATTGCTTGACAGACAGGAGATGGCAGTGTTCAAGAGCAGGCCAGGGGCCAGCAGCATGAAGATGGTCTGCAGAGAAGGGGATAAAAGAGAACTGCTCATGGAAGAAGTTACTCCAAAGGGCTGCAAAGGGAAACAAGGAAGGTGGTCTAGAGTTGAAGCACACATCACTGTTGCCGCCTAATGGATTCCTTCAGGTGAAGCACCCTTTCCCTGGCAGGTAGGAGAGGAGGCCAGCCGTAAGAATGCTTGCTGCACAAAGAATGGTCCTAATTATGATTCTCTGTGCCTTTCCCTATGCCTATGCAAAATTATGGTATTTATTCTGGACTAATTCCATAGTTCAGTTAAAATTTTGCTGATTTGTCTTTCTCCCTCTCTCCACTAGTACCTGTGACTTGACACACCTTTGTTCACTTACGCTGTATGATTGCATTCAGCTACAAACAAGATCATATTTGCTAATGCTATGTATATGAAGGAATGAGTGCAGAGAGCAGGTCTGAAGATCCCAGACATTGAGGAATTTCAGACAGCCAAATATTCCATTTCAGGAACTGTTCACTGACGGTTTCTGTCTCTCATTTCGGGCAGAACTGTTTCAGTAACGGTTCCCTGACAGAATATATTTACACTTTCATACAAAAATGCTTCTGTCCCATTCGGGAAGCGTGGCTGAAGCATTTTTACTACAAACTGCTTTCAACCGGTCTTTAAATCCTTCTACCACTTCTGAAGTGCTATGGGGTGCTATGTAAAATGCCCCAGTAGCACTTCCTGCAATGAGTTCTTTTTGCACCCTTTTTCTCCCCGCACAATCGTCCTTTTTTTTTAACATTCTATTGGGAGCGCTATGGCGCTGCAGCAGGACTAAAAATCAGCACCATAGCAACCCCATTGAGATCCCTGGACTCCATTTAAATACACTGACATTCACTATTGCACCTCAGCATGGATTTTAAAAGGTAATTTCTGGGCAGACATTGTATTTATCATGTCTGTTTAAAGATTAAATAACTGAAAATAGCAATAAACATAAACATACCAGCACAGCATGAAAAAGGAGGGGGGGCTCTACTAGTTTGGGCTTTGATGAATTAAAAAGCACCAGAATAGCCTGCTACCTGGGTTTCAAAACTGTCCAGTTCCCCCCACCCCCCTGTGCTTGAATTCTGTATCCAGTGAGCTCTTTGTTTCCAGGGGACAGCAGTAGCAAACATCAGTGTATTTAAAAGGAGTCCAGACATCTCAATGGGGTCGCTATGGTGCTGGTTTGTAGTCCTGATCCAACACCATAGCGCTCCTAATAGAATGTTCTTTAAAGAAAAATCTTGTCAGGGAGATCATGCACGGGGGAAAAATGTGTCAAGTCCTGGAGTAACCATTCTGTACGCAATAGTCCTCGAACAGGTTTATTGGTAAGATATGGCTTCTGGTCAGGTGAACACCTTTGCCAGAACTAATGAGCAATCGCACAGGAATGGGATTCAAGGCATGGGATCCACCCATCAGACATACGTCACAGTCACTCAAGCCACTACATACTCATGAAAGAATATATGACCCAACTAGCTATATCTCAAGAATCCTGTCTCCCAAGGCTACAGATCCAGCTGGGACCTGTGAACCGTGAGGGGGCAGCTTCGGGAAAGTTACGGGCAGTGCATCTACTTCACTCCACGCTTTCATTCACACACTCCCCTCCCTTGGGAATGTCAGGGAGGACAGATAAGATATTAAGCAGAGCTGGCAGATGGGCAAAGCAAGCAGGGGTTACAAAAGCAAAAGTAAGCCTTAATAGCATAGGGCAATATTACACAGTCATTGATCATAGTACAAAGACAAGCATCACCTCTGATAAGGATCCGAACCTCTGGTAAGGGTCTGAAAGCGGGAAAAGAAAGCAGTGCAGTTTGAAATGACAAACTGCTTCAGAGACAGCTCCTTACCAGAAGGGAAAGGCTGTGTGAAACCGCCGTCCCTGTACCCGTTTAGTCCATGACGGTACAATAACTGTTTTAAAAGGGTAATGTGAAATTCCCCATTGTGTTCTATGGTGAATCAGTTGTCAAGCACAATGAAAGGGTCCTGTGAATGCCTCCAAAAATTCCAGTTAACTGTCTTAAAAAGTGATGATGGTATCCCTGGGCATTTCTGGCTTTTCCAGCTCTGAATTCATGTGATTCGTGCCACTGTTGACCAGGTGCCAAATTCTCTATGTATTTTATTTTGTAAGTGTGGCCATGCTACACACATCTCACCCCTTCAGCCCAACCCATAGTGCCTAAAGTGGTAGCTCAGCCTCTTCTGCTGCCAGACACCTGTAGAACTTTGGGGATATATGCTGTTGGGTGGAGCAATGAAATACTTAATTTGCATATTGGGAGGAGTGTGTGTAGTGAGTGACTGGAAAAAATCAACCTGGGGAGGGGGTGGAGCAAAGGGAGGCCTCTCCAAGGACTGGATTACTGAAAGGCCTCCTCTGAAGAAGCTTTTGTCTGGTAGGGGCCCTTCCTTGATGCACAGCACTTCTTCTGGAGGAGGTGAGCCCCCAGACATATCTGACTTTGAACTAATACTGATTCCTTCTCTCGGATTGTGAGGAGAGAGGCCCTGAGAACTTCCCTTCCCACTGGAGGCCTGCTGCTGAGGGACTGTGACTGGACCAGCTCCAACAAAAGAACAGTTCTTCTGGAACACTGGCTACTGGACCTTTAGTTTGGGAAGGGAAAGGAGTTTGGGGTTGGGAAGTACAATACCCTGTGTGCAGAACTATATTATCCTTGTTATAATAGTTGCTTTGCTTAAGCCGTGGTGTGTGAGTGGGAGGGGGGCTTTAAGAAAGGCACAGAGGTTATATGCCCTTATTTCCAATGCCTGGGTTACACACCCATACTCGGGGGAATAAACAACCACACTCTGTATTGAATAAGGACAGGCTCTCTGGATCACAGTGCGGTCTGACAGCAGAATTTTGTTGCATTTTCTTATAGCTTCTCTTTCCTTGATAAACCATGCAGATTGCAGTATATTCTGGCTGTTCTGCCCTCTAGGCAGAGTTGCCAGCTTCCGGGGGGCCTGGAGATCTCCTGAGATTACAAGTGATCTTCAGACAACAGAAATCAGTTCCTCTGGAGAAAATGGTTTCTTTGGAGGGTGGAATCTTATATACCAATTAGGTCCCTCCCCTCCCAAAACCTTGCCCTCCCCAGGTTTCACTCCCTAAATTCCCAGGTATTTCCCAGCCCAGGGTTGGCAACCTTACTTCTAGAAGCCATTGTGTGAAACTGGGTTGCTGTGATACTCGAAATGTAGCGGCCTCTGCATTTGGTTTTCAGTGTCTCTGATTCAGTACATTGTTTACCAGGGATACAGTCCTCAGCACATTGCAGGCCACTGGGCAGTTAGAACAAAAGACAGAGTCCTGTATTCTGAAAGGCATTCATTGGTGTGGCCTCATTTGAAATATTGTGTGCGGTTTAGTCACCCAATCTCAAAAAAGATGTTGCAAAACTGGACAAAGGAGGGCAACCAAGATGATTAGGGAGGTAGAGCACCTTTCCTATGAGTCTGGGACTTTTATGTTTCGAAAAGAGATAATTAAAGTGGGACATTATAGAGCTTTATAAAATGATGCATGGGATAGAGAAAGTGGATTGAGGGAGCTTTTTTCTCTCTCACCTATTATACTAGAAATTGGAGGAGCCTGATGAAATTGTTAGGAAATAGGTTCGGACAAAGGAAACACTTCTTTAATGAATATTTACACTGTGGAATTCACTGCCAGGGAAGGTAGGGATAGCTACTAGCATAGATGGCTTTAAAAAGGGTTAGACAGATTCATGGAGGAGAAGTCCATCTATGCCAACAGGGGCCAGCAAACCTCTGAATACCAGTGCTGGAGGAAGCAGCAAGGAAGAGCCTTGACCTCTATGCCCTGTTTGCCCTTCAGGGCAACTGGTTGGTCACTGTATGAAACAGGATGCTGAACTAAATGGACCACTGGTCTGACCCAGCAGGCTCTTTTTTATGCTCTGGAAACTCACAGAAAACATGTGTCTAGGAGCCCTGACCAGTTATATTTACTGTGTCCTTGAAACATTATATGCCACAACACATGCAGCAGGTAGCACCTGTGAAAAAGTAAATATACTTAGGATCATGGTGACAGATTGCAGGCAAGTCCGTCTTTCACTTATATGTACACTTAATTTTAAAAATATTGACTACCCATACAAGTAGGGTTGCCAGGTCCTCCCTGGCCATCAGTGGATGATGGAGGTAGGGTTGCCATCCCCAGGTTGGGAAATTCCTGGAGATTTTGGGGTGGAGCCTGGGGAAGGCAGGGATCTCAGTGGGGTACAATGCCACAGAATCTACCCTCCAAAGAATCCATTTTTTACAGGGGAACTGATCTCTGTAGTCTGGAGATAAGCTGTAATTCCAGGGGATCCTCAGGTCCCACTTGGAGGATGGCATCCCTATATACAAGGCTGACAGGTGGAGCCAAGAGAGAAATTAGTATCTTGGGAACCTGGTGAATTAGGGGCAAAGCCATGGTAGGTCAGGCATGGAGCTTTTTAGGAATGTTGCCTCTTCCATGACCTGCACTGTGTTAGCCAAATTGCTCTATTATTTAATAAAGATGGGGAATTATAATTATTAATATGCAATTGGCTTATCTATAGGATCTGACCTTTGTATACCAGAGTTAGAATTCCCAAGAACCCAGGAACAGACACAGAAATTGGGTGGCTAAAATAATGATTTCTTTACTAAATATTCTCAAACATACACACAATATTCACACAATATAGCACTAAGGAAGCAGAGGTGATTGATGGGTTATAGAGGGGTGATACAACTTGTTCAGATGTGCAGAGGTCCATGGATTCTGGCCTAAACTCAGAGAGTTCAGGGGTGGCCTGCCATTTTGGATCATGGCAGAAAACACACAGTCTAAGGCTATGTGAGTGCTGGGATATACCCACTGTAAGACAATGCAAACCAATGGGTGGCCCAGGGGGCTGGTCTCAGGTGAGAACAAAAGATTTCCTGGACCAATGATGAGTCCCAGGGGTGTGTGATGTCAGTAGAGGCAGACCTTAGGTATGACCAATGAACTTCCAGAGAGGCAGGGTCTGGATTTAACAATAGAAGCCAGGTGTTGGGTAGCTAGTTAAATGGATTATCTGACTCACTAATGGTCCTGGCCTGGGGTGGACAAAAGATGGGAGCCGTCCCTGATTAGCTCAGGAAGGATTGCTAAACATTTGAATGATTGATTGGATTATCCCGGTATCTTGAGGGACAGAGGCAAGAAAGACAAAGAATTTACACTTAGGACACAAAAGGCTGGGTGAGGTGCTGTAGAGTGCCAGGTGGCTTCTAAAGACTTACCTCTGGAACTCTGTTATTCCATAATCTCTGCTGGGTGGAGGGGGAAGACTGGAGGCTTGCTCTGAGGTCACCTTATGAAACCTGAATATGAAATCTTTTTGCAGACCACTTGCAGCCCAACTCTGTGGTCAAGCTGAGAGTGCCTGGCTTTTTGGACTTCAGGTTAGAAAGTAGGGCACCCCTGTTTTGGGGCTACCCAAGTGCCTCTGGTAACAACTGGGAACAATCACAGTGGAGAATACAAGAGAAGCTGGAACTGATGCAAAGGCTTGCAGATGGTATAGCTGGGGCTCCAGTATGATCTAGCACAGTTCTTATTAGACTGTTATGGCGGGCGGGCTTAATTTCCCATACAGTGTTGGATTAAAGGGTAGAGAATTCACTTCTAGTGTATAATAACTTTCTGGAAGGACCCATGCTATAAAATTTGAACAACAATTGTTATTGGTATATTGTATGAACATTAATGGAACTTGCCCTGACACTGCTTGCAGGGAGGGAAGGATACAAGCCCAATAAAATAAATTAAATAAGCCTAAAATATAGGGACCTAGTATTTTGAGATTATTACAGAAAGGCTAAATAAAGCTGATCTTCTGGCTATGATTCCATGAGGAAAAATTGCAGTTTCTCATCTGTGACAAATATTTAAATTATATTCTCTTTTTACATTGGCCACTCCTTTTAAAATGTCTCTCTGAATTGTGGAGGGGAGGCAGTTTAAAAATAGCAAGGTAGTAATACTACCTACAGCTCTCTGGCTTTATATTTCAGATGAAAGTTCAGGCCTGTATTTTCCATTGGTTCCTTCTCAATTCAATTATTTGTTTAACTTTGGTTGTGAAATCCTATTTTACAAAACAGGAAAAGCCACAAGAGCAATGTTGTAGTTGATTGAGAAAGTCTATGTCTTTCCAAGTTGTCTTACCTTTCAAGAAAGCAACCTGGCAAGACAGGCTGCTATTTATCTCAGCAGAACTGCGGGACAGCAGATGTGGGGTATAACACCATCCAGTGGCTTTGATGCTTTCTACCCTTTTCAGTTGCCATAATCTTTATCAGGCTGTCCAACTGCCCTCTGCTGATCTCCTGAGACAGCAGCCCAAACCTTGGCCTGAGATCATAACAGAAATATATGCGCACCTCACCCACTGTCCTGTCTCTGATCTCAGGAAGTGCTCAGTAGGCTTTGGGGGGAAAGATGGAAACATAAACATGCTATTACTTTCAAACTACTGCAGTTGCTAGTGTCTGGAACGTTTACCTTTTAATCCTCCCAAGATGGAACTGAGAGGTTAGTATGTATGTATGAAAACCACTTGGAAAGCTTTTCTGAGGTTCCAAAAAACACTTTGAAGCAGATCTGAAAGAGGCTAATGGCAAATATACGTGTTTATGTATTAAATTTTCCCATCGGGTCACTGCTTACATTATTTCCATGCTTTGTGCTGGGTTGCATTCGGCAGGAGCACCACATAACAGCATTTGATGAATCAGCAACTGTTGCAGTGAAAAGGCCTTTTTGAAGGTGCCATAGTCTTGAATGGTATGTAATATGATTAATAATCAATTAGGTATTGATTTTGTCACTTACCGCTAGCATTTATTTCCATGTGGAATGTTTGGATAAATGAGTAAGGGCTGATTCTTTGGACAAATCCATATGTAGGTAACTTGTCATACAAAAAATTCCAACCCCATATATGGTGACACCTGTAGCTAATCAGCTTGACATGGGCTCCAGCAGGGAGACAACATGCCTAGCAATTTCAAGCAATCAACATTATATACAGTAGTAATAAGAAACAGCCCTAAGATCAGCAGTAATAAAGCTGCTCCAGTTAGGGTTGCCAACCTCCAGGTGGTGGCTGGACATCTGGGATTACAACTGATCCCCCAGCAACAGAGATCTGTTCACCTGGAGAGAATGGCCACTTTGAAAGGTAGATTCTATGGCAGTATACCCCACTGAAGTCCCTCCTCAAGCTCCACCCCCAAAATCCCCAGGTATTTCCCAACCTGGAGCTGGCAACCCTAGAATGCATGTGTATGTGTATACATGCATGCTTGCTCTCGCTCTCTATATAGTACTTTCTGTTTTGTCCCCACAATGCAATATGTTTCCCAATAAATTATTTGTTTAACTTTGGTTGTGAAATCCTATTGTCCAGAGACCATTGCCACTCTTCCAGACTTACCCAAGAAGAGTTGGAGCACACCTTGCCCTGGGCAGCAGGGTGATGAGGATCCGCTTCATATTAGGGGCTCCTAAAGGAAGTGTGGACTTGTGCAACAAACACAGAGTTGCAGAGAACCCTGACCCTGCCTTCATCCCCAAGAGGCTGCTCCCACCCAGCTGGCCAGGGGAGGGAACTGGGAGGCTTGATCAGGGCTGAGGAGGCCAGCTGGATCTCATCCCCCTACCAGAGGGATGGGGATTTCTCCATTAGCAAGGGTGGGGCTCTCCCTCCCAGGGGGTTTCCCAGATGATAGCCCTAGCTGCAAGGGGCTGGGGCTGGTTCTAGGGCCTACACCATTACAGGGTGGAGCTCTTAAAGGGAGCTCAGACAGCCAAGGAGGAGGTGGGTGGCTGGTCAGTCTCTGATAGCTAAGAGGCACCATCTAGGAAGAGAACCAAAAGAAAAAAGGGGGTACATGGGTGTGAGTGGAACTGTTCCCTCAGGCTTGCTCTGCCCACACTGAGGCTGCCTCTTCTGGAGAAGCAGAACACTGGAGGGCACTGTGACACCAGAGAGGTGGTCCCAGCTCCATCACCTCCTCACACCCATATTTTCTTTTCTGAAAGCTTCCCATTGAAAACCATCCTGAAATGCTCATTAGCAACCTTGTTCACTGAAGCTCAGTAAAGCTTTCATAATATCCATAAGAACTCCAGAAAAGTTACATTTCTTGGACAAGGTCAACCTGGACCCATTAATTTGTTAGCTTATAGAAGGTGATTTACAATTAAATTTATATAAAACAAAGATGACTGAACACTCCTTGGGAGGGGATTATATAAACAGGGTATGACAAAAAAGACCTCTTTTTTGGTGGAAACTCTACTTACTTCTGAATGTGGGGGGGCACTTGGAGAAGGGTCTCCAGCACTGACTTCAACTGGCAGGCAGGTTCCGTTAGTACTCAGGGTCATGTGATTCCCTTCCAGCACCAAATTAGCCAGCAGAGCCACTGGGTCCTTGCTGGTAGCGCTACAGTAGCCAAACACATGTTTTAACCTCCTCTAGAATGCAGGTGAGCCTTTGCCTTCTCTCCCTCAAATCCCTGTCTGTACCAGAAAATCCAAATCCATCTGCTTCAGTTAAGTCATCCTGTGCACCTTCTTTCATCTGCTGGTCACCTGGATTGTTGCTAAATTGCTCCTGACAAATCCCTCCACTGTGAGGGTTCTTCATATTTCAGATATGATATGGTGAGACAAGTCCTCCTCTGAGAACGAAGCAAAGGATGGTTAGGAATGTGGGAAATGAGGCTCAATGGTTGTTTCCAGCACTGGCTGACAATCGAGCTTGCAAAACTACAACTCTCTCTCCTATAGGGAAGTGAGGGTTGCTTCCATATGACCATTTGAAGGGGGTAAATAATTATTGATGGGCTATTTGTGAGGTACCTTACATGGCTCATAACGCTGATTGAGCAAATAGGATGCAGAGTTTCTTTAGGTGTCTCTCCTAAACTGCTACAGCTGGCCCTGAAATAGTGTCATCCAACTCAAAACTCACCAAACAAATGGTTTCCTTTCCTTTTTGTTCTTGTGGTTGGGGACCTTCCTTTTTTCTTTCCTCAGGCTTATACCAAACAGCTCATCCCTCCGCCTACCCCAGCATTATCTGCTCTGCTCTCCTGAGGCCTCAGGCAGCCTTTCTAGCCCAACTGGAATTGTTGGGTTAAAGCTAAAATGGTAGAGAGCAAGTTTGGTGTAGTGGTTAAGTGTGCAGACTCTAATCTGGGAGAACCGGGTTTGATTCCCCACTCTTCCACTTGTAGCTGCTGGATGACCTTGGGCAAACCATGGTTCTGTCAGAGCTGTTCTCTCAAGGACAGTTCTGGAAAGAGCTCTCTCAGCCCCACCTACCTCACAAGGTGTCTGTTGTGGGGAGGGGAAGGGAAAGGAGATTGTAAGTCACTCTAAGACTCCGAGTGAAGGGATATAAATCCAATCTTTTCTTCTTCTAGAGAGGCAAAGCACTTCCATCTAGGGTTGCCAGCCTCTAGGTGGTGGCTGGACATCTCCTGGGATTACAACTGATCTCCAGGTGATAGAGATCAGTTTACCTGGAGAAAATGACCACTCCAGGTATTTGCCAACCCAGAGCTGGCAACTACTTCCACCACTTGTCTATAACCCTTCCATGATGCTTCTTTTGAGGAAACTAAATAAGGTTTTGCTCAGGATTTGACTTAGCGCCATACTTTGGATCAGGAAGGAATTTGTCTCCCAGTCTCCTATTAGCTTTGCTAATAACCCAGAGGAGGGGTTGCCTTCTCTTTTTGTGTGTATCTTGGCTCACCTGCTACCACCATCTGGAGCCATTTGCTTTGTGGTGCTCTTGCTCTCTGTTTATGCTATATTGTGGTTTAGATAGCCCCCATGATTACTTTCATGCTGATATTTGGGTGGTCTTTGGTCCTGCCAGTCCTAGGACTTGATCTGTTTGGAGAACCATTACCACCAATATGAACTTTCATAGTGGGTGTCAAAATGCCCCAATGATTAAGAGGGATATACAGTAATAATATACCCAATCTGTGGAATCTCTTTTCAGAGTGTTTTCTTTGGAAGTTCCTAAAAGTCGCTTTTGCAAATGTCCTAGCTGTTCACACTTTCTCTAATCCTCTAATGATACTAAAGCAGCAAATTAATATAGAAAAGAAATATTATAGACTTGCTAAAAATAGTATATCCTGAAGCATAAATCCAAGTTATAGAAACATGGTAGGTCACACCACTGGAACTGACCACAGTAAGGCTGTTGCTTACACAGCTGGGTGTGAGCCCTTGATGCAGTCAAGAAAAGTGAGGCAGGGTGGCCAGACAGATCTATTGTGGGGTGCAACTTGGTTCCTCTAAATTTTTTTTTTTTTTTTGGCAAAACTCTCCTAAAAAGGAGAGAATTTTATTCTTTTTATAAGAAAAGGAAGGGGTAGACAGGTGGAGAAAGGAAAAAGGTGGAGTGAAGTTTTCTCTGTTAAAATGGGTTAGTTTTAGTTAGTATTTAATACCGTTTTTCGGCATCCATCATGGTTAGGAGATCTTCTTTTTAACTTTGCAAAGTCCAAAGACACTCTGTTAATACAGTTAGTAAAGTCCATTGGGGTTAGTAATTAAACAGCTCCTTACAGATGCAACACAAACAGTCCTCAAGGTGTCTTCTTTTAAGTCTCTTCCAGTTATGGACTAAGTCCTTTTTAACCTTGATGGCTTCCTTTCCTTCACCTCCTTCCCCTAGGCTGTTGTCTTCTTCACTGCTTATCATAATTTTGAGTGCTGCGTCTTCCCTCACGCCGGCGTGTCTCTTCAGAAGTCTTTGCATTTCAAGGATGTAATCTTTCTTCTTTCTTTTCTGGCCTTCAGATTTCCAGGGCGCCATAACCACTTCGCAAAAAATTAGATCTCCGATGTCTTGCTTGCTATGCTCAACCCCCCCTTCTACTGGCAGAGTAATTTCTTTTATAAAAGCGGAATTGGCTTTGGGAGCCATATCCACCTCTTCCTTTAATTCTTTCGCTTCACTGCCAGTTAGGGGTACCAATACATTCGCCAAGGTAAATCCGAGATCCTTTTTCTCTTCTTCTTTTACGCCCTGAGAACTTAAAATCCACGCTTTCTGTTCAATTTCCGTCATCTTCCTTGTTGTTTCCAATATCAATTCCTGTCGACTGATGAGGACACTTTCCACTTTAAGCAAGGTTTCATTGATTTTCTGCATTTGCTCCAGCAGAGGGCGCAGAATCTCATTTTCCTGTTGATTGACAGCAAGCTCTGGGGGGGGGCTACTCGGACCGGAAGTCCCTCCTCCCTTCTCTTCCGGTTTCTGCAGGACTCTCCCCGTTGTCGACATTTTGTTTTATTGTTTACTTTTAAAAGGTTCATGCCGCCTCCCCCAGGAAGCTAATAGGGTCGTATTCTTCTATGCAACCCCAACGGTACTTTCACCAACAGTTCTTTCTCTCTTCCCCCCTCCACGCTCCCTTTGTAGATCTTGCTTCTCAAAAGGGATGGGGACTCCTCCCTCCTCCCATACGCTTAAACGCTTGCGAGGGGATTCAAATTCGCGCTTCAAAATAGACCTTCCACTCACGATTCGATGCCACTTCTTCTTTTTATGTTAAATCATATCGCTGTCTTCACTCCTGGAAATCGGTGGCGCTGCTAAGTCCCATGACGGGGCACGACGCAGCGGGGCCGATTGGGGCGGGGAGAAAGCCTCAATTTCCCGGCTGTCTGCCGGCAAAGAGGCTACTCCCCAAGCGCCCCCGGTTCGGAGCCTTTGCCTAAGGCTCACTAGGGTCTTTTGCACATGCGAAGACCCCCCCATCTGCGCGTGGGCTAGCCGCCTCCAGGAGCATCCCGAGACGCGGCCGCCATTCGCAACGCCGAAACCAAAACCTCGGTTCCTCTAAATTTTCATCTCACATCTGAGGTCTGGACCTCACCTTGTGTTATACAAACAGACTGGCAAAAAGTCTAACAACAAGACATATAGTGAGAGCTAAACAAATCAATTGGCACCCCTCTATTTCCCTGAACATTTCAAGTCATCTTTTATTTACACCTAGGTGTTAATGTGTATTTTTTTCCCCAAGCTAGTGGGCACTCCAGCATCAAGCAAATGCAGGTTTGAATATTCACATTTGATACATTCTATTCTAAATGTATCACATTTGATACATTCTCTTTGTAGTGCTTCCTGCTGCCAGGAAAGATCTTGTTGCCGTAGGCAAAAGGTTGTGGAAAGCAAGGGAAAAATCCTATCTAGACATCTGTGAGGCAACCCTTGGAGGGGAACAGATATTTACTTATTCTTGTAGGAAACAGATTCAGGTGGGGTAGCCATGTTGGTCTGAAGCAACAGAACAAAGTTTGAGTCCAGTGGCACCTTTAAGACCAACAAAGTTTAATTCTGATGAAGTGTGCAGGCACATGAAAGCTGATACCCAGAATTAAAATTTCTTGGTCTTAAAAGTGCCAGTGGACCCAAACTTAGTTTTGTAGAAAATAGTTACCATATTCCATCTCTGATGCAAGTCTGTGTTAATTTAGTAGTGAGAGTTATTGTCCTTACTGCAAAGGTATCACAAAATGCATGGAACAACTGACAGGATGTATTTGGGACTTTCCAGCCAGTGGCATCATCTCCTGAATTTAAATACAGGTTCATTTCTGATGCCACATTCCAGTAGTAATATACCTAATATTACCAATGCTGCATTTAAGTGACAGGGCTCAGACTTGATCCCAGAAGTATAAGATTGAGTTAATGTCATCAGACTTTTCTTCTAGTAGACCCTTTTGGATATTTGTGGTCTTTACTTTTCAAGCAGGGCTTTGTGTCTCCAGTATGTCCTTGTGTGTCCTATCTATATCCACCTCTATTGTCCTACTACATGAGTACCAACCAAATTCTAATGCATTTGTCCTCACAAAATACATGGGAAGGAGTGAAATGGTGTTCTAGGAACAACTTTCTTAATCTGAATGCTTGCTCCAGTTTTAAAGCAGTATCTGGTGCTCTACCTATATTTAAGAAATTATACAGTTATAAATCAACAGCCATTGACCTCAGCAGGAATTACTTTAGTAAATGTACTTAGCATTCCACCTGTTAGATAATTTACATTCACGTGAAGCAAATGTCAGCCCACGCCAGCTGACATAGGTTGCACACAGAGTGCTCAGTGCTTCTAAGTAGTCCTGTAATATGCAAAGGAATAATCAAGGGAGTGCTTCTGAGCATGTTCAGGGAACTGCCCTCACTATCAAACAACTACAACCAGCTCTGACTGGGGCTGCCAACTCCGGGTTGGGAAATTCCTGGAAATTTGGGAGTGGAGTTGGGGAAGGGTGGAGTTAGGGGAGGTGAGGGACATCAGGAGGGTATACTGCCATGCAGTCCACTCTCCAAAGCACCTATTTTCTCCAGAGGAACTGATCTCTTTAGTCTGGAGATCAGTTGTAATTCTGGGAGAGTTCCAGGCCTCACCTGGAGGTTGGCAATCTGGGCTCTGACACACCTGGGAATAAAGTTGTGAAGGACAAAGACTCTAAGCCAATCAACTCTCTTTTTACCTTTCTGAGAAATCTCTGCTCATCACTGTATCATTAGATTGCTTAAGGCTGAGAGCAAAATCCCTGTTCTGCTTGGGTTACGTGGCTGTGGCAGAGATGAACCCACCATGACACAAATCGTTGCTTTGCCTGTGCAAAACTTTCAGCATCCGTACAAGGCCTTTGGGAGATTCATTCTGGAAGAAGTACAATTTCATTTTTGCTTCTGCTTGAGGTCCCATGTGTAAAACTGTCCCCTGCCCCCCCAGCTACTCTGGAGTAAAACTGGAGTTAATGACTCAAACTAGAGTGACCCAACTGAGCTGTTGCCACTAGAGGATAATCTTATCCTAGCCCATCCCCATTCCCAGGATCCTGTCAAGCCATTGTTTTGGCAGACTTTGGAGCCTGGCTTCAGGTCTGGTATTTTATAACAATTCCACGCTTCTGTCTGAGCCTCAAAGTAGTAATCACTCCATAGGTTTTGGGTGGGACATGGAGTACTGTGGGAGTACAACCCATAAGGAAGAAGGACTTCAGGCTGTACTACATCTTTTTTATTTGGAGAGAAAAACATGTTCTGTCAATATCGAACCATAGGCAAAACTTGAGTTGCTATGTATACCTAGAAATTTTAGGGAAATTAATTTTGACTGTTTTTAAAGTATATCACCTGCCTATTGCTCACATGGAGCTCTTAGGGTGGGTGATACCTTTTAATGATCTGATGAACTCTTGCAGCCTCTTTTGGTGCCAGAGCATGTAAATGTATAGGCGCTGTCTCTGGGTAAAAACCTGACTTAGAAAACTCATATTGGGAACTGGAAGGGAAAGAGAACTTTGTCTGAGTGAGGTTCCAAGCAACTGAAGCAGCAGAGGATTGAATTGGGTAGTATGAACAATGGTTGCATGAAATATTTTAGGAGTGCCTGCAGTCCCCTGAATGCCCATATAAAGCCCATGTCTGCCTGCTGAATAGAGGGGAGGAAGGAGGAATGTGCTGCAGATGTGCAAAAACGAGTGTGGCCTGATCTAGAAGAACCACAACCAAACGAAGAGAGAATCACGGAAACATCTATACTAAATAAGATTATTTGGTACTAATCTAGAAGAGGACAGTCCTCCTATGTCATCCAGGAAGAGGGTTTGATGATTCAGTTCATGAGGTGCATGCTTGTTGATGATGCATACAGACCAACAAACCAGCAAGGATGGTCCAGTCCAAGACAAATGGTGGCACAAAGTCCCCATGCCCTGAGCTATGGCAAGCAGACTTTGAACCCCAGGTACAGATCCTGCCTTTTACAGCCATTACACTTGCTACTTCTTCATTAAAAAGCTGTAGTCATGGGGGGGAGAAATATCCCATAAGTGCAAATAGTAAGTGTTAAGGTTCTGACACACACAATAAATGTCACAGACTCACCATGTATGACTTACTTTGAAGCTCTTCAGACTCGTGTGTGAAAGAAAAACAGGTCATTTTTGAAAGGGAAGAGACAGAACAAGACAACCACACATGCACAGTAAAAACCGATGGGGTGCAAGTGTAATGAGAAAACAATTTTCAGGTTTCCCCCCATTTTAACATAGAGGACCATTTCCAGCTTCTCTGCACCTTCTTTAAAGCCATGTCCTGGACACAAGTTCAAGCTGCCCTCTACTCTTTATGCTTGTATGCACACTAATTGGCCTCACTCCTTTGAGATACCTTCTCCCCCCCCCCAATCTTCTGGCTCAGTGCAGCTGTCTGGAAACAACCTAATAGTTGTGTAGGAGGAAGATTTCCAGCAGGTGGGCTATCTCCTGACCCGCCATCTCTGACAGGAAAAGCTCCAATTGCTAAAAATCCCTCCCTCCTACACAACTCTTAAAAGACCAAATTCCTTGTCCTGTCCTGTACTCCAGCAAAAAGAAAAGTTATTTTCCCCTGGTTCAGCTTGTCACATTTCCAGCTTATCATATGAAGCTCCCCCACAGAGAGGGGGGGCGGGCGGGCATGCTCTGCAAGAAGATAATGGCAGCATTCATTGAAAGGCAGAAATAAGCATCACTTAAGCCAATGGTTGGTACTCAGCAAGAACTTTCTGGTGTGTATGAACTAAATTGGCAGGCTTGTTAGCCTGCCAAGTGAACAGAACAAATTGGCCAGGTACCAGAGACTTGGGCATTGTCTACAGGAGGGAAGCTTTGAGCTGAGGAGGGAAAGAAAAATGAAGGAAGTTGCCAAATTGTCTGACCCTAAACTGAGGAGTTTGTGAGATGTTGTTTTTGTTTTGTTTTTTAATGGTAGGATATTCCTGGTTTTGGTCTGATTGAAAAGCATCAGTCCTTTGAGGAAGAAGCTGAGGGCTGGATACAGACCAAACCCAGCCCTATAAAACAGAGGAGCTCCCATGGAAGAAAGAGCAGAGAATTTCCCCATTCTCTCAGGGCATGTGATGAGCAGTGGAGCAGTTGGTGATTATCCCACTTGAACCAGTGATTTTGTTACCTTTCCTTTAACCAATAGGCTTAGGACAGCAGTCTTAGGTAGCTAAACCAAAGGAAGCTGAGCTGCCTCTGAATGCAGCGGTTAGCATGTTGGATTACAACTGGGAGTTGGGGACCCTGGTTCAAATTGTCACTCTGCCGCAAAGTTCCATGCATAACTTTCAGCCAGGCACTATCTCTCAGCCTACCCTACCTTACAAGGTTGTTGGAAAAATAAAATGAGCAGGGGGGAATGTTACCCTGAGCTCCTCAGAAGGGTTGTAAGATAAAAATATGACTAGATCAATAGTTACTCAAGACAATTGAAGTGGGAAGGCTATTCACCTATCAGCTAGGCTCGATGCCTCCTTCTGTAGAGTGTATGTGAGATTGCAACCCAGTTTTGTGCTTCAGGATTCAAGAGTGGCCACAGAGGAAGGCAAGAAGGGGGTACTTTGCTCCCTAAAAATGCAAAATGTATTGAAATGTTTTTTTGTGTGGTGTTATGGCCATTAGAGAGCTCTGGCACATATACTGGTCAGCAGGCAGAGATCTCTGGGACTATTCCTACTATGAGAGAATACTAGCAGGCTGCCTGGTCTGGAATCTCTGTTCTAAAGGAGGACCAGCCTTAGTCAGCAGCTCACTTTTCAGAATGTTGCTCATTCTTTTCCATTGGCAGCAACAGCTCTTGCAAGATTATGTGGGGGGGGGGGTTGCTGTCAAGTTGCAGCTGACTTATGGAGATCTTGTATGGTTCTCAAGGCAAGAGAAGTTCAGAGGTAGTTTGGCTCTGAATAGTGACCCTGGTATTCCTTGGCTGTCTCCCATCCAAATACTAACCAGGGCCAACTGTGCTTAGCTTCCAAGATCTGACAAGATTGAGCTGTCCTCGGCTATCCAAGTCAGGGCAGAATTATAGATATACAGGAATATCATTGTCATGCAATAGTTAACAATGACGTTAAGTGTTAGTTCTGAACTACACTGCGGTTCCAGCTCTTGATCTTAGTGTCTTTTGTTAAGACATCGGCATGTTTGTATTAAAGCACTATTGTACAACTATACTGAAATTTGCAGCAATGCATAAAACAGGTTTAATTTCACCATAACTGGGTGATGGAATTATAAAACAAAGGCTCATAGGTGGGGATGAGACAGATTCTCAGAGACAGTTCATGCAATGGAACTGCTTCATCTGCCTCTTTTATTTATAAAAAGAGAGTGTTAGCCAAAATCATCAAAGGCTCTAATACATGCTCAGAGCCTAATCCATTTTGTTTTCCTTTTACTGTATTGTTAAATGGACAAATCCTGTTGGTTAGTTTTAAAATAATGCACCAAACTGCATGCTATATGTATACAGTCCCAGTTCCTGTGGCCTTCTGATAGCTGCTAAGAAAATGTGGTGTTTCTTTTTTTCTGCATAATCCTTTGTAGTAGT
Organism: Gekko gecko; assembly: GCA_029375565.1. Classification (NCBI taxonomy): domain Eukaryota; kingdom Metazoa; phylum Chordata; class Lepidosauria; order Squamata; family Gekkonidae; genus Gekko; species Gekko gecko. Next base: position 95,593,082 of record JAPDNY010000006.1, read on the forward strand.
GTAGGGGAGTTGGGACATTGGTGTCAATAGTATCAAAAATCGGGACAGTGTCCTGTAGTTGTAATCCATATACTTTGCCTTTCCCCTTCTGCAAGAATAATTTATGTGGATTACCTTGATGAGATTCCTTGTCTTATTCTGCTTTCAGCACTAACTTCTGAAGTAAGAGTCCAGTCAGCACCATTGTCTGGTACAAAGATGGAAACCTTGGGATAGTTGAACACAAAAGCAGAACTCCAGCAAGAAAGCACAAGAATGAAAAGAATAAATTACTGAAATATTCCCAGTTAGGATGCATCCTTTTATTCTCTAACCTATAGACGTGCAAAATCTAGACTTGTATGAATTAAAGGAGGATTATCTTAAAGTTGGAGGTGCCCTAAAATATTGAAATGTAGTTGTGCAGTGCTCATTCCAGCCAGCAGAGTGCAGATGTAAGCACAATGGGACTGTTGACTGAAACCAAAAATTCATAGTTAGAGGAACTGCAGATTCCAAAGCATCATCAAATCAGTTTCCCATGTTCTTCATCAAAACATACTCTAGCCAGGTCTTCCCTGACATGTGGTCCTATACTCTGTGTATAGAACACATCCTGTGTATAGAACACCAGTCAACATATGCTCACTCTTGACCTTAGCACTGTCAGGATCTGGTGCACTTTTAATTGCACAGGATCTATCTGAGTGATACAGAAGATCATCAGCATCCATTATATGGAAGAATTTGGAACTACGTTCTGATCACAAAGGAGTACATAAGTGATATCGAAGGTTCCCGTTGGTTGCAGTTCTCATTGTTCATTCTCTCTCTCTCTCTCTCTCTCTCTCTCTCTCTCTCTCTCTCTCTCTCTCTCTCTCTCTCTCTCTCTCTCTCTCTCTCTCTCTCTCTCTGATCTGTTGCTTAACACCTCAGGACTGCTTTTCAGATGTTGGTGTGCAACATGCATGTGTTCTCCTTCTGTGCATGCACGCTTCCAGAGGATTAGGGAGCTGATATTTGAATTGTTTGATGACAATCTTTTACTAAATAACAAACAAAATGCCATCAAGTTACACTAGAAAAAGAGTTACTCATTAGGAGTACTGCCCAGAGAAGTTAAAGGGTAAAATGCCATCATGGGGGCTATCTGAACCCATGTCACTTCCAGATGATGCCCATAGGGTCTCTGTTTTAACACATTATTACAACTGGATTGCATGTGCAATTCACTCAGGCCTGCAATACCTCTTGGATTCTATTGTCCCTCAGTGGTGACAGGGAGTAAATATCATATGCACGGTTCCTGCACTCCCAAGTAACTTCTTGAGTGTTACTGTACATGAAGTGCACAGAAACTACCTGGGGTCAAGAATTCTATGGCAGACTTGATGCCAAATCCAGGCACACAAATTCATCCATAGAATTGCTCTTTAAAGATTAGTGTATCTAAATAATTCTAAATGTTTACACAAACAAATGTGTACCCAACAGGTACTGGAGTACAGTGAAGTTGGCAGGTGGGGGAGGTGTTCCAACAAAATAAGAGTGATCTGTGAAATACCTGTAGGATTGCAAAGTAGCTGAGATCTTGCAAGGGAAACAGGCAAGAAGGCAGAAGAAGGACACTAAAGTGAGAGGCAGGAAAATCCAGGGAGAGGAGAAATTCAAAATATTTGTTCATTAAATCGTAAGATGCTGTGAGAAGGTTAGTATGTGCTTTGCGGAGCAGTAGCTTCCATTCTAAGATTCAAACAACACATTACACAGAGTTGTGCCATTCTTTCCTCCATATTTATTTTTCAATGAATGCAGCCTTAAGAGGCTGCAAGTCGGAATGGCAGAAATAAGGATAGGCTGCTTAACCATTTCTGCTCCTTCTATCTCTTCCCCACATAAGTGCAAAAGCAACTTGGCGGGAGGAGATAACGTGCTTTGGGTTTACCACAAAAAAAAGCCATAGAAGAAATAATGGAATGTTTGGGTTGAATCTTAAAACCCCAGAAATGGAACTACTAAGAGAGACAAGGTATGAGATGAGCAGAAGACTACAGAAACTTCTAGTGCTATATTTTTGAATAAAAGGTATGAAAATTAATGTGTTTCCTGAATCCACACTGTTGTGGGAGAAAGCAGGAACTGAATCCTTCCCAAGGACCTGACTCTCTTGCTTTTTCATGGAGTTGTGATCGTTGTATTACAGTTTTGACACTGTCTTTGATATTTTTGGTATTACTTGCTAAGGCTATGAGCTAATGCAATAAAGTTTATGTATGTATAACACTACAAGCCCATTGTTCTCCTTCTTTGCTGGACATACAATTTTTCTTACGAGGGGCAGAGTGTGTGGCTAGTATAATGCTCATGTATTAAAACATCAGCAGATTTAAAGTGCCTACATAAGGGGAAAAACACCATCCAGAAAGCAATAAAACTCAAGACAGTTAAAATCAGACAGGTAGCCACAGTGATAGCTCTCTCTCCCCTATCCCTCTGTCTTTGGTACTATCTGGTTCATTCTTCTCCCTGGTAGATCTAGGGTTGCCAGCATCTAGGTAGTGAATGGAGATCTCCTGGGATTACAACTGCTCTCCAGGCAGCTACTTTGTAAGGTGGACTCTCTGGTATTACACACCCAGTGATGTCCCTCCCCCTCTCCCAAACCCTGCCTTTCTCAGGCTCCACCCCCAGAATCTCCATGTATTTTCCAACCCAGAGCTGACAGCTCTAGGTAGATCTGAGCTTCATTTGGGAAACTTTAGTTATTGCATACACTTAACCAATGCTAGCTCTTTCCAGGATACATACAGCACAATGAGTGTGGTTGCAGAAGGCTTGGGAAGAGGAAAAAGAAGCAAGCCCTATAGCAATCGATCTTCTCACTTCGCTTGATTTTTCTGTGTTGCTTGGTTGGAGCGCTTCAGTATTGTCCATTATAAATCTAGTTACCTCTTTGCCTTAACTCACCCTACTCAGCAGAGCTCAATTATGGGCTTCCGTGTCATAGATGCTAGGATTACAGGGCTTCTGAGCCATTGGCTAAGCAGTGATAATACCCATGAGTTTGCAAACATGGCTTATTTGCATGGGAAACCCTTAAAGCCACGGGGCAGCAGCTACCTAACTGCACATGAGAATGTACTTTCAGAAGAACTGAGCTCTGCAGCACACAACAAAGGAAGGAGCAACTATTTTGCTCTCTTGGAATTCCATGACATTCCACAGGTCTCTTTCTGCTTCTGTGACCATATTTAGTGCTAATCAAAAATGCAGCCTCCTGTTACTAACATGGAGGACATGCACATGTGTACGTGAAAGTGATTGTCACAATAGTGAACCACAGCAGACTTTGATCATAGAAGAAAGATCCTGCAAAGACCGGTATGTTTATTTGGGTTGCCAATTCTGGGTTGGGAAAAACCTGGAGATTGGGTGGTACAGTCTGGGAAGGGCAGGGTTTAGGGAGGGGAGGGACTTCAGCAGGGCATAGTTCCATGGAGTTCACCCTCTAAAGCAGCCATTTGCTCCAGGGGCACTGATCTCAGTAGTCTGAAAATAACGTATAATCCCAGACCTCCAGGCCCCACCTGGACTGGCAACCCTATATGTTTACAGGAAATGGGAAGAGGTTGAGGAAGAGATCTCAGGCTCTAACTAGTGGGTATTTCATGACACTGTTCTCACTATGCCTGGAGAAGTTAATTGTGCCACTCAGAGCCTAATTTTAGAAGCAGCCACTGGAGCAAGATTGTTACCTTTGGCTCCTGATTTCCATCTGTGGCTCTTTATCTTTTTGTTGGCACACAGGAGTTGTCTGTGTTTTGGATCATGTCTGAGCTGTCCTAGCTGACACAACAGCATGGTAGAAGCCTAGTCCACAGGTTCTTTTAAACAGCAGGGCTATGTCTTTAGCAGTATTGCACTGCATAGAAAGAAGTGCTCAGATAATAAACAGGATTAAGTTGTAGTTTTCCTCAGTACCGAAGAAACAGAATGTTGACCTCTGATAGTTCACATATGAATTACAGCTAAAGAGGCTGCAATTATCCATGCAAAGGTGAAAGGAGCACACTCTTTCTGGCTGTATTGCAAGTTCTTTGCAGCAGGGTCAAATTCTTATTGCAACCCTTTACTTATTGGCTTTGCAGAAGGAGCTAGTGGCTCCAGGTGAGAGCAGTCCTTCTCACACAGACTACCAACCAGGCAGAGTTGGTCTTGATAACTTTGGAATTCATAAAGCAGGATTTTCATAGGACTGTAAAAGATGTCCAGATATTCTAGACAAAAAGCAGATCTTCAGTACTATTTTAACATTCCAAATGACTGAAGAATCCAGCAAACCTGTAAAACAGAATTGTTCAGGAGGTCATTTTTATAAGGGAAATACTTGCTACTTTTGGAATTCATTCTTTTTTGTATAGTTTGACATACCATGTCTGATACTTTTTTTGTGCATTGTCTCTAATTTTTGTGATCCTAGCCCTCTTGCATTAGGTATTGGATGCCTCATGCTGTTTTCTTGCATTGTCTTACACTGTGTAATCCACCTTAAGTCTCAACAAGAAAGGAGGTCTATGAGCAAAGTCAGGAAATAAATAAAATCCATTTTAGTGTGTGACAGCAAAGTGCAAGAGGGGTATGATTTGCAAGTGATGTCCAAGGACCCATTGATTTGCTGAAGACATCCCAGTGAGTCCATGCCTGAAGTAGGACAACCCTGCAGGTCACCCAGGTCCAGGAGTCTTTATTTATTTATTTATTTATTTATTTATTTATTTATTTATTTATTTATTTATCCCCACACCTTCCTCCTCCCCAACAGAGACCTAAAGCAGCTTACATTGTTCTCCTGTCCTCCATTTTATCCTCACAACAACTCTGTAAGGTAGGTTAGGCTGAGAGTTTTGACTGGAGCAAGGTCACTTCTGCTGCCTAACCAAACATATTTTTTGAAAGAAAGGCCCAGACAAGGCTGCAAGGGGATCACAATAGACTAGGGATGAAGCAGAGGGTCCAGGATTGTATAGCAGGCAGTTGTCAGATGTTAGAATACCACCCAACTTCTACTTTTAATTTTCCTGACAGGAATATCACCTCATTCCTCCATGTTATATAATATCAATGGAAAGAAACACAGAGGTAACCTAATTACACTTTGTGTGGTAGCTAGGATCCTCTAGACTTCAGCCATCTCAAGATGATTCACATCCAGGGCCATGTGTATATGCCAGGGCTACATGACAGAAAATACTCAGCACATATTTTCAGTGAAATCCTAAGCAGTCACACCCTTCTAAGTTAATTGAAGTCAATGGGCTTAGAAGCATGCAACTCTGCTTTAACAGTGCACTGTCAGCCTCTTTTTTAACAACCTCCAGAGAAAAAGGTTTAATAACTGTGGGGACCTCTAGCCTTGTATACTTTTTTCTTACCAGCCATAAGAACATAAGAGAAGCCAATGTTGAATCAGGCCAATGGCCCATCTAGTCCAACACTCTAGGTCCGGTCACACTGCCATTTTGATCGGGGTTCGCTGCTGTTCCCTTGCGCATGTCAGTTTCATGTTCACACGCGCCAATCCGCCTCCCGCCCCGAAGCAGGCTCACTTCTGCAATGATGCTGGGTTTTCCTGACCCCTGGAAAATCAAGTGTTTTCCTAGGGCTTCCGCTTTGAATGCGCAATTTCGCCTATCTGGACAGTCCATCTTTCGCAATGATTGCGATTAGGGCTGTTTGAACACTCTTTGTGCTTTTTTTATATATATAAAAAAAAGCTTCCAGTTTGAGCGCTTGAGCAAACATGCGCTTAATAAATCCATTTAACGTTTAATAATGGATTTATTAAGCGCATGATTAGTCAAGCGCTCAAACCAGAAGCTTTAAAAAAAAAAAAACGCACAAAGACGGCCCTGGAGGCGGGAACGAGAGGTGGGGGCTCCGGCATCCTGGATGGGGCTGGCAAGGAGGATGGCGGAGACGACGGAGCCTGTTTTCATGGGGCAATGGTGGCGGCAGCAGCAGGGGACCCCCCACACACAGTGGCGGCAGGAGTAGCAGCCGCCCGAGCCTCCCCGTGGCTGGCAGGATCGCCTGGAGGGATGGCGCAGCAGCAGGCAAGCGGGTGCTGGAAAAGAAGGGCTGGCTGCATCTAGTCAGCCCAATGCGAAGAAAAATGTTCCCGATTAAATTACAGCGGGAACAAAGCGCAATTACCTTGCCATGTGACCAGGTCCTCTGTCACACAGCGGCCAAAATATACCAGGTGCCATCAGGAGGTCCAGCAGTGGGGCCAGGACACTAGAAGTCCTCCCACTGCTGCCCCCTCCAGCATCAAGAATAGAGTGCATCACCTGCCCCAGACTGAGAGTTCCCATCTATACCCTGTGGCTAATAGCCACTGGTGGACTTCTGCTCCATATGTTTATCTAATTCCCAGCTCCACTTCAGCTTAAATCCAATAATTCCTGTCCTTCTCGATCCTGGACAAATTACGCACACCTCCCAATTCTCTTTAAACATAAACTATGCCTGCTCAAAGAGAGAGAGAGTCACCAAGACTGTTTTCCAGAACTCATGATTTTAAGTCACTGATTCATATACATCAGCATGTCAATGTGGCTACGTGTAAAATGATATGCCTGGGATTCAGCATATCAAAACATTAAAGATCTTGCCTGCATCACACCGCAAGTCATCTTTGTAAATAGACTATACATTCAGCAAAAGAATGGAATAAGTTTCTTATCCAAATTGGAGCAACTTGTACGTGAATGACTCTCCCCATAGGCTGCTGTTTGTTGGTTTTTGTCAGGGTAGACATGCGTTTTTTAAGCACCTGGCTGACAAGCAAAACTGTTCATTTTGTCACTGTCTGTTTTATCACTGTAAGGACATTCTCAGAACAAGGCTAAGAGTGGGGTGTCTTATGGAAGAGTCATGAAATAAAGTCCCTAAACATATAAGTGAATGATAAAGCACTGCTTGTCCATGAGTATAGTCAATGTCTGCAGAGTACACTGCGCACCTGTAGGGATCATGGATACTGAATGGGCCATTTGTCCATGGAGGAAATGAGTGCAACTTAGTTAATTTGTTTACCTGGAAATGGAAATTTTGACCAACCTAGCCTTGTAGTTGAGATGTTCTCATCAGGATGTCATGCCTTGCCACGCCAGAGCAAATGCAACCCTGGCCACTTCATACACATATTTCCCCAACCTTTGCCACTGCTGACAGACTGCCTCTCCTTGGCATCCATGGCTGCTGCCTTTCCATTCTCCTGTTGAGAAGATGGAATAAGACTTCCTGAATGCCACTGCTGAAGAGATTTTCAAGGCCTTTCAGGAAGACTCTGTACTAGCTCTGTTAGGTCAGAAGATCATAAATACCCAGTGATAGCTAAATCTCCTTGAATTAGTAGACTTGGCAAGGAAGATGGGAAGAGAGGTTGATAGACAACCCTACTCCTGTACAGGTTTGTTGTGAAGACCAGTTGCGCCCAGAGATGCATGACTGTACAGAATATTAGGAAGATCTCTTTTTAATGTGAAAAGGAATGGCCCATTCACACACAGCTATACTGATATGGGAAACCCAGTATGTTGCACTTTTTGACGTGGTTGCCCATCTTATGAACATTCCAACATGCATATCAATCATAGCACAACATGTCCTGATCATGCCTGCAATTGTTGAAAGCTTTCAGTTTCGATCATGACCTCAACATTTGTTAAACCTAGGGTTGCCAACTCCAAGTTGGGAAATACCTGGAGATTTGGGGGTGTAGCCTGGGGAAGGTGGGATTTGAAGAGGGGAGGGACATCAGCTGCCTTTTCCCAAGTCATGCTAGTGGTCCATCTCACATTAGCTTGTCTGTCTGGTAGAACCTCTCTACAATTTTTAGCCAGAAGGAAAGGTCTTTTCAAAATTGCTTACCTGAAATCCTTTAACTAGATGTCATAAACTGAATCTGGGACCTTCTGCATGCAAAGCATTTGTGCAAATCCTCCTACATTTTAATGTCATGTGACACTGGTACAAAGATTATACAGTCCACTCCAGGGTATGTCCCTGTGATGCTGCAGAGGATGCTCGTGCACAACTTTTGGACTGAGTGGACAAATTTTGGACTGAGTAGACAACTTTTGGACTGCAGAAATTTTACTTTTTGAGCATTTCTGCACAAGCCATGTTAAATCAGATTTGGGGTTATGATATATCATAGAATAGAATCATAGAATGTTAGAGTTGGAAGGGACTTTGCAGGTCATCTAGTCCAACCCCCTGCACTCTGCAGGAGCATAGCCAAAAGATAGCCCTACACACCTACAACATACCCAAAAGATGGTCGTCCAGCCTCCACTTGAAAACATCCAGGGAAGGAGCATCCACCACCTCCCAAGGCAGTCTGTTTCACTGCTCAACAACTCTTACTGTTAGGAAGTTTCTCCTAATATCTAGCTGGTAACGACTCCCTTGTAATTTCCACCCATTAGATCTAGTCTTGCAATCCGGAGCAAGAATTGAAGGTTGAAGATCAATTGAAGATCAATGGACTGGGGTTAGGAAGTATTACCAGTATTATTTTTCATATACATTAATAGTAAAATTGAGTGATTGAGGCCACAGTTACCCACTCATTCTTTGAACCAGACACGGAGTTTTAGATTGCCACAGAAACAAGTGAGCAGTAGTAGGATTATATATATATAAATGTTCCTCTGCTGTTTCTTGTGAGCAGAATGATGTGTATATGCTTTTTTTGATCTAAAACATTTTTGAAGAAGCTATTTTCCTGGAAGTTCTCTTTTTCTTTTGTAGGCAAAGCACAATGTTGGGGATAATTTATATTCAGTAAATTGTGCCAGTGTAGCAATTCAATGAGTCTCTACAGCTTTTCAAGCCCCTTCTAACTCCCTGGGTCTGATCCAGAGCATGCTCAAACTTACCTCTACTCTGGCATGTTCTACAAAAATGATTCTGCATGTGAAAATTAACAAATTTACTTTCAATGACTGCTGGAAAGAGAATTCAGGTGGGTAGCTGTGTTGGTCTGAAGCAGCAGAACAAACTTGAGTCCAGTGACACCTTTAAGACCAAGAAAGTTTTATTCAGGGTATAAACTTTCATGTGCATGCATCTTAAAGGTGCCTGTTATGTATCAAGATAGCCACACAAGCGCTAGCCAAGCCATGCGGTCAGGCAGACCTTCGGATCTAAAGACAATAGACGATTCGGATCCTAACGCAGACCAATGGGATCGTGTGGATCCTAGCAGAGACCTATGAGGAGCAGGTTGTGTAAACAGAATCTATCATAGGGAGCGAGGGGCTGTTTTGGTGTGTGACTGAGCACGAATATCAGCCATAAGAACATAAGAGAAGCCAATGTTGAATCAGGCCAATGGCCCATCTAGTCCAACAATCTGTCACACAGCGGCCAAAAATACCACGTGCCATCAGGAGGTCCAGCAGTGGGGCCAGGACACTAGAAGCCCTCCCACTGCTGCCCCCTCCAGCACCAAGAATAGAGTGCAACACCTGCCCCAGACTGAGAATTCCCATCTATACCCTGTGGCTAATAGCCACTGATGGACTTCTGCTCCATATGTTTATCTAATTTCCTCTTGAAACTGTCCATGCTTGCAGCTGCCACCACCTCCTGTGGCAGTGAATTCCATATGTTAATCACTCTTTGGGTGAAGAAGTATTTCCTTTTATCTGTTCTAACCCGACTGCTCAGCAATTTCATGGAGTGCCCATGAGTTCTTGTATTGTGAGAAAGGGAGAAAAGTCCGTCTTTCTCAACCTGCTCAATCCCATTCATAATCTTATAAACCTCGATCATGTCACCCCTCAGCCATCGTTTCTCCAAGCTAAAGAGCCCCAAGCGTTTTTACCTTTCTTCATAGGGAAGGTGTTCCAACCCTTTTATCATTCTAGTTGCCCTTCTCTGCACTTTTTCCAATGCTATAATATCCTTTTTGAGATGTGGTGACCAGAACTGTACACAGTATTCCAAATGAGGTTGCACCAATGATTTATATAGGGGCATTATGATACTGGCTGATTTGTTTTCAATTCCCTTCCTAATAATCCCCAGCATAGCGTTGGCCTTCTTTATTGCAGCTACACACTGTCTAGACATTTTCATCGAGTTATCCACTACGACTCCAAGATCTCTCTCTTGGTCCATCTCTGCCAGTTCAGACCCCATCAACGTGTATTTATATTTAGGATTTTTGGCTCCAATGTGCATCACTTTGCACTTGGCCACATTGAATCCCATTTGCCACGTTGATGCCCACTCACCCATCCTCGACAGATCCCTTTGGAGTGCCTCACAATCCTCCCTGGTTTTCACCACCCTGAACAGCTTCATGTCATCTGCAAATTTAGCCACTTCACTGCTTACTCCCAATTTCAAATCGTTAATAAACAAGTTAAAAAGCATCGGACTGAGTACTGATCCCTGTGGTACCCCACTGCTTACCACCCTCCACTGAGAAAGTTTCCCATTTATACTCACTCTCTGTTTCCTATTTATAAGCCAGTTTTTGATCCACAAGAGGACTTGTCTTTTTATCCCATGACTATTGAGCTTACTTAGGAGCCTTTGATGAGGAACCGTATCAAAAGCTTTCTGGAAGTCAAGGTAAATAATATATATTGGGTCCGCCTTGTCCACATGTTTGTTCACTCCCTCAAAGAACACTAACAGGTTAGTGAGACAAGATCTTCCCTTACAGAACCCATGCTGAGTCTGCCTCAATAGTTTTTGTTCATCAATGTGCCTACTAATTCTTTCCTTAATAACAGTTTCCACCAACTTACCCAGTATCGATATCAGACTGACTGGCCTGTAATTTCTTGGATCTCCCCTGGAGCCCTTTTTAAAGATGGGAGTGACATTAGCTACCTTCCAGTCCTCAGGAATGGAGGCAGATTTTAAAGAAAGATTACATATTTTTGTCAGGAGATCCACAAGTTCACATTTGAGTTCTTTCAGAACTCTCGGATGAATGCCATCCGGGCCTGGTGATTTATTAGTTTTTAAATTGTCCATCAGTCGTAGGACTTCCTCTCTTGTCACCGCAATCTGATTCAGGTCTTTCAAACCCCCTCCCGAAATCGGTGCTTCTGGAGTGGGCAAGCACTTCTCCTCTTCCACAGTGAAGACAGAGGCAAAAAATGCATTCAGCTTTTCAGCCATTTCCCTATCATTCTTCACCACTCCTTTTACCCTTTGGTCATCCAAGGGCCCCACTGCCTCCCTGGCTGGCTTCCTACTTCTAATGTATTTGAAGAAAGTTTTATTGTTGGCCTTTATGTTTTTTGCGATATGCTTCTCATATTCCCTTTTTGCTTGCCTGATCACAGACTTGCATTTTATTTGCCACAGTCTGTGTTCCCTTTTATCAACCTCACTAAGACTAGCTTTCCACCACTTAAAGGAATCCTTCTTACCTTTTACAGCTTCCATTACTTTATTTGTTAACCATGCAGGCTTTTTTCTATACCTATTTGTGCCTTTCCTAACCGGCGGTATATATTTTTTCTGAGCTTCTAAGATTGTATTTTTAAATAGTCTCCAAGCTTCCCCAATGGTTTTGACCTTCTCCATTCTTCCTTTCAATTTCTTCCTCACATGTCCCCTCATACCAGAGAAGTAACTCCCTATCTGTACAAATGTTAAACTCAGTGACATTATGGTCACTGTTCCCAAGTGGTGCAATCACTTTTACATCTCTCACCAGGTCTTGGGTGTTACTTAGGACCAAATCCAGGATTGCCTCTCCCCTACAGACCAGCTATTTTGCCTTGGTAGTTCGATGTAACCAATAAACTTTGAGCTGATCACTATGCCACGTGTCCAAACTCAGTACATTATAGTGCCACTGGATTCAAATTTGTTCTGCTAGAAAGAGGGACAGTTAGATTCAAGTCCAATAGTACGTTAGAGACCAACAAGATATAAACTATCAAGAGACAATGCTTCCTGCATCAGAAAGGGAAAAACCTATATTTTAGCTTTAACTTGGAAAATGGGGGGAAACCCCAGAACAAAACAATGTGCACAGCTTAGAATGGACTAGCAGTGGAACCATACAAGAGCACTGTGACAACAGTTTTGCACATTTTTGCCAACTGAAAGTATCATTATTACTTTGTCCATGTCAGTTTTTCTCATTTTCTGGAGACAAGAAAAACTGAGCATCCAGATCTGTGACTAATTTCCCATCATATGAACCACATCTGAATACTGCTCATTTACACATTGGCTGATTTCCCACTACAGCTGCCTCGGTGTTGCGCCACCGTTTGCCCTGACACTATTGGTCAATTTCACACCCGAAGCCTGTTTTTTGAGGATTACGAAACTGTGGAGGAAATCGGGCGAAGCCGCGGGTCAAATGCAGCCCCACGGCTTCGGGTGTGAAATTGACCAATAGTGTCGGGGCAAACAGCAGCGCAACACCAAGGCAGCTGTAGTGGGAAATCAGCCATTGTCTTCCTCCTCAAAGTTCTACCTCAAGCTATATCAGCTAATCTGGAGTAGTAAAAAAGAATAGGAGTCCAGTAGCACCTTAAAGACTAACAGAAGCTGTAATAGGGTATGAGCTTTTGTGAGTCAGTGTTCACTTCTTCAGATACAGCTGAAGAGCAGTGAGCAGTGACTCACAAAAGCTCATACCCTACCACAAATTCTGTCAGTCTTTAAGGTGCTACTGGACTCCTATTCTTTTCCACTGCTACAGACAGACTAACACAGCTACCCATCTTGATCTAATCAGGAGAATTTCCTACATTTTCTAATAAATTAAAAGTCTAGAATATTGCCTCTAAAACACTATGAGTAGATGTGCTCATTTTCCTGAGTTCTCTTCCTCTGTATCATTTCCTGTCATCTACTAGCTGATTTATTAAGAAGGAAGAAAAACAGTTTGAAATTATTTGTGTTTGTAGAGCATATGAAATGACTACAACCGATCAAGTTGCAATGCATCCCATTTGTCCTGCCATTAAGTACACAGCTAATAATATGATCTGCACACTGAGGAGTTAATAGATCCATGCTTCTCAATTACCATACACAAAGTAGGATTCATATTACTTTATTTTTATTGTATCTATTTTTGTTTGACTCCAGGCATTATGGGGCTGGAGTTATTTTAATCACACCAATGATGACACACATCTAATCCCAGGGGCTGCAAGACAGAATGAATGAATCCTGCTGTAACCAAGAGCCTCTGTTTCTGCCACAGTTCCCATACAGAACTGAGGGTTGCTCAGAGAAGCATTAGCTAATTCTGTTAGCTGACATAAATGCTAGCTGCATCTAACAGCAGACAGGGAAGTTATTGGATGGTCTTGTCCCATTTAGCAAAATTTCCACGAATCCATTTTGGGACTTCATTCAAGAGTTAGTTTCTCTGTTGTGTCCGCGGACCACCACCAGGGGTCCATGGCCTCAGTCCTTAGCTTGGTTCCAAACACAATAGGGGACAAGGATCCTAGGCCACCCTCAGTCCTCCAATAGGATCTTTGGTGGGAGATTCAAACCCCCCAATGGTCCTGTGGGTGTGTCTGGGATGGGTGTATATAGTTGGCCCTTGCCGGGCCGTGTGTGTCTTTTGTGTGAAGTACAATAAACACGTGTTGTTCAGCATGTTGTAGTCCAAGTCATACTGCGAACCCAGTACTTTACAGTCTCACTAATAACATGTATTTGTAAATCTTTTTTGTCTCCTCCCCCCACAAGTTTTGTGGGCTTTGGAATCCCTGCCATAAGTTCTAGGGCCATGGTCTGAAGTCATACTTAATGGGTATGTGAGTGGCTACTACCACCACTTTTGCCCCAGCTGTACCAGTTCTGTAAAGTTTGTGCTGTGGCAACTTGGTCTAGAAATAACAGAACAATATGCACATGTGTCATAAGCCATCATGCCAGTGTTCTCTGATGAATAAACTAGGCTGGATGTACACCTAGTAAGATTCATTTACAATATCTGAGGTCCATAGGAATCACCTTAGGAAAAAAGTTGTGTAGTGCCTGCAGTGGAGAGTGGGGAAAAGATGAAGAAGCCATAGTTTCTAGCTCCAGCCTGATACATTTCTGCTTGGACCGTTGAGCAAGAATGGGAAGAAATTCAGAAGTCTCCAGGCCACAAAACTGAGGCCACAGCACAGACTGCCAACATTCAGTGGATTTGTCCTGTACCCAGCAAAGATTCATGAAGCCATTCAAGGCTAGTGAAATACCTGGGTCTCCAGCAAGATCACTGCAAATCCATCAGCAGTCCTCGGACAAATTGCTTAACACAAAATTGAGTACTGTAGTTTTTTTTCCAGGAGAAACTTTCTTTACAGAGGCATTTGTCCAGAATGAATAACTGTTCCTGTGCTCTTGCTTCAGTTGCCTTTTACATTAAAACATTTACATTACTTTGGAAAATGAAGTGCTCTCTTCCATGAAATTCCCAAGCTATTGTGCTTTATCTGGTCAGGCAGAACACATGCCTCTAAAGTTGTAACAGTATTTTGCAACTTTTTGAAATTTGGATTTGAACTTGAAATTTAACAGTAAGGTTTGTAACCTGAAAATTCAGGACAAAACTTGAACTTTATGAAATTTTATCAGATCTTTATCCATTTAGCCCCATCAGCTGTCAGATTCTTTTGATACTAATAATTACTGCAGGTTGGCTGTCAAATATGCATTGTCAAATGTTGATTACTGTATGTCTGATACAGTCAACTATTGACATCCACTGTATGTCAACTCTCAATACTGTCAAATACTGCCTGCAAAATGTCATATATGCCATGTTCTTAAACTCAAATCTAATACCCTTTGAAAGCCTCCATACAAAAGCTTTTACATTATCTTTTAAAATCACCTGGCAATCCCTGTGCATGGCATTCTTTGACTGCCTGTTTGGGGAAAAAAATAACCAATTGATTTTCCACTGGAAAACACAGTTAGTTGCAAAACAGATTCACTATAGGAAATAGCACCATCCTAGGCACATGCCACTACTTACAGAAACATTGCAGGTAAAAAATAAGCCAACAGTTTGTTGGCATTCAGAAAGGCTCTGGAGGTTGGCATTTGGAAAGGCTTTGGAGGATGCTTGTAGCACATGGGGAAAGAAACCCAGTCCTTAGTAGTATATTCCAGAGGGGTAGCTGTGAATCTGTTACAGCAAAAAACAAAAGGAGTATTATGGCACCCTAAAGACAAGTTAATTTGCATTGGCATAAACCCATAAGAGCGTGTGCCTTCCAGAGAGTAAAACTTTTAGTCTTGAAGGAACCTAAAGATGCCTTTAAAAAAAAAATCCAGTCCTTAGTAGTTTCTATTTAAAAATCAAAGACATTGACTTCAGTCGGAAAATGCATGCTCCCCCATCTCAGGACATGCTCATCTAGTGTGCTGTTCCTTTTTTCTTCTACCGATGTCTTCTTGGATATTATAGGTGCCTCCAGTTCTACATGGTTGAGACCAAAACATCTCCCATATTCTGTGATGACCTGGGTAGCTGCATGTGGCTTTTTTTGGTCTGTTTTCCAATCACACTCTTGAAGCAGGATTTGTGCATGAGCTCATATCCATTTTTTCCCCTTTGGAAAACTCACTGCTTTACTGTAACAGTGCCAGGGTGGATAGAGCTGGGTCTTGGAGGCACGACTTCATATCCTAGCTCATCCGTGCTGTGAATGTGTTAGGTGGCCTTGGGCAAGCCATTATCTCTCAACTCCAATTCATTAATTTAGTAAAAATGGGAAACAATGATAAATCATATAAAATTATAAAGTGCTTTGTATACTTAGCTGTACAAATGATTACTATTCATGATCATTTCTGCATATTACACAGGGAATGTTATTAAGCAGCAAGTACTGAATTTTGCATTGGAATATGTCTGATATTGGTTGCTAGGACTACCATTAATAAAGCCCCAGCAAATCCATTTGTGCTAGAGTGATGCTGCGATCATGTGGTAAAGGAGCAGCATGAGCTCTTCCCCTTTGCCATGCAGGCTGCTCCAGTGGAAACTGGGTACTTAAACACCTAACTGCAGAGAGGCCTGGTCTGCAAGAGAGCTCATGCAAACTAGGCCACTGAGCAACTGGGCTCTCTGCAGCTGAGCACCCTTGTCACACTGAGGACTATCTGGTTAGTGGGGAGAGGGGTAGTCTGTTACTCTCTGATCAGGGATATCTGCAAATCTGTGCCTGCATGAGCTAATAGCATGGATTATTGTAATTGCTGAATGTATCCCAAGCTACTTCCTAAACAGTTCCTGATATTCACTTGGTGCTGATAAGAAAGAAAAATAGTATTTCCTTGAGAGTATTCCTTCTGACTAAGCTTTCTGGGAGCAGGAAATCTTTCTGTTTGAATCCTGATTGAGTTGAAAACCCCAACACTGCAGCTCTGGAAAAGGACTATGACTCAGATGTGCATCCAAGTGCAAGGCCAACCACACAAAGCTGTGTGGGAGCCAGTCTCAAGCGGGGGATCTCGTCATGTCCTCGCTGGGGAGTTCTCCATAAGGAAACCAGAATTATTTACAGATGATAAAAGACTGCAGTGCTGCCAGGAACAACTTAAACCATTGAATTGCCTGCCTGGAAATCTTTCTTCTTTGCTGCAAGCAAATGGGAGCAAGGCCCGAGCAAGTATGCACACCAAGGGAAGGAAGCTCCCATGCTGCGGCATGTTTCTATATTTGTCTTATGAAACTAACATTCTAAATAGGAAGTGATTTTAGCACAAGCCAAGAGAACCATGCTGCCTGTTTGAGCTCCCAGCATTGTATTAAGGGATTTGAATCTGTGAAATCTGTGCTTTCTAAAGCATGAGCCTGAACGTGGACTTAAGAATTCTCCACCAACCACTTCACTACTCTGCATCCATAAATGTGATTAAGTTTTGCATAAAACTGTATGATATGCATAGGGTACTGGACAGGGCTGGATGGTGTCTGTATGTATGTTTTTTCACTTTTTCTTTTTTCAGAGTATAGAATGAAACTAGGAACATTGATGGATAAATTCTTCTTAAAAAGGCAGGGCCATATGAAAAGTTAGCAGAGCATTTTAAAAAGGAAATACTGGCTACTGGGAAACTGCAGGTAGGTAATATATGATCCTCAAAATCTTAAGTAGCCACTGTCGAGGGAGGGAGGGAGGGAGGGAGGGAGGGAGAGGGTGGGGGGGAGAGAGAGGGAGAGAGAGAGAAAGGAAGGGAGGGAGGGAGGGAGGGAGGAAGGAAGGAAGGAAGGAAGGAAAAACTAGACATGACTCAGGAGATTCATGATTAGGATCTCCCACATTTTTTAAAACTTAATCTGCAGTAGGAAAGTGTCACAGGAGAAGTGGCTGTTTAATCATTGACTGCTGTAGTTTTTTCCTAATTTAATCCCCCCAAAAGATGTAAGTGGCTCTGTGAGAGGGGAAAAAGGATATAAATTCATCTCCCAACAAGATCAGCCATATTATATCCAGTTTAGCTTAATGTTCTTTTTTCCCCTTCTCAAATACCAAAGTCCAGTTCACATGGCTCTGTTGCATGAATCCCAATAGATTTCCCCAGATGTCACTGATATTGTATATTTATGCCCTGCCAAATGGAAAGACAAATCTACAAACTTCTTGCTAGAAAAGTTCCCCCATCATGAATCTATGGTCACTTTCTTTGTTGAGTTTTAGCAAACTTTGGAAGAAGGCATTTGGTTAAAAGCAACTGAGAGATTGAGTTATAGGCGAGATCTTGGGGTTCTTGTGAAATTTAGGTCGAATCTGCATTTGCATTTTTAAATCAGTTTCGTGCTGCTGTGACACGTCAAGCATAGTCACAGCAGCATGAAACTGATTTAAAAATGCAAATACAGATTCAACCTTAAATTCTGAGTGTTCTTGGCTTGAACCAATTTCTGTATTTCTCTTTCCCAATGTTTTATGTTAAACACTGCCTTCAACTCATATGGTCTTGTCTTCCTGGCAGAGCTGACAGCTTCCTTTATCATGGAACAAATTGCATCACACAGCAGAGGTGGGAGTGATGGGTGCATATGAAAAACATAAACATCTATAGGTTAGATGCCTGAAAGCATTCCGTTCTCATCTTCCTGAATACTTTTTTATTCATCCCAGAATGTTAGCTGAGAGCAACCTCAGGGTGTATGAGGGTGCACATGCAATTCTCCATTTCCTGATTCAATATTTTAACACTAAAAATAAATGTGGCATGTGAAAACCCCATGTAGAGAGCACATTCTGGCTCATACAGATAGCAGCATCTGCACTGCATCAGCTGTCATCCCTGTATGCCATTCACACACAGATAAAGGGTCATAATATCTCCCCTCATGGTAGCATTGCTCACAGTGAATGCATGTGCTGAATAAGCACATCCAGTCTCTGGTAAAATTCACATGCAGACACACTGTGATTGACACTTTGGAGTACCGATCTCAGACTGGAGAACTGACAGATTCAACTGGCTGAACAAAGCCATTCTCCTGGGATGCTCTCTCTCTTTAAGAGCAAGGAGGCGATTACTTTTTATGCAATCTCTTCTTAACAAAGTCCTGCTAATCCCCTCACTAATCCTTAATGCTCCCTGAAGAACTCTGAAAAATAAAGGGAGCACATTTGCTGTTGCAGAAGAACCCAAGAACTTTCTGGGAGCACGGGAGTATCTCCAAGATGCACAGTTTTGCTTTTAATAGACGGATAGTTTTCCCATCTGCTAATTAGATGACTCTGGATCATTACAATCCAACCCTGTAATTTAGCTGTTTAGGGAGGCTGAGGCTGGCACATCAAAGTGGCACAGCCATCATCTTGTAAGGTGTTTTGTTTTGCAGCTTTTTTCTGGGGACAACTATAGCAGAAACTAAGAGAAGCAGTACAGTTTGGGGTGCATGAAACTCTGTGTTCATTTTAAAATGTAAGAGACACAAGTTAGAACAGGTGAGAACATTACAGCACATTCTGCTGGTGTCAGAGGTCACCCTGCTGCTGCTTCCCATGTCATTAGCATGTTTCATTTTAATGCATTAGTACAGATCATAAGACACAGGATGAGCTGTTGGCACATGTTTTTATGCATGGCGCTGAGCAACACCATACACAAAATGTTACTTTCTATCTGGTAAGTATATATACAAAGATCCCCTAAGTAAGAACAGAAAAGTAACTTTGAAAACATTAATGCTTGAGTTGGTGAGAGATGAGTGAGTTGGGTACAATACTTAAAGTAATAGAATTTCAATATCATCCTAAGCAAAGTTACAGACTTCCAACTCCGTTGAAGTCAATGGGTTTAGAAGGATGTAACTCTATTTAGGATTACACTGTAACATCCTGTGTTGATGGGGCATAGAATGGAGCTATTGTTTGACTTTATAAAGAAGAACTACTTCTTGTGAAAGTATTTTATTATTTTTTCCAAACATTTAAGATCATAAGAAGAGCCCTGCTGGATCAGACTAGTTGTCCATCTGAGTCCAGGACCCTGTCTCACACAGTGGCCAACCAGTTCCTCTGGAGGCCAACAACAGGGCATAGAGGCTGAGGCCTTCCCCTGAAGTTGCCTCCTGGCTCTGGGATTCAGAGGCATAGTGCCACTGATGGACTTATCCTCCTTGATTCTGCCTAATCCCTTTTTAAAAACTGTCTATGCCTGTGGCCATACATCCTTCAGTTTTTAGTTAATACTAGTTTTTAACTGTATAGAGAATAAGGATCATAGCAAAATATTGTAAGTGCTATAAAATGCTATTTATTATTATTACAAACACATTCATTAATAGAATAATGGTTAATTCATCTTAGCCATCAAGCAGATTTAAGAGTCTGATGAGGTTGAATCTGCATTTGCATTTTTGAATCGGTTTCGTGCTGCTGTGATGCCATCAAGCATAGAGAAAGAAAGCGTCACAGCAGCATGAAACTGATTTAAAAATGCAAATGCAGATTCGACCTCAAGTCATTGTAATTCAGAAAAACTGTGCACCTCACCCTACCCCCTAAACTGGTTTTGTTTGGATTAGATTGTGGAATAGCTCATCCCTACTTTTTATGCCACAAATCCAAGGTGATTATACACCAGGGCCATGAAGGAATTTGTCTTGTGAGCTGGCAATATATTCCACAAGCCTGCCTCCCAATCCTGGTCAGTCACAGCAAAGCCAACCCCTCCATCTTCACTCTGCTGATGAATTGCATTTGTATGAATAGTGCCGGCTTTTGGCATTTTATGCACCTGGAAAGTGAAATTTACACCCACTCTTGATTCAACCTAACTTCCAACAGAATCCCAGTGGGCTAAATATACAGGAACTATTAGATCAGGCAAAATATGGTCTCAAAACTATAAATGAAAATGATAGAATGATTCTTCAGAGGGAGGACCCAGTTTCTACTGCTTAGGGGAAAGACTAGAGTTTAACTCTTTCCTCACTTCCATCTGCTCCCTAGAATGACCTCAAGCAAATTGATTAATTTCCCTTTTGCCAGGCACTCTCACTGCTTGGCCTCCCAGCTGTCTGGCTATGTAGCTGCTCTTCTTGGAACGTTTGCTACGTGACCAGCTCAGTTGATTAGAGGGTTTTCCCCCCTCTTTCTCTCTCTGTCTTTGCTATCTGGAACTAGATGAGCGAGCTGAGTCCGAGTTGCTGCAAATAAGGTAAATGTAAGTTTGAAAGCTTAATCCCTAGGAGAGGTGGATCACATGTTGGCCTTGTGCCCTAATGCCTATGGGGAAATCAAAGTAGGGCAACAAGCAAGGCTGGAGCAGCAAACAGCCAACTCTTCTACTCATGGCTTATAGTGAGGTGCAGGGCTGCTGAGAGTCACCATGGGCCCCAGACAACAATACGTTCACTTTAGTGTGCTGCTCATTCACATGGATATTTTTGAGTCTGCATGCCATGATGCCCTCAATATTCCATGGTAAAATTATACTGTGAGAAAAACACCAATGATCTAAGCCTGAATGATGGTAGAAAACAACCTTTTAGCAAAACCCATAGGGTTGTTAACGGTGTTAGTTTGTTTTCTGAAAAACAGCAGCCTTGTGGCACCTCGAATACCAACAGATCTATCACAGAATAAACTGCTGTGGACTAGAACCCACATCACCGCATACCTCTGAGAAAGTGGGCTCAGGTCCACAAAGATTTATGCTACAAGACATCTGTTAACCTTCTGCCAAGATGCCTCCAGTTTTGACCAAATGGTATCACTTTTACAAGGCAATTTTTATTTTGTGAATATTAAATAAAAAAATAACTATACGGCAATTCTTTGACCTCAAAAAAAGATTGTATGAATTGACCAGCAAAGCCATTCCTAAAATACTCAAGATCAACAAAAACAACTCCAAAATAAGCAGGAAGTCATTCTGGATTAGCAGGAGCAATGTTCTGTGTGAACGTGCCAGTCTGAATTATGTTTCCAGATGCTTTGGGCCTTTCTAAAAGGAAACAAAATCACACCTTTTGATTGGCCTGATCTCTATGAAGAGTGACACTTCTAAAGACATATCAGATGCTCATTAAAATCAAAATCAACATTAAAGAGAGAACCAATGAATAATCCAGTCAGGGATTGCCTAGAAATGGTAATAACAGTACTGGTTGACTGAGGAGATTGAGTGATGTCATAATGATGCACTCAGGCATAGAGTAATCTGTTCCATGATTGGCTGAACTGAGGTTTTGTGCTAAGATCCCCCTAGCCTGTCACTGCTTCATTAAACCTTCCAGATTCCTGCTGTCAAATAGGATTGAGTTGATTCCGGAAGGAAGAAAAAAATGTGTCAGACGGCACTTTAAAGACCTGATATTTTTCACCATTGCTAAATGGAAATTAACTCTTTAACAAGAAGGAAAGTCCTGAGTGTCACCCTGTTTAAGAAATGTTCAGGAAGTCTTTTCATGGAAAGCAAATACAGAACATTTGAATGGGGGAAAGGATAGTTTTTGTGTAAGAATTTGTTTGTATTTATTTTTTAAAAAGAATTTGTTTGTATTTAGTCACTTAAATAGTCTCTGGCTGCCACATCTTTACTTATGACACACCGGAATGGCACCAATAATTGCAAGTATAGCATAAAGCTTCCCACAATTCTGTGTTTGCAGAATCCTTCCAGGACAAATTCACTCTTTCCCTAGATCTGCATGCAAATTGTGAGTCAATACATCTTATCAACTACATAAGTCTCTTTATGGTAGACTTTATGGAATATTATTAGAGATTGATCCAGATCCAATCTCATTACAGTTTTAGTCTATAGTGTATCTTTCCACAGTAAGGCAAGACCACTGCGTGATTCACAAATAGGAAGCAGGACCCCAGAATGAAACTTTGTCTGAAAGTATTGGGGGACAAGTATGGTTAGATGCTCCTGTAGTTTTTGTGCTTATCTGAAATATTTATTTATTTATTTTCACATTTATATCCCATCCATTTCATAAATGGGCTCAAGGCAGGTTACATTTCAATAAATACAATAAAATTCATAACACATCATAAACATATAAAATCAATAATCACAGCTTGCCATAGGGAGAAACCGGCCCATTGATGTAGATAGGTATGGCCGGTTATCAGTGGGTGGGAGACAGCATGTTAAACTGGACAAATTATGGGAGCTCATAATGGGGGTGCTGCCAAATAGACAATATTCCTCCTTTTTGTGAGTTTTTAATAAAATGTCCACATATTATGTTACAATCTAAAATCATCAGGCTGTTGCAAAAATGATGACCATATCTGCTTTAACTTCCAATCAAGGTAGGGATTTTAGCTTTCCCTTTTGCAGAGTAAAGTCTTAAAACTCTGCCGTATGATATTTTCTGTCCATTGCATTTGAGTTTGTGTTATTATGACACAAATAATTCCCTATTCCACCTGTCTACCAACATCTGCACCCATCTTAGACTAGGCAAGAGTCTGATTGTGGTAAAGGGGGAGTGGGATCATATTTGAGCCGACTCCACTTCCTTAAGTACAATTCTCCAATATGATTTGTCTGTGGTAGCTTACCAAAAACTAGGTTTCCCTTGCTCAAAAGCCAGTTGAATCCAACTGTAGGGGTGCAGTGCTCATCTCCATTTCCAAGCTGAAGAGCCAGAGCTGTCTGAAGACTTTTCCGTGGTCATGGGGCCAGCATGACTAGATGCCAAGGCACACAGAATGCTGTTACCTTCCCACCACAGCGGTACCTATTTATCTACTTGCAATTTCTTGTTTTCGAATTGCTAGGTTGGCAGGACCTGGGGCCAGAGACGGGAGCTCACTCCCTCACGCGGCATTAGGATCTTGAACTGCCGAACTACAGATCTTCCAGTCTGCAGCTCAGCGTCTTTAACCTCTGAGCCACCGTGGTGCCTACCCAGGCTAAATTCACCAAATTTAGGCACAGTTTTATTATTTTTTTATTCATTCATTCATTCATTCATTCATTCATTCATTAATTCATTTAATTTATATCCCATCCTCCCTTCTGAAGCAGGCTCAGGGCAGCTTACATAAAAATACATATATAAATACAATTAAAATCGTTCATAAAAACGTAACAATTAAATATTAGTTATCCTAAAGTGCTGGAACAATATTCAAGTAAAGTGCGAGAGCGGAGGTTTCAAAACTGAACAGTATTGCTTAAGTAAGGTGGCAGTCATGGTGGTATTCTCCAACCAGCTCAGTTGATCAAATTATGTGTGTGGTAAGCACAAGCTGTAAGTTGTGGGCCAGGGCACAGGGTCACTTCTCAGGTGTTTAGGGCAGCTCCATCTTGCAGGCCCTGGGGAACTGTAAGAGGTTCCGCAGGGCCCTGATCTCCAGGAGCTCATTCCAACAGTACGGAGCTGCCACTGAGAAGGCCCTGGCCCTGGTTATTGCCAGCTTGGCATCTTTAGGGCCTGAAAGGGCCAGCTGGTTTTGGGCCCCTGAATGCAGTGGTCTCTGGGGAATGTATGGGGAAAGGCAGTATCTTTGGGATGCCACACCCTGAGCATAAAGGACTTTAAAGGTCAGAACCAGCACCTTGAAGCGAATCTGGTATGCTATTAGCAGCCAGTGCAGTTCTTTTAACACAGGCTGGATGTGCTCCCACGTAGAGAGACCCATCAACAGTCTGGCTGCAGCATTCTGCACTAGCTGCAGCTTCTGGATTTGGGACAAGGGCAGCCCCATGTAGAGAGCATTACAGTAGTCTAGTCTCAAGGTGACCATTGCATGGATCACTGTTGCCATGCCATTGTGTTCAAGGAAGGGAACCAACTGCCTAATCAGCCAAAGATGATAAAAGGCTGACTTGGCAGTGGCTGCTACCTGGGCCTCCATTGTTAAAGAGGCATCCAAGAGCACTCCCAAACTCCTAACCTCCGGTGCTGGCACCAGCCATGTCCCATCAAAGGTTGAGAGTGGGATCCCTACCCTCAGGCCACCCCAGGTCAGGCACAGGACCTCTGTTAGATTCATTCAGCAGACTGAATGCTGCTGTTCTGATAAAGGTAACATTACTGGGACCTCTGCACCAACCAAATTAGAAAGTAAGCCTTAAGACAAGAGAATTATTTCAGCATCTCACTTTCTGACCTGAAATGACATATTCTAAAAGTATACATACAGAAATGTAAAAATAGCAGGAATATTGCATGCAGATTTCTTATAACTTAAATAATATATTCCAGTTATAGAACTTAGATTTTTCATTCAAGAATTTGTAGAACAGCCTCATATAGCACTCTAAAGACCAGGCAAATGCAAATTATGAGGGCTGAATTTTCCCCCCCATTTAGGTAGGGCTGCAATTTTTTTCCCCATTTCATCTGCGAAGCAGGAAGAGGGGGTTAGCTTTTCATCATTCTGCAAGAGGAAAGGGATAGGAAATCACAGTTCATTCAGATTTTCCAGTTCTCAGAAAATATGTAACATTTGTTTTCTCTAGGGTTACAATTCCTTTTAAGCATAACATTTTGTTTCCTGGTTGGTTTTCCTAGTTTCTGTGTTATTTCACTAGTATCCAGGGTTTTGGTGTAATCGCCCAGGTTATACCCCCTTTTTTTTCTTTTTTGTGACTCCATTTTATGTAATCATTATTAATTCGGTTGCCTCACATTAAAGTCATCATTAGCTATAATTAGCAGACTCTGTCATTCGTCTTTTGTTGGGGAAAAAATGTGCTTGCAGCCATAAGAATTGCTTATCCAACCATGGCTAAAATAAGTGTATTTCCAAACATTATAGAAATAACAGGCCCTAATGATAAGACCATCCTCTCCTTCTTGCAAGGTTCAATAAGGAGAACCTTAAGGTGGTTGAGGCTGCACTGTTGCTAAAGGTCATTTATGTCTGCACAGAAGATAAGGCATTAGGAAAACTTGGAAGAGTTCTTTGTATTGGACAGCCTGAAGTCAATAAAGCAGAGTGACCTTCCTTGATGATCCTTGAGAACACATCCTTGCAGATCCAAAGCCCCTCAACATGGAGGAGGTTTGCAACTGGAGTACAGCTACTGGAAGTATATATCTGTTATTTGCTCTTCAGTTGTGGGAATGTTGGCAAAACACTGAGTGAGATTGAGTAAAGCTTATTTACATTAAGCTTTTGCCTTGGGGAAGCTTTTTTTTTTTTGCAAAGTAGCTCTATGACAGATGAAGTTCTAAGATGAAAGTTCATTTTGGTGCACCTGAGCCACAACTTAAGGAGCTGATATGTATGTTTGATGCAGATAAATGAAAGAACCGACTGTCTCTTCCATTATTTATTTATTTGTTCGATTTTTATCCTGCCCTCCCGCCTAAGCGGCTCAGGGCGGCTTACAACATCAATAAAACCAGTATGCATAAAAACACGCACAATTTACATAAAACAGTTTAACCAAAAATACAATAAATATAAATAAATGGCTCAATATATATTATAGCTCAACAGGCATGACATCAGGCTCACTGATATGTCCTGTGGAAAAGCTCCATCTTCACAGCCCTGCAAAATTGCTGGAGATCTCGCAGGACCTGGATCTCACTAGGGAGCTCTTTCCAATATACTGGTGCAGCCAAGGAAAATGCCATGGACCTAGTTGTTGTCAGCCTGGCCTCTTTAGGGCCAGGAAGGGTCACGTGGTGTTGTGTCCCAGATTACAGTGCTCTCTGGGGGACATGCGGGGAAAGGCGGTCCCTCAGGTAGACAGGCCCCTGACCATATAGGGCTTTAGAGGTCAAAACCAGCACCTAGAAGCAGATCCGGAATGGTCTTTATAATCAAACAACAATACCCCTTAACAATACTTTTGGGATACATATGTAAACTGAAAGGACAAGGAAGGAGACTTAGCCAAATCCAAGTTGAGCATCTTTCAGAAGTGGTGTAAATATGCTCTGGCTTTCAGTGGCTCGAGTTAAGCCCAGTATGGCCTGAGAATAGATTCCATTTCAGCAGGTTATTGGATAGGTTAAAATAATCTAAAGACAAGCAATCAATAAAAGCTCTGATGGTTGTTTCTCTGCCACTTTCCCTGGCTTTCCTTGTGCAGCTCAGGATTGCCCTTTCATTGCATGTGCCAATTCTTCATAAGGCCTTGTTATTCTTTCCATGGTACTGTGAAGGCTTCTGTCTCTGGAATGAGGCTGCTTGTAAATGCCTGTCTTTAATGAGCAAGCTGCAGCATCCTAAGGCCAGCCTTGTGACCCTACCTCCCACCCCATTGCCTGCCTTTCATTTAGCCACACAATAATGACCATTCCAGAGGAGCCAGGGAAAGGGGAACACATATCCCTTGGAACAGGGCAACCACTTAGACTGCAAATTAATCCACCTAATATAATTTGTTTAAAGCTGCATCCCTTACCTTTGAGGCACAGTCTGACTGATAGATGTGAGGAAGGAAGCAACGAGGGACAGCAGTCAATGCGCTTATCACAATGTTGGCAAGGAATATGGGGGCAGGGCTCTAAGAGCTATTATCTGAAAGAACTGCCACATTCACTTTTGTGTCTTCTCTTTCAGACTCAAATCATCCTTCTCCAAAGCCCTCCATTCCTGTGCCCCCCTGTTGCAATGCTTAACCTTCAGCTTCCTACCACTTGTTCCTTGCTGCATTTTTACTACCAATATGTGACCCTTCTCTTGTTTAGTTGGGATTTTCTTTACATTTCTTTACAATGAGCCTAAGGCTAAGGTTGTCATTTACAAGAATAACCCCAGATTTGCAAAATAACTGCATTCTGAAATAGCCAGGAATTTTGTCCTGGAAAGGAAAATATGGGGGGAGTTGAAACAAAGTTTAGGTAACTAGGTGGATGTGCATACAATTACATTCCAAAAACTTTTCACAAAAACTTTTCACATAGAAAAAGAGAGGGAATACTAGGGCATTGGCTAGAATGAAGAGTGTTGCTAAACAGCCTTGCTCACATTGCGAAACAGCTCACAAAATTTTTTCTTTAGCTCTTATATATTGGATCAATTAAAAAAAAAAAAATCAGTTTCCTTGGAAGCACAAAAGTGTTATGTAGGCGGATCACCACCAGGGGCCCGCAGTTACAGTACAGAGCTTAGCTCCCTCAAACAAAAGGGTCCTCGGATCCTAGTCCACCTAGCATCGACCAATAGTAACTCTGGCGGGGAATTCAACCCCCCCATTGGGACAGTGGGTGTGCCAGGTGGGTGTGTATATAGTCGGCCTTGCAGGGCCGTTGTGTGTCCTTGTTGTGAAGTACTAATAAATGCGTCACACCGCATGTTGTTGTCTGCGTCCTCCATGCAGCGAACCCAGTACTTTACAGTGGTGATGAAGGTGGGATCCCTGGAGCAGGCCTGAACCTCCTAACAGCACAGCCACGAGCACCGACACCGAAGAAGCCACCACACCCTGCACCGCTCCCGAGAAGCACTGCACCACACCCGGCTCTTCTCGTCTCTGCTCCCCGCATCGCGCTAGGACTATGGCCACCGCTCAGGGAAACATCAAGATATTAGACCTGCCACTTCACCTACCATGAGGTGATCAATGCGGCTAAGAGAAGGAACCTCCTCCAAAGTTCCTGCTCCACAACCACCATTAGGCTAGCCAAGAGCCTCCTGGCCCCTAAGTCCATCCTCGAGTGTTCCTACAAGGAAATCATGGATGCACTGATGAGGTACCTCTCACCCAAGCCAACGGCGCTGGCCCAGCGAATGGAATTCCAGGGGTGCCTCCAGAAGCCCGGGGAAGTGGCCGCGGTGTATTTGGCAGTGCTACGCCAGCTGGCCATGGAGTGTGCCTTCACAAAGGTCGCAGAAAACCTCCTCATGCAGTTCACCTGGGGCCTCAGCGACACCAAGCTCTGCTGGAAGGTAATCAGCACCCCTGACATCAAGCTAGAAGAAGCCCTCCAACTCACCCTCGCATACGAGGCCTCGCATTGCGACTGACCTTCGGCAGCTTTGCACCTTGTCTGTCCTGACTCAGCACCTGAAAACTCAGATGAGGAAGACATCCGTCTCCTCCGTCAACCTGCTCGCCAGAAACCACTGGGTACCGCTGCTGCGGGACCCTCCAGAAAGGCCGCAGGACATGCCCTGTGCACCAGCTGCAGGGAGGTGTACAAGGGCAAATTTGCCGGTTCCGTGACACCACATGCCACACTTGCGGAAAGCAGGGGCATCTCGCCCGCGTCTGCCAGTCCAAGGGAAGCCGGCCCCAGCTGCCGGCCACTCCGCTACACACTACGAGACCACAGCAGAATTCTCCGACCTCTACCTCCTCACTGACCAGCCATCATTCCAGGTACTACGCCTCCCCAACCAGTCTGCGACCCCAAAGATCCAAGTCTAGGTCAGGATCGAGGGGTCCCCCTGCACTATGGAAGTAGACTCAGGGTCAGCAGGGTCCATCATCTCGGTGGATACGCTAAACAGACTTTGCCCTAATGGGAAACCCCCCCTACATCGCTTGCCTCTGAGCTTGGTGGACTTTCAGAGGAACCTAATTCCAATCCGGGGCGTGGGGACTTTCTGGGTGCAGTACCAGAGTTTTGAGGGGGCTCTGGACTTGATTGTGGTAGAGGGGAACCTTGTTAGTCTTTGGGGCGGGCCTAGTTCATGCCATTGGGCATCACAATTGGGAGTGTTAACAAATGTATATCATGGGACTTTCCGGAGGTCTGCGGGGAGTTCCCCACCATCTTCGATGGGGCTTTGGGATGTTACAAGGGGCCCCTGGTTTCCTTACAATTGGACCGCAATGTGGCCCCTATTCGCATACAGTTCCGCACGGCTCTGGTCAGATTCCAGCCCAAAATTGATGCAGAGCTGGACCGATTGGTAGCACAGGGGGTCCTAGAGCCAGTGTCACACGCCATTTGGGAGACACCAATTGTTATCCCCGTTAAGCCAAATGGCGAAGTCCGCATCTGCGCGGACTATAAATGTACCTTAAATAAAGCCCTCCACGACCACTCCTACCTGGTCCTGGTCATGAGCCATGTACTGGCATCTCTGGCAGGGACTAAGATTTTCGGTAAGCTTGACCTGGCACAAGCCTATCAACAATTGCTGGTGGATGAGGTCACAGCCACAGCACAGATGATAGTTACACATCGGGGGGCTGTTAAGGCTAGGAGGCTGCAGTTCAGTGTAAGTGCGGCCCCGGGGATCTTTCAACAATTAATAGATTCCTTGTTAAAAGGGATCCTTGGAGTGATGCCATTCTTCGACAACATCCTCATTGCCGTGGCCACCCCAGACGACTTCGCTTCTCACCTGTGCACCATCCTACACTGCTTCGACTCTGCTGGCCTCAAGGTGAAGCAGGAGAAATGCCTCTTTGGGGTTCTGGAAGTGGACTTTTTGGGGTTCAGGGTTGATGCATCCGACCTCCATCCTGCCAGGGACAAAGTGAAGGCCGTCATGGAAGCCCCAGCACCAACGTGTAAAACTGAACTGCAGGCGTTCTTGGGCCTAATAAATTTCTACCATGTCTTTCTACCGCACAAGGCTGCCGTTGCAGAGCCCCTACACCACCTCCTAGATAAGTCAGCTCCTTGGTCACGGGGGCCGAGGGAAGCGGTGGCGTTCAGGGGAGTCAAGGTGCTCCTAATTTCAAATATGTTGGCGCACTTTGACAAGTCCCTACCAGCAGTTCTCATGTGCGATGCCTCCCCCTATGGCATCGGCGCAGTCCTGGGCTACATCCTCCCCAATAGCCATGAGGTCCCCATGGCCTGTTACTCACAGACTGTCACGGCTCCTGCTGAGTCCAAGTACATGGCTCCAGTGGAGGAGCTAAGTGCTGCTGGGGATGAGCTCCCGATGCCAGAAAATCCCACACTTGACAGCGCGAAGAGTTCAGAGGCAGCTCCAGCAACAGCTGAGGCAGATTCCCGCTTAGTCAGCACTCCCCCCGATTCGCCTCCACCAGTTTCCCATTTGAGAGAACAGTGCTGACAGGACACGGCAGCCCAGCAGTGAGAGGCACACATGCACAACAGATGCTCTTTCAGTCCTGAGTACTAGCAGGAGCTGGGACGTGCTTGGGGCGCACTAATTGCCGGCAGCTTAGTGAGCTATTTAGCCCTTGCGCTCATGCCGGCAAGTCGTGCCAGCAACTAGTCACTTTGACAAAGCTTTGCACCGCCTCGTTCATGTTCCTGACTTCCAGTTCCTGTCTTGACGTCCTCAGCTCCTTGACCTCTGTTTGCACAACTACGCTTAGACCTGCACCTCAACCCTTTGACTCCTGGACTCTTGACTCCCAGAAACTCTGGACAACTCTGATGGTTTGTGTTTTGGACTTGTTTCCCTGGTTGGTTGGTTTGCCTGGCTCTTGACTGAGGACTGTACCTAGACCACCCCGCTTTGACTAGCGTTTTGGACCTGGTTTTCCCGATTGATTGGTTTGCCTGGCTCTTGACCCAGGACTGTGCCTTGTCTTCCTCGCTCTTGCCTGGCCCCACACCCCGATCCGTGACATGGACTCTGACAGCTGCCAAGCACAACTATACGCAAATAGACCAGGAGGGCTTGGCAATAGTAGTGGGGGTGAAGAAGTTCCACAACTTCGTGTATGGCTGTCCCTTCACCATAGCCATGGATCACAAGCCGCTGCTTGGCCTCTTTGCCACCGACAAGCAGATGCCCCAGGTGCTGTTGCCTCGTGTCCTCCATTGGTCTCTGTTCCTAGCGGGCTACAATTGCCTGGAACACAGACCGGGCAAAGCAATGGGGCATGCTGATGCCCTAAGCCAGCTGCCGCTCACTGCCACCGATCTGGATCCTGCTCCTGTGCCTGGGGTCATGATGCTTGAAAGCCTCCCAGATCCTCCCCTGCAAGCTGCAGACATTGCCGCCTGCTCAGCCTGCAACCCCGTTCTCTTCCAGGTCTTGGACTGGGTAGTGACAGGTTGGTCCTCCGTCTCCCCAGGGATGGAGTTTGCGGCTTTTGTAACATGGAAGGAAGAACTGTTGGCCCTGAAGGTGTGCCTCCTGTGGGGGGACAGTTGTGGTCCCTGGCAGCCTGAGGCAACAGGTCCTCATGGCAGTTCACAAGGTGCACCCAGGAACAGTAAGAATGAAGGCCCTGGCCAAGAGCTATGTGTGGTGGCCAGGAATCGATGCTGAAATCAAGTCATGGGTCCGGAGGTGCCAGACCTGCCAGGAAGTGCAACCCAACCCGCCAAGTGCGCCCACACAACAGTGGGAATTGACACGCAAGCCCTCGTCCCGGCTGCATGTGGATTTTGCCAGGCCGTTCCAGTAGTAGCTGTTCTTAGTAACGGTTGACTCATACTCAAAGTGGTTGGAGATCAGCTCCGTGTCCACCACCTCCACAAAGGCCGTCATCCGGGCCCTCTGCTGGATCTTCATGACCCATGGGCTGCCGTATGTGATCGTCTCCGACAACGAGACTGTGTTTACATTGGCAGAGTTCCAGGACTTCCTACAGTGAAACCTGATCTGGCACATCCAATTGACCCCTTTCCACCCTGTCACCAATGGACAGGCAGAGAGAATGGTCCGCACAGCTAAGGAAGCCCTCAGCAGCATCACAGACAGGGATTGGGAGTTTCAACTGGCCCGCTTCCTCCTAACACAGGGGACGACCCCCAACCCCATCACCAGCCACAGCCCTGCAGAGTTCTTGATGGGCAGGCACCCCGCAACGTTGCTGGACAGGCTACACCCCGATCGGGCACCAGACTCTAGGTGGATGGTGGAAAGTCACAACACATCATGTGGATTCTTCCCCAGGGACCACGTGTTCATCAAGAATTTTGGAATGGGACCCCCATGGATCCCTGGCAGGATTGTCAAAGTAACTGGCCCCATATCCTATGAGGGCTTGACGGAGAACAGTCAGCTCCTTTGGAAGCACCTCGACAAACTCTGGCAACAACAACTCCCAGAGGCAGAAGTCCCCCCCCCCGCGCCAGTGGTGGGAACAGGAACGTACACCCCAGAGATCAGCATGCAGCCCAACCTCCCGAGCGCAGGAGAGACCCCCCTGGTTGAAACGCAGCCAGAGACGATGGAGCCAGAGGTACCTCAGTCGCCATTCCAGACGCCTCAATCTCTGGCTGCAGCTAGTCAACCAGAGGCCATCTCCCCAGACCTAGTGCCAGCCCCTCGGCATTCCCTCAGAGAGTGCAGGCCTCCCCACCTATTTGAAGGATTATGTGACATAGGTTGGGTCTGAACTATGGGGTGAGGGGTGTTATGTAGGCGGACCACCACCAGGGGTCCGCGGTCACAATACGGAGCTTAGCTCCCTCAAACAAAAAGGTCCTCGGATCCTAGTCCACCTAGCATCGACCGATAGTAACTTTGGCAGGGAATTCAAACCCCCCAATGGGACAGTGGGTGTGCTGGGTAAGTGTGTATATAGTTGGCCTTGCGGGGCCGTTTTGTGTCCTTGTTGTGAAGTACTAATAAACGCACCACACCACACCGCATGTCATTGTCTGTGTCCTCCATGCAGCAAACCCAGTACTTTACAAAAAGCTTCACACCGTATCCCCAATCCTCCATGTTTCCCAGTTAAGGGGAACAAACTTCAAAGATGATCTGATTCCAATGGTAACAAGAGAAAGAAATTTTACTTACAAAAATAGAAGCACATCTTACATGGCATATTCATGCAGGTACATTTAACTTATTGTGAACAGATTAACTTCAAAAAGGTTAACGTGCTACAGCTCCAAGCCCATGTAAGAGAGAGAATGAGGAAGGTCCTATATAAGATGAAACAGAAGGCAAGCAACAGGCCAAAGAGGCTTAACATCTAACCAATGAGAGGGTGGGGCCAACTGCCAAGTGTACCTGAATGTGAGAATTCCCTTAACCCTTTCCTTCCCAGATCCTCTTGTGTGCAGAGTTACAATATCCAACATTATACTGGCACTTGTTAAAAGGTAATATACCACATGACTCACTGCCATCTGGTTAACAGTACCTACATGTGGGTTTGCAGGTATAAAAAGGCACAGTTATCTGTCAAAATCCTACCTTCTGTGGAGATATCGTCTTTTAACCCACTCAGCTCCACGCACTCCATGTACTTGTGGGCTTTGGTTAATCCTGCGTATTCTGAGCCATATAGTGACACATATAACACATGACATTGCCTTATACTGAATCAGATGGTTGGCCCACCAGGATCACTGTAGTCTACTCAGACTGGCAGCAGCTTTCCAGAGTCTCAGATCAAAGTATTGTGCATCACCTGAACCCTGATCCTTTTAAAACTGAAGATGCTGGGAATTGAATGTGGGACCTTCTGTATGCCAAGCAGATGCTCTGAGGCCCGAGCCGCAGTCTCAAAGCTACATCACTTGAAAGGCCCACAAGGAAACATTCCTAATAACTGGGAAGAAGAAGCTGAGTCTATAATAGATCCTCCCACACACTTCCCCTTCCCACCCAAAGTGGCAGATTAAACCTTAACATTTGTCAATGAAAAACAAAAGCCATCCAACAGTCTTCTGATGACACATCTTCCTTGCAAGACAACTTACTGATTCAAAATTGAATTTAGTTTTTTGGGGGGCAAATTATTGGTGGGCAAACTGCACCCCTCCAGCCATTTGTCCAATTAGTCAGTCAGTCCTCTTAATATCCCTTAGAGGGTGAAATTGCTTATAATGTGATTCAAGTCACAGGAGGTAAAAATTAGTTCTCTCCTCAGCAATGGTTAGCTGGAAAGTGGCCAGTTTAGGTCAGCATATTTTAAGAATGCAAGCAACCTGGAAAGGATTCAGTAGGGAGCAACGAAAATGATACATGGTTTACAATACACATACAGAGAGAGGCTGAAGCACATTTAGCCAACAGAATGAGTCTTAACCCTTCTCAGATACAAGC
Organism: Gekko gecko; assembly: GCA_029375565.1. Taxonomy (NCBI): domain Eukaryota; kingdom Metazoa; phylum Chordata; class Lepidosauria; order Squamata; family Gekkonidae; genus Gekko; species Gekko gecko. The sequence goes on from JAPDNY010000006.1 coordinate 95,627,428, forward strand.
GAACCAACATGCTTGTATTTTTAAGTGGATTCACTTAGGTTGATGCAGATGACGGGTAGGCTATTAGGTTTCATCAGACAAAGAGGTAATGTGAAACTCAAAAACTTGTGTGATACTTCTTATCAATCTAAACTGGTTCAATGAAAATAGCGATCTTCAGCTTAGAACCCAACTGTAGCCGCAAGCTGTCATGTGAGACCATTTTTCCATTTTCCCATGTATACGTGTTTCTCCTTTTTGTTCCTTTCTCCCCATTTCCCCCCTTGTTCTGTCTTCAAGTCTCTCTCGCACACACAAAAAACCCCACCCACCGCACATACTGGTGGTATTAGTAATGTGATTGCTTTTTAAAATTTCTTTCTTTCAAAAAAACAAGAACAGAAATAAATGAACAAGAAGGAGAAAAAACTTAAAATCAAGCTCAAAATAATAAAAAAGAAAAAAGAGGATCATATGTAAGATAGAAGCAAAAAATATAACAGTGGTGGCAGATCTACACATAAGTTTCTATAAAAGGTTTTCAAATATCTCAAAATAAGTCCATGCGCATATATTAAGAAACTTGTAAGATCTTTAGTCAATTGATTTACAGAAGGTGGACATTTATCTCTCCAGAAAAAAGTAAATGACTGGACATGCCCGAAGCATATTTTTAAAAAATGTGTCCTGTGAGTTACAACTCCAGTAATGGTTAAGGAAGACAACATGATTAGAAATCAGCCATGCTGTGAGAAGTTTGTGGGGATTGCAAGAAGAGGATACTTTCAGCAAAATCCATGTTCTAATCCATATGGGTCATGCTGCTGTCACATGTCTCTAGACTAGGGTTGCTAACTCTGGGCTGAGCAAATTCCTGGGGATTTTGAGGTGTGAATCCTGGGGAGGGCGGGGTTTGGGGAAGGAAGAGAGCTCTGGGGTATAATGCCATACAGTCCAGCCTCTAAAGGAGCATTTTCTACAGGGGAACTGATCTCTGTCATCTGGAGATCAGTTGCAATTCCAAGAGATCCCCACCTGGAGTCTGGCAAGCCTACTCTAGGCCCTGGTATATGTATATTTGTGTGTGTGTGTATTGTAACAGGCAAGAGGCTGTCCTGCCCCTGAAGGGAAAAAGACATCAGCTGTTTCATTCCTGAGCTCATGAGAGTGCAGCTCCAGCATCCAATCACCTTCTAGAGAGGAGAATGAATGTTGGAGGGAAGCACAGCAGCAATTAGTTCAGGTCTGCCTCAGTGAGAGAGCAATTTGAATGGCAGTTCTGCCTGGTAGTGTGCCAAGTGAATTAGCTCTATCTCTTGAATTGGGTAGAGTACCTCGTTGTCAGGCCTGTCTTTGGTGATAAGCAGAACTTATACCATTTAGTCTGAGTCTTGGGACAGTGCAGACTGGTGTGGATGGAATCCTGTGTGTTTGAAAGGACATGATCTAATGGCTAGTCAGTGAAAGCCTGTTTGTACCTATAAGCATTAAAGATAATTCAAACCACATTCTGAAGCCACTATCTTAAACTTATGTGCCTCAGCCAGGGTTCTCCTCTGACTGTCTGGAGACTTGTGCTGCTGATCCGGTCTGTAAAACAACCTTTAGATAAACAAATCTTTGTTATTTACATCAGGGGCATAGACGTCTCAATTTCCCAGGGGGCACAGGTCCACAGGTTCCCTGGTCCAACTCCACACTTAGTAATCTATATTAAATGTTTAAAATATGACATTATATTTTTAAAAAACATGCCATCAATAATTAATCATGTGGTTTCAAAAATATAATGTTTTCACTTTTAATAGACTGAAAGAGTTGTAATAGTCAAAGAAAGAAGACTGTGAGAGGAAAGATGTTATGAACTCCTTCACTGAGACAATTTGAATAAATATTTCATTCATGTATGAAAGGAAATGCTTCATCCCCCTCTCTCTTTTCCTTACAACCACCCAATGAAGCAGGTTAGGCTGAATGTCTGTGACTGGCCCAAAGTCAAATAGTATGCTACATGACTAAATGGGAACTTGAACTCTGGTCTCCCCAACCTTCGACCAACACTCTTAACCACTATACTACTTGCATACTGGATATTCAATATGAATCTCTAAATGCATCTCAGAATCCACAGTAAATCCACAGTAAACACTGGCTTCTCTGATACCCATATCTGAAATTATGGGAGCATTTGTTTGGCTGAAGAACTGCAGGATCGCCTCACTTTCTATATTTGGTGAACCAGCTTTATCTCCTCCCCCCTCATGTACAGACACACAGAGACAAAAGAAAAGGCTATTCCCATATCTTCCATTTCTTTTTATCTAAAGCTGAAAGTCTCAAGATACCAAAATCACCTTAACTTTACAGCATTTGAGCCACAGGTCTCTGCCCTCCGCCAAACATAGCTAAAGACAGAAATATTCCCATCCCCTGTATTTCTTTTTTGCTAAAGCTGCAAGTCCCAGGATACCAAAATCATCTTAATTTCCAGTACATTGTCTGTTTCAATGATCCACAGGTTAAAAGTAGGTGCTTTAGGTAGAACTTCCAAAGATACCAAGGAAAAAAATAAAATAGGGCAGTAGAGGGGTGCTCCTGTGGGGCAAGTAAATGTCCCAAAGCCCCACAGAAAGAAAGCAGAGCTGGGAGCCACTGTGTGAGTGGAGAGGATGCAACTGCACAGCTTAAGCCTAAGCAGCATTCATGATACTTCCTGGCAGGCCCCCTCTGGGAAATCCAGGGAGTGGGCTTGAGCCCTGCTGCCACCCATAGTTTATGCCCCCGATTTACATACAACTCCTGCCTTAGTGATCTCCCTGTTCTGCTCATTCAGCACAAAACTTACCTCATGGCAGTGAACCCAATATCTTTACACTTGCTACCCTAAAATCATCTTGTAACTAAGGGGAAGGTTTACAGTTTAAAACAGACCTGGTTCCCCAAAATCATAAGAGGACATGTAGATCCCCTCAGGTGATAGAAAAGGCCTGTCTCAGTATTCCTGTTTTATACATCTAAAATGTTTCGTGGCTAATCTCTTGCAAACTTTTGCAAGGAGCTCTGCTCTAATCTTTCTTCTTAGAAAGTTTGCCTAGTTTATGCTAATAGTCAAAAGCACTGTTTAGGAAATTCTGCAATACATTGTAGCACTTTAGATGAGTATACCCAGTGCCACAGTATACTTGGAGGTGTTGGTATGAGTCAAAAGTGGAAGAGGGGTTAAGCTGCCATAATGTCATTGGTCTGTGGCTATTCAAGGAATGTCAAATTCACCCAATTTGGTGAACCAAATTGGCAAATATGTCACAAGTCTTCAGATACTGCATTGCTTGTGTGTACCATAATGCATTTGCAGCCCTTATTGCTTGACACTGATGGCTTCCAAGGGCAAGGTAGGCAGGGATTCTGACTTGACTGTAGGCAGCTCCTCCTGTTCCTGTCGAGAAGCATTACAAGCCCCTAATGCTGCACCCATTATGGCCTCTGTGCCTTTGGTTAACAGATCTCTTTGTTTATCCTCTTTATCCTGATGATATCCATCCTAGATTTGCCAAACAGTTCAGATTTGCCTGCTTTCCACAAGGTTTTTACCAATCAACCAGGCTGTGTTTTGGAAGTGAACTTTTACTTTTGTCAGTTGCCTTTATAGTGACTCTTACAGAACTCTTTTAATTTTCAGGCCCTCCCCAGGTTGCTTCTGCTTTTCAGCAGTTCTAAGAATTGGCAACAAAACTGAATGCAGAGCCTGTTTTCCTCAAAACTTATAAAAACACACTTCCCAAAACTGGGGCGAGGGAGAGATTTCCATTTCTCTTGCTATGAAAGAGAGCCATTCCTCGCATTATTAACGTCATTCTCTGAAACAGGATGAAAAACAAAGTCTGCCAGCTCTCCTTTGCATGCATTCTCCACTGACAGATGATTGGACCAGCCCACCCTAGCTGAGCAGCATCCTGTTCCTACTACAGCAAGTTTGGAAGTGCTTGTCACAGCAGAGAACTGGGACAACAGACTGTAGTCCAGTAACACAGTTGACTCTGCTGAAGTGACTCTGCAGGATATAATTAACTTAATAGGATATAATTCACTTATGTAGAATCTACTATTATGATGGTCACTGTGTTGTCCTTAGGCTAATTATCACCCCCAGCAGGTATGGAATAGACCCACTTCTGGGTTGTACCATCTCAGTGTGAAAGTGAAGAGTTTCCTGAATGGACTGTTCCTCTATTCCTGTTGCAGATGACACAAAACTGATTGGGACTGCTAATTCTGAAGATGACAGAGTCAGGATTCAAAATGATCTCGATAGGCTGGAACAGTGGGCTGAGACAAATAAAATGAATTTCAGTAGAGATAAGTGCAAAGTCCTACACCTGGGCACAAAAAATCAAAGGCACAGATATAGAATGGGGGGGACTTGGCTTGACAGCAGCACATGTGAAAGGGATCTAGGTGTTCTGGTTGATCACAAGCTCAACATGAGCCTGCAGTGCTATGTGGCTGTGAAGAAAGCTAATGCAATCTTAGGATGCATTAACAGAAGCATTGTGTCCAGATCATGGGAGGTGGTAGTTCCGCTCTATTCTGCTATGGTCAGGCCTCACCTGGAGTATTGTATCCAGTTTTGAGCACCACACTTTAAGAAGGATGTTGACAAGCTTGAGCATATCCAGAAGAGGGCAACAAGGATGATGAGAGGGTTTGAATCCAAGTCTTATGAGGAAAGGCTGAAAGAGTTGGGTATGTTTAACCTGGGAAAGAGAAGACTTAAAGGGGACATGATTGCAGTCTTCAAGTATTTGAAGGGCTGTCATGTAAAAGATGGAACAGATCTATTATCTCTTGCTCCGGATTGCAAGACTAGATCTAATGGGTGGAAATTACAAGGGAGTCGTTACCGGTTAGATATCAGGAGAAACTTCCTAACTGTAAGAGTCGTTGAGCAGTGGAACAGTCTGCCTCAGGAAGTGGTGGATGCTCCTTCCCTGGACGTTTTCAAGAGGAGGCTGGACGACCATCTTTTGGGTATGTTGTAGGTGTGTAGGGCTATCTTTTGGCTATGTTCCTGCAGAATGCAGGGGGTTGGACTAGATGACCTGCAAGGTCCCTTCCAACTCTAGCAGTCTATGATTCTATAATATAAAACAAGCGTATAAGAGAGGAAGGGTGTAGCCCAATCCTAGGAGTCAGGTTGCCAGGTCTTGCCTTGGCTGGAGTGGGAAATTGGGGAACATTGGGGGGGGAGATGTCATGTGACATCCCCGAGGCAGTGACATCACCCAGAAGTAATGTTATTGCACCAGGGATGTCACACTAGGGATGCTCTGGTATTTGGGCAAACTATGTTTTTTTCAGAGTTTGCTCAAATACCAGAGCATTCCCACATGATGTCCCTGGCACAATGACATCACTTCTAGGTGACATCATTGCATTGGGGCCAGGTGTCATGGGCTAGTCTGCTTTAACTGAAGAGCACTCAGCTGATAATCATAACAACCCTGTCAGCACCTCTGAGACTCAGCTGGCTGATGCTCCTAACAACCCTGAGACAGAGGAGGCAGGTCCTAATGCCCCAGTTGCTGAAGACAGCCGCATGAACACTGGGAACACAGAAGAGACAACCCAGAGAGGTGGCGCCTCAACAACCCAAGATCTTGGGAAGCTAGGGGAACACAGGAGGAGGCAGGCATGCTTGGAGCTCCTTGAGGGGAGGTAGAGCGCACGCCTTGCTGCCCAGCGACTGCCAGATCAAGATGAATGCCTGGAGTTAATAGACAGTGCTCTCGCAAGCAATGAAAACCAGCTGTGAGCTGCCATTGAAGGATGGGGTTTCAGAGGGGGAAGGCATGGGAGCAACTTGTCACCTTCCTGGAGACACACAACCACCCCGCCTGGACCTGTTTCTGGCTGCTACTCTTGAACCTTTGGCTTTGACCTCAGACCTGCTTGATGATGCCTCTTGGACCTGCTTGAACTCTGTTTCTTGGACCCCTGGCTGTCTTCCCATGTGTATGACTCTTGGACTGAAGTCCTGACTTACGCTTCTGGTTAGTGATTCTGTCTCATCCCCTTGGTCTTGGCTAAGTCTGCTCTGACCCAGGACACCGGCTGGCAGTGGGCTGAAGCCCCAAAAATCGGGGGGTTTCCCAGCACCACCAGGGGAATGGCAACACTACCCAGGAGGGTTGTAGCCCTTCTTCCCTGCCATGCCACTTTTCCATGTGTAGGGAATCTTTATTTTTTGGAGGAGGATTTGGCCATGACAGTCCTCATCTGTCATCTGAAACAGTTTTGCCCAAATACCAGTGCCACCCTGACATATCTGTTGTTAGGTTCAAATTAGATGCAACTGAACAGAAATCCCAGTTTACGATCTTTCCTTGACTATATTTCTGTTATGTGACCACAAGCAAGCATACTATAAGTCCTTCCAGGCTTGCACTTCATCCAAGAAGTCCTCAGGTTCTTTCCAACTGGCAGTGCAATGACATGTGGGGAGGAGGATAGAAAATATCTCCTTTGTTTAGGCTGTATCTAGCTTCAACCCAGTCTCCAAACTACTTCTGTAGCCAAACCCTGCAACATATGTCATACAAAAGGAGTGTTTTATATTACGTGCACATCATAGAGTACAGCACAAAAGACTGATCCTGCATTTCTACTACAGGCCCCCTGTGTGTGTGTGTGTTATTTTCTGTAACTTATGAATAGACTTTCCAAAAGTTCCTGATTTCAAAGAACTGTTCTTTGCTTAGTATTAATAGAAATAGTAATGGGAAAGAAGAGATGCATCATGCTTGCAAAAAGCAATTAAAATGTATTATGTTGCAAGGATGATATATTTTGATCAAGTACTAATCATGCCAACACATGTACACTGTCATTTTCTTCAAGTCTTACAATATGTTTGCTATTTTTGAGTTTTTCTGGTAGCAGTCCTATTTGTGAAGTACATTTGCATTTCTGGGGGTGGGGGGAGATAGTAAACATTCAACCTGGAGAGCCTTCCTGAGAAACCAGTCCTCATTAGGGTTGCCTCCTGGCAATTGATGGGGAACGGGGGGACTTACTGGGAGCGAAGAGAGGCCCAGCTGATGTTGCAGTGATGTGTCTACATCACTTTAAACATGACCTGGAAGTGATGCCATCATGTCAGGGTGACACTCTGCTATCTGGGCAAATACTCTATAGTAAATTTGGCTTCTACCATACAGAATTCACATTCCTGGGATCCAAGATCATTGCAGACTGTTACTGCAGCCAGGAAATTAAAAGATGCCTACTCCTGGAGAGGAAAGCAATGGCAAACCTAGATAGCATAATAAAAATTAGAGACATCACCCTGTCAACAAAAGTCCGTATGGTCAAAGCAATAGTATTCCCAGTAGTAATGTATAGCTGTGAGAGTTGGACCATAAGGAAGGCTGAGCACCGAAGAACAGATGCTTTCGAATTATGGTGGTGGAGAAGAGAGTCCCCTAGACTGCAAGGAGATCAAATCAGTCAATCCTAAAAGAAATCAACCCTGACTGTTCCCTGGAAGGCCAGTTACTGAAGCTGAAACTCAAATACTTTGACCACCAAATGAGCAGGGAGCATTCACTGAAGAAGACCCTGATGCTGGGAAAGACTGAAGGTAAAAGAAGAATGGGACGGCAAAGGATGAGATAGTTAGACAGTGTTATCGATGCAATGAACATGAAATTAAACAAACTCTGGAGGATAGCAAAAGACAGGAGGGCATGACATGATGTGGTCCACGGGGTCACAAAGAGTCAGACTCGACTGTGCAACTGAACAACAACATAGAATTTTTCCCCAAATACCAAAATGTCAATTTGACATAGCTGACGTGATGGGTGATGTAGACACATTGATTCAACATCAGCTGGGTCTCCTCTTTTTCTAGATAAGTCCCCCCACCAGCTGATTGGTAGTAGGGTGGTGGGACCTTGCAGCAAGGGACTCCTGCTTCCACCAGGGGGTGTGGCAATCCTAGTCCTCATAGGTGCAAGCAGTTATTTACACTTCTTTGTTTTTTGCATGAATAATAATAACTAGGGCAGGGGTGTCAAACATGTGGCTCACAGGACAGATCAGGCCCTGGGAGGGCCCCAATCCAGCCTGCAAGACCCTGGCCATTTCCTGCTTCCTTTTCAGTTCTGCTGCTGCTGCCATGTCACAGCTTGCTTTATCAGTCTCTCTCAATCGCACAGGAGAGATAGATAGGCAAGCCTCTCCAGTGCAATTGAGAGACTCTGGTAAAGAACTCACTGAGGCTCCTCCCCCTCCTCCTCCCAGGGAGAGGGAGGGAACAACTAGAGCTTGCTTCCTGTAGGAGACAAAGAGAAGCCTTTCTTTCCTTCCACTGGCTGAGGCTCCTCCCTGAAGGGAGGGAGGGGATGAGAGAGAGTTTGCTTTGCTGGGCTGCTGCAATCACATGGGAGAAATACCAAGCACCTTTAAGACCAACAAAGTTTTGATCAAGGTATGAGCTTTGTGTGCCTTGCTACAGTGTGAATGTGTTTTGTTGGGCTCTTTATGCCAGGGCTCTCCTGGGTGCAACTGGGTTCCCTCACCCTTTTCACTGTATTTTATTTGGCCCCCCCGAAGGGGATTTTTTATTGCTTTTTTATAATAGACTACAAACTATAACTAAGAAAGGTGGGGGGGACTAACATTAGGGAGAAAGAAAAGAAAACCCACACTACACTAGAAACCCAAGAGTAGGAGATCATTAGCCCAGTTAGAATCTATGTTAGTAAACAATGAACACAATGAGTACTGTCTGTCTTTCCCTAATTAAAAATTAGCTGGTTACTTGTTATGAGAGAATTCCAGAGCATCTCCCAGACTCGCTTCATAAAGGCGATCTCCAGAGTCCTTCTGCCTTTACTTAGGCTTTCTATCGCTAAATGAATAAGTTGGTTTTTGGGCACCAGCACCCTCTTCTGCAGCCAAGTCTTCATCCATCTCCGAGGGTGCAGAGCCACTCGAACCAGTTTCACCGTCTTCTTTGGTTCCCAGGTGGCGTTTGAGGAATTCTTTAGCCTTGTACACAGAGTCAATCTTCTCTCTCTTGTCATGCATTTTAAAGATGACTCCCTCTGGGACCGCCCATTTGTATCCAATTTGGTTAGTTTGGAGAAAGAGTATCAAGTCCTTGTAACTTTTCCGTTTTTGATGAATTTCAAATGGAATGTACTTTAAGACCTTGATAATATCATTCCCCATTTTCAGTGGAGTTGCTGAGGTTGCTTTTAGAATTGCATCCCTAGTACGTCTTCTAAAAAATCTGACTGATATTTCTCCAGGTAGGCTATTCTTTTTGGTGTAATTAGAATACACCCTGTACGCTGCTTCAATATCGTGCATTATTTCATCTGCTTTTAAGCCTACTACAGGTGCGAAGAGATCACTAAGAAGCTTCTTCAAATCTTCTTTCAGGGATTCAGGAACTCCCTGGAATCTCAGGATCATGTTAGCTTTCTCCATTTGCAAGGACAGTAGCCTGTTTTCCTGATGATTTTGCTTATTTGTCACTTGATCCACTCTCTTCTTCAGCATCTTGTGTTCAGAGTGCATCTCTTTCACTACTGCCATCGTCTGCTCCGTCTGTTTGACAGTCTCGGCCACCTGGAGCTGTTGTGCTGCCAGAGTCTGGTTGAGAATGGTTAACTGCTGGTTAATACCAGCGAGTTGGTCCATAACAGGCTTGAGCGTATCCGCTAGTAGTCTCATGACATCCGCTCCCTCCTCTTCTGGCCTAGGACTTTGGCCACCCAAAGGCTTTGGTTTCGCTCCTTTCCTCCTTGCACCCAACATCTTGGATGATTGTTTACAAAAGCCAACTGCTTTTTCACCACCTCTGAAAATCGCTTATATGTTAATCTGCTCTGGTAAGTCTTACAAAACAAGATAAACTTTCAGTTTTTCCCTGCCCCCTCTCTTTTTCTGCTACTTTGCCGCTTGCGCGGGGGGGGGAATCACTCTGTACCGATCCGAGGGGGCCCCAGAAAATTCACCAGTTCTTTGATAATTCGGTTACATCCGACTCACATTCATTGCCGGTCACTTTCAGCCTCACCAAGATCCACGCCTCTAGCTCTATCTCCTCTGTTTGCCCCGGTTAACCTAGCTTACACCATTCAGCCACTCAGCGTTAGGACTGTCAGGGCAGAGGAGCACCTCAATTCACTGGCATTCCACCATTGAAGAGGCTACTCCTTCAAAGCCCTATGGCTTGGAACCCCCCCAGGGGTTCTGTGGGGGGCCACATCAGTAGCCCCCCTCCAAACCACTGGTGTGCAAATTGCTCTCCCGAGCTCTGGGGAGAGCGACTGCCATCACCACGCCATAAACTGGAACCCCCTTTTCACTGTATTCATGCCCTCATGATCCAGTCTTTCTCAGTAAGAAAGCAGTGTGAACTATTTTAGAGGAGGAATAACAACAAGCCAGTGAGGTGGATTAGGCTGAGAGTGTGTGTCCAGACCAGCACATTTCCTTTGTACGAAGCTGTAGTTATTTCTCTGGGGAAGAGTATAGTTTTGTAGACAAACACATGGCCCTCAGTCTGTGTCAGGATGCCTTCTCAGGTTCTTGACCAGCACATGAAGCAACTTATGTACAAAACGTTGCAATGCCCAGTCATTTCATGTTTCCCCCTGAGTCTTAGGCTCATATCACTGAGCATGAAATTTCTGTAATTAATGTCAATAAATCAAAAGCAGGTTTGCAGCTTACAGCATACTCAAGACTGCTACAGCACAGACATTTTGATGCAATAATTAAGAGCAAGAGGTGTCAGTTATCAGAGACTGTTAAGTAGACAAAATATTGCAAGAGTGCTAGTGTTTTAAGCATGTCTTATTTAAAGTTTAAAAAATCTTTGTGTTTGTCTGTGTCCTTTAAAAAGTTTATATCTTTGCTAGCTGACATTACATTTTATGGCACACAGGGCCCAGCCCAACAAGATCACATTTATATCAGATATGGTCCTCATAACAAATGAGTTTGACATCCCTGAACTAGGGTGTTTTCATATGTGACACTGAGAACTTTGCATTCCCTGGTCTGTAATATGTATATAAATAGGGTTTTTTTAATAAGTATTTTATTGATTTTGTAATACTATTAGGTATGGGGAAAGGTTACTATATCCCTATCTCTAAATTCTATGGGAAGTGGGAAAGGCAAACTAATACAATACAAACCACTGGAATGGAGAAGGTAAACTAGAACTCTAACTCTGGCTGAATTCAGACTGGCAATTTGCCCCACTATAGCCACGTTTCAGCCACGTTTCCCAAGCAATTAAAGGGGGCATTCACACAGGCACATCTGCCTGGTGTTCCCCACCCCTAAGCAACCCGTGCTGTTCCGCTTTGCTCCCGGGATTAAAATATGCCTGTTGAAAGTGGTGGCAAATCCCAGAGAGTGCCTTTATTCCACTGCATTCCACTTCCCAGAAGTGTGAACGCTCAGCCTAAAAGCCAGGAGCAACCCGCATTGCACATAAGACAGCAGTGATATGATTGGCTGTGCTCCGCTCTACTGCCCAATGCAGTGCCGGCGCAACAGGATCCCCCCCAAATCGGCCAGATGGCTATGTGTGTATGAGCCAATTTACCAAGAAAAAGCCGTTTACAGCCGCGCCTCTGGGCCAGCAGTCTGAACACTCCTGCACACCTTTGTACTATCTATGCCAATAAAAGTTGCGTATTTGTGTATTTGCATATTTGCATAATCTTATAAACCTCAATCATGTCACCCCTCAGCCGTCGTTTCTCCAAGCTAAAGAGCTCCAAGTGTTTTAACCTTTCTTCATAGGGAAAGTGTTCCAACCCTTTTATCATTCTAGTTGCCCTTCTCTGCACTTTTTCCAATGCTATAATATCCTTTTTGAGGTGTGGTGACCAGAACTGTACACAATATTCCAAATGAGGTCGCACCAATGATTTATACAGGGGCATTATGATACTGGCTGATTTGTTTTCAATTCCCTTCCTAATAATCCCCAGCATAGCATTGGCCTTCTTTATTGCACTTACACACTGTCTAGACATTTTCACTGAGTTATCTACTACGACTCCAAGATCTCTCTCTCGGTCAGTCTCTGCCAGTTCAGATCCCATTAACGTGTTTTTATATTTAGGATTTTTGGCTCCAATGTGCATCACTTTGCACTTGGTCACATTGAACCCCATTTGCCACATTGCCGCCCACTCACTCATCCTTGACAGATCCCTTTGGAGTGCCTCACAATCCTCCCTGTGCCCCCTGAACAACTTCATGTCATCACCCTGAACAACTTTGTGTCATCTGCAGATTTTGCCACTTCACTGCTTACTCACAATTCCAAATCGTTAATAAACAAGTTAAAAAGCATCGGACCGAGTACTGATCCCTGTGGCACCCCACTGCTTACCACCCTCCACTGAGAAAGTTTCCCATTTATACTCGCTCTCTGTTTCCTATTTATAAGCCAGTTTTTGATCCACAAGAGGACTTGTCCTTTTATCCCATGACTATTGAGCTTACTTAGGAGCCTTTGATGAGGAACTGTATCAAAAGCTTTCTGGAAGTCAAGGTAAATAACATCTATTGGGTCCCCCTTGTCCACATGTTTGTTCACTCCCTCAAAAAACACTAACAGGTTAGTGAGACAAGATCTTCCCTTACAGAACCCATGCTGAGTCTGCCTCAATAGTTTTTGTTCATCAATGTGCCTACTAATTCTTTCCTTAATAACAGTTTCCACCAACTTGCCGGTATTGATGTCAGACTGACTGGCCTGTAATTTCCCGGATCTCCCCTGGAGCCCTTTTAAAGATGGGAGTGACATTAGCTACCTTCCAGTCCTCAGGAATGGAGGCAGATTTTAAAGAAAGATTACATATTTTTGTCAGGAGATCCACAAGTTCACATTTGAGTTCTTTCAGAACTCTCAGATGAATGCCATCCGGGCCTGGTGATTTATTAGTTTTTAAATTGTCCATCAGTCGTAGGACTTCCTCTCTTGTCACCGCAATCTGATTCAGGTCTTTCAAACCCCCTCCCAAAATCAGTGGTTCAGGAGTGGGCAAGCACTTCTCCTCTTCCACAGTGAAGACAGAGGCAAAAAATGCATTCAGCTTCTCAGCCATTTCCCTGTCATCCTTCACTACTCCTTTTACCCCTTGGTCATCCAAGGGCCCCACTGCCTCCCTAGCTGGTTTCCTACTTCTAATGTATTTGAAGAAAGTTTTATTGTTCGCCTTTATGTTTTTTGCTATATGCTCCTCATATTCCCTTTTTGCTTGCCTGATCACAGACTTGCATTTTAATTGCCACAGCCTGTGTTCCCTTTAATCAACCTCACTGAGACTAGCTTTCCACTGCTTAAAGAAATCCTTCTTACCTTTTACAGCTTCCATTACTTTATTTGTTAACCATGCAGGCTTTTTTCTATACCTATTTGTGCCTTTCCTAACCTGCGGTATATATTTTTTCTGAGCTTCTAGGATTGTATTTTTAAATAGTCTCCAAGCTTCCCCAATGGTTTTGACCTTTTCCACTTTTCCTTTCAATTTCTCCCTCACATGTCCCCTCATACCAGAGAAGTTACCCCTTTTAAAGTTAAAAGTGGTTGCGTCAGTCTTTTTGGGCAACTCTCTATTTGTACAGATGTTAAACTCAATGACATTATGGTCACTGTTCTCATTATGGTCACTGCACCTTTGTCTCCTAGTGATACAGAGCTGTTATTGCTTGCAAAAAATTAACAAAAAATAATAAAGAGTTGCATTAACTATCTAGTCAGCAAAAACTGCCACAATTATCTTGGTTTTAGGGTCTTTTCTTCTTACATGTTTTTTTTCCTCGGGGTTTGGGAGTGGCTGCCCCTTTCTCTGATTCCAATGTATCTAAAGAACTATAAAGTTTAGAACTGTCACTTGATGAATCCTGTGAGTAGGATTCTTATTCTTATTCTTCTTCCTCCTCTTCCATTTTAGATTACTTATCCTTGTTGTGTTGCTTGAGGTTAAAGTATTGGTCTACAAACTTTTCGCCTTAGGAACAGTGTCAATACTGATTTTTTTATCTTTATATTTAAAACTCAGTCCTTCAGGAAATAACCATCTGTAAGGAACTCCTTCCTTCTGAAGAGAAAGAGTAAGTTCCCTGTAAAGTCTCCTCTGTTTTCTGATTTCAAAGGAGATATCCTTCAAGATTTTTATCTCTTCATTCTTGATTTTTAAGGGTTTCCCCTGTGTAGATTTCAGCACCAGATCTCTGGTAGACGGTCTGGTGAATTTTAAACATATTTCTCCCAGGAATTTATTTTTTTTATAAAGTCTGGATAAGCTCTGTAAACCCAGTCCATCTCCTTAATTAACTCTTCCTGTTTGTAATCCATTATTGGAGCCAAAGTCTCTGCTAAGAGAGCCTTTAAATCCTCATTCTTTTCTTCTGGGATCCCTTGGAAACGTAGAATGTACATGGATCTTTCCAGCTGGAGCTGCGTTAGCTGTGTTAGCTGTGTTTTATTGGAGGATCTCTCTTTCTCTGCTTCATCCGCTTTTTATTAATACTCTCAGTCTGTTTTTCCATCTTTTTTAACGTCTTTTCAGTTGCTGAAGTCCTTTTATCCATTTGAGCCATTTGCTTTTGCAAATTATCCATTTTAGCCCTGAGAGTCATCTGTTCCATTAGGGGGCGCAGCGCATTCACCAACCATGTAGACATATCTACTGTTACTTCCTGGTTGTGGGAGGGAGTCATTGGTTGGCTATTTCCGGTTGACTTTTTTTCTCCAGACCCGCCTTCCACCCTCTCCCAGCCATAATATCAACAAGAAGTAAGTTTCCCAAAACAAAGTAAAAGTTAACTGAATTTAATCCGCTTCACATTATTGTGCAGTTTTTGATTTTGCTGATATTCTGATGCGTTTAGCTTAATTCAAAGTTTTTAATTCCCGTTTTGAAACCACCTTGCTTTAAATGGGGGGAGTGGATTCTTGAATTTCCTCCCTCCCCCGCCACTTTGCACTTAGGCACTTCTAATTTCTCCCAAGGTTCTTATAGACACTTTGAATCACCTGAGCTTTGCTTAACTCATGCTTTGAAGCCTTGGAAGTCTTTTAGAAGCATTTCAAAACTTTTGACCATGTCTGCTCGTCCGGCAGTCATCTCTCAGCACCATGCTGGCTCTGCGGCGACAGGACCTTTCAGGGAAGAAGGTGAGCCTCAATTCCTTGGCTGTCGCCTTGGAAGAGGCTCTCCTCAGCTCCCCAGGCTGAGGATCTCCTACAGAGATCCCAGGAGGGTCTGAGATGCTCTCAGACCCTTCCCAGCTGAGTCTCGGCTCACCCCCATTGGAGTGAGATGGGGTGCAGCCAAACAGCGAAATGCTTAAACCGGAAGTCAATATAAATAGCTATGTAGTGGTGGAAAGTGCCATCAAGTTGCAGCCAATTTATGGCAACCCTGTATGGTTTTTAAGGCAACAGAGCATTCAGAGGTGTTTTGCCATTGCCTGCCTCTGCATAGCAACCATGGACTTCCTTGGTGGTCTCCCATCCAAATACTAACCAGGGCTGACCCTACTTAACTTCTGATGAGATTGAGCTAGCCTGAGCTATCCAAGTCAGGGCACACTGGCTAGAACAAAAGAAAGTTCACTATTCTCAGCCCCAGATTAAGGATATTTGCATATGTTTGCAAACAGTGCAAGGGAGACTTAATTCCAAAGCATTTGTAATGCCATGCATAAAAATGTTCTCATATTTGGGGGGGGGATCTTCCTTGTCCCTGAAGGGCATTTTTGAAAGATCTGTATGTCATAAATATGTATAGCTCCTGCATAGCAAAGTATTACTATATTCAGAACTGAAAAATCTCCATATACATGCACTAGTACTAAAATGTTTAGACAGAATGAACATGTAACACCGGTTTTAGGGCCCTGGTATGTTGATTCAGTGCTTCCAAGCCACACAGCCATGTTCTGTTCTTTGTTTCTAATGCAACAGACTAAAGGAACTAGGCACAGTAAAGAGGCACAAAATCCCTCAAAAAACATGGTGCGCTCTATTTTTTTCATTCTGTGTGTATATGATAAAGCACTGGACTGAAAGTGTGGTGAGATTCTATATGTTTGGATGGGTTTGACCAATATTAGATCCACCAAGTATCACAGATGACTGTATCAAATGCTACTGATAGGTCTAACAGTACCAGCAACAATCGATTTTCCTTTTTCCAACTGTAATATATCTGGAGTATAAGAATAAGGATGCTACTAGCATATCCCTAGTTTCACCTATGAAATACCAGAGGATGCAGGTAATTACATACGAATTTTCTTTTCTTCCCAATCTTTTCTTCCCAAACTTAGGGTCTAGAACACCCAGGTTCAAATCCCTATCCTGCCATGTAAGCTTGCTGGGTGATGCTGGGCCAGTCACACACTCTCAGTCTAACCAACCTCAAAAAAGTCATGAAGTCTAAGAGGAGGATGTTGTCCACAGTTGGGAGTCCACAGTAGGGAGAAAACTTGGTATAAATAAAATTAAAAGAGCAAAGTTTCTGAAGTGCTTTGTTCCAAGATTTTGGATTGGCTTTCTAGGTAAGTAGGCCAGACAGTATCAGCCAGGTATAAGTGGCACACTACATTGATCTACCTTTTACAAAGACTTTATATCACAGAATCACAGAAAGCAGTTCTGTTTAAAGCAGTTGCCTGGGGGCAGGACAACATGTATAAGGGTTATGGAGATGGGGAAAGGGGTTAACTCTTTTCCCCATGCTCTTTACCTCATCAAACTTACCCCTTGAAGCTACTATAAATTGGGTTGCCAACTGTCAGGTGGCACCTGGAGATCTATCACTATTACAATTCATCTTCAGATGACCAAGATCAGTTCGCCTGGAGAAAATGGCTGCTTTGGAGGATGGATTCTATGGCACTGAATGCCGCTGACATCCCTCCCCTCCTACAATCCTGGCCCTCCCCAGGCTCCACTCCCCAAATCTCCAGATATCTCACAACCAGGAGCTGGCAACCCTAACTATAAGTTACAATGGAGAAAACAGATGTGTACAATACAGGTACTTGTCTTCTTTCCATGAAGTATAGATAATAAGAACTTGGGAGAAAGAGTTCAGTTAGGGAAAGGATTTAACGGGAAAGGGATTCCCCAGCATTGCAGCTCTTCTGCCCTCCCCCATGCTTTGAAGTCTTTAAGAAAACCCTGGGACCTGATCATGGACATTGTGTATAATGCTCAGTTTAAGCAAGCCCTGAAAATTTTTTTAAAAAGTGATTAGTCTCTTGGGTGATCTCAGTCAGGCACTTTCTGTGTTCCCTGTGCATTGAGTGAAGAGTCTTAATGAAGGGAAGTCTATGAAAACTCCACCTGTTCTTGCACACTTCCTGTAAGTTCTGCATGTCTCACAGGGAACATCTTTAAACAGCCATCTCTCTCAATTACGACTGTGGCAACATTACTAATGAAGACATTTTAGCTTCACGCACCTGCATGCATCACTAGGCAAGCTAGAGAACTTATACCCAGAGCAGGAGGGGGACTCTTGAGCCATGGCTGGATGCGTATTCTTTGAATAGGCACCTTGCCATGAAATAGGTATCCACAAAACCTTCCCCAAGGCTGGGGTGTGAGTGCAGCCCTCTGAAATGTGCTGATGCTCCAGGCATACAATGCATCTTTCTTAACCTGCTCAGTGCCATATTCTCCTCTGCTATGCACCCACAAGCTGCTTCTGCCAAGTAAAGTTCCACCAAGAATTCCAATCAGCTGTGCAAACTGTGAGTGACATCATGTGCTGAATGAATGCGCAGTGCCAAGGTATTAATTGATTGATTCAGTTCCCTTTTGTAAAGCCTGGGCAGCTTGATGTTGAGGGACAGAACTATCTCAAGAAGACAGGAAGTGATCTAGACATTACAAGCCCTTTCGCAAAATAATAAATCTATGAAAAATTTTGATTTTGCTGAAGCAAATAGACAGAAGCAAATTTCACAAACTATTTGTGCTTTTTCTTTTTTGTTGTTGTTTTGTTTAACTATTTCCATGTTTGGATCAGATGGAAAAGGAAATGTGATTCATCAGTTAATTATCCCACACATCATAAAAATGTGAGACAGGACTGGTTAGGCCCCCCAAGTATGCCTCCCTTAGGACCAAGATATATGTGAGGATTTCAGTATTGTGAACAGAACTCCCCAGTGTTCTTCCCCCTTTCTAAATAGGAACTGCATAGTGCCCTAATTCAGATTTTACGACATGTGGAAAGAGAGGTATTTCCTCCTTCCCCCCCGCCCCAGCTGTTTTCTTAAACTGAAACCATCCTGTAGAGTTGCTATGTATCTTGTTGTAGCAAACACACAAACATTTTGTATGTTGTTTGGAATTTTGCTCCAATTGAGCATATGATCACCTCCCAGGATTTTCCTGCCTCTTGTGCATCTGTCTTATCCAGGTCCCTTAACCTTGTGACTTGGGCTCACAGATACATTTGTAGTAGATGGCTGGAAAACTGTTACTGAAAGAATACCATCACACACGCACTCCATCAACATTTCAGTTTGAAACTAGAGAAAGATGGGAGCATTAATTACTGTACCTGCATCTCCTGCTGGATGGACATGGAAATTATGGTGGCTGCCTTCTTTTTAGCTTAATGGCAGAGGCAGCTGTGGCTGTGGTGGTAACTGAGTCGGCAGCTGATGACAGCTCCAGCTAGGGTTGCCAGTCTCCCAGAACTGCAACTGATCCCCAGACTAGAAAGATCAGTTCTCCTGGAGAAAACAGCAGTTTCAGAAGGTTGACTCAATAGCATCACATCCCCGCTGAGCTCCCTCCCAGCCCCAAACGCCTCCCTCCCCAGGCTCTGTCCCTGTATCACCAGGAATTCCCCAACCCAGAGTCCCAGCTCCCGATGAGTTATGGCCAGTGTTCCCTCTAAGCTGAGTTAGTGTGAGCTAGCTCACAGTTTTTTAGCTTCCGGCTCACGCATTTTTGTCTTAGCTCAGGAAGGGTGGCTCCAGAGCAAACTAATTTATGCAGTAGCCAAATCACTCACTCACAACTTTAATGCCAGTCACTCACAAATTAGAATTTTTGCTTACAAGACTCTACAGCTTAGAGGGAGCATTGCTTATGGCTAGTTGTAGTTCCACATACCTGTATCAAAATTTGTTTTAAATAGTTCCCTTAAACACTTACAATCTCTTTGTTTATATTTAAAAAGTAAAACATGTAAAGATTGAGCTGGCACACACAAACAAGCTGTGCTGGTCCCATGACAACATCAGTCTTCTGCCTCACTGCAAATCACCTCTTTTTCAACCACCTCCAAACTGCTGCTCTTCAGTTCATCCTGCGCACACTTGTCTGAGCATCAGTCTTGACTGGCAAATGTGACTTTCACACTTCCAGATGCTATTCGATTGTTCTCTTCATTGTTCTACACCTAATCTATGCAGTGGAATGGAGTCCCTCTAACCAATAAGGGGTCTAGCTTGGAGCCTGTGTCTACCATATTATGTACCAGCTGGGAGTAATTTTCTCTGAACCTGAAAAGTTATGATAGACTGTCTCTGAGCATGCACAGAGTACACCTGCTTCTATAATGAGTCACTACAACTAGTTCTCACATTAGGACTGAGGGACTGAGGATTAAACAATGGCTATGACAATGTATGATAAACTGCAGCATGAAGTAATCAGTTGCTGCACTGAGTGATCAATTATTTCTACCTGTTCCCTAATCAGTCTCTCTGGGACTAATATGGCAGATAATTGAGCTTCTTCCTACAGTGGCTGTTTGCTTGTTTAATCTGCCCCATTTGTAAGAGAGATTGGTATTTCTTTGTCTTTTAAACATAGGTAGTCAGCTCTGAAAATCGTGACCACCTGTGGCACAGCTCTGATGGTTAGTTTTGTTGATGGTTAGTTCTGTGCAAGGGAACTTTAGTCTGTCCCCTTCTGTTGCCATCTTCTGCCAGTGGGTGAATACTTTCACTGGAGTAATTCTGCATAGGATTGTGCTCTCAGTCCAACAATCTGTTTTGACAGGATAGCCTGGAATAAAGATTCAGCTGCCCTTTTCATCTCATTTTTCCTCCAAGGAGCTCAGGGCAGCTTACGTGGTTTCTCCCTGTTGTGTACCAACTTAGACCAAGCGTGGCTTTCCTGCACATGCGGTCAGCGAAGTGACCAGAGCTTTGATCTAGGAAACAATGGACACAGGATCCTGGTAACAACCTATTGGCTGCCTAGGATCCTAAAGGAACCCAATCAGAGATGGGATTATGTAAATAGCCAATCACGGGTGTATGGGTGTGTGCAGTGTTCCCTCTAAGCTGAGTTAATGTGAGCTAGCTCACAGTTTTTTAGCCTTCGGCTCACACCTTTTTTTCTTAACTCAGTAAGGATGGCTCCAGAGCAAACTAATTTATGCAGTAGCCAAATCACTTGCTCACAACTTTGATGCCTGTAGCTCACAAAATAGAATTTTTGCTCACAAGACTCCACAGCTTAGAGGGAACACTGGGTGTGTGTGGATGGAGTTGTTGTTGTACATTTAAGCAGCCCACGGGCTTGCCCTGTATGTCTGTATCTTCTGAAATCACTCTTTAAAAAGCCGCTGGGTCTCTCTTTATGGGACTTTCAAAAGAACTCGGTCGCCATCAAGGGGTGGGGCAAATTTTGAGTACAATACAAGGGTTTTAAAGGGCTTCTAGAACTGTTGGTGGTTGAGGGGAAGCTCACGAGCCTCCTGGGTCTTTCGTGGTTTGGGACCCTAGGGTTGGGTGTGATGGGCTTAAACCAGGTGTGGTATGGGGACTTCGATGTGGTGTATAATGAATTCCCAGAGGTCTTTGACGGGATGCTAGGGTGGTACATGGGTCCCTTGGTTTCCCTGGACTTAGACCCCCTGGTGAGGCCAGGCACCCCCACCGGCGTTATGACCAAAAATTGAGGTGGAGCTTGATCACTTGGTGGAGCAAGGGGTTCTTGAACCAGTGCCCCACGCCAAATGGGAAACGCCAGTAGTCATCCCAATCAAACCAAATGGGGACATCCGCATCTGCGTGGATTACAAATGCACACTCAACAAAGCCCTACAAGACCATGCGTATCTGGTACCGGTGGTCAGCCAAGTGTTGGCGTCATTGGCGGGGGGCCGGGTTTTTGAAAAATTAGATTTGGCCCAGGCCTACCAGCAACTTCTGGTGGATGATGCCATCACAGAAGTACAGACCATTGTTATGCACAGGGGGGCTTTCAAGGTGATACAATTGCAATTTAGCATGAGTGTGGCCCTGGGGATTTTCCAGAATTTAATGGACTGCCTTCTTAAAGGAATCCCCAGAGTCCAGCCCTTTTTTGACAATGTTCTGATCGCTGCCCTGGACTTGGAGTCCTTCGCTGAGCAGCTCAGGTCGGTGATGAAGCGTTTCAGCGAAGTGGGGTTGAAGGTTGAAAGGGAGAAATGTCTTCTGGGGATCCCATAAGTGGAGTTCCTGGGGTTCTCCATGGATGCTCAGGGCATCTTTCCCACTCCCGAGAAGGTCCAGGCGATCGTCAAGGCTCTAGCACTGTCTTCCAAAGTGGAGCTACAGGCATTTCTTGGACTGCTGAATTTCTACCACACCTTCTTGCCCCATAAAGCGGCAGTAGCCGAACCACTCCACAGACTTTTAGACAAGCACGCTCCTTGGTCCTGGGGTGCCAAACACACAGCCGCGTTCTCAGCCATAAAAGAGTGCTTGGTGTCTAATGCTGTTCTTGCACACTTTGATGAGTCACTGCCAGTGATGTTAGCTTTTGATGCTTCTCCGTATGGGATTGGGGCGGTTCTGGGCCATGTACAGGATGACGGGCAGGAAGTACCGGTTGCTTACTACTCCCAGATGCTATCGCAGGCAGAGCACAACGATGCACAAATTGATAAAGAAGCCCTAGTGATCGTGGCGGGGGTCAAGAAATTCCACAGTTACCTCTACGGATGCCCATTTACGATTGTCACCAACCATAAACCCTTGCTGGGCTTGCTGGCCCCAGATCATCAAAAACCTCAGATGCTGTCCCCTGGTGTCCTGCGCTGGTCCTAGCGGGCTACCAATATACTCTCACACATAGGCCCAGCAAGGCGATGGGCCATGCTGACATGCTCAGCTACCTTCCCCTACCGTCATGCGATCCGGATCCAGCCCCGGCCCACCACATTGCCCTGGTTGAAGATTTACCTGACAGGCTGGTCCTCGTCTCCGAGGTCTCCTGGCACACCACCAGGGACCACATCTTGTCCCAGGACTCGACCTGGAAATAGAGGACCGTGTGCAAAGGTGCCAGAGATGCCAGGAGTCACAACCCGAGCCACCGAAAGCTCCCGTCAGGCCCTGGGAATCTTCACACAAACCCTGGGCCAGACTACACCTGGACTTTGCAGGGCTCTTCCAGGGGCAAAATGTTTTTTATTCTAGTCAATGTGTTCACCAAATGGCCAGAGGTAACTCCAGTAGGTTCCACTTCATCCCGGTCCGCCATCCGAGCTATGTGGTGGATTTTTAGTACTCACAGGATACCGGACACGTTGGTGACTGATAATGGAATGGCATTTACATCCTCCAAGTTCCAAGAGTTCACCCAATATCATGAGATCCGGCACATACCATCGGCCCCTTTCTACCCTACAACTAATGGCCAGGCGGAGCGCATGGTCAGGATGATTAAGGAAGCACTCTGCTGCGTGGAGCACGGGGACTGGGAGTATAATCTGGCCAGGTTCCTGTTTGGCCAGCGGATGACACCCCACACCACCAGCTCCTCATCGGCTGACATCTAACCACCAGGTTAGATCGCCTCTACCCCGACCGAGCCCCGGAACACAACGCAACAACCCAGGACCAGGCAGCCGCCAGAGGTTTCTTCCCTGGGGATCTGGTGTATGTGAGAAACTTCACGTGCGGTCCTGCCTGGATCTTGGCCAAAATAGTCCGGGTCACAGGACCACGCTCATACAAAGTGTCTTGTGAGGACGGGCAGCTGTGCAAAAGACATATCAACCAACTGCAGCGTCACCTCCTAAACTCCAATCCCAAGACCACGGAGGACTATGGAATCAGGGACTGTGTCCCAGAGGACCTGGAGGAACCCATCCCGCCACCACTGCACACGGACACCCCAACGGCAGAATCAGACAGCAACGGTTCACCCCAGGAGCTGGCCCCAGACCTGTGGAGTATGCCCACCATGTGGGAAACTCCAACCACTCCAAGAGGATCCGGGGATTCGGCCCCAGGAACTCCCGCTCAAGGTCCAGTGTTGCAACATTCAGCAAGGATGCAATGCCAACCCAAATATTTATGGGACTATGTGTGCTAGGGTAAGATCAAGACTAAGGGGGGAGGAGTGTTGTGTACCAACTTAGACCAAGCATGTGGCTTTCCTGCACACACAAACAGTGAAGTGACCAGAGCTTCGATCTAGGAAACAATGGACACATAGGATTCTGGTAACAGTCTATCAGCTGCCTAGGATCCTAAAGGAACCCAATCAGAGATGGGATTATGTAAATAATGAGCTGAAATCTCTCAATTTTGTGTCACACTCAGTACTTTTCACTCCCCCTCCCCTATTTTATGCCCATAAGAACCATGGTGGGGAGGGGTGTTCAGAATAGCGACTAGCCCAAGGTCACCTCACTCAGTGAGCTACTGAACTGAGTGAGGATTTGAATCCTGATCTTCTTGTCCTGGTCCAACATTCTAACCCATACAGCACAATCACTTTTCCCTGTACAATAAATTCTGCTGCCCCGCTATCCTGACAGTTTCTCTCCCTAGTCTCTACTCTGAACCTACTCTACAGAATCTTAAACCAACCACTTCTTCATCATTCTCTTGGGATGCATTTTATGGAGCAGCTAAGGACAGAAGTAGTGAATTAAAGTGGAAATAGTTCATAGTTGTATGACAGTTACCTAGTGATATCACAGTGTAGTAGTTCTTGATTTACCACATATTTCAAAAGAATTCTACAAGATGGTGAGCTGCTTGGCAGAACAAGTGAATGTGAATGATAATGCTATTCAGTGGCTTCATGACTCCTTTGTCTGTATCATAATAAGGAATTGTTCCCTTTCCTACCCCTACATATCTCCTTTACCTGGTTCTCATACATCAAGCATATGCCATTGGATGCTTGCAGGATGGCTTGCAGTTGTGGCCTGCTGCAATCGGGATGCCATTGCTCTCTTCTCTGTGCATGTACACTAATCCATGGTGCTGTGTGCTATATAGATGTTATCAGCTCCTTATATTTGGGTTGACCTGCACAGCTTGCTCTTATCTTCAGCTCTCAGAGGTGATGTATATGCCATGCCAGCATTCATTTCATATGATGAAAAAATGTATGCTATGCTTGGCAGAATTTGGCTATGCATCTGAAACGCAGCTTCTGCTGTCATTAAACAATGATTGTCTGCTCCCTCTAATTTCCTGCTCCTGTGAAAATATAAACTTCATAAAAAATGAAAAATGATCTAAACATTGGCATTATCTGTCATTCATGTGTATGTGTGTGTGTCCACAGACCCTGTGGATCTGCAAAAACAGTTGAATCTGTGCCAGTCCTATGGTCTTTCTATGCTAGGCAGCAGTTATGCAACCGGTGCAACACAATCATGATTCTATGCACTCTCACCAACAAAATCAACACAACAGCTGTAGAAACACAACAACACTGACAGATATTTCCAAGTATCCCTAGAAATGCTGTCACTAGAGACCATTCATGATATGGCGCACCAACAACACCGCCTCAGTAACCATGCATGAAAGGCTCCAAGAAATACATAGCAATGGCAGAATGATGACATAACATCACTCATCCATTAGTCATACCTTCTCACACAATGCACAACAGGGCAGCTAGAAGGAGACCACAGCACCCTTTCTAGTTCAGACCACCATGGTGTACCAGGTAGCAATGGACATATATAACCACAAATTCCAGGACTCATAAATACAAGCAACCTGAAAATGATCACCATTTTGTTAGGCAAACCAAAGGAATAAAGAAGTTCCATCCCAATCACACTATCTAGCTGATTTCATAGCTCAGTGATACAAAATAACATAAGAGAAGCCAATGTTGGATCAGGCCAATGGCCCATATAGTCCAAAACTCTGTCACACAGTGGCCAAAATACCAGGTGCCATCAGAAGGTCCATCAGTGAGGCCAGGACACTAGAAGCCCTCTCATTGTTGCCCACCCAAGCACCAAGAATACAGAGCATCACTTGCCCCAGAGTTCCTATTTATACCTTGGGGGCTAATAGCCACTGATGGACTTCTGCTCTATATGTTTAATTCCCTCTTGAAGCCATCCATGCTTGTAGCTGCTGTCACTTCCTGTGGCAATGAATTCCATGTGTTAAATCACTCTTTGGATAGAAAACATGCATGGTGAATTCAAGGGTTCAGATCCCACTGCAGAAACAGTGCTCCCATATAGACACTCATCAGAAGAGTCTAAGAGATACAGTGATATTTGTGTCCGTGTGAAACTACAACATCTGTCTCACAAGGGCCAGCATCATGAGTCTGGTAACTCAGTGTGAGACAGCATGACAATAGGGAACAGGAGATAGTGTTCAAGACCCCACCACAGAGGGGTGTTGAAGTGATCTTTACAAAGCTAAATTTACCTTTTGGGTATTCTGTGATCTACAGTAATCTTAGACCTGCTCTTCTCCCTACCACCACCACCACCACATTCTTTCCTAGAGATTCTTGAGCTTCTTCATTGAAGCCTCACATGTTCCTTAAAATTTCCATTCCAAAGTCAAATCCTTTTCCTATTTCAGCTCCAAGTTCTTGGAAATCTCCCAATGAAGGACAAAGTTTGTTTGTGAAACCCCATCACACACATACTCATCCTATCTGATGGAAAATTACAAATCACCAAACTTCAGAAAGTTCCTGAGGTTTCTTCGATTAGGTGAAGTTCCTGGTGCCACAAAGAAAGGTTTTTTTCCTGTTGGCTATTGCATTAACATATAACCTGGCATCCTCCTATTCTGGCTAGATAAAAAAAATTGCTGTGCAGCTTTTTGCCTATCAGTAAAGTTACTTTCAGTGTAACATCTGAGCATCAACAGAGTACAATGTAAACATTCCACAATCAAAGTTGTATTTTTATCCTGATAGCTGAGGCTCTAAAGAGAGTGTGTGTGTGTGTGTGTGTGTGTGTAATTCTGAATTTGGCCTCTGAGTGCAAGTAAAAAAAAATCATAAAATGGGACCCAATACAGAAAAGGGAGATGCAGGGCTTCCTTTAAAAATTTTCTGGAAACTCCAGCTAGCTCAAAATGCAGCAGCCAGGCTATTGTCTAGAGTGGGATACTAGAATCATATCACTCTGGTGCTGAAAGATGTGCACTGGCTGCCCATTTGCTTCCAGGAACAATTCAAAGTGCTAGTTCTCACCTTTAAGGTCCTAAGTGGCTTGGGGACCAGGTACTTAAAAGACCACCTCCTCCCATCCTAGCCAGCCTGCTAGCTAATGTGCTGTCTTTCTGCTGCCCTCTGCTATCAGCAAGCAGGTCAGGACCAGATGCTTGTACATTTCATTGGAGTACCCCTTGGTTTATTTGGTGTGCTGAAAAAGTAAATGTCCTTATTAGTTATTATTTCCTTCTCTCTTTTTTGGCAGTCCTAAATTATTTATCTTCTTTCCCATATATCAGATGCATATCACAGGTGGCAGCAAGGCTAGATATATCAGGTTAGAATTGGTGCTCTGGTCCACTCTTGTTTTGAATTTAAACGTGCTACATTAGAAGGGAAGAAGTCTTCCCACTCTCTCACCCTTGTGGTCTCTAACGAACAAAACAACAAAGGTTTCCTTTTCCTCCCATCATGACTCTCAGTGCCTTGCAATCCAAGAGCAAACCCCTATTCAATATTCTTACCAAAGAACAAAACTCTTTGCTGTAAGAAGACATTATAAATCTGTTTGGGTCCATCAAAAGCAAGCTTGGTGTCCTCCAAGGCCCACCCTGACTTTATTAAGTTTGAACTGCTCCAGGGCATGTTATTGAAACCTTTCATGTGCCCTCAGTATGAATAGCTCCTTGGTATATTTTTAATTAAAATGACGTGACTTCAGAAGGCCAGCTAAAATACACCAGCTTGTTTGAAAGACTTGTCCTTGGAGAGGCAAAGCCGATACATTCATCTGCTGATACAGTCATTGATTTCTTCAGACAGAGAAAATGGACATCAAACACATCAGGTATTGGAAAATGAAAAGAACTGTGGTCATTTTGCATAGTCTGGTCAGCTAGAAACTGAGGAACAAAAAGACTTAGAAAGGCATGTGAAAAACAAATCATTTGGATTAAGTCATCAGTCATAGGCTTTAGGAGACCGAGGCTACCATTTTGGAAGAAGATATTCCTACAGTAATCCTTTAAGTGGGCACTTACTAGAATCCTTTTTTTAACTGATTATTTATTTATTTATTTATTTATTTATTTATTTATTTATTTATTTGTATTTAAATCCCACCCATCCCACAGACAGGTTCGGGGCAGGTAACATCATTATAATAAATACAATTACACTTTAAAACACAATATAAACATTAAAACAATGGGTACAACTTAAAATAAGAAGTCAGCTGGCTATAAAAATTCTGGCCCGATGGTACAGGTGAAATAAAGGCCAGTTGTCAGTAGTCAGTAGGTGGGCGGGTGACAGCAACCTCAGGGAGGCCATATGTGGGACGTCTGCTGCCTCAGTCAAAGGCCTGGCAGAACAGCTCCATCTTGCAGTCCCTGCAGAATTGAAGAAGATCCTGCAGAGCCCTGGTCTCCATAGGGAGTATGTTCCACCAGGCTGGGGCCAGGACAGAGAAAGCCAGGGCCAGGGACCACCAGGAGATATTGATCTTTAGAGCATAACACTCTTCGAGGCATATATGGGAAGAGGCGGTCCGTTAGATATATTGGTCCCAGGCAGTATAAGGCTTTAAAGGTCATAACCAGCACCTTGAAGTGAATCCAGTATTCAACTGGCAACCAATGCAATTGGCGGAGCACATGCCTAACATAAGCCCACACAGGCGTCAACATCAGCAGGCGCACTGCCACATTCTGCACCAGTTGTAATTTCCGGGTCAGCCTCAAGGGTAAGCCTGTGTACAGCGAGTAATCTGTAAGTGACCATTGCATGGGTCACCATAGCTAAGTCTTGGGGGCGTGGGAATAGGGCTTCAGTAATCTAATCTGCTTGAGACAGAAAAACACAGATCTGGTGACTGCAGCAACCTGGGTCTCCATGGAAAAAGAGGCATCCAGTGTCACTCCCAGACTCCTCACTGTCTGGGCTGGCACCAGAGGTGCCCCTTCCAGTGTGGGGAGCCTGGTACCCATATCCATCCCCCCTCAACCCAGGTACAGGACCTCCATCTTCGATTGGTTTAACTTCAACCAACTCTGCTGCAATCATCCAGCCACAGCGTCCAGAGCATCAGCCAATTTTTCAGGTATGGAAGATGGATGGCCATCCATTAACAGATAGAGCTGGGTGTCATCAGCATACTGATGACAACCCAGCCCATAGCTCTGGACTAACTGGGCAAGGAGGCACATATAGATGTTAAATAACATTGGCAAGAGGATCGCCCCCTGAGGCACTCCACATTCCAGTGAGTGTTGTGGGGAGACTCTCTCGCCAAGCACCACCCTCTGTCCCCAGCCATGGAGAAAGGAAGAAAACCATTTCAAGGCAGTCCCCTGAACTCCTACGTCAGCAAGGCAGTGGGTCACTAGATCATAATTGACTGTATCAAACACTGCCATTAGGTCTAATATCAACAGCGGAGCCAATCTGCCCCAGTCCAGATAACTACGGATGTCATCTGTAAGGGCAACCAGAGCCGTCTCCGTCCCATGATCAGGGCAGAAGCTGGACTGGAAAGAATCAAGGACTTCAGACTCTTGCCCATTCACTGTCAGTTTTATGTCCAGCCTCCCTGTATATATAGAAAGTTGTGTTTTGCCAATATGCAGTCAAGCATAGGCAGAATAAGGCATTTTAAGACTGTTGTTTCAAGTTCCATTGGCCACCTCCAGACTTCTGTGGCCATCACATCCCTACAATATGTATTCCCAAGAACACAGTTCTGATCCAGTCTAAATACTATTCTACCTCTGTTCCCAGAATCAAAACAGGAAGAGGTGCAGCTTATAAATTAAGCTGCAGACTGGTGGCTTTTCCATTTGCCTGAAACATCTTTTTCTCTTCTATTTTTCATATTTAACACCCTGCCTGATGTCATGCTTGAAAGCTTGCTCACTACTTTGTGACATTTGGCTTGGTCTTAATAATAAGTAATATTATGCTGCTGTTGTGAGTTTCCCCCCCACCCAATGGACCATCATGGCTGCTTATGATCTTTGAATGATTAGCTGTTAGACACTTTCACCATTCCTTTCTTCATTCAATCAAAGTAGCCCAAGTGGGGTTAAACTGAGTGTAATGGAAATTCTCATGATCTAATATCAAGGTAATTATCCTGAAGATTTAGCACAACAGGCAGTGCTGATTAGAAAAATATTTCTATACAATAGAGTCAACTGTTTAAAAACCTCTCTCAAAAAGTCATTGCATTCATTAGCTTTTAACAAAAAGAAAACAATATTCTTGCCCCCCAAACTCTATCTGTTTCAGAAATACTCTCCTATATTATACAAAGAATAGCTGCAATAAAGCAGAGAGAGATGGGCCATTGGCCTGATTCAACATTGGCTTCTCTTATGTTCTTATGTTTATAAAGAGAGAAGACCCACCAGGTGCAAACTTCTCTTTGCATGTTTGCAAAGGGACTATCTGGATCCCAGCCACTATGTTCACCAGAGAACTAAGAAGACTTTTTAAAAGCAGTTTTATTAGTTTATATAAAGAATAGGGGGAAAGAGAGGGAAAGGGAGAAAAGAAATTAACAGAAATATACAAAATTCCAGTTTAGCAATTTGCAAGCATATCTTCTCATTGCAATTTCACAACTATTTCATCTACCATTCTTATTTTTCTTCCCTTAATCTTATTCTCTCAGTGCTTGAGTTTTAACCAGTCATAAAACACCTTCCAAGGCCTCATAAATTCTTCTGCCATTTTTCCTCTTAATATGTTTGTCAACATGTCCATTTCAGCACATTCCATAACCTTCAATATCAACTCATGTAGCGTTGGAATCTTCGGTGTCCTTCATGCCGTTGCAAATGAGATTCTGGCAGCAGTTATAACATGTAAAATAAAATATCTATGATTCTTATCTAACTCATCAGGTAAACAATTTAACAAAAATATTTCTGGCTTAAAAGGTATTGTGATATTTAAAACTGACTGTAAGAAATTATGCACTTCAATCCAAAAATTTTTAACCTTTTTACATGTCCACCACATATGGTAAAGGTAAAGGTAAGGTTCCCTTGCTTGAAAGCCAGTCGAATCCGACTCTAGGGTTGTGGTGCTCATCTCCGTTTCAAAGCCGAAGAGCCAGCGCTGTCCAAAGACGTTTCCGTGGTCATGTGGCCGGCATGACTAAACACCAAGGCGCACGGAACGCTGTTACCTTCCCCCTGAAGTGGTACCTATTTATCTACTTGCAATTTCTTGCTTTCGAACTGCTAGGTTGGCAGGAGCTGGAACTAGAGATGGGAGCTCACTCCGTCATGCAGCACCTGGGTCTCGAAATGCTGAACTACTGACCTTCCACAGCCTGCAGTTCAGCGTCTTAACCACTTGAGCCACCACAGCTCCACATATGGTAGTATGACCCAATATGGTTATTACATTTCCAACGTCTATTACTCAATTTTTTATACATTTTAGCTAACCCATCTGGGGTTAGATGCCATCTATAAAACATTTTGTATATGTTTTCTTTGAATGTAACAGAGTTAGTCAACATTACATTCACTTTCCATATTTTACTCCACTGTGACAGATTGATGTTATGACCCACATTTTGCATCCATCTAACCATACATTTTTTAACTATTTCATCCTGCCTTTTCAATTAAGAAGACTTTCTCATGGGGAAGCTAAAAAAGAGCAGCTTTGTTTTCCAGCCCACTTTGTTAGCTGTATAGAGTAGTGGTTTGGGGCTTTTGTTTTCTTGTGGAACATATGGCAAACCTGAGATATCAGGAATTATTTTTCTAGGCTTGTTCTTTACATTGCAGATATTTCATTATTGCTTTGGTTTTCCTGATACATTGTAGTCCAAGTGATAAGGTCTTAAACTAGTAGGGATGCAAGCATGAAATGAAAAGAGAAGTTTTGTTCTTGTTGGTGCATTCTGTCTCTCTCCTTGCCTCCTCTCCATGAACTTACTTCCTTGCAGTGTTTAAATGAAAGGATCCAGGGCTCAAGCTTACTTGGCAACCATAGTCCCAGAGAGCTAGAACTGGATGAATGTCACTTGCTCTGTTCCATATTGGTTCCATAGTTTTACTGCAGTAATACATTCCATGTCCTTCTAATGATTCATTACAAAGTTCTGTGAGCTTCTGTGTAAATATATATTTTATGCATTTATATGTGTATTCAGTACATTGCAGTCTACACATTCAGAGTAAAAATAATAGGTATCCAAATGCATATCCAAATCTGTATCCAATATATATTCCTCCAAAACTCTGGGACTCACCAGTTGAAAACATAAAAAATGAAGAAACTGAAATTGAAAGGGAATTTTGAACAACTTGTTTGTCTGTTTTCTCATAATAAAAGCAGCAACTCAGAACTCTACCCCCATCTGAGAGAGAGAGAGAGAGAGAGAGAGAGAGAGAGAGAGAGAGAGAGAGAGAGAGAGAGAGAGAGAGAGACGCTTTTCTGCATACTTGAGTTACTCCTTATTTCCTTGGGAATTGATCTACAAGCATTGGAATCAGTTTGGGCATGGTTCTTCTGCACATCTGCCCTCCCTGTCTATTTTTGCGGTTATGGACTCAGTTTTATTTTCTTCTGCACGTGGCTTGAATAATGAGGACTTTCAAAGGAGGGTGCTGTTGTCATTGGTGTCATTATCAGAGGCATACACGTGGTGCCATTACCCCCCCTTCTTTTTTCAAAAAATGATATAAGAATGATTGATATTTTAGGGCCAATTAAAAAAAAAAAAGCTGAAATAACTTGTCGGGGGGGGGAGTGGCTTAAGGGTGATGACAGTCCAGTCATTGAAATGTGGGCTGGAGATGGGTGGGACAAAAGCCGACTCACAAGTCAAAAAAGAACTAGAAAAAAACTGGGGGGGGGGGACACAAAACAACCAAACAAAAAACTAAATTGAAAACAAAGGCACAAAATGCATGCAAAAATCAGGTGATAAACGAAAGCAGGATGGGGCCAGAACTAATTTAAAGAACCCATGTGATGCTGGGGTTTAATGAGTGAAACCCCAGATATGTTCTTTGGCCCTAAAAAGCACCTGTGGAGGGAGGTCTGATATGAATCAAGGTCAAAGTACTGCATGGGTTTATTCCCAGTTGCAGAAAGGACACAAATTGTCCCTGGTTGTTTTTCTTACTATGGCTCAAGGCATTGAAGGGGGCATTTTTTGAACAGGGAAACTGTATAAGAGAGGGAGAGTTAAACTCTGCCCCTCACCATCACTGCCATCCCAATTCATATTTAGCCTTCCTGTGCTAGCTTTTTCATACTAAATAATATGCCTGGATTTCCACTCATGCATATTTTGGCCCAAGAATGAGACAGACCAGAACGGACAGCACAGAGTAGAGGAGGCGTAGCCTGCTTTCTGCCCTCTTCAGCAAGCCAGGCATTAGCACTGATTATTGGGCATCTGATTTTTATTTATTTTTTGCAGCTAGCTATAGGGACCTTATTGAAATTTTAAAAGTTCTGATTCCGCACAGCTATGAATTTTACTTCAAATCACCCCCTCTTGTTGATTTACGTGCTTATTTGCTTGACCAAAATCTTAGTTAATGTGTTCAAATGAATGCATTTGTAGCTCAGGCCATGTTTGAAGTGAATCATATTAATCATGTGAAGAACAAGCAATGGGGAATACAACAAATGGTTCTTGTTTGAACAGGGATGGTATGGTGTATGACAGCCATGAGTTGACACTGCTCCTGAGCACTCTCAAGTGTGTGCTGACCCTGCATTCAAAACTGTCTGCAATGCAGAGGAATACTGTGCTGGTGCATGGCACAATGCAGACTGTGCAAGTCAACTGCACACTGGACAATACTGGATACACAAACCTGCATGTGTAGGTATGGCCTTGGGATTGCCACATATAATACTTCTGCATTCAGCTACAAGTTTTCTGATGCAGATTACTCCACAGGGAATCTCAACCAAACAGTGATATGCATCCATATCCTGTCCTATTATATAAATGTGTAGTGGTCTGGCAAGGTTCTATGCTTGGCAAAATCAGTTCGCTGCCTGATCTGTCATTCAAAACGACTCCCTACGCACTGGCTGAGTTGCCTGAGTCCCACCCACAGAAGCAGCAGGAGCCAAAACTCACCTCAGAAGACAATTTCACCTCAGGAGAGAGGATGGAGACTCCAGCCCTCTCACTTCCCAGTGACTCTGGCCCTGCCACTTTGCACTGTTGCTGCTCCCAGCCCAGCCTCAGCCTGCACTGAGGCTTCTGCCTACTGCCCCTCCACACCGCTGCCTGTCCCGGCCCCTCCCAGAGCCCTGAAGACTCCCAAAGGTAAGTAGGCAGCCGAGCCATGAGCAGCCTGGCTGGGCCACAGGGGCCTTGAATGGGGGGTGGGGGAGCTAAAGGCCTGCTTGGCTGGGCCACAGGGGCCTTGAACGGGGGGGTGGGAGAGCCAAGGCCTACCTGGCTGGACCGCAGGGGCCTTGAATGGGGGGTGGGAGAGCCAAGGCCTACCTGGCTGGGCAGCATTGAACGGGGGTTGGGAGAGCCAAGGCCAGCCTGGCTGGGCCACAGGGGCCTTGAATGGGGGTGGGAGCAGGAGACCCAAGGCCTGCCTGGCTGAGCTGCAGGGGCCTTGAACGGGGGGCTGGGAGAGCCAAGGCCAGCCTGGCTGGGCTGCAGGGGCCTTGAATGGGGGGTGGGGGAGCTAAAGGCCTGCTTGGCTGTGCCACAGGGACCTTGAACGGGGGGTGGGAGAGCCAAGGCCTGCTTGGCTGGGCCACAGGGGCCTTGAATGTGGGGGTGGAAGAGCCAAGGCGTGCCTGGCTGTGTGTGTGAGACTTTACTTCCACTTCTATACCTTTCTATGCATTACGCATCACATCTTTCTAGAGCTCATTGTATTGCTTCTACAACAGGCTTTACTGCTAGCCAAACATATTTTAGAAAGCATATGATTTTTAACATAGGTGATATAAGTACATTTTACAACCATTCTAGAGAGCCAGTTTGATGTAGTGGTTAGGAGTGTAGATGCTAATCTGGGAGAACCGGATTTGATTCCCCACTCCTCTGCATGCAGCTGCTGGTATGACCTTGGGTCAGTTACAAGTTATTTCAGAACTGTTCTCTCACAAGCAGTTCTCGAAAGACCTCTCTAAGCCCCACCTACCTCACACAGGGTGTATATTGTGGGGATGGGAAGGGAAAGGAGATTGTAAACTGCTCTGAGACTCCTTCAGGTAGTGAAGGGCAGGGTAGAAATCCAATCTCTTCTTCTTATATGTAAAGATGTACTCAGTAATATGGAAGAAAAGGGGACTTTCGGTTTCGGCAAAGCAAATGGCGGCCACGTCTCGGGACTCTCCTGGAGATGGTCAGCCCACGCACGGTCGGGGGGGTCTTCGCACAAGCGAACGACCCTAGCGAGCCTTAGTTAAAGGCTCCGAACCAGGGGGCACTTGGGGAGTAGCCTCTTTGCCGGCCTGACAGCCAGGAAATCGAGGTTTTCCCCCTGCCCCAGTGGCCCCACTGTGTTGTGCCCGTATGGGACTTAGCAACGCCACCGACTTCCTGGAGTGAAGCAGCGAAAGATGAATTAAAAAAGGAAGAATTGACAGAAAACCGTGAGTTGGAGATCTACTTGCAAGCGTTTCAAAGGTGCTCCCCCCCACAATCGCACAAGCGCATGGGAAGGGGGAAGAAACCCCCCCCCCTTAGAAAATGGAACTTATAAAGGAGAGTGGAAGGGGGGTGGAGTGAAAAAGCAAATTGGTGAAAGTACCTTTTGGGGTTGTATTGAAGTTGAAGAAAATAGCTGGACTCCTGAGCTGCGTGGCACGGACTGTGTAAAAGTAAACAATAAAAATGTTGGGGCAGAAAAGAGTCCTGGAGAAGCCGGTGAAGAAACTGGGAGGGACTTCTGGTTCTGGCACCACCACCCCCGGAGCCAGCTGTCAATCAGCAGAGTGAGATGCTGCACCCTCTGCTGGATCAAATGCAAAAAATCAGCGAAACTCTCTGTAACATGGAAGGTGTCCTCAATACTCAACAGAAGCAATTAACAGATACAGCTAAGAAGATGGAAGAGATTGCAAAGAAATACCTGACCTCGACGGAAGACACCAAGAACATTAAGGAAAAGGTCAACAAAATAGAGAAACATCAAGAGATGCAGGAAAAAAGAATATTAATGCTTCAGATGAAAAAAATCAAACTTGACTCTCCGTTTTCAGGGCATAAAGGAAGAGGAAAAAGAAGATCTCAGAGCTATTTTGGTGAATGCCTTGGCACCAATTACTGGCAAAGAAGCGCAAAAATTAAGTGAAGAGATGGATCTGGTATACAGAGCCTACTCTAATTTTACCAAGAAAAATAATTTGCCAGCAGAGGTGGTTGTCAAGTTCACTAAGCAAGGTACTAGAGATCAAATTTTATGAGTGACTTCAGCAATGCCCTTGAAGATTGGTGAACAAAATATCAGGATTTTAAAAGATGTTCCATATGAAATTCGTCTGAAAAGAAAAGCATATAAAGGATTGACCCTATTTTTGCAAAAGTACCAAGTCAGTTACAAATGGTGGATCCCCGAAGGACAGGTTTTCAAATTTAACGATAAGAGAGAGAAGATTGATTCCGTCTTCAAAGCCCAAGAATTTCTGAAGAGGCACACCAGTTCAGAGGAAGATGCAGAACTCGCTAAATGGACAATGTTAAGCAGCGAAGAAGACAGTGGCCCAGAGGAGGAGGAAAGAGAATCGGAGGAGGGAAAAGCAAAGAAGGGCCCATCGTACAATTGAAGAGATTTGAAAGGAAGACACCCCAAGATATGATTTGTTCGTGACGCGCAAGAATGGAGTATATTAACAATTAACCCCAAAGGACTTTACTAATCTTTTTAACAGATCTGTTTTGGACTTTTAGTAAGATGAAAAGAAGATCATTCAACCACGGTAGAAGCCATGAACTTTATTTTTTACTAACAAAAAGTTTAACATACTAACAGGAAATTCACTCACCTCTTTTCTTTGTCCCTCTGTATACCCTTCCCCCTTTCTCTATAAAAAGCAATAAAGTCCTCTCCTTTTTAGGAGAGTTTATATAAATATATATATATATATATATATATATATATATATATATATATATATATATATATATATATATACAAAAATAAAAATAAAATTTTAAACAAAAGTAATATGGAAGAAAAGGCAGAGATGGACACTCATTCTTCTGCAAGTCAAAAAACACATTTTCTTCCTGCTTTTAGGTATCAGCAAACCACATTTTCCAGCCAGAAGAGGGCATTGGTGCAGATACACCCTTCCTAGATTGTGTTGTCATTAATTCCAGCACCCCAATATATCTGCCATGTAAGAAAAATGTAATGGAAGCCATAGACATAATGGAAGCTATAAGAGTAGAGATCAATGAAAGTATGTGAAATCCATGAAATCAGGGACAATCATTAGAGCTGTCTTTAAACAATCAGAAAGGACAAAGGACAGCCAATAAGCGATTGAGTTCATGGGGAGCATGGGAACACTTTCTTTATGAGATATACAGTATTAATGCAAAAGGCAATGATAATGAATGTGCTGCATTGAAATTGATTACACAGAGCAGTAAGTGCTGTGCGCTTAGCTCATCTTGGTGCTGGATTACAGCTTAAAGAGGCCACATCTATTTAGCTTGCTGCTTAATAGTTTATGCAAATGGGAGACGGTGTGTGTGCAGATATCAGGGAAAGCAGTTCAGTCTCATCCCCAAATCTTTATTGAAGATTCTATGCTCTTTCAGGGTTTCTGGTCAGATATCATGTTAGTAGATGACAAGAAAGCAACAGCAGCAAGTTACAGTACAACAGGTAGCATATGGTCAGTACTGCTGTGCTGTGACCATCAGGAGTAGGAGCCCATCCTTGCCATACTGGCAGGAGTCAGACAGCAGTGTTAAAAGAAAAGGGCAGCTAGATTAGCTTTATGCAAAGACATGGGTCACTGGTATCAGCAGTCTGCATGGGATGCTGTTAACCAGTGTGTTGACTTTGCCACTCTGTGCCTCTTAGGGCTGTGCATCTCCTATTGGTGGTGGGGCTTCCCCTTTAGTTGTTGCTCAGCACCCACAGCTCTATGCCACCTGCCTCCCCACCTCACCAATGTCTGCTCTAGGAGAGCATTACAGTATTCTACTGGTAGAGTTGCCAACTGCCTGGATAAAAAGCCCTGTCCCTTTAATAGAAGTTTAATGGTTTGTTATTTGGTGATATTATTTACCATCAATTTGCAGCCAATGAAAAGCTTCAACTGTCTGTTTTCACACATTAAGCCTCTATTAAAGAGCCTGAACATTTTCTTCAGGCATGCTGGCACCCCTATCTCCTGGACATTTCTCCACCCAGGACTGCCTCCCACTTACCCCTAGGGCCTGGCTCAACACAAATTCAGGAGGGTACCCTGTACATAAACACATATATACAATCAGTTATACCTGGATTATATACCACATGTACAGCCGATAAAATCTGCAGCATTTTTAAATGGTTGTGTTGCTTAAAAAGATGTTGCCAATATTTTTAGTCTTGTTGATCAGTCAGAGCACTGCTGCTCAGTCAGATCAGATGCTGTGGTGCAAATCACTTTGAAAATGTGTTTGATGACACCAAATAGAAGAGAATGCAATTTGTAAGTGAGTTTTTAAAGCAGCATTTGAGTATCTGTAAATACATTACATGGAGGGAAGATAGCATGGTATAGTCCGATCTTGTCAGATCTTGGAAGATAAGCAGGTCAGTACTTAGATGGGAGACCACGAAGGAAGACACTGCAGAGAAAGGCAATGGCAAGCCACCTCTGCTTCTCACTTGTCTTGAAAGCCCTTTGCTCAGGTCATCATAAATTGGCTGCAACTTGATGGCACTTCTTTTGTTGTTGTTGTTGTTCAGTCGCACAGTCGAGTCCGACTCTTCACGACCCCATGGACCAGATTACGCCAGGCCCTCCTGTCTTCCGCTGTCCGCTGAAGTTTGCTCAATTTCATGTTCGTCGCATCGATGACACTGTCTAACCATCTCATCCTTTGCCGTCCCCTTCTTCTTTGACCTTCAATCTTTCCCAGCATCAGGGTCTTCTCCAGTGAATGCTCTCTTCTCATTTGGTGGCCAAAGTATTTGAGCTTCAGCTTCAGGATCTGGCCTTCCAAGGAACAATCAGGGTTGATTTCTTTTAGGATTGACTGATTTGATCTCCTTGCAGTCCAAGGGACTCTCAAGAGTTTTCTCCAGCACCATAGTTCAAAAGAATCTATTCTTCGGCGCTCGGCCTTCCTTATAGTCCAACTCTCGCAGCCATACATTACTACGGGGAATACCATTGCTTTGACCATGCGGACTTTTGTTGGCAAGGTGATGTCTCTGCTTTTTATCATGCTGTTTAGGTTTGCCATCGCTTTCCTCCCAAGGAGCAGGCATCTTTTCATTTCATGGCTGCAGTCACCATCTGCAGTGATCTGGGATCCTAGGAACGTGAAGTCTGTCACTACTTCCACGACTTCCCCTTCTATTTGCCAAGGAGTGATGGGGCCAGATGCCATGATCTTAGTTTTTTTGATGTTGAGCTTCAAGCCCACTTTTGCGCTCTCCTCTTTGACCCTGAGCAAGAGGCTCTTTAGGTCCTCTTCACTTTCTGCCATCAGAGTGGTATCGTCTGCATATCTGAGGTTATTGATCTTTTCCCCAGCAATCTTAACTCCAGCTTGTGATTCATCCAGGCCAGCATTTCGCATGATGTACTCTGCATATAAATTAAATAAGCAAGGTGACAATATACATCCTTGTCGTACTCCTTTTCCTATGCTAAACCAATCAGTTGTTTCATATCCGGTTCTAACTGTTGCTTCTTGACCCTTATACAGGTTTCTCAGGAGACATGTGAGGTGGTCCGGTACTCCCATCTCTTTAAGAACCTGCCATAATTTATTGTGATCCACACAATCAAAGGCTTTAGCATAGTCAATGAAGCAGAAGTAGATGTTTTTCTGGTACTCTCTTGCTTTCTCCATAATCCAGCGAATGTTGGCAATTTGATCTCTGGTTCCTCTACCTCTTCGAAACCCAGCTTGTACTTCTGGCAGTTCTCTATCCACGTACTGTTGGAGCCTAGCTTGTAAGATTTTGAGCATGACCTTGCTAGCGTGTGAAATGAGTGCAATTGTGCGATAGTTTGAACATTCCTTGACATTGCCCTTCTTTGGGATTGGAATGTAAACTGACCTTTTCCAATCCTGTGGCCACTGTTGTGTTTTCCAAATTTGTTGGCAAATTGAGTGCAGCACTTTAACAGCATCTTCTTTTAAGACTTTGAATAACTCAGCTGGGATACCATCACCTCCACTAGCTTTGTTGTTAGTAATGCTTTCTAAGGCCCATTTAACTTCGCTTTCCAGGACGTCTGTTCCTTAGTAACCATAGTAGGTGCCCCTTCCTTCGGGACACTCCATAGCACAACTGCAACCCATAGGCAGATCTGCCCCTAGCTCCCCACTATCCATGTGTCAATCCCTGACCTTTGTCCATCCCTGAATGGATCTAGTTATTGTCCAATGAAAGCCCTCTGGGCAAGGAGAATAACACTTCTTTGCCCTGTACATCTGCCCAGCACAACTCTGGAGTTAGGCGTTAATTAGGAGGAGGAAGAACAAAAGAACTATTTAAGTGTATTTTTAACAAGTTGATTTAGACACTCATGAGGTCTCGCTATTGTGAAGCCACCATGGTAGTCAAATGGGCAGATGGCCGCCCTCATGATTTTATGGCAAGCCATGTGAGGCTAAAATCACAAGCCCTTCAATGACACTGTGTGCTATTATTGTTAGGTGACTGTTGTCCTCATTGGCCTGTATTGTCCTCTTCTCCTTTTGTCTTCTTTCTTTGCTGCCAACTTGTGTCCAAGAAATGGTAAACTCTTAGGGGTGCAAGAGTGGGCTGTTACAGAGCTTTTACATCAAGCCTGTACAACTGCAGAATCATATTACTCATGTCCGATTGAGAGAAACCCTCAGCCCTCTTCCCATTTCCCAGTCAATATAAAGCTATCCATGCTTCATCAACCTCTCCTAGTAAAAGACATCTTTTCCCAGCACTAAAGCTCTAAGCCAATACCTGTTCAAATCAAGCAGATCTTCCAAGTGACTGGAGCAATAACCTGATCAGAATGTAGTGCTTTCACACTTGGGGCATTATGTGGATCAAATATACCATTAGTTCCTTAAGGCGGAGAAGATGCCAGGCAAGTACCTGGACTTACAGACATAGTTGCACCCTCAAAAAAAATTGTAAAATCTGGGATACAGTGAGGGTAATGTTGGAACTGTAGTTGTAGGAACTTGTTCTCAGAGTTTTGCTGTACAGACACTACCAATCTAAGAAAGAAACATATTCCAGTTCTGAACCAATGTTTTCATGAATGCTTAGGCATACTGGCACTTCCCAAGGAGGAGAACTGTGTCTTTCAGAAATGGCACTTTCACAGGTTTGGTTGTAGAGAATTCAGGTTCAAATTCCTGGTCAGCCATGAAGATTACTGGCTGGTCCAGTCAAGTCCCTCTCGTAGCCTACCTAACCTCATAGTATTGTTGCGATGACAGAATTAGAGTCCTATTAAACAATCCAAAGAGGGGATGGGATACAAATTTGATAGATGGATGCAACTTCCCCTGAACAACTGAGCAAAGTCTTGACAATAAGCCCACTTCCCCCCAATACACACACACACACACACAGGATGCATCTATCTTCTTGCCATTTAGCACTATAATCTCAACTGCCATATAAAATACCATGAACAGTAGAGTTGCCATTTAAAAAAGCATTATTTTCTTCTTAGCAGCCTTTGTCCAGAAATAAGATAAACCTGTGTTTGCGAAATCACAGCATGTTTTCCTTAGGGATAATTTCTGCAGCTTGTCTTTGGTTTGTTGCACCTGACTGTAAATGTTGTGTGTTGGAAGGGGGGACAGGACTCCATTACATTTGATTTATGTTTAGAAATTCAGACTCCCAATATCTTTTCTCCTTGCCAGAAGGAAAATCTTAGGAGCACACTAACAGTAGCTACTGCATAGATGAAGGGGGAGAGACAGAATAGGGAAAAAGAAGGATAAGGTTGTGTTTAGTTAAGGACAAATTGTTCTCCTGGCATTTTTTTTCTCCCATTGAATTTCAATCAGTCTCATCGGAGGGAGAGAGGTACTTTGGGTCAGTATGCAACAATAAAGATGAATGCCTGCAAAGATGGATTTGTGCAGCACGCCCTTTGCTTTCCAGAGTGCCAACAGGGAAGCAGCCAGGAGCACAGACGCCTCATTAAAGGAGTTTTGCACAAGGCCAGGAGGGGAGGTCGCATTGCAGTTGAAGATGACATCATTGAGTTGGCAGCAATCAGGGTAGCACTATATTGCCGGCAATCGCGGGAAGGAGATGGGCAGCTTTATTCCCCACGGTGTATCGAAGCTAATGGAGCAAATGCTTCGCTGAAACTTATTCCTCTGATAAGAATGAACAGCGCAATCCCCATCAATAAAAGAGAAGACAACATTCTTGGACTGGAGTCAAGAGAAATCGTCATCCTCAGCCAGGGGAAAGGGAGGCGGGGAGGGGGGACGGGACACACAGAAGATCGGTACATTCTCAAGGTTGAAAATACAAGCAAGGAGAAAATAGGCAAGCCTGCCTTGCTCCAGAACAAAGGGCTCCTAAAACTGTTTCAGCACCCAGCAAGCTATGGACCAAGGGGCCTCCAGGCTTCATTCATGTCCTACCAGAATGCTGCTGATTAATCTTTAAAGCAGATCTGGTAGGGCTGGATGACTCTATGTGGGGCTACTGCTTCCCTGGGATTCATCAGGCCAAAAATGGGTTGAAACCAAGTTCCAGGTTGGAACGATCACTCTTCTGTTTGCCTGTGTGTGTGTGTGTGTGGGGCTGATTATGGGCACTGCAACTGGATCTTCAGTAAGGAACCTGGGGTCATCACTCTGAAAGCAAAAGGCCTCCCTTTGTCCTAGATGGGATGAATCAGAGAAACATGATAAAGAGAACTGGGGCAGAAACCTGGTAATGGCCTGTAGGTCTGCTGCTCCTGCTTCTTTTCTTTTTTTTAAAGAATGAATTATTGTAAATATGGAAAATAATAAAGCCAGTTTGGGTTGTGTGCACTAAGAAAGGCCTTTACTCTTTTCAGTCTGTGAGAGTATTATTTTATCAAGAGCTGAACAATGTAATAGGTTAAGTTATAATCTCACCATAACTTCTGGAAAGACTTGCCTTCCCTGTAACACAACAGGAATATGGCCCCATGAGACATAAGAACTCATGGAAGCAGAGCAGTGAAAAGAAATGGAGAAACCAGAGGAAAGATGTGTGCAAATGTGAAGCAATTAGTAATAGCACAGAGGTTGGTATTAACCTTGTAGATCACAATACAAATGTGGACAGCTTTTGATGCATAGCAGTAATCTCAACTGCCATTCCTCTCCCCCCTCCCCATCCTGAAGGTACTCTGTGGCTCAAACTGGCTCCTGTGCATGGCTGGGCTGCGTTCTGTGTGCCAATTGTACCCTAAGTACATGCCTGAAGCCCTTGCTGTCACTGAAACACTTTTACTGCTATGAAACTTGGGTAACAAATCTGTGTGAATAAATAACATTTATTTAAAATATATATACCCCACATGCTAAACATTGCTACTGATATGACTGCCAAATAGTCAAACATATAAACAATTGAAAGACAAAAAGGCAATAAAAAACAGAAGAATGACGGCACTAATGTGATGTAGTGGTCAGAGCGTTCAACTAGGAGCTGGGAGATGAGAGAGCTTGAATCCACACCCTTTGTCTTAATTACTGTTTCCACAACAACAATCATAACACAGTGAGGAATCCACACTCTGTCATGAAAGCTCACTGGATGACCTTTGGTGTCACACTCTTTAATCTTAATCTACCTCATGAGGTTTTTGTGAGGATAAAATGAAGGAGAGGAGAGTGATGTTGTAAGCCACCCCATTGTGGAGAAAAGTGAGGTATAAATAAACTAAATAAATAAAAACAAGGGTAAAATCAGAAACCAAAAGGAGTTCCATAACCAAGGTATTACAACCAAATAGGCCCCATCTCTGGTGCTCAGCCACCTTGCTTCTGCAGTTATCAGGACTTCAGAAGCAGATCTCAATTCTGGGCAGGACTAATCACATCTGTGTCTTGACCTGGATGGCCCAGGCTAGTCTGATCTCAGAAGCTAAATAGGGTCAGCCCTGGTTAGTACTTGAGAGACGACCAAGTAAGTCCAGGGTTGGTATGCAGAGACAGACAACCACAAACCACCTCTGTTAGTCTCTTGCCTTGAAAATCCCAGACGGTCACTTGACAGCACTTTCCACCACCAATCATATCTGCGTGCCATTCACACACATAAAAAGTGCCCTTATGAAATGTCATGGAATTTACAAGAAGCTGTAATGGATGACATTTTTTCTTCTCTGGTAAGTTTAAAAAGCCAGAATCTGCTTTACTCAACACTACTATGCTCTGCAGTTGAATTTTGTCTAGGAACAGCACTAGTCTAGCCTAGGAACCAGTCTAGTCTGGGATTTATTCTAAAAACAACAGTATGCACTCAACCAAAGGTTCCCATCCTGAACCTTCACTAAGCATCCCATTCACCACTTTTGTGAGCATATTCTCCACTGGAGTCTGTTCTTGCTTGTTTTATTTGTTTTTCAAGTGAAAAGGTAGAAACTCTCACAAAAAGTTTTTAAGACAAATAATGATATTCATAGGAATATATTAAATGTATTGAATATGTAAACACATATAGCACTTCAAAAGAATGTAATGCACATCATAAAGTCACACAAACCACAGAATGGTGATTCTTAAGGTAATACAATCCAAAATAGTCCACAAGCACAAACCCTCCTAGGGACAACAACAGTCCATAGAGAAAATACTGTCCAGTATACCCCAGTGGTATCGTATGTAATATTAAGACGTTTCAAAGACAATCCTTCATCAAAGGTAGGTACAGTGACCATGCACAAATCAAAATTCTATTTTGTATTAAATTGAGTCCAAGGCCTCTTAGCAAATTCACAACCCAATGGTATCAAATCCACCTTTTCACTTGTAGATTTACGCTCCCCCTTCCTGGTTAGTTTTGTTATTTGTTTTTTGAGCTTCCGGTCGGAGTAAAATGGTGAACTGACACACTCCTGCAAATGAGCGGAGTGGACAGTGGCTTCTTCTGACAGTTTGGGCAGTTTTATTGCCCAACGCAGCATCCCCCAGGCAGGGGGGTGCCAAGCAAGCAACGAGGTCCAAGTGA
Organism: Gekko gecko; assembly: GCA_029375565.1. NCBI lineage: Eukaryota > Metazoa > Chordata > Lepidosauria > Squamata > Gekkonidae > Gekko > Gekko gecko. The sequence goes on from JAPDNY010000006.1 coordinate 95,672,248, forward strand.
GAGTAGAGATCGGCGTCTGCAAGTCCCGAAGGGGGCTTGTTTACGCCTTGAACTCCTCTCAGGAGCGGCCTTTTGCAAATCAGCACTAAAGAAGCTAGCCGAGCTGAAGAATCAGCTTAAATTTGCCATTTCCCGATCTCTTAAGAAACGATCTACCGTTAGAATCAAAGAGAAGCGATGCGAAGTCCCAAGATAAACATTTAAGGTAACTGAAATGATTTGCTTACTGGGGAGAAGATCTAACGAGTTTTGAGCAAGGCGGTTAAGCGCATAAGGCTCTAAGCTGTAAAATTGATCCATCGTTAGAAGAGTTTGTTAAAGCGCTAAAAAAGGATTAAATTGACTTTGTTTAACATTCCTGTGGTCAGAGACTGAGTGATAAGCATATGAGCGAATGTGACTGGAAAGATTGCAAGACAAAGGTGTAACATTTAACTGTGTAACCTGACTGGCTAGAGAGTGCGTTGGAGGACTGAAAAAGAGGCGGACCGGAAGTGTTTCCGGTGGGACTCTGTTAACGTGGGACCGGAAACAGGAAGTATAGAGAAAGCCTACTCTAGCCAAGAAAACCATAGAGAAATTGCACCCACCATTTTGTGGAAGACTGAATTTTAAAACGTATTTTTAAGATGAAATAGACTGTTAGCAAGAGCGGAACAAAGTGGAATTTGAAGGGAAGTGCGAAAACAACTGAAGTGGACTGGTAAATCTTCAAAACAGAATCAAAACTCAGGGGGAGAGCGGCGTCAGCTGCAAGTCCAGGTATGTCTTCCAAAGACAAGAAAGAATGGCAGGCAGCAATCGAAGCAATGGAGAAGCGCATGCTAGAAGCGATTCAAGGTATGATGAAACAAATGGACAAGCAGTTTGAGGAGAAAATGGAAAAACAGCTGGAACAGTTGGAAGAAGTTCAGGAAAAAAATGTGGCAGCCTTGAGAGAGTTAGTACTTGCGGAAGTGGCAGAGTTTAAAAAAGAAGTGGAAAATACAAGTAACCAAGTGAAAACTTTGGCTACAAAAATAACAGAAATGGTGGAAAAGACACAAGACTTGAAAAAGAAAATGGAGGTGAATTCACAAAGTAACTGGAATTTGGAGGCAGTTGTGGAATATAAGGCAATGTCAAACCATCTGAGACTGAGAGGGATAGAAGAAAAAATGGGCGAAGATATACGTACCAAAGTGATGGCAACTTTGACAGAATACTTGGGAGAAGATCAGGGGGAGTTGGATCAGAATTTTGATCTTATATACAGAGTGAACTCTGCTTATGCACAAAGAAAAAATTTACCAAGAGATATAATCGTTCAATTTGTGACAAGGAAAATGAAAGAGGATATATTTAAGAAGCAGTGTACCCAGCCATTGGAAATTGATGGTAAAAAGATAATAATAATGAAGGAACTCCCAAGGTCCATTTTGCAGGATAGAAAGAAATACAAGAAGTTGGTGGAGAAGCTGAAACAACTGAACATCAGATTCAGATGGGAGATACCACAAGGATTGTCCTTTACGTACAACTCAAAAAGACACATGATCAAAACACCGGGGGATATGTATAGGTTTAAAGCTGAAAATATTGAAGACTTTGGAGATATTTAAAAAGAGTGATGGATTACAAATTGTTATTGTGGAATGTAAATGGACTTAATTCACCTAACAAAAGAAAAGTAGTGAATTATTGGCTACAAAAGCAAAAATCTAATATCATCTGTCTACAAGAAACTCACATAAAAAGTCGGGATAATAAATATTTGATTAATAAAAAAATGGGAGAAGAATTTTACTCCTTGGCAGGAAAAAAAAATAAAGGAGTTGTGACTTATGTAAATAAAAGTTGGAACCCAAACAAGTTTTTACAGATAAAGAAGGGAGATATGTGGCCGTTGAGATCAGAATATTACAAAAAAAAGACATTGGTTGTTAATTTGTATGCTCCTAATGGAGCCAAAGAGAACTTCTTTAAGGATTTGCTGAGGGAATTGGACCAAGTGCATTACGACCAGATAATTTTGGCTGGTGATTTTAATGGTACTGTTAATAACAAATTGGACAGACAATCACAAAAGGGTGATGAGAAGATTGGAAAGTTACCTCAATTTTTTTTAACTGATTGAGCAAGAAAAGTTGGAAGATGTATGGAGAAAATGGAATCCCAAAATTAAAGACTTTACTTTTTATTCCAACAGACATAGATCCTTCTCAAGAATAGATATGATTTGGATGTCGAGTGAAATTGCATTAAAAACCCAGAAGGTGGGAATTTTGCCAAAGACTAATTCAAATCACAACCCATTAATTTGGACATTAAAAGAAAAGGTTAAACAATACCATTGGAGAATTAATGAAGATTTATTGGATAAGACAAAATTAGTGGAGACTTTGTGGAAAGAAACTCAATTTTTTTTTCAAATGAACTTAAATCAAGAGGTCAATATACAGACAGTTTGGGATGCCTATAAATCGGTAATGAGAGGAGTATTGATTTCAATGAATGCAGCCGACAAGAAAAATAATTTGAAACAACAGAAAGATTTGCAGGACAAAATTCAACAAAAAGAGAATGAGTTGAAACGGAGACTGGGCAAAGGTTTCGGTTTCGGTGCTGCGAATGGCGGCCGCTTCTCGGGACGCTCCCGGAGGCGGTTAGCCCACACGTGGAATGGGAGGGTCTTCGCGTTTGCGAAAGACCCTAGTGAGCCTTAGTCAAAGGCTCCGAACCGGGGGCGCATAGGGGAGTAGCCTCTTTGCCGGCAAACTGCCGGGAAATTGAGGCTTTCTCCCCGCCCCAATCGGCCCCGCCGCGTAGTGCGTCCCGAATGGGACTTAGCAGCCCTGCTGACTTCCAGGAGTGAGGAAAAGCGGATGAATTACTATGAAAAGAAGAAATGGCATCTAATCGTGAGTTGAAGATCTATTGTGAAGCGAAAATTAAAAACCCCCGCAAGCGGATAAGCGTATGGGAGGAGGGAGGAGCTTCCACCCTCTTCGAAGAAGCAAATTTTTAAAGGAAACGCGAAGGGGGGGTAACAAGAAAAAATGTTGGTGAAAGTACCGTTGGGGTTTTACAGAAGATTGCGGCTTTAGTTGCTTTCTGGGGGATGTGGCACGAACTTTGAAAAAGTAAATAAAAAATAAAATGTCGATGCTGGGGAAAATCCTGCTTAGAACGGAAGAGAAGAGAGGAGGGACTTCCGCTCCAGTCAACCCCCCCCAGAACTAGCTGTCAATCAACAAGAGACTGAGATACTGCGCCACCTGCTGGAGTAAATGTAAAATATCAATGAAACGCTTTTAAAATGGAAATTGTTCTCATCAGACTATAAAAACAAATGTTGGAATCAATAAGGTTGATGGCAGAAAATATATAGAAAATTAATTTGATGCTAAAGTTCCAAGTTATGGATGAAGAAGGGAAAGAAGATCTCAGATTTATTTTGACGAAAGTCTTGACACCTCTATCTGGCAGTGTGTCAGAAAATATGCATTTGATGTTTCTCACTGAATCCATTGTTGTATGTTCCCTACCCCGCTATGCGCTTGCGTAGGTATGCAGGCAGAAACGTGGGAGCTTCTTCCCTGCCGCTTTTCCTTCTCACGGTGGCCTTGAATGTAGGCTTTGGACTATTCTTGTTTCGCTGAGAATTTTTCCAGTCCTGGGAAGGCAAGGGGAGGGGGGAGTAGTCTCCCGCTCATCAAGTATTTCTCCCGCCGGGAGTTCCCGCGCGAGTGCTCAAGTTTTATTTGCTAGGCGCTTCATTGCATCACACTATAAGTCAGCTTGCTTTGCTTTGTCCCCCATTCCTGACAATGACCTCCTACTGTGGGTTTATAGCAAGATAATCCAATAAACCTTTCTTTGTGCAAGAATGACTGGATCTACTTGATTTTAACCTGACAGAAATTGTCAGGAATCCCATCATTCCCACTACCGTCAGTTTCCGCCGTCTACCACGATGAGCGGAGCGGGTACGGGAGCTACGGGCGCAGCCCCAGCGACTACTCCTTCGGGCGCAGCTGCGGCGGCTACCACTCCAGGAGCCACGGGCGCAGCAGCAGCGGCGACGTCCACTCCAGGGGCCACAGGTGCAGCGGCGGCAGCCGCTACGTCAGGAGCCACGGTTCCAGTTACCACTGTGGCGGCTGCTGTAGTCACCCTCCCGACCACCACTGTTGTTCCAGTGACTACTACTACGGTTTTGGTCGCACCGACATCACAATCGGGAGCCGGATTAGTGACCCCACCATTAGTCAGCACATTGGGGGTTCAGTACACTCTCCCTGTCTACAGCCCGGCTGGGCAACTACCGAGTCAGGGAGGAGCGATTCCCCGAACCTATGTGCCAGGAGTCCCAACACCATGGGACAAAGGGGTGACCTATCGTAGGTCACGCGATTGGACTAAGAACCTGTTGGATACGACTCAGTCGACCTGGACCATGCCGGGAAGCCAAAGCCGCGACAGTTTGTTGGACCCCCGAGGCAGTTTTGGACTTCCCCAAGGGAGGATACCTCGAGGCTCTCCTAGAACTGGGTCTGGGCCAGATACCGACGCTCGCGTGGACTCTATCCAAGAGGATACCCGACGGCTGGTAAGGGACATGAGCAAGCTAATGCAATCCCTACCCCAGATGACGGACCAAGCCATTCGGGCTCATCCGCTGACACAGCCTAGACCGGCACCAGCCCCGGCACCACCGCTGATACCGGGTCGTCCACCTCCGGCTCCTCCGGGCCCGAGACCGGGCCAACCAGCACCTCCGGGTCCAGGGCCGGGCCAGCCAGCACCAGCACCTCCTCCACCGGTCGTTCCAGCACCAGGACCAGGGCCAGGCCAACCAGGGCCGCTCCAGCCGCCAGTTGTGCCTCCGCCTCAACTCCCTGCCCCAGCACCACTCATGCAGCCGATCCCGGTTATGGCGCCGGCCCCCCAGTGATCCGTCCTAAGGACATGCTTGAAATCACATTTGATGGAGATCCAGAGACTGTGTCCTTTTTTATATTGCAAGTCGGAAAATTTGTGCAAAGATGGGGCTATGTTTTCCCAGATGAAGAACAACAGGTGGAGTTTATCGCATCCAGATTTCGAGGGAGTGCTACCAGCTGGTATGTAGCGCTTCATGATCTGGAGGCTGCGGAGTTGGGGAATGTAGATGACTTCATGTGGGCTCTGAGAAACCGTTTCGAAGACCCGGGGCGGCCGAAAGCCGAAGCCTTCCTTCGTACCTTCAGACAAGGCAAACTCTCAGTGCGAGAGTACTCAAGGGAGTTTCAAAGGCATGCTGTGAAAATTCGGGACTGGACGGATGCGGTCTTGGCCCAACAATATCGAATGGGTCTAGCTGTGGATATCCGCAATAACATCCTCAGCTCTCAGCAACCCCGCACCCTCCAAGGTTGGATGGAAGAAGCCGAGAAGGCCGAGAGCCGCCTACGCATGATGAAACTGGATTTATCGTTCGGTAACAACCGCCCGAGTTCAGCGGCGGGCCAAGCCAGACCTAAACCGGTATCCACCCCAAGTGGAATGAGAGATCAACGTATGCGGCAGGGGCTCTGCCTGCGGTGTGGGGAGAAAGGGCACTTTGCCGCAGCCTGCCCGAAAGGAGACCCCAACCGGGGTCTACCACAAGACGAGCCCAGAAGGTGGAGTCCCAACCCAAAGAAAGGCACCGCAAAACCACGCAATACACGGGCTCTTTTCGCGGGTCCTGACCAAATGGATACCTTGTTGCTGGAGGAAGAGAATGAAATGCAGGGAAATGAAATGGTCCTGTTTGTGAATGGCGCTACACAACAGGACCCAACACCTGAGGCGCCTAAACTGGTGAGCAATTACCCTCTCTCTTCTTTGTGACTGTCCTAGTAATGAACCCAGCAATGATGACCCACATTCGGGTCCGAGCCCTAATTGACTCTGGGTGTGGGAGGGACCTTATAAACCCGTCTATTGTTGTAGGGCTGGAGGCAGCCGTGGTCCATTTGAAAGACCCAATAACTTTCACACAAATGGATGGGTCTCCAATGAAAGAACCATGCCGATTTGAGACTGTTCCTTTAAGAATAGGCATTGGTGACCACTGGGAGCTACGTTCGTTCGTGATAGCTCCTCAAGCCCAATTTCCTTAGTGTTGGGTAGCCCTTGGTTACATGGACATAACCCTTACATTCTATGGGAGGAAGGGAATGTTCAATTTATCTCACCGAAATGTAATGAACACAAATGGGACCCAGGGTGGGGAAACCCTCCCTGCAATGAACCTCCACGCGCTTGTTTGGCAATGGAGGACCTTAACCGCATTCCTGAGGATTACCACTATTTGACTAGGGTTTTTGAGGAGGAGGAGGCTGATGAACTACCCCCCACCGTAATTCTGACTGCGCTATTGAAATTCTTCCGGGACAGAAATTGCCAAAAGGGAAAATTTATGCCATGAGTCCCAGTGAGAAGGAAGAACTGCGCCGCTTTATTGATAAAAACCTGGCTCGTGGATTTATTAGGCCAGCTTCATCCCCTTTCGCCGCACCTGTGTTGTTTTGTAAAAAAAAAGATGGGGGGCTCAGACTATGCACGGATTACCGGGGACTTAACGCAGTGTCTGCAACCAATGCCTACCCGATGCCTCTTATCAAAGACTTATTGGCAGAGGTGGCAAAAGGGAAAGTGTTTTCTAAACTGGATTTGAGAGATGCCTATTTTCGAGTTCGCATCAGAGAGGGGGATGAATACAAAACTGCATTTAATACCCCGCTGGGACAATTTGAATATCGGGTTATGCCGTTCGGTTTGCAGGGGGCACCCGGGGTCTTCATGAACTTAATCAATGAGGTCCTACACCCCTACTTGTTCAAGGGGGTGGTCGTTTACTTGGATGATATCTTGGTCTATACCCCAGACCTACAATCTCACACCATTCTCATGCGAAAAGTGTTGGAAAGGCTATTGGATCACAAACTGTTTGTTAAACTTTCGAAATGTGAATTTCACCGGGAGTGTATTGATTTTCTGGGGTACCGCATATCCTCTGAGGGGTTGGAAATGGACCCAAAGAAGGTCCAGGATGTGGTAATGTGGGAGCCCCCAAAACCAGACGACAGCTTCAGAGTTTTCTCGGTTTCGCCAACTTTTACCGGCAATTCCTGCCCCACTTTGCCCAAGTTGCCCTTCCCCTCACTGAACTTCTAAAGACTAAGGGGAAGGGATCCAAGGCTTCAGTGCCAGGGGCCCCTTTGAACTGGACCCCGCAGTGTCAGAACGCGTTTGAACAATTAAAACGTCTGTTCACGTCTGAGCCGATTTTAGCACACCCCGATGAGACAAAAAAATTTGTGGTCCAAGTAGACGCATCGGATACTGCTATGGGTGGGGTGATTTTGCAAGAGAACGCTCAGGGACAACTACAACCTCTAGCTTATGTATCAAGAAAATTCAATGATACCGAAAGATTCTGGCCCATTTGGGACAAGGAAGCTGCGTCTATACGTTTAGCATTGATCACTTGGAGACACTGGTTAGAGGGGTCCCAAGTACCTTTTGAAATATGGACTGATCACAAAAACCTTGAGGTACTGCGAAAACCCCGTAATCTAAATGCTAAACAATTTAGGTGGGCTGAGTTTTTCTCCAAATTCCAATTCACTCTCCACCATTTCCCAGGGAAGGCTAATCATTTGGCGGATGCTCTTTCCCGTCTTCCCCAACATTTCTGTAAGAGGGTGGAAGTACAAGAGTCTATGTTCACCCCAGAACAACTGGTTGGTGCGGTTGTCACCCGCAAAGCCAAACTAACATCAAAGAACCCCATTCAGACATTCCCCTGGGAAAAACAATTTCTCACCGACATCACCCCACAAGAAATAAGTGAGTTACAAGTCAGGGATGATGTGAGATGTGATCCAAATGGTTGCTGGTTTAAGGGAAATAAAATGTTTGTTCCAGAAGCTACTCGATCCCAAATGTTGCAAACAGTTCATGACTCAAAGTCTGCGGGGCATTTTGGATATGTGAAATCATTGAGACTTCTGCAACGTGGGTTCTGGTGGCCCCGAATGAAACAGGATTTATCGCTCTACATACAATCATGCACAACGTGCAACCGTTGTAAAGCCAGGCCGGGGAAACCACCAGGTCTCTTACAGCCTCTACCCACTCCAAGCCGACCCTGGGAAGTAATTTCGATGGACTTTATTACTGATCTTCCCCCTCTAGACATATGACGGTCATTTGGGTGGTAGTGGACTTGTTCTCAAAACAAGCTCACTTTATACCGTTCCCAGGTTTGCCAACCGCCAAGGCTTTGGCCAAAGCATTTCTTCAACACATTGCCAGGCTACATACATTGCCACTCAAAATAATATCCGATAGGGGAAGTCAGTTTGTTTCTAAGTTGTGGTCAGAGCTAATGACCCTAATGGGTATTGAACGGGCTCTTAGTACTGCCTACCACCCCGAAACTGATGGGCAAACGGAGAGAGTAAACCAAACATTAGAACAGTATCTGAGATGTTTTTCTAATTATCAACAAGACAATTGGGTTGATTTACTGCCATTAGCGGAGTTTGCATACAACAATTCATGGCACGCTTCAACAAAGATGTCTCCATTCAAAGCTGCCATGGGTTATGACAGCCCCCCTCTCCCTTTCTTGAAACCTGGTGAAAACGTGGGGAAAGCTTCAGCATGGTGTAAAACTTTCCGCGATTCTTGGCCCCTAATTGTTGAGACTTTGAATGAAGCCAAGTCACAGTATAAAAAACAAGCAGATAAAAAAAGAGCCGGGGGATGGAATCTGAAACCAGGGGACTCTGTCTATCTGTCAACAAAGAATCTAAAGCTGGCGCAGCAGTCCAAAAACTGGCTTGGAAATATATTGGTCCTTTCAAGGTGCTAAGGTGTATAAATCCAGTGACTGTACAGCTAGATCTGCCAAAATCTCTTAAAGCAATACATCCAATTTTTCATTACAGCCTCCTCAAACCGGCGTTACCCCCGACTAAATGGCAACCTGCGATGTCGGAGCCTCCCCCGCCTCTGATGGTTGATGATGAGGAACACTATGAAATTGCGGAAATTCTAGACTCTAAGATTTTGCGTGGACAACTCCTGTACCTGGTCCAATGGGTACACTTTGGGCCCCAACATAGGGAATGGGTGAAAGTTTCAGATATCAAAGCACCTGACCATTTAAGACGCTTTCACCTTCGGTACCCTAACAAACCTGGGGGGCCCACGTTCTCTCCTTCCTGAGTGGTGGGTGGGTGGTATTTTGGGAAGGGCAGAATGTCAGAAAATATGCATTTGATGTTTCTCACTGAATCCATTGTTGTATGTTCCCTACCCCGCTATGCGCTTGCGTAGGTATGCAGGCAGAAACGTGGGAGCTTCTTCCCTGCCGCTTTTCCTTATCACGGTGGCCTTGAATGTAGGCTTTGGACTATTCTTGTTTCGCTGAGAATTTTTCCAGTCCTGGGAAGGCAAGGGGAGGGGGGAGTAGTCTCCCGCTCATCAAGTATTTCTCCCGCCGGGAGTTCCCGCGCGAGTGCTCAAGTTTTATTTGCTAGGCGCTTCATTGCATCACACTATAAGTCAGCTTGCTTTGCTTTGTCCCCCATTCCTGACAATGACCTCCTACTGTGGGTTTATAGCAAGATAATCCAATAAACCTTTCTTTGTGCAAGAATGACTGGATCTACTTGATTTTAACCTGACACAGTGGAGCGAATAAATAAAAAGAAGAGGCGGATAAGGCTCCCAAAGCCTACTCCGCCTTTAAAAAAAAAGGATATACTCTGCCAGTAGAAAGGGGTGTTGAGCTTAGCAAGTAATGGAGATCTAATTTCAACTTGAGTGTTAATGGAGCCAACGAGAAATGACTGCCAGAAACAACAAGAAAAAAGAAGCGAAAGAAGATGGATTAAAAAATTTCTGAAGAGACATACCAGCACAGAGGAGGAAGCAGCACTCAAAATTTGGATTTTTGAAGAAGACGGCGGCCCGGGGGAAGGAAGTGACGGAACGGGAGGCACTAAAGCTCAAAGGACTTAATGATAATTGGAGAGACTTAAAAAGGAATTTGTTCGCGTAACATCTGAAAAGATTTGATTTAACCCCAGTGGACTTTACTAACTTTACTAACAGAATTGATTTGGACTTTGTAAAGCTGAAAAGAAGATCTTTCAACCGTGATGGATGCCGACAACTGGAAGAAATAAAACTAACCTTTACTAACAGAAAAAAAAACTCACTCCACTCTTTTTTCTCTTCCCATCTGTCTACCTTACCCTTTTCTTATAAAAAATAAAATTCTCTCCTTTTTAGGAGAGTTATTTCAAAAAAAAAAAGAAAAGAAAAGAAAGAAATGGAGACTGGGCAAAAAGAAACTTCTCAAAGAAATCCAAATTTTACAAGAACAATTAAAGGTGACATTAAATAGAGAACTTTATTGGAATTTAAAGAAATTGCAGCAAAAATCTTTTGAAGGAGCAAATAAGCCAGGGAAGTACTTAGCATGGCAACTGAAAAATTGGAGGGAGAGAAGGACAATAATCAAGATAATGGAAGAAGGCAAAGAAATTGTTGACATGAATGGAATAAAAAGAGCCTTCTTCAAATATTACGCAAAATTATTCCAAAAAAAGAAGATTGACCCAGTGAGAATCAAAAAGTATTTGGACAATGTAACTTTACCTGAGATGGATATTAATACTAAAGAAATGCTGAATGGTACGATACAGAAAGAAGAAATATATAACGCAATAGAAGATGCCAAATTAGGGAAAGCTCCAGGACCAGATGGATTTACTGCAAAATTTTACAAAAAACTAAAGGAGGAGCTGACCCCAATTATGGAACTTCTAATTAATGAAATTCAGCGGACTAAACTAATACCAGAATCTTGGAAAGAAGCCAACATATCTCTCATACCAAAGGAAGGACAAGATTTGACAGACGTGAAAAATTATAGACCAATTTCACTACTCAATAATGATTATAAACTATTTGCCAAAGTTATTTCAGAAAGATTAAAGACTTATTTAAAGACTGCTATTAGAGAAGAACAAGCCGGTTTTCTACCAAATAGACAAATTAAAGACAACTTAAGGATTGTGATTGATGCAATAGAGAAGAACAAGCCGGTTTTCTACCAAATAGACAAATTAAAGACAACTTAAGGATTGTGATTGATGCAATAGAGTACTACGACAAGCATCCGGAAAAGGAAGTTGCTTTTCTATTTTTGGATGCGGAAAAAGCCTTTGATAATTTAAACTGGGAATTTATGCTTCAAGTGTTTGACAGAATGGACATTGGGCAGCCCTTTTCAAATATGATCAGGGCTGTATATTGTGAACAAAAAGTGTCGCTAAATGTGAATAAAGAGCTGACGGAATATTTTAAAGTTCAAAAAGGGACAAGTAAGAGTGTCCGTTATCTCCTTTGTTATTTATTTGGATTTTGGAAGTGATGCTGAATAAAATAAAAGAAGATAAAGATATAAAAGGACTTACAATTGGAAGCTTTGAGTACAGATACAGGGCTTTTGCAGATGATGTAATGTTTATAATTGAAGATCCAGTAATGAAGGTACCGTTATTGATGGAAAGGATTAAAGAATTTGGAGACTTGGCTGGATTTTATGTGAATAAGAATAAGACAAAGATACTCTGTAAAAATATGAGAAAAGAAAATCAACTGGACCTACAAGAAAAAATCCAATGTGAAGTGGTGAAAAAGACTAAATACTTGGGAATTGAAGTTACAGCAAAAAATATAAATTTGTTTAAGAATAATTACGAAAAGACCTGGAATAAAATTCAACAAGACATTAAGAAATGGAATACTTTGAACCTATCACTATTGGGCAGAGTCTCAGTAGTTAAAATGAACATTTTACCTCATTTGTTATTCCTATTTCAGACGATTCCAATTGTGAAAGACTGTAAAGTGCTGAATTCATGGCAAAAAGAGATTTCAAAGTTTGTGTGGGCTGGAAAAAGCCAAGGATCAAAATGAAAATTCTCTGTGATGCGAAAGAAAGGGGAGGTTTTCAACTTCCTAATTTTAGATTATATCATGATGCGGTGTGCTTGGTATGGTTGGAACAATGGATTAATTTGGAGAACAGACAGCTATTGGCTCTAGAAGGTCATGACCGAAAATTTGGTTGGCACGCCTATTTATGGTATGAGAAATCCAAAGTAGATAACCTTTTCAAACACCACTTCATAAGGAGATCATTATTTATGACATGGATGAGATATAAGAGATTTTTTTTCAAAGCAAGACCATTGTAGATTGTTCCGGCGGAAGTAATAAAACCACAAGGCATAAAGGGAAAGACTGGTTACCCTATAGAGACATTCTGAAAACTGAGGGAAGAAGTTTCGCGATGAGACTTAGAGAAGAACTAGACTTCGAATATGACTGGCTAAACTATAGACAGATTTATGATTTATTTAAAACTGATAAAACGAGATATGGTTTTAGAAAAGAAAATAATGAAATTGAAATGATTTGGATAGAAAAAGGTAAAAAAATGATTTCTAGAATTTATAAGATTTTGTTAAAATGGTATACAGAGGATGAGACTGTAAAAGAACAAATGGTGAAATGGGCTATAAACGTAAATAGAGATACAGAAATGTCATCATGGGAATGTTTGTGGAAAAAATCGATCAAAATTTCAACATGTGTTAATGTTAAAGAAAACTGTTATAAAATGATGTATAGATGGTATATGACACCAAAAAAAATTGCTAATATGAATGAGAATATGTCTAACAAATGTTGGAAATGTAAGAAAAAAGAGGGCTCGTTTTACCATATGTGGTGGACATGTGAAAAAGCAAGTGCTTTTTGGACTGAGATTCATAATGAAATTCAGAAAATCTTGAAATGTACTTTGAAAAAAGAGCCAGAAATGTTACTTTTAGGACTCAAATTAGAAGAAGTTAAAATGGCAAAAAAAACTTTGCTATGGTACCTAATTTCAACCGCAAGAATGACTTATGCTCAGTCTTGGAAGCAGGAGCAGGTACCTCATAAATGGGAGTGGATTAAAAAAATGATTTTTATGGTTGAAATGGATAAGTTAACAAGAAAATTTCATGGAAGAGAAGATGAAGAAATTTTAGCAGACTGGAAGGACTTTAAAGACTATTTAGAGCTTAACTGGGATGTGAAAAATAGACTACTTTGTTTTGATAGCTATTAATAATAGAAGTGTTGCAACAAAAGAGACTGTAATAGAAAAGTTACCTAATAGTTAAAATAGAAAAAGGAAAATAGTGAAATTTATTATTTGAATACTGAAAATGAATTGAATGTAAGAGAATATTGATTGAAATGTTAATGGGGGCGGAGCATCGTTGGAAGCCAGGGGAGGGGGGGATAAAATTTTTAGAAAAGGATATGTTAAGAATTGTTAGTCAAATATGGAACATGCTATTATATCCTGATAATAAATTTTCTTTTAAAAAAAGTTTTGTTATTTGTTTTTTAAACATGTTATGTGATTGCTCCTGAGTCTACCTTCCTGCTGTCCTAATTTGCAGGGAGGAAACTTCCAAAACAGTTTCCTTGAGTGGTTCTTTGCTAACAGGGGGATTATCTGGGATTTCTCCCCCTTTTTGGATTATTAATTCATTTTGGAGTCCATATCCTAGCATTCTATTTTTGTAAGTGCATTATTTTGCACATGATTCTTCCGGATCCTTCTGTTGCCTAGGGCATGGTTGAGGGAACTAGAATTTTGCAGAGTTTAAAAGAGGGAGAATGTATCAAAGAAAGCTTGACTGAGCTCAACATTTTAAAAGGGCATGGGAGAGAAGGGTACAATGGCAGTTTCAAAAGCTTAGGTTTATGTCTTCTATTGAACTAAAACAGATAAAGATGGGGTGATGGTGGCCATTTGTGATGCTATGTGGAATGCATAAACAGCCCATAAAGAGAAATTAAAAACAAACATACACAGGACAGTTGAAATAACCTGTCTTACCTGAGAAAGCTTTATTTATTTATTTATTTATTACATTTACACCCCTACCTTCCCTCGAACGAGCTCAGGGCAGCTGACAAGGGTCAGTACAATGTACCAAGTCTCCATAAAACATTAAAACAACCTAAAATAACCATACATTTAAAGTACCATAATAGTTAAAGTGCTCGCAGTCCTAGTCGTTACTTCATTAAGTTAAGTGCCACTCTCTGAGATGTACCCCCCAAGTTCCCGGCTCAGCAATCTTCCAGCCTCCTGCGGAGATATGGCTCTGTCTCCACACTAGGGCTGGCCCTGTACCACAGATGTTCAATAGTGGAAGTTGGTGGTCATGGTGGGTGGCTCCTAGTTGAAAGCCTGGTGGACGAGCTCCATCTTGCAGGCCCTGTGGAACAATAGAAGATCCCGCAGGGCGCTGATCTCCTCCGGGAGCTCATTCCACCAGTAAGGAGCCACCACTGAAAAGGCCCTGGTCCTAGTGGCAGCAAGCCTGGCATCCTTAGGGCCTGGAATAATTAGTCGATGTTGTGACCCCGACTGTAGTGCTCACTGGGTATATATGGGGAAAGGTGATCCTTCAGGTATGCCAGACCCTGGCTATATAGGGCTTTAAAGGTAAGAACCAGCACCTTGAAGCGAATTTGGTATGCTATCGGCAGCCAGTGCAGTGCCTTCAGCACAGGTTGGATGTGCTCCTGCATGCGGAGGCCCATCAAAACCCCTGGCTGCAGCATCTTGAACTAGCTGCAGCTTCCGGATTTGCAACAAGGGCAGCCACATGTAGAGAGCGTTACAGTAGTCTAATCTCGAAGTGACCATCACATGGATCACTGTTGCCAAGTCATTGCGGTCGAGGAAGAGAACCAATTGCCTAATCAGCCAAAGATGTTAAAAGACTGACTTGGCAGTGGTTGCTACCTGGGCCTCCTTTGTTAAGGAGGCATCCAAGAGCACTCCCAGACTCCTAACCTTCTGCGCAGGCACCAAAGGTGCCCCATCGAAGATCAAGAGCGGGATCCCCATTCCCAAGCCACCCTGACTCAGGCACAGGACTTCCATCCTCACTGGATTTAGCTCCAGCCGACTCAATCTAAACCAACCAGCCATGGCTTGCAACACCCAATCCAGATCTTTCGGTCTGGAGTCCGACTGGCCACCAAACATCAGATAGAGCTGGGTGTCATCAGTGTACTGGTGACAACCCAGCCCATACCTCTGGGCAATCTGGGCAAGGGGGCACATGTAGATGTTAAATAGTATCGGGGAAAGTACCACCCCCTGAGGCACTCCACACTCAAGCGGGTGTCTCCTGGACTGCTCTTCCCCTAATGCCACCCTTTGTCCCCGACCCTGGAGAAAGGAAACAAGCCATTGCAAGGCAAGCCCCTGTATCCCCAAGTCGGCAAGGTGGTCGACAGTGTTGAACGCAGCTGACAGGCACAACAGTGCCATTGAACCACCCCAATCCAGGTGCCTTTGGAGGTCATCAGTAAGAGCAACCAGCACTGTCTCCATTCTGTGACCCGGGCGGAAGCTGGACTGGAAGGGGTTTAGAACAGAAGTGTCATCCAGAAAGCCCTGCAACTGTATCGCCACCGCCCTCTCAATTAATTTGCCCGGATAGGGCAAATTGGACACCGGCCTATAGTCGGCCAATTCGGCCAAGTCCATAGATGTTTTTTTCAGGAGAGGGTGGACCATCGCTTCCTTGAGTGCCCCTGGGAACCACCCCTCAGAGAGGGACTTGTTGGTAATCTCCCTTAGGGCACCTCGAAACCCCTTGTGGCCCACTTTAATGAGCCAGTAAGGGCACGGATCAAGGCTGCACATGTTTGGGTGCATAGTTGCAAGCAATCTGTCGACTTCCTCCAGACTGAGCAGGCCGAAATGTTCTAAAGCCAGAATTGAAGACATGCAAGGGACCTTGAGTTCACTCACTGTTTCAACTGTGGTGGGGAGGTCGCGGCGGAGCGCCAGGAGATTATCTGCTAAACAGCTCGCAAATGCCTCACAGCCAATATCCAATTCCCTAGCATTTGGTCTGCCCTGTGGCAGAGCTGTAATTGACCAAATCGTTCTAAATAATTGGGCTGGGCATGAGCTTGCAGGCGCAAACATAGCCGCATAGAACTCTCTCTTAGCAGCTTTGACTGCCATCTCATAGGATCTCATAAATGTCCTATAAGATGCTCTTGTAGCTTCATCTCGAGCACAGCGCCACCGTCTCTCTAGTCGTCTTAGCTCCCACTTCATGAGCCGCAACTCCTGGGTAAACCAGGGAGCGAGCCTAGAGTGGGGGCACAGAGGGCACCGGAGAGCGATCTCATCAATGGCTGCAGACAGCCGACTATGCCAGTCCTCCACAAGTCCATCCAACGAACCGCCAGGGGGCGTTGGGTCCCACAGAGCCATTTGGAGCCGCACTGGGCTAAAATATGCTTGCCACCTAAACAAGGTTGGGGTGGAACATTCAGATGGGCCCTCAGGGCATGGTGGTCTGACCATAGTACTGCTGAAGCAGTAATCTGGTCCACTGTTACCCCAGCCGTGAAGATCAAATCAAGCATGTGCCTGGCCCGGTAAGTGGGGGTTGTTACAAACTGGGAGAGTCCCAGCGCCACCATGGATGACACTAGGTCCACTGCCTGAGTGGAAGCCGCATCATCGGCATGGACACTGAAATCACTCAAGACTGTCAGCCGAGGGTGTTCCAGCACCCAACCTGATATGGCCTCCATCAGGGATGGCAGGCTATTGGCTGGCGTGTTAGGTGATCAGTACACCAGGCAAATCGCCACACTCTCCCTGGCCTCCCACACCAGGCTGACACACTCAGTGCCTGTGATCTCTAACGGCGGGAGCACCCTGAAGGAGTAAGCCTCCCGAATGAAGGAGTTAGACGAGCAGAGAACCTACAAGGACTTGCATGTGTCACTCCATTTCCCCCTATATCCCCTTCCCCACACAATTTCCTTTTTCTTTCCTCCTAGTAGCCCCCGTATCCTCTTCCCTTCCCCTACTTTCATCTCTCCTTCCCACTCACCAACCAATCTTTCTTTTATCTGTTCAGTGTTCAGTTTTACTTACTTCATTTATACCCCACCTTTCCCCATAATGGAGAACCAAAGCAGCTTACAACATTCTCCTCTCTTCTATTTTATCCTCATAACAACCCTTTCAGGTAGATTAGATTGAGAGAGAATGACTGTCCCAAGGTTACCCAGACCCTTGTCTGACACTTTAACCAACAAGATCCCAATGTAGTTCCTGTGGGTGCCATAGTGGCTGTTGAAATCTTTCCTGGTGCCCAGAAGTGGCTTTAGAATGTGGTAGTTTCAGGAGTGGCACTTGGCCAGCAGAGCTTCTGATTGGCCACCAGAGATCTGATTGGCTGGACAAATTAAAATAACATTATTTCAGTGGCAGCTGCCACCATGGTGTTGGTTTTGTTCTCTCTCACTCTTCTTTCACTCTGTATTTTTTATATTACCCCCCTTCTCCCCTGTACTAGGGCTTCCTCTGTGTATGTGACTCTACCTCCTGTATCAGCTGTTCTGTGATTGACTTTGCCTCCTGTAGCAGCCATTAATAGCTGCACCCACCACCCTGCGCCAGAATTCCAAAAGTGCCCACAAGCTCAAAAAGGTTTGGGAGCTCTGCTTGAACCAGTACACCACAGTGAGTGTCCCTGGCTCTCAGGCTTTCTGCATTCTTTCTTCATGGCAGCCTATACCTGGGAAAAATCTGGCAAAGTTGTAAAAGTCATGCAATAGAACATTGTTCAGGTGAGTTGTGTGGTGGTCACTGGTACGCCCAGCCAGTCTCACAAGCTGTGTGGAAGCTACTGCTGGGCCCAGGTGAGCTGTGTGGCATCAAGTCATCCAGTAGCCACCAGAACATCTGAGTGAGTTGTACAGATTGCATGGTAGCAGCCCAGTGGTTGCTGCTGCACCAGGCCCCAATGAAGCTTCCCTCCAGGGTGGAGGAAAGGGGAGCAAGCAAGGGTCTTTGGGGGGGGGAGTGTACCGGAGCACAGCTCCGGCAGCTCAGGAGCCAAGCCCCGCCCCCAGCTGGCATCCCCAGGAGTCTTTCAGGCAGCCGAACGTCAATTTCAGCTCCATTATATCCTATGGGCCATTGAAGTCAATGGTGAAAACATAGGGTATATTCTGGGGGCTGGAGGGGAGGGGGTTTGAGGGAGAGGCTCCAAACTCACAGGGTAGCTGATGGAGCCTCTCCCCAAGCTACCCACCAAGTTTCAAGAACATTGGACCAGGGTGTCCAATTCTATGGGCCCCCAAACAGGTTGCCCCTATTCCCTCCATTGTTCTCTATGGTGGGAAAAGAGTAACTCTACCAGCTACCCTGTGAGTTTGGAGTGTCTCCCTCAAACCCCCTCCCCTCCAGCCCCCAGAATATATACATGTATAAATGATGTTCCTTTTGGTCTTTTGGGGTTTCTGTGTGGCACTGTGGCATGCTTGCACTGCCACAGTGCCACTTGTTCTGGAGTGTGCCACTTGTTCTCATGGCAAACAAGCACCTCCCAGGACAGTTCACTTTCCCTGAGATTCTCTGGGAGAGTCTGACTGCTAGGCATTGCCTGCTTGCCTGCCTTAAGTGCTGCTGGCTGGGTTTCCCCATTGGAAGCAATGGAGGTAATGGGGGTAACCTGTTTGGGTGCCCATAGAATTAGGCCCATTGGTCCAATTGCTTTGAGACATGGCGGTGTATGTGGGGAGAGGCTCCTGAAGCTACCCTGAAAGTTTGGAGCCTCTCCATCAAACCCCCCCCCCGCAAGAGCTACTAACAGCACCGTAGGAAAAAAGTAACTTTTTCCTACCATAGAGAACAATGGGGGGAATGGGGGCAACCTGTTTGGGGGCCCATAGAATTGGAGCCTCTGGTCCAATGTTCTTGAAACTTGTTGGTTAGCTGGGGGAGAGGCTCCCCAAGCTACCCACCAGCTACCCATCAGCTACCCTGTGAGTTTGGAGCCTCTCCCTCAAACCCCCTCCCCTCCAGCCCACAGAATATACCCTATATTTTCACCATTGACTTCAATGGCCCATAGGGTATAATGGGGCCAAATTGCCATCGAATTTCTTTCATTCCCTCCTTTCCTTCTCTCCTTTTCCTCTTTCCCTCCTTCTTCCCTTCTCTCTTTCTTTCCCACCTTCTTCTCTTCTCTTTTTTCCTCCTTTCCCTGTTTCCCTCCTTCTTCCCTCTCTTTCTTTCCCTCCTTCTTTCCTTCTCTTTCTTTCCCTCTTTCCTTCCTTCTTTCCTTCTCTCTACTCTCTCTCTTTCCTTCCTTCTTTCCTCCTTCTGTGGCCCAACTCTTAGCTCCCCCACTCAAGCCAGCTGAGGAAGGGAAGGGAAGGGAAGGGAAGGGAAGGGAAGGGAAGGGAAGGGAAGGGAAGGAAGGAAGGGAACGGGAGGTTTTCGAAGATGCCTCCCCCCTTTTGCTTCCCCTTCTGACATCACTTTCGGTGATGTCAGGGGACGTGGCATATGCTAATAGCCTAATAGCTCATTAGCATACCATATGCTAATGAGCTCCTGCAGCTCTTTTTCTACGAAAAGACCCCTGGGAGCAAGGGTGGACTAGAAAGCCAAAATAGCCCTTGAAAGGGTCCTACCCCCTCCTTCTGCCTTTTACTGACAGAAACCAAGGTTTAAAGGCAAGCAATATTGTTGTAGTTGCCCAGCAGCCCCAAAGTGACCACTGAGATCTCAGAGGACATCTATTTCTTCAGGCTACAGGCACTACTTATATTATTCGGGGGATTAATCCTAGCTTGTCTGTTCATGGTCTCAGTCTTCTCTCTCCACAAATGGGGCCATGTTAAGAATTAGATATATTAATGTAATTAGGCATAAAATATAAATACTACAAAATTATTAAAAATAATTACAAAGTAATTAAAAGCATAAAATGTAGAAATATAGGAACAAAAGTAAAGATGTTTGTATGTTAAAATAAGTATTAATTTAAACATATCATTGCATTCTATGAAAAGAAAGCAAACAGATTTTGAGTCCAGTGGAGTCCAGATTTGAAGAAGTGTGCTTGCACACGAAAGCTGCTACCTTGAATAAAATGTTGTTGGTCTTAAAGGTGCCACTGGACTTAAACTTTGTTCTGCTACTTCAGACCAACACAGCTACCACCTGAATCTATCTAGATGGTTTGTCGGTCATCATTTTCCAGAGATTCTGCTAGATCCATTTCCCAGGCTCTAGTGTAAAGAGGATTCTTCTGTATGTGGAGAATTCTGTACATTGATGCTGTGAGGAATGGTAGACAACTGGACTTCCTTAAGATATATCTGCATAAGTGGGGTACTTTGTTCCATCCGGTAAGTTACAGAATCTATAGATATCTGTTTTTTAACAGAAGTAAGAAGCCTTTAGAGTTATTCCATGTAGTGATTTCTGAATGATCCACCACATGCATTAGAGGAGACCAATGCTAGCTGTTTCACTACCATTCCCAGTTAAGTGAAGTGTCTCTTATGACTTGTTTGGTGACAACTTTGTACTAAATCAGCAGACTGAGTGGATGGCTTCCAGCCACTTGCTCTCCAGTTCTTTGCTGAAAAACAACATTTCTAACATTGACACTGAATCATGACAAATCACAACTTCTAATATATTTGCACATTACGATGTAATGTGAGCTGTACACCAAGTAAAGGTTCAGGTGAAAGAGATGAACAGACACATTCACTTCTTTAGAAAATCATTTCACTTGACATTCTAAAAACATGGCTAAACAACAAACATTTACATTTATGACCTCTCTTGTTCCACCCTGCTTTCCATGGCCAGGGTCTGGCTCCTCATATTCAGTCCCGGAGGTTAGGGGTAAACCTTTGAGAAAGCAAATCTGCACAGATAATGCGCTGTCATCTACTGATTTGCAAAAATATACCCAGCTTTTATTTTTTTTTAAGACCTACAGGATAACATGTATCAGTTCTTAAGGTTTTGGGTTGCCAACTCTGGGTTGGAAAAATCCTGGAGAATCAGGGTTGGAACCTGAGGAGGACAAGGTTTCTTAAAGTTTAATGGCTTTAATTTTTTTAATCTGAATGCTTGCTCCAGTTTTAAAGCAGTATCTGGTGCTTTACCTATATTTAAGAAATTATACAGTTATAAATCAACAGCCATTGACCTCAGCAGGAACTACTTTAGTAAATGTACTTAGCATTCCACCTGTTAGATGATTTACATTCACATGAAGCAAATGTCAGCCCACACCAGCTGACATGGGCTGCACACAGAGTGCTCAGTGCTTCTAAGTAGTCCTGTAATATGCAAAGGAATAATCAAGGGAGTGCTTCTGAGCATGTTCAGGGAACTGCCCTCACTATCAAACAATTACAACCAGCTCTGACTAGGGCTGTGAACTCCGGGTTGGGAAATTCCTGGAAATTTGGGAGTGGAGTTGGGAAAGGGTGGAGTTAGGGGAGGTGAGGGACATCAGGAGGGTATACTGCCATGCAGTCCACCCTTCAAAGCACCTATTTTCTCCAGAGGAACTGATCTCTTTAGTCTGGAGATTAGTTGTAATTCCGGGAGAGTTCCAGGCCTCACCTGGAGGTTGGCAGCTCTATAATGGAACTGGATGTGCAGCATTCATGTGCAATAGAAGCAAAAGGTATCTTTTTCAAGATGCATTTCATTAGCTCGCCAGCAGATCAGGTGGAAAACCTTACAGGGTCTTAAGGTAAACATCAACTAAGCACTCTGAATGCAGCTAATATGTAACTCAGCTGATTCTCTGCTGTCACACACCTCATTGTATCCCCCTCCTGAAACAATGGACGGAAGCTCAGCTCAATGCAAATGATCTCGGCCAAACAATGTGTCTCCGGATCAGCTGCCAGCACCATTGGGTTTGACCGGCTGATGCTGCCAGTCAGTCTCAGATCTCCATCTCTGGGTTGTTCAGAGTTCAGCTGAGAGAACAGAAAAGGATTAAAAGAGCTTCTCATTGTGTAGGTGGTAAACTGAATAGGCAGATTGTTGTGGATTTTCCTTTCCTGGACCTCCTTCACTGAAAAAGTTAGGAAAATCAAACACTTGGTGTGTTCCCCACAGTGTAAAAATATACAGAAAACACTGAAGAATCTTCAGATATAACATTTTGTACTTGAGGGTTCATTTTGAAATTATTCTTCCTGATCATCTATATTTTTTCAATTACTTTTTTTTGTTATGGTTACATCCTTTCCAGTGAGCTGTGAGTGGTTTCCACATGGTTCACAGGTGGTCTCCCACTGGTGCTGGGCTCCAGCCTCAGACCATTTTCTGTGCCTTGTATATCTACTTGTCTGCCCTGCCTATAAGTGCAATTACTGGAACTGCAGCACCAATGCAATATCAGTGTGGTTTTTCCAGTGTCAAACTGGATGAATCTAGTTTACAATGTTAGCTGTGCTAATGTGAGAACCAGGAAAATCATATACAATGGTAAGGGAGGAAGAAGGGTTTTATGGCATATAGGCAGCTGGGCCAGAATGTATCACACACATGCGCATGTGCACACACACACACAAAGATAATATGGCAATAAAACTCAGGGGGAAGGAACAACAATTAAAAGAAATAAAGAAAACACATACTGAACATAATGCAGTGGGTAGAATCCAGCTGATGCTGAACTTATTATACCAGGAGGGGAAACAGGCTGTTTCCTGTGAAAATTCATGCTACAAGTTAATTTTTAAAGTGCCACACCACTCTGACTTTAAAAAGTGATTTTGTATTTGAACCATAGCAGACTGTACATCAGGTTCTATATGGCTTTCAAGGACTGAGTACTTTGAATGAACACCTCTAACCCCACTCTACTAATGCCATCTGCAGAGGCCTCTGAACACGACTGATCTGAACAATGGGTTAGATCAGCCCAGGAATGAGATCAGACTAAACTCACCTTTCTTGTGCACGCTGCTCACATCAGCTACATTCTTTTAGAAATAAATATGTTGCCATGGTACCTTAAAAAGTAACAAGATTAGAAGGACATATCTGTGACAAATAAAAAAGGAGTCTTGCCAGAAATGCCTCCTTCCTGCCCTTCATGAGTACACCATAAGATTGTCAGCTGCTTCAACCACCAAGATCACAGCTGCCTGCACAGGCTTTGGGCGAAGCTGGGAGATTTCTGTGATCACTGGGGATTTCTCAATTTCAAACAGTATTACTGGAATTTTATAAAAATCCCCATATGTGGAAAAAGTTGTGTCAATAGTCCAGACAGAAAGTGAGCACACAAAGATTTAATACTGTGGAATTATGACTGGTAATGTATATAATTCCATCAGAAATGCTGTATTCTGCAAGAAAATAAAACTTTCCTAGCCTAACATTACTGGCGAATCTCTTTATATAATCCTTATTCCATATTCTACCATCATTTCTATTTCCTCACACAGAAAGTATTTTATGAGACAAATACACTGTCCTTGGAAATCAATCGCAAGAGCTGGGATAACCATGTACATAAACCCACCAGGGTTTCTTTCCTCAGTAAAAGACCCTTTTCCAGGATATAGTCCAATGGTGTTGCCTTTTGTTTTGTTTTTATGAGGATTTTCAGACACAAAAATTAGAAGAGCTCTGGGACAGGGAGAAGGAAGTACACAAGGGTGTTTTTTTCCTCTTCACAATTATTTGACAAGCAAGACCCCAACTACATATGCTGGAGAGGAAGAAATGGAAAGCTTTTATGCAGGTATCCAGGAAGAAATTGATCACACACCTAAAAAAGGTGTGCTGTTAATGGCAGGTGACTGGAATGCAAAAGTCCAGAATTAATCAAAGAATTCTGTTAAATATTAAAAAGTAATGCAGACAAAATGTAGGATGCATCATAGAGCTGTATAGCTTAAAGAGAATGTCATATAGATCCCTGGGTAACTGCAACAGTAACAAATGCATTATCTGGGGGACGTCTTCCATGTTCTCAAGTATCTTCGGCGCTTGGGAAAATGCTGTGTCCCTGCTACAGAAGCTTCAGGGGAATATACATGGACTGTTCTCAGATTTAAAAATTCAGTGGTGCAAAAAAATTCTGTCAATAGCCACGTGGCCCAATTGAATACATATCAGCTTGCTTTTTAATCTCTCTGACTGTCCTGAATCCAATACAGTAATAGCAAAAAGGCCAAACCCAATCTTGGTAGAAGCTCCAGTTTGTCCTCCTTGTGACACCTTTCAGAAAGGTAGAATAATACCTTGATTTGATCTATCACAAGCACCTTTTCACATTGCATTAAAAGTACTGATTACAGCTATCTCCATTATTTCTCAGGAGCCTCCTTTCTTAATACCACTTACAAAGAAGTTGCAGCTGATTGAAAGGTCCTTGTGGGGAAAAAACACTAACAGTAATTTGTAATTGATATTCCTTAAAAACATACTGGGGGTCTCCTTTTGAGTAAGTAGGTGCACAAAGGGTGATTTTCCACGACCAAACTCTTAAATGATACATTCCAAAACAGAAACTATATAAGCACATCATTCCTGAGTCCTCTACCTGGAGGAATCTGAATTTAGTTATTTCTTATTTTACCAAAGAGATCACATGACGGGGGGAAGGGGGAGTCCAAGGTATTTTCCTTCTGGTATGATACTGATTCATTGGAAAGTTTAGGCTTTTTAGTTGAAGAATTTGAAAAACTTTTAAGACAGAAATCTAGACTTCTGGCAAATATGTGGCTCCCTCCCCTGTCATAGAGGCTTTTGTGATGATCTCTGATTCCATAACTAGCCTCTTTGCCAAAATACAGTTGTTGTCAGATTTCAAACCAGGTTATGTGGCAGGTTCAATGATGGTGAAGGCAGTAATGTGTTTATAACACAGTTGGACATATTGCACGGGTAATTTCCATTTGTACATGAACATATGTTCAACAGGCAACAGGCACATGGATATATATTAATGTCTACAACATTTACAGGAACAGACATGTTGCATTCAAGAACACAGAAAGAGCCCAAAGTCAGTCTAGTCCAACATTCTGGACAGTGCCCAGCAAGATGCTAACTAAGAGCCTAGAAGCAAGGGCTGAAAGCAATGGCCCTTCCTTGATCCTTTGGTATAAAATGCTTATCAGATTTCCTCGTTACTGACACCCTCCAAGTATTCTAAAGTGCTGATGGCATAGGACTTCCCTTTAGTGTAAAGTCATGCTTATTCTTTCTCCACTAGTCTTGTTCTTCAAAATGATTAACAACTCTCTCTTTAAAAGCATTGCACCAATTTGCCTACAAAAGAGGTTAAGATAATAAGCCTTTAGTTTCCAGGATCTCCTTGGGATTTCATTTTCACAACAGGTGTTACATTATGTTCCTTCTAGTATTGCAGTAAGGAAGCTAATTTTAGGAACGCGTTTCATATTTTTGTTAGAAGATCAACAGTTTCACACTTGAGGTCCATAGTGTCTCTTCTTGACTTTCTATTTTGTAATTGCTCAGTTAACTAAAATGTCACCTCTAATGCCCTCTATCTGACTTTTTCTTCAGAAACATCCCCCCCCCCCAGGTTCATATGTAGGTGTCTAGCCAATATATTCTGCAGAGAAAACTGATGCAAAATATTAATTCAGCTTTTCTTGTCTTCATTTGATCAATTCTTGCTGTTATATTTTCAAGTGGATGCCTTCCATTTTAGCTTCCCAGCATTCCAAGGGATTAATCTGATATCAGCTAGCCACACTCTATGCCTACTGAACTTAGTTAAGCAACCTAAAAACATGCTACAGAATGCAAGGATGCATTAATGCCATGACCTGAAGACCAAAGCCAACTGGGCCCTGAGAAAGGGCTGGTGAGGGAGCCACTATTGGAGTGGTAAGTGTAATTATTATTTGCCTTTCCTTAACTACTGAGGAGAAATAGCTGAGGTTACTGTGTGGGAGGATAGTGTTTGAGGGTGTGTGGGTGTGTATAGCCAGTTGGAGAGTGGTGCTTGTTTCAGGAAGTGTGGTTTCTGGTTGACTTTTTTGCCTGGGTATAACTGATTGCAGCTTTTACCAGTTTTGCCTGGGGCTGACTGCAGGCCCTGCCCTCTAGCCTTTAATTATATAATGCTCCTCATTGCCAGAGGTGCAAGCCGAAGGATGAGAGCTAAAGGGCTCTTAGCCTGGGATCTCATAAGTAGTTAAGAAAATTGTACATTGTACTTGTTTCCCCTTTTGGCTCTGGTAGCCATTTGATCAGTTCTCTAAGTTTTAGAGTACATCAGCACACCAAGGTATTTCTAAGTGAAAGAATCCACTTGGGGAAGTGATGATGAATGCTCACTTACCATTTCCAGTCACCTGTGGGGAGTGTGCCATGTTTGTCTTCCTCCGTGAGGACAAGACGGACTACACTTGTCAGAAGTGTAAGTTGATAGGACTCTTAGAGGAGAAGGTTCAAAGCCTGGAGGAAAGGATTCCTACTCTCCATGAGATCAAGGAAGGAGAGGAGTTCATTAACAGAAGTTTTGATGTCCTGCATAGGGAAGGAGAGAATGTCAAAGCAACAACAGACTCCTCAGAGTGCCACAGCAGGACCCCAAAGGTGTCGAGCAAGACAGCACTCCGTGCCATTAGAACTGAGGAATCAATTCCAGGCCTTTGCAGAGGAGGCAGAGATGGAAACACTGCCAATGGAAGTATTACAAACACAAGGGAGACAAAGGGAGAAGTACAAGGAGATTCAAAGAAATGGCACTGGAAGGACAACGAAAGTGTTGGTCATAGGTGACTCCCTAATGAGGGGTATGGAATGTCATGTGTACAGGCTTGACCCCCTGGCCTGAGAGGTGTGTTCCCTGCCAGGGGCAAAAATTAAGGATATTACAGAGAGGATCCATAAACCCATCATATCTACAGAGCATTACCCATTTGTGATGGTCCATGTGGGAACTAACGACACAGCCATGAACAACATCAAAAATATTAAGGCTATGAAGCTCTTGGAAGGAAGGTGAAGGAAATGGGAGCACAGGTGCCTAGTGGCTGTCTGCGGACATAACACCCCTCCCCGTATTTCAAGACCAGCCTAGGTGACATAATCCTTCAGATAGGCTGGGGTCCAGCACTCCCACAGGGAACGTCTAGGAGCCGGGACCGGGTGTCAGGAGCCCAGACTGGGCTGGTTGACCGGAATACTCAGCTGCGGATTCAGGGGACCCTCCCCTGGTGCGGCGGCGGAGGCCAGAGTCTCTGGTTCTGGGTTGGCTGCAGAAATGGGAGCCTGCTCCTGGAGACTTCTGTCAGTACCCCTTCATTCAGGGCTGTCTGGCTGGGCTACTTTGCTGTCAACCAGAGCAGGGACATCCTCTAAGGCCGGGAGCAAGTGCCTCCGCAGCTGGTCAATATGTCTCCACAGGACCTGGCTGTCTTCTGTTGAAACCTCGTAGGACACCGGTCCTGTTGGGCAGATAATTCGGCCAGCTAGCCATGGGAAGCCCTTGCCGTAGCTCTAGATGTACACTGTGTCCTCCGGAAAGAACACCCGTGGCGCTTCCCTCTATTTCCCTCCAGGGACCTGTCCAGGTGCAGCCTGTCCAATAAGATTGTGGGCCGCTGGCCCATCAGGTGTTTCGCCAGACTTCGGCTGGTGACTGGATTCAGAGTTGTCCATTGCGCCAAGAGGAAACAGGCCAGGCAGAACTCCCAGTCTCCCTCCTTCAGGTGGCTGAGGGCTTCTTTGGCGGTGCACACCATCCGCTCTGCTTGGCCATTGGTGGCGGGGTGGAATGGTGCAGATCTCACATGCTGTGCAGGAACTCCTGGAATTCCTCCAATGTGAACACTGTCCTGTTATCAGAGATGATGGTGTCTGGCAACCCATGGGTCGTGAAGATCTTGTGAAGTGCCTGGATGGTGGCCCTGGAGGATGTGGTGGAGACAGGGCTAATTTCCAGCCACTTTGAGTAGGAGTCCACTGTGACCAAAATAGCAGCCCATGAAACAGCCCAGCGAAATCTATGTGGAGCCTTGACCACGGCGTCCGAGTGGATTCTCAGGCTTGGGTGGGTGCGCTTGGCAGATTAGGCTGGACACCTTGGCACATTTGACAGTGCTTCACCCAAGCCTCCGCCTCCGCATTGATCCCCGGCCACCATACATAGCTCCTGGCAAGGGACTTCATGAGGATGATCCCAGGTTTATTTATTTATTTATTTATTGTCAAATTTGTACCCCACCCTCCCCACAAACAGGCTCAGGGCGGCTTCCAAGTAGTGTGGATCCAGAATAAAACATACATAATTAAAACACAACAGTTAAAAATAATACAATACAAAGTGCTGGCAGCAATTAAAATTCGATTAGGTGGAGTGCTTTCAAATGGATTTCCAACAAATGCTAGATGTTCTTCTGTTTGTCAATTCATATGACAACTGCTTGACGGTAAGTGCTAGATGTTTTTCTGCTCGTCAGCTCTCGTGGCAGCTGCTCGATGGTAAGGTTAGGGGCCAGGCGCTACAGTGGCAGCGGCCCCTAATTAAACACCTGGTGGAAGAGCTCCATCTTACAGGCCTTGTGGAACCAGGTAGGAGCTGCCACCAAAAAGGCCCCAGCCCTAGTAACAGCTAGCCTGGCCTCCCTCAGGCCAGGGAGGGTCAACCGGTTTTGAGACCCAGACCGTAGTGCTCTCTGGGGTATATATGGGGAAAGGTGGTCCCGTAGGTATGTTGGACTTTGGCCATATAGGGCTTTAAAGGTAAAAACCAGCACCTTGAAGTGGATTCGGTATGCTATTGGCAGCCAGTGCAGTGTCCTTAGCACAGGCTGGATGTGCTCCCATCTAGGGAGACCCATCAACAGCCTGGCCGCGGCATTCTGCACTAGCTGTAGCTTCCAAATCCATGACAAAGGCAACCCCATGTAGAGAGCATTACAGTAGTCTAGTCTCCAGGTGACCATTGCGTGGATCACTGTAGCCAGGTCAGCATGGTCGAGGAAGGAACCAACTGCCTAATCAACCTGAGATGATAAAAGGCCAACTTGGCAGTGGCCACTACCTGGGCCTCCATGGTAAGGGAGGGATCCAGGAGCACTCCCAAACGCCAAACCTCCAGCACTGGGACCAATGAGCCCCCCCAAAAAAGGTCGGGAGTGGGATCCCTGCCCCTGAACTGCCCCACCCTAGGCACAGGACCTCTGTCTTCACTGTATTCAACCTCAGCCAACTCAGTCTAAGCCAACCAGCCACAGCCTGCAATGCCTGGTCCAGGTCTTCTGGTCCAGAATCCGTTTGGCTGCTAACATCAGATAGAGCTGGTTGTCATCAGCATACTGGTGACATCCCAGCCCATACCTCCAGGCAATCTGGGCAAGGGGGCGCATATAGATTTTAAATAACATCAGGGACAGCAGAGCTCCCTGAGGCACACCACACTCAAGTGGGTGCCTCCTGGGCTGCTGTTCCCCTAGCGCCACCCTTTGTCCCTGACCCTGGAGAAAGGAGGCAAGACACTGCAAGGTGAGCCCCTGAATCCCTGTGTCAACGAGGCAGTGGACTAATAGCTGGTGGTCGACCATGTCCTGGAGGAGAAATTTAGGCTGCTGGGCAGGAAACTCAAGGCCAGGACCTCCAAGGTAGCCTTCTCAGAAGTGCTACCTGTTCCACGCGCAGGGCCGGAGAGACAGGCACAGATCAGGAGTCTCAATGCGTGGATGACAATGCGTGGATGATAATGCATGGAGACAGGCACAGATCAGGATTCTCAATGCGTGGATGAGACGGTGGTGTAGGGGGGAAGGGTTCAAGTTTGTTAGGCACTGGGATGCTTTTTGGGACAAGAGGGAGCTGTACAAAAGGGACAGTCTCCACTTGTCCTGAGAAGGAACCAGGCTGCTGGCACTCAAAATCAAAAAGGTGGCAGAGCAGTTTTTAAACTGAATAATGGGGGAAAGCCGACAGGAGATGAAAAGTCTCTGGTTCAGGATGGCTCATCTCAAAGAGATGAAGGGGTAGCTATTACTTTTGTACAAGGAAATGGTTTAAAATTGTCCACTGAGACTGTGGCTAATGATAGGAACTTCCTGGCAAGCTCTCGAGGCAACAAGACGAAGGCTGTGGGCTTAACAAGCGTGGGAAACTATAAGTGTTTATACACAAATGCTAGAAGTCTCCGAGGTAAAATCGGGGAGTTGAAATGCTTGGTGTTGGGGGGAAATAGACATTGTGGGTATTTCAGAAACTTGGTGGGATGAGGAAAATCAGTGGGATACGGTGATTCCTGGTTATAAATTATATCAGAAGGATGGGGGGAAAGGGTTGGAGGTGGGGTGGCTCTGTATGTCAGAGAGGGTATACCTTCCAGTAAGATTGAGAGGGTAAGAAAATTGGATTCGCTTCTGGAAATGCTATGGGTTGAAATAGTGGGTCCAAAAGGAGGCTTAACAGTGGGAGTTTGTTATCGCCCACCAGATCAAAAGATAGAGGATTATAAAATGACGAATGAATTAAAGATAGTGGCTAGACGAAATAACTGTGTCGTAATAGGCAACTTTAACTACCCACACATTGATTGGGTCAATATAAGTTCTAGCCGGGAAAAAGAGATTGAGTTTTTAGACACTCTCAATGACTGTGCTATAGAACAGATAGTCACTGATCCTACTAGGGGAGAGGCGATCCTGGATTTGGTCCTAAGTAACACCCAAGACCTGGTGAGAGATGTAAAAGTGATTGCACTACTTGGGAACAGTGACCATAATGTCATTGAGTTTAACATTTGTACAGATAGGGAGTTGCCCAAAAAGACTGATGCAACCACTTTTAACTTTAAAAGGGGTAACTTCTCTGGTATGAGGGGACATGTGAGGAAGAAATTGAAAGGAAAAGTGGAAAAGGTCAAAACCATTGGGGAAGCTTGGAGACTATTTAAAAAGACAATCCTAGAAGCTCAGAAAAAATATATACTGCAGGTTAGGAAAGGCACAAATAGGTATATAAAAATAAAGTAATGGAAGCTGTAAAAGGTAAGAAGGATTCCTTTAAGCGGTGGAAAGCTAGTCTTAGTGAGGTTGATAAAAGGGAACACAGACTATGGCAAATAAAATGCAAGTCTGTGATCAGGCAAGCAAAAAGGGAATATGAGGAACATATTGCAAAAAACATAAAGGCCAACAATAAAACTTTCTTCAAATACATTAGAAGTAGGAAGCCAGCCAAGGACACAGTGGGGCCCTTGGATGACCAAGGGGTAAAAGGAGTAGTGAAGGATGATAGGGAAATGGCTGAGAAGCTGGATGCATTTTTTGCCTCTGTCTTCACTGTGGAAGAGGAGAAGTGCTTGACCACTCCAGAAGCACCGATTTTGGGAGGGGGTTTGAAAGACCTGAATCAGATTGTGGTGACAAGAGAGGAAGTCCTCCGACTGATAGACAATTTAAAAACTAATAAATCACCAGGCCCAGAAAGCTTTTGATAAAGTTCCTCATCAAAGGTTCCTAAGTAAGTTCAATAGTCATGGGATAAAAGGACAAGTCCTCTTGTGGATCAAAAACTGGCTTATAAATAGGAAACAGAGAGTGAGTATAAATGGGAAACTTTCTCAGTGGAGGGAGGTAAGCAGTGGGGTACCACAGGGATCAGTACTCAGTCCGATGCTTTTTAACTTGTTTATTAATGATTTGGCATTGGGAGTAAGCAGTGAAGTGGGTAAATTTGCAGATGACACGAAGTTGTTCCGGGTGGTGAAAACCAGGGAGAACTGTGAGGCACTCCAAAGGGATCTGTCGAGGATGGGTGAGTGGGCATCAACATGGCAAATGGGGTTCAATGTGGCCAAGTGCAAAGTGATGCACATTGGAGCCAAAAATCCTAAATATAAATACACGTTGATGGGGTCTGAACTGGCAGAGACGGACCAAGAGAGAGATCTTGAAGTCGCAGTGGATAACTCAATGAAAACGTCTTGACAGTGTGTAGCTGCAATAAAGAAGGCCAATGCTATGCTGGGGATTATTAGGAAGGGAATTGAAAACAAATCAGCCAGTATCATAATTGTTGTTGTTGTTGTTCAGTCGCACAGTCGAGTCCGACTCTTCGCGACCCCATGGACCAGATTACGCCAGGCCCTCCTGTCTTCCGCTGTCCGCTGAAGTCTGCTCAATTTCATGTTCGTTGCATCGATGACACTGTCTAACCATCTCATCCTTTGCCGTCCCCTTCTTCTTTGACCTTCAATCTTTCCCAGCATCAGGGTCTTCTCCAGTGAATGCTCCCTTCTCATTTGGTGGCCAAAGTATTTGAGCTTCAGCTTCAGGATCTGGCCTTCAAGGGAACAGTCAGGGTTGATTTCTTTTAGGATTGACTGATTTGATCTCCTTGCAGTCCAAGGGACTCTCAAGAGTCTTCTCCAGCACCATAGTTCAAAAGAATCTATTCTTCGGCGCTCAGCCTTCCTTATAGTCCAACTCTCGCAGCCATACATTACTACGGGGAATACCATTGCTTTGACCATGCGGACTTTTGTTGGCAAGGTGATGTCTCTGCTTTTTATCATGCTGTTTAGGTTTGCCATCGCTTTCCTCCCAAGGAGCAGGCGTCTTTTAATTTCATGGCTGCAGTCACCATCTGCAGTGATCTGGGATCCTAGGAACGTGAAGTCTGTCACTACTTCTACGACTTCCCCTTCTATTTGCCAAGGAGTGATGGGGCCAGATGCCATGATCTTAGTTTTTTTGATGTTGAGCTTCAAGCCCACTTTTGCACTCTCCTCTTTCACCCTGAGCAAGAGGCTCTTTAGGTCCTCTTCACTTTCTGCCATCAGAGTGGTATCGTCTGCATATCTGAGGTTATTGATCTTTTCCCCAGCAATCTTAACTCCAGCTTGTGATTCATCCAGGCCAGCATTTCGCATGATTTACTCTGCATATAAATTAAATAAGCAAGGTGACAATATACATCCTTGTCGTACTCCTTTTCCTATGCTAAACCAATCAGTTGTTCCATATCCGGTTCTAACTGTTGCTTCTTGACCCTTATACAGGTTTCTCAGGAGACATGTGAGGTGGTCCGGTACTCCCATCTCTTTAAGAACCTGCCATAATTTATTGTGATCCACACAATCAAAGGCTTTAGCATAGTCAATGAAGCAGAAGTAGATGTTTTTCTGGTACTCTCTTGCTTTCTCCATAATCCAGCGAATGTTGGCAATTTGATCTCTAGTTCCTCTACCTCTTCGAAACCCAGCTTGTACTTCTGGCAGTTCTCTATCCACGTACTGTTGGAGCCTAGCTTGTAGGATTTTGAGCATGACCTTGCTAGCGTGTGAAATGAGTGCAATTGTGCGATAGTTTGAACATTCTTTGACGTTGCCCTTCTTTGGGATTGGGATGTAAACTGACCTTTTCCAATCCTGTGGCCACTGTTGTGTTTTCCAAATTTGTTGGCAAATTGAGTGCAGCACTTTAACAGCATCTTCTTCTAAGACTTTGAATAACTCAGCTGGGATACCATCACCTCCACTAGCTTTGTTGTTAGTAATGCTTTCTAAGGCCCATTTAACTTCGCTTTCCAGGATGTCTGGCTCGAGGTCAGTGATTATACCATCGTGGTTGTCAAGGACATCGAGGTCCTTCTTGTATAGTTCTTCTGTGTATTCTTGCCATCTTTTCCTAATCTCTTCTGCTTCTGTTAGGTCCCTACCGTTTTTGTCCTTTATCATGGCCAGCTTTGCATGGAACATTCCCTTGATTTCTCCAATTTTCTTGAAGAGATTTCTAGTCCTTCCCAATTTATTGTTTTCCTCTATTACTCTGCATTGTTCATTCAGGAAAGCCTCCTTATCTCTCCTTGCTGTTCTCTGGAAATCTGCATTAAATTGGGCAAATTTTTCCTTATCCCCATTGCCTTTAGCTTTCCTTCTTTCCTCTGCTATGTGTAAAGCCTCATCAGACAGCCACTTTGCTTTTTTGCATTTCTTTTTCTTTGGGATGACGGTGAGTGCTGCCTCCTTTACAATGTCACGGACCTCTGTCCATAGTTCTTCAGGCACTCTGTCTATCAAATCTAGTCCCTTAAACCTATTCTTCACCTCTACTGTATATTCATCGGGGATGTGATCTAGGTCAAATCTGAATGGCCTTGTGGTCTTCCCAACTTTCTTCAATTTAAGTCTGAATTTTGCAATGAGTAGCTCATGATCTGAGCCACAGTCAGCTCCAGGTCTTGTTTTTACTGACTGGATAGAGCTTCTCCATCTTTGACTGCAAATTATATAGTCAATCTGATTTCGGTGTTGCCCATCTGGTGATGTCCATGTGTAGAGACGCCTCTTAGGTTGTTGGAAAAGGGTGTTTGCTATGACCAGCGTGTTCTCTTGACAAAACTCTGTTAGCCTTTGCCCTGCTTCATTTTGTTCTCCAAGGCCAAATTTGTCTGTTATTCCGGTTACCTTTTGATTTCCTACTTTAGCATTCCAGTCCCCTATGATGATGAGGACATCATTTTTTGGTGTTAGTTCTACGAGCTGTTGTAGGTCTTCGTAGAACTGGTCCACTTCAGCCTCTTCTGCAGCAGTGGTTGGGCATAGACTTGGATTACTGTGATATTGAATGGTTTGCCTTGGATTCGGACCGAGATCATTCTGTCATTTTTGAGATTGTATCCCAATACTGCCTTTCTCACTCTCTTGTTGACTATAAAGGCCACACCATTTTTTCTACGGGATTCCTGGCCACAGTAGTAGATATAATGGTCTTCTGAGTTAAATTCGCCCATTCCTGTCCACTTTAGTTCACTGATTCCCAAGATGTCAATGTTCATTCTTGCCATCTCATTTTTGACCACGTCAAGCTTACCTTGATTCATAGATCTTACATTCCAGGTTCCTATGCAGTATTGTTCTTTGCAGCATCGAACTTTCCTTTCACCGTCAGACACATCCACAACTGAGCGTCCTTTCGGCTTTGGCCCAGCCGCTTCACTCTTTCTGGGGTTACTCGTACTTGCCCTCTGCTCTTCCTCAGTAGCATATTGGACACCTTCCGACCTGAGGGGCTCATCTTCCGGCGTCATATCTTTTAGCCTTTTGTTACTGTCCATGGGGTTTTCTTGGCAAAGATACTGGAGTGGGTTGCCATTTCCTTCTCCAGGGGATCACGCTTGATCTGAGTTCTCTGCTGTGGCCTGTCCGTCCTGGGTGGCCCTCCACGGCATAGCCCACAGCCTCATCGAACCACGCAAGCCCCCTCGCCACGACAAGGCAGTGATCCATGAGGGAGAGTATCATAATGCCCCTGTATAAATCATTGGTGCGACCTCATTTGGAATACTGTGTACAGTTCTGGTCGCCACATCTCACAAAGGATATTATAGCATTGGAAAAAGTACAGAGAAGGGCAACTAGAATGATAAAAGGGTTGGAACACCTTCCCTATGAAGAAAGGTTAAAACGCTTGGGGCTCTTTAGCTTGGAGAAACGACGGCTGAGGGGTGACATGATCGAGGTTTATAAGATTATGAATGGGGTTGAGCAGGTTGAGAAAGAAGTACTTTTTTCCCTTTCTCACAATACAAGAACTCGTGGGCACTCCATGAAATTGCTGAGCAGTTGGGTTAGAACAGATAAAAGGAAATACTTCTTCACCCAAAGAGTGATTAACATATGGAATTCACTGCCACAGGAGGTGGTGGCAGCTACAAGCATGGACAGTTTCAAGAGGGAATTAGATAAACATATGGAGCAGAAGTCCATCAGTGGCTATTAGCCACAGGGTATAGATGGGAATTCTCAGTCTGGGGCAGGTGATGCACTCTATTCTTGGTGCTGGAGGGGCAGCAGTGGGAGGGCTTCTAGTGTCCTGGCCCCACTGCTGGACCTCCTGATGACACGTGGTATATTTTGGCCGCTGTGTGACACAGAGTGTTGGACTAGATGGGCCATTGGCCTGATTCAACATTGGCTTCTCTTATGTTCCCTTATGTTCTTATGTTCATGTCAAATGCGGCCAACAGATCTAACAACAGGAATACCGCCATTCCACCTCAATCCAGATGTCTCCAGAGGTCATCAGTCAGAGCGACCAGTACCGTCTCCGTCCCATGACCCAGACGGGAGCCAGACTGGAAGGGATATAACACGGAAGTGTCATCCAGAAAACCCTGCAGCTGTATCGCCACTGCCCTCTCAATCAGTTTCTCCAAATAGGGCAAATTGGAGACCAGCCAGTAGTTGGCCAAATCGGCCAGATCTAGAGATGGTTTTTTCAAAGAGAGGGCAGACCATCGCTTCCTTTAGTGCCCCAGGGAATTGCCCCTCTATGAGCAACTTGTTGATAATCTCCCTTAGGGCACTTCGAAACCCCTCATGGCCAGATTTAATAAGCCAGGAAGGGCATAGATCAAGGCTGCATGAGGTTGGGTGCACAGCTGTGAATAAACTGTCAACTTCCTCCAGGCTGAGGGGGCTGAAGCAATCCAGGATCGAGATCAAAGACGTACAGTGGGCCTCAAGCTCACTTACTATTTCAACTGTGGCAGGGAGATTGCGGTGGCACAGAAAACCTTCTTTGCGGTTTTGACTGCCATGTCATAGGCTTTCATAAACGTCCTATAAGATGTTCTTGTTGCTTCGTCTCGAGTTTGGTGCCACTGTCTCTCTAGCCATCTGAGCTCCCACTTCATCAGCCATAACTCCTGGGTATACGAAGGAGCCAGCCTAATTCGGGGGCACAGAGGGCGCCATGGAGCAATCTCATCAATGGCTGCAGACAGTCAGCTATTCCAGTCCTCCACAAGCTTATCTAACAAGCCACCAGGGGGCATCGGATCCCTTAGGGCCGACTGGAGCCACACTTGGTCCATCTGGTTCCACAGGCAAGCTAAAATACACTTGCCACCTAAACGTGGTTGGGGTAGTACATTCAGGCGGGCCCCTAGGGCATGGTGGTCCAACCATGGGGCTGCCAAGGCAGTAACCCATTCCACTGTTACCCCAACCATGAAGATCAAATCGAGAATGTGCCCAGCCTCATGAGTGGGGGTCATTATGTATTGGGAGAGTCCCAGCGCTGCCATGGATGATATTAAGTCCGCTGCCTGAGTAGAGGTTGCGTCATCAGCATGGACATTGAAATCACCCAGGACAATCAGTCTAGAGTGTTCCAATGCCCAGCCGGCTATGGCCTCCATCAGGGACGGCAGGTTATTGGCTGGTGCATTAGGTGGTTGGTACAGCAGCCAAATCTTCAAACTCTCCCCGACCTCCCAGACCAGGCCAGCACACTCAATGCCCGTGATCCTCGGAGGCAGAAGCACCCTAAAGGAGTAAGCCTCCTGGATGAATAGTGCCACTCCTCCCCCCCACCCCCTAGTCTGGGATTGGTGAAGGACCGCAAACCCAGGAGGGGCCAGTTGGGAGAGAGCCACTGTCTCCCCCTCCCTCCCTCAAGTCTTGGTCACGCACGTCAGGTCTGCATTCTGCTATTGCAAGAAGTTTCTATGGACCATGGTCTTATTATTTATGGACCTGGCGTTACACAACACCAATGTCAGAGGGGGGAATATGATTCCTAGCCCCACTGCCAACATCTCTCGAGATGGGATGCAGGCTGGAAGGGGGCCAAGCTTCCCCATTTCTCCGCCCTCTTCGCATAATACTCTGCCTGCTCCCACCACTATACTTTCCCCTCCCCAGGAGTACCAGAATTCCCTGGCCCGCATCATTGCCCTCAGTGGTCTCTGCAGGCTTCAGACTGCCAGCCGAGCAGCAAGTAGAATAGTGCTCCATATAAGGGTACAGTAAAGTGCACAAACAGTAATGCTGCTACTACTACAATTACGCAGCCTATCTTACTACAAAAATAATCTAAGGATTGATCGCCAATTAAGATCAAATGGGCTTCATGTAGGGCCTTCAGGACTTGGTGATGTAGGGCGCTGGGGACCACCACCCGGTCCCCCCACAGTAGGCATCCCTTGTGTGCGGACAACTCATCATGGTGAACTGTGAAGGCTGTGAACTCGGGGTCCACTTCCGCTACAGGCACAGACCGAGTGGCGGGCAATGTCCCCGGCTTGGAGGGAGAGTCAGGGAGGTCCTCGACCTGGAGAACGTGGTGCACAGGAGCCAGATTGGTCTCGATGGACGGCAGGGGGAAGGTGGCTAAGGGCATCAGCATGATCCACAGGCTTCCCAGGGCGGTGTTTGAGGGCGTAGTTGTAGCCAGACATAAAAATGGACCACTGGAGGACCTGCAGGGAGAGGACATGCAGCGTCTGCCAGTCTGCAGCAAAGAGGCCGAGAAGAGGGCGATAGTCTGTGGCAATGGTGAAGGGCCGGCCACAATCGCCAGGCCCTCATGGTCAATCTGAGTGAATTCTACTCTGCCACTGACAGCATCCGAGAGTAGTACGTGACGGGAGTCAGTGGCCAACACTGCGCCCACGCCAAAGGGGGAAGCATTGCAGGCAAGAACCACCAGCAAAGATTCATCAAAATGTGCCAGGACTTTGTTCAAGATCAACAGCACCTTGACCCCTTTGAAGTCGTTAGCCTGGCGGGGGCCCCAAGACCAGGGGGCTTGCTTATCCAGGAGGTGGTGCAAGGGCTCTGCTACCACTGCCTTGTGGGGGAGGAAGGCATGGTAGAAGTTCAAGATCCCTAGGAATGCCTGGAGTTCCGCCTTGGATTTGGGTGGGGGAGCCTCAACAATGGCCTTCACCTTGTCCCCAGATGGATGGAGGCCTTCTGCGTCAACCGTGGAGCCCAGGAAATTGAAGCCCAGGAAATTGAAGGATGGAACCCCTAGAAGGCACTTCTCCTGTTTCACTTTCAGCCCAGCCTCATGGAAGTGGCAGAGGATGGCATGTAGTCTGGAGGTGAACCCATCTGGCGTTGCCATGGCAATCAGTGCATCGTCAAAGAACAGCATGATGCCCAGGATCCCTTTCAAGAGGGAGTCCACCAGATGTTGAAAGGGCCCAGGGGCCATGTTCACCCCAAACTGGAGACTCTTTAATTTAAAAGCCTCCCTATGCATAATGATTGTTTGCGTGGTAGCAGTTGCCTCATCAACCGGGAACTGTTGGTAAGCCTGGGTGAGATCGAGTTTGCGAAAGATCCTCGCCCCTGCCAAAGTGGCCAACACATGACTCACTACCAGGACCAGGTATGCGTGGTCCTGAAGAGCCTTATTTAATGTGCACTTGTAGTCCACACAGATGCGGATATCCCCGTTCAGTTTCATGGGGGTGACTATAGGGGATATATAGGGGATATTTCCCATGCCGCATTGGAGACCAGCTCCAGGACTCCTTGCTCCATGAGATGGTCCAGTTCTGCGTCAATTTTCAGCTATAGCACAAATGGGACCTTCCGGGAACGCATGCGGATGGGGGCCACATGGGGAGACCCATGTAGTAACCCAGAGTCCCGTTGAAGATGGCCAGGAACTCCCTGCAGACCTTGTCGAAGTCCTGTGGGGTGCAGAGCTGTACCCCCTCTACTGAGATTCCCAAAGGGGTGAACCATGCATGGCCCAAGAGACTGACCAGGTTGCCCTCGACTACAATCAAGTCCAAGTAGTCGTCAAACCCCTGGTACTGGACCCAGAAGCTCCCCACACCCCGGATAGGAACACAGTTCCTTTGGAAGTCCACCAGTGTCAGGTTCTCCAGAAAGTCAGTCAAACACCAGGCTTCATAAAGAAGATAGCATTTATTGAAAGCAGTTCTAAGAGACACGGTAACAATCCATTGTCAGTGATGACCAGATCAAAACAGGCACCCACGGTTATACTAGCTTTGAAATGCCCCCCCCCCCCATCTATCTACCAATAGTCGCCAAGTGCACACGTGGCAAAAGGTGTGGAAGTTGTAAATAAAACCAAATGGCCAGAGCTGTCCCAACCAGAGGAAAACATAGAAAAGAGTCTGTGGGACCCAAGGACATTTGGTGAGATAGCAGATAAGAAAAGATGTGTTGTCTGGAAACACCTGGAGTTGCTATGCTACCAACCCTCAGTCACTTTCTCTAAGAAAGGTTGGTGTGGTCCATGGGGTCGCGAAGAGTCGAACTCAACTGTGCAACTGAACAACAACAACAATAATGTTGTTTGGAGTGGTTCCCCTACTCCCCTCATTTCAAAAAAGCAAGCAATTCCTGGATGAAACCTCTGCACTTGATCCTTTCCAGTCTGACTTCAGGCTTGATTTCAGGCCTGAGATAGCACTTACTGTTCTGGTGGACAATGTCCAGCTTCAACTGGACCAAGGCACTTATTTTATTAGACTTTATTAGATTTGTCGGCAGCATTTGACACAGTTGATCATTTGGTCCTGGTCAACCATCTGGCCTCACTGGGGGTATGGGGCACTGCCTTGAGGTGGTTTTCCTCATTTCTCCAGGGACACTCTCAGAGGGTTGTCACTGGGGACAAAAGGTCTTCCATGTGAGCACTAGACTATGGGTTTGCACAGTTTGATCTTGCCCCTGATGTTGTTTAGTATATATCTGTGCCCTTCAGCAAACCTCATCAGGAGGCTTGGGGCTGGGTGCCATCAATATGTGATGACAGCCAACTCTTCCTCCTGCTGGATAAGCAATCAGAGGTAGCCATCTTAGCCTTGAGCCAGTGCCTGGATGCCATAGTCAAATGGTTAAGAGAGAGCTGTTTGAAGCTGAACCCATCAAAGATGGAAGTCTTGTGACTGGGGAAGGCTAGGTCGGTATTGGGGTTACAGCTCCCAGCTCTCGATGGGGCCCAACTGTGACCAGTGGACTCCATGAAGAGTTTGGGTGTATGGCTTGATGCCAGTTTGGTGTAGCGGTTAAGAGCAGTGGACTCTAATCTGGAGAACCAGGTTTGATTCCCCATTCCTCTGCATGCAACTAGCTTGGGTCAGTCACAGCTCCCTCAGAGCTGTTCTCTCAAGAGCAGTTCTCTCAGAACTCTCTCAGCCCCACTACCTCACAGGGTGTCTGTTGTAGGGAGGGAAAGAGAAGGAAAGCCACTCTGAGGCTCTAAGTGAAGGGCAGAGTATAAACCTAACTCCTCCTCCTCCTCCTCCTCCTCCTCCTCCTCCTCCTCTACTTCTTCTTCCCACAGTGGTAAGTTCTGTGTTTTTCTATCTTCGCTAGGCCCATCAGCAATCTTCGTCAGTGATTCATGCCTCGGTCACTTCTAGACTAGACTACTGCAATTCACTCTATGCAGGGCTACTACCCTTGAAGATGCTTCAGAAGCTTCAGGTTACCCAGAATGCAACTACTAGGCTTTTGGCCAGCGCATCATGGTCAACACACATACAGCCAATACTCAGGCAGCTGCACTGGTTACCAATTGGCTTCCAGAGCAAATTTAAGGTGCTGGTCTTAACCTTTAAAGTTCTAAATGGTCTGAGACTATCATATCAGAAAGACCACCTCTCCCTCTAGGATCCCCCACATTGCCTACATTCTTCATCACACAATCTTTTGGTGATGCTGCACCTCGAGTGGCCCACCTCTCTTCTACCAAAGCAAGGACCTTCACTGTGGTGGCACCATCCTTATCAAATGCTTTATCAGAGGATAAGCATGCCCTGCAGGACCTTGTTAGCCTCTGCAACACTTGCAAGACTGAGTTCTACCAGCAGGCCTTTCATTAGTCATTGTGTATGTCTTACAATTCTTGTTTCCCCTGAATCATTTTACTGTTGGGTTGTTGGATATTGTTTTATATCGTTGATTTTAAATTGTGTTATATATTTATTATTCTTACAGGTTTTGATATTGTATATTGAATTGTATTTTACTTGTAAGCCAACCCAAGCCGCGCTTGTCAAGTGAGTAAAAGGTAAAGGTAAAGGTTCCCTTGCTCGAAAGCCAGTCGAATCCGACTCTAGGGTTGCGGTGCTCATCTCCATTTCAAAGCCGAAGAGCCAGCGCTGTCCGAAGACGTTTCCGTGGTCATGTGGCCGGCATGACTAAACACCAAGGCGCACGGAACGGTGGGGTACAAATTTGATAAAATATATAAATATGTTTTTAGCTTTCCCGCTCAAGTTTCTATCCTCAGGGCACTCTGGAGCTGGGCAACAGTGACTGCTAGGCAACTTGTCCTATACTTTTCTCAGCATCAGTGGATACAGCAGCCAAATCAGCCCATGGTGCACAGTCACATTGGCTCTGTACTCTCCATATTCTCCTCACTATAGCCACTCACTTGGCTGAACAGTGTGGGCAGGCTTTGCCGTTTCAGGAATGGGATCAGGCAATCTCAGAGAGCAGTAAGCAGACTAAGCAATGCCTCCTGTCGCCTCTAGAGCCAGCATACCAGCAGCAGGCTCAAGCTGGCCCCACTCCCCTAATTCTGCAAACTATCATTGCATCTTTGCTCATGCCATGCACTTCTTGACCTGTAGTGCCAACATCACCACCACACCCATGCAGCCTTTCTTCAGTCTCATTGTGCCACCACAAACAGCTTCCTGGGTGACTAGGTGGGAGAAACAGCCCTAACTTTGTGAGACTTGAGTGTAAATGTAAAGTGTGAATTGGGTCTCATGCAACTTCCATGTGGAGTTCCAGACTCCAATCAGGAGCAGAGGCTTCTTGCATTGCCACAGACAAAAGTGGAGCAACTACAGGGGGTGGGGGGGGCATATATGAGCCATGATTATTTTCTTTTTCCTAGTGTGATGTTCATTTCCAAAGATTTTTGTGTAATACACAATCTTTTCTTTCCTTCCTTTCAATGCCAATAAGCCATTAGTTCTGCCCAGTAAAGCTAGTATGTTTCCCAGCTGACATTAAAAAAAAGGTTAAATATTGTGTCCTTCCTAGTAAGGTATCTGAGAAGGGGCAAGATGCATTAATGAGAACAATGTGGGCAGTGTCTAAGTGGCCTTTCTCTTAAGCTGAACCCCTCTCCCCCTCCCCCCATGCCAGTTAGGAACCAGGCCAACATGACTCACTTGGCAATTGTTAAGGCAGAACAAGTATTTTTTATGTTGGCAGCAAAAACAGAGAGGGCATAGTTGCAATTTACTGTAAATCTGTGAGGCTTGTTTGAAGTACTGTAGGCGGAAAACTAGCCATATCCCACCGAAACAATTGGGCCCTGCTTCCTGTGTCCATATGTGCTTTCTGTGAAATCTCCCCATAGCCTGCCTTGCCTTGCCCTTTGTAGATCAAGGATTGTTAACACTGTGCTGATTTTAGAACTTGTCCCTTGATCCCAACAATATGTGGCAATAGGGTGAAGTGTGTTCTTCTGGAAGATGAGTGACCATAATTAATGATGCCATCAGGACTTCCAATGCAGTACTTTTTCTGCGCTGAGGACTAGAGTCCTTCTTAGCCCAAGAAGTAATTCATGCCAGAGCAGGAGTCTCTCTGAAAATTGGTGTAGAAGCATGTGTAATATTGCCACATTGTCTGTGACTGGTGAGGGAATCCAGCGTAGGTAATTAACTGTGATTGTTTTTTTAAGTTACTGAAACCATAGGAGAATCAGCTCTATTTTCCCTCACTAATGAGCTGAGATCACTCAGCCTCTAGGTCTAAAATGCATGAAAATTCAAGGTCTAGTCTCTTTGAAGAAATTTTAAAAAGTTTGAAGAGTATGCCAGAGACTAGAGCAAGGAAGCAGGATTCACACAGTGTTCAACATGTACATGAGTTGCAACTCTCCCACCCATTTACTGTACTGTTATCCATGCTGTTTTGAGCAGCTTTGCAGTGGCACAGTAAGTAGGGTTGGCTCCTCTTCCTTGCTTTTCTAAAACAGAGAAGAAAGACAATAACTTCACTTTGCTCTGGTTTTCCTGTGGCATCTTTAATTTTTTCAAAATTTTAGTGGTGTACACCTGCTGAGCAGGAAGTAAGTTCATTAGTTGAATGTGCAAGGACAAGCCAATCCACAGGCACATGATTTTAAATGGCTGCTACATCACCAGTTTTCTAGCTTATCTAGGTGCCTAGATCCTATAATGCATATTGGACTTGGCCTGTGATCTGTGACTGAACTGGTTCACTTTCTCAGGGGGTTTGATCTGTTTTGGTTTTGAGTTAGTTGCCATGGATTCACTTGCTTTACAGTCTGGCTCTGGCTTTGTGTTTTTGTTATGCAGTTCATGTAAGCCAGGGATCCCCAAACATGGTATAGAGAGGATGCTTTTACTCTCTCTGCCTTTTACTGACAGAAACCAAAGCTGGAAGGCTGGCAGAACTGTTGTAGTTGCACAGCAACAATCACTGAGGGCATTTGTTTCTTAAAGCTATAGATACTGCTTTTATTATTTTGGTGGAGAGTTAGCTCCCCAATGTATTTTTTTAGCTTTCAGATTTTTCTGAAACCTTGGAGCTGTTTTCAAGGTTTTAGAAAGTTTGGTCTTTTATTGATACGTTTATGTCTCACATTTCCTCGTGGCTCAAGGCAGCTTGCAATAACAGTTGTTGTTTTAAAATCCAGTTAAAGCCAGAATAAAATAATAACCTCCAAATCTCTCCCTCCCCTCTTTAAAAATGCTTGCCATGCAAACCTCCTCAACAGACCTGTCTTGGATTTAAGTATCTACAGATGGGGCCACACAGGGGTCTTTTCGTAGAAGAACAGCTGCAGGAGCTCATTAGCATATGGTATGCTAATGAGCTATTAGGCTATTAGCATATGCCACGCCCCCTGACATCACCGGAAGTGATGTCAGAAGGGGAAGCAAGGGGGGGGGCATCTTCAAAAGCCTCCCCTTCCCTTCCCCAGCTGGTCTGGGTGGGGGAGCTAAGAGAGAAGGGGTTTAAAGTTTAAACTCCTTCTCATGAGAGTTGGGCCACAGAAGGAGGAAAGAGGGAAGGAAAGAGAGAGAGTAGAGAGAAGGAAAGAAGGAAGGAAAGAGAGAGAAGAAAGAGAGGGAAGAAGGAGGGAAACAGGAAAAGGAGGAAAAAGAGAAGAGAAGAAGGTGGGAAAGAAGGAAAGAAAGAGAGAAGAGAAGAGAAGAATGAGGGAAAGAGGAAAAAGAAAGAAGGAAAGGAGGGAATGAAAG
Source organism: Gekko gecko (assembly GCA_029375565.1). Classification (NCBI taxonomy): domain Eukaryota; kingdom Metazoa; phylum Chordata; class Lepidosauria; order Squamata; family Gekkonidae; genus Gekko; species Gekko gecko. The sequence continues at coordinate 95,717,234 of JAPDNY010000006.1, forward strand.
AAATTCAGTGGCAATTCAGCCCCATTATACCCTATGGGCCATTGAAGTCAATGGTGAAAACATAGGGTATATTCTGGGGGCTGGAGGAGGGGTTTGAGGAGAGGCTCCAAGATCACAGGATAGCTGATGGAGCCTCTCCCCAAGATACCCACCAAGTTTCAAGAACATTGGACCAGGGGGTCCAATTCTATGGGCCCCCAAACAGGTTGCCCCATTTCCTCCATTGTTCTCTATAGTGGGAAAAAAAGTTATTTTTTTCCCACCATAGAGAACAATGGAGGAATAGGGGCAACCTGTTTAGGGCCTATAGAATTGGACCCCTGTTCCAATGTTCTTGAAGCTTGGTGGGTATCTTGGGGAGAGGCTCCATCAGCTATCCTGTGAGTTTCGAGCCTCTCCTCAAACCCCTCCTCCAGCCCCTAGAATATACCTATGTTTTCACCATTGACTTCAATGGCCCATAGGATATAATGGAGCTGAAATTGACATTCGGCTGCCTGAAAGACTCTCCGGGACGCCGGCTGGGGGCGGGGCTTGGCTCCTGAGCTCCCGGAGCTGCGCTCCAGTGCGCTCCCCCCCGAAAAGACCCCTGGGGCCACATATTGACAAGTGGGGGACCTGCAAGGACTTGTAGGGGGCATCTCATTTTCCTCTCCTCCACTGTTTCCTCTTTTCCTTCCCTGGAAGCCCCTAGCCTCTCCCCTTTTCCTGCTTCCTTCACTCCATTCTGAATTGCACAGTGGGGAATCTGCAAGGACTTGTCCTGGACACCTCACTTTCACCCAGGGCTATTTTTGGACAGGAATACACAGGAAAGGAGTTCCAGCTGGCTCCTGAGTTGGCCACACCCAGCAGGAACTTATTAGCATAATAGGCCACACCCAACAGCAGAAACTCATTAGGACTGGCTACTTTAGGGCTCTGTGGCCTAACATGCAAAGGAATTCCTGCTACAAAAAAAGCCCTGGGTTTTGACACCAAACAAGGTAAACAGAATAAGAAGCAAAAGGTGGGTGTGCTGGATGACCTCACTTCTGGTAACATGGGTGTGTGGCCTAATATGCTAATGAGTTTCTGCTGTTGGGTGTGGCCTATTATGCTAATGAGTTCCTGCTGGGCTTTTTCTACAAAAAAAAGTCCTGCTTTCACCCTATTCACACTCTCTATTTTCTTCCTGACAGTCCCCATATCCTCCACTTTCCCTGCTTCCTTTTCTCTTGGCTGAGTCATGCAAGTCAGGTGGTGGTAGTAGTTACTGCTGGGCCTGGTCTCTTGAGACATCCCTTAAAGGAAAAACAGCCCTAGAAAGGACCCTGCCCTTCCCTCTTCCCCCTGCCTTTTACTGAAAGAAACCAAGGCTAGAAGGCTGGCAAAGCTGTTGTAGTAGCCTAGCAACAGCCACCAAGGGCATTCATTTCTTAAAGCTACAGGAACTGCTTTTATTATTTCAGGGTTTTAAACACCCCAATATATAGCTTTTTAGATTTCAGATTTTTCTGCAAACCTGGGGCTTTTCTCAGGTTTGTAGAAATAGTGTCTCATCTGTGCATGGTTCCCATCTTCAGATTTAAGTATCCACAGATAGGGCCATGTTGAGAACAAAGTATATTGACAACCTGCAAGAAACTTGTGGAACCAGCCATCCCATTCCCTCCTCTTTTGCTTCCTCCTCTCTCCCCTCCTCCCCTTCTCTCATTTCCTGTCTTTCTCCCTCTCTCTTAGTCTATCTCTCTCTTTGTCCATCCCCCAATGCCCCTTGTCATGCACAAATACACACTCTCTCATACTTTTTCTTTTTCAGCAAGCTGCAACTCATTCTCCTCCCCCATCAGCTGCCCATCCACATGCCAGCCTGCTGTTGCTTTTCCTATGGCTGCCTTGAGTTGTCCTCCTCCTGGGAGTTTCAGCCAGAAACTCCTGCTCCTCTCCTGCCTGACAGCGAGAGTGAGCCATGACTCCTAGATCTACTCACCAACCCATAGCTTTACCACTTGGGCAGCAGCATACCAACGCAAGCCATGACTCCTCCCCATCCATATGCAGCTCTGCTGCCATCTTCTCTCTCCCCTGCAGCTTCATGGTCTCTATGGTGGCAGCAACTGCCCCTTCACCTACTATTTCACCATTTCTATGGCAGTGGTGGCAACTCCTTCCCACCCCACAGCTTCATGTCCTCTAAGGCAGTGACAAGTCTTTTCCCCACCTGCCTGCAGCTTCATGAGTGTTAGAACATAGCCGTGCATGTGCAGACGATTCTCTTTTTGCCAGATTTAAACCCCCTGCATATTTTTGTGGAATTTTTCTGCAGGGCTGCCCCCCAAGTTTGGAGAAAAATCTCCATTGTGTCAATGTGGGCCTGATCTGTGGAGATAAGTATCCATGGATGAGGGCACACTGCACTAGATTTCCCAACCACCCACTAACAAAAATTTCCTGGTTTCACCCCTGCTCCTGAGTAAATTTAGCAGTCATAGGATAAGAGGATAGGTTCTCTTATGGATTAAAAACTGGTTAAATGATAGGAAACAAAGAGTAGGAATAAATGGATAGTTCTCAAAATGAAGGGAAGTAAGCAGTGGGGACCCACAAAGTTCAGTATTGGGGCCAGTAATTTATTCATAAATGATCTGTAACTAGAATGTAGTTGTTAAGTATGGAGACTCAACAACAGCTTGATCTCAGCAAGTGATTTCAGCTTTATTTGTAACAGCAAACACCAACTAGAACACGCCATCAAACACCCACAGAACAGTGGAGCACAGCTCCTTCTTTTAAACTCTCCCGGGCTGTCAAAGCCACTCCCAAAATAAGTTAAGGACCAATAGAATTATAGAGATAAGGTCCAATCACAATTGTTCCCACTTTGATACATATTTACAAGATGATTGGTTCTGTACAGAGGTTTCTCAGAAACCAGTCAATAGTAATGCAACAGCTGAAGAGCCACATTCAGAATCAAGCTTAACATGTGAAAGTATAGCAGTGATTCACATTTCAATACACAACAATTCCTCCCCCCTAAGATGGCGCATTACCCTGCCAAAGATAGTCTTTCAGGTAGGAGGAGGCACAACGATTACGGCTTGACTGGCACAGTGGTCTCTGCTCCATTGTCGGTGGAGCAGTACACACTTCAGGAACCTCTCTCGCAGGAGAGACTGGGGGAACAATTACAGGGGACTCAGGTCTTGGAGTTGGGGTCTGCCCAGACTCCTGTTCGTCATTAGGAGCACTCACCTCCTCTCCAGGAGGCCCCTCCTACCCAATGGGAACCAGCTCAGGGTTGGGCTGGGACTCAGCTCCTGAGTCAGCCCACCACTCCCTGAACTGGTCTATGTGGCGGCGAATCTCCCGACCATTGGGTAGCCGTACCACATATGACCTGGACCCTGCAACCTTGGTGACTACGGCCGGTAGCCACCAATGACCCTCTGCGTAGTTGTGGGCAAACACCTTGTCCCCCTCAGAGAATACTCTCCCCTGCGCTGGGGTCTCTGACCACTGTTTGGATTGGTCGAGGTCTGGGTGTAAGCGGTCAAGCAGCGAAATCAGTTTACAGCCATTAGCAGCTCTGCTGGGCTCCTCCCAGTTGCAGAGCTTGGTGTAATATGCTGCCTCAAGAAATAGGAGGTGATCTTTTGCCCCCAGTCCCCGCACGTCAGGCGCCCAAGTGACTCCTTGGCTGACCGAACCATCCGTTCTGCCTGTCCGTTGGTGACCGGATGGAACGGGGCAGAAGTCACATGATGAATGAGGTTGTCATTGAGGAATCCCTCAAACTCAGCCGATACGAACTGTGGCCCGTTGTCGGAGATGACATAGTCCGGCAGCCTGTGCGTTGCAAAGAGCTTCCTGAGTGCATTAATCACAGCCCCAGACCCAGTCGACTTTAAATGAACAACCTCCAACCACTTAGAGAATGAATCAACACATAAAAAAAACATTTGTCCATGGTAAGGACCAGCAAAATCAACATGGAGGCAGGACCACGGCCTCTGCGCCTTTTCCCAGGGCTGAGTGGGTGCCTGAGGAGGTTCTGGGCACAAATGCTGGCAGGTCATGCAGTTCTTGACCCACACCTCAATGTCCGCGTCAAAGTTTGGCCACCACATGTACCCTCTGGCGAGGGCTTTCATATGAACAATCCCTGGATGACCCGCATGCAGGGCCTCCAGGACTCTCTCCCTCAGCCTGGAGGGAATCACCACTCGACTCCCCCAAAGCAGGCAACCTTTAGATACAGATAGTTCGTTTTGGCGGGAAGTATACGGTTTAAACTCCAGCCCCTGTTTTCCCACCGGCCACCCCCTCCACACCCAATTGAGCACATGGGCGATTACCGGGTCCTTTGCCGACGCAGCAGCAATGTCCGCGGAGGTGACCGGTGTCTCTGGGAGTTCCTCCAGGGCCAACACGTCCGAGTCCTGATCAAAGTCAACAGTTGAAGCAGGTGCGGGACAACGGCTAAGGGCATCCGCATGCCCAATTGCTTTCCCTGGATGGTGCTCCAGCTCGAAGTCATAAGCGGACAAGAACACTGCCCACCGTAACATCCTTGGCGAAAGGATGTTGGGAGTTTGTCTGTCCAGAGATAAGATGCCCAGAAGCGGCTTATGATCTGTCACAAGAAGGAACCGTCGCCCGTACACAAAGTCATGGAATTTCTTAAGTCACGCAATAAGGACGAGGCCCTCCTTGTCGATCTGAGCATAGTTTTTCTCTGCCGCAGTGAGGGATCATGAATAGAAAGCGATTGGCACCTCCGTGCCATCCGGCAGCAAATGACTGAGTATAGCGCCCACCCCGTAAAGGGACACGTCTGCTGCCAAAACCAATAGTTTGTTCTCATCATAGTGCGTCAGCACAGTGTTTGATGAGAGAAGGTCCTTTACAGGATGCTCATCTCTGTCATTCGCCCCACTCCCATTTGGCATCCTCGTGAAGCAAGGCATGCAGGGGCTCTGCCACAGATGCCTTGTGTGGCAGAAAGGAGTGATAAAGGTTTAAGATGCCCAAGAAGGACTGGAGGTCCTTCTTGGACTTAGGTGGGGGTGCTCCCTTAATGGCGGCGACCTTATCCGGCGTGGGGTGAACCCCCATTGAATCAATGAGGAAGCCAAGAAATTCGACCTGTGGTGCCCCCACAACACATTTGGATTGTTTGACACGTAACCCAGCTTCCTTAAAACGATTGAGCACTGCTCACAATCGAGCCATTAACTCATTTTGAGCCGTACCCGCTATAAGAACATTGTCAAAATAGGGTACAACACCAGGTAGCCCACGCAGGAGCCCCTCCATTAACCCCTGGGGGCCACATTCACCCCAAATTGCAGGCGTTTTACTCGGAAAGCCCCTTTATGGGTGACAATGGTCAGCGCGTCTGCAGCAGCATCGTCCACAGGCAACTGTTGGTAAGTCTGTGCCAGGTCCAACTTCGCAAAGACTTTACCACCCCCCAGTGATGCCAAGACGTGGCTGATGACCGGCACTGGGCATGAGTGCTGCTGTAAAGCTCTATTAACTGTACACTTATACTTGGCACATATGTGTACTGACCCATCAGCCTTAACTGGCATTACGATGGGGGTTTCCCATCGACCATAGGGAACTGGCTCCAAGATCCCTTGTTGAACCAACTTATCCAACTCTGCCTCTATCTTTGCCCTCAAGGCAAGAGACACCTTGCGATACTTCAGCCGGATCGGCCGTACTGAAGGATCTAGGTCGAAGGACACCAGAGGACCAGTGTATTTACCGAGCCCTTCCCCAAAAACCTCAGGAAACTCACTATACAATAAGTTCCTTTTATTTTCACAGATTTGGTTGACCCCTGTAATAGCGATTCCCAGTGCCTCAAAGCAATCGAGGCCCAACAAGTTCACCCACTCACCTTCTGCAACCAGGAGAGACAGCTCAGCCTTCCGGTCCTTGAATTTGACCTGGAACATCGCTTTTCCCGCCAAAGGAATGCATCATCCTTGGAAGTCAGTCAGGTGGGTCGACACTGGTGACAGGCGGTGGCGGCTTCGTCTCGGGAACAAGCGCTGCCACGTCTCTGTGGAGATGACAGTGATGGACGATCCGGAGTCCACCTCCATGATGCAGGGAACACCGTCCAGATGAACTGTCACATGGATCTTTTTGCTGGGCTTGCCTCCGGTGGCCAGGACCATTGAGGGACAGCAGCAGGAGTCAGTCTGATGACAGTTGGATGCCTTGTCGCCATCTCGAGCATGAACCCTGGGGTCTGCATGTCATGTAGACGGTGGGGACTTCTTGGCCGCTCGACAGACACGGGCCAGATGACCTCGCTTGCCACAGGAGTGACAGATCAGCTCTTTCACCCAGCAGAGGTCTCTCTCATGTTTGCCCCACAGCTGGCACAGGAATGCATTGCTGTAGTCTTTGGTCTGGTCCACGGAGGGCTTGTCTCCTTGGTTCTGCATACGCCGTCAGTCTCGCTGTCGGACTCACTGGTGGACTGCTGGTGGACTGCAGGCTCTTTACCCACCGGTGGCTGTCATTGGCGAACCTCCCGGGTCGATTTGTTGGCGGCCTCTGTGGCAATAGCCTCGGCATAGGCCACTGCGTACGTAAGTTCTATGTGGGCAAAAAGACGCTGCTGGAGGCGTTCGTCCCATAGGCAACACACCATTTGGTCGAGGAGAACCTCTTCAAGGTTGATGAACCCGCAAGGCCGAGCTGCCTTCTGCAAGGCGCTGACGAATTCAGCTATTGTTTCTGACGGCCCCTGGCACCGCTTATAGAAAGCGTGCCTGCATGTGATTTTCGATGGCTGTGGCAAAAAATGGCCCTTGAGTTTGGCCATGATGTCAGCCCACGTAGCTGCACTAAGCTCGGTGGGGGCGACCAAGGATCGGGCGACGTCGAAGACTGCCTTGCCGCAGGAACTCAGGAGCATCGCCTTCTTCCTCGCCTCGTCAGTTATCTGGTTTGCCTGGAGGTGAAACTCAAACCATGCCAGGTAAGAGTCCCAGTCCTCCGTTGCCGGGTTGAATGCTTCGAACGCCGGGTTGATGGCCATTTTGACTGGCGGTGCCACCACGCTGCTCATGGAGCTTCAGTCGGCTCGGCCAGGTGAGTGTTCTCGTTCGCTGTTACTGCGTTGGTTCAGCAGGGCTGTCTACCCGCACCAGCATCCCATCCTCGTCACCAATTATTAAGTATGGAGACTCAACAACGACTTGATTTCAGCAAGTGATTTCAGCTTTATTTGTAACAGCAAACACCAACTAGAACACGCCATCAAACACCCACAGAACAGTGGAGCACAGCTCCTTCTTTTAAACTCTCCCGGGCTGTCAAAGCCACTCCCAAAATAAGTTAAGGACCAATAGAATTACAGAGATAAGGTCCAATCACAATTGTTCCCGCTTTGATACATATTTACAAGATGATTGGTTCTGTACAGAGGTTTCTCAGAAACCAGCCAATAGTAATGAGACAGCTGAAGAGCCACATTCAGAATCAAGCTTAACATGTGAAAGTATAGCAGTGATTCACATTTCAATACACAACAGTAGTGGCCAAGTTTGCAGATGACACAAAATTATGCAGGATGTGAAAACCAAGAGGACCTCCACAAACTGGGTGAGTGGACAACAATGTGGCAAATGAAGTTCAGTGTTCGTAAGTGTAAGGTGATATACATTGGGACAAAAAATTCCAACCTCCAGTATAGGTGAATGGGGTCTGAACTTGCTGAGATTGAGAGGGGAAAAGATTTTGGGGCTGTAGTGGGTAGCTCAACAAAAGTGTCAACCCAATGTGCTGCAGCAGTGAAAAAGGCAAACTCTATATTAGGTATTATTAGGAAAGGCACTGAGAATAAAACAGCTGTACAGATCTATAGTGCGGCCCCATTTGGAATACTGTGTACAGTTTTGGTCCCCTTATCTCAAAAAGGACACTGCAGAGCTGGGAAAAGTACAGAGGAGGGCAGCCAAGATGATTAGGGAGTTGGAGCACCTTCCCTATGAGGAAAGGCTGGAGAGTTTGAGACTTTTCAGTTTAGAAAAGAGATGACAAAGGGGGGACATGATAGAGGTTTATAAAATTATACATGGGGTGGAGAGAGCTGACAAAGAGAACTTTTTCTCCCTCTCCCAAAATACTAGAACTCAAGGGCATCCAATGAAGCTGATGGGCAGCAGGTTCAGGATGAACAAAAGGAAATATTCCTTTACACAGAGAGTGAATTAAAATGTGGAATTTGCTGCCAGAGAATGTAGTGATGGCCACAGGAATAAACAGCTTTAAAAAGGGGATTAGATAGGTTCATGGAGGATAAGTATCAATGGCTACTAACCATGGTGACTGAGGGGAATCTCAACATTCAAGGCACTAATCCTCTAAATCCTATAGCCAGGAAGCAACATCAGGGGAAGGCCTTGGCCTTTATGCCCTGTTGTTGACCATCCAGGGTAACTGATTGGCCACTGTGTGAGACAGGATGCTGGACTAGATGGACTATTGGTCTGATCCAGCAGGGCTCTTCTTATGTTTGTAGGAAAGGTATACTTCAGCATTTCCAGATCTATCTGGCTAATAGAGTGCTAGCCCAGAAAAGATAGGTCAATAAAACTGGAACATGTGCTTGAACAGTCATGAATTGCCCTTCAGTAGCTCTGGAAAATCAGGCTGCAATGTCACCTGTTTTGGCCTCTGTCTTACAAACCTATGCCTTCCTCATGAAGACCCCCCCTGGGAATTGCTGACCATGATCCAAAAATGTTTGCTGTGTGCCAGGTTCTGCTGTTTCAATGGAAGCCACATCATATGTTAGCTTTGACTTAGTGTAGAGATTATATCTATTTTCCAGATTATGTAACCTTCATTAGTTCTGCCATACCTAGCTCTAAGAGAGGTAGAGCCAAGAGTGGCCTTGCTTGTTTGATTTCCTCCTCCTTTAGATGTCATAACTTGGAATTGATTTTAGATTCGGACCGTATATTAGCTATTAAACTTGATCTTGAGGCCTATCCTCTGTTTTTGTTTACTGTTTATATCCCCTCAGGTCTACTTAATGGTGATTATTTCTGTTTATGGAAAGATATTGAGTGTAAAATCTCTTCTATCCTATACATCTACCCAGAGGCACTTTCTTTGTTAACTGGGGATCAGAATGCACAGATAGGTAGTAGTAACAGATCCATTCTTTCTTCCATTTATGGGATTGATGATGAGTGGGATCTCCCGATCTTACACAGAGTATCTAAGGACCAGAAAATAAATACTAGGGGAAAGATTTTCTTTCACTCCACCATTAAATTGGGATTTAATATTTTAAATGGATTTAGAAAATTAGGGGATCAAGGAGAATTTACTAGGATTAAGGGAAATGGTGGTAGTGTGGCCGATTTCTGTCTAACCTCTTCTAGTCTCCTATCCTACTGCTCTAAATTTAGGGTAGGTGAGTCATTGGGCAGTGATCACCTGCCTCTCTATCTTTAAGTAAGATTCCCTTTTGGAGAGAAGCTTAAACAAGAACCTGAGATAGGATTAATTAATTCAGGTCAAATCCTAAAAAGAATCCAATGGGATGTTAATAAATCTAATGAGGCCTATGCTATCTTTTATTCGGACATTTGCCAGAACCTTATGTTACAATTCTCTGGTGAATCATCACCTATTAAACAAACATTAATTTTGGAGCAAGTGTTTCACCTTTTTGATCATTTGTTATTTAAAAGGGTGACACAATCAAGGCCACAACCCACTTCTAGGGAAAAAAAACTGGTTTGACAGAGATTGTTACCATGCTCGTAAAGAAATATGTAGAATTTACAAAGCTTATAGGCGTACGAACTCTGAGAGTTTACTGACTACCTTAATCGATCGTAAGAGGCAGCTAAAGTACCTAATCAGGTTTTTTTTAAAAGCTCTCTGAAAGAAAGTTGGAATAGACTGATTACGGCCATAAACAACCATGATGCTCCAACTTTTTGGTCCTTGATTAATAAGGGCCTTGACCATGGCTCTAGATTATGTTGTTATATTTCTCCTAGTGATTGGGAGAACTACTTTGGAGATATTTTCAGCTCTACTACTACCATGTTAGCTTTGAATACTCAGCAACGGTGCTCTGACATGGCAGAACAAATGCTCCTTTTCCATTGCCAGTAACCCTACACTACATGTTAATATCCAGAATTCTACCTAAGTAAATAGATTAGGTCATTTTAACCATTCTCTCCACAGCTGTCTGAGTTTGATGTATTGAGCCTAGCAAACTTCCTTTCTATTTGCATGTGCCATAGATGAAAGGAAAGCATTGTCTGAATATTTCAAATGATGCCAGTTACGCAATAGTATCTGGTTTTTCTGTTCCTGGGGCAGTATCACAGCTGTAGGGCTTGTCCAGAACTTAACAAGGCCTTGGGACAGAGGCACAGTAAGGTACAGAAACTATACAACTGCTGTTGCTGTTGCGATTGACAGAGAGCAAGCTGTTGCACCAGGGCTTTTACTTTAACACAGGCATCAATTGCTTGGGTACAAGGCTTCAAATAAACATGGTGTTATCTAGTGTGACATCCACTGCCACGCAGATAAAAATATGGAGGCAATCACAGTTGAAGGAAAAGAAAGGAAAAACTAAAAGGCTTTTGATGCTTCTGGCTAATCAAGAGAAACTTGGCAAACCCAAAGTAGATGGTGAGATTCCTATTAGGAAAAGGGAACTTGATCTATTGCTGTATAATAAAATGTTATCAAACAAGTATGGAACATGGGATCAAAACTGTATTATCATGCAAAAATTAAGTTTAAATAGTTCATGTTATGCCATGTTCACAAAATCTTCTGGCATACATGGATCAACAAGGAAGTGGGGTGTGGTGTACATGACTCTCCCAAATATGTGGTGTCAGGTTCTGTATCTGTAGTCAGGGAGGTTGGGCAACGGAGTGGGTCCAGGTTGAAAGGAACCCCCACAGAGTCTAGGCGTCACCTCAGAAACGTCAGCAGGCAGGTTACGTCACCTCTCCTCACTGATGACCATTCCCCTATTTGGGACATTTGAGTGGATAGGGTGAGTGCCCGTGTCTCCCTCCTCGCATCCCATCTCATAGGGTTCTGACAATCCTCCCTGGTTTCCGCCTGTCTGCACCACCAGTTTGGTGTAGTGGTTAAGTTGTACAGACTCTAATCTGGGAGAACCGGGTTTGATTCCTCACTCCTCCACTTGCACCTGCTGATGTGACCTTGGGTCAGTCACAAGCTCTGGCACAGCTGTTCCTGAAAGAGCAGTTTGTGTTAGAGTTCTCTCAGTACCTCACAGGGTGTCTGTTGTGGGGAGGGGAGGGAAAGGAGTTTGTAAGCCGCTCTGAGACTCCAAGTGAAGGGCAGGGTATAAATCCAATCTCTTATTATTATTATTATTATTATTGGTTCCCTTCTTCCCCACCCGGCTTGCCGCCCATGCCTTAAAGCAGCCGAGCCATGGAATTACATTCAGTTGGCCTGGGGCCCACTGTGAACTTCCCCCACCCCTCTCTTTCTCAGTCTGGGCCTCTCCATGAGGGCCAGCTGGAGCTCCTTCCATGGCCTCCTCCCTTTGTCGTGGGACAGCCTCATGCAGGGTGACAGGGGAGGATTCCGGGGCCTTGGCGAACCCCCACAGCAGCTCGTTTTGAGGCTGTTGCCGGTACACTGGCATACTGGGGAACTCTCCCCACCTGAGACCGTGGAACTCCTGCCACACTCTTCCCAACTGCAGCCCCCTTCTGGGGCATGGGTGACACCCCGGGGTCTGTGGGACTCGAGCAAGTGAGGAGTCAGGGGGGCTGCAGGGGACACCTCCTGAAATGTAGTCATAGTCCCTTTACCTTCAAGACACTATCATTCCTTTATAGGACCATTTACAGATCTATTTTTAATAAGATCTAGTGCCATTCTCTGACAGCAGCAACAACACCCTCCATGAATGCAAGGTCTCCACAACATACCCCCTCCCTGGGTTCAGCTCCTCCTCCTTTCCCTTCACTAACAGCCAAGTTTCACATTGCAGAAAACCACACATAATGGAAACTAAAAGGTCCTTTCTTTTTGCCTTCAAAAGTCACTTTGGAAGGGGATGATTGGCGTAGCACAGTGGTGTATGGGCATTTAATTGCTTCATTCTCATGATTTCCCCATTCCAAAGCAGCTCCTTCTTCCGTCTTCCCCTGTGGAATTTCAGGTATGTGGGATTTAAAAACCCCATGGGGAAAGGGAAGTTGCTTGTGGGGTATGATAGTTCCCCACTTCCCATCTCTCTCTCTCTCTCTCTCTCTCTCTCTCTCTCTCTCTCTCTCTCTCTCTCTCTCTCTCTCTCTCTCTCTCTCTTAACCAAGCAGCTCCTTCTTCCTCCTCCTCCTTTTGATGTCTGTCCACCCAGTCGTTTAAACAGTTACAGATATATTCTAGCCTAGCCTAGGATGCTGAGGAACCAAAAAGCCTTTTGTTAGTATATGTCTGATTATAGCACACAAGAAGCTGTTATTAATTCACAACACATAACTATTTTATTTCACTTTTATGAGGAAATAGTCAAGTTAGACTGTCAGTTTTAAACATCGCAGGTGAAAAAGCAACAGGAATGAGGGAAACTTTGTATAACTATATACAATAGATAGTCACAAAATGTAGCTATTTGGTTCTACAGACTGGTGTTTATAACTGCTTTTATTATTTATTTACTTGCTTACTTATTTACTTATTTATACCCCACCCTCCCCACCGGTGACTTTGCTGTCACTCCTTAGATGAACAGGCATAAGGTCCTTTGTCACAAAATTACCAAAATCTGTGGAGGCAGGAATATACACACAGGTTCCAATTTTCCTCCTTTAATACTTGAGAGGGATCACCCCTCTTTCCTAGGAGCTATTTCTCTCAGGGAAGGACTATTGGTTCTTCTTCCCTACTTCAGAGGCCCTCTTCAGTCTTTCACTCTTCTTAATTGCCACTCTCAACTGCCACTCCCTCAGGTCAACAGTAGAATTCCATTTGAACCCTCTGTCAATCAAGGTTCTCAAACCAGCATAATGCATCAGCCATTACAGGGGTGTCCTGGAATGGAGAAATAGAAGGCAAGGAAAAGTAGGGTATCCTCTACCCTGCTGTTTCTCTATTCCCAAGCACCCCTTCTAAAGTAGCTTTTCAAGGAAAAAATAAGCTGTTGAGCTTTGTGAAGAAGCCTCATTCCATGGCTGTTCCAGGTCTCTACTTCATGATGCACTACTTTTCCTTCCCCCCTTACTCTTGAAAGGTTTGTCCAAGTCTTCTCTCAGTATTACCCACTACCACCAACTAATCTTTTTTTTAAAAAAAACAAAATTTTATTGGGATGCGCTCAACATTTTCAACAACGTTACCAATACAATTTGAAAAAATTTCCATCCCATCCCCCCACCCCCCTAATAGGCTTCCAACACTGCTAATAACAAAAAAGTATATATTAGACGGTAATCAGGTTTAGACTTATATGAATCGACAAACCAGGTAACATATTTCAAATATATAAAACGCCTAACTAATTTCAACATATTTTCATATCCTTCCTTATATATAAAAGGATTTTCGTCATACCTTATATGGTGAAAATGCGCGCCGGAATCAGTTGGCTGAGGGACCTGTCAGTCAGAGACAGGGTCCCTTGCCACTGGCTGCCTTGCTTGCCTGCGTTGCTGCCATTGGCCCGCCAGCTGCCGCTCAAGACTGCTGGTGTGCCATTGGCTGGGAGGCGGGAGGCGAACGCTGCGAGCGAACACCGCCACCAGGAGCCAGGGAAGGGAGGCTGCGATGCCAGCCGACGGTGCTGGCCGGGGAGCGAGGCAGGGCCAGTGCCAGGGGGACGTTGCAGCCCCGGAGAGACGGAGTCTCAGCGAGAGGGACAGCGGAGGCTGGGGACGGCGGGTGAGCTCCTTCCCCAATGGCCGCCAGATACGCCTGCCTCCAGCACCTTCTTCGCGGGAAGGGGGCCTGTCTAGCGCCCGTTGTCTCGGTTCCACAACGGGCTTCCCTTCCTAGTAACAGTATAATACAATTCAGGATTCATTTCACTTCTCATTCAGTATCCACACAAATCTGAATTGTACATTTTCCCCTTCATTCTGTATTCAGTTTCCAAATACAATTTCAAACCTTCCCAATCTTTTATATACCGTTCTGCCATTTGTCCATTTAGTTTTTTTGTCATTTTGTCCATTTCCGCTAAAAACAGCAATTTTCTAAACCAGTCATGTATATCCGGCACCTTCTCCGCTTTCCATTGCTGAGCGAAGGCCATTCTCGCCGACGTAATCATATACCATAATAATGTCCTTTTTTCCTGTGGAATTCTTTCCATTGTCAAACCTAAGAGAAGAAGTTCCGGTCTTCTCCCAATTGGGATTTTTAATATTTTCTGCATCACACAGTGTATATTAGACCAGTATATCTTTACTTTATCACATGACCACCACATATGGTAAAAAGAACCCTCTGTTTTTTTTACATTTCCAACACTTATTACTCAAGTTCTTATCCATACTAATATTAGCAATCTTTTTTACCACCAACTAATCTTGAACAGCATCCCTTGCTAGAAGAATTAGTATTTCTAGCACTCTTTATCATGTTGCCATTTAAAGGCTCCACCTGTTTGGTACAACTTCTGTTTTGCGCATACTAGCTAACACAAGGATAATCTCTCACACTTCCACAACTTTGCACTTTGGAGATGGTACATTCACCTACAGTCCCTCCGCTTTACCGCTCTTTAGAAAGTATATCTGAATCTGGCAAGGTACGGGCACAGAGATCAGGCTTCGAGCATTCAAGTTATAAGAAAATATAATAAATAAAATGTGGTGGAATTAGGGCCTGGATTGAGCCTCGGTCCTCTGTTAAACCTATGTTACTTTAGTTTTTACAGTAAATTAGCCTCTTTAGTTGAATCTTTGGTTCAGTTTCCCAGGAGGTTTCAGAACTCTACTGGTGCTGTGGCCTTCTGGTGCTGACAACTCTGTACATGACTTTTGCCTTAGAGGATATTTATACATTCCAGGAGTTGGTGGTGTCACTATCAGAACCACAATGGATGGGGTACCTGAAACTATCTTCCTTGACTCTCCTTGATTTTCTGTGAGCTTCCTGACCCCAGAGATAGAGAGAAGGTGGAGGGA
Organism: Gekko gecko; assembly: GCA_029375565.1. Lineage (NCBI taxonomy): Eukaryota > Metazoa > Chordata > Lepidosauria > Squamata > Gekkonidae > Gekko > Gekko gecko. The sequence continues at coordinate 95,732,407 of JAPDNY010000006.1, forward strand.
TTCAGGTCAGTACATTGGGTCAGTTCTAGTTGGGCTTTCCATGCCATTCATGGTAGTCCTACATGATAGGTATGTCAGTAAATACATCAGCAGCTATAGGTCCAAGAATGATATATTTCTCTGTTCTACCAAGGGTCGGGTTTGCTCATCAGTGCCCAGGGGCTGTGATGTCAGTAGCTGGAATATATTCCTTATTTGTTGGGTCTACACTGTACATTGCATTATAAGCATTTAAATTATTAGTCAATTTTTGTGTTACATACTATGTTTGGAAGGTTTTACATTTTGGGTTTGAAGTTCAATAAATAAGAGGGGCTTTTTAATAGCTGTCTGATCTGCCAGTTTCTCTCCCTCCCCAATGAATACAGTGGGGATGGGAGTCCATGAAAAGGTTCCTGTACTCCCAGTTTCCACAGCATAAAAAGCATACACATGATCAGTACAAGCATCACACTGAGAAAGCTTATAAAGAATAGGTGAAAACATGTAGTCTTCTAGCCCTAACTATGGACATACCCTAATGCTGCTGTTGCTAGAATAGGCTATTAACTCTTGAGGTCACAACATTTTAAAGTCCTCCATTATCTCCATTCTCTGGTCTAGAGATTTCTCCCCATTGAAATGTCATGGAAATCAAGTCCCAGTGTAAAAGCTAACCTTTCATGGCTTGACATGTTGAAGATGTTCCCAATGAGAGGCAAGCAGAATGGGGGGGGGAAAGCTCTACTATGCTCAGATTTTATAATCTCCCTTTTGGAAGTCCTTCCCCTTTCTGGAGTTGTTCCTTTCTTCCAAACCCAAGAAGGGATACAATCCAGTGTCTCCCTAGTCTCTGTCTCTAGCTGTGTTGTTCTAGCTAAGATGGTAGATGATAAAACTTTTGTTCCACTTCAGCCAGGTCTATCTGCAAAACTAAGTACTGAAGCGACCTGTGCTTGGGAGAGAGATTAATCATCTGTAGTTTTCCTTTTGCCAGTCTTTCACCGGTAAAACTTCTGAAGCATGTGCAGAGTGCAGCTCCAGTTATGGGAATATTGAGGTGAATTCTAGGATGGAGGGCATTTCTCCACAAGCTGCTATTGGAGTCTGACCCTTTGTCCAGTGGTATTCAATTTAACACCTGAAAAGAGTACAGCAGTGAGCACTAGCACCAGTAGCATTCTGATTTTATTACAGACTTCTCTAAAGTGGACAATTTCAGTATTGTGGACTAGCAGCCATGACTACTGCATTCAACACGTGAGGGCAATATAGAGCAGAAGCGAACACTTGTCAACAATAATGGCAACTCCCTCCCATAATGTGCATATCTTGGATATTGAGCCTTGTAGCTATTATTCATCCCCTCCCCACATGCCATTCTCAGATTGCATTCACTACTCAAGAGGAAGAACAAAAACTCATCTCCATGTTATCTCTCCTCTACACATTGCAGTGTTTGCTGCAGAGACACGTAGTGGATCAGGTTGCCAGGTTCCAACCCAGAGATTTTCCTTGTACAATTCCATTTGACACTGAGTCAAGAGATGAGGCAGCCATGACATCTCCCATCCATTCCCTGGGTCTTTTCTTCCACCTCTCTTGACTGCTTGCTGTAAGGCAGACCTAGACTCTTGCTTGTTACAGCAGGTGAATGAAAGGATTAGAGAAACAGGATGGGAAAGAACATTATTAAATCATGAGATGAGTCAGGTACAAACTGAAAGGTGACAGGTATTTCTGGGATGCAGCACAGAAGTCCTAGAAGTGGACAGATGGAACATATCTTTCCTGCTATGTCCAAGTCATATGGGGCAATTACTTAGTACTTCTTATGTTCAAAATTCAGACTCCTGAGGATGTTCTTCTAAATTCATTAGTGCTTTGCACCATTGCAGTTAAATTTAAGTATGTTTCATTTAACAATGTAATTGCAACAAGTGGAAGTCATCTTGCAATCTTGAGTTGAAATGGTGGCAGCTCAAAATCGAATTGTTAGAAAGCAGTGTTCTCTTGCTGCTAAATACACTAATTTACCAAGTAATATTTATTTCACACTACTTTTCCTTTGAGACCATTTGGAGAGTGTTCTTCTTTGGTGAACACAGCCATACCTTCTCTAGTGTGGCTTTGTACAAATTAAATATGGGCAGTGCATCTCCTTCACTCACAGCATTGTGTTATCACAAGCCTAGGCAGGAGACCTGATCTGAGAGTTCTGTGTTATAAGCACCCTTTGAGGGAAGAAATAAATAGTGGAAAAGTGCTACACCCTACCAGAAACAGGCCAAATAAAAACCAACAGTGAGGGTTATGCTGGACTAATTAAAGTTATAAATTATGTATCTCTTAAGTATTTTGTATGAGACTGCCAGAAGACACTACATAAAGGTCAGAAAGAATTTGAGGGGATATTGTAATAAAAACTGCGCTACTGTCAAAATTAAACAGAAAAAGGATCCACAGGGACAGGAGTTAACATATCAGAGAACACTGAATGCCAGATAGAAAGGCCATGGATATGCCATTTAGATTTAAAGATAGCTGATCAATAGTATTGTGGATAGCACAAGGGAAACGTGCTTGAATCCTCATTTTATCTTATGGAAGAAAGGTTGACATTATGCTACAGCCATTGCTTTCAATTATCTGGCATTAGGAATGCAGTGGCCTCATGTGTTGACATATGACACAGAGAAATGTCTCCTCTATGTCAACATCTGTATGCACTATACAAAGCAAGTAGATTATGAGCATATAATTCTGGACTCTAGAGTTTGCATTATGAGTTCCACTATTGTTAATTTTATTTTGTTCTTTTTGTATGCCATTAGTGCTTTGAAGAACTACGAAATAAAATCCCTTGCCTTGCATCTATTTCTGTTTCTCTGTCCCCTTTTTCTCTGTTAAAAGAATGAGAAATCCCACTATTCTTTTCATCTGTGCTAAGAGAATGTTCTGCTGCTGCAGGAAGTGCAAGATTGTCGTTGGAGGTGCCAGGTCTCATAATTGGAGGACTGGGAACAATGAACACAAAGGGTTGCCCCTCAAACCCATTAAGTATCAGGTTCAAACTCCACAACTTGGCAACAGACTCGCTTACTGCCAAGCATTCCTTCTGCAAGCCCCCTCTTCCCAAACATACTTTTATAAGTGGGGACAGTATTAGGAGACCATACAGCTACAGAGATCTCAGATTAAGGTCTACATTCCCGCATGTACACCAGGAAACATGCAAAACATAGGCTACATTGACTCATTACATCCTGTTTTTTCATAGTGATCAAGAACATAACTTGTTCTCATGCTTACTTGCTCCCTCCTCCCCTAGCATGCAGGGCAGAACTGAAACCATCCAGGTTTGTGAAACCTTCAATTAAATTCTAATTTGCTACACCATGCAAATGCAGGTACCTGGGCACATTGGAATTTGAAACTCCAAATTGCTCAGGTGTCTACTAGAGTTTGACAAACCAGGAAGCTCTCAATCAGGTTCCACATCCAAGGAAAGAGGGAGGGGAGGTCTTGATAGCTGTGTTCATGCCCACTGTGAGCAAACAGAGATCTGAATGTGGTCAAAGAGCATTACACTGTCCAGTTTAATGGGCTAGCTGAGAAGCACTGGGAATTATACTTCACATGTTTCCTGAGGGCATAGAAAACGTAGTTTTCAGCGCTTTCTGGTTCAATTTATTTCTTGAGTTTCCCAGCAGAAATGGAAGCACTCAGGTTTTAATGCTGAGGCCACTGCTACCTACACGCTTCAAATAATACAAGTAGTAGTAGTAGCAGCAGCAGCAGCACTAGTAGCAGTAGTCATAGTAGTAGTCGTGGTAGTAATTTTGTACTGTCAAACTGCAACCAACTCATGGTGACCCCAGGACCATGAGATTTTCAAGGCAAGAGATGAGCAGATGTGGTTTGCCATTGCCTTCCTCTGTATAGCAAACCCTGTCTTCCTTGGTGGTCTCCAATCCAAGTACTAACTATGGCTGACCCTACTTAGCTTCCAAGTTCAGATGTAACTGGGTTAATCAGAGGTATCCAGGCTGCCTCTTCCCCTCTCATTACCATGTAAATTCAGGAATGGGTGGGGTGGTGAATGACTGAGATGGCTACTGACAGAGAGATGTTCTCTGAAGGTCCCAGATCCAACCTGTTTGGATTCAAGCTTTAAAGTAGTTCATTCAGATCCATTACGAATGAAGCCTAAATTAGTCTGAGTTAAGCCCATTCCCAGACAAACCAAGAGTACCATGATTATTTCAAATTAGACAGGAAACCTTAAATGAACCCCTCTCATTCAGAAAAAGTTTATAGACAGCTGATAGCAGAACGCAAATTGTTAGATTTACTAGATACTAACCAGATACAAAAGAATATGATATAGCGATATATGATATATATAAGACAGAGACATTGGAATAAATCCTGTAAATCTTTAAAATTATTAGTATGGAAAGTACATGATAAACAAAAATCAAAGATAATTAACCATCTCCGAGATTCACAAGGCAACAGTAAAACAGCTTAAAAAGATCTAGCCAAAATATTTTTAGGTTTTTATTCTAAACTGTATACCTCTTTTAATCCAGACCTCACCTTGATTTATAGTTACTTGGGAAAAAAATACCGGGATACCTAAATTGACTAAAGTAGATGGGACGTTTTGTGTTAGATTAATAACAAATAAAGAAGTATTAGAAATGATAAATTCCCTGAAAGCAAATTCCTCCCCAAGGAATGATGGATATCCAGTGGAGTTCTATAAAGTATTTAAGAATATATTAGTACCATACTTGACTCAAGTGTGTAATGGCATTCTAACCCTAGGGTACATCCCTCCATCCTGGCTAGAGGCGACTATTGTCCCAATACATAAAGAGGGCAAAGATGCACACAATCCTGTTAACCACCATCCTATTCTATTATTAAATCAAGCTTACAAGATCTTTACAACCATTTTAGCTAATAAAATTCAAATGATAACACAATCCTATATCAAATCTGATCAAACAGGGTTTATTAGAGGTTGCAATATCTCAGATAATACAAGGCGTGCTCTCAACGTGATTAATTTTGTTTCTGCAATGAAAACTGAAACTATAACCTTAAGTTTGGGTACAGAGAAGGCTTTCGACTCCATGGAAAAAATTATTTTACCTCTTTATTCTTTGGTGAGTGCTTTTTAGTAGCCTTGAAGACACTATATCAGAGGTGTCAAACTCATTTGTTACGAGGGCCAGACCTAATATAAATGTCACTTTGTTGGGCCGGGCCATGTGTGCCATAAAATGTAACACAAGATACCAGAGATATAAACTTTACACACTGCTGAATGGCAATAGCAGGCATGATTGGATTAGGTATGATATACAGAGGGGTGGGGATACCAGCATTGGAGATATCAGCGCTGGTAATGAGTCAGGAAACATAAGTCTCAATTTGGTATGGGAGGATTCAGTTCAGGAGGATGCAAAAAATTTGAAGAAGTGAGCAGTGACTCACAAAAGCACATACCCTACCACAATTTTGTTAGTCTTTAAAGGTGCTATCAGACTCTTACTCTTTCTATTACTATTAGAAACCACAACATTCAGAAACCAGTAGGGGAACATTTTAACCTTCGTGGGGATTCAGTTGCTGACCTAAGAGTAGCAGTTCTCTTACGAAGGAATTTCAAAGGGAGATTAGAAAAAGAGACTGCTTAATTGCAACTGATCATGAAGCTCAAGACAATGCAAACCCCTGGACTGAACTGAGACCTAGGTTTCTTCTCTCATTACCAATGCCTGCTATTGTCTTTTGGCATCTGAAATCATTTCAATCTCCAAGATGTAAGGACAGATGGATTCATATTCCAGCTGTATTTGAAGAAGTGAGCAGTGACTCATGAAAGCTCATGCCCTGGCACAAATTTTGTTAGTCATTAAGGTGCTGCTGTACTCTTGCTTCCTTTCACTAATAAGGAATGCAAGCTGTGCTATTAGGTTTCCATTCCCCCCCCCAACTGTTAGAAATGGAAAGAGGAATCTCTCCAAGTGCCAAGTCTCCCCCATCTCTCTGGCATGCTGTCTCTGGCTCTCTCCTGCCCACTCCCCCAAAGAAGACATGTGCTTGCCCACAAAAGCTTATACCTGGAATAAAACGTTTTTACATAAGAACATAAGAACATAAGAGAAGCCAATGTTGAATCAGGCCTATGGCTCATCCAGTCCAACACTCCATCACACAGTGGCCAAAAATACTAGGTGCCATCAGGAGGTCCACCAGTGAGGCCAGGACACTAGAAGCCCTCCCAATGTTGCCCCCCTAGCACCAAGAATACAGTGCATCACCTGCCCCAGATTGAGAGTCCCTATCTATACCTTGTAGCTAATAGCCACTGATAGACCTCTGCTCCATATATTTATACAATTCCCTCTTAAAGCTATCCCTGCTTATAGCTGCCACCACTTCCTGTGGCAGTGAATTCCATGTGTTAATCACTCTTTGGGTGAAGAAGTACTTCCTTTTATCTGTTCTAACCCAACTGCTCAGTAATTTCATCAAGTTTTCACAAGTTCTTGTATTGTGAGAAAGGGAGAAAAATACTTCTTTCTCTACCTGCTCTATCCCTTGCATAATCTTGTAAACCTCTATCATGTCACCCCTCAGGCATCATTTCTCCAAGCTAAAGAGCCCCAAGCATTTTAACCTTTCTTCATAGGGAAGGTGTTCCAACCCTTTTATCATTCTAGTTCCCCTTCTCTGCACTTTTTCCAATGCTATAATATCCTTTTTGAGATGTGGTGACCAGAACTGTACACAGTATTCCAAATGAGGTCGCACCAATGATTTATACAGGGGCATGATGATACTGGCTGATTTGTTTTCAATTCCCTTCCTAATAATCCCCAGCATAGTGTTGGCCTTCTTTATTGCAGCTACACACTGTGTAGACATTTTCATCGAGTTATCTACTACGACTCCAAGATCTCTCTCTTGGTCCGTCTCTGCCAGTTCAGACCCCATCAACGTGTATTTATGTTTAGGATTTTTGGCTCCAATGTGCATCACTTTGCACTTGGCCACATTGAACCCCATTTGCCACGTTGATGCCCACTCACCCATCCTCGACAGATCCCTTTGGAGTGCCTCACACTCCTCCCTGGTTTTCACCACCCGGAACAACTTCGTGTCATCTGCAAATTTACCCACTTCACTGCTTACTCCCAATTCCAAATCATTAATAAACAAGTTAAAAAGCATCGGACAGAGTACTAATCCCTGTGGTACCCCACTGCTTACCACCCTCCACTGGGAAAGTTTCCCATTTATACTCACTCTCTGTTTTCTATTTATAAGCCAGTTTTTGATCCACAAGAGGACTTGTCCTTTTATCCCATGACTATTGAGCTTACTTAGGAGCCTTTGATGAGGAACTGTATCAAAAGCTTTCCGGAAGTCAAGGTAAATAATATCTATTGGGTCCCCCTTGTCCACATGTTTGTTCACTCCCTCAAAAAACACTAACAGGTTAGTGAGACAAGATCTTCCCTTACAGAACCCATGCTGAGTCTGCCTCAATAGTTTTTGTTCATCAATGTGCCTACTAATTCTCTCCTTAATAACAGTTTCCACTAACTTACCCGGTATTGATGTCAGACTGACTGGCCTGTAATTTCCTGGATCTCCCCTGGAGCCCTTTTTAAAGATGGGAGTGACATTAGCTACCTTCCAGTCCTCAGGAATGGAGGCAGATTTTAAAGAAAGGTTACATATTTTTGTCAGGAGATCCACAAGTTCACATTTGAGTTCTTTCAGAACTCTCGGATGAATGCCATCCGTGCCTGGGGATTTATTAGTTTTTAAATTGTCCATCAGTCGGAGGACTTCCTCTCTTGTCACCGCAATCTGATTCAGGTCTTTCAAACCCCCTCCCGAAGTTGGTGCTTCTGGAGTGGGCAAGCACTTCTCCTCTTCCACAGTGAAGACAGAGGCAAAAAATGCGTTCAGCTTCTCAGCCATTTCCCTATCATCCTTCACTACTCCTTTTACCCCTTGGTCATCCAAGGGCCCCACTGCCTCCCTGGCTGGCTTCCTACTTCTAATGTATTTGAAGAAAGTTTTATTGTTGGTCTTTATGTTTTTTGCAATATCCTCCTCATATTCCCTTTTTGCATTCCTGATCACAGACTTGCATTTTATTTTCCATAGTCTGTGTTCCCTTTTATGAACCTCACTAAGACTAGCTTTCCACCGCTTAAAGGAATCCTTCTTACCTTTTACAGCTTCCATTACTTTATTTGTTAACCATGCAGGCTTTTTTCTATACCTATTTGTACCTTTCCTAACCTGCGGTATATATTTTTTCTGAGCTTCTAGGACTGTATTTTTAAATAGTCTCCAAGCTTCCCCAGTGGTTTTGACCTTCTCCACTCTTCCTTTCAATTTCTTCCTCACATGTCCCCTCATACCAGAGAAGTTACCCCTTTTAAAGTTAAAAGTGGTTGCGTCAGTCTTTTTGGGCAACTCCCTATCTGTACAAATGTTAAACTCAATGACATTATGGTCACTGTTCCCAAGCGGTGCAATCACTTTTACATCTCCCACCAGGTCTTGAGTGTTACTTAGAACCAAATCCAGGATTGCCTCTCCCCTGGTAGGATCTGTGACCATCTGTTCCATAGCATAGTCATTGAGAGTGTCTAAAAACTCAATCTCTTTTTCCCGACTAGAACTCATATTGGCCCAATCAATGTGCGGGTAGTTAAAGTTGCCTATTACGACACAGTTATTCCGTCTAGCTGCTATCTTTAATTCATTCATCATTTTATAATCCTCCTCTATCTTTTGATCTGGTGGGCGATAACAAACTCCCACTGTTAAGCTTCCTTTTGGACCCACTATTTCAACCGATAGCATTTCCAGAAGTGAATCCAATTCTCTTACCCTCTCAATCTTACTGGACGGTATACCCTCTCTGACATACAGAGCCACCCCACCTCCAACCCTTCCCCCCTATCCTTCCGATATAATTTATAACCAGGAATCACCGTATCCCACTGATTTTCCTCATCCCACCAAGTTTCTGAAATACCCACAATGTCTATTTCCCCCCCAACACCAAGCATTCCAACTCCCCGATTTTACCTCGGAGACTTCTAGCATTTGTGTATAAACACTTATAGTTTCCCATGTTTGTTAAGCCCACAGCCTTCCTCTTGCTGCCTCGAGACCTTGCCAGACAGTTCCTATCATTAGCCACAGTCTCAGTGGACAATTGTAATCCATTTCCTTGTACAAAAGTAGTAGCTACCCCTTCATCTCTTTGAGATGAGCCATCCCGAACCAGAGACTTTTCATCTCCTGTCGGCTTTCCCCCATTATTCATTTTAAAAACTGCTCTGCCACCTTTTTGATTTTGAGCGCCAGCAGCCTGGTTCCTTCTCGGGACAAGTGGAGACCATCCCTTTTGTACAGCTCCCACTTGTCCCAAAAAGCATCCCATTGCCTAACAAACTTGAACCCTTCCCCCCTACACCACCGTCTCATCCACGCATTGAGACTCCTGATCTGTGCCTGTCTCTCCGGCCCTGCGCGTGGAACAGGTAGCACTTCTGAGAAGGCTACCTTTGAGGTCCTGGCCTTGAGTTTCCTGCCCAGCAGCCTAAATTTCTCCTCCAGGACCTCACGACTGCATTTCCCCACATCATTGGTGCCGACATGCACCACGACCACTGGCTCCTCCCCAGCACTATCTACCAGCCTATCTAAAACACGCGTAATGTCCGCTACCTTCGCACCAGGCAGGCAAGTCACCATACAGTCAGTACGCGGGTTCGCCACCCGGCTGTCTACCTGCCTAAGGATCGAATCACCAACTACCAAGAGCCCCCCTCCCACCCTTCCCAGGGACGGTTCCTTGGTACGAAAGGATACCCGTTCACCAGCTGAAGATGAGGACCCTTCTGAGGGCACAATCCCCTTATCCTCAGCATGGTGCCCCGTTTCCCCTTGACCCTCATGCTCCCTGGCAGCAGCCGGGCTGCCAGATCCAGAGTGGGACATATCTAACAAGTCCCCGAGAGTCTTCTCCGTGCACCTAACTGACTGTCTCTGCTTCTCCAGGTCAGCCACCTTGGCCTCAAGGGAGCAAACTCGCTCCCTGAGAACCAGGAGCTCCTTGCACCGAGCACACACCCAAGACTTCTGACCAGTGGGCAGATAGTCATACATGTGACACTCCATACAAAACACTGGATAGCCCCCAGCCCCCTGCTGGCATTCTGGCTTCATAATTGTTTTTAAACAAATACTTTTCTATAACCCCCCTTTTAAAACCCTTTGCATTTATACGTTTCCTGTTGTAGGAGTCTACTTACCTTACTGAGAACCCAAGAAGCCAAGGTCCCTGGCTTTCTGGCTCTTCCTGGGCTTCTTACAGAGCCCCTAGGCTAAGAGCCAAAGGCCAAGAGCCTCACCCTTTGGCTCTCACCCTTCGGCTCGTGCCAGAGGCTCGTGCCAGAGGCTCATGCCTCTTGCAAGCTTCCTGCCTTAAATAGAAGGGTCCCCCAGGAGAGGGTGTGGCCAGCAGCTACTCAAATTCACAGGCAAACAATGACCCTTTCACACCCCAACTCCAGCAGCCAGGAGTCTGTTACAACTCACCCACACACTCCCAAATACAGTCCCCCACACAGTACCTTCTCAGCTAAAGCACCTCAGCTGAAAGTAAATAAATAAAAATACCACTCACCCCTCTGGCAGCTCAAACACCTTGCTCCTTCTCAGAGCTCAGCTGGGTCAGTTTTTAGTCTTAAACACAGGAGACTCCCTCCCTCCCTCCCTCCCTCCCCCTCATAACCTGGAATAAAACGTTTTTTGGTCTTAAAGACAGGACTCTGTCTCTCTTATGCCTGGAATAAAATGTTTTTTGGTCTTAAAGACAGGACTCTCTCTCTCTCTCGTACATGGAATAAAATGCTTTTAATCTTAAAAACAGGACTCTCATACATGGAATAAAATGTTTTTGGTCTTAAACACAGTATTCTCTTATGCCTGGAATAAGACATTTTTGGTCTTACACACAGGACATTCTGTCTCTCTCTCTCTCTCTCTCTCTCTCTCTCTCTCTCTCTCTCTCTCTCTCTCTCTCTCTCTCTCTCTCTCTCTCATGGAATAAAATGTTTTTGGTCTTTATGACGAACTCCCTTATTTCTGAGTATGTGGTGATTTAACTTTGTCAGATGCTTAGCTCTGTCAGACACTGAGGCACACACAACTTGGAACAATAAAACCAATTGACGATTTTACAAGAACAGGCAGAGAATATATGTACAATGGAAAAAAATGATGCTTATGGATACGTAGTTCCAAATGTTATATTTCTGCTTTAGGTTAGTTCATTTATAATCATTCACTTCAGATGCCACAGTACAAAATACGCTCTCTCTAAACTCAACTCCTGTGCTGCTATTCATGGGCAGTTTCTGAGTGGATTTCTCAGGTACTCTCCACCTCCACAGAGAAATACCTCAACTGTGTTTTGGTTTTGGACACCTACTAGTCCAATAAACTCTCCTGGCATACTCTAAATCCACTAAACTGGACTCTCTCTCCAGCAGGGTATCAATACTATGTGAGAGGAATGTGAATCTCTTGTTTAACCACCAGGACCTTATTTTCCTTTTTAAGGTTCCTTAGCTTTCACTATGGTTTTCATGTTTGGCTTTTCTCAGTTTCCCTCAATATCGGAATCTGTAGAGAAATCTCATTTGCTCCAACCTGACTTGTCAGTCCCCTGGCACAGTACCCACTGACTAAAAACAACTGACAGTCTCTACTGCCAAACTCCAACTGTCAAGAGTTGTTTTTTAAAAAAAATTAGAACTCCCCCCCAAGTTGTGCATCAGAATTACATCACTACTGCTAGTCATATGACTTTCTTGCAGGCTGATCCCAAGCCTGGAGTCCATCACAGTCTTAAACACAGGACTCTCTCTCATACATGGAATAAAATGGTTTTGGTCTTAAACACAGGACTCTCTCTCTTATACCTGGAATAAAACATTTTTTGGTCTTAATGACAGCCCTCTCTCTCTCTCTCTCTCTCTCTCTCTCTCTCTCTCTCTCTCTCTCTCTCTCTCTCTCTCTCTCTCTCTCTCTCTCTCTCTCTCTCTCCTACATGGAATAAAATGTTTTTGGTCTTAAAGACCTCTCTTATATGTGGAATAAAACATTGCTGTTCTTCTTAGAAGTCCTGTGAGATTTTTCTCCTCTCTCTGGGGAGGAGGGGGGGAGCCCTCAGCCAATTGTGGGAAGGCTTTCTTTCTCTCCTCTGAAGCAGGAAATTGGAGAGACTGGGCAGAAGGAGCCACAATCTTAGAAACAGGAAGCAGGAAGCAGCACAGAGTCAGCTGCTCTTGGGCCGGATTGCAGCCCTGCACGGGCCGGATCTGGCCCATGGGCCATATGTTTGACAGCCCTGCACTATATAGTAACAGCACAGCTCAAATTAAAGTGAACAATTTCAGACCCCAATCTTTTAAAATAACCAGGGGGACATGACAAGTGTGCCCCCTCTCCACTATTTTATTTGCCATAGTAATTAAGCCCTTAGTGGAATAAATTTGGAACAATACTGATATTAAAGGAGTTATAATTGGTTACCTTGAACATAAAATTTCACTTTTTGCTAATGATATTTTATTCTCTTACCTCCCCAGAACTTTTCTCTACAAGCAGTACTCAAGCCATTACACAACTTTAATATCTGGACTGAGGATAAATACTCTTAAATCTGAAATCTACCCAATAAAATTGTCTGTTAATCTGGAATCTGAATTTTTTTAAAAAAACTGTATTCCCTTGGGTCAGTGATAGCTTTAGGTACCTCGTTATTCACATCCCTAAAGATCTCAAGTTTTTGCTTAAATATAATTTGATAAGCTCTTCAAAGACATCACATCCTTACTGGAAAAGTGGGGAAAACTACAATTTCCATGGTATGAGTGGATATTTATAGTAAAAAGTTTTATTTTACTGAAGTTTTTATTTTTATTCAGGACAATTCTGATAGAGATCCCTGAGAAAAAGCTTAAACTTTGGCGGAGTTCACTAAATAAATTTATGTGGGCCAAAAAACACCATGGGTTTCTCATCTGACTTTAAGCAAATGAAGGAAAGGGGGTGGCCTCCAGTCTCCTAATCTGAAGATGTACTCTGTTGCCTCAGAATTAGCACAGTTAGTCCAGTTGTTACATACCTCCCCAAATGAAAAATGGATTTCTAAGAGGAGGTTTTTGCTGACCCCTTCACATTGAAAGGCACTATCTGGACAACATAGTAATGTAGATCTCATTCAATCCCAGCGAATCCCTTCCTCCATAATACTTTAAGAATCTGGGGTAATTACAGAAAAATCTTAGCTCCTCATCCCTCTCCAGTATCAACTATTTTAAATCAACAGTGATTTCCCCTGGCATGGGCATAGACTTTCCAATTTCCCCGGGGGGGGGGCTGGTGGACTGAAAATAATTGAAAGGAAAATATCAGGATTCTGAAGGAGGAGAAATTACAGATAATAAACTAGCAGGGGGTAGCCATGTTAATCATGTAATCCCTGCAGCTTCTAAATTTGCAGAGTGGAATGACAGCCCTGGGGAATAGGCTCAGTGCTCTTCGACTGGAATGAAAGCCCCCAGAGTGGAATGATGGCCCCTGGGAGTAGCAGAGGTGTTCTGGGACTGGAATGACAAACCCAAACACTCTCATTTTTGGTAGAATGACACCCCACCCCTCCTCCACCACACTGTTGTGCATCCTACATGAAGCAGGGTGATTCAGCAGATGCAAGCCAATACCAGTGGTCTGCATCCACCAACTCACACAGCAGAACCAGAGCTTGCAGTTTAAGCACTGGAGCTAGGTGTCACAGCCTCCAGGCAGGACCTGGGGATCCCCTGGAATTACAGCTCATTTTCAGACTACAAAGATTAGTTTCCCTGAAGAAAATGGATGTTCTGGAGGGTGGACTCCCCAGGCTACATCCCCAAATCTCCAGGAGTTTCCCAATCTGTATCGGGCCATCCCTCCCCCTATCCCCCAGAGGTGGACAGGGAGCACCTGGCAACCCTAGCTAGGGATGTTTTAACAAGGGAGGGGAGAGGTGGAAAGAAAGCAAATAGAAAGGAAGGAGGGAGGGAGAGATGGAAAGAAAGAAAATGGGTGAGAAAGGAAGCAAGGAAGGGAGGGAAGGAAGGAAAGAAGGAAGGAAGGAAGGAAGGAAGGAAGGAAGGAAGGAAGGAAGGAAGGAAGGAAGGAAGGAAGGAAGGAAAGAGAGCAAATAGATGGGGTGGTGGTGGCAGTGGTGGCTCCTAATCAAAGGCTTGGTGGAAGAGCTCCATCTTACAGGCCCTGTGGAACTGTACAAGGTCCCACAGGGCCCTGATCTCCTCCGGAAGCTCATTCCACCAGGTAGGAGCCACCAGTGAATAGGCCCTGGCCCTGGTTGCAGCAAGCTGGGCCTCCCTGGGGCCTGGAACCACTAAGCGATGTTGTGCCCTGGACCGTAGTGCTCTTTGGGGTATATACGGGGAAAGGTGGTCCCTCAGGTATGTCGGACCCTGGCGCATGGCAAGCTTGTGGATCTCCTGACAAAAATATGTAATCTTTCTTTAAAATCTGCCTCAATTCCTGAGGACTGGAAGGTAGCTAATGTCACTCCCATCTTTAAAAAGGGCTCCAGGGGAGATCCAGGAAATTACAGGCCAGTCAGTCTGACATCGATACCGGGTAAGTTGGTGGAAACTGTTATTAAGGAAAGAATTAGTAGGCACATTGATGAACAAAAACTATTGAGGCAGACTCAGCATGGGTTCTGTAAGGGAAGATCTTGTCTCACTAACCTGTTAGTGTTTTTTGAGGGAGTGAACAAACATGTGGACAAGGGGGACCCAATAGATATTATTTACCTTGACTTCCGGAAAGCTTTTGATACAGTTCCTCATCAAAGGCTCCTAAGTAAGCTCAATAGTCATGGGATAAAAGGACAAGTCCTCTTGTGGATCAAAAATTGGCTTATAAATAGGAAACAGAGAGTGAGTATAAATGGGAAACGTTCTCAGTGGAGGGTGGTAAGCAGTGGGGTACCACAGGGATCAGTACTCGGTCCGATGCTTTTTAACTTGTTTATTAACGATTTGGAATTGGGAGTAAGCAGTGATGTGGCTAAATTTGCAGATGACACAAAGTTGTTCAGGGTGGTGAAAACCAGGGAGGATTGTGAGGCACTCCAAAGGGATCTGTTGAGGATGGGTGAGTGGGCGTCAACGTGGCAAATGGGGTTCAATGTGGCCAAGTGCAAAGTGATGCACATTGGAGCCAAAAATCCTAAATATAAATACACGTTGATGGGGTCTGATCTGGCAGAGACGGACCAAGAGAGAGATCTTGGAGTCGTAGTGGATAACTCGCTGAAAATGTCTACACAATGTGTAGCTGCAATAAAGAAGGCCAACGCTATGCTGGGGATTATTAGGAAGGGAATTGATAACAAATCAGCCAGTATCATCATGCCCCTGTATAAATCATTGGTGCGACCTCATTTGGAATACTGTGTACAGTTCTGGTCACCACATCTCAAAAAGGATATTATAGCATTGGAAAAAGTGCAGAGAAGGGCAACTAGAATGATAAAAGGGTTCGAACACCTTCCCTATGAAGAAAGGTTAAAATGCTTGGGGCTCTTTAGTTTGGAGAAACGACGGCTGAGAGGTGACATGATCAAGGTTTATAAGATTATGAATGGGATTGAGCAGGTTGAGAAAGAAGTACTTTTCTCCCTTTCTCACAATACAAGAACTCGTGGGCACTCTATGAAATTGCTGAGCAGTCGGGTTAGAACAGATAAAAGGAAATACTTCTTCACCCAAAGAGTGATTAACATATGGAATTCACTGCCACAGGAGGTCGTGGCAGCTGCAAGCATGGACAGTTTCAAGAGGAAATTAGATAAACATATGGAGCAGAAGTCCACCAGTGGCTATTAGCCACAGGGTATAGATGGGAACTCTCAATCTGGGGCAGGTGATGCACTCTATTCTTGGTGCTGGAGGGGGCAGCAGTGGGAGGGCTTCTGGTGCCCTGGCCCCACTGCTGGACCTCCTGATGGCACCTGGTATATTTTGGCCGCTGTGTGACAGAGTGTTGGACTAGATGGGCCATTGGCCTGATTCAACATTGGCTTCTCTTATGTTCTTATGTTCTTATGCCAGGGAGCTGGAAACAAACAGCGGCATCACGATGCTGCAGGAAGGGCTCCCAGCCACTCAGCCACCTCAAGGCTGGCAATCCTCCATGGACGCCAGCCTCCCTCCCACCCAATCCCCCTGCATGGCTGCCAACCCAAGGCAAGCCCCAGACCAGCTGCAGCCTCCATAGCTCCGGGGGGGGACCTCCCAGCTAGCTACAAAGGCTGCAGCCAGCCTGGCTCCCTGCCCCCATCCTGAAAACACCCCACCCCTGCTGGAGCCCTAGGCCAGCTTGCTCCTTACCTTTCTGCACAGCAGCATGGGAAAGAAGTGAAAACACATGCAGCGCCCCCATCTCTTCCAGGTCCAACTAAGGACTTCTGGGAGCTGGGGGTGGGGCTTAGCTTCAGGAAGCAAGCCCCTGCCTTCCCCTCCAACCCCCAGAAGTGGGTTTTTCCCCCTCTGCTTTTAAAATCAGTTGGGGGTCATGGAGGGTGGGAAGGCTCACGAGCTGCAGTTTTCCTTAGAAAGAACAGTGGCTGGCACTGGTTGCCCCAGGGAAGGCTGAGTCACCTGTGGAAAATTTCAGGAGAGCGCAAGCTCCCCAGCCCCCACGAAGTTTACACCTATGTCCCCTGGTTGGGAACTCTTCAGATACCAGGAATGTATGAGGACTGGTTTAGATAGGCCTTGTGCCTGGATATTAAATGGCATTATTATTTCTAAAATATGGTAGAGGACAAATTAACTGATTTCAGTACTTTCAAATCCAACATTTAATAATGCAGTTTTAAAAATATGGTTATCTTGTTCAGCTGTTAACAGGGTTTGAAGAAATTCTCAGAAACACAAAATTTAAAGAATTAAAATTTATAAGAGCCTCCAAAATACAATAAACAACAAACTCCCTACTTAGATGAAGGTTTGGGAGAAAGAATTAAAATGGACATTAACTCCTGTAGAATGGCAGAAAATATGGAACTGCTCTTCTAACAAATCATCTATAGTTCCTTTAAAGTTTCAGTTTTATAAGGCAGTCTCTAGTTGGTATCTGTGCCCAAACGAACTTAATAAAATTGGATCCTGTTATAGCCCACTGTGCTGGAAAGGGTGTAATCAATGAGGCTTCCCCTTACATCTATGGTGGTTTTGTCCAGTGACCCAATCTTTTTAGGGCACAGTTGCTGATAAGATCTCACAAATGGTAGACATTTCTCTCACTGTCTCCAGATGTTTTTATTTTTTATTTATGGCCAGATAACTCAGTGAAAAAGAGTCAATGTTCCTTGGTCTCAATATTGATTGCAGCTGCACGACAGGTGATTGCAGTCAAATGGAAAAATTCAAACAGGCTTTCCATAGATGCCTAGTTTGACAAACTTTGGGATATTTATATCATGGGGAAGACAGTAAACAACTCTTTCTTTGATGGTTCCCAGTTGTCTTTTTCACCCTGTGGTTATGATGAAACCTGGAAGCCAGTTATTGCGTTTCTGAGACAAAATGAAGTTCATGTAGAAATGATTATAGAATCTGGTTAAAACTGAAAGGTATATGAGGTGTTATGGGGGTGTATGAAAATTTAGGTTTAGCCTAGGTTTTCTGGGAGTATCTACTGGTTGATAATGTTATAATAGTTTTACTTTTGGAATGCTCTTTTTTGTGAACTTAACAATATTTTTTAAAAAACAAAGACCCCTCTTTGAAAGTAATATTTAACTGCAAGATTCTTTATTAAAACAGAAAAGTCATAATAAACCATCTTCCATTCTTTTTGACTGTCTGTGGCAGTCAAACACAACAGTGCATTGGGCTGTGTATTTTAGAGAAACAAAGACAATTTTAGAAGAAAATTGCTCAGCGAACAATTCTTACATAAGCCTTTTAGGTAACTACCAGGATTAATCTAATTTGAATAGAAAATGGACATAAACACTGGTTATTGGGCACATTCACCAGACATCATGGAGAATATGCACATATTAGCAGCCATAAGAACATGGTATTATGGGCATTACCCGGTTACTAGGTATAAGCAACAAGTGATGTTGAGTACAGTAGTTCTAATCCACATTTACAGGGCTGTCATGTAGACCATAATTAGCTTTTTAAAAAAATCACAGAGTTGGAATTCACCTCCAAGATCACAGCCAGTCCAGGCTGAAGAATTTTCTAGGCTTTCTTACAAATAAATAATGACATAGCCAATGGTCAGTGGTATCAATTATAGGTTACACTTAGTTCTGTGATTATTTTTCAGGGTTTTTAAACAGGTTGCAGCCACAGGGGCTGTGACTTAAAGGGAAACTCTGGTACATGGTGCTATGGTCTGTTAAAAACTTTCTCCTCAGTCCATTTTTGAAATTGAAGATTGTCATTCCCAGCTTTCTTTTATCCCAGTTGGGGAAAATCTATGAAGACCCATAAATTTTCCCAAGTAGGTATAACAGACATACCTTAGACTTAATTTTTTTGCTCTGGATCATTGAGAAAGAACTAGTCTGGGGACTGGAGAGTTAAGAACATAAGAACATAAGAGAAGCCAATGTTGGATTAGGCCAATGGCCCATCTAGTCCAACACTCTGTCACATAGTGGCCAAAAATACCAGGTGCCATCAGGAGGTCCAGCAGTGGGGCCAGGACACTAGAAGCCCTCCCACTGTTGCCCCCCCAAGTACCAAGAATACAGAGCATCACTTGCCTGTCATGCCTGCCCCTGACCCAGCTCCTAGGAGCCCGGAAAGGGAGAACTTGACACCCAAGACACCTGCGGACCCAGCACCTGGGAACCTAGAAAGTGAGGACTCGGCACCTTTAAGGCCATCTGGGGTGCCAGAGTCCTCAGGGAACCTAAGTGCTGGGGAGGGTGAACTCCTAACTACGAGGCAACAGGCACCTGAAACAGATCAGGCAAGACCAAGCGTGGCTGAATCACCACCCGACTCACCCCTACGTGTGGACCGGCTGCGAGACCGCAGGTGCCGAGATCTGGTGGCTAGGCAAAAAGAAGCACGCGTGCGGGGACGACAGTCTATGAGTCCTGAGTACTAGCCGGAGCCAGGACCTCACAACAGCCTGCTAATTGTTTAATGAGCCAGCACGGTATTTGAGGACGTCGTCGGCCGTGAACAAACTGTGCTGGCAAACTCGTCATTAGACCACCCGGCTTGCACCTCCTGCTCGACCCACATCTCTGATCGACTCCCGGGCTTCAGACCTCGGCTCGTATACTGACGCTTCCTCCGGCTCCCGACCTCGGCTCCACTCCTTGACTCTGCCTCGGACTTTGACTACCGGTACGACTGACAACGGCTTTGCTTACTGAATTGGAACCTGTTTGCCCAGACTTCTGTTGACTACTCTGGCTGACCTCTGGAACTCTCTCTGACTCTTCTCCTGGACTATCCTCCTGTACCCGGCTCTCGGGCCCCGTCATGACATTGCCCCAGCCTGAGAGTTCATATCTATACCTTGTAGCTAATAGCCACTGATGGACTTCTGCTCCATATGCTTATTCACTTGTGCCATAGTACAACCACTACCTGTGTCCAGCCAAGGAACAGGTAAATGTACCACTGACACTCTACAGGAGCAATGTGTTGGTTACAATGGTCCACCCACAGAGATTTACATTTTCTTAGAGAATGGTTCAAGATCAATAGCACCTTAAAGACTAACCAGATTTCCAAGATATAAGATTATAAAAGTCACACTCTCTTTGCTAGAGTGATTAGTGAATATCAAATTAGGACTTAGTCCACCAGTCTCCTGCACAAGCCTACACTGAAGTTATTAGGAGCACCACAAGAGCATGGTAGCATCTGAATGAGGCATTCACAGGCTAACATTCCAGCAGATTGTGTACTTAATACTTCTAATAATTAATTCAAAATTGCTATAAGATCCCTATTGACTCTTCATGTATCTCTAATCCTGAAGGATAAAGTAATGGAAAAAACTGTATTATTTGAGAAATTGTTGCAATCCATTTGTGTAATTAAAGGCTACACCTCCAAGATGTGGGTCACACACGCTACCTAACAGACTCTTTCTCCAATTTCTGGTTACTCCACATTACATCTGAAGTTAAGTATTTTAATATAGTTTTGTGCATGGAACTAATCAGATACCTTCAATTTCCATATGGAAAAACATTAATACAGCCAGAAGTTCATCTATGATTATAATGATAAATACTCTTTTGAGTGTCAAGCAACATTCTTGCTCTCCTAGCAAAGGAGGAAGGGATAAATAGCTGTGATATACTGTTTTTAAAAGATCAATGAAAGAAACAAAAAAGAATATCTTCCTTAGGACAAAAAACAAACAGACATTCTGGCTGTTTCCCTCTCCACGACTTTAATATTTTTAGGATGGAACTTCATGACAAGGAAGGAGCTCCTGCCATCCTGACTGGCTTACTATATCTCATTGATTTTGCTGCCACTGTGCTGATAAGCTAGGGTTCCTACTGCTCACCTTCTGCCATATGTGTGCAAAGTGCCATCAAGTCACAACCAACTTATGGTGACCCCAGCAAGAGGCTTCCCAGGCAAATGATTAAGCAGAGGTGGTTTGTCATTCCCTTCCTCTGAAGACTCTTCCTTGGACATCTCCCTTCCAAGTACCTTGCTAAGCTTCCAAGTACTGACGAGATCGGGCTATATCATGACACCTTCCCTCCTATCATTTGCCATACAAAGGCAAAATTCTACATGCCATGGTAGATGGCAGTTGTATGGAAGGTGAACCAAAGGGGCATTGCGATGGGCAAGGTGTAAGCCCTAGTTGAAGAACTACTTCTGCCCCCCCCTTTTAATTAATGTAGTAGGAGGTAACTTGTGGTTTTTTTCCAGCCTACTGTTCAGTGAGGTGTTTTTATTAGTGAAAAGGAAGGTATGTAGGTTCCTCATCAAGGGAGTGGCTACAACTTTGAAATTCAAACCCACTCTTAATTCCCATAATTCATGATGCTAAAGTGATGGTAAAGAGTGTTATTTGTTATACTAAGAACTGGTAATTAAGAGTAGTAAATTTCAACAGAGGTTTGGACTCCATTTGTTCAGGAGTTTACTGGATTTGATAGAAAAAAGTACAAGTTTGTTCTGTGTTCCTTGAAGGAAAACAAGATATACATGAAATAAGACACATGAAACAAATTATCTTGGATATTTAGATCTGAATAAATTGGCATTCTCGTATTGATTACAGCATTAGGGACTTTACATGGAATCCCTCCATAAATTAGAGGAGTGTCTTTGCCACAAAATGCCACAAGCAGCAAATTGTATCAGTCTGTTCGTTACTGGACTACAAAACTGCTCAACCATTTGTACTAATGAAAGGCCACTTGGAAGATCATGAAAAACAATTTAGTTTGAATTACCAAATGTTATGCATTGGTCTTGCTTGGAATTCAGTTCTAAGCTCTCCTGGCCCGTAGCCTGCGTGAGGCCCTGGGGGCCCGGCCCCCCCGTGGGTTTTGCGGGCCCCCTCCCCCGAGCCTCTGCTCCCCCCTACTCCCTCCGGCCCCCTCCCCCCCGGTCCTCACCCCTCTCCCTAGGGTCACCAAGGCCGGGGCGCTCGGAGAGGGGAAGGGAAGGGGAAAGGAGATGGGCCCCGGCTCCCCCTGCGGCTCTGGAGGCGGCGGCGGCAGCACCTTCTCCCCCAATATGGCACGGAGGGTGTGGCAGCTGCGGGGGAGGGGGGAGAGCGCAGCGGGAGGGCAGGAGGGGAAGGTCCCTGTCCAGCGGGAGGGTTGTGCCGCATGGAGTGGAGGCTTCTTCACCTCCCCCCCCTTTTTCCTGACAGAAAAGTTGTCCTGGAGCTGCATTTCCAGTTCCTTCCGATCAGGGGTCTTTTGGGGGGGGAGCCCGCTCCCGGAGCTCAGGAGCCAAGCCCCGCCCCCAGCGGGCGTCCCAGGGAGTCTTTCAGGCAGCCACATGTCAATTTCAGCTCCATTATATCCTATGGGCCATTGAAGTCAATGGTGAAAACATAGGGTATATTCTGGGGGCGGGAGGGGAGGGGGTTTGAGGGAGAGGCTCCAAACTCACAGGGTAGCTGATGGAGCCTCTCCCCAAGATACCCACCAAGTTTCAAGAACATTGGACCAGGGTGTCCAATTCTATGGGCCCCCAAACAGGTTGCCCCTATTCCCTCCATTGTTCTCTATGGTGGGAAAAGAGTAACTCTACCAGCTACCCTGTGAGTTTGGAGAGTCTCCCTCAAACCCCTCCCCTCCAGCCCCCAGAATATACCCTAAGTTTTCACCATTGACTTCAATGGCCCATAGGATATAATGGGGCCGAATTGCCGCTGAATTTCTTTCATTCCCCCATTTCCTTCTCTCTTTTTCCTCTTTCCCTCCTTCTTCTCTTCTCTTCTCTCTTTCTTTCTTTCCCACCTTTTTCTCTTCTCTTTTTTCCTCCTTTCCCTGTTTCCCTCCATCTTCCCTCTCTTTCTTTCCCTCCCCTTTCCATCTCTTTCTTTCCCTCTTTCCTTCTTTCTACTCTCTCTCTTTCCTTCCCTCTTTCCTCCTTCTGTGGCCCAACTCTAGTGAGAAGGAGTTTAAATTTTAAACCCCTTCTCTCTTAGCTCCCCCACCCAGGCCAGCTAGGGAAGGGGAGGCTTTTGAAGATGCCTCCCCCCCTTTTGCTTCCCCTTCTAACATCACTTCCGGTGATGTCAGGGGGTGTGGCATATGCTAATAGCCTAATAGCTCATTAGCATACCATATTCTAATGAGCTCCTGCAGCTGTTTTTCTACGAAAAGACCCCTGCTTCCGATAAGGTCTTAATTGTGGTTCCCATTGTTAAATGGGAAGGCTTTCAATCAACATTTCTCTTCTTTTTAAGAATGTTCCTATATTTTAAGGGTAGATATATAGATATATATATATATATATATATACACACACACACGTAGTGACTAGAATGGTAAACTCCAATGTGGTGCCCAACAATGTGTTTGCTGGTGGCTACTTGCTTCTTACCCAGCACTTTTTCACCAAAGCAAACAGCCAGTTCTGACTATCTTTCACCTCAGTAAAGCAGGAGGTGTTTTTGAAGACCCCAAGGGAAATCACTTTTAGTCTTACAGAGCGTGCACATTTGGAGACAGTTGTCCTGATCACAGGTGGATGCTCTGCTTGAAACCTCCCAATATTTTAGCAGCCATTTTGTGATTGGTCCTGCTTCCCAAGGTATCAATTTTGTGATTGTGACCACTGCCCTTTCGTAAAATTCCAAAAAATGCCCACAAGTTCAAATCAAAGTAGCAGCCCCTTGCAGGAAGAAGTTCAGTATTTTTTAATTGTAAAATGAAACTGAATTCTAAGGGGGGGGAAGCTATTTCTGGTTTTGGCTTAATAGTCTTCTCTGCTCTCTAATAAAATATTTTTCTTTTTTTCTGTTGCTGCTTTGCATGCCTTTCAATATCAGGTCTCAATGAAAACTTTTTGAAAACTTAGTTCTGTTACACAAAGATTAATACTGCTGTGATTGTGCTGTCTGGTTTTAAAAACATAAAATCAAATCTCTCTTTCAATTGTACTGAATTTGTCTGACGAGATTGAATTTGGTCTATATTTTTCCCCTTGCAACCATGGTTCCCCAATGGAGGGGGGGCATTGTTCCCTCTAAGCTGAGTTAGTGTGAGCTAGTTTACACTTTTTTAACTTCCAGCTCGCAGATTTTTGTCTTAGCTCAGGAAGGATGGCTCCAGAGCAAACTAATTTATGCGGCAGCCAAATTGCTCTCTCACAACTTTAATGGCAGTAGCTCACAAAGTAGAAGTTTTTCTCACAAAACTCCACAGCTTAGAGGGAACATTGGTGGTAGGCCCCCTGAGAAAAACATGGGCCCCCTGAGCAAAAAGTTGTTAGCTACGGGCCTGAAGCTCTCCCATGCTAACCCACCACCAGCCTTCAGCTGTCTAGGCCAAAGGTCCCCAGCTCTCACTGACAACATAACAGCTAAGCCAATCACAGGCCAGAAAGGCCTATGTGGGCACCCTGTGAAAGCACAGTATATTAGCTCATTGTTGCTGGAGAACACCGTCAGCATGTGAGCTGTGAGCATTCTAGTACATATATATGTGAAATTATCATAGCCCTAAGAATGTATTTCTATAACTACAAATAATAGAGTTTTAGCATTTAATGAGCTTTCAGATTTTATCTCTGCCCCTATTTGTACATAATTTGTACATAAAGCAACCTGACCATAGCCATGACACGGAAGCAGCAATATCTTCGGTTTACAAATGAGAGTTGCTGAGGTCAGAGAAAGAAACACTTCATCCAGGTGGTCTCACTACAAGACCTAGATTTCTTACCTTGCTTCTGGGCTTTTGCTTCAAGCAAGAAAAAAGCTACTTGTCCCTTTCCTGCTCTTGATCCCTGTATGAAACAAAGAGGATAACTTTGATCTGAGCTGCTCTAAAGGAATTAACTGCAGTGCTAGCACTGACATTAACACACTCATTAGCTGGATTAAATTTGGAGTTGCCAAACATTAATCCAGTTAATGAATGTGTATTTTCCCTGTCACACATATTTTATTGGCATTTTGAGTTGCTGTTGGTAAATACTCTGACCTGGTGACTAGGGCTCTGGCTCTCACAAGCCCTTGATTTTCACATATTTATGCGCCATCAGTAGCCTACTAATGTTGGGCCCAGAGCAGTTACTATAGCAATAAAATTGAATTAAAGAAATTAAAAGGACAAATTGGCCTAAATTCATCTCAGGCCTCAAACCTTCCATTACCACCCTGAATTTCCCCCTCCCACAAGTTTCATAGAAAAAGGTATGACATTTCTGTTTAGCAAAAAAACTGTTATTGAATGTGGTCGGAAGCCGAGCCTGTGGTTAAGCTTCAAAGGTGCCCAGGTGCAAAAGATGCTTAGATTTTAAAGCTAGCTTGTAATGCAAATAAGAGATGGTGCTTCCGGAATGAAATGTTCTCTTCAACAGGAAGAGAGAGAAATTGTGTAAAGGAAAATTCCATTGTCTTGCTTCTGACACGCACATTGTAAGGTATATTAGGGAACTAAATGCATCTGTAAAGGGTCAGCCCTGTTGCTTATTAAAGCTGGCTGGCCTAGCGCTATAATAAATATCCTCCTCTGATTGACCTGGTGTGGTTTCACTGACTGGATGAAGGCTCTCCTCTCCCCGCTTCATTTCCTGGTGCATTGGGCCGGGAAAATGGAGAGCTGACTCTGGCAACGAGACCGGGTTATTGCCCTCCTGAGCCACGGGCCGTCGGAGAGCCGAGCAGCCCGTGACTGATTTCCGACAGGCGCCACTTCCCTCTTTGGAAGGTCGGTCTTCTCTCCGTTCTGTTCCGACTCTCTGCCGGTGCCGCTTGCTTTGAAGAACCCAGGTCTGAGAGGAGGAGCCCAGGGACGACTCGAGTCAACGGACAGGTCAGTATAGTCAGTCTGAGGTATCTGAGGTACCCCCTTCCAGTACAGAAGGGGGAAAAGGGAGCTTGATCACCTCTCTTATCAGTGGAATCTGGGTTAGCTTTTTGACAGGCAGGTCAGGGAAGCAGTGACTTCTCTGTGATCAGG
Organism: Gekko gecko; assembly: GCA_029375565.1. Taxonomy (NCBI): domain Eukaryota; kingdom Metazoa; phylum Chordata; class Lepidosauria; order Squamata; family Gekkonidae; genus Gekko; species Gekko gecko. The sequence continues at coordinate 95,758,202 of JAPDNY010000006.1, forward strand.
GTGGGATACGTGTTGAAGTGTATGATTGATGTGTGCTTGTGAAAAGGCAGAGTCCTACGGGACAAAACCAAACTGAGAATTGAGCTCGAATCGGCCACTTAAAGAAGGAAGCATCTGTGGACAAGGAATCCCTTTTGTGTCTTAAGAGCTGCAGATCTCTCACTGCACTCTCCGTTTCTTAACCCTTTGTATACCCAGCTGTCTGTCTTTGTTTGTCTTCATGGGGGGGAGTCAGGCAAAGCCCATCACGCCCTTAGACTACATGCTGCGAAATTTCAAAGATATTTTTACTGGAGACTATGGTGGAGATGTGCCCCTCAGCCCTGGCCGCTTACAAACTTTCTGCACTATAGACTGGCCAGCCTTTGATGTCGGATGGCCCCCAGAGGGGTCCATGAATCAGGAATTACTTAAAAGAGTTTTTGCAGCAGTTACAGACCCAAGCTGTGACCATCCAGATCAATTCCCCTACATTGACTTATGGGATGAGTGGGTCAGGTTCCATCCATTCTTAGAAAAGAAATTCCCTGCGACCCGGCGGCTTCGCTCCCATATTCCATGGGTTTGTCTTGCTACCACCACAAGCCAGCCAGCTAGGTCTCCTGTTGGGGCCCCTCAAGTTCGAGTTCAAACAGATCAGGAAGAAGACTGGCCACCCCCTACTCTGCAGGACCAGCCAGAACCCCTGACAGAACCCCTCCACCCAGCCCACCTGAGACCCGAGCCATGGCCCGTGCCCGTGAGGAAGAGGGAAGAAAGAGGAGGGAAGAAAATAGGTTGAGAGAGGTGAACCTTCTACGTTCTGATGAGAATCTGGTAGACATCCCCTCCAATGAACAGCGCTCAGGGGGAGCCTGGAAAAAGAAGGACAGAGCTGAAAAAAAGTCCTGCGACCCTCCAGTAGACCCCGAACAGATATACCCCGACTTAAGGGAATTGTTCCTAGGAAGAGAGAGTGAGGAACCTTCAGCCCCACCCTTAACCCCCTCAGTCCATCTGAAACATGATACCTGTACAGGCCTCTGGACACAAGGCAGTTCTGGACAGGTTGAGCAATCCACAGCTCTGAAACCATCTGACAAGACATCCCCAACTCCTATGGTGTGTCCCTTGAGGCAAACCCCTGCAGGGGCAGCAGGCAATATGGTCTATGTTTATAGTCCCTTCAGCACAGTAGACCTTTGTAATTGGAAGACTCAGACCGTGCCTTATAGTGAAGACCCAAAGCCTATGACTGATCTGTTTACCACCATAATGACCATCCATGCACCAACCAGGAGGGATTGCTCGCAGCTGCTGTCTGCCTTGCTAACATCAGAAGAAAAACGGCAGGTACTGGCAGCCGCCAAACAATCCCTTGTGGCCAGGGTACCTGCGGGCCAAGTAGAAGCAACTTGGGTGGGAGAGAGGTTTCCCGAAGCAGACCCTATTGTGAGAAGGGGACAGTTGAACTCCTTATGCTACTAAATGAGTGTGGGTATAAAGCCTCCTGGAAGAAAGCTCAGCTGTGTCAGCAAACTGTCCGCTTTTTGGGCTTTGATATCTCACAAGGCCAGCGTTCTTTAAGCCCAGAAAGAAAGGAAGCTGTGTGTCAAATCCCCGAGCCTTACACCCGCAAGGAACTTCGCGGATTTTTAGGGGCAGCAGGCTACTGTCGGCTGTGGATTCCAGGTTTTGCCCTCATAGCCAAACCCCTATATGAAGCTACAAGAGGAGGGCCCAACGATCCCTTCCTGTAGGGTCCTGAACAGGAGATAGCATTTCAAATCTTGAAGCAGCGCCTCATCGAGGCACCAGCCTTAGGACTGCCCAATCCAGAAAAGCCTTTCTTTCTCTGCGTTGATGAAAAGGAGGGAGTGGCTCAGGGCGTCCTTATGCAGAAGCTTGGCCCCTACAAAAGACCTGTTGCTTATCTCAGCCAGGGCCTCGACACTGTAGAACAAGGTCTGCCCCCTGCCTTCGAGCAGTAGCTGCCTGTTGTCGCCTCATTGAATCAGCCAACAAATTCACCTGGGGTGCCACACTCACTGTGTATGTATCTCACGGGGTCAGGACTATTTTAGAGGCAAGGGGCCATAAATATCTCACTGTTTCTCGGATGGCTCGTTATCAGGCCATCCTCCTTGAAAATCCTGGAGTAGCCTTAGCACCAGCAGTGACTGTTAACCCTGCCACCCTGCTTCCAGTACCTGAAGAGGCACCAGACCACGACTGCCTAGTTACAGTGGATCAGGTGTTTGCTTCGAGACTGGATCTCCAAGACCAGCCCTTACCCAGCCCAGAGATGACCCTTTACTGCGATGGCAGCAGTTTCCTAGATGATACAGCGCAACGCAGGGCTGGCTATGCTGTTGTTGATGATGAAAAGGTGGTGCAAGCAGAGCCCTTATGGGCAGGGACTTCAGCCCAGCTTGCAGAAATTATCGCTCTCACTGCTGCGCTAACATTGGCAAGAGGCCGAAGAGTCAACATATATACTGACTCAATGTTTGCCTTTAAGTCTGCTCATGCTCATGGTATCCTCTGGCAAAACAGAGGCTTCATCACAGCTGCAGGCAAAGACATTAAGTATGGCCCTAACCTACGGTTATTAATGGAAGCTGTAAATCTCCCAGAAAAAGTAGCCATCATTCACTGCAGGGGCCACCAGAAGATTGTAGACTCTGTATCTCGGGGAAATGCTCGGGCTGATAAGGCAGCAAAAGAAATAGCCCTTGAAGCATCAGGCCCACCCCCAGAGCAACACTCTGTCCTGTGTTTCCAACCCCTGTTGCAGCCATGGTCAAGGCAATAAACTGTGGATCCACTGGTCCCATCTCAAGGTAGCTCACACTAGGTGGACCTCCCAGCCTGGGCCTACACCTATCAGTGTTAAGATCTCTCGTCTGCCTCCTGGGACAGCGCCGGCTAGCTCTGCTCCCTCTGGGTCCGCACCCCTGAGGGACACAGCCGAATAAGCCTGCTCGTGAACCTCTGCTAAAAGCCTACCGGAACGGCTTTTTCTACGCACAGGTGAAGAATTGATCTCCGTTGGAACCTCAGGTCTTGCATTTAGTAATTCCAGACGTTAACTAACCAACATACGGGCCAAAGGATGTGTTTCCTTCTGTTGCAATGTGTTTTTCTGTTCTATTGGGTCCATAGTTAGGCTTCCCCACCCCCTCTCCCTGCTTGTACCCCGTGCATTACTACCACCTATCGCCAGGGTTAAACCTCCCAAACCTCGATTTATCAAACTAACTATGACTGTGCATCATCCACAATCACTCAGTGTCAGCATCAGTCCACCACATATAGTGTCTGTAATGAGAAGGGACACAGTACATGTTTTCGGCCCCAATCCCATGCTGTTCATGCCTGTGTTAATGTTTATGCCAATTACAAAAAAGGCAGGAATCCTCCCGCCCTATTTCTTGTGGCTTCTAATATAACAACCTCACTAAGGTTTACAATATATCTTGGAGGGAGGCCGAACGCCCTGACAAATGGATCCTGAGAAATGAGCTAGTCGGCTTTACCTGCTTTATACGACAAGGCCATCCCTTTTCAGAACCAGTGGGGATGTTAGAATGTGAAGGAGGGTGGATCTGTAATGGAACTAAACCCAAAACTTTTGTTGATTTTACTAACCCAGATAACACACAGATTCCACAATATGTGAACATGGGACACTTGCAGGTCTTCTGGGATGATCCATGCAATGCCTCACGGAAGTGGGTAGCCCCTGATTCACTATATTGGATCTGTGGCACAGCGGCCTATGCTACACTACCCCCAGGGTGGAGTGGAGCTTGTGTTTTGGGGACTATAAGACCCAGTTTCTTCCTTTTGCCTTTGGAAACTGGTGAACATCTAGGGGTCCCAGTGTACGATGAACTAGGCCGTGCAAAGCACTCTCTGCGAATTCATACATGGCAAAATAATGAGTGGCCCCCAGAGCGTATTATTCAAGTGTATGGGCCTGCTACATGGGCTGCAGATGGCATGTATGGCTATAGGACCCCTATATATATGCTGAACCGTCTTATCAGGCTGCAAGCGGTTCTAGAAATCATAACTAATGAAACTTCCCAAGCGTTGTCCTTGCTTGCCAAAACAAATGCTCAAATACGCACCGCTATCTATCAGAATCGCTTGGCTTTAGATTTTCTCCTAGCAGCGGAAGGAGGCGTCTGTGGAAAGTTTAATCTTACTAACTGTTGCCTTCAAATAGATGATAATGGGCAAGCTATAGAGCAAATCACTGAACGTATGCATAATTTAGCCCATGTTCCAGTTCAAACCTGGACAGGAGCCCTGGATACGGGAGGGTGGTTTGGAAGTATGTTTGCAGACTGGAAACGCATATTGTTCCTGGTGGGTTTGGCTTTTGGAGGCTTACTCCTACTCCCTTGTCTAATACCCATGGTCCAAACTATGGTAACAAAAACTGTTGACTCTGTAATGATTCGTGACACTCCCAAGCTTCTGCATCTGGCTGCTAATCACAGAGAAAGACGGTTGTCTCATGCTCGAACCTTTTCACGTAGTACCTTATACAGGCCGGCTGAAAGTGACTATAACCCCTATATGACCATGAAAGGCAGAGATCCCTCAATATATAGTAGCCTTGGTCGACCAACCTCTCATTAAATAATCGAGGTGGTCGAAGAGGAGGGAATTATAGCAATAAAATTGAATTAAAGAAATTAAAAGGACAAATTGGCCTAAATTCATCTCAGGCCTCAAACCTTCCATTACCACCCTGAATTTCCCCCTCCCACAAGTTTCATAGAAAAAGGTATGACATTTCTGTTTAGCAAAAAAACTGTTATTGAATGTGGTCGGAAGCCGAGCCTGTGGTTAAGCTTCAAAGGTGCCCAGGTGCAAAAGATGCTTAGATCTTAAAGCTAGCTTGTAATGCAAATAAGAGATGGTGCTTCCGGAATGAAATGTTCTCTTCAACAGGAAGAGAGAGAAATTGTGTAAAGGAAAATTCCATTGTCTTGCTTCTGACACGCACATTGTAAGGTATATTAGGGAACTAAATGCATCTGTAAAGGGTCAGCCCTGTTGCTTATTAAAGCTGGCTGGCCTAGCGCTATAATAAATATCCTCCTCTGATTGACCTGGTGTGGTTTCACTGACTGGATGAAGGCTCTCCTCTCCCCGCTTCATTACATGCGGCATTCATGAGCCTTTCAGCTAACTCCAAGGGATGGAGCTCTTGGGGCAGGTAGAACTCCAGCCTGGCAGTTCTCACTTTTCTTCCTTTATTATGCAGCACTGAAGAATGACAGTAACCAGAGTCATTGCATATGAAAGGCTTTGGGACATTGAAAACTAGGCACTTCTATGCTGTGTTACTCCTGAGGGACTGGATGAAACAATATCATTCAAGTAATCCATTTGAAACAAAATAAATACATCCTGCACAGGTCCTGTTTCATTAGGCTGGCTATCATATTCCCCATGGCCGCAAGCCACAGGCCAAGGTACCTACTACTGAAGCCCAAGGGCTTGCAAGTCCACACCCAGGCAGGAAGGGAGACAAAAACACAGCTAATATGCTGTGTAGCTACCAAGAAGTTCCCCTTGCAATTCCCCTCCCTTGGCCCAGAAGCCTCTAGTTAACAGGACGGAAGGCAGCATGCTTGGCAACTGGCCACAGAATAGCTGCATGGAACCAAAGTTGAAGGAATGGAGCAGGCAGAGGTGCTCAGGACTGATGCACAATATGGAAACTCCCATACCTTCCATCTATCTTGTTTAGACAGTTATGGCTATGTCTGTTACAAAGTACCCCATTTCAGTTCACTTTGGGTGTGAGGAGAACCCTTGTAGGCTTGCTATAACGGCTACACATTTTCCATACATATACATTTTCCCTTCCCAGAATCAAATACTTACAGTTCCCATTTTCATTGTAATAAGTGCTGAATTTTTGTAATTATACCAGTATTCCTATATAGTTACCTATAAATGTCATGGATTAAGACGGATGGACCTTCAGACATAGGGTTGCCAGATCTGGTTTGGAAAATACCTGGAGACTTTGGGGCTGGATCCAGGAGAGGGTGGGGTTTGGGGAGGGGAAAGGCCTCAGCATGGTACAATGCCATAGAGCCCTCCCTTCAAAGCAGCCATTTTATCCAGGGGAGCTGATATCTGTCAGCTGGAGATCAGTTGTTAAAGCAGGAGATCCCCAGGCCCCACCTGGAGGCTAGTAACCCTATTCAGACAGAATTCAATTTTTGGGACTGGAGTAGCAAAGCTTTTAGCTCCTACTGTTGGGAGAATGGGTCATGGAAACAATGCCACAAATCCACTCCCCAAGGAAACATGAAATTCAGTCTATACCCTTCACACAGAATGCTTGTTCCTCTTTTAACAGTTTCACAGAAGAACACCCAATGTACAGCACAAACATTAAGAATTTGCAGGATTCAGTGCTGACTGCTGCCCTCTTCATGGGCATATGTCCCAACAACAGATTGTATGAAATATTGCTGCTGAAAGCAGAGGAGGAGGAGGAGGAAGGGGAAGAGATTGGATTTATACCCAGCCCTTCACTCGGAGTCTCAGCGCAGTTTACAAACTCCTTTCCCTTTTCCTCCTCACAACAGACACCCTGTGAGGTAGGTGGGGCTGATACAGCTATTTCCAGAACTGCCCTTTAAAGGACAGCTCTGACAGAACTATGGCTTTCCCAAGGTCATCCAACAACTGCAAGTGGAGGAGTGGGGAATCAAACTCGGTTCTACCAGATTAGAGTTCACACACTTAACCACTACACCAAATACACACTAAACACCATCAAAACATAGCTCTAGTCTACAGAGGCCCCTTCCTCCGGCAATCCAGAACAGACTTCTGAGCTGAACTCCAGTGAGCCTAACTCTACAGAAGGCCCCTCATCCATTTCTCAGATGGAACAGAAATCTTCCTCAGTAGTTTTAACATCCCTTTACAGACTGACTAGAGCGTGAACACTCCCCACAGGATTACATTACCCTTTGTGCCAGCTTAACAACCATCCTGTCATGAGGAGACTTAGTTAAGTCTAAGTGAAATTTGGCAAATGCCAGACATATTGACTTGCTAACAGTCAGATGATTTGAAAAGAGGAATCTAACATGGTAACAATGTTACCAGTCTGCAAAAGCTTCTCAAAAAATACTGCTTCACTTTAGAGAGAGGAGAAGAAGGGCAGGTGGGTTTGTCTTGTTGAAAAAGTCTAGAATGGAGCAGGGGGACAGGTAGTTAACTGTCTTAACATTTTACTAGTTCTATGTGTGGCCTTTGCAAGAGAATTTCTAGAGACAGCCAGTGTTCTGCAACAAGGCCAGGGCCAGCTCTTCCACTAGGCCAACTAGGGCGACGGCCTAGGGCGCAGATTTCCAAGGGGTGCAGCAAGGCCCCTGCCACTGCCCGCTTGTCCCCAGCATGGCTTTCTGGGCACCTCTGCTCCACAGCATGCCCCTTCCCGCCAGCTTGTTTTGCCTCACACCCCTGCCTCCATGACAATAAGTTGGGCATCACACGGCATCACACAATAGCCTGGGCTGCCAAAAGAGCCGCGCGGGAGCTGTCAGCGCTTTTCAAGGGCCTCTCTTTTCTCCTCGCTCTTTTGTCTCCGGGCTCAATCAGCAAATTCCGCCCGCCTGGGTGCCTTTGTTGCCTCCGGAGCAGCTCAGCTGGGCAGTGGCAAGAGTGAAGAGCCGCTTTGCTTTCAAGTGGAGGGTGCTGGTGCCACACAGCCCTGACAGGACAGGAGGAGGTGCTCGCCAAAGGAAAGGCAGCTCAGCTGCTGTGCCTGGGCACAGCAAATGCGTGGGGGGGAGGGGGAAGGCAACACCCACCTGAGCTGAGTGGGCCTTGCTCCCAGCTGGGATTTCTTGTGGGCCTGTGGGACACAGGGGGGTGGCAGGGCCTGTTCCTCTGGGAAAGGGCTGGAGAGAGTGGGACTATTTCCTCCTCCTTCTCTCTTGTGATGCACTAGACTGGTCTTGGGTCCCAGAGAGATGGAAGCCAGGGCTCCCACAGGCAACTGCTCCATGGGGAAATGGCCACCGGGGCCTGTAGCTTAGGGGAATTTATAAACAAACAAACAAACAAGGAAATCCTGGAGCAGAGTTTGGCAGGTAATAATGATGAGAATGAAATGGAGCCTCCATGTTGGGTGAGGGGGGGCACCACAAGGCAGCCTTGCCTTGGTGGGAGAGTGACACAAACTAGCCTCGCCTAGTGTGCAAAAAAACCTTGGGCCAGCCCTGAACAAGGCATAACCAGACTTGTCAAATACCTTAACTAGGTACCCTAATGCTTAACCAGTGAAAATAACTATGATGATATCTCAATGCAAATGAGTTTCAGCACTTTTAATGAATAAAGCAGTTTCAGCTACATGATGACACAAATCACTGGGCTGTACCCTGTAGATGTTCCACTAGCAGAAGTGGATCTTTCCCACTTTCCCTCAGTAGTCTCTTGTAACCCTTGAAAAATAATTTCATGGGGACAAGGGAAGGGACCCTTTCAGTCACAATGCCACAGGGTTCTGAGGGCTATAGTGAAGACTGTCCCACCTTCCTCTTCTGTCAGGGGAACTTCCAATAGGTACTCTCCACTGATTGTTCATAAAACTATTTTCTATTCAACATTGCATCAAGGAAGATACAACAATATACATAAACACTCTATTAGAATGCAGTGAAATCTGAACCCCCCTTCACAGGTAGAAGGTTTAATTAATATACTATTAAGAATGCATTTTTAGACACTCAGTCCAATTCAGATAATCCATTCAACTCTACATAGAAAAATGGACTCTGTTATGAATTCTGTTATTGGGTCAAAATGAACCATTTCTACAGTTTTCTTATAGTTCGAAGTCAGGGTGAATTAAGGCAGTTAATAGAAGTCATCACACATACTTGTCTAGTACTTCATTGTTCACCATGACTCACATTTGGCACGTGTCTCCTTAATGCATGTGGCATGAAATCATCTCTAGGGGGTTTTGTTTTCCCCAACAGTTTTTTTTTCTTTTTGCAGATTCCTAAAGCACACAAGTCTTGACATAGATTGTATGTAAACTGTGTTGGGCACTAGTCTGGATCTTCTACTGGTATAAAATCCATCCACCAAGCTCATCAGTGGGAGCCTTGGCTGATCTTGAGGAAGTAGTTACAGGCCTGGTGTTGAGGACCCCAAGAGTGATTATTGTGAAGGACTTCAACAGTCATGCTGAAGCAACCTTGACAGGCTATACTCAGTATTTTATGTCCGATATAGTAGGCATGGATCTGTCCCAGATTGTGATGGGCCCAACATATGAGAAAAAAGCATATGGTACATTTAAATGTCTGTACTTGTCAGAAAACTAGTCGCCTGATAAGAGACCTGGATGTTTCACCTGTATTGTGGTCAGATCATTATCTGCTAAGGGCCAGGTGGATCATTGCAGCTCCCTCCTACAGGGGTGGAAGGCCAGTTAGGATAGTTTTCTCTCAGACACTAATAGATCCAATTGGTTTATACTTTTTAGGTCATTCAAAATTTATTAACTCCTAGGATAGAGTCTCAAAGTGATAGGAATGTTGTCATAAGCTTCTACAGATCTGTGGAATTCTTTGATAGTAAAACCTCTCAGATCTGACCTGATTTGGTCACAATCTTGGAGACAAATCGGGTATCAGAAACACCATCTGGTCAATGTTATATGGATAGCTTTGGGTGGGTCTCTTTGAATAATGTTAACAGGATCCTTGGGCTTGTGAAGCAACCACTTAATCCTACTCAGTTAATTAAATCTTATAGAGACAAAATGGCTCTGACCTGGACAGCCCAGGCACACCCAATCTTGTTTGATCTCAGAAGCTAAGCAGGAATACCAGAGACACTATGCAGAGGCAGGCAATGGCGAATTACCTCTGAACGCCTTGAAAACCCTACAGGGTTTACTGTAACTTGATAGCAAAAAGAGGGGGAGGTTCTGTTGTTTCACATTATTAACTCCTCATTATGGAGAGGCTTGTTTTCAAATACCTTAAAAGAAGCAATAAAGTCACTGTCCCTTACAGAAGCCCTCTCTTGAAATGGAGATTGTGACTAAGTATCTGTCTCTGTCAAACTTATAATTTGGGGGCAAAGTGATCTAGATAGTTGTGGTGGAACAACTCCAGTATTTTCTGGATGAGTCATCTGCCCTTGACACTGTCTTCAGGACTGGCTTTGTGATGGAGACCACTCATTGCACTGATGGATAATCTCTAAATGTGGCTGAAAAAGGGAAAATGCCACCCTCCTGATTTTGGTAGATCTGTCTTCTGTGTCTGAAACCATGGAGCACTCAATATCACTGGAACATCTTGAGAAGAGTGTCGGGTTGAGAATCATGGTGTCCAAGAGATTCCATTCTTTCTTATCTGGTCATGTTCATAAAGTCATGGTGAAAGATGACAAGCTGCAGGTGTGATATCTGCACTGCAGCTTTTCTCATGATTTGATCCTTTCATTCATCCTGTTTAACTTACAAGTTCCTCAGAAGCTTTGGTGTTGGGTGTCATCAGAGAAGCATATAAATACTTAAATAAATATATATATAAAAATCCTTGCAATGGAAGCTAGGATTTTACTAATTTGTTGTGCTGTTTTGGAGGGCTGGTGCATAAGTACTGTCACTCATGTGTGTATTACAAGGAAATGCTCAGGTTTTGTTATACACAGTTACTCTCACCAAACATAGCACTCCTTATAGTGGCCTGTAACTTTGAAACCAAAAAAATAAGTGATTTGCACAGGCACTTGGTATATATATTGCAAACTATGATACCTCCAAAAACATGTTGACTTTCACTATCATCTGTGAGTGTGCAAAATTTACAGTGGTAATGTATATTGCATATTTTATTTTCATTTTCTTTAGCTCTTTCATATGCCTGTTGCTTTGTCCCACCATTCCCTATTGCTGTCTTTAACGCATAATTAATCCTTGAGAGAATTTTAGAAAACAGGTTGCTTTCAAGCTCCTTTATCAATTTTAAAATGTGTATAGTTTGGATTGTTTCTTGATTAGAAGAGATAAGAATTTCAGAGCCTGGACAATAAAGGTTGTTTCTTCCAGAGCTGGCAGCTTATACAGAGCTCTTACTGTTCCAAGAGAAGGTGGGAAGTGGTGTGTTAACCCAGTCGCTGTGATTTGCATAGGAACAATACAGGTTTTCAGTTTTATGGCAGATACTTGGCCTAGAAACAGTTGTTATTAAACCTTGCACTGGAATGTTGGTCCATTAATCAGCTCTGCAGTATTTACCTTTCCTTTCCCCTGTAGACAATAAATATCTCATGCTTTTTCAGTGCATGGTAAAGCCAAAGCTAACTTGTTTACAATTTCATAATCCTCTAAAACCATAGATATCAAAGCATGAGGCAGGACTTCCTACTTGAGGTGCCAGCAGTTGCTCTTGCTTATGGTAAAAATTGATAATCTAAAGCATTTACTTAGAGTTTGAAGCCTGGTAGAGTTCCCATCAGTAGATAACCGACATTTTGAAGATTTACAGGTATGCATAAAATTGTGCATTCCTCTGCTTGTGGTAATCAGTTTGGATGTCCTATTCCTCACTATTGTGAAGGTCCCAGAAGCTGGAGTGTTGAAGGAATGGCTGGAACAGGCAGAGCTATCATGTGTGTGAGCTCTTGCTCAAATGAATCTGGGATACCACATGAGCCTGGTACCTGAATTTATATCTCCTATTTAAATCCAGCATTCTGAATTATCCAAGCAAGTTTCAAAAATGAAAGATGTCAGGGTTCTAGTCCAAAGTTCAAGTCCAGTGGCACCTTTAAGACCAACAAAATTTTATTCAAGGTATAAGCTTTTGTGTGCATGTACACTTCTTCACATACATTGAAATGGAAGTTATCAGTCCATACATATAGGTTCTAGTCCATTCGTGTAAAAGCAATGTTTTGTAATCCAGAAACCCTAACCAATGCACTGTAATGAGAAAACCCTGAGGCCTAGCTGTGGTCATCAAGTGGAACAGGAAATATACCATCTATGTGATTTGAGGCACTTTTTGAAAAAACAGGTTATGGGGCTAAGCCATCAAATTAAACCTTGTTTCTGGCTCTTGTAACAGTGACAGATTTATTGAGAAAAAACCTTGTTCTGAAATATGTTCTATTATCTAACAAGTTGTAGGAAGGGAACAGACAGCAGGGAGGCAGGTCTTTCTCTTTCCACCCCATCACCTGGTTTACAAAAGACTGCTGGATTGGCTGTAGGGAATGTCCCAAGTCCCACCACTGAGTATTGCAACAAGCGACACCATAACAGAGAGTGTTGGGAGACAGTAGTAGAACTCCAGTGACACAGCTACCGTGTAGCTAGTGGAACCCAGAGCCAGCAAGTAACATAATCAGCCTATATGCATGCCAAGTTCCATTAACCACCTAATTGCATGGCCTCAGCCCCAGCAGCTCTATTATTGCCTACCGGTGCCTGCTAATAATGGTGCCACCTCCCTCTCCCTCTCCAGTGGAGTTCAGTACTGGGGGCTTGGATATTCACTACACTCCACCCCACAAGCCACCCACTGAAAGACTCACCTTGACTTTGAAAGATACCACTTTCATAGTAATATACATCAAGAAAAATATTGAGTATGAAACAGTGTCTGTTAGAATTTTTCAGCTGAGTAAGAATGCAACATGCAACATGGTTATCTGTAATGCCTAGGTTTCAAAATAAGAACATAAAAACATAAGAGAAGCCAATGTTGGATCTGGACTGGCCCATGCAGTCTAACACTCTGTCACACAGTGGCCAAAAATACCAGATCCCATCAGGAGGTCCAGCAGTGGGGCCAGGACACTAGAAGTCCTCCCACTGTTGTACCCCCTCCAAGCACCAAAAATGATAGGTTTCATAAGCAAAGTCAGTCTATAAGTAGCCATTGTGTTGTGTCATGTAATGAATAAGCCTCAAACAGAAAATGTGGGATTTTGATTTGAACAACTGGGCACAAATCTGCACAGATTGTTTATAGTACCCAGTAGTGACATTTTAAAATCCAAAATGATGCCTGCCAGCATCTGAGCTGGATGTCTCCTCCCCAACCCTTTCCAGATGAGTAAGAGCTGAATGTAGCTATCAAGTGATAAATAAAAGATACTGCACTGACTCAGGCCATGATCACACAGGCAATTTGGCCCAACACAGCCACTCCTCCCCTCCCCTCCAGATCAAATGGGTGCAGTCAGACAGCTACACCTGTCAGGTGTCCCCCTAGACATACTTGTCCCATCATAGGACGACTTGGGGCTGGATTAATAAGGCACCACATCACAAGTGGTCTTTTCGATTCCCCATGCACTCATTGCGCATGGCCAGGTGTCTGAACATGGGGGAGCACGCGCAGAACAGATTTGGCAGTCTGAACCTGCAGATCCATTCTGCGCACTTATGCACGCACATGAATTTTGAAAAAATTTTGGCAGCACACTCCGTGGCCTAGGTGCTGCAATAATGTGGATGCTTTACCACGGGATGTCTCCATGGGTGACCCACAGCAGGGTGTGCTTTGTGGCTGATATGCCCAGCAACACTTTCAACCGGTTCAATTAGAGGGGGCACCATATTGCACCAAGCTGCCAGTGTGACCACGGCCCCAGACTCACTCTTCCTTATTAATAGTTCACATGCTCAAGCCCTGGTGAACTCTGTTTCATTTCACATTCTAACTCTATCCTTTCCCCTCCAGCGGCTTGCCATTAAGATGAGGTAATGTTTTCATGTCTTTTCTTGTGCATAAAGCAAATAAACTCCCTACAGCATCTGAAGTTTTTGCCTGAGAAGAGGTTACTGTTGTCCCGTATGTAACCCTTAGGAAAGAGAAGTCAGGAGAAGCAGCACCTTCCAAGCAAACATAACCATGTTTCCATCTGAGAAAATGTAGAAGGAAAGTAAATGTAGCCAATCAGCCACACATTATGATAAAATCTGTGCTGTACAATTGTTGGGGAAATGATACCCCCAACAAAGATTTGTTTGTGTTGTCTGCCTTTGACTGTTTCATTCAACTTATTAAGAAATAATGTGGTCTTTTAACATTTTTCATGTCCTCATTCCCTTTCTCAACTTTGTAATCACACTCCTTTCTCCACCCCCAAGCCTTGGATCAGAGGCACCCTCTCTCCTTGTTGGTGAGGACAACACGATTACAGATCTATCCTCCCTGGCTCTCACACCTCTGGGGCAAATGGAACTACCTCAACATTGTTCCTAATTTGGGAGGGGGGGATGGACTCTAGCCTAACAACCTCTCCCAGAGGGCCACAGAAAACTTTGCTCATTTTAACTGAAAATTCACTATGCAGTCCACAGGACAAATTGTGAATACTGCCTAGAGCCATATTCTGGCTCCCCACAGATGGCTTTATAATCATGGCATTTTGAAGTACATCATCATAACGGCGGGGCCATTATCATCCAGATAGGAAAAAGGCATTTTGCATCTTGGGCCATAAAATCTGGCCAAAAAGTGAAGCAGCTATGAAGTACATACCTTGAACTGGATACAAAAAGAAATTTCTGCCTGTCTATAAACAGTAAATAAATTAAATTAATAATTTAGTTAAGTAAACACACTTTCTTACAAACAAGGTATTCAAGCTGTGTGGAGGATGGCTTTGGAAAGTTTGAAAGGTTTGCACTGTTTGGATGGGATCCAGCCAGCTTTTCTGCTGCTTAAAAAAAATTAGGGTTCCCTATAGATCACAAAAAAAAACCCCAACCCACCCCTTCTGGGGACCAGAGAACTGGCATGGACAAATGTGACACGCTAAAGTAAGGAGGGGAATCGGGTGAGACCGGGTGGAAAAGCTGACTAAACCTAACCCTCTGCCATCTAAAACAAAAGTGGGCAGAAGATCACTTGGGAGTGACCAGTCTCTCTCCAAGCAATTAGAAGAAGCTATCTTCTCTTCTTCCAGCATTGCTGTGATCACTTTCTCATCCTTGTCTTTAAAGCTACCACAGCAGTTTCTCTTCTCTTTCTCTTTCATCCAGTGAGAGAAAAAGACACACACAAGCCCCTTTGCCCTGGATGGGAAAATGACACCTCCAGTACCTTCTCCCATTTGCCTCTTCTCCCCTTCTTCATCCATGTACATGCAGACCCTTACTTTGGATGAGAAAGGAGTATGATATTGATTCTGCCCCCTGGCATCAAAGCTATTATGTCCCTCTTTCAGGGAAAACAGAGAAATAACCATATGGTTTTCCACTGCAGGGCAAGTTACAATTTTGGATGGTGGTGGTTTGCTCCAAAATGCTGTCATTTCTGTACAAGCTGCCATTTTGTGACTAACTTCATGCACTGAGTCACCATTTTGTAACTGACATCTGCCAAATCTATTGAAAAAAAACTGATAGTTTCCAGAAACATAAAGTCTGTTCTAGAATACACATGTTCTAAAATAAAGAAGATTTCCTAACAGGTACATTGTAGGGATAAAGAAGCTGGGGGAGCCTTTTAAGGATTTAGACCTGAGATACTATGAGGGGGTATGGTTGGTGCCCGCTTGATGCGAACAGGATAAGCCTGGCATAATTTTCTATTTGTAACGCAGTTATGCAACCCTATTTTTTGTTATATTTTTGCTATAGTTTCTGCCTATTCTGGTATTACAAGAGGCGGGACCCACGATATTCGCGGGGGGGGGAGTATTCCTCACAGCTCCCGGCCTGCAAAAGCTAGAGACATGGCAGCAGGTGAGCCCAGCCTTCTCCCTCCCCCCCAGTGGCAGAGGCGAGGCCGGCCCACTAAGGTTTCTCCTTCCCCCCTCCCTCCTCAGCAGCCGCAGCGGCGGTGAGGCCAGCCTGCCAAGGTTTCTCCTTCCTCCCTCTCCAGCAGCAGCGATGAGGCTGGCCCGCCAAGCTTTCTCCTTCCCCCTCCCTCCCCAGCAGCGGTGGCAAGGCTGGCCCGCCAAGCTTTCTCCCTCCCCCCTCCCCAGCAGCGGCGGTGAGGCCAGCCCGCCAAGCTTTCTCCCTCCCCTCTCCTTCCCCAGAGGTGGTGGCAATGGCAACGCTGGCCCGCCAAGCTTCCCTCCCCAGCAGTGGTGGCTGCGAGGCCAGACCACCAAGCCTTCTCCCACCCCAGTCCCTTTTGGCGATGGCAGCAAAGCCATTCTCAGAGCATTCCCTGTGCATGTGCAGGGAATGCTCTTTTACTTTTGGGGGGGCGTAAATATCCCCCTTCTGCACACCTGGGGACTGCCCCACATGTGCAGGAAAATCTCCCTGCCCCCCAGGTGCCCCCGATGTGCGGATTTAGATATCCACATGCAGGGGGCAACTTGAGAATTAGATATATACATTGGACTAGAATGAGATATATAGCTGAGTAGAGATCTCTTTGTTGCTAAATTAGCAAATCAGGAACACATACTAAAACTCAGGAGACTTCCAAGTGCAATCAGACACAGAAAGAAACCATGGTTAAAATAGGGGACACAAGGTGAGGAATGGAAGGAACAAACGTGGTCAAAGCAAGAGCTGTGGTCAGTATTCTCTGGGTTTATTCTTCCCCAAAATAGCAAGTGTGACCACAGATTTTTAAAGGAAGACACATGAAATCTCATCCATCCCAAAATTAGTAGTATTGGATCTGTTAGCGTTTTAAAAATTGGATCCCTAGAATAAGTGGTTAGTTTTAGAAACCTATTTACTAAACAGCTCAAAAGCACTCAAGTAGACTGTGAGTAGGCTTCTAAAATACATCCATGTTCCCCTGACAGTTCACTTATAGACCAGTTCAAAACAGAGAACCTGCCAGAACAGGACTATCTCTTCTATGTAGCTCCAGTATTTCAAAATAATGAATACAACAAGTGTATCCTATGGAGCTGGCATTGTCTGACATGACAGACAATTCTTTAAAAGAGAAGGACTGTCACTTGGAAAAGGAGTTCTTTCTCACTGAGACTCAAGGAGGAGTACACAATGAAGGTAGTTGTAGAATTTGTCTCAAGATCATTTCCAAGATGGCTTCAGGCTATGCAGCTTTCTCCAGACCAAGAAACAGCAGGAGGTGTAGCCAAGCTGGCTACATATTCATTCAAATGACACTGTCTCATAACCCCCCTTGCATTCCCCTCTCTTTCATTTTAATTAAGGGAAGCACCATTTATTAATTTGGGGTGGATTGAAATCTTATATTTTGAACTGGTTGATAAACATGTATTTTTAGCCAGTGAAATAAAGGCATTAACATGGTGTATTACAAGGGGAGTGTTTACTTTCTATGGGAAAATGGGGTGGTACTCCATTGCTAAGAAACCTTTCCATTCTCCTCTCTTTGCTAAGCATACCTGAAAGAGCTCGACTATCTACATTCTGGAATACGGATCTATTCCAATGAAAAGATGTCAAGAAGGGACATATCCAATTGCCCGACTGAGCTAAAAGCCATCAAGCACCAGTTTTGACCAAGGGTATTTCCCATTTGATTGAATATTTATGAATGAACAATGCATGGCTTCCTATTTGATTATATTACCTGCAGGCACAAAATATACAGATACTTCACTATGTAAATGTCTGTGTTGGTGGGCTAACAGGCAAGGACAAACAGTTCATCTGAAGCTTATTTCTTAGTAGCAATAGCTTGTGAGAGGGTATCAGGGAATTAAGCTAAAGACAGTGCAAAACTAGGCTGCTATCTTGGTGGCTGAAAAATCATGACATGGGAATAGCTACTTTGGAAAAATTACTTGCTTATGCTCACCACCACCACCAAACTCCTTGATGGCACTGTTGGAGGCTGCAGCTGGAACTGCAGCTGCTGAATAAACAAAAAGATTTTTGCACTTCCCTTAACAATTCAAGGATGAAAAAAAAAAGATTTTCCTGCCACCAAATCCACACTGCTCTTCCTTTATCCACCCCCTTTTTTGTTTTATTTTGTAACTAGGAATAAGGCCCATTGTGGAAATAAATATGAGCTCTAGAAAGAGGCTATGGGAGAGTGCCCCAGCTTTGGGTACTCAGTGAGAAGAGGAGATTGGATTTATACCCCAACCTTCACTACCCAAAGGAGTCTCAGAGCAGCTTACAAATTCCTTTTCCCTTCCCCTCCCCACAACAGACACCCTGTGAGGTAGGTGGGGCTGAGAGAGCTCTGATGGAAACTGCTCTTTTTCAAGAATAGCTCTTATCAGAACTATGGCTTGCCCAAGGTCATCCAGCAGGTGCAAGTGGAGGAGTGGGAAATCAAACCCGGTTCTCCCAGATTAGAGTCCGTGCACTTAATCACTACACCAAACTGGCAGTGACAATTTGCTGTGGCAATCTTAGCAGGGTATGACACAGAGTCCACCATTTTCTCTAGAGGAACTGATCTCTGCTACCTGAAGAGCAGTGGTAATTTTGAGTGATCTCCAGTCCTCACCTGGAGATTGGCAACAGTGGTTCCCTGGGAGGGAATGGCTGGTTTGGAGGGTGGAATCTATGGCATTGTACCTGTCTGAGGTCCCACCCCTCCTCAAACCTCACCCTCTCCAGGCTCGACCCCTCAAACCTCCAGGAATTTCCCAACCTGGAGCTGGCAACCCTATCTCCCTCCCAGCCAACCATCAACCTACCATTATCTGCCCCCTGGCTTCAGTTTTCCATCTCCTCCCCCCTCCCTCCTAGAGAGTAGTTGTAATTTTGAGTGATCTCCAGCCCCCACCTGGAGACTGGAAACATTGATTACCCATCAGGGAATGGCTGGCTTGGAGGGTGGAGTCTATGGCATTGTACCTGTCTGAGGTCCCAGCCCTCCTCAAACCTCACCCCCTCCAGGTTCCATCCCTCAAATCTCCAGGAATTTCCCACCTGGAGTTGGCAACCCTATCAGGACTGGGTCTAATGATTTTTCTCCTAAAGGCCAACATAGGTGTGGAAAGGACCTTTTACTGACAGAGGAGAAAATACAGTTGCCAGCTGTGATTAGGGAAATACCTGGAGATTTGGGGGCTGGATCCTGTGGAGGGCAGCATTTGGGGGGGTGGAAGGACTCAGCAGGGTATAATGCCATAGGGCCTACCCTCCAAAGGAGATCAATTGGAGATCAATTATAACAACAGGAGATCTCCAGGTCCCACCTGGAGGTTGACAACCCTAGGGGCAAGTCAGCCGCACAGCAGGGGGTTGAAGAAAATGGTTTGATGGTCACTGGCCCACCTCATTAGCCAGCCAGCCATGGTGGAGCTAAGCAGGAGAGAGAGCCTTTTCCCATTTATTCTGACAGGAAAGTGGCCAAGCTGGCAGTCGGCGGGGGAGGGGGTTATGCTGAAAGTCCTTTGTCTTTTTACTCACAGAAACAAACTTGGTTGCCTACCAACAGCCACTGAGGGGACAGTTAGTCCCTCACAAGAGCCAAGAGAACTGTCTTCCTCAGGAGAGACAGCTGTCTGCCAGTAAATCTGACAGGCAACAGGGGCTGAAGGGGGAGTGGGCGGGGAAGAGGAGCAGACCTAGCACCCGCACAATGGTACGCGAGTACTCGAGTGGTGGCTGATGGGCCAATGGCTGAGGGAGGGCATTTTACAGCCAATGGCGGCGCATGGGATGTTGCCACTTTAAAACAGCTTTATACAGGGGTCTTTTCGTAGAAAAAGAGCTGCAGGAGCTCATTAGCATATGGTATGCTAATGAGCTACTAGGCTATTAGCATATGCCATGCTGCCTGACATCAACGGAAGTGATGTCAGAAGGGGAAGCAAAAGGGGGAGGCATCTTCAAAAGCCTCCCCTTCCCCGCCCTAGCTGGCCTGGGTGGGGGAGCAAAGAGAGTGGGGGGGCACAGAAGGAGGAAAGAGGGAAGGAAAGAGAGAGTAGAAAGAAGGAAAGAAGAAAGAAAAGAGGGAAAGAAAGAGAAGGAAAGAAGGAGAGAAAGAAAGAGAGAGAAGGGAAGAAGGAGGGAAAGAGGAAAAGGAAAGAAGGAAAGGAGGGAATGAAAGAAATTCAGCGGCAATTCGGCCCCATTATATCCTATGGGCCATTGAAGTCAATGGCGAAAATATAGGGTATATTCTGGGGGCTGGAGGGGAGGGGGTTTGAGGGAGAGCCTCCAAACTCACAAGGGAGCTGTTGGAGCCTCTCCCCAAGATATCCACCAAGTTTCAAGAACATTGGACCAGGGGGTCCAATTCTATGGGCCCCCAAACAGATTGCCCCCATTCCCTCCATTGTTTTCTACGGTGGGAAACAAGTTACTTTTTCCCCATGGTGCTGTTAGTAGCTCTGGAGGGGAGGGGGTTTGAGGGAGAGGCTCCAAATTTTCAGGGTAGCTTCGGGAGCCTCTCCCCACATACACCCCCACATCTCAAAGCAATTGGACCAATGGGCCTAATTCTATGGGCACCTCCCCAAACAGTTCACTTTCCCTGAGATTCTCTGGGAGAGACTGACTGCTGGTGCTGCCTGCTTGCCTACCTTAAGTGCTGCTGGCTGAGTTTTTCCATTGGAAACAATGGAGGTAATGGGGGTAACCTGTTTGGGTGCCCATAGAATTAGACCCATTGGTCCAATTGCTTTGAGATGTGGGGAGAGGCTCCTGAAGCTACCCTGAAAATTTGGAGCCTCTCCCTCAACCCCCCCCCACGAGCTACTAACAGCACCGTGGGGAAAAAGTAACTTTTTCCCCACCATAGAGAACAATGGGGGGAATGGGGGCAATCTGTTTGCGGGCCCATAGAATTGGACCCCCTGGTCCAATGTTCTTGAAACTTGGTGGATATCTTGGGGAGAGGCTCCAACAGCTCCCTTGTGAGTTTGGAGGCTCTCCCTCAAACCCCCTCCCCTCCAGCCCCCAGAATATACCCTATATTTTCGCCATTGACTTCAATGGCCGATAGGATATAATGGGGCTGAAATTGACATTAGGCTGGGGAAAGACTCCCCAGGCTCCTACTGCCGAAACTGACATGCGGGAGCCTTTCTGCCCTCCAAAACTGCTTGTGCCCGATTTTGCCGAACTGAATTGGGCTGAATTTTTTTTTTTTTTGCACACTCCTATTGGGGATGTTGGTGGGCGGGGGGGGGGCGGGCTTGCTGCCACTGCCATTTGTTGTGGTTCCTGAGCTGTGCTCTGGCACGCTCCCCCCAAAAAAGACCCCTGGCTTTATATATAAGGAGAGATGCCACCACTACAAATATAAATTGGAAGGACTATAGACACTTCTCAATCTGCTTCAGGCCAGGCTATGGGACAAAGATAGATCTAGAGGCCTTAGTTGATGACCTCTGTCTGAATGTAGACAAAAGCCATGCTTCTTTGTTGCTCTTACTGGATCTGTTTGCAACCTTTGATGTAGACAATCATGCCGTCCTGTTGAGGCATTTGGAAGAAGAACTAGCTATCAGGGGCCACATCTTGGACTGGTTTAAATTGTTCCTCATGGATCAGGCTCAAAGGGTTGCTGTTGGAGACCAGATATCTTCAATGTGGAAGCTGTCTTGTGGGGTTCCACAGAGCTCAATCTAACCTGCGTGTTATTCAACCCCATGTTATTCAACTTCTATGTAAAGCCTTTAGGAGAAATCATTCATAGATTTGGAACTGGATGTCATCAATATGCAGATTACACTCAACTCTATATTTCTCTACTAGGAAGAAGGCCTATTGTGGCATTAAAGACAATCAGTGCTAGCCAGGCAGCCGGGCCATGGCTCCCCTCAGGTCTTCCCTCCCCGTTCGAGGCCCACCTCCTCCCTGAACCCCACTGTCGGGACAAGGCGAGCAGGGCGAGGTGGTGCAGGGGCTCAGGAGGCCTCTCCGTGGCCGGCAGGCAAGCAGGGAGAGGTGATGCGGGAGCCTCCGGAGGTGTTTCCCCACCCAGTTCAGTGAGAATGGCAGCAGCATCAGGTTCGGGCGGAGCCGCCTGCGCTGGAGTGCCTGTCCCTGGCTGCCCAGCTGTGCCTCCCCTCGGGCCTCCCCCCCATTTGAGATCCTGGGGGGGGGCAGGCCGCCTGGCCTCACTTCCTCCCCAAACCCCACCATCGGTGGAGGCCCCGGCGGGCCAGGGCAAGAGGTGGCATGGGGACCTCTGGAGGCCTGTCCCCGCCCGGCCGGCTTGGTGGTCGAGTGGGGAGAGGTGATGCGGGGGCCTCCAGAGGTGTTGTCAGGTTCTTCAGTCAGTTAGTCACACAACACAGGGCTTCTTCAGAAGACAGTGTTTAATGAGAAAACAGTACTAAAGACACATGTACATTCTCTGTGTCAGTTATGACTAGCTACAGCAGCGCCTACTAGGTTATACTACTTTCAAACAAACCCCCCCTTCAGCAGAAGCCAATTGATACAGCTCGCGCATGCGGGAAGTTAAGCTAGCTAAGTGGGCTGAGAAAGAAAACATTCTGGGAACCGTTATAATTCCCAGCGAGGCTCCTGCAGCTGGAGCAAGGTCATGGACCTGATAAGAGGCTGTGTGAAAACATCAGAGGAAAGGAAAGAGGCAGCAGGCCTCCTCCCGCATACCATAGACATGACAGGTTTACCTGACATCCTGCCTGCCTTAAGGCCCTCCCCCAGGTTTGTTTAGGTAGAGGCGGTGGAACTTGTGAAGGAGGCGGGGAGCATTGATATGTTCTATGGCAACCCACTCCCTGTACTGAGGCCCGAAGTCCACAAAATAATACAGTTTATTGCATTTAAGCTTGGAGTCCAAAATGTCAGCCACTTCAAAATGCGGTTCGCCTTGCACCATAAGCAGGGGGGGTGTAGTTTGCTGTGGCCGCCATGCATTAGGCCCAGGGTCACGCCTTAACAGTCTGAAATGGAAGACAGGAAGTAGAAATTTCAGTGCCTTAGTTAGTTCAAGTTCAACAGTGACGTCATTGATCAAGCGCTTGATGGGGAACGGCCCCACAAACTTCCATCCCAATTTTCGATTGGGTTGGAGACCTTTGATGTTTTTCGTTGACACATACACAGAGTCCCCAGGCTTGAGCTCCCACCCCTTATCATGTTTCTTATCAGCTTGCACCTTGTAAGCATGCTTTGCCTCATCCAACGTTTTACAGAGAAGCGGCCAGGCTGCCTGCAAATGCTTATGCCAATCTCCCGCCTCCCCCTTAGGCAACCCCATATCAGAGAGAAAAGGGAGAGGTGGGGCTTCATACCCATACACCACCATGAAAGGAGATGCACCTATAGATGAATGGCAGGCATTATTATAGCAAAATTCCGCTAGAGGGAGGAGTCCCTCCCAATCATCCTGTTGGAAGTTGGTAAAACAAGGAAGGTATTGTTACAGAGTGTTGACACACTCATTTTGTCCATCAATCTCTGGGTGGTAGGCACTACTGAGGCCCCTCTCGACCCCGAAGAGATGCATTAGTTCACTCCAGAATTTGGAAACAAATTGCATTCCCCGGTCAGAGATTATCTTCCCGGGTAATGTATGAAGTCTGAAAATGTGTTGCAAAAAAGTTTAGCTAGCACCTGGGCTGTTGGTAGGGATTTGAATGGGATAAAATGGACTTGCTTGAAGAACAAGTCCACCACTACCCAGATAATGGTTTTTCCTTTACTGGGAGGAAGATCATTCGCCAGCAAATTAGCCTTTCCCAGGAAATGGTGGTGTGTGAAATCAAACTTGGGGGAAAAATCAGCCCACCGGAGTTGTTTGGCATTGAGTTTTTGGGGTGGTCTAAGGGCTTCCAAGTTTTTATGATCAGTCCACACTTCAAATGGCACCTGCGCCCCTTCCAACCAATGCTAATTTAATAGCTCCCACCTCCTTGTCCCAAACTGACCAATTGCGTTCAGTGTCATTGAACTTCCAAGAGACATAGGCAAGGGGGTGTAACTTCCGATCCTCCCCCTCTTGCAAGATGGCGCTACCCATAGCAACATCCGAGGCATCAACTTGTGCAATAAATTTTTTAAGTTCATTTGGGTGCGCCAAGACAGGCTCGGAAGTAAACAGGACTTTTAGGCAGTCGAACGCACTTTGGCACTCTGGTGTCCAGTCAAGTTTAGCCCCCGGCTTAGTACTGTCCGGACCCTTCCCTTTTGTTTTCAGGAGGTCCGTGAGCGGTAAGCTCACCTGGGCAAAATTTGCGAGAAAGGATCTATAAAAGTTCACAAATCCTAAGAATGCTTGCAGCTGCCTCCAAGTTTTGGGAGGTTTCCACCCCACCACATTCTGGACCTTGGCAGGGTCCATTTCAGTCCCCCAGGGGGAGATTCGATAGCCCAGGAAAGCTATTTCTGTGCAGTGAAATTCACACTTTGAGAGTTTAGCAAAGAGTTTGTGCTTGTGCAACGTTTTGAGAATGTCCCTAACCAACTTGACATGGGATTCTTTGTTGGTGGAGTACAACAAAATATCATCCAGGTAAACAAGGATGCCATTAAACAGATGCTTGTGCAGGAATTCATTTATCAGATTCATAAATACCCCAGGAGTGCCCTGAAGGCCGAAGGGCATCACACAGTACTCGGACTGCCCCAGGGGGGTGTTGAACGCTGTTTTGTATTCATCCCCCTCTTTAATTCTGACCCAGAAATAGGCATTGCGCAGATCAAATTTCAAAAAGACTTTCCCCTTTGAGACCGCCGCTAAGAGGTCTTTAATCAAGGGGAGTGGGTAGGCATTTGCGGACAAGACAGCATTTAAACCCCTGTAATCAGTACATAGTCTCAATCCCCCATCCTTCTTTTTCTGGAACAACACTGGGGCTGCGAAAGGTGAGGAGGCACGTCGAATAAAACCCCTTGCCAAGTTTTTATCAATAAACCTCCTCAACTCCACTTTCTCTGCTGGGCTCATGGAGTATAACTTGCCCTTAGGCAATTTCTGGTTAGGTAACAGTTCGACAGAGCAGTCACAGTTCCTGTGGGGGGGTAGTTCATCAACCTTCTCCTCCCTGAACACTTCAGCTAAGTCTTGGTACTCAGGGGGAATCAACTGGAGTTCTGAACTGGCCAGGCAGGCGTGCAAGGGCAGTTCCCTGGGAGGTTTGCCCCACTCCATGTTCCAGCTATGCATTAAGCACTTGGGTGAAATGAAACGGATGATCCCCTCATCCCACAAGATGTAAGTCTTGGTACTCAGGGGGAACCACATACTGATCTCTTCCCTTGGTGGAGGGTGCATAGGAAAGCTTGAGTGGTTTCACTCGCATTTCTGTCCTCATAATGTGCCCAGAGGGCTCACATGAACACACTGATATCTTGGAGCTCCCAGCCGTCCTCATGGTGTAGACTTACATACCAATCGGCAGCTCCTTCCCATAAACGGGATGCTATATAGTCCATGATGCATTCTTCGTTGGGGAACAGGTGGCCCCAGTTCCCAACAAACTTTTCCATCCTCACCAAGAAGTAAGCCAACTTCTTGGGCGTCCCATCAAACATCGCTTCCAGCAATTTGGCTGGGGGGGGGAGTTCTCTCCCCAGTACCCTCCTCGGATTTAAGGGGGGGAGCCCCGGCTGCTGGATTGGCGGTTGTTGACCTGGAATTCCCTGGGCAGGTGGTACTTGCGTCAGCAGTGCCTGCATCACCTCCGTTATCAATTCTGGCAGCTTTCAGAACAACTCCCTGACCATCCGGAAGAGTCGGTCTTGACCACACTCCAACAATCCCAAATGGATGTCAATGTAATCCTCAGCTTCGGCTGGCTTTTGCATCCCAACCTCCGGCTCGGGCACTGTGCTCAAACAGTAGATGGCCCAATTGTATTGAATTTCCCGACGGGGCCCGGGGGTATGGAACCAAGTCTCAACAGTGTCTGTTTGGAACCTTCCCCAGTCTCGCCTCTTCAGTCAGGTGCTCACACTGCATATGCCCCACTGAACAGGTCAAAGTACTTTTCGCCCAGTTCCTCATCCAGAGGGGCTGGTGGTCGGTACTGTAGTGGTAGGCACCAACTCCCCTGTGGTAGGTACCATGAAAACATCCTCCTCTTCCCCGCTCATCTCGGTTGATGAGAGATGCTGTTCGAAAGGAGGAAGGTAGAGATAACTGATGCTTTCTCAGGTTCTTCAGTCAGTTAGTCACACAACACAGGGCTTCTTCAGAAGACAGTGTTTAATGATAAAACAGTAGTAAAGACACATGTACATTCTCTGTGTCAGTTATGACTAGCTACAGCAGCGCCTACTAGGTTATACTACATTCAAACAAACCCCCCCTTCAGCAGAAGCCAACTGATACAGTTCGCGCATGCGAGAAGTTAAGCTAGCTAAGTGGGCTGAGAAAGAAAACATTCTAGGAACTGTCATAATTCCCAGCAAGGCTCCTGCAGCTGCAGCAAGGTCATGGACCTGATAAGAGGCTGTGTGAAAACATCAGAGGAAAGGAAAGAGGCAGCAGGCCTCCTCCCGCATACCATAGACATGACAGGTTTACCTGACGGGTGTTTCCCTGCCCATCCGGCTTGGTGAGGATGGTGGTGGCAGCAGGCTTGGGCGGAGCCCCCTGCAGCAGAGCACCCATCTCTAGCCACCTTGCTGCGGCTCCCCTTGGATCTCTGCCCCTGTTGGAGACACTGGGGGGCCAGACCACCTGGCCTCGCCTCCTCCCTGAATCCCACCATCGGTGGGGGCCCCGGTAGGCCAGGGCAAGTGGAGAGAGGTGGAGCGGGGGCCTCCAGAGGCCTGTCCCCACCCAGGCAGTGGGCGAGCGGGGAGAGGTGATGCGGGGGCCTCCGGAGGCCTTTCCCTGCCCACCTGCCTCGGTGAAGACAGTGGCAGCAGGCTTGGGCAGAGCCCCCCCACTGGAGTGCCTGTCCTATCCATCATCCAGCCGCATGCAGCCCAGGTGGCAACCTGCACTGGAGCGAGGATGATCACGGTGGTGGCACAATCGGGCTCAGGTCCCCAGCCGCTGGAGCATCTGTCCCATCCAGTGGCTCCCAGGAGAGTGAGGCATAGATAGCGGGTATCGCCTCTGTGGTCAGGATCACGGCAAGGGAGGCAGTGGCGCAGCCAGTGGAGACAGACGCCCTGCAATTGACACACCAGGGCGCCAACCAATTCCAGAGCATGTGGAATGTTCTAGAGAAGTGCCACCACCATTTGGCTTTTATAATATAGGGAGACATCATCCCTTGAGTAACTGCCTGACTGCTGTGGTCAAAGGGCTGAAGGTGAATAAATTGGAAATGAACCCAGACAAGATGGAGGTGATGCTGGCTGGGAAGGCTGAAGTCTTGAAGAAAACGGTGCTTCCCACTTTCAGTGAAGTTCAGCTGATCTTGCTGACTCAGTTGAGAGCCTAAAGGTTATACTGGATCCAGTGTTACTGCTGGAAAAGTGAGTTAATGCAGCTGCAAAAAAAATGCTTTCTTCCAACTCAGTCTTGCCTGCAACATGGCCCCCCTACCTTCACTTGGCTGACTGTAGTGCACTCTACATAGGTCTCCCCACCCCCATCCCCTGTCCAAGTCAATTCAGACACTCCAATTGGTACAGAATGCCTTGGCTCAGTTATTATCAGGACTTAGGCAGAACGGGCCATTGGTACTTACTATGAAGGGTCCTTCTCCTCTGAGATGAAGGAGGACATCTTGCTGGGTGTTTCCCACCCTATCCTTAGGGAGGCAGGAACCAACTTTCATTTCCTGTCCTCTTGGTGGGACATGTCCCTGGATTCAGTTAGGAACTCAGAAGCAGTAAACTAGCTAAATAACTGGAAAAGTCAATCAAAATGATAATACAAACTTGAAAAACTAACAGGAGAACAGGAAGTTAAGGTTAGCACTGAAAGAAGAAGAACAGACAGAGATGATGATGAGATGGGAGGGCCCAAGATGTCCTCCTTCATTTCAGAGGAAGACCCTTCACGGTAAGTACCAATGGCCGTTCTCTCTCTGAGAGGAGGACATCTTGCTGCGACCTCCTAAAGCTGTGTCCGTAATCTTCGGGTGGGTCATTGTCTACTCCGTCATGACCTGTTGGAAAACTCTCCAGCCGAAAGCAGCATCCACAGAATCAAAGACATCGATCCTGTAGTGTTTACCGAAGGTCAAAATTGAGGACCATGTGGCAGCCTTGCAGATTTCCTCCACTAAAGCTCTGTTCAAGAAGGCTGCATTGGTGGCTGCACTACGAATTGAGTGAGTGGTGATACCCATCGGAGGAACCAGCTTTTTTGCTCGATAGGCTTCAGCAATACATAGCTTGAGTACAGAACTGATGGAGGAATTAGGCATCTTACACCCTTTATTGGGCGGAGATACTGATATGAACAAGGATTCTGATATTTGAAAGTACTGGTATGATGAAGGTATGCCTTCAGGGCTCGGCGGACATCCAAGGAATGCCAGACGCATTCCTGTGAATGGAAAGGATTTGGACAGAATGAGGGAAGACATATCTCCTGAGATTGGTGAAACTTGGAATTGATCTTGGGTTGAAAGATAGGATCAGGAACTAAGACAACTTTGTCCTTGTGGAACACACAAAGATGTGGGTTAGCTGAGAGAGCTCCCAACTCTGAGACTCTACGAGTGGAGGTCACCACTACGAGGAACAGGGTTTTCATATGAAGCTACTTGATGGGAATGTCCTTGATTGGTTCGAAGGGCGGCTTGGTTTATTGCATCAAGAACCAGGTTAAATCTCCAGGTAGGGAATCTGTGAGAGACAGGCGGGTCTGTAGAGGATGCCCCTTTAAAAAACGCTTAATGTGTGGATGTCTGGATAAAGACCAACCTTTGAAGTGCAGAAGAACCATAGACAAGGCCACAACCTGTCTTCAAAGAGTAGAAGCTCGAAGACCAGAATCATGACTGTCCTGGAGGAAGGTGAGAAGATTCCTGAAGCGTGGTTTTAATGGGTCTACTGACTTCCTTATGGCCCATCGCACGAAAGCCTTCCAGGTGGTGTTATAAATTCTGCATGTGGATTGTCTTCAAGCCACCAGTATTGTGTTGGTCACATTCTCTGAGTAGCCGAGGTTGAGAAGACCTTCCCGCTCAAGCACCAGGAGGTCAGATGAAGCCAGCCTGGATCCAGAAGCCATACTGGTCCCTGAGACAGCATGTCGGGAGTTACTGGAAGGTAGAGGTGAGGTTGAATTGATAGGCACTGTATTTCCGAGAACCACAGTCTTCATGGCCAGTAAGGAGCTATCAGAATCACCTCCACTCTCTGTTCTCTCAGTTTCCTGAGGAACCTTGGGATGACTGGAGTAGGAGGAAAGGCAAACATCAATCCTGGTGGCCATGGGGACATCAAGGCATCTGTCGCCTCTGCTTCGCAATGGAAGAACCTGGTGAAGTACCTGATCACCTGGAAATTGAGGGGAGAGGTGAATAGGTCCACCTCTGGGTTGCCAAAACTCTCCACTATTAGCTGGAACAGTTCCCATTTCAGGGACCACTCCGATTCCTGTAATTGGCAATGGCTGAGCCAGTCAGCTTGAGTATTCAGGGTTCCCTTGATGTGTTCTGCCTTGATAGATGCAACATCGGCCTCTGCCCACCGAAAGAGTTTTAACGCCTCCTGATGAAGGCGGGCAGATTTGGATCTCCCTTGGTAGTTTATGTAGGATTTGGTTGCAGTATTGTCGGTTCTGATCAAGGCATGACTGCCCAAGATCTGGTGATGGAAACAAGTCAGAGCTAGCCTGATAGCCCTCAGTTCCAAGATGTTTATCAGCAGCTTGGTCTCCTGCGGGGACCAAAGACCCGGCGTTGGTGTGTTGAGATGAGTGGCACCCCAGCCTAGGAGGCTGGCGTCTGTCACCACTTGCTTCCAGTCCATCACATAGAATGTGAGTCCCTTCTGAAGGTTCGACAATTTTATCCACCAGGTGAGGCTGTAACGCACCGCCAGAAGAATGATGACGGGGTATCCTCCCGGTGCATGATCTGGTGTCGAAAAGGTCTCAGCAATTGTTGAAGAGGTCTTGAGTGAAGGCAAGCCCAAGGAACCATGTCTATACAGGATACGAAGAGGCCCATCAGTCTGGCCAGGGTCATGAGGGAAGACCTCCTGCGTCTGGCAACCTGCTGGCAAAGGTGATGGATGGCATCTGCTTTGGGTCTGGGTAGAAACATCTTGTTTTGCACCGTGTCCAAAATTACTCCCAAGTATTCTATGGTTTGAGATGGGGTGAGACAGCTCTTCTGAAGGTTCACCAGGAAACCATGCTCCTGAAGGCACTGAACCGTTGCCACTGTATCTCGAACAGATGTCACGTGAGAGGCTGAGCAGATCAGAAGGTTGTCTAAGTACAGATGGACATGAACTCCTTGTTCCCTCAAGAGCACAACTGGATGGATCAACATCTTGGAAAAGACCCTGGGGGCTGTGGATGGACCAAAAGGTAGAGCCCTGAACTGCCAGTGCTGCCCTTGGGTGCAGAACCATAGAAAGCATCTGTGACTTTCTATGATTGGAACATGAAGGTAAGCCTCCTGAAGGTCGACAGGAGTGAGGTACTCTCCCAGCTGGAGCGCCTCTGCAATCCAGCGTAGGGTCTCCATGCGGAACTGTCTCAAACATATGAACTTGTTTAGGTACTTTAGGTCGAGGATGGCCCTCCAGCTTCCATTTCTTTTGGGCACGGTGAAGAAGATGGAATACACACCCTGTCTCCTTTGAAGAAGAGGAACAGGTTCGATGGCAAGAATGCTGGATAGATGCTGTACTACATCCAGAGTTCTTTGTAGCTTGATGGGGGATTTTTTAAAGGTGGTGAGAGGACAAAACGATCTAGAGGCCTGCACAGGAATTTGATGGAGTATCCCTCTCTTGTGACCTCCTGAGACCAGGCATCTGCATGAGACTCTATCCACTTGTGATGGAATAGTAGCAGCCGTTCTCCCATGGGAGCCGCTGCACAGTAACGTGCTGGGGTTTTTGCTGCCTCTCCTGGACTTGTCGTTCCTGGAAGAGAAGAAACTGTTTGACCTGTTTTGGAAGGAGCCGCGTCTGAAGTTCTGTCTGGAAGTCCCCCAAAAGGGACGTCTGCCATCATGGTTGAATCTGAAAGATGATCTGGAGCCTCGAAAGGAAAAATTGCCAGGGCCCCTTCTGTCGCTTCTGCCCAGAGAATGCAGCATCATTTTCTTTTTTGTCCTTTGTTTCTATAAGGATTTTATCCAAAGAGTCCCCAAAAAGGCAGTCGCCTTGGAATGGATATGCTGTCACTACCCCTTTGGCGTGTAGGTCAGCTTGCCAGGCCTGGAGCCATAGGGTTCTCCTGGCTGCTACTGTGGAAGTTAGGGCCCTAGAAGAGAAAATCATGGCATCGAGGGTGCAATCTACACAGAAGGAAGAGGTCTGAAGGAGTCTATTCGCTCCCTCAGCCAGGCATTTGTTAGAATCCGCAATCAGCTGGGACATCTTTTTGGACCAGGCAATAGAAGCTCTAGCTACCACCGTGGCTGTGGCAGTAGCTCTGATGGCCATGGCTGTAGCTTCATGGGCTTTGTGTAATGCAAATTCGGCTTTCCTGTCCAGACTATCTCTTACCGTACCTTCACCATCTTCCAAAAGCAGGCCTGAGGTCTGAAGAGCAGTAATAGGAGCATCCACTAGAGGGACCTGCAAGAATTTATCAGTGAAGTTAGGCAAGGCATATAGTTTCTTAATATTAGGAGGGCAACTCTTATTAGCCATGGGTTTGGCCCATTCCTTAATCAGCTGTTTCTCTAAGAATTCAGGAAATGGAAAAACTTTTTCAAACCCTGGGATTCTTGGGAAATAGTCCTTACTCCCTCAAGGTCTGGATCCATCTGCAGAATCAGTATTAGAGGGGTCATCTGGTTTGGGTTTAGGAATCAAATCTAAGGTAGATATGGTCTTCTTAAGCAGGTACATATAGTCCTCTGATTTGAAAAATCTCATGGATGGGTCAGGAACCTCCATCTCCTCTTCCCCTTCTTCATCTGAGAAGAACTCTCCTTCCTCTCTCTTTCCAATCTCGCTATCCTCTGCCTGTGAGAGGTCCCACTGAGGGTCTGTTTGCATATGGCAAAAATGAATTTTCCTAGCAGCTTTGGTTGGCCAGCGTGACCTTTCTTCCTCTAAACAACCAGAGCTCATTTCCCCCCGAGGACTATGGCTGGGGAACATATAGGAAGGATCCTGAAACCTGTCTTCTAATTGGGGAGCCCTGTGAAGGTTAGCAAGCTCCTCCCTCACCATGTTTTTAAAGAATTGAATTACATCAGGCGTTAGAAGCACGTTACCACCCCTGACAAGGTTACTCACAAGTAGACCCTGCTGAGTCAAATCATCTCCGTCTCCAGTCGGTACCTCGACATTTGGGATTTCAGGGACGTCTTCCGCGTCCATAATATGGCTTGTAGAAGCAGCAACAGTCACCCCACAGCCTCAGTCCCTCCTCTGGGGAATTGCGCTTGGCCGCCAATTCCAAGATGGCACCTGCATCGTGCTCCAAGGTCTGAGAGCAGAGCCACTTTTGGGTGCCCTTAACATTTGGTGCTGCTGTGCCCACTGCGGCAGCAGGGGAGGAAGCCATGCATCACTTTTGCTCAGAGGCTCTTTGGGCTGAAATCAGTGCTTCTTCCAACTTGTCTTCGGACAAAAATCCATCTGACTCATCTCTCTTCGACATGCCCCAGTCAGGGCATCGGTTACGGGGGGAGGAAAGGAGAAGAAGATAGAGAAAGGTAAGTTAGCAAAGTCTTCAAAGAAAGATGAGGAGAGCAAGAAATAGGAGACCAGAAAGGCAAGAATTAGAAACTAAGAGTTGAAGAAAAAAGGCTGTGAATAAGAAAAAGGCTGCTAAACAGGCATGAGTACTAACAAAGTGCTGCTGTTCCTATTGAGGCAGGAATGAAACTAAATCCAGGGGCATGTCCCACCAAGAGGACAGGAAATGAAAGTTGGTTCCTGCCTCCCTAAGGATAGGGTGGGAAACACCCAGCAAGATGTCCTCTCCTCAGAGGGAGAACATGCATATTACTCCCATTCTGCAATCAAACCACTGCAATCAAACCACAAGGTATTGGCTATTACATACAAAGCCTTTCATGACCTTGGTCCATCTTACCTGCCAGACTGCCTCTCTCCCCGTGCTTTGCTCGTCTGAAAAGGACTGTTTTATCCTGTTGACTGTATTTGACTTACACTATGTAAAACGTCATGAGTCTCAGTGAGAAAGGTGGACTATAAACAAACAAACAAGCATCTCTTTCCATTGGGGATGCTTAACAGTCGCATTTACTTTCACATAAAGTTTAATGTAACATTTGAGGGCTGGTAACCATATCTGTAAACAGGAGGGAAATTTCTCAGAGATCTTGCTGATCTTACCTGCCTGCTTTTCTCAGGTGTATAAAATCATTTGCCTGCTTGGATCAGACTTTTGACCCATTTTTGTGTGGCACCAAAGTGAATCTGAAGCAGTTTACCCTGGAGTTTTCCAGAAAACAGGAAGATGGGGAAAGAGATGTAGATAGATCACAGGCTGACCCTTCCTAATGATGAGTGCACATATAGGCCAACCAAGCTATTCCACTTTCAGTTTATTCGCATATAGTTCCTCATTTTGATATCTTTCCAATACAATTTTAGACTTCTGTGCCCTGCAAGGGGTCTTGCTGCTTACATATCTCAGAAGTTACACCACTGGGAACAATACCACTGGGAGCAAACAAAGATACCAAGGGAAAAGGAGTGCCGTTCCAGAAGTTGGACCGAAAATAATGTTTTATTCCCCATCCCATCCCTTACAGGAATGAAACCTACCCTGGACCTAATCCAGTCAACTATCCTAATAATGGATTATAATTGGGGCCCACCTAACTGAGGATCCCCTAGGCAGGACTCAAGGCATATTCATAAATACATGACTGTAGGGCAATCGTTGGCCATCCTCTCTTTCCTAGGTTGTAGAGAACATTGGCCTATATGTGCAGGCCAGATTATTTCTCTTAAAAAGCTTCATTTGGAACAAGACGGCTTTTAGTATCAGGTGTGCATATGGCCAAAAATCCTAAATATAAATACACGTTGATGGGGTCTGAACTGGCAGAGACTGACCAAGAGAGAGATCTTGGAGTCGTAGTAGATCACTCAATGAAAATGTCTAGACAGTGTGTAACTGCAATAATTGAAAACAAATCAGCCAGTATCATAATGCCCCTGTATAAATCATTGGTGCGACCTCATTTGGAATACTGTGTACAGTTCTGGTCACCACATCTCAAAAAGGATATTATAGCATTGGAAAAAGTGCAGAGAAGGGCAACTAGAATGATAAAAGGGTTGGAACACCTTCCCTATGAAGAAAGGTTAAAACACTTGGGGCTCTTTAGCTTGGAGAAACGACGGCTGAGGGGTGACATGATCAAGGTTTACAAGATTATGAATGGGATTGAGCAGGTTGAGAAAGAAGTGCTTTTCTCTCTTTCTCACAATACAAGAACTCGTGGGCACTCCATGAAATTGCTGAGCAGTCAGGTTACAACAGATAAAAGGAAGTACTTCTTCACCCAAAGAGTGATTAACATATGGAATTCACTGCCACAGGAGGTGGTGGCAGCTACAAGCATGGACAGTTTCAAGAGGGAATTGGATAAACATATGGAGCAGAAGTCCATCAGTGGCTATTAGCCACAGGGAATAGATGGGAACTCTCAGTCTGGTGCAGGTGATGCACTCTATTCTTGGTGCTGGAGGGGGCAGCAGTGGGAGGGCTTGTAGTGTCCTGGCCCCACTGCTGGACCTCCTGATGGCACCTGGTATTTTTGGCCGCTGTGTGACAGAGTATTGGACTAGATGGGCCATTGGCCTGATTCAACATTGGCTTCTCTTATGTTCTTATGTTCTTATGGTTGCCAGGTCCCTCCTGGCAACTAGTGGGGGATGGGGGGACTTACCAGGAGAAAGAGAAAGGGTCTGGCCGCATCACTAGCATTACACAGGAAATGGCATCGGCACACTGTGACAATGTCACACTCTGGAATTTAGGCAACAACTCTGTGGTAAAAACAGCTTACATTAGAACTGTGTTTTTGCCCAGAAACCTGTATGTCACTGGTGTGATGACATCATTTCCCATGTGACACTGGTGATGTGACCTGGGCCCTTCTATTTCTCCTGGTAAGCCCCCCCCCACTGGCCAGCTGATCAGCAGTTGGGGGGGGCAGGGCCTCGTGGCTGGGGACTCTGCCTCCACTGGGGAGTCTGGCAACCCTAGGTACAGAAGAGGAGCTATACAACCCATGCCTTCCACCATCAAGTATGCACTTTGCCAGCAGCTGCTGCCATTCTTACACCAGTGCTGGGTGAATTGTTATGTGATTTTTCACAGAGATCTGGTTATTCACAACTTTCACAGATCCTATATAGCTGTGGCAGAATGCCTAAATCAGGTCGCTGATTACAACATTCTTGTAGCATTGCCCAGAAGAAACCAAGCAGATTGGCTCAAATGGCTTTTCTATGTTCAGCATATTCTGCTGGAAGTTCTTCTGGCTTTTTCCAAAACACATGAAAACACTCAGGTCTTTAATATTTAATCTTGCCTCAAAGTATCAATTGTCAGTTTCAACTAAATGAAAAGGAGTAGATAGCAGTTGACAAGGGGAACCTTTGTTGCATCAGAGTGCAGGCAAAGTGTTGTTTCTACTCTTTTAGTATCAACATCATCCTCATCACTGATATCTTTATTATATGGGACCAGAGATCATGAGTGTTGCAGTAGAGAGACAATGTTTAGGCTAAGAAGGAATATGACATATTTGGACCACAGAAGAAACACTGTATTACAGCAAGATATTTTACCACTATGAGAAGTTAGCTGGATTGGATTTCTACTCACTATAGTTATAACCAGAATACATACAAAGCTTTAAAAAAACAACATGGTGTATCCACTGAAGAAAAGACTTGCTGTATAGCAAGTTACATGTGTGTGTTTACAGAATCCTTTATCCCTGAAAGGAATTCTTTGAACCTATGCTTACACAAATGCATAAATGATTTAAAAGATGCAAAAGTTAACTAGTGAAGTTGTTACCACTATTATAGACAACACAGTTCTAATGTAAGTGGAGAGGAAACTA
Source organism: Gekko gecko (assembly GCA_029375565.1). Lineage (NCBI taxonomy): Eukaryota > Metazoa > Chordata > Lepidosauria > Squamata > Gekkonidae > Gekko > Gekko gecko. The sequence goes on from JAPDNY010000006.1 coordinate 95,794,235, forward strand.
ATGATAACAGAAGGGGGACCTAACCTAAATGCAACTAAGGAAAGGCCATGGCTCAGTGGTAGAGCATCTGCTCAGCAGAAGGTCCCAGGTTCAATCCCCACCATCTCCAGTTAAAAGGATCAGATAGCAAGTGATATGAAAGACTTCTGCCAAAGATCCTGGAGAGCCATTGCCAGTGTGAGTAGACAGTACTTAAGGGACCAATGGTCTGATTCAATATAACAAAGCTTAATGTGTGCGCATCTGTGTTAATGAGATGTCCCAGCTAGCACAGGGGAAATGTTGTGGCATGTTAACAATGAAGGGTCGACCATGACTCAGTGCAAAAACAATATCTTAGTCTACTCTAAGTTTTTCCATGTGAATTGACAGTGATTTCATATTTATTAAAGTTTCAAAATGAAAATGAAATGTTGAATTTTAATCATAAAGTTTTAAATCAGCTGTAACTGGAATCTGGGGCTAACACAGGGAGAACAGTTTCAGCAGAGAGAGTTAAAAGTTCTAATGACAATATCTCAAACCATTCTCATCTTTCCACCTATGAAATTTCACTGATTCTATATTTATTCTATCTATTAAATAAAATGTATTATTCTTATAGCAAAGCTTATTTACTGAAGAAAAATCAATGCCATCAAAGGCATAGCAACTAACCAATTGTGATAGGAGTAGCACTGGATTAGAATCAAGATAATTGATCTTTCACAGATGAATCCTGAGGGTACATGGAATTCAACTGTAGAATCTATAACTGAATCCCTGCCTTTCTGTAACAACTGCTAAGCAGGGCCTATAGGAGGGAATAATGGTTACCCATCCCACTGGCTTTGACAAAGACCTGAATAGCTTGTGAGCACCAGATACATACAGAAATTTAAGGGTAAGAAGACGATACTAGGGTCATTCTTTTATTGTGGATTAAGTAACCTGGAATAATTTGTGCCCATCTTCTGCTCTGACACCATTACCCAAATTAGCATACATTGATATAATAAAAGAAATCTATCCACTTATCCTCTTTGCTGAGTGACAAAAGGATGATTTGACTAACTATGTGTGCCAATAACTATGATACACGGTGTAGCTGTGACAGAATAACAGAACATATTTTACAGTAACATTGTAAGCATAATACATGAATGTTGCACATGTATGTGTTGGTTGCTATTGCCCATGCATTAAAAGGTATCTAATCAATGTTAAGTAATCTTGTGAACACTTCTGGGATTCACTGTTTCTGTTAGAGGATGCTAAATTGAGATATACTGTAATTGTCTCTAAGAAATTTTATTTAAAATGTGAAAAAGAAAGACTACCTGCTTATCACAGATTAATCAGAGAGTGAATAGGGATATAAAATTAATTTATCTAGAGTGAATTACTTGAATGAAAGCTCTGTGCTTTTATGCAACTATCTCTCCCTTAAGGAATCTGGTTACTGTAGCAGCAGCTTTCTTTCAATTACTTGTTATACAGATTATTCAAGCAGTCACAGTAAATTTCAAATTCTCTTTTGCTGTACTTCTGTAAAGTGATGATAGTTTTCTTATTATTCCACACTATTTTTATTCACATTCATCATTTACCAAAAAATCCCACAACTCTGTGTTTAGCAGAGGAGTTGGTTAACTGGCAAACATTTTATATCATCAGAATGTGTAATATGGTTGTCAAAAATTCTGGATGGAGAAACTATTAATTGCTTGTTTTCAGAGGAATAAATGAGTTAAAGAAGTAATGCCATGACTAACTCTTTCAAGAATGATTCTGCAGTTATGTTTTAAGTCTTATGTCTTAATTAAGCCCTGTGTCTTGAGAGATACACAGACATAACATAGGGAGAGCTGCACCATGAATGTTCATTTTGCTGCAAAAATTGAGAGTCAGTCAAAAGAATCAGTGCAATTTCACAGGCAGAGTGTGTTTTTTCCTTTTAAAATACATATCTATATTACCACGCATAGCTTGCATATGTCTTGCAGAACAAATCTTAAGATTTGATTCCAGCATTATATACTGCCTCAGTATGACATCGGATTGATTCTACTACCAGCACAGAAAATGCACTCTTCCATCCATGCTCCTGTGATCCCTCTCATTGTTTGGAAATTTCCAGAAGACTCTCGTTCTCCTTAGTTAAAGAGCTGTCACTTTAATTTCTGCAACTGAGAGTCACTCATGCCCATCTATTATACTTCCTAAGGGTAGTTTCACACATCTAATAGAAAAACCATGGCAAACTGTACAGTATCTTGCTAGCTCAGCTTATAACCTAATACTGCATTATGTTACTTCTGACTTTTGAGTTATCTGCAACAAGTATGCTAGATCCATATGAAGTGTTGCATGAAGACTGCAAATTGTCCTAAGGATACCTACTAGGAAGTAAATTCCCCTGAGATCAGCTCTGTGGGATATTTAATAAATGTATTTAGGAACTGGCTGTAGGGGAGTGAAAATTAAAGTAGTATACAACAAACACTAACAAAGGGAAGCCATTCAAAACACATGCTAAGGAATAAGTCTCACGCTGAATTGAGTGGGACCTGCTTCTGTATATAGGTGCTTAGAAGGTTAGTTCAGATTATTTGTGCCAGTTGTATTTAAGGATGCCTCTTTGTGAATACTGTTCTCTCTCTTCGTCAGTATCCCTCCTTGAATATCTGTATATTATTGCACAGTAAACAGCTAGGAGCAATGATTGTATGCCTAAAGTTCTTGCAAAACATCTTAAAGCCACATAGGAGATAGTTGTAGATAGCCTTAAAAGTATCTGTCTAGAAAGGCATTTATTAATTTTTGTAAAATGACTCAAAATCCTTGAATTGAATGTTTAAATGTTCCTGTTCGCCTCCACAGCTCAAGCAGCTGTAAGGGGCATTGGGGCTACTGGGCCAAGTGCCAAAACAAGGTAGTGGGGGTGAAGGAATATCGGGGACGACGTAGGCATTTCCATCTAATCAGGGTTATGGAACACGATGCCTGGTTTTCTAACTATAATCAATGCATAGATCATAGGATCCCTACAACCGACCCAGACCTCATAGCTGATATTCGTGTAATACATCACATGTGACTATTGTTCTGGGTAGCGAAGCACCATTTAGTAAAACGGGAGGGGGGGGAAGTACTGTGAAGGAAAGAGGAGGTTGGATACAGCAAGCTCTTTCGTTCTCCTCTCTCCCTTCCCTGTCCCTCCTTTCTTTGTCCCGCTTAGTAACTGGGATTCCCAGCCAATCGTCATCCAGCCGGCCTGCTTCTTAGTCTTTCTATTGGCTAGTTAAGCAGAGGGCTCTTCAGCCAATAATCAGGCTCGATGCTTTCTTTCAGACAAAAGACAAGCAAAGCGGCTCTCGCAAAGTGGGCTAACTAATCCATCCCCCCCCCCGCTCGTCGAGCAGTCGTGCATCCTGGCAGTTAGCCAAAAACAGAATATATAACTTTGCTTCTTAAAACAAGAGAAGTGCCTGGAAATGTGTATATATATATGTTTAAAAGGATGCCATGTAACTTTTCGTGTCTGCTGTCATCTTAATCAACGCTCTCCTGACAAAGCGCTTGAAGTTTAGACATCCCAAATCTAATTCATTTATCTGTGTGTCACTTAAATGACTGGTTAAATAATTTACCTCAATCTGCAACAGAACAAAAAAAAATCCTATTGCCTTTGAAATACTTAAAAGTCTGTGTCATCAGAAGCCAGTGATAATACAGGTTAAAGTTTATAAGGACAGTAGCTTGTTTTTTGTTCCAAAACTACTTCACTGTTATGTGCAAAACTAAAGCAAGAAACAATAGGATACTCAAGCTTCCTGCAAAGCCTAGTAAAACTAGTAAAGTGAGGAGACTGAGATTTATCCATACCTTAAGCCCATTTTAGATACCAAAGCTACTAACACAAAGAGCCTGCAGATGGTATATTAGCGACCCCCACCCATATTTGGAAGTCAGGGTACAGTTGCCTGCAGTTTTCTCACATATGTACTCCTCATAAACACTGGTCAAAATACATACATGTGTATTAATCAGATATGACTGTGCATACAGTTTTCCGACTTGATATACTTAAGGACCACAAAAAGACTGTACATAGCTGGGCAATGAATAACAAACTTCCCTCTGAAAAACTAATATACATATTATGCATGTTTTCTCTGGAAGTAGGAATAATTTTGAATTTAATTTCATAGTGTATTATCAGTAAAATGTCGGGAAGAAGATGTGTTCTGTTAGACTGTCCTGAATATAAGAAACTCTAATAGCTCCTTCAAAATGTTAAGGATTTTGCAAACACCAGGCTCTGAGCAACTACCAAACAAAATAAGGGAGACTGATCAGGGAGGCTACAGCTGAGACACTACTACTGGATCCCAGCACTGTCATCAAGATTTGACCAGGATGGAGAAAGAATCCATGTACTTTCTCACTTGGATGGAAAGTACCTCACTTTTTAAAATGCTACATGAGCACATGCCCTTTCCACCAATATGTCCTATCTATTAAGCACACAATTTAAGTTTAACAATAACAATCCCACCTTCTTGAAATATATACAATGTTCATATCGATCAGTCTCTCATACAGACACAAACAGCACCTTGTGCGGAGCCTGCCATAGTGATAGCAGCAATGGTCTTTTACTTGGGAGTAAGAGCAAAGCGGGACCTACTACCAAATAAATATGGCTGAACTAGGCTGCACATTGAAAACTTTCAGCCAATTGCACATAGCCACATATCATTAAAGTCACATAGAAAATTGCAACATTCAGTCATAGAAACTGTAATCCAGAGATTTAGCAATCTCATTGACTAACAGGACTAACCTGTAAGAAATTGATTTATATTTATGTAGCAAATAAACACTATGATCCACAACTAGGTGTGAAAGGCATTGTTTTGCCCAGCTGCCACCAATTAGAGGACACAAGTCAGTTATAACTGATGATACACTGTTTGCCCCCCCCCCAATTCCTAAATGCTAAAGCCTGTATATGTACAAAAATCTATTTATCCTGAGTATGTAGAAATTTTGTTGTTGCTGTTATCCCTTTCCTTCTTTCAACAGATCAATCCAATTTCTATACAAGCAGTGGGATTTACTGAATACCTGGATTACTGAATACCTGGACCAGTTGTGAATGTGCCAATTCCTGCTTCTATTAAAATAAACTAGCTTTTATAATCTCCTGGTACCAAATTGGTCCACAACTGTTTTTTAGGGCCATTATCCAGCCTGAATATATGTCACACCTCCACCATCAGAGTAGATCATACATCTTCAGAGCTATCAATTTACCCAATCATGTCCATCTCCACATTCCACTTAATTTGCAGTAATCCCACGGGAGACACTGGAATTCTCCTGTAGTAGGTAGATGGTTGATGATGACTTCAGTCACAGTTATGCATACGATATAACACTGCATGCATGCATGCATACTATGCCATTATGCAGTCTGCCAGAGTCTCTTCCACATGCAGCATATTATCAGCAGTAATGCCCAATCACACCACCCTCTCACCCGGAGTCAACACACTCATCGCCAGGGATTATTTACATGAACATTTGGAGGTTGGTGGCCAAAAGTAACATACTCTCCTTTGTAATACTAATACCAGCAAGCAGATACATACTATCTTTTGCATCATCTTCTATGTGCCGTTTGGGAAGGAAAGAGGAGGGAAACAGTAAAGAGCGTGTCCTACCCTTGAATGTTCTGATGCTAGTAGATCTACCTCAGAGCAAAGGGTGGAGGGGGGTGTCTACATTTGAACGGTGCATCCACCGCTTGCTGCTCCTGCTGCCTGCAGGTATCTACCTTATAACGCTGCTAGCATTACTGGAGCACTGTATGTGTGAACTCTGAAAAGATATCCCTAGGTAAGCCTGGAATTTTGAAGTTTCCCACTCACGTCTTTTGTTCCTTCACATGTCGGCTATGTAAGTGAAATTCTCATTCCGCTAGACCAAGCACGAGAGGGTTAACTAGTGAGGGCGGGGCGCCTCGGCCACCCTGCCCCTCTCCCGTTTCTCCTCACGTGGGCGGAGTTTAATCGCGGCATAGGGGTGGTTGGCGACGGTCGGGGCCCTCAGAGCCTCTTTAAAATGAAACCGTGCGGGGTTGGGACTCGCCGAACACCAGAGAGCGCGCAGGGGCCGACGCGGGGCTTGTGTGCAGAGGGAGCTAGGGCGGGAGCCGGCGACGGCGACAGGAGCAGCAGCGGGCGCCAAGCGTGGGGCAGCAGGAGCGCGGCTGGGTTGGCGGAGTCTTCGGGGGGCGGCTGCGTCCTGGGGTGTTAGAGAAACGAGACCGTCCCCCTCCAGGCTCCATGGCTGCGTCCTCACCTTGGGGGAAGCCAGCCCAGGAAGATTGCTTTTTAAAAAACTGTTACATTTCTTCAAATCGGTTTTAAGCGGGTTTTTTATTTAAAAAAAATCCTCAGACTGCCTCCACGCTCACGCATTTTCACACGCTTTATGTATATTTGCTCGTTATCTTCTGGGGAGGGAAATATTCCCCCCTCTTCTTGAATTTGGTTTTGGCGAGGAAGAGCCTGGACTCCGTGATTTCTTTCTCCTCCTCCTCCATTTCCCCGAAGCAGGGGGGGGTTGGGGGCGTGTTAATAAAAGCGTTTCTTTGCTCCCTCTCGCTTCCTGAGAGGGGAGTGGTTTTCCTTGAGGAAACCATCTAGAAAGTTTCTTCCCTTGTGTTTTTGTGCGGGCGATGGGCGGCTAAGCTTGAGCGGGGGGGTTATGCTCTGGTATACTAATTATTAAGGGGGAGAGAGCGAGAGACTGACACGGAGGGGTCCCAGCGATCGTCCATCTGCCTGTTCGCCACAATGTACAATACGGTGTGGGATATGGATCGCGATGACACGGACTGGAGGGAGGTGATGATGCCGTATTCCACCGAGTTGATATTCTATATTGAAATGGACCCTCCAGGTAAGGCATGGACTGGACTCGGCTTTTTAAATAAAAGAGAAGCTTAATTTTTATCTGAGTGAAAAGCACTACGCATTGTTAGAATCTTAATGACAAAATGCGAGTGTCAAGTATTAAAAGTTCATTGTTCTCCCTTTTTTGTGGGACGGCAATCTCTTCTTTCGTATTGGTTGCTGAAGACGCAAAGAGCTGTGCTTAAGTGTAAACGCTGTTGTTACTCTTTCCTTTGTTTAAAAGATGTTTTAAATGCCTGGTTTTTGTAAAGATTGGAAAGCTACTTGCTTTTAGGCTGCAGAGTATGAAGCATACAGCTTTTCATATTATTGAAAGTTCTGTTTGTTGTGTATCAGAACTTACATTCAACTTTTTTTCTTCTTAAGGCTAGCTGGTGTGTTACTTTCTAAGGCTAGATTTTTCTTTGAGGGTTTTTCTTTGGGGGGGAGTTTATAGTATGCATGCAGTGTAATGTTTGGGAAGACCTTTATTTTAGCTCTTGGTTCTGCCCAGTGTTTCCTCTAAGCTGAGTTAGTGTGACCTAGGTCACAATTTTTTAACCTCCGGCTCACAGAATTTGATCTTAGCTCAGGAAGGACGGCTCCAGAGCAAACTGATTTATGCAGTAACCCAATTGCTCGCTCGCAATGTTAATGCCAGTAGCCCACAAAGTAGAATTTTTGCTCACAAGACTCCACAGCTTAGAGGGAACATTGGTTCTGCCGTGGCTTTCGGTGGTGTAATACCTCTGGGAAGAAATTCTTGCAGCCCAGTGGTAGGCATCTATACTTGGAGGTAAGTTCTGCTGAGTTCCAGTGAAGCTTACTCTCAAGTAAATATGTATGGCATTGCAAGTTAAGTATCATATATATAAAAGCCTGTTTAAGATTTAATGTAGATTTGCAATATTCTCACTTCTTGAGCTGCATCGTTCTTACTTTGCTTTTGTATAGTGTTTCTTTTGTGTCGAGAGAAGAGCCAGAAGTTAGTAGAATTATTGCATCACAGTTATGGTTGTGAGTCTTTAAACACTTCAGACTTGGGATCCATGGAAAAGTTTCAGTATGGGAAAGGCAATTATATTTTTGTGTTAAAAAATGAAAAACTCTATTTAAAAAAAAAAAAAGAAACAGGAGAAAATCAGCTCCTCAAAATTCTGCTTGTCATGCAAATAAGCAACCTGAGGTTGTTTGGGCTGTTCTAGCTCAGGCAAAAAACTAGCTTTTGAGCAAGAGAAACCTTTACCTTGTTATGATGTCCATTCACAGTTTTCTTAAATGTCCAGAGAAGGCCATTCCATAATGTGTTAAGTGAACTTTGTCATTGCTGAATGCTAACTGAAGATGGAAACATTTTCTGATAGTTAAAACCTTTATACTGTGGTTTAAACAATTCTTTGAAGTATGATATTTCCTCTAGTGCATTTAATAAAACACTTGCTTTTTAAATGATATTCTGGATACTTAAACTAATTTCATATTCCTTCTCTTAATTGTGGTGTTAGGATCTTCCTATAGTTATCACCTGTTTTTCTCTGAATTTATGTGTATATATATATATATATTGTAGCAATATATAGTTATTAAAACTGGAAATGGTACTCCCAAGTTTTGGCCCAGGCGGACTGCTTTACTTGTTGTACAGAGATTTTTTTACTTAAAACTTTGGTTTTAGTTCTTAAACCATTTCAACTTGTGTTAAATGTGCCTTTTTTTGTAAAAGTAGGTCCCTCTGGTAAACTTCTCATTAGCCTTACATAATCTAAAAGTATACCCCAACTGTCCATCATATCTAATGAATTCTTTATTTTTTCTTTGCTGAGTGGTGGTTTGGGATATGCATTCCCTGTATCCCAAAAGAGAGAAAAAATCTGTGCTGAAAATACTTTATGCAAATAGAGTAAGCTTGCAGGAGTCTACTCTTAAGAGCTGTGATCCCAGGATTTATATTGCTTGGAAAATACTGAGATGTGGGTATGTGGAGGGAGAGAATGGAAGGTAACAGGAAAATAAATGTTAGTTATAAATAGCAGGCCATGTGAGTAGATAATAGTAGTAGTCATAAGGAGAGGACTCCAGTTTCCTGCTCATTTCTACTCAGGCTTCAGAAAGACCTTGATTTTTCTCCCCCTGCATAATCATGAGAGCTGAGAACTTGATTCATCATTAACCCCCCCCAAAAAAACAACAACAACAACATTGTCTGCATTTTAATCCTTACGCGGTGATCCTCTGGATGTGGAAAAAATAAGTATTTCTTAGTGTGATGTATAGGTAGTACTACTTTAAACTTGATCATCTATCTGGATAACTTGGAGAATGGCATATACCCATACCAATTTATATAATAACTTAAGTGATTGACCTAATGCATTACAGTGCTTTTGCTACTATTTTTTATTGTGGATGCCTGTGTATTTTAGAGTGTTCTCTTAAACTAATTTCATGTTATGAGTTTGAAGCTTTTGTGGTTGTGTACATGTGAACAGTGTTTGTGGAGTACTCTAAAAATGATTACTGACCAAAGATGTTATGACATTCTAGAATGTTCTGTTCTAAAAGTGGCCCAGAAAAAAATACTTGTGTTATATATTTTACCTGGACTTCTCCCTGTTTGACCCAGACAGGAACTCTATGTTCTACATTTGAAAGCTTACCAGACACTTAATTTTAAAATTATTATTATATTGTGGAACTTACTTGAAATAATACATTGGTATTGGCAAATCATTGAAAAGTGAAGAAGACCCTGACATTTTTTCAAAATTATTCTTGCCTGAATGAAGAACATATGTGGCGTCAGAACTAAGTGCAAGTTAAAGAGGAACTAGGTCTCAGAAGTAATGATTATGGCCTTTGTAAATATTCCTTAACTTAAAAGGTTATACCTTCTAAGGTCCAAGGTAGTAGACCTGCATCGTTGCATACAGTTGAACTTCATTTATTTTAAGCAAAAAACTTATTATAATGTTAATGTAGATTTGGTGTGCAGAACAACCTTTATTGTGGAAGGCCACACTGAGACTACACAGGCCTGATAGCAGAATTTCTTTCAAGAATTTCCTTATAGGAGAGAATACCCCTTGTTCAAACTAGCCTCCTGATGTGTGTGAAAGAATTAACTCTCTGGGATATACAAGTAACCGAACATGTACAATTTTGGTACTGCTTGTGTTCCTATAACCTGGAATAGCTCCATTCACTTTGGTCGGTAATGAATGTAAGAGGTTTGATAATTAATAGTAGTCAGAGGTGCCACTAGTTCAGGGGCAGAATATGGAAACAGGGTCCTAACCCAAATAGCCATCTGAGCCAGTTCCTACTGAAGTACATATATCTGGAAATCATACTACAATAAACATTTGGTAGCACATCATAAAAGTATGGTTTTATTCCAAGCTTGGTGGTTAAAAGTCAGATTTATACAGAATGACATTTTTAATCATATGTAGTCAAGTCTTGCAATAAATATAAAGAAAATAATACCAAGAAGTTTTTTTGCTACATCAGGACTCACTTTGACGAGGCTGAACATTTTCTGGGTCCTTCACTCATAAGTTCTTTTACTTTGCTTCCACAAATAGGGGTGCATAGTACGGTTTTCCTGGGAAGGCCCTATGCATATTATGTTGTATGTATAGTAAAAGAAATGTACCACAAGACCATCTCATTATGGTTTTGTAGCATTTAATAAAACAAATTAGAGGCTTAATATATTGGAATTATTAATGTGGTTTGTGGCTATGCATACTAGTCATGCAGGTAGATTACATCATCTCCCATGGTATTGAGGCACAATTGTGGAATGTTCAGTGGCTTGCAGTTAGGTAAATCAGAAAGCTATTGCCCAGTTATGAGTGACAGTACATAAATAGTTTATGTTAAAAAAAGAAAAAAAATCCAAGTAGTAGTGCCAGATACGATAGTAACATATAGCCTAACTGTAGTTAACAGTATTTTTAAAGCAGTTAATTGATTATTAACAACCACAATTTCCAGTCATTCTATCCAAGAAACTGTTTTGTTTTGGAATGTTGGAATAGTATAGAAAGTACTGTGTGTTGCCTTCATTACGCACTTAGCTGTTCAAGCTTTGTAGCTAATTGACTTTTAGCAATAGTGTAAGCTTTTAAGCAGAAGTCTGGCACTGATTTCAAGTTCTAGCCGCCCTGAGCCTGCTTGGGGATGAGGGGGGTTATAAATCTAAAAATTAATAAATAAATAGAAGGGCCTGTAAAGATGTAGTAGAAATCAGTAGGCTATGTTGATTTGGAAATAGAGGGGTGTATAGGACTAGATTATGTACAGGGTTAGCAATTCCCTATTTCATGTTTCTTTTTGCAAATCTTGCATTATTGTCTAGGGCATCTTCAGAATGAGGAGAACCTGTAGTATTTCTGCTGGATCTTACAAAAGTCTCATAATTACTGAACAATTATTATTTGGAGGCTAACTAGTCTGATTTGTATGCCCATTACACACTGTTAATGTTGGCCTGTTCAGTAAAATTTGTGACCTGTTAAGTAAAATACTAAGCAGTAATCAGTGAATAATGTTACATTTGTATTCATATTAAATCTTACCACTGTCTACAAAGACTGAATCTGACATCTGATGGCTTTGTATTTCCAACAAATAAACCTTGAATTGCTGCAGTAACAAGCTTTGCATTATTGGATTAAATTCTGTTGAATTCGGCTTTGGGACACGTCCTTCTAAAAGCATCTGGAATTCCCAAGAATGTTTTTTGATGTTTATTCCATTGTATAACAGAATTCTTTTAGTTTGCATTCATGAGCAGGCAGGAATTGAAAGAATCATGTTCTACTTGTTTTTATTTGTGTAGCTTAAAAGCTAATTCAGGTGTCTTTTTCATATAAGAAACCTTTTGAAAAATGTGCAGATTACATGGTCAGAAACTGGGAGGCTACACTTGGCCACAACCTCTGAGTACAGATACATTGTAGATATGCATAGTGAAAGACACATGTATGGTTGTCTTGTTTAACAATTTGCTTGTGGATTTTGTGGTGTTGTTCATTTGCAAGGTTGAGTCCAACTCTTCACAACCCCATGGACCACATCACGCCAGGTCCTCCTGTCTTCTGTCATCCTCCGGAGTTTGCTTAATTTCATGTTCGTTGTATTGATAACACTGTCTAAACATCTCATCCTTTGCCATCCCCTTCTTTTTTTACCTTCAGTCTTTCCTAGCATCAGGGTCTTCTCCACTGAGTGCCCCCTTCTCATTTGGTGGCCGAAGTATTTGAGCTTCAGCTTCAGTATCTGGCCTTCCAGGGAACAGTCAGGGTTGATTTCTTTTAGGATTGACTGATTTGATCTCTTTGCAGTCCAAGGGGCTCTCAAGAGTGTTCTCCAGCACCATAATTCGAAATCATCTATTCTTTGGTGCTCAGCTTTCCTTATAGTCCAACTCTCACAGCCATACATTACTACTGGGAGTACCATTGCTTTGACCATATGGACTTTTGTTGGATTTTGAACATCTTCATATATATATATGCTTTCTGTTCATTAAAACTGTTCTAAGTGGGTGTGGGATAATTCTGAAGCAAGACAAACCTCTGCCTCTGTCCCTGAACTTAAAGACTTTCAGATTATGGGTGCCCTAATTTCCAGAGCTGTACGGCAACAAATAGTCTGCATGCATCTTCTTTGGTTTGCTGCAAAATAAAACTCAGAAAGCCAGCTGAGTTTATCTTACTTGAATACGTAGTACAATTAGAAGATGATTGGAGCTGGATTCTTGCCCACTAAGGTCAAGTGGGTGAAATGGCTACTTTTTAGCGTAAAAAGCTGTGTAAGACCCAGGGTTACATCAAAGAAACTCCCACTCTCTTTACTAGATAGCCATTTCAGCTGTGTACAGTTCCGTTTTCCTGCCTTATGTGGTGCTAAGTGTATCCTTCAGATGGGCCCTGCCACAGAACTGCAAAGAGAGTGGCTCTGTTGGGCCTTAAACTCTGTGGTAGGTCCCATCTCAAAGGGTGTGTGTACTTGCTTATTCACCCCAAGTCTAGAGAGGAAGGAGTAAATGCTAATAGGGGCTGAGCTTTACATAGATGCTAGATAGCCCATCCTCAGAAAAAATACCTTGGGAAGAACTCTGATTGTAAATAGCTAATTTATTTTTCATATGTACTAGATACTATCAGTTTATTTCCCACCCACCCTTACGTTAGTCATTAGGTGTATGTCTTTTGCTGTAACAGGAAGGCCTTCTTTCCCTCATTTTGCATCCGGCCAGGAAACGACAACATTTCAGAACAAATGGCTACCTTATGACATCAACATTTTTTCACAGCTCTCTGAAGTTAGGCAGAAAACGAATACATGCAGGCATATGTACATATGCTGTGTTGCAGGATTCAGTGCTTCCAGGACAACCCAGCCTAACTCTATAGATTGATTCTACTGAGGACCTTCTTTTCTCTTCCACTTCCCCCCACATATGCACTGGTCAATTTCTCTTTTGCAAGTTACAAGGTGGGTTTTTTTATGAACTGAATATGAAGCGGCTCATATGGATAATCATATGCTTAGATAATCAAATAACAGTAAAATTACCACAAGAGAAGAAAGAGAAGCAAAAAGGTACATGTATGCAGGCAGTTTTCATATACCAATTGAGCTTATCCAGCAGACTGAAGGCATTGTGGGGCAAAAAGCTTTTTTTCCTGTACAAAGGCTTGTGAAGTAGAGGAGCGTCTATTCTGAACCATCCAAGACTAAAGATGGGATATAAAAGGGTGGTGATGAAGAACTTGCAGTACAAAATTAAGAAAAAAATCTTAGACATGCTGTAGATGCTGATTACTTTAATGAATCTCTATTGTATTTGTGATGAAAAAAATGCATTTTCTCCAGCACAGGCATGATGTGATCTTGAAACAGAGGGACTGCCTCCCATGTGTTGTGTGGCTTATTTTGCTTGAGCTACCAATATTTTCCCCCTGTTTTCTTTCTTTAATATGTGTTTGTGCATCTCTGACATTGTTGTGCATCTCTGATGTTGTTGCCTGTGTATGAGTAAAAATTCCATACATAGGGCATTCCTGCTAACCAACATGGTGTTGGGGAGTAGAAATATTGTCTTATATGGGGTCTTTAAGGGGTCATTAAAATAATCCTGCAAGCAAAATAGTATTTGTGATCTGCTGGTTGACCATCTGGAGGCCTCTTGCATACAGGGTGTTTTGGGGATGTGGGATCCAGTGGGCCTTATTGGTGCCAATCGTATAAAGGAAAAATACTTTGAAATAACACATAAGCTATTATATCCCTTTAACACTTAAGGTGTATGTTTACATTATGGAAGGGACAGTACAGTTCTGAGAAAATCATGCAAATTTTCAGCTCTTAATCTCACTGACTACTTAACAGCCAATTGGTACAGAGTATGGGGGTATGCCTGATTAGTACCTGCCTCTGTTTCCCAGTCTGGAATTACAGAGGGTTATGGGGAGTGTTTGCACATTTCACAGACACTGTTTGGATGCAGTAGAAAAGGATGAAAGGTTTACTAGACACTTTGTACTTCTTGAATTGGGGATAGCATGGCATGGGCATGGCATGGGGCAATCTAACTCAGACACCACTCTGAAATCGAGTACGTGCTGGGACAGTGATTGCAGAAACATTCAGTGCTGCATTGCGGGCCTCCTGGCTCAGTTGTACATCAGGAATGAACAGATCACCTGGATCAGTTGCACATCAATGCATAGTTGATCTTAAGCAGATGTGCATTTTTGCAGTCATGAAGACCCAATCCTAAGTGAATATCTGATTTTCTTTCAGGGTTCTTTTGACTGTTCCTGCTTAAAAATTTTGGGGAGTGGGGGTGGATATTAATACTTTCCCATTTGAGAGTGACATAACAATTTTGGGGAGTGGGGTGGGTATTAATACTTTTCCATTTGAGACTGGCATATTGATAGGTCACTCAAGTTAGTTCAGTTATTTAACCTCCACATCCAAATATAAAAATTGAAACTGGTCTTATTCTTTGGGCAGTTAATCCATTTGAATGGTTCTGTTGGAGAAGAGTTGTACATTACCATATTCCACTAGGTTCAAGATGATTTTAGAAGGTGAAAATAAGATTAGAAATGAGTTTGCTATAAGTAGCCAAACAATATAAAAGAAAACCCATAGAAATAAAGATCACATTGCACCCCAGTTTGGTTCCTAAAAGGTGCCTAGCACTCTTAAGCAAGTTATGTAATTTCATAGCCACAGGATTCAGATTTTAGCATACAAAGGATACATTGTATACACTTGTGTTTATGTGGCAGAGAACTGCAGCTGCCCACAGATTCTTAGCATTTATGCGTGGTAAATAAATGTATAGTCAGATATAATGGTATAGACTCTTGATCCATAACTTTTTTCCTATAACTTTCCTGATCTGATTGTAATGCTGCTACTGTTTTTATCTTGTACTTAACATTTTGTTTAGAATTGATCATATGTGTAATGTATTTATTGTGTTTTGAAGGTTATAATAAAGTGATATAAAATGGGTATAGTGAGATATGAAGAAACCCTTAGTCTTAGTGAAGTCAGTCATTTGTGGCAGTATGGATATTTAATTTCACCATGAGGTCTCAATTGTAGTTATCCTAAGCATCTGTTGTCTTAATGAGGCAAAATTTATTGTACCCCTTGAAATAAAATAAGGAGTAGAAGGACATAAGAGAGTTTAGCACTGTATGGATGGATACTAAGCTGTCGGTTTTTCATATACAGCTCTCAGTGGTGAATTAAGCAGAACTACATTGTAGATTGTGTAAGTTAACAGCTTATAATAGTTCTTTGACTTTTTTGTGGCAGACTGGCAGCGTGAACTTATTAAAGTACCTG
This sequence comes from Gekko gecko, assembly GCA_029375565.1. Taxonomy (NCBI): domain Eukaryota; kingdom Metazoa; phylum Chordata; class Lepidosauria; order Squamata; family Gekkonidae; genus Gekko; species Gekko gecko. The sequence goes on from JAPDNY010000006.1 coordinate 95,810,065, forward strand.
AAGGATAATCTAAAGTTTGTTCATACAGGATTATGATGTTTCTACTAAATGTCTCTCCAGCTTTTCCTTTCTTATTTATTGTATATATAAAATATAACTATGAAGACAGTCATGTAGTAGTATCATCTTTATCTCTGTAACTTCAGGTTTGAAGGTTAACTTGTTAGATGAGCTCGTCTTCCTTAGAGAAGAGTAGCAAAAGTTCAAGACTCTTTCTAGACCAAGTTGGCTTCTCATTCCCAAGGTTTTCTGTTTTAAAAATGTCCTTATTTTTACTGTAAGACTGTCCTGGCAGAATCTTTATATATACAGGGGGAAGCACTTGCTGCATATTATTTATTTTTATTTTATATATTATTTAACTTTTATCCTGCCCTCCCCGCTGCAGCAGGCTCTCCTGCTGACTTAGAGCAATGCTTCCAAAACTCCCACTCTCTCATACCTCTCTTATACCTTCAATACATTAATGACATTCTTATTCTCCAGACACATGGTAAAGAAGCCCTGGACATATTCCACAGGTATTTGGTGACTTTAACCCCGCCATCAACCTGACAGTGGGTGCGTTCAGACGCGCCGTTTGAGCCGTTTTTGGCACGGCTCAGAAACGGCTTTTACCTGCGCGTTCACACACCCAACATCTGCCTACCGTCCCCAGCCGTCGCTTTCTGGAGCAAACCCCCTTTGAAACGGAGTATTTTGACACCACTTACCCAAGTGGTGTTTTCCATGATTCTCCGTTTCAAGCCGCACTTTCCGCTGTCTGATCGCTCCATCCAGCCACTTCCGGGTGCTTCAACCCCCCTCCCCTCTGGGAAGCTGCCTCCAGCGTCCGGTTTTAGTCCTCCATTTTTTTTTCCTTACCGGTGTGCGCTTGAGCGGAGCTCCGCACTTAAGTTAAAAAAAGAAAAGGTTCATTGGTGCCTAGTTTAGGCATTTAGAGGAGTCTGGGATCTCGGGGAGGCCATTTTAAAAAGGACTCTTCATTTAAACTTTAAAGGGACCTGTTGAGCTCGCTCTTCTGCGCACCCGCCAAACTTCCTGTTCGGGAGAGGGCTGCCTGTGTGCATGCTCAAAGGAGAGGGGAAAAAAACCCCCCACCTGCAGGAGGATGGCGGGGAGCTCGGAAGGAGGAGGTGAGTCTGATCGCGATTCTCCAGTTTAAAAAAAACCCGCATCGTGCCGGAGCAGTTTAAACCGCTCCAGCACGCTGTCTAAACGCACCCAATAAACCAGTCTACTCAAGAAATACATTTTCTGGACAGTACTGTAAAAATACACAATAGATGCATAGACACAACCTTACAAGAGAAACCTACTGACTAAGAAACATACCTACATGCCTCCAGCTACCATTCTAAACGTACCAAATGATCCATTGTATACAGCCAGGCTCTGTGCTACAGCCGCATCTGGTCCAATTCTACAGACAGAGATTCTTACCTGAGAGATCTACAGCAAACAATTTTGGAATTAAAGTATTCACCTGATGAAGTCAAGAAACAGAATAACAAAGCCAGAATGGTGCCCACAGAGAACCTGTTGCAAGATAGGCCAAAAAGAGACAAACAGCACTAGTGGTCACATACAGCTCTCAACTCAAAACAGTTCAACACAGCAACTTACAACTTCTACTAGATAGTGACAGTTCTCTTTTGAAAGTACTGAGGGGCAAACCTTATTTTTGGTGCACAAACAGCCCCCCAATCTCAAACCTCACCCACAATAATATAGCATCTAATTTAAACACAGACACTGTTACCAGAGCTTGCAATAAACCCAGATGCCAACTTTGCTGGCATATATACTCCGACAGCACAATCACTAGACCTAACAACATCAACTACACCATCTCAGGCTTATTCACATGCTCATCTTCTAACATGGTATATGCCATTAAATGCCAACAGTGCCCTTCAGGTCTCTAAATAGGGCAAACAAGTCAAACCCTATGCCAATGGATAAATGGAGAAATCTGACATCAAGAATCACAAGATTGAGAAACCTGCAGAATACTTCAGCCTTCCAGGACATTCAATGGGTGACCTCAAAGTAGCTGTTTTATTACAAAGGAATTTCAGGAACAGACTAGAAAGGGAAATTGCTGAGTTTCAAGTTAACACAGCACTCAGAACAATGTAATCCCCAGGACTTAACAGGGATATTGGTTTCTTATCTCACTATATATGCTAACATTTAGCCCTTATATCTACATTCTCACCAGTCCCCCAGAAGGGCTATAAGCCCTCTTTATTTTTATTTCTTCTTTAGAATAGTAGATTGTGATGTAATGAATAGTAGAATGTAATGTAATTTTGAATGGTAGATTAGAATGTATTTCTCTGATCTGGGGACAGGATATACCTCTACACAGCCAATTGTCTCACTTCAAAGAAGATGCTGTAAGGTCACCTCAGTGCTTGAGAGGAGGTAGGTAGAGCATAATGGTAGGGTCTTAGTTAATTACTCTTAGCATCCCACAATTAAGGATCCATTTGGCCATCAGTCTCCAATTTTGACACATTTCCTTCACTTTGTTTCCCCCCAGAATTAAACCCAAACAAATGGGTCCCATATAAACTAAGCTTGTTATTCCTGTTTGGTCTTTGACTCTATTAAACATCTTCATTGTGCTGTATGCTAATTTACTGCTTGCCCTCTACCTATATGTGTGGACTGGTAATTTCTATTTCATTTTATCTGAAGAAGTGTGGGTGCTCATGAAAGCTTATACCTTGAATAAAACTTTGTTGGTTTTAAAGATGCCACTGGACTCAAACTTTGTTATATTGGCTCTTGTTGTACTTATGTGTAGTGTATATGTAAGCTTGTAGGAATTGGGTGAGAGGAAATAACTATTGCTGCTCCAGCAGTTGCAAGGTAAGCATTTGCTGCTCCAGAATTATGCTGGAAGTCATATTTACGATTCTAAATGAATTCCTGTTGGGTTGTACTGGGATACAAAGAATATAGGTTCATTTTCTGAGCTGAACAGTCCTTTTCAGTGCTTCTGCACTGGCTTTAGCCAACTTCTAATGCCTAGTTTGGGGCAACAGATCATGATTAGGCAGAAGACAATAATTCTTACTCAGGTATAATACATAATACAAAGCTCCTTTGTCCTTTTTGGATAATAGCGAGCCCTTCTGTTGGAGAAATACCAGAGGAGCTTCCCACCATTTCTCAGCCAAGGGGATACTCTCTTCAATGGGAAAGAAAGTAGTATGACATGGGTGCCACACAAAGTATTCTGTTCATTAAAGAGTTTGATGGAACAGAGTATAGGCTCAGGCTGCCTTGCTTGTACCATTTCAGTGTACATGTGCAGTTAGCAAGTCACTTATTTGTGTAGGCCTTCCCAGTTAGCCTTCTCCTTCTTTTGGTGTTCTGAAACAAGGAGAGGCAAATCTAATGGCATTGTGGTACTTTCCCCATGTATTCAGGAAATAATGCTGCAGTGCTGAACTCTGCTTATGTCAACTGGGAAGGGGGTAGTATAGCAGAGGGGAGGAAGATGAAGTATGCACAATGGCATTAATATTGTTCTAAACAGATGGAACGTATTGCATCTGTTGGCCAGAAAATAGGCCTGACCAGAAAAAGTACTATACTATTGCCCTAGCTATTTTTGCCGGCCTTAAAAGGCTGTGAGATGAAGCTGTGGTAGTGCCACCCCACTGTTCCATCTTTCCAAAGGGCATGAGGAAAACAATAAGCCAAAAGCACAAATTGCAAAATTGCTATTCCAGACTTTCTAGAAAAAAGTGGGTTTTTATTAATGACTTCAAGAATCAATAGAAATAAAGAAGAAAGGAATTCTGGGTAATTGCAAACTAACAAGCCCATTTAAATTGCTCTCTTGGGGTACCCTTTTCAGTACATAGCGTACAGTGTTTCTTTGGCCTCATTGCTGTATTTTTATACACCAGCGTTGTGGTTCTTTTTCTGCTTATTTTGACATTATTTGTTAACCTGTCACTTAAAGTGGTAGAATATGTTTTGTGTCTGTGCCCATTTCTTTGGTAACTATATACAGCACAAATTTATGCAGTTTTTAGAAGTAATTTGTAATGTAGCAAATAGAGTGGAACCTTCATTGCTTCCATTCTCTGCTTGCATTCCCACGCAGATTTACTTAGTACAACTTACTACTGAGTAAACATATATAGGATTGGCCTACTAATATGTACAGTGGTGATGTATTTCCTAGATGTGCAGCATGATTGTAAAATAGGCACCTTTTCTGCATACACTTGAGGTATTAGCTATAAAATTTTGACTGAGAAACTAAAGTTGTCTAACAATGAATTCTACCTAGAAACCACTAGTGTGACTCTTCTTCTGCTCAAGGGTAAACTCTGCTCTCCCTCTGCGCATGGTCTTTGCTAACTACCTGCAATGTCAGCTCTACATCATTGTGTTCCCCCTCTCCTCCCCATTCTCCATATGGGCTTTGGGCATTTATAAAGGGAGTTTGGTTCATATATTTATTTGGTCATCTGTTTATACATTAATTTGATAAACTGATGCTTGTAAAACCAAGTTTATCTTCAGCATGAAGGGTTGGGAAGGGATTCCTGAACTCTTCTTTCCAAAGAAATCTGTACATCTGGCTTAAAAAGGGAGGGGGTGGGCTCACCACTTAAATTACATGCAGGCATATGTAGTTTGGGCCTTAACTATAGGTTACACAAGTAATCTTTTTCACTGAATTATACCCATGTGAGGGGTGCCAGTTTGATCACAGCTATTGTATGTAGGAAAGAACCCTTCTCCCATTACCCTATGTTGTTTCCTAGCCAGAATCACTCCTTCCTAGCCGGAATTTTCCTGTAAGGAAAAAAATCAGCTGGGTTGGGATTTATATTGGGGAAAGGATTGAATGTCAGTTCACTCCTTACTCTCCTTTCAACACTGTTAAAATCAAATTGACACCGCCCTATTCCTCATGGCTACAGTTCAGTTAAAAAATTGAGATTTTCAGCTATATGTAGTTGGCATAGCATGTTTATGAATTCCAGTTTAAGCTAAAGATACAGGTCTTCATCTAGCATGCAGATTGCTTTGGTCCTGAGAGATAAACAGACAGTGGAGACTAATTAGTAGTATTCTAAATACTTGGGTTTCTCCTCTTCCTCATTCTCTAAGGACTTTCTGCCTTAGATGAAAACAAATTACAGCATCCTTCAGTAGAGATGGAGGTGACCAGAGTATATTATAATTGATACCCAAAGTAGATGGTGTCTTTGAAAAAATTTGACTAGCCTAATGGGACTTGGGTTCATTTTATATCAGGGAGTACTGAAGGGGAACTAATGGAAATTAACAACGTTCTTCATCTCGATCACTTATACTGATTGGCCTTGCTTCCTTGGGGCACTTTCTGTAGAAGAATTGGCTAATGGTCTCTTCCCAATAAAAATTAAGCAGAATTATCCCCTTCATACTATTTTAGTTGGCAAAGACCAGCATTGGGAAGAAAAACCTGGGTTACTCTGTTTCAAAAGAATAGGAAGATAAGTTGTGGGAAAACTGGATTCAGTCCAGTTTGTCAGTTTAGTACTGAAGCTAAAAATACTAATACCAGACTATGGATCGCCGTTTTGGCTTTAGGTGTCAGTTTATTTCTTGCTTTCTGAGATTTGACATTCTTCTTCAAATATGGATACTGAGACTAAGGGCAAGGTACCTTGGTATTCTTCTGGCACTTTTCTTGATGGAACTCTACCACTGTTGGCAGCTCACTTTTGTAGTTTAAAAGAGCCACTAGCCAGCTTTCTTGTGTGAATGGGTTTTCATCTAACACACACTGATCTAGCAACAGCAGTTTTATTATGAAAATAGGCTTCTAGGTACTTAGTCAGTTAGAAGTGGATTGGGACCTTTCACTCTTGAGTGTGGTCCATATAGCATATAAAGCAAAAATTGGTTATTTAATTCAAGCAATATAGATGCAGCTATTAGAGTAATTTGATGAATAAGGGCCAAAGTACACTTAATAATGTATTGTTGGCCAGACAGAGTATTCACAGGGAGACTACATGTATATGAAGCATAACTTGGGAAAAGGGAATTTAAAACTTTGCTCCTTCCAGTCCTTATTTTCTAATCAGATTGTTCCCCATCACCTCCAGTGCTGCTTTAAGCTCTAGTAGAGAGAGAACATGAACTCGATACAGGTATTAATTTTGGGGGGCGAGGGTCTCCTCCCAGAGCTTCAGGCAACCCAGGAGATCAAGGTGGGGGGGATTAACTTCTTCTTTTCTAATGTGATCATCTGCCTACTTCTATCCCATAGCTGCTTTTCAGGTCCAGTCATGAACTTCAGTGTTACATAGATTGACCTTAGATCAAGATAGGTTAGTCTGTCTGTAGCAGTAGAAAAGAGTAAGAGTCCAGTAGCACTTAAAGACTAATAACATTTGTGGTAGGTATGAGCTTTTGTAAGTCACTGCTCACTTGTTCAGATAGATTGGCCTTGTTTGCTGTCCTGTTCCTTTGGACAGCTAGATCTGAGAGAAATGTAGCATTTGAGCTCATCTTAGACTGGGGCATGACCCACACAAGAATATGGAAGATGTGGCATCTGTAAGAGTGCAAACACTAATGTTTAAAAGTGTACGGTACTAGCAATATTGATTTCACTACAAAGCCATAGTAAATTTAACTTCTTTTGTCAAGGCAACAGAATACTTCTGCAGTTCTGCTGCTTAGTAAAAAATAAAATCTCCACAGCAGTAGCCTCAGCAGCAGTAGTTTATACATGTATAACTTCCTAATCATGTGTAATCTGCTTCATTCTGCCCAATACATGTTTGCTAAACTGCCTTTGTCGTGCATGTTCTTTATGCAGTTGGTGATAGTCAAGTGTTGTGTCTTAGTACATGTTCTGTCAAAGTAGACTGGCTTATTAGTTTTAGAATGTGAATTATTTTTTAGATACTGTCAGTATTAGCCTACTAGCTTGATATATAGTTTCTTTAATTCAGTGTGCTCTGGGCTTTTTACTAAGAGCCCATTAACTTAGCCTTCATCACATCTGAGCTGGATGAATATTCCGAGTTAGTGTGTTTGATTAAATAAGCAGTACCTAGTAAAAGTAATTGTGGTCACTTGCTTCTGGACCTGAACACAGAGGCATTTGGGATTTTATACATATAATTTGTGTGGGTGCATATGTGTTTTGTGTGTTTGCCTGAAAGTCATGGTGACTTCTGGGGGCTTGGACTTTTTTCAGAGAGGTGGCTTGAGTAGCCTGCCTCTGCATCCCACCTCTAGTATTCCTTGGAGGTTGCCCTTCCAAGTACTGTCCAGTGTTGGCTTAGCATCCAAGGTCTGACAAGATCGGGCTTGCCTGTGCAATCCAGGTCAAAGCGAGGCATTTGGGACTCTTGAGAGAGATGCAGACACTCAGGGTTGGGGTTGGCTTGTCACTAATAAGCAGGTGCATGTTAAAGGTATACCTTTAGATTTTTTTGGTCTTCCTAGATTATTTGTAAGTCTTTGTTCAGATTATTGTGTTTGGAATATAGGATTAAAAGTGGAGGAAAGGGAATTACATAGCTGCCATATTTGGCTTAATGCAACAAATAAAGCTGGAGTGGGAAAATGTCCCTTTTAGATTAATTTGCCATATCTGTGTATTGGTCCTAAGGTTAAACATTGTTTCAAAGATTCTTGCATAAAATCACTTCAGTCTGTCTAAGCTTTCTGATATCTAGAAATCTCTCTCTCGAGATAATGTTGAACTACAAATTGTAGAAATGTTAAAAGGAAATTGTCACATCTGAATTCCATAACTTGCACTCTTCTCCAAGCAAAAAATTGAGCCACCTTCTCCCTTATGTATAGAACCAAACCAAGTTGCTTAGGACTCGAGGAGAATCCTCTATGGCTCTTGTTGCTATTGCTGTTTTATGGAATCATGGGGATTTTAGCTTTAACTCTGTGAATAGCTTTGGTGAAAAATAGTCAAGAACAGCATACTGGTCTGTTCAACATAACATCATAAGAACATAAGAGAAGCCAATGTTGGATCAGGCCAATGGCCTATCCAGTCCAACACTCAACACACAGTGGCCAAAAAACATCCTTGTTCAATGTTGCATACTTGATCACTTTGTAATTTTCATAAGATATCAAGATATTATCTTATTAGCATTCTGACACAGGATTGCAAAAATAATTCATATTTTTCTCCAGCAATTTATTGCATGTGGTAATGCAGTCTCTTATGAAAGCCCAATAAACTATTTCATTTTTCAGGTGCCATAGAGCCCTGTCTTCACACTTATAAGAGCTAGCCCAGCAGAAAACCAAAATAATTCCTTGTTTTATTTAATTCCTGGTTTAATTTAAGATACTGTTTCTGCTGCGGCAAATCTCAAGGCAGTTTACAGTTTAAGTGGAATACAAACTAACAATAAATTGCAATAAGAACAGCAATAAATAAAGCAACAACATTAGTGGAGATCAAAGCCAAACAAATGTTTAAAATTTGGACAAATAACCTGGCATCTGAAATGTAGCAAAAAAGGATGTAGACAGCAATCCCTCAGGAGGGATTTCCATGGCTGGGATATGACCTTAGAAAAGCCTTCTGACCTGGAAAGTAGGGACACCCAGGGCCTTGTATGAAGATCTTAGGGTAATTCTGCATCTGGCATTCACTCCACATTTGCTCAACACTGAGGAAAAGTTGCAGCTCAAAACCACATTCAGAACACCATACTGACTGCAAAGTCAACCCAAACACCCATAAATCTATGCAGAGGATACCATAAAACCCAATGATCAAAGAAAGTGAAAGATGCATGCAATGCAGAGGGGAATTTCTATTCCAAGGTGGGAAAAGTTGATGGGCAGGTTCATACTGGAGCAGCAGGTGGCTCTTTCCGGCATGAGGCATTAAACTGAATTGTGCTAGGAAAGCCGGTAAGGGCTTTATGTATGGGGAAAATATGTTCCCCACAGCCAGTCCCAGTCAATAGCCTGAAAACTGTACCTGTTTCCTGCTTTTCAAAGGAAGCCTCACGTATAATGTGTTAATAGTAATCTAGCCTAAAACCGATACTGTTTGAGGGGAGGGGGAAAATAATGGTAGAATACACTGTATATCATTTTATAGGAAATTTCAGGTACTAGTACCATTTCAGGTTCTAATACCATATTACATGGGTGCAACTTTTAAATGCACTGTAGCTGTGCCTTTTAATTAACAGCTAAGGAAAGCTAATTTTTCCTTGGCCTAGGGAGGCTTGTTTTGTAAATATTTAATAATTTCTGCCTTGGGCAAAATATATTGTTGAACTTAAGTAACACTAGCCTCAAACATATGTGTTAAAGTTTAACTAATTGGAAATCTTCTGCATTGTATTCATATACGGTAGCCAGAATTGCTGGCTAAACAGAGGATAAAGAGTATAGAGTGCCATTTGACAATACTGGACAGAAGAATTTTTTTCTGATAGAAAAGAATCCACATTTAGATCACATTAAGTGGTTGACATTTTTAAAAAAGAAATCACGTGTAAGTGAATTGCTACTAGTCTTTTGAGGTTCCGAAAGCAATTGTTCAAATCTAAATTTCCGTTGTATATCCTGAGACAAATTGCTTTATGACCAGATAGCTTCCAGTATTTGTTCAGCAAAGGAGATGCCTGTGCTCTACTTAGAATGTAGACTGCATTTATGTTATTTTTCATTGTCTTAAATGGAACTCTGAAGCTTCAGTTTGTGTATTGAGGCATTAAATGTCTTCATATTAAAAGAGGTTTGGGATTTTGTGAAGCCAAATTACGCACACAGAAAAGGGAAATCATATTTGCAGAAACAGAATGGCTATACTAAAACTACCTGCTGGAACTTCCACAGATACAGGCTATGTACTAACGTCAGCAACGTATGATCTTGTACAGTGCTATCATTGGTTGAAGCATTGTTTCCTTTCAGAGTTCAGTTTCTCAAATCCCAATCAGAATCAGTGGAATTCTGAACGCAGGTTGGCTGGTGATGCTGGCTAAGGAGTGGGGAGTAGAGTTACTAATAAGCAGGCTTTCGAGAAACAATTCCAGTGTGAGAAATGGTGTTTAGCTTTGCTTTTGTGAGAAATTGTCTACTGTAGCAGTACATACTAGCTATTAATTGAAGTCTGGATCTGATCATTATTATGCACATGCAGAAGAAATCTTTTGTTGAATAACCAGCCGTTCTGGATTAACCCCCAAAGTTTAACATGTTTCTTAGTGATCAGTAGTGGCTTGTGTTCTAACAAACAAAATCAGAGACTTTTTGATTTGAGATTTGACAGCCTAGTGGCTGGGTGGGGGCGAGGGACTGGTTTCTGATGGGAATATAATTTTAGATAATTCAGGAGGTGCTTTAATTCAGAACGTGCTTTAATATAAAATCATGCTGGAAATATTTGTCATCAGACTTTTAAATTTATCTATGCTGATATCAAAGCTAGATACCATTTATTTATTTTAAGCTGGAATTTCTAGGATTCTAACCTTTAGGGGTATGCATTTGTTAGTGTTTGCATAACATTTGTTGTAAGATTAGATTGCTCTTATTGCTTTTTGAAACATGATAATTTCTCTTTTGTAGTTGCCTTATAAAAACAAAAACATTGCCTTTTCTCTGTAGCCTCCCTTTACAGTAATGAACTACATGATGGCATGATTTATGTAAATATTTTACCCACCTTTCTCCAAAGGCTACAGACTGCTAACAACATTCTAATGGAGAAAAATGTTAAATAAAAATATGAATTAGATGTCACAAATCATTAAAATAAAAAATATGAACTATACGTGTTACACACAATGTATGACCAAACCGAGAATTAACAAATCTCTGGCTGAGTCCAAAAATACAAAACAACCACCATTACCAAAAGGCTTTCTCAAACAGGCCTTCCTAAATAGGCCCTCTTAACTTCCTCCAATGACCACATAGGCCCTAGTCTGAACGTAGGCATTTACTGATCTACAAGAGGGCACTGTGGGCAGAAACTGGAAGACAATAATTTGGTATACAGATTCATTTATGGAGTTGCAGTCCTTTTAGATGAATGGGTCCAAGGTCACGAGGCACTTTAAAGGTAAGTACTAGGACACTGAATTGAACTCAGAAGCAAATAGGCAACCAGAAAAGATATGTATGAACAGATACAATATGTTCAAAATAGCTTACCTCATTTAAAAGACAGGCAGCCACTTTCTGCACTAATTGAAGCTTTCAAGTTGTCTTGAAGCTTAGTAATATAAAATGAATGCCAAAGTATTAACCTGAAAGCCTATTCCAAGGTCTGTGCATACTCTATAATCTCTATGCTGTTTAAAACAGTTGCATATGTAATTCTGTAACATACTGCTCTGCTGACGCAGTTGGAGCACACGTGTGGTGATGGCTGCATTGTTGCTGTATGCAGGTGACCCAAAGATTTGTTAAAGCAGCAAATTAAAACTTCAGCCACAGTGCTTTTATGCAGTAAAGGGTCTAAATCATTCTAATATCTCCAGCTTGGGTCTAACAGATGCTAATTAAACATAGGAACTGGTAAATTACAAGTGAGGACCCGCAAGAAACTTGTGGGAGTGGCTATCCCATTCCCCCCACCTCTGCTCCCCCCTCCCCGCTTCCCTTACTTCTCGCACACTCCTCCTTCCTGCCACCCCTTTTCTTATTCTCTCTCACCCCCCATGCCTGTCACTTCCTCTCTGCCTCCACCCCATCACTCTTTCTGCCCATCATTCTTCCTGCCTCCCACCAACTCCCCCCCCCCAGCAGCAGTGGCAGCAGTTGCTTTCCAGGAATCACAGATTGCCCAAATATAGACATCTATTTATTTATTTATTAACTTCGATTTATATCCCGCCTTGCCTGCACAGGCAGGCTCAAGGCAGCGTACAGCAGTTCCTCTTAGGGTTGCCAGCTCCATGTTGGGAAATTCCTTGAGACTTGGGGTTGGAGCCTTAGAGGGATGAGGTTTGAGCTTGGAAGTGATCTCAGCAGGGTATAATACCATAAGCTCCATCCTTCAAAGTGGCCATTTTCTCCAGGGGAATTGATCTCTGTCATCTGGAAGTCAGTTGTAATTCCAGGAGATCTCCATCCCTCACCTGGAGGTTGCAAAGCAGATTCATAGTATGGAAAAAATTAACAAAAGACCAGAAACCTGTGAATATAACAAAATTATAAAAATAGTATGTGAACCCTTAATAAATGTTATGAATGAAGAATATTATGCTAAATTGGTGTCAGTCCAATTTTTGAAGACACCTCAAAGTCCTAACAAAATTCTACCTGAAGCAGTCCTTCCCAGTGAAACAATTAAGTCCAGTGTTGATGGAGCCAAAGCAATCCTTCCACAGCAAGATGGGGATCTAAACCTGGGTCCTGGGTCTTGTAAATCCTACTCTGAAGCTCTGACATACTACACTGGCTTTCATAGGGTGGCTGCTGTTGAACAGTAGTAAGCAGCCAGGCCTAGTTGAATCATGCAAGTCAGGTGGTATCAAGGCACCTAGAGGGTGCTGCTAGGCCTAGGTTTGCCAGCCTCCAGGTGGGACCTGGAGATCCCCCAGAATTACAACTGAACTCCATACAACAGAGATCTGTCCCCCTGGAGAAAATGGGTGGACTCTGTGACATCGTATCCAGCTGAGGCCTCTCCCCTCCCCAAACTCTGCACTCCTCAGACTTCACCACAGAATCTCCAGGGATTGCCCAACGTGGAGCAGGCAATCCTACTCCCAGGCCTGGCTCCAAACCCTCTGCTATTTAGCCATTCATACTGCAGGGGGAATCCTCCTCATTCTCCCTCTGAGGCGGAGGACATCTTGGGTGATTTCCACCATCCTATCTACTCCTTAGAGTTTCTTCGGCCTCCTCCAGAAAGATTCATCATTTCCCCGCTGCGCAGAGATCCCAAGAAACAGTCCATAATGTTCACCACCTTACAACATCTCTTGGATATCCGGGCTTGGAGCAGATTTCTGAAGACCAATGGGGTCAAAGAGTCTACTCCATATTTTTTACCGTGCCCAAGAAAAATGGCAATTGGAGGGTCATTCTGGATCTGAAATTTGTAAACAAATTCATAAAGTTGAGACATTTCCACATGGAAACCCACAAGTCCATCACGGAGGTATTACAACCAGGAGAATACCTTGCGTCCTTGGATCTCATGGAAGCATATCTCCACGTCCCCATAGTACCACTTCACAGAAAGTTCCTGAGGTTCTGCGTTGGAAACCCCTCCACATACAGTTCAGAGCAATACCATTTGGACTCACAACTGCACCACAGGTCTTCACAAAGATGTTAGTCAACCTGATAGCTCATCTCAGGAAGAAAGGTATACACATCCATCCATACCAGACGATCTTCTAATTCAGTGCGCTTCCAAACAGAAGTCTGTATGGGATGTTCAGGAAACGATCCAGTATCTTCAATCTCACGGTTTCCTGATCAACCAGGCCAAGAGCTCATTGAACCCGGTTCAGAGTCTGGAACATCTGGGGATGTTAATAGACACCAAACTTACATCTCTCTTCTTGCCAGAAGACAAGATCTTGAAAACCAAACAGGCAGTGAGACTTATCATAGAGTGTCCATCCTCGTCTCTCCTCACTCTAGCCAAGGTAATGGGGCTCCTGATTTCCAATCTAGATGCACTCCAGTGGGGCAGACTGTACACGAGATCTCTACAAATTTTTCTCCGTCCATACCAAATGCAAATTATGGAGAAGCAGGACATCCTTCTTCAGGTACCTCTATCCCTGAGACAGTCCCTTCGCTGGTGGTGAAGGACTCCAACCTTCGACAAGGGAAGACATTTTCCTGTGAAGTTGAGCTGCAACTGTTTGAAAGATGCCAGTCTCCTAGATTTGGAGGGGCAACCCTGAACGAGAGTCCAGCACAAGGACGCTGGTCTCGCAGGGAGTTCCTTCTACCCATCAACATCTTGGAGCTCAGAGCTATCCAACTGGCTCTCGTTCGCTTCAGCTACAGAGTTCAGAACCAACATGTGCTGGTCCGCATAGACAATGTGTCAGCCAAATCCTGTCTAAACAAATGGGGGATCCAGGTCATCCTTCCTTCACAAGGAAGCGCTATTACTCCTAACCTGGGCAGAGAAGAATCTAGCCTCCATTACAGCCAAGCATATCAGGGGTCTGGACAACATCAAGGCAGATTGGCTCAGCAGACTTCACCTGGATTCTTTGACATTTCAGGACTCCAACAGTGGATCTGTTTGCCTCGAGTCAGAACAACCAGCTGCCCAGATTCTTCTCCAGGTTCCAACACAATGAGGCGGAAGCTACAGATGCCCTGACAGCTCATTGGCCCAGGGGGCTGCTATACGCCTTCTCACTCATTCCCATCTTATCAAAGGTCTTGAGACGGATAAAACAGCAGAAGGCCACAGTTATCCTGGTGGCTTCATGGTAGCCTCGATGTCCTTGGTTTTCAACTCTTCAACAGATGTCCAAGACTCCTCCACTTCGACTTCCAGTTTCTCCAGACATGATCATCCAGGGACCAGTCTGGCACTTGGAACCAGAGCATCTAATGCTGACCGTGTGGAACTTGAACGGTTGTTTTATTTGAAACGTGGCTATTCTAAGGCTGTGACTGATACGATCCTGGCTTCCAGAAAGGACACCACTATCAGAATATATAATACTACGTGGAAGGCCTTTCACCAATGGTGTGGATGAAAGTCCATTAACGCCTCCCAGCCTCCACTACACTACATTCTCGAGTTCCTGAACGACGGTCTTGCATCAGGTCTGAAGTCGGCAACTCTTCAAAAGCAAGTCTCCGCCCTGAGCTCCATACTTCCTCGCTTTAAGGGGAGTTCCTTATCCTTACACCCTCACGTACGCAGATTCTTGAGAGGAGCCATGTTGCGCAGCCCTCCAATGGTACACAGGTTCCCTACCTGGAAGCTTCATACTGTTCTTTCTGCTCTCACCAAGGCTCCGTTTGAACCTATACAGGACATCCCTCTGAAATGGCTGTGCATGAAGACAATATTGCAACTACATCTGCCAGATGCATATCAGAGCTTGGAGCACTCTCAGTAGGCCTGGGATTGTGTGTCTTCCATAAGGACTTAGTAGTTCTGCATACAGATCCAACATTTATCCCGAAAGAAGTTTCAAAATTTCATAGATCTCAAAAGATATATATTACCTTCATTCTGCCCAGATCCTAAGTACCCTAGAGAGAGGGCTTGGTACACCTTAGATGTTCGCAGGTCCCTTAAAGCCTACCTGATTTGAACCGCCAATCTCAGGAAAACTGAGGCAATGTTCATTAACATCTCGCCACCAAATATGGGCCACAAGATGTCTTAAGTTTGCTGTCAGTGCCACGATAAAGTCTTGCATAACAGATGCCTACAAATCCTTTAATCTGGAAGTCCCCTTTGGGATTACAGCTCATTCAGTCAGAAGTGCATCTAGTAATGCAGACTTGGCCAAGAATGCCTCCATTGAAGAAGTCTGTCGAGCGGCCACCTGGTCCTCCATGTCCACCTTCGTTCGACATTACAAACTGAACATCTATGCTTCAGCAGATGCAGCCTTTGGAAGGAGAGTTCTACAACACATCAAAAGAGAGGAGAGTTCTCTCCCACCCAGGGCATACGGTACTGGTTTGTAAGTACCCAAGATGTCCTCTGCCTCAGAGGGAGAACGACCCTTGGCACTTACTGTGAGGGGTCCTTCTGCTCTGAGGAAAGGAGGACATCTTGTCCCACCCGAGGCTTCTCTCTCTCCTAACCTTGACTGAACTCTCTGGTTGTGTTTTTTCCTTGGCTTCTCTTCTGAGGTTTTCCCTTCTAAATGTATATAGTTTTTTCTTGGGAATTCATGATGCTTATGTATCTTTCCTAGGTCTCATTTCTAATTCTACCATGTTTGCAGTTTTTTATAATGTTCAGTATTAGGTAAGGGTGTCATCCAGTACTGCTGCTGGGAGTCACCTTAACTGAAGAAATGGGCATTCCCAATCCACACAGGAAGAGGAAGAAAGAATATGGTCCTGCCTCTCCCTGATAGGATGTTGGGAATCACCCAAGATATCATCCTTTCCTCAGAGTAGAAGGACCCCTCATAGTAAGTGCCAAGGGTCAATCCCAGAAACAATCCTGCTTTTTGCTTCCTCTCTGTCTCTGTTTCTCTGTCTCTAGTTAGCCAGTCTGTTTCTCACTGTTGATGCGGTGGGGCTTGGAGCAGATCCCTGCAGCGGCCATTTCAAAAGGGGGAATTCAACCCTCCCCAAAGTGGGTTTTTTTAACTTTTTTGGTTTTTCTGGAGACCAACAGAGTCCCCTGAGTCAGTAGAAAAACCTGTTAGTGGAGAGTGTGCCCCCTATCTGTGGAAATAAGTATCTGCACACAGAGAGAACTGTTGAGAATTAGATATAGATATTAGCTGTACAAGTGATATCAAAGGGTCTAGTAAATGTAAGGATCCAGTGCCCTGTCTTGAGGCATAATTCATGTGACTGCTCCATCTTCCCATGAATAGTACCACTGACTTCCAGGGATCTCTTTTAGTGCTGAAAAATACCCCATCCACAGTTAGTCCCAATCTCTTCCACAAGACATGTCAAAGTATTGTTCTTTTTCTTGGGGTAAGTACACATTTTCCTTGCTTTTGCAGATTATACTTTGATAAAAAGACACTGACTGGGGATAATAAAAGCATACATTTATAATGTCTGGTCAAATGTCTGTCTAGAAGGGTCTTGGTATGTAGATTTAGCTTCCTTTTGCCCCTCAGAGACAGGAAGACCTTCCACACAGCAGAATATAAGCCCCTTTTCAAAAGGCAGGAATATCCCAGCAATTAGTAAAAGAAAACCAATAAATGAGGAAAGAATCAAAGGACTATTGTGTAAAATGTCATTTCTGTAGGTGCAGTCTACTCGCCTTCCTTTCTGTGACAGAGAGGCAGGTTTAGGCAAGTCTTCAAGGTAAAGATGTGTCTAGGGAGACTTCTTTAGCATCAGCATCACAGGAACTAGGAAGGGAGATTTCCATCCCTGCATGTACCTTGTTTCCATTATACCAGTTCAGTAGAGAGAAGACTGGGAGAGTATTGCAGATGGGGTTATGTCTCTGGGACTCCTCTCGCACTATGGAGAACTGCTGGTGTCTCTTTCCCCATCAAATTCTGTATAAATACCGTATTTTTCGCTCCATAAGATGCAATTTCCCCCCCAAAAAAAGTGTGTGGGGGGGAGTGTGCACATCTTATGGAGCGAATACTGCAAAAAAGAGTATTCGCTCCATAAGCCCCAGCTCCGTCCCAGCCCCATTGCCAGCTTTCCTGAGTGCGCTGCAGTAGCAGCGTGCCCAGGAAAGCCAAGGAAGGGGTGGGGGTTACCCCCACCCCTTCCCTCGGAGTGCCGGCTTCACGGGGGGCGGGGCAGGGGGCAGTTTGGTCAGGTGCATCTTATGGTCAGGTGTGTCTTATGGAGCGCCCAGGAAAGCCAAGGAAGGGGTGGGGGTTACCCCCACCCCTTCCCTCGGAGTGCCGGCTTCACGGGGGGGCAGGGCGGGGGGCGGTTTGGTCAGGTGCGTCTTATGGTCAGGTGTGTCTTATGGAGCGAAAAATACGGTAATTTGTCTCTTTAATATTTAAAAATAATATTATCCACCATATACTAGACCTGGATTAGTTTAGGACTCAATCTTTAAGACTAGAACTCTGGTGGTAGTTGGTATAAATTAAAGGTTGGGTTTAGCTTTTATCTAAAAGCTTTGAGAATACTTTCATCAAAAAGGAAAAATGTCAAATGAAGACTGTGGGGAAGATTTCAAAATTTAAATATCAAGTTGCATATTCTGTAGTTACATGTTTTATTGCTTTGGTCTTGGATAGCAATAACTTGAAAAATAAAGCTTCAGGCTCAAAATCAGCCTCCCTCGTGCTTTTCAACCCAGACTGATATGTTATGAGGTTTCCTTATCATCCCCCTACCATGGTGGGGGCGGGGAGGTCGGTATAGTTGATTCTGAACTTGAAAAACTATTTGGGGGGGGGGGACAGCTTCTCCACAATTGCCTTTTCTCTTCTCAGACTTGATAGCTGCCTTGTGAAACAAAATAAAAAGGAGAAGGGAAAATGATAGAACTCCAGTGTAATGTGTAGTTTATATAGGCTCAATATATTAGTGATCTATTTGACAAAATAGTGATGGTGATTTACCAAAATTTTCATTAGTGGGTATTTTTTTTTCTAGAGATGCAATCAATGCCTCCCAGTTTGTCTTCTCAACAGTTTCCCACTGTGGATCACAATATATTGTTGCGCAGTCTGGAACACTTGATAGATGCATTGGCTGACACTGAGCCTGCTATTTGGGGGGGGGGGGGCTAGGAATCAAATAAATGAATTGCTTTTTACATTCTTTTTGCCGGAATAATCCCCCAAAGTGGCTAAGAGATCTGCTCTACCCCATATGATGTGGAGAAGGGTTTTTTGAACCTTGGTGACATCAGCATATTTATGATGCCCTGGTCTATATATATTTTTAGCAATTGCAGCGGTTGTTTTGAATTAGAGTTCAGAAGTTGTGATTAGATAGAAGATTGCTGAGGGTGAATCCAGACAACCATGGTGGGAGTGCTGGTTCGGAGACTCAAAGAAATGTGCAGTCTACTTAATGCTGGTGGTGTCAGAGCCAAGTATACAGATCCATGGCAGCTGAAAAGGAGATAGCAACAGTGACCCAGGAGTGCTTTATATCTGCTACATCTTACATGATAGTTATATTCCCTTATGGATAGTCAAGACTTGACAAGAGTTACCAACACCTTAGTAATATTTCAGATTTACTTCTGCAGTGTGTTCTTTATGGGCTGTTCTTGATGACTGAAAAGCTAATGCAGAATGCTGCATTAGGGATGGGAGCGAGAACATCATTCAGCTGGTTCTGAGCCAACAGTATGAGCTTCTGGACACAATTTAAAATGGTCATTCTTGCTTTTAAGGCCTTGCCCAACATGGGATGGATTTACTTTGGAATACCATGTCCCATATGAGCCCACTTGTTTTGTTTTTAAAAATGTTTATTATGACCCTGCTCCAAGGACCCTCAAGAAGTTAAATGGTCGATAATAAAGAGTAGTGCTTTTTCAGAGGTTGCCCTGGTTTGGTGGTTTAATCTTCCTCAAGATATTATCTGTGAGCCTCCCTCCCAACCATTAAATGTCTTATGTAAATTTCTTCTGTTTTAAAGGTATTTGGTCTTTATTATGATATGATGTGTTCTTCACACTTCTTTATTTATCCTAGTTTAAAATTAGATCAAAACATAAATTTCACCCCAAAATAACAAAACATACAGTTTAAAAAGGCTGTAACACAAAGGTTCTGGTCTGGTGTGCCTGTCCAAATCAAACACAGCAGGCAAGGTTTCTTATTAGTAACAGGAGAAAAATGTATTCAAATAAACAGAGAAGCCAGCACAACAGCCAAGCAATTCACAGACTGAGGGAAAACACTGCCTTTATGTAATATTATATCTGTCAATCATTCCTGAGCAGCCGTAATACACAGTTTCCTTATATAGCAAGCATTTGAGCAGGAAACCAGTTACTATAGACAACATGCAAATGAGAAGCCTTTTCCTACCAATCCTATAAGGCCTTTTTGTGCATCTAGACTGGAGGTGTCAAACATGCGGCCTGGGGGCCAGATGAGGCCCCCGGAGGGCTTCTGTCAGGCCCGCAGTCAAACTGGCTGTCTTCTGCTCCTTCTTCCAGTTCTGCTGCTGCTGTGTCATTGTAGGTTTACAGCTTACAGATACACACCTGAACTGCACACTCAAGATTGCAACAGCACAGACATTTTGATGCAGTACTTCAAAGCAAGAGGAGTCAGTTATCAGACACAGCTAAATAAACAAAATATTGCAAGAGTGCTAATGTTTTAAGCATGTTTTTATTTTAAGTTTTAAAAACCCCTTTGTGTTGTGTCCTTTATAAAGTTTACAAGTGGAGACCCGCAAGAAATTTGCAGGATGGTCATCCCATTCCTCACACCTTTGCTTCCTCCCCTCTACCCTTACCTATCTCACACTCTTTCTCCCTTCTGGGGGTGGAGCCATAGACTCAACCCTCCAAAGCAGCCATTTTATCCAGGGGAACTGATCTCTGTCACCCAGACAACAGTTGTAATTATGGGTGATCTCCAGCCCTCACCCAGAGGCTGGTAATGGTAGTTCTCATGGAGGAAATGGCTGGTTTGGAGGGTGGAGTTTATGGCATTATACTGGTCTGAAGTTCCTCCCCTCCTCAAACCCCACCCTCCCCAGGATCCACCCCTCAAATGTCCAGGAGTTTCCCAATCTGGAGTTGGCAACCCTATTTTCTTCCCACCCAACAGCCAACCTACCTTTGTCTGCCTTTATCTGTCTTCAGCTTTTCGTCTCCACCCCTCTCCCTCACAGCTTCTACCAAGGAAAATTATAGTCATTCTCCACAGTGGGGACCAAAGCAGCTTACATTATTCTCACCTCATTTTTATCTGCACAACAACCCTGTGAGGTTGGTTAGGCTGAAAGTATGTGACTGGTCCAAAATCACCCAGTCAGCTTCCACCGCAATATGGGGATCTGAACCTGGGTCTTGCAGACCCTACTCTGAAGCTCTAACTGCTGCACCACTGCTGGCTTTCATAGTGTGGCTGCTGAACAGCAGCAAGCAGCCAGGCCAAGTTGAGTCATGCAAATTAGGTGGTATCAAGTCACCCAGAGGGTGCTGCCTAGGGATGCCAGCCTCCAGGTGGGATCTGGGAATCCCCTGGAATTACTGCTCAGCTCCAGACTACTGAGATAACTTCCCCTGGAGAAAATGGATGCTTTGGAGGGTAGACTCTAGGGCATTGTACCCCACTGAGGTCCCTGTCCTCCCCAGGCTCCATCCCCAAATCTCCAGGAGTTTCCAGACCTGGAGCTGGCAACCCCACTACCCCCATCCCATGCAAGTGCCCATGGGGGGACCTGGCAACCCTAGACTGGGGCCTGGAGTGCCCATGGGGGGACCTAGGGTTGGCAACCTCCAAGTGGGGCCTGGAGAGTGAACTCTAGACAACATTTTCCCTGGAGAAAATGGCTGCTTTGGAGGGTGGATTCTGTGGCATGATATCCAGTTGAGGCCTCTCCCTTCCCTAAATCCTGCCCTCCTTACACTCCACCACAAAACCTCTAGGAATCCCCCAGCCTGGCCCCAAGGCTCCCTCCCTCCCTCCAAGGCCTAAAGAGGCCTGGAAAGGGCCCTTCCCCCACTCTTTTACTGACAGAGTCAGTTGGAAGCCTCTCCCCCCCAAAAAAAATTCTAATCTCTCACCATTGATGCCTGGAGTTAGGTCCCTGCAGAGGCCATTTCAAAAGGTTTTGGGGGGGATTCAACCATTCCTGAAGGGATTTTTTCACTTTTTGGATTTTTCTACAAACCCAGGAAGTCTACTGACTATGTAGGAAAAGCTGTTGGGAGAGAATGTGCCCCCTGTTAGTGGGAATAGGTATCCGCACATTTTGGCAATTAATATAAGGATATCTCCGCTACCTGGCATTACATTCTATGATGCACATGGCCTGGCCCAACAAGGTCTCATTTATGGCAGATCTGGCCCTCAAAACAAATGAGTTCGACATCCCTGTTCTAGACTAACCTCTTGCTCAGTGCAGGAAAGCAAAAGCTAGAGCACCCCACTCCCCCACACCAGTATCGTAAAATCTTAAAAGTAACAGCACAACTTGACCTAGCTTTTGCTGCTTTCAAGAGCAGGAATGAAATTCCCAAGTGCCACTGAGGCTAGTTGTATTAATAATAAATATAGACATCAAACATTAGCTCCCAAGGAACAAGTTATAATTGTTTATTGTATTCACCTTTTTGATAAAAGTTTCTGTATAAAGGAAAATGGAAAGAGATGTAATCAACTAAACAACAAAAATATTATGAAATTGCCACTGGTCAATAAACATAAAACAAAATGTATTTGGATGCTTTGAAATTTAAGTATTTTAATATTTATAGGAAATTGATGTCGTGAAGTTCCTTAAGGATATAAATGTTTTAAATAGGGGCACAATCCAGCTACCAGTGCACAAGCCAGGTATCCAGTGCTCCTTCTAAGCTGTGGTCTCTTGTGAGCAAAAATTCTACTTTGTGATCTACTGGCATTAACGTTGTGAGCAAGCGATTTGGTTACTGCATAAATTAGTTTGCTCTGAAGCCATCCTTCCTGAGCAAAGATAAAAATCTGTGAGCCAGAGGCTAAACATTATGAGCTAGCTCACAGTGACTTGGCTTAGAGGGAATGCTGCAGGTATCTATGGTGTGCAAGCTAGATGGGGTGCAGAACTGGGAGGTTAGGCCATTCTAACTTCTTTCTTGTAACACAGCAACTGCAACCACATGCAGCCTGGGCCAAGTCTTCTTATCCTGCTACCTTGCTTGTGCGCTCAGTTGAATCCCAGCATGGTTAATTCCAAGGGGTAGTGTTGAAGAACATTGCTTAACACTTGCGGATCCGTATCACCTCAAATCCACTTATTAAAGTGACCTAGTTCTGTGACAAAGATACCAAGCAGTGCATGGATTCTCTCCACTGAGTTCTCTATGAATTGCAGGGAACTCAAGAATGGCCTCTTAAGCACCTGAAAGTCTTAGATAAGGGGTGAGGACAGTTCTTGTGTTGCACTGTAATTCGGAGCAGACACTAGAGGTGATAACGAATTCTATGCTAACTTTGAATTATAAGTAGTATAGAAATTTCAGGATGAAATTGCATAATTCAGAACCATTGTGTTTGAGTATGCTATTGCTTTTCCAAGTTTGTTTTTACAATTATAAGGCCTATTAATTGCTTTGAGAATAAGCTTCATGAAATCTATGAAGTCTGTGGTCTACAAGTTCTTATCCCTGCTCTCTAACTAAATTTCCTTAAGGCCTTGAGTAGTGCAGGTTTTTGCATGGAATCCCATATCAATTCTTGTTAGCATCTGAGATGGTGACTTGCTGACGTTCGTAACCAGTTCAGTGCTTCTCACTGATAACCCATTTTGGTATGTTACCATTTATTCCTTCCATTAAGTGGCTTTCAGAGCTTTCTCTGGCAAAGCACCAAGTGCGCCATTGTTCAATGCAGTCAACAGAACTTAATCTGAAAAAAGATCAACTAAGAGGCAAGGCTGAGCAGCACTCCATTGTAGGAGAAAACGTTTCATGAAAGCTGTACAACAATAGAGGATAGGATAAAATATGTGGGACTAGAGGACTCAAAATCCCACATAAGCAACCAGAATCCCCTGACACGGGAGGGTCCCCGCTGTCCTCCTCAATCTGAAATAGAAGGAATCCTTCTCACAGTCAGCTGGAGCACAGGCCATGCTTTCTGCCTGTCACTGTGTAGCATTGCTCCTAGTGGCTGGTTTACTTCACCTTTCAGCAGCCCTATGTCTTCCAGTGTTGTGGCAGCCTTTAACACTGCTGTTGGCGATGCAGGCAGCATAGCCACAGTGTTTCAGGTGGTGTGTTGTTCACATGGAGGATGAGAGGGAAGAACAAATGCACAGGTCACTTTTTAAAAAAAGAAACAGATAATGGGAAAAAACACTAAAGACACACCAGGGGAAGGTAACAAGACGTAGGGACTCTGTAAAGGAAAAGAAAAACGAAAGGCATTTGGAGCTCTTCTGAAGTCCTGTATTTGCAGAGGAGGCAGGAAAAAAACTGAAGGATACTCTCTCTCCTCAGGACCCGAAACAATGACCCAATATCCTACCTCCAGGTATTAAGGGAAGGGAAGTACCTAAGCTATCAGGATGTTTTCTTCTCAAATGAGAAGGATTTTTAAAAAATGTTAACCTGACAAAGAGTCTTATTTATTCCGTAGGTATACAAATAACTTTCTTACAGGAAGTTTGCACTGCACAATCCTATGTACAGTTACCCCAGTCTACACTCATTGAAATCAACTCTGCATAGATTTGTACTAAAAGGGCATAGGAACACATGGTTTAAAGGATGCTCTCTCACTACCTTGGAGCTGCGGTGGCTCAAGTGGTTAAGACGCTGAACTGCAGGCTGTGGAAGGTCAGTAGTTCAGCAGTTCGAGACCCGAGAGTGCCGCATGACGGGGTGAGCTCCCATCTCTAGTTCCAGCTCCTGCCAACCTAGCAGTTCGAAAGCAAGAAATTGCAAGTAGATAAATAGGTACCACTTCGGTGGGAAGGTAACAGCGTTCCGTGCGCCTTGGTGTTTAGTCATGCCGGCCACATGACCACGGAAACGTCTTCGGACAGCGCTGGCTCTTCGGCTTTGAAACGGAGATGAGCACCGCAACCCTAGAGTCGGATTCGACTGGCTTTCGAGCAAGGGAACTTTTACCTTTACCTCTCACTACCTTAGCTTCATAGTAATTTATGGTTTTGATCTGTTATAAAGGAGACATTCAGGTCTCCCAAGAAATTGCGATTATATCACAGGGTTATGCTTGCCTCTCTCTGCAGGAATTTCTTCCCTGTCACACATATTTTGGTTTCATAGATGAAAATCTGGGTATAGACTTAAGAAACAATATTTTGTTACTTGGCATTAGCATTCCATCCTTTTTACTTCACAGAAGCTCTAATACTGTTCCAGCACAGATCCAGGACATATGATTGCTGGAGTGGTTATTATGAACTATAAATGTGATTTTTTTCCTTCTTGAAAATACAGTATAGCATGGCTTGCTGCAGTGGTTACAGAGGGGGGGATTTGTTGATTTGTGGGTGCTTTTGTAAACATAGCCTTGGATTAATTTTCTCTATAACATAAATGTGTAATGTATCATGTAATCTATATATCTAATTCTCAACATGGTCCACATGTACGGATACTTATTTCTGCAGATCAGGGGCACATAGAGGAAAAAGATATTATCCTGCACATGTGTGCTGCTCCCCAGGCGTGCAGAAAAATATAAGAACTTTAAAAAACATAATGGGGAGGTTACAAACAGCCAAAGTAGAAAAGCATTCACTGTACCTCCACAGAGAACATACTAAACCAGGAGAACATGCTGGAGAGCCCTAGTGAGGCTGCTGCCACCACTGCTGCTGCCATTTAGAATGCCAGAAGAAGTAGTTGCAGCTGTGAGGACAACCACACGGCCATAACCACCCAGCCAATGCTCTACCTGCAGGACACCCTGGGAGTCACCACTCACTTCACCCACTCCACTGACTGACACTTGCCAACCTTCACCTTGCCCGCGGAGGGAAGGAGGCATCTCAGCCAAGCTGGGCTGTGCCCTGTCCCCTTGACTGGTGCCTGAGGCAACCAAGCTGCGCTCCTCCAGCTCTCCGCCTGCCACCCTCCCCAGCTTTCTCCCCCCGCCACCCTCCCCTGCTGCCAGCTGTCGCCCCCCACACTGCTCCTGTCACCACTGCTCCTCTAGTTCTTGCTGCCACCAGCTCTTTCTCTGCTGTGGGCCAAGATGCAGCTCTTGCCACTGCTGCTCAGCCTGGGCCTGCTCCTCCGGGCCCTTGGTGGGAAGCAGCCACAGTACTACAGCAATGACAGGGAGCACTGGCCAGACTTTGACTGCAAGGTTCTGCTGGGGGGTCAGGTGGGCTGGACCAGCCAGAGGGGGCAGGAGGGGAGAGAAATGGAAAGCTGCCAAGGAGCACTTAGACTCCCTGGGGGGAAGCAAAATGCCCCTCCCTGTGAGTTTCTCCCTTCCTGAACAGGGCAACCACCTCCCCCACTCCCCAACGGCACCTCTGAACTTAGTTTCCAACACAGCAGTGTCCTCCTCCTGTGACTTCTCCAGAAGTTTGCACTTCCTTCTCAGCCGCTGAATTTTCTTCCACCCTTCCTCCTCTGCTCTCCCCCCCCCCCAGCGGGGACTTCCAATAAACTTGCAGAGAGAGTGCATTCCTTCTCCGTCTTTGCTTCCTTCCCCCTCTCCTTTCTGTCAACCCACTCCCATCCTTTCTGCCCCCATCCGTTCTTTGTCAATCTACTCCTCCTTCTCTGATAACATACCCCCATTTCCTCCTTTCTCCAATTCCTTTTATCTGTCAACTTATCTCCTATTTTGCTGCTTTTCCCCACCTCCGTTATCTGTCAGTCTATCCCCATCTCTTTGGCCTCCTCCTTTTCTTTGTAACTCTGCCCAACCCTTGCCACTCTGCCTACCTACTACTCACACTTGGCACTTCACTGATCCCCATCTTTGCAGCTCTCCCCAACTACCCCCCTATTCTTGGCATTCCACTCACCCCCCAACCTTGCTGCTCTCCCCACCTGCCCTTGGCACTCCAGTAACCTTACCTTTGCAGCTCTCCCTATCTACCCCCCATCCTCAGCATTCACTCACCCCCACCTTTGGCACTCCCCTCCCTCCCTCCCAACCTTGCTGCTCTCCCCACCTCCCTACCCATTGAGATAGCTCTGCCTTTAAATAGCTGTAAGTCTGCTGGATCATAGAAGCTAAGCAGGGTTTGCCTTTGTTAAGTACTTGGATGGGAGACCACAAAGGGTTGTTATGTGACAGTCAATGGCAAGCAAGCTCTGTTAGTCTCTTGCCTAGGAAACCCACAGGTTTCCATAAGTTGCCTGTGACTTGACAGCACTTCCCACTAGTAATGATTGGAGAATAAAATTAGGATCTGGAGGACCTAGGTTTACATTCCCACTCTGCCAAGAAAACCCCCCTAAGCATAACATACAGAGAACTTAATGGAACTCACTACAACAAGTTTGGCAATAGAGGCCAACTTCTTAGATGGCTTGAGAAGGAAGGACTTCTTCACACTACTTTAAGAACTTGCTCATACCCTACCATGGTCCCTACTCTGTCTCATGACAAGGAGTATATATATTTAGTCACTGTCACCGGACAGCAGTGTTGGAGGAATGGCGGCAAGGCTCCAGTTTTTTACTGCTTCTGACAGGATTGAGGCTTTGGTCACCTTGCACCTTCCCTGAGCTGAGGGGACAAACAGAAAGAAGGAATAACACTGTCTGTAGGGGAGACTGACAGTACACACAACCTGCACTGCAGTTACAAGTTAAACCAAGCCACAAAACATTATGCAACATTTTGTTGAAGGTCCCTCTTGTAGTCTGTATAATGTAGATGGGAACCTGGCCACCCTACGGTCAGGACAGGAACTTGGGCTATTCACTCTTTATAAAAATGTCTTCATCTGGATGTACAAGCATGTTGCAGCTGCTCAGAAAAGTCTGGATTTGATTTTCAGACACTTAAAAAGAAGTCAATTTTAAAAACTGTTGCTAAAACTCAATATGCTGTTTTCTGCCAGCCATGTTCTGTTCCCTCCTTTCCTGCTCAATTTAGAGTGGTCAAGCAGTGCCTGGGAAGTGGCAGGGGAGCTGTTGGCAAGGATATGCGAGATGTGATGCCAGTTGCAGTACTACATCACTTATGATTTTTTTTAAAAAAAAACACAAAATGACATAGGAAGCTCTAGGAATTGCTGGGAACTTTGTGGTAAAACTAGAGCCTCTCTATGTCATTTCCAGATTTTTACCAGAACTTGACGTGGCACCATAGGCAACACTGGGGGCTTAAAAAAAAATTCTGAGCAGCTGGCAATGGGAACAGGCCTAATGGGACTCTTAGTTCAGTTGTTGTATTGTGAGTAAAGGCAGTGCTGTGACTGGCAACAGACTGCACAATCCCTTTGCATGCCCAGTACTGTGTGTGTGTGTGTATGTGTGTGTGTAATATAAGAGTTGGCCAGTCCCAGAACTGACTTTTTGTGGGGGGAGGACTTCTGTTTTATGCATACAGTTCTGATTTAATTTGCATTCCAGAAGCAAGGAAAACTCTAGTTGGTTTTACTGGTGTGTTGACATTGGCCCTGAGGGCCATTTGCACCTGTGTATTTTGAGTAGAACCCTCCAAAAACCCTGTATCCTGAAATCTGACTTCTCCGTACCGCAGAATGAATGCTGCTAACTGAATCTAATGTTTGATCAGCAGCCCAGTGTGTGAATGTCTAGGTCAAAGTTCAGGATCATTTAAATTGGCTTGATCCAGCATTTGCTGGTTACTCAGGAGAACACTTTGCTGTATTGAATAGCATTTGAAACTTAAGTTAGTGCATCATTTGAACTTTAATGTGGCAGGCATGTTGGAAGCAAATAAATTTTAGCAGATGATTAATCTGTCATGTATGCTAGAGATAAAAATGTGAATGAAGTTGCTCCTCTGTCACCTGAGCTACTGGATGAAAGGGAAAATGTTTCACTTACGCTTTCTCCAACTAATGTCCTCACCTTTGTTCACTGGAAGTACCAGAAGGGTCCTTCTAGTCTTTTGGCAATCATCATCTTTACAAGGACTGTTACGTATTGTGCCTAGTATGGTAGTTTGCTGCATTCTGATTTCTTCCACTGTGATATTGCCCTTTCGAAGAAACATTGGTGCTGTACCACTTTGCTAGCAACAGCAATGAGGAGAAACCCAGACCTGCAGATTGGAGTCCCTTACTCTGCTGACCTACACTTGGCTTTGAATCCAGTTCCCTCAGTCCTTTGCTTGGCCATTTCTGTGTAATAGGTCTTTTCCAATTTTCCTGCTTTTGAATACAAAAAACTGCCTTGTACAAAGTTACACAGACCATTGGTTCATCAAAGCCAGTGCTGTGTACTCTGTCTGGCAATCCTTTTCATCATGTTTACCTGATCTCATTTTTCCTACTGGCAAAGCCAAGTATTGAACTTGAGACCATCATGCATGCTTTACCACTGAACTATGCCCCCCCCCCAAATTCTCAAAGGTGCAAGCTGCAAATGTCCAGAATAGGGTTTCCAGCCTCCAGAGATCCTGCCTGGAGATCTCCTGCTATTACAACTCATCTCCAGTCGACAGATCAGTTCACCTGGAGAAAGCGACCACTTTTGAAGTTGGACTGTATGGCTATGCCCCAAACCCTGCCCTCCTTGGGCTCCACCTCCAAAATCTCAGGTATTTCCCAGCCCAGATCTGGCAACCCTAGCCAGACCCAGCATACTGACTCAGCCATAAGAGGAAGACAACACAACATCTTTCCTTACACTGGATTTCTTTCTGGCTGACAGTGGCACTGCTTGCAGAGTCCCTAGTACTAGTAGGAAGGTTGACTTGTGGACCAAGTTGTGGGTGTGTCATGGCTTTAAAATTTTTTGCATTTGTGTATTCTTATGATTGGGTCACAGAGGACATGCACCTCCACACAGAAGCCTCCAGCTAATTATAACAGCATTGAGCTCTGAAACCAGAGAACCCTGTTCTAGCTCTTCCTCCAGTATCTAAGATGCAACAAATGACATTCAGAATTGCAGAAAGGAGAGAGAAGGAATTCAGGCACTGCCAGAAAGACTAGGATAAGTAAGTGGTGGAGGCTGACAGAAGGCTTTCTTATTGTATCAATCATTGGAGCAGAAGCTTCTGGACATATTGAGGTGGTGCAGGGATATTAACCAGCACTAATGAAATATGGTGAGGTTTAAGCATCCACCTCTACATGGGGTAGTTGCATCGCTTATAGCAGGGGTGGCCAAACTTGCTTAACATAAGAGCCACATGGAATAAATGTCAGATGTTTGAGAGCCACAAGACATGAACAAATATTACACATTTTTACTGGGAAATATGCACATTTGCTTTTTATTAACATTAAATGAGACTACCAAAAATAATAACAAAAGTGGTAAAAGCAGATATTGATAATGATATTTATTGTCCAATTATATTTGTTTGCTAATGATATTTAGCTTCCCCAGCTGCCCTGCTGGGAGCCGCACAATATATGTGAAAGAGCTGCATGTGGTTCCCGAGCCACAGTTTGGCCACCCCTGGCTTATAGCATGCTATAACTTTAGCTCTGATATCCTGACAAAAAACTGGGTTCTGTTACTAATCTAATATCTGCTAGTAAAATATGCCTTTAAGATTTCTCCTCTCTTCAGTCTGATGTCTTTAGTATGGTATAATATGCCTGGCTTAAAGTTAATGTGAAGTCCCTTGTTTGAATTCCTAGTGTTACTTTTGTACTTTTATTGTGAAACTTCAAAATGTTAACAAGCAAAAATTCTCTTCCAGCTCTTCCTCCAAAGCCCTCCAAACCAATGACTCCAGTAAATACAAATGTCATAAAAGAGAATTGCAGTTCTTCACTTCAGGATGCAGAATGGTATTGGGGAGACATTTCAAGGTAAATAATGCCATTTTATCAAGTAAAATATAATTTCATTAATATGCATATTTTGCTAACACTTTGAGAAAGTGGCTTGAGCTTCTTTCTGAACTGTGAAATGCTCTGGTTGTTAAATAGTAAAGAAAAAAATCAGATCTCAATAAAATAAAATGAGTGGGTAAAAGTTGTGATTCTCCCTCTGAGGTGGAGGTCATCTCTGTGGGTTATTCCCATCATTCCATTAGGGAGACAGGAAATACTTTTTCTTCTTCACTTTGGTGCTTTCGGAATAACCTGCCCCTTTAGTTATTTTCCTGCCTCTATAGGGAGTAGCAGCAATAGTAAAGGCTCTGCCTCCTAATTGTTTCTTATTCTGTATTTCTTACTTATACTCATACTTATTCCTTTTACCTTCTACCTTCCTCTGTCCTCTTTTGCCTTCCCTCACTCCCTACTCTCGGGGAATAGCAAGGATTGTTCTCTGAGTGCTCCCACCCTTTTCCAGTGGCCCAGTGGCGGTGATGGAGCACTGGAATGGCTTTTTAACAGAGGAGGAAGAAGCTAAGCAGCACTCCGCGGCGGTGCCTACGCAGTCCACCAGCAGGGCCAACTTGCCTTTGCGGCTTGTTTGTGCCATCCACGAAGATCAATAGCTGGCAGCAGTGGAGTGGAGGACGAAAAGACGCCACTTGCTGGAGGAGCCTGCTGCTTCCCTGGGGCTCTCATTGACAATCGGCAGCCTTTTTGCAAGTGTGGAGCTTGGCTCTAAAACCTTACCACCTCTTCACACATCCACGGAAGTAGACAGAAGGAATCAGGGATCTGATCCAGCGCTTCTGGTGGACCACAACTCTCGAGTAGACGCTCTCCAGATGGGTAATGTACCCAACCTAGGGAAATGTATTAATTCCACTGAAATGATGCAGTTTTTCAGGAAAGCAATGCAGGAGGAAATTTCCTCCTTTTGTGCCAAGGTAGGCATTACTCCTCAGAGTTCTCCCAACCAGCCCAGTCACCCCTGGCCCACTAAGACTTCCCAGAAAGCTTCCCCTCATAGGAAGAGGGCCGGGGAATCTTGTGTAGGCTCCTCAGAATCTGAGCCTGATGAACACAAGGAAGGGGAGTTGCTATCTGATGAAGAGGAGATTCCAGCCAAGGTTCCTGAACAGGCTAGCAGGTTTTTTTAAAGAATGAAGACTACCAGTTCTTATTGACCAAGGTGTTAACAGCCTTAAGATTCCAGGATTCTTCTCCTGAGGAGGATGCCAAGGCTTCAGGGAGAAAATTAAAATCTAAATCCATTGGCGATGCTGAATTTTTTCTCTCAGGCACAGTACTTGAAAAGGTTTTTCCTTTTCCAGAAGATTTTGAGTGACATCTGAGGTCTGAATGGGACAAGCCAGCTGCTAATACCCAGTTTCCACATTTTGTTAAAAAGCTCTACGCATTGCCTACCTATACTAATGAGTTGTTGCAGGTACCTCCAGTGGATGACCCAGCGGCACCACTGCAATCTACTGCTCTGCTTTCTGAAGACGGCCATGGCACCACTCGGGGTACAGTGGACAGGAAGGTGGAAGCAGCTCTTAAAAGAATACATGAAGTGGTAGTAATGATGGTGAGAGTCTCTGCCACAACATCTATCATCTCTAGAGGTGCCATTGTTTGGATACATAAACTGATCCAACTTTTGCCGGGGAATAACAGTTGGCTCCTAGAAGGGGCCAGTCGTATTCTTAAAGCCATTTCCTTTTCAGCAGATGCATCATTGGACATTTTGACATTTGCTTTCAAGGCCATGGCCTCTATCACAGTGACCAGAGGCTTATTATGGCTCAGAGTGTGGCAGGCAGATTTCTTTTCCAAATGTTTAGTTGCCTCCTACCCCTTCCAGGGTGACCATTTGTTTGGGGAATCTCTGGATAAGATATTGATAGAGACACATGACAAAAAGAAGGCCATGCCTAGGTCTCTTCGATGCACAGATAGGCATGGATCCCATTCCTTTTGCGGCCAGCTCTCCCTGCCACATTTCACTCTGACGTCAAGAAAAGCAAATGGGAGAACTTGAAACCTTCATTCAAGAGAGGTGTTTCTGATTCCAAATTCAGCAAACACAGCTTGAACAGTAACAACAGAGCAGACCGTGCCAGCAAACCCAAGCAGGCTTAACTGCAGGTCCATTCCAGTGGGAGCATGTCCTCTACACTTCCTTCCATGCTGGGAGGCTTCTGAAGTGGACTCCTCAAGACATGATTTCTCAGGGATATATCATCGAATTCCACAACCTCCCACCAGAAAGATTTGTTCAGTCCCCAATGACCAAGAAGGCCAATAAAAAACTCATATTCAGTTCAGTCCTTCAACATCTTCTCGACATTCAGGCCATTGATCCTGTTCCTCAGAATGAAAGGGGTCATGGCTTTTATTCTTTTCATGGTTCTGAAGAAGAATTGGAGAGCCATCTTGGATCTCAAATTTTTCAACAAATTCATCAATCTGCAGCACTTCCGCATGGAGACGTTGAGATCCATTACAGAGAAAATCCAGCAGGGTGATTTCCTGACATCAGTAGATCTCACAAAAGCCTATCTCCACATCCCTATTCATCCTTTCCACAGAAGGTTTCTGCAGTTTGCGGTGAACGACCACCACTTTCTTTCTTTTTTATATATATATAATATATTTATTGGTTTTTATGCATAAGACACACCACATATACACAAAACAAACACATAAAGAATGTTTCATTGTTTTCTACAGCAACACAGCCCAATTCCCCAACATAAAACTAATTTTTTCCCCTGATAGGCACATTTCCATAGTACCTAATTGAAGTATGGCTGCTCACTTATTAATCCGATTCCATTTAACAATTCCACACCAACATCCCTCCTCAGATGGAATTCCACACCATTTTCATATTAACAACTGAACATTATTCTCCCTTTACACTCCTCTTCACTATTGTATTCCAAAGGCATCCTGCTTCTATAGCCATATACTCATATTTCCCCATATAATTAGTCTTAGACCAAAAAATAAAAGGGGGAAAAAAAGAAAGAGAAAAAGAAAAGCATTTCCGCCTGCTAGATTGTATTTCCTTCCTTATAACTATTATGTGGTATACAACTTATATCCAATTTATAATTCACCATAAATCTAAACCCATTTTTATCAAGACTGAGACTTATTCACGTTTATTTCTATCTCTCTTGATCCCGATTTCCAAAAATTTTATATCCCCAACAAAAATAATGATAATAGAAAAAAAAATTGATTAATACTTCTACTTCAGTATACATCAACAATAACCCATCTATACTTCCAAATTTTTCTCTAAAAACAGACCTTCATCCTTACTATTACTACTTAATTCAGCCACAACCTCTATAAAATGAAAGAAAAAACCTCTTAGTGGATACTATTCATTGTCATACAATTTATAATTCACCATAAATCTAAACCCATTTTTATCAAGACTGAGACTTATTCACATTTATTTCTATCTCCCTTGATCCTGATTTCCAAAAATTTTATATCCCCAACAAAAATAATGATAATAGAAAAAAAAAGTTGATTAATACTTCTACTTCAGTATACATCAACAATAACCCATCTATACTTCCAAATTTTTCTCTAACAACAGACCTTCATCCTTACTATTACTACTTAATGCAGCCACAACCTCTATAAAATGAAAGAAAAAACCTCTTAGTGGATACTATTCATTGTCATATTAAAGCGGGTACCAAAATTTCATTTTGCATTTCCACAGCAATCAACAAATGTACTCATGACTTTTTTACACAGCTGAATTTTTTTCCTAATTTGTATCCTGCTTTTTAGCCTCAAAGAGTCCACGTGTCTTCTTCCTTTATAAGTACACAAAATAGCTCCTGGACTCCCCTCACCAAATTTTAGCTTCACTATGTCCCACTTTTCATTTTCAGACTCCATTTTCCAAACATATTTATTTAGTCTTTTTACTTTCCTCTTTCTTCTTCCTCTACAGATAGTTCTTAGCATTTTCTTTTTTTTTAATTTTGTCTTTACAACAAGCTTTTTCATTGTTTTCTTCTCCATTTCCATAGCTACTGAAGGTTGGATATCAATGAGTGTCTCTTTAAATTGATAAGCCTGCTGTTCCGTATTGTTCAGTGCCTCCTGATGCAATTTCTCCTCACTTTCAATGATTGGTTGCTTACTCTGTGGATTTCCCAGCATTTTGGTACATGCTACCTCAAGTCCTTTTTGTATTTCATCTTTCAGGAACATTAAAAATTGCTCCACAGTTAGTTCTCCCACTTGCATGTCATCAGCGAACTTCTCCTCTTCTGTTCCGTCTTCAAGCGCCATTTTAACTACCCAGTTCCAATAACTCACATTTTCAACCGCCAACTAAAATGTCCTATATAGTTATAAGTCCTTTCCTATTATATTTTCCACCCCGTAAAAAAAAACAAAAAAACCCACATATCAACAATGTATTTCCCATTCGTTTTCTGGCCGTCCATCCTTTCCTCTCTTGGGCATAAGAGTTCGGGGTGACGCGTCGCCTATTAAATCTTGAAAGCAGTCATACTCACAAATGAGGTATGCGGAGAGTCATTTATAAGTTGGTGTGTTGCTGTAGACGTTACAAACACGATTTAATGTAATCCAAATAAGTTAAAAAGCACGGATGGTCGCGGCTATAGAGAACATGGCGGCCATGTTCTGACATACAGATCGCTCCCGCTTCGGGGCAGAACCGGACACCCCCCCGCATTTGCCAGGAGCGGTGGGGGCCGGAGTCAAGCCCCTTGCTACCAGTCCTCTCTCCGGGAGGTCTGGCGAAGCTCCCCCAGTACCGGGGGGCTTCAAAAAGAGCGAAAAGAGGACGGGCGGCTCGGAGCGAGTCGACAAGCCGCCCGTCGCCGCGCCGTACCGACCGGAAGTCCCGAACGACCACCACTTTCAATCTCGGGCCCTTCCATTTGGGCTCTTCTTCAAGGTTTTACTCTGCCCAGTCGTCCATCTCAGGAAACAAAGTGTCCATGTTCACCCGTACCTGGATGATATTCTGATCAGGTCCAACACACTGGCCAAGTCTCTCTGGGACACCCAGTTGACCCTCTGCTGCCTGCAGGACCATGGTTTAATTGTGATGGTTATCAAATTTGCAGATGACACAAAGCTGGGTGGGATTGTTAATTCTGAAGAAGACAGAGTCAGGATTCAAAATAATCTAGATAGGCTGGAACAGTGGGCTGAGACAAAATGAATTTCAATAGAGATGTGCAAAGTCCTACACTTAGATACACAAAATCAAAGGCACAGATATAGAATGGGAGGGACTTGTCTTGACAGTAGCACATGTGAAAGGGATCTAGGTGTTATGGTTGATCACAAGCTAAACATGAGCCTGCAGTGTGATGTGGCTTTGAAGAAAGCTAATGCTATCTTAGGATGCATTAACAGAAGCATTGTGTCCAGATCACGGGAGGTGGTAGTTCCACTCTATTCTGCTATGGTCAGGCCTCACCTGGAGTATTGTGTCCAGTTTTGGGCACCACATTCTAGGAAGGATGTTGACAAGCTCGAGCATGTCCAGAAGAGGGCGACCAGGATGGTGAGAGGGTTGGAATCCAAGTCTTATGAGGAAAGGCTGAAAGAGTTGGATATGTTTAGCCTGGGAAAGCGAAGGCTTAGAAGGAACATGGTTGCAGTCTTCAAGTATTTGAAGGGCTGTCATGTAGGAGATGGAGCAGACCTATTCTCTCTTGGTCCGAATTGCAAGACTAGATCTAATGGGTGGAAATTACAAGGGAGTCATTACCAGCTAAATACTGAAAGAAACTTCCTAACTGTAAGAGTGGTTGAGCAGTGGAACAGTCTGCCTCAGGAGGTGGTGGATGCTCCTTCACTGGACATTTTCAAGTGGAGACTGGACAACCATCTTTCAGGTATGTTGTAGGTATGTAGGTATGCAGAACTATCTTTTGACTGTGCTCCTGCAGAGCGCAGGGGGTTGGACTAGATGACCTGCAAGGTCCCTTCCAACTCTAACATTCTATGATTCTATATGAACCTTCACAAGAATTCTCTTCAGCCATCTCAGAGGATGGGAGCAGTGATCGATACAACTACGAACTCTGTTCAAGGCCAGAAAGATCAGGAATGCTGGATCTCTTGTTGTCTAGAGTGATATGTCCTCATTACTAACTCTGGCTCGGCTCCTGGATCTTCTAATATCATCCATGGACATGGTCCAATGGGGCTGTCTACATGCCAGGGCATTACAGCAATTTCTTCAGCCCTATCAACGGCACATCATGGAGAGGAGAGATTTGACTCTGTGGGTTTCTCTGGCAGTTAAGAACAGTCTTGTGTGGAAGAAGAGTTGAGCAATCTCCATCAGGCCAAGGTCTTTCATATTCTTTCTCCCAAGGAAATAATTATGGATACCAGTCTTCTCGGCTGGGGAGCCATTCTGGACAATGTGCTAATGCAGGGTCATTGGTTCCTAGATGAACAATCTCTACCCATCAATCTGCTGGAACTCAGGGCCATCAGACATGCCCTGACTTCACTTCAGTTGCGATCTCCTGCACCAGCACGTGTTGGTCTGGATGGACAACATATCGGCAAAGACGTATCTGAACAAACAAGGAAGCTCCAAGTCTTCCCAGTTCAATTGGGAAGCCATGAAAATTCTAGCCTGGGCTGAAAGGAACATCATTTCTATACGAGCAGAACATATTAGGGGAGACAGCAACACCCAGGTGAACTGGCTCAGCAGGAAACTATTTGCGAGGGGGAGTGGTGTCTGCACCCCAAGATATTCCATATCATCTGCCACAATCTGGGGATGCCTCTGGTGGACCTCTTTGCGTCTCCCTCTTTCATCAACTTCCAAGGTTTTTTCACAAGATACTACCATCCAGCAGTGGAGGCAACGCAGGGTCAGTAAATGGTCAGTAAAATCAGTAGAAGTCAGTTTTTTCATCTTGGTCAGTAATTAGTCAGTTTTTTAAAAAATTGGTCAGTAAAAACAGTATTTCTTAGATTTTTGTGAATGTAGTTGGTGTTTTTCCATTTTCATTACTGCATTTTTGGGGAAACATGATGACTTCCCAGTGAGAAGACAGATTGTTTTCAGTTTAGTTATGAAGAACTTTAAGGACTTTGTTCCTAAGAGTAAAAGTGATTTGGTGAAATCTTCCACAAAGTATAGAAACATAATTAATCTCTTAAAACATGAGACAATGAAAGTAGAGGTCATGGATATTGTGGTATTCTACATGGCACAGTTCATGCTAGAAGGAGTTGAGAAAGCAATGGAAGAAGAGGGCAAGGGAAAAAATGCTTGTGGATGCAGTGCAGAAAACTGTTGAGAAATGAAAGCGTTTGTGAATTAATTTATTTATTTATTGAATTTATACCCCACCCTCCCCACCGGAGCAGGCTCAGGGTGGCTTACAAAGAGATTAAACCATATAGGTAATGAATTATATACAATCTTAAAACAAATAATAAAACTCTACATTATCATAACGTGCTAGTAAGTGATCAGGTACTTATAGCAATGCTTACAGAAGGCAGAACCAATACTAGTGTTGTAATCAGATGATCTATATTAGTGGTTGGCTTGTCTTGGTCTTTATATTTAGGCAACAGCACAGGCCAAGGACCATGGCACTGTCACTTCTCAGTTATTTTATGTTATTTGGTGTGGCTCCTTAGTCTGCCTGGAGGAAGAGCT
This sequence comes from Gekko gecko, assembly GCA_029375565.1. NCBI lineage: Eukaryota > Metazoa > Chordata > Lepidosauria > Squamata > Gekkonidae > Gekko > Gekko gecko. The sequence continues at coordinate 95,848,043 of JAPDNY010000006.1, forward strand.
CCATCTTGTAGGCCCTGTGGAACTGGAAAAGGTCCTGAGGGCCCTGATCTCTTCTGGGAGCTCATTCCACCAGTACAGAGCCACCACTGAGAAGGCCCTGGCCCTGGTTGTGGCCAGCCTGGCATCTTTAGGACCTGGAAGGCCAATTGATTTTGTGACCCTGAGTGCAGTGGTCTCTGGGGAACATGTGGGGAAAGCCATTCGCTCAGGTATGTGGGCCCCTGACCATAAAGGGCTTTAAAGGTAAGTACCAGTACCTTGAAGTGAATTCAGTGTGGTATAGGCAGCCAATGTAGTGCTTTCAGCACAGGCTGGATGTGCTCCTGCATAGGGAGGCCCATCAGAAGCCTGGCTGCAGCATTTTGCACTAGCTGTAGCTTCTGGATTTGGGTCAAGGGCAGCCCCATGTAGAGAGCATTACAGTAGTCCAATCTCGAGGTGACCATCACAGGTATCACTGTTGCCAAGTCATTGCATTCGACAAAGGGAACCAACTGCTTAATCAGCTGGAGGTGATAAAAGGCTGATTTGACAGTGGCTGCTACCTGGGCCTGCATTGTTAGTGAGGCATCCAGGAGCACTCCCAAGCTCCTAACCGTTGGCACTGGCACCAATGGCACTCCATCGAAGGTCAGAAGTAGGATCCCTACCCTTGAGCTGCCCTGGCTCAGGCACAGGACCTCCGTCTTTGTCAGATTTGATTTCAGTTGGCTCAGTGTGAGCCAACCAGCCACAGCTTGGAATGCCTGGTCTTCCAGTGTAGAGTCAGACTGGCTGCCCAACAACAAATAGAGCTGGATGTCATCCACATACTGGTGACATCCCAACTCATGCCTTTGGGCAATCTGGACAAGGGGGTGCGTGTAGATGTTAAATAACATTGGGGACAGCACCACCTCTTGGGGTGCTCCACAAATCAGTGGGTGCCTTTGGGATAGCTGCTCCCCTAGCACCACCCTTTGTCCCCGACCCTGAAGGAAGGAAGCCAGCCATTGCAAGGCAGGCCCCTGGGCTCCAGTATTGGTGATGGGGTGGATCAGTATGGTCGACCATGTCAAATGCTACCGCCAGGTCCAATAGCAACATCACTGCCAATCCACCCTGATCCAGATGCCTCTGGAAGTCATCTGTGAGGGCGACCAGTGCCATCTCCATCCAGTGGCCTGGGTGGAAACCAGACTGGAAAGGATCTAGAATGGAAGTGTCATCCAAAAAGCTCTGTAGCTGAATTGCCATGGCCCTCTCAGTTATTTTACCCAAATAGGGCAGATTGGAGACCGGCCAGTAATTAGCCAATTCAGCCAGATCCAGATGGCTTTTTCAGGAGGGGACTAACCACAGCTTCCTTGAGTGCCCTAGGGAACTGTCCCTCCAAAAGGGACTTGTTGATAATCTCCCTTAGAGCATCTCAAAACCCATCACAGCCAGCTTTAATTAGCCATGATGGGCACGGGTCAAGGCAGCATGTGGTAGGGCATACAGTTAAGAGCAGTTTGTCAACTTTCTTCAGGCTGAGCAGTTATTATCTGCAGTATGTGGTTATTTTAAAAGGGAATCTTTTTTGCCTTAAATTTTGTACAATAATGGAAACATTGTCATCTGTTTATAAAAACGTTCAATAAAAAGGTGTATAACCCTTTTATCTGGGCCACATCTAACTATGGGGCTGGCTATGGGGATGGTGGAGGCCATATAATCATCATTTCTAATGAAGTCCAAGTTTTACATTTAAAACGCTAGCTTATCAGTAGGCTGACATTAAATTGGTCAGTTTTTTGTCAGTATTTGGTCAGGTTTTTTGGAATTTTGATCAGTAAAATCAGTATTTTTGACCCTCTGATTAGTTTTCACACCTGCAACAGATGCAGTAATGTCTCCATGGCCTCAGGGACTTCTGTTCACCTTTCCTCCCTTTTCTCTCATCCCCAGGACCATCCAGAAGGTCCTAGTGGCTTCTCTCTGGGCTCGGCAACTGTGGTTTTCGGCTCTAATGGAGCTGGCAACTCATCACCCTCTATCGCTGCCAGTGTCTCCGGACATGCTACTTCAGGGACCAATCAGGCATCCCCATCTGGCGTGACCGTGTTTGATCGCCTAGAGATTGAAAGAAACCAACTTTCACAACTAGGCTATTCTGCAGAGGTGACAGACACCATTCTTTCTTCCAGAAGATAGTCAACCATTCACATTTACAACGCAACTTGGAAGGCCTTCATCAGGTGGTGTAGAAGGAAGAAAGCAGATCATCTGTGTCCTTTGGTAGCTTCAGTTCTGTCCTTCCTCCAGGATGATTTGCTCTCGGGCCTCAAGTCATCCACCTTTTGCAGACAGATGGCAGCTCTATACACAGTGATTCCTCTCATAGGGGGTTAAAAGTTATCCAAGCATCCTCATGTTCAGTTGTTTCTCCAGGGTGCATCACTCAAAGCTCCACTTCAAGTGCATCGGTTTCCTACATGGAAATTACACACCATATTATCTGCCCTCACCAAGTTGCCATTTGAGCCTCTGACAGAGGTTGGTGCCAGATGGTTATCTATGAAAACACTATTCTTGGTTATAACATCAGCCCGTAGGGTCTCTGAGATTGGAGCATTCTCCAGTAAGAGTAATATGTGCATATTTCATAAAGACAAGGTGATCCTCAGGACGGATCCTACATTTCTTCCAAAGTATTCCTCCCTCTTCCATTGATCACAGGAAGTTTGCCTAATACCCCAAGGAGTTTGTGTGGCATACTTTGGATGTTAGTCGGGCTTTCAAGATCTACATTGCTAGATCTGAATCTTAGAAAAACGGACTGCTTGTTCAGCAATGTTTCACCCCCAAGGGAGGGAGGATGTCCAGAGCATCCATCAGCACAGTTGCAGTCATGCATTTCAGAGGTGTACAGGGCCACAGGTCTGGAAGTTCCCAGGGGCATCACAGTTCATTCTCTCTGCAGCGCCTCAACTAATACGGCCTTCTTCAATCACATGTCTGTGAAAGAGGTCTGCAGGGCAGCCATGTGGTCTTCAATTTCCACATTCATTCATCACTACAGGCTACACAACTTGGCTTCAGCTGATGCAACTTTTGGAAGAAGAGTCTTGCAGCACATTGTAACATCAGCTGACAACAAGGACCCACTCCTCTGAGGGACACTGCTCTGGGCAGTCTCACAGAGATGCCCTCCACCTCAGAGGGAGAACAGCCCGTTGGCACTTACTGTAAAGGGTACTTCTCCTCTGAGGTTAGGAGGACATCTCAGCCCTCCTTTCTTTCTCTTGTCAGCTTACTCTTAGTGCTGCTGTTTTTCTTAACTTCTGTTAACTAACCTGGTTAAAGTTTCAGGTTAAAAGTTGATGTTATGTTAGTATGTTATTGCAGATGCAGGTCTTGAGAGTTATTTCGAGCTCACTGCTTTCAGAGTCCCAGAACTAAAGGGGCGGGTTATTCTGAAGGTGCCAAAGGGAAGAAGAAAAAATTATTTCTTGCCTCCCTAATGGAACAATGGGAATAACCCACAGAGATGTCATCCTAACCTCAGAGGAGAAGAACCCTTTATGGTAAGTGCCAATGAGCCGTTTTTTGTCTAAATCAGATTTTTAACTTTTAATTTGTGTTTAATTTGGTATGCAAACATCTTGTAGTCTCTGCATAATCTGTAAAACTAAATCCATTATCTTTTCACAAATGCATTGAGTTAAACCTTGTTTTTCTATGTAACCCAGCACCAGAAAGCTTCCTTTTAAGATCAAGCATTATAGATATGTTGTATTATTTGCTGCACAAATTACGAATATTTACTAAGTCGATCACCAGATCTTCATTTTAGGAAAAATATTCAAATTTGTGCCAACATGCAGAGATCCAAACACGATTTTTCAATGTCATAACTGCTTCCCTGTTTCTAATCAGATTAAAATCTCAGTAGTTGGACAGTTTGAATGTTGGAACTAGATAAAGGCTCAATTTAGTTACAAATCATTATGCTTTAATTGCTTACACAGCAATTAGTACACTTTTTTCAGGAAATACATGAATTGCAAAACTGGAAAATTAGTTTTAAAAGTAGCCTTATTTGTTGCTAGTTAACCCCTTGATGTAAATCACCTTAATTTTAAATGAAACCAACCTCAGACTCATAGTTTATTCTTGATTCAGTTTGTAATGCAAATGAAAAATCTGTAGGCATCTTAATTCTCATTTACATTCCATATCATTCTCTTCCACTTTGTATTTTATTTTAATGATTATATGTTCACATAAATTATATCAGAGAAACTCAGACGATTTAAACATGAAAATACTGTGTATATGCACCACAAACAAGCTATTGTTTAGATAGCACCTATATTCTTCTTTCTACCTTAGATGCTTCTACAATAATTGGTCAGTAGAAATTTCTAGAGTTTTGCTAACTTGAGGGTTATAAACTAGATAGCTGAGATCAGTGTGAATCTAGACCAAAGTAATATGTTGTGTGCAAAGCAAAAAGAATGGAACATATCATTTTTCTTTGTGGTCTCTGCACTTCACACATATGGGATCTTAGATATGCACAAGCAGAGCCTTGGAACCTACAAAAACTATAAAACTCCCCATCCACAATGCCGCTCATCGCAGTTTAGGTGCAGTTTAGGAAAAAGTCTATAAACGTGGCTGCTTGATGTTTAAATTTTAAATAAAGTTCTAGCCTATTTCAGGAAGCCATAAAACTAGACTAAAAATCATCTGTTTTAGACACAGTTTAAAGAGCAAATAACAGTTATTTCAAAAGCAGAATGGAATGGCCTGTTATACATCTTAGGAATTAATAGTGCTGTTGTGAATGAGGGCACATTAAACATAACATTGTTTTATCCATCATACAACTTTTTATTCTTTCAGGGAAGAAGTAAATGACAAACTACGAGATATGCCAGATGGAACATTCCTGGTGCGAGATGCATCAACAAAGAAACAGGGAGACTATACTCTGACACTGCGGTAAATAATTTGGGATTTCCCCCTTTTGTCTTGCCCCGATTATGGGTAGCTTTTGCTAGTTATTGCTATATATGTGGATGTGGATGATCACTTTCACACTAGCTACAGCTGAGGTGTTCATTGTCTTAGAACTTGTCAAGTGTTTCTCACTTGGCCTTGATAATGCATTATTAAGAATGAGCAACTTGTTCTGCATCAAAACAAACTGGAATCTACAATAGCATTTGGCATTCTGAGAATTACTGGCTTTCTCTGTTTAAAACAGGTTCCAGGTGAGGAAAGAGGTCATGTTCTGCTTGAATCTTTTCTTCTTAAACCCAGCTCTTCATGGGAAATGGAAGAGAGTATATTGACCCTCCCTTACAGTGCTAAAGCTTTCCTTACCATTGATACCATCCAGTATCAGAATGGTTGATAATGTTTTTAACAGCACAGTGTTTTCCACAATTGCAGAGTTTTACTCTAGAAATAAATTGCAACCATTTACTTACTGGAAAAAGTAAACGGGATCCCCATTGTTCCTGTTCTTGGTAATTCCAGTTGTTAAGAACTGTAATTCGATGTGTGTAGCTCCATTCTTCATTTTGTTTCTTGGTCACACAGACTATGGATGGCATATAAAAAGCCCTGGAGCATTATACAAATGGGCTTTATCTGAATACATATTTCTATAGTTTTCTTTTGAGGGAAATGACGATATAGTTCAGTTACACTGCAGTTCGCACAAAAAAATTGATCTTTAAACTGGATGCTCAAGATACTTGTTTAGACAATACGTCATCCATAGGGTTCTACTGGAAAGGGATCAGGAGAGAATTTATGGCTTGCACAATCTCTTCTTAGATCATCTTCATGGTCTCTGTGCAGTCACACACATGGGTTCTGTGCCTGCACTCGAACCCAACCTCAGAGAACTACAAGAGGTAGCCTCTAGATTTGGTGTGCTTCCTTCCCATGCTCTGGGGAGCAGACACCAACTGCCCATGTCTGGAATGGGGAAGGAAACACCCTCCCACTCAATTTCTTCTCGACCTACCTTGCTGCGTTCCCTCTACTGAGCTGCTTTTTAGGCCTCTTCTTTGTCTCATCATCTTCATCATTATCTTCATCTCCGTTGTCAGTGTTCCTACAAACAAACAAAAATTTTCCTTGCGTTTTTCTCCTCTGTCATCTTCCCCCCATCCTCCTTCCCCCTGTTGGTGGTGCATGGAAGGGAAGGCCCACTTTAAACGTTGTCAAAATTGTGAGGGGAAGATCCCTCCTACTGACAGAATTCCCTCTATCTTTTCTGCTTGGGCATGACTCACAAACCAGACTCCTGCACCCACTGCAGTAACTTTACAAAACAGGCTCAAAAGAACAGAGCTGTGAGGCTGAAGAGCCACCTCTTGGAGGCCTCCCTGTGCCCAGTGATGTCCTCGAGTTCTAGACCCTCACCACCTCCCCCAACTCGGGAGATTCAGCCAAGTCGGCAACATCTTCAGCCTCAATGGCCCCGAAGCGTAAGACTGACAAACAGTCCATGGGACTCTCAGCTTTGTCTCCGGATGTGCAGAAACCAAAGAAGTCACACAAGTTGAAGGACCGGCCGATACCAACACCTGCAACGGTCCCGAAATCGACCCTGGTGTCAGTGCAACCTTCAGAAACCATGACCTTGGACACACAGGACTCCATCCCTGCAGTCACACTGTCTTCAATTCCATCCATGGTGGCAGCCCCTCTCACGCAGGTGGTGCACATTCCGTCTTGGTCTCCATCCGTGTGCAGCTATCTGCCATTGGACTTCCTCGAAGCTGATCCTGCTCATCAGGACAGACCTTCACAATGTACCAAGCTGCCATGGCTGTCTCCCCCATGCCGATTCCATCGGAGTCGATCCCAATCTTGAAGCCAGCACTGTTTCCATTAAGCTCCAGCTTCCTACGCAGTTCCCTATGAGGGCTACTCTAGGTACTCGACAGAGTCGCGATCTCCCTCTCTGCGAGAGTGTTTTCCCTGATCCCTCCAGGAGCAAGATTGGGATTGCTGTTCCCGCCCTTATTCATTGTACCCATCAGAAGAATTCTTTGTGCGTCTTCCTCGGGACCAACAACCCCTGGTGTTTGGCCCAGCGGATGCTCCTGTTGTCATAAAGCCACCTGCACCTCCAATAGCTACTGTTGCTGCCCCCCCTGGGCCTCCAAGCAACACACCAACAGATCCTCCGATACCGACGTCAGCTGCACTGCCAGATAACCTCGGCCTTCAGACTTCTGCCTCAGAACCATCAAACATTGGGTCCAAGGGGTCAGATTCGGAGGCAAATGATTCCCTTCACACTTCCCTGGATTCAGACATAGTTCTCCCGGATTCTCTATCACCCTCAGAAGGATCCAAAGCTTACCTCGAACTGGTACCTCGCGTGGCTACCGTGTTGAACATCCAACTCACTAGTGAAGCTCCAACGATTACAGACCTGGTCCATAAGTTAGTGCAATTGGACTTTCCACCAGCGTCCTTGCTCCCCATGCTCCCAGTTCACCTAGATGTCCCCCGACAGGCATGGGACAAACCCGCTTCTGTCTCACCGACATCAAAGCATCTTGATTCTCTATACTGAGTACAACTGTCGGACTCTTAAGTTCCTTTTCTCACACCCAGCACCGAACTCGGTCATAGTGCACTCTGCATCCAAATCCAAGCAAACACAGCACCCTGCACCACCAGACTGGGAAGGATGTAAACTGGACACCCTGGGACAGAAAATGTACTCCATCACCACCATGACTGTCAAGATTCATAACTACTTAACCTATTTTTCTGCTTATTCCTTTCACCTGACAAACCAACTGTCCAGTTTGGTTGCGGAACTACCTGAGGCTTCCCAAAAACTGCTACTACCCTCATCAACAAATTGTCCAAATTAACAAAACAACAAATCAGTACTGTCTGCCGTACAGTATTCTGCTCATCAAAGGCCATGACTACTTCAGTCACACTCAGACGACACACCTGGCTGCGTTCTCCCACCCTGCAACCTGATATAAAATCGGAGGTGGAAAATCTACCCTTTGATGGGGAAGGCTTTTTCCTTGCCTCCACAGATGAGACTCACCAAAATAGATGACAGCCGTAAGAGAGCTCGCCATTTGGGGGTATCACAGTTCTCCCAACCACGGGCTCCCCAGTTCAAGACTTGGAAGCCCAGCAGCCCCAAATGCTCCAGGTCTCCCCACCAGTCAGACTACTGGAAGCACAAGGCTCTCTTAGCTAAACAGCCATACCACCAGAAGCCCAGAGCTCCCTTTTCCAAGAAGGCAACACCTCCTGTGAAACAGTTTCTTTGACTCCCCCCAGCACAATCCTTTTCATCCTCCATTGGTTACTCCTGCTTGGGAAACCAGACTATGCCCTTTCATCGACGCCTGGGAATCCATCATCACAGACACCTGGGACCTTACCATCATTCGCCTAGGATACGCCATCGAGTTTCTTTTGATCCCGCAAGTCCCTCCTCCCTCCAGTTTCCTTCAAGAGGAAGTTCAAACTCTCCTGGCCAAAGGAGCCATCGAACATGTTCCTCAATCTCAACATCACAAGGGATTCTACTCCCAATATTTCATCATTCCAAAATGGGACAGAGACAAACGTCCCATTATGGACCTGCAACAACTCAACCACTACATCCCACACAAAAAGTTTCAGATGATTACTCTTCAGTCTGTTCTCCCCCTGATCCCCACGGGAGCCTGGCTAGCATCCCTCGACTTGCAGGATGCCTACTTTCACATCACCATTCATCCTCAACACCACCGCTTCCTGAGATTCATAGTGGGAGCACACCACTACCAATACCGAGTGTTCCCCTTCGGACTTTTGGCAGCACCAAGAGTCTTCAAAAATTCATGGCAGTGGTTGCTGCTTTCCTCAGACAATGCGGGATAACTATTTTTCCCTACATCGACTTGGCTGATAGCCTCCCATTCCCAGCATCAACTTTGTCGAGATGCAGTCACCATGCTCTGGCTCCTGGTATCCTTGGGTCTCTGTGTGAACCTCCAAGTCCCACTTGACCCCCATCCAGGATCTACAGTTTGTAGGGGCACAACTTTGCACTCTCTTTCAACATGCCTTCCTCCCAATGGACAGAGCCTCCACCCTGTGCTCTTTGGCACTGGCTGTACTGTCCTCACCCGTACAACCAGCTCTGGTTTTGCAGCGCCTCCTGGGGATGATGGCTGCAACCACCAATGTGCTACTGTATGCCAGGCTTCACATGCAGCCACTTCAACTGTGCTTCGTTCGTGCCTTCAACCCCCTTCACCTGCATCAAATGTTGCTTCTTACAGTGTCACCCAGTGTCCTATCAACCCTTTGGTGCTGGACTCTGGAGGAGAACTTGCTGACTGGAATTCTGTTCCAGCTCCCTCCTCCGAGCACCGTTCTTACCACCGACGCCTCATTGTGGGGTTGGGGAGCCCACTATGGGATTCTAATGGCTCAGGGTCAATGGTCCATGTTGCAACAGTCCCAACACATCAGTTGCCTTGAGCTCATGGTGGTACATCGAGCTCTTCATTCCTTCCTGCCTAGTCTGCACAACTGCCATGTACAGACCACATCGGGTAATGTGGCCCCAGTCTACTATATAAACAAGAAGGATGGGACAGTGTCCATAAAACTCTGCAGGAAAGCCATGGCTTTGTGGCATTGGTGCAAGTTGCAGGGCATCCATCTTATGGTGGTTCATTTGCCAGGCATAGAGAACTCCCAAGCAGATCTTCTCAGCTGAACACAGTCGGTCGAACACAAGTGGTCACTGAATCCTTGCTATCTGCGGCCCATTTTCCACAACTTCGGGTGACCCAATATAGATGTTTTTGCTGCACAGGACAATGTGAAGTGTCCAACCTTCTACAGTCAAGCCCCCCCATCAGGGACTTCATGGGGAGATGCGTTCCTGCGCCAAGAGATGGGGCCTCTTCTCTGTATGTTTCCCCCACTTCCACTCATCACCAGGATGATACAAAAGATCACCCAGAATCATTCGGACTGCATCTTAACACTATGGTGGCCAAGGCAACCCTGGTTTACAAGTCTTCTGAAGCTGTCTCATGCAGTCTAACAACATTTTCCATTGGCATCAGATCTACACTCTCAACATCATGGCCAAATCCTCCATCACAACCCTGGTTTTCTCAAACTGACCTCATGGTGAATAACGACCTAACCTTCCCACCAGAGGTTCAGCACGTCCTCCTGGATGCCCCAAAACTGGCTACTCATGGTTCTTACCAGGCAACATGGCAACATTTTGTTTCTTATGCCACCAATCAGGGAAAGGACCCAAAAACTGCACCCTTACCTGTGATCCTCACCTATTTAGTCTCTCTTCATCAATCTGGCCTGGGCTATTCCTCATTGAAAGTTCACCTATCTGCGATTTCTGCATTTCATGATTTCATTGAGGGAAGAACTGTTTTCTCCCATAATGTCTCTAAATCCTCCAGTCAAACCACTTGTTCCAGCCTGGAGCTTGTCTGTTGTCCTCTCCAAACTCATGGGCAAACCGTTTGAGCCTCTCACAACTGTACCTCTGCACCTTCTGTCTTGGAAGACAGTCTTCCTAGTAGCCGTCACCTTGGCTAAGAGAGCGAATGACTTATGTGCTTTATGAGCCGATTTTCCACACACCATTTTCCACAAGGACAAGGTGGTCCTTTGGACTGACTCTACTTTTCTACCTAAGGTAATGTCAGATTTTCACTTGTCCCAGCCTCTCATGCTACCCATTTTCTTTGCCAGTCCAACAGATTATGGCCAGAGGGCTTTCCACACACCAGATGTCCACAGAACACTCTCCTTCTGTCTTTCTAGAATTTCTCTCTTTCACCAAGATCCTTGTTCATTCGTGGCTTACAGCAAGCCCTGTCTGGGATATAAAATCTCTTATCAGTGTTTATTAAAATGGATCACCTCAACAATCTCACTCTGTAATGAAATGGCGAACAACCTTTAGCTGTCACACTGAAAGCCCACTCGACTAGGGCTGTCTTGGCCTCATCAGCCTTTCTTGAGGGCGTTCCTCTGGAGGATATTTGCACTGCTGCCACATGGTCCTTGCAAATGACTTTTGTGATGCATTATGCCCTTGACGTTCAGGCATGATGTGATGCATCTTTCAGCCAATCAGTGCTGTGATCCATCTTCCACTGATGGCTGGCATCCTTCTCTGATCAGGTACCTTCTTCCCTTCTTTCACTGCGTGATGGGTTTGTTCTCTACTGTGGAGCTGCTAGCACCCACCATCCTACTAGTGAAGCTCGCCAAACACCCATGTGTGGGACTGCACATAGAATGCGAAGAAGATAAACAGGTTGCTTACGTGTAACTGATGATCTTTGAGTGGTCATCTGTGCAGTCACACATGCCCACCCAGCCTTCCCCACTGCTGGCATCTCTCACATGTATTGCTGGGTTTTTTTGGATTTTCTAGCAGCACTTGGAAGAAACTGAGGGGGGGGCGTTTCCTTCCCCGCTCCAGATATGCACAGTAGGTGTCTGCTCCCCAGAGTGCGGGAAGGAAGCTCACCAAATCTAGAGGCTAGCTCTTATAGTTCTCTGAGGTCGGGTTTGAGCACAGGCACAGAACCCATGTGTGTGATTGCACAGATGACCACTCAAAGATCATCAGTTACAGGTAAGCAACCTGTTTTTCTTACTTGTTCTGTGCTTAAATGTGCAAGAACCATATGTTTAAAAGATGTGGAAAACTGTTCTGATGTTTGTTTTTTCCAGAAGTACTGGTTTTTCAAGCAAAGTATGGTACTGTGAAGTTAAATCTGAGAATGCAATAAGTCTAAATATTCTCCTGTGTCATAACTAATTTTAAAGTTGGAATCCAAAAGAACAGATATATTTGTAGAAACAAGAACATGCAATTTGATTTTAGCATATTAGAAGCCCCTTCATTACTATTTGGCATGAGATTCTGAGGAAACATGAGTAACGGCGAGGTAACGGGACCAAATGAATGTGCCAAAAGGCCAAAGATGCCTCCAGGAAAGGGTCATTCTCACTCTTAATGAAAAAGCTTATAGAGTAATAAGGCAACTATACTTAGAGTGTAATTTGATTGCAAATTCAAATCATAATATTGCTCGCAATACTGGTAGTGCAAACTAAGTCTGCAGGACTTCAGAGTTTTGGTATAGTTACAGTGTTATATATTAGTTTTATATACAGTTGCACATATGATCAATGAAGTCTCTTATCATTCCCCTACAGAAAAGGCGGCAACAATAAATTGATAAAAATTTATCATCGAGATGGAAAATATGGTTTTTCTGATCCACTGACATTTAGTTCTGTTGTGGAGTTGATTAACCACTATCGCCATGAGTCTCTTGCCCAGTATAACCCTAAGCTTGATGTGAAGCTGATGTACCCTGTGTCTAGATACCAGCAGGTGAGAACCCAGTGCTAGTATTAAATGCAAATGTTCTTATAGGGCTTTCTTAAATGATGGTTTGTATATGAATATCTTCAAGTCTGAAGTTAAATGTTTTCAAGAAGACAACTGGTCACAGATCCCTAAGCTTCTATATCGATTAACGATATTCTCATCATGGTGGTTCACTAGCCTTACTCACTAAAACACTAGTTTCATGTTTCAGTGCAATGTAGAAAATGTGTAACTACTGTACAAAATAAGGATATACATGAGATAGGCAACTCCTGGCATGCATGACCAACAGCAGCACACCAAACCATTTTTCTCAGCATGCAGAGCTAGTCTTCCACCTATAGGTCCAAAGTGACCTTCTCTGGTGATGGTAGCACCACTGGTAATCAAGTTGTTCCCAGTGTATCTGGAAGAGCACAACCATCTCCCATTTGCCAGTACACAATCATCTTCACAAGTAGATGTTGGATTTGGGACACTTAGGCCAAAAGTTTTGCCTATCAGTTTCTAGACTGGTTGGCCTGTTTGTACAATACAAAGTATTAAAACATGTGCATTATCTACAGACTCTACAAAGATAACAAAGTACAAATATTTCCATAGGGAAGCATTATCGTATTAAAGGCCTAATACGCTCTGTAAAGTAAATTTTGCTGGCCAAAAGTATCAAGAGTTTAATGCTGGGCATCCAGTTGCAAGCACAAAGATCCAACTGTGATTCTCAAACATTTATGTATGATTTCTGAGTAACTGGAGTAGTCAGTGTTCAAAAGCTGGGTAAAAACTGCTTTGGCAGATGTATGGCCCCAGAGGAACCAAATAAGTTTATAGGTAGAGAGGCTTTGTTGTTCAGCCTTAAGAAGATTGGCTTAATACTTTTTCATTGTGGTAGTTTTTCAGGCAGATCAGGGTTTTTTTGTTGAAAGTTATCCTGTTTTCTATTTATGACATATGCAGGACCAGTTGGTGAAAGAAGATAATATTGATGCTGTGGGCAAAAAGCTGCAGGAATACCACAGTCAATATCAAGAGAAAAGTAAAGAGTATGACAGGTTATATGAAGAATATACCAGAACCTCACAGGTCAGTTGCCAATTATTTGTTTGTTTGTTTAATTCGATTTTTATCCCGCCCTTCCTGCTGAGGCAGGGGATTATATTTTTTCATGGTCACGAAGGCCAGAATTGGGCACTTGTCAGCAAACTTGAAACTTCTAAACCTGTTTGTTTTCATCATGCAAAGGAGGATCAGGTCATGAAAGTGTAGCAGAGGATTCCTAAGCTTTTTTGTTCAGTATTTTTTCCCCTCTGTTCTATTGAAAACCTGATTTTTTAGGGGTGAGACTACAGGGCAAGAAGCTGGGAGAAGTACAGAAGAAAAGCAGCTGGAAGAAAGGGTTAATCACAGAATTCTCCGCTGACCATTTTGTCAAATTGTGCCCCCAATTTGTACAACTGGTCGACATAAGATTGGGAATCTTGTTTCTTCCACTAGACAGATATTTTGAGTAGCCTTTTTGTTGAATGGCATTACAGATTTTGAATATCATTCTGAGTGCACAATCCTGGATGCTAGCCTACAGGAACATTCGATTTAAGTTTTCCAAGCCATCAATAGAGCCTGCTTTGTTTCAGTTGTTAATTTCAGATACCTCTATGTCCACCTGAAGTAGGAATCTAAATAAAAAACTTTCCTTCCCAATAGAGCAACTGAAGGCTGCAAGATACAGTACTAGGAAAGTAAGCTGTAAAAAGTTTCAAAATAAGGGCTTAAATGAAGATTGGTCCTTGGTGCTCAAGGACACAAATCATAAATGTTCTCCACTCTTCTTCCAGAAACCCTTTAGTGGTAATTTTTCCTTACCAGACTGTTTCTGCTGATTAGAAATTCATATGTTTAGACAAGTTTTTCTGCTGGCAAGGTGTAACACCTTTAAATCAGCTGAGGTACAAGGAATATAATAGAATTCCTGCAGAGGAACACAAATTCCCTTATTGTCCAGATCAAATAGGCTCCTGGCTCATATTTATTATTATTGTTTATTAAATTTCTGGATTGCCCAATCCTTGAGTACACAAGGCTCTGGGTGATTTACAACAGGTGGGAAATATTGAAGGTCAAAGAAGGAGATGGCAAAGGATGAGATGGTTAGACAGTGTAATTGATGCAACGAACATGAAACTCCAGAGCACGACAGAAGACAGGAGGGTCTGGTGTGATGTGGTCCATGGGGTCGCGAAGAGTCGGACTTGACTGTGTGACTGAACAACAACAAAAACAATATAAAATGATATATTAAAATCAACAATCAATCCTAATTTAATAGTCTCCAGATGGCATCCATAATTTAATCCAAGACCTACTCTGGGCTGTTCTTCTATCTCGTGGGCAGGTTGAGGAGGAGGCCAAAGCAGGCAGAATGGAAGAAAAGAGGGTGCCAGCTGTGATGGAAAACGGTTGCTGTCCTCAATCAAAAGCCTGGTGGAACATCTCTGCCTTCAGGCCCTGCGGAATTGCGTTAAGTCCTGCAGGCCCTGATGGAAGTTGGCAGAGAGTTCCACCAGGTTGGAGCCAGGGCTGAGAAAGTCTGGCTCTGGTTGAGGGCAGCCAGATATCTTTAGGGCCAGGGATCACTGGCAAATTGCTTTCAGCAGAGTGTAGTGCTCTCCTGGGGACATACCAGAAGAGGCGGTCCTGAAGATACACAGGTTGCAGACCGTTCAAGGCCTTACAGGCCAATAGCAGCACCTTGAATCTGACCCGATATTCCACTGGGAACCAGTGGAATTCCCATCAGGACTTGCACCACCGCATTCTGGATCAGCTGGAGTTTCCATGTCAGTCTTAAGAGAAGGCCAGCATAGAACGAGTTACAGTAGTCTAGTCTGGAGGTGACCATTGCATGGATTACTGTGGCTAGGTCAGGACATGACAGGAAAGATGCCAGTTGCTGTGCTTGGCATAGACGGGAAAATGCCACCCTGGCGATATTTGTGGCCTGGGCCTTCATAGTTAAGGAGGCATCCAGGACTACACCCAAACTCCTGACAGATTATGCCGGTGTTAGTGGTGCCCTATCAAGGGTGGGAAGTCTATGCCCCAGCCCTGACGCCCCCCAGCCACAGAACCTCTGTCTTTGTCAGATTCAGCCTTCTCTTTTTTAACCATCCCACCACCATTGTTTTTGTATGTCCCCAAAACAATACCACACAAAACAAATACATTATTCCCTGGATAAAACAGCTAACAACAGTTTCTGAGATGCAAACACTGCACTATCTGCTATCAAGTAGATAGGCGAACTGTGTGAGAGATGTGGCATTTTTTCTCTTTATAATGTTGAGACTTTCATTCTCACATTTTTGTTTTGTGTGTGTGTGAGAAAGAGAAATTGTGGATAAATAGCTAATGGCAGTTAAATCTAGGGAAAGGAATTGTGGTGACTGGGACTAGATTCATTCAATTCTGCATACTCAAAAGTATTTAAGCTGTTGTTTCGGTTTGCCTTGAGAAAATTTAAAGAGTATCTAGCTAGCCAGAAGCTCCTGCAGGCTTAACTTTGTAGCTTCCAGTTTACAATCTAGAATCAGAATCTCAAGCTGAAAGGGAAATAGAAAGGCAGCATGTTGTTCAGAAACTTTGTGCTCCCAGTGAATAAAAGTGGTCTCTGAAATTGATTTCTCTGTGCAGGAAATTCAGATGAAGAGAACAGCAATAGAAGCTTTTAATGAAACAATTAAAATATTTGAAGAACAGTGTCACACCCAAGAGCGTTATAGCAAAGAATACATTGAACGATTCCGAAAAGAAGGGAATGAAAAGGAAATTGAACGGTAAGGTCTGCCAAAATGCCACATTTATTGACGGTTCCAGTATTGTTACTGGACATTGCCATAATTATATCTACTTCCATCTAGCCCAAAATATCTTTATCAAGTAATACTTAACAGTAGTCAGCTGTATCAATAGTGTATAATCAAGACCTTTGCAATGGAAGTAAAGTTTCTACAATTTATGAATCAAAGAAGGAAACTTCACTATACATTTTTTGATATTCTGTTGAATTAAGTAGCATCAGATTTTGAATACAGCAATTATTTGCTGGTTTAAGGGATGTAACAAATGTTAAATTACTTAAGGTAGTACAGTCTGAAGTAGGCTGAAGAGCTCCAAAAGACTCCACCTCAAAAAGATCTCTCAAACTCTATTAAGGATGCTTACTTTATAGTGTAATTCTAAGCACAGTTAATGACAGTGGGTTTAGAAAGGTGTTATTCTGTTTAGGATTGCCCCAATAATGACAGTAAAAGTTGCTGGTAGTGCATATTCTTAGCATGATCACTGCTGAAATGTAAAGGACCCTGCTTATACAACCTGTTTATTGCTTGTGCAGTCTCACTGATAAATTTGAAACTGCAAAGGTTTAGTTCTGATGAGAGTAAGTAGAACAACTTATTCTTCCCAGTTATCTGAAATTAGGTATACCTTTAGTTAGTGTCTAGTGAATTCTACTTCCAGTATCTATGCATTATTCAAAGAAAGGAGACTTCCCTGGCCACCTAACTGAAAGTGTATACTGTGCAGGATTATGTGATCATATCTGCTGAATAAATGAATCCAGTTACCACAGTCCACATGACCTGTCTACATTACAGCTGGAATATCTGACTTGTCTGGACTATCCATGGTGTAGTGTTTGGTGCTGAATTCTCCTGTGGTGTATTATATACCAGTTTTTCAAAGGTGATCATTCTGCATTCATGGTTTAGTGCTAAAGTGGAGGAGTAGGAAGCTCTCATGTGGATGTACCCTTAGGCTGTAAGTCCTCTGGATAGGGACAGTGTCATGAGCACAGTGCCTGTCCCACTCCTTGTGTAGTATTAGAAAATCTGTGAATATTGTGCCCTCTCTTAACAATAGTCTGATATCCTTTGTTTGAAACATGTAAACTATAACTATTTCTTACAGTATTATGATGAATTATGAAAAATTGAAATCACGTCTGGGTGAGATCCATGATAGCAAGCTGCGATTGGAACAAGATTTGAAGAAACAAGCCCTGGACAACCGGGAAATCGATAAGAAAATGAACAGTATCAAACCTGATCTTATCCAGCTGCGCAAAATCAGAGATCAGTACCTTGTGTAAGTAGGCATGGGATGAGAAGCTGACAGTTAGTTATTAAGTGGCCAGCATTACATTTCTGCATTGTAATGGAACTTTTCTTTAAATACTGAATGCAAGTATATTAATGGAAGGGAAGCTTAGTCTATTGACATAGAAGGACTTCAACAGATGGCTAGCCTTTTCAGCACTCATATAATAACTGCATAGCTTATTAATAACTCTGATCTAAAGCATGCTTGGTATGGTTCTGGCTCCAGCAAAATATCCCCTTTAACTTTGAAGTGAAAGGCAGCCTATCTGAAGTCTATGTTATCCGATGAACAGATTCAGAGTAGATAATTAAACTGGACCTTTTGTGATGTATTGCCTTTCTAAAGCAGTGTTACAACTGTCTGCCTCCTAAAATGCAATTGAGGTATGATTGATCAGGTGAATGACAATAGGCAGCTCTTCTTGCTGTGCCCACATGTTGTTGGGAGTGGGGAGGCAATGTGAATGAAAACTATACATCTTTTCTATGCCAAGGTTGGCCAGTAAGGTTAGAATGCCAGCCAGTGTGCTTATAGAAGATGTACCCTTAGGCATGTTCCTTCTTTAGTTCAGGTATTTTGTAGGTATTTGAGCACCTTTTTTCTAGAGCTAATTAATTACATATGTAATATCTAATCGGCAGCTGGCTTAATCACAAAGGAGTGAGACAGAAGCGAATAAACGACTGGCTGGGAATCAAAAACGAAAATATTGATGAGTAAGTCTCCAAAACTGTTATGATTTTTAACAGTATGAATGACCAAACTGTGTGGATAAATTGCATCACAAGAACCTATAATTTTGTGTTAGTTTATATCAGTGGTGTCAAACATGCGGCCCAGGGGCCAGATCAGGGCCTCCCCCCCCCCCGGAGGGCTTCTATCAGGCCCACAGTAGAAATGGCTGTCTTCTGCTCCTTCTTCCAGTTCTGCTGCTGCTGCTGCATCATTGTAGGTTTGCAGCTTACAGATACACACCTGAACAGCAGACTCAAGATTGCAACAGCACAGACATTTTGCTCTGATTCAGAGCAAGAGGTGTCAGTTATCAGACACTGTTAAATAAACAAAATATTGCAAAAGTGCTAATGTTTGAAGCATGTTTTTATTTTAAGTTTAAAAAAAAACCCTGTGTGTCCTTTATAAAGTTTATATCTCCGCTACCTGGCATTACATTTTATGACTCACATGGCCGGGCCCAACAAGGTCTCATTTATGTCAGGTCTGGCCCTCATAATGAATGAGTTTGACACCTCTGGTTTATATGGATGTTGTTCCCAAATAAACGTGTACTACTTTTTATCAGATGACTATGTCATAAAATTCATATCTACATGCATGACCAAATAGCACCAATGGTAGTTTTATTTCTCTTGGCCAAATTATTCAGGATAACTTTAACTGTATGTCACAGTAATAAAGCTGATTGTGGACAGGTAGCGTTAAAGTAATTAGAGAAGGTATATAAACAATAATAAATAGTTTTGTGTATGATACTGTTGTTTAAATGTTATTTAGTGTACGGCAGAACAGCTAATAACTACTCCAAGCCTTGGTCTTATATGCATTCCTAAGTGGGTTATTTTTTTTGCCTTTTCTCCAAGGAGCTCATAGTCATATGGTTCTTCCCTGCTCCATTTTATCCTCACATAAATCATGTGAAGTAGGTTAGATTAAGTAATAATGCATGGACAGTAGTCCAGTCCAGCACTGTAACTGCTGTGCTGTACTGGCTCTTAGCCGTGTCAGTGTTAATATGCTGCTTTGTATATAGGCCTCTTCCATTGTTTGGCATAGAAATGTTCCTGCATTAAGAAAATAAAATTTGTTTCTTCCTAGTACATATTTTACAAATGAGGAAGATGAAAATCTGCCGCATTATGATGAAAAGACTTGGTTTGTTGGAGATATCAATCGTATTCAAGCAGAAGATTTGCTTGGTGGGAAACCTGATGGAGCATTCTTAATTCGTGAAAGTAGCAAAAAAGGCTGTTATGCCTGTTCTGTGGTGTAAGTAGTTATTCTCTGAATTTCCTTGAGGCTATAAACCTATGTGAACTCACAGGAGTAAGCCCCATTAAACTTGATGGACCTTATTTCAGAATAAGAATATACAGGATTGGGTTGCATGGCTTGATTAATTTTGTTGCCTTGGTCTCTTCCAAGAAATTCTCTAATGGGTATGTTGTGGAGAATGAAACATGCAGATATGAACATAATAAAAACCTTAGGCTGGCCTGTAGGAAGCTGAAGACTTTCCAATGTTGTCAATACACTTGCTGTTTTCCTGGTCTTGTCCCACTGATACTGAAAGGATTAAACTATTATAAGGAAACAGTAGTCATTCTATCTTTCCTCTCAGTCCCTTAGTGCATATGATTCTGAGGTTAGATTCTAAGATGGTAGACCAGCCTGGGAATGGAGTGCTGACATACCTAAGTGCTAATATGTTAGAGAGGCATATGCTTTTAGCTGTTTGTAGGCTATAGCCTTAATATGTTGCCGAAGGCTTTCACGGCCAGAATTCATTAGCTGTTGTAGATTTTCCAGGTTGCCTGGTCGTGGTCTTGGCATTGTAGGACCTGATGTTTTGCCAGTAGCTGTGACTGATGGAGTACTTTCTGTGTTATACCTCTGAGGATGCCAGTCACAGCTACTGGCGAAACATCAGGTCCTACAATGCCAAGACCATGGCCAGACAACCCGGAAGATCTACGACTGTTATGTCCTTAATGTTGTCTTAAAGATGGAGAGAGTATTGGGAATGACCCTTAGGAGAAAAGAGATTATGTTTTATATGGGATCAGTTAGTAGGCTAGTGTTACAATCTTTAATAATGTTTAGTCAGCATATGGATTTTTAAAAGTTTTTATTTTCCCAGTCAACCATTTGGAAGAATCTTGTCTTCTAGTCTGCTTAGTCCCCAGGGAGTGGTGGTACTTAAACTTCTTCTTTTCTTCTGTTTAAGGTGGATGATGGATCTGAATGCATTGGTACTAGCTTTTAGTGAAATGCTGTCGTATGTTGTCCTGTCTGGGTTTCTCTTGCACTTAAACTGCTCAACAAGAGCACTGGAACCCTAAATGCCTCTGAGCTGAAGTCTCTGTGTGTGTGTTTTAATTAAGTTACCATCTTATAACTTCGTTATCAAAACTCTCTACAAAATACCTCTTTTCTGCACTCACAACTTTTCACAGTGTTCTTTCTTGCTGTTAGTCTATCACAGTTCTTCAATATTTCATTGATTGTAATTGTCTATGTAGTTGATCATTACGCTAAATGTATTATTCTTTTCTTTACAGAGCTGATGGGGAAGTTAAACACTGTGTGATCTACAGCACTCCAAGAGGTTATGGGTTTGCAGAGCCATATAACCTGTATAGCTCTCTTAAAGAATTAGTCCTTCATTACCAGCATACCTCCCTCGTCCAACACAATGACTCCCTCAATGTCAGGCTCGCTTACCCTGTCTATGCACAGATGCCCTCCCTCTGTAGATAAACTCTAGGAGGGTGAAATATAGGGAGAAGTGTTGGCTATCTCGGATTTCTTTTCTACAGTTTTTTTAGAACCCAGAGGGCATTCTTTCTCCTTAGACTGCTTGTTTTGCACAAGAAGCGATTTGATGAATGTGAATCGGAGACCTAGCAGCAACAAAGTATCAGCTTTGGGATAGGTGCCCTGGTGCTACCTGAAGATCAGCTGTGTTTTTATATATGGAGATTCTTGTGTTCCCTATAGGGAACAAGTAAACTCTCTAAAGATGCACACACAAAAACCCTAGAACAAAACCATGGAGAGAGACATTTTGTCAGACACCATCAGCGGAACTTCTACTTGGATTTTGATTTTTCTGAGGTATTGATAATGTCTTTCAGTCTTAAGCTCCAGGAAATTGGGGAAATAGTCTCTGCTACAGAAGCTTTTTCTCCCTGTTAATTTTAGCAGCTTTGCTGCAAGTTAGACAAACTTACAAATGAGGGCTTGTCTTGATGTAGCAATGGATTTGGTGAGAGGAGACCAAAGGAATTATGGGGAGAGTTTCAGGTTCTTATTTAAAAAAAATCCTCAAAGAAATATTGCTTTATATTTTACCAACAATAACAAAGTTTTGGTTTCAACAGCACTACAGGTCTTCATGTTAAAGAAACCAAATTGAAGCCACCAAAACTTCGCTTGTTGCTGGACTGAGCACTTATGGGGAAAGATTGCATTTGCAACCGCACACTTGCCAAAACTTGAAGAGAAAAATGATAAAAGCTAAAACTTTCTTATGTACTTCTAAAAATGCTAACCTGACCTGATGTAACTGCACCACTTCCCCCTTGTTTCTTTTTAAGAACACATTTTCTTTCTTCCAAGGATATCAGATAATTTTGTTTTTAAAAGACACTAAGCATTGGAATGTAAACCAGAATGAAGCTGGCATTTGGCATGTCTGTAAGATGCTAAACAATGAAATATTCTATTTGAAAACATTTGTTTCTTTTTGGGGAAAAAGTGCAATGGTTTTTTTCTCAATGGCTTGCTAAACCAAAAACTAGGGAGTGCAGTCTACAAAGCTAGTAATGCATTTGGATTGCACCCTAAATTAATTCCATTGCACAGGTTGTATACTTGCCCTTGGAATTCATTGTGGGCCTACCATAAAAACAAATATTTGGGTACCTGAATTAAGTGGAACTATACAAGATATAGAATGGTAGAGTCTATCAGTACATAAACAGTTTTTCTTGATGTTCTGCCCTGGTCAGATTCATCTGGATTATACGTAGCATCAGTAACAAAATTATAGCAAATAGTGAGAACTGGATATTCGAGACTGTGAGAACTTCTGTGCTCCTAAAATGCTGTATTTGACTTTTTTTGTCTCTGCATTATGCCCTTGATTCTTTATTGCCATTTCCAAACACTATACTTGAGCTAGAACTCTGGTTAGGCAGCAAGGAAAAAATAGACAGATTCAGCATGAGTGAGGCTTTTCCTTTTTCTGTGTAGTATTTGAAGTGCATGCCAGGGAGTTGGGACATCTGGATATTTTCTGGCTGCACCCCAACTTCAGTGCCACCTTGACCCCCCTGACTGTTAGACTATAATGTTTACACAAAGCAGAATGCACTATAAAGGAGCATTGAAGTATTATGCAGAATATGAAATTGCTGAACAGGAAAATGATAAATCTTGAGCACTAATCAGCAGCTGGAGGGGCCAAACTAGATTGCTTGGTATGTCCCAAAAGCACTTCTGTTTTGCACTAATCTACTGCCTCTTAAGCTAAATGCTGGCTAACCAGCTGAAACATCTTCTAAAAATGGAATGGTGGTTGCCCCCCCAAAAAAACTACCCTGTAGTCATTGTAAATTGGTGAGATAATAGTGACCTAATGTAGCCCTTCAATCTCCCCCCCTTCCTTCTGAACAGCAATATACATTTTTTTAAGTGTGGCTCTGGATTCTGCCAGTCTTCAGAGAGAGAAATTCTGTCCCTTCTTTTGGGGCCTGACTTAGCTTGCACATTCGAATCAAATACCTGCATATATTGTCTAACATTCCCTTGACGTAAAATTCAGCATAGATTACAGATGTCTTTCCTGACTCTCTCAGAAGAGACCTTGTTGGAATCTTGTCACCAATTATAAATCTTGATTATTTTGAATTCTGCTAGAAGAATTGGAACCTAACAATAAAATGAACTAATTGAAGATAAAAGAAAGATATTAAAGAGAGCCTGTGTCATTGATCTGTGATAGCTCATGTAAAGTCTCTGACTTCTATTTTGGTTGGACCACATGCTCATTTTAAAATTTGTTTGGTAAATCTCTGCTAATTTTCTGTTACATAAATCTACTTCTAAAAGTCATTTTGATGTACTTCCCATTAAATTCTATATGTTCTAACATATTTGAATCAGGACTACATGTAAACTAAACCCAAATACCTGATAATCCTTTTGGCTTGCCTCTCTTTGCTTTTGATTACATAAATAAGCATTGGCGTTGCCTATCTGGCTTTCATATGCCTTTGCTTTAGGCTTTTTAAAAAAAAAACTCAATCAGAAAAAATGGTTGAAAGCCAGCTGAAATATGTCACAGGTATCTTCTACTACATTCCTTACCCGCATCCATCAACTTCATTTGACTTCTGTTTTTGTCTACATGAGTGAAACTTAGCTGACATCAAGTGGCAGCATTCCTAATTCTTAACTTTGATATGTTTAAAAGCATATCGTGCTTTGTTTATGAGCTAAAACAAAGGCATAAGAGAAAAATGGCAGAAGTGTAATATATGAATGTGTGTGGTCTAAGTGCAGAAAAGTTGTGTGGCTTTTTTAAAGAGCCAATGTTCTAGGCTTTTTTCAATAGAATATGCTTTGTTTCACTTCATAGTAGCTGGATTAATATTGATCTTAGTGACCCACTTATATAGACTTTTTGTTTTGCACAGTGTTAAACAGTACACAGGGTGGGGAGAAATAGTGTTTTCTGATATTCAGTTTATCTGAAGTGTATTTGCAGGGACTAGAGATAATTCAGTATTTTGCTTCCTCAGAAGTGGAAAACTTCATCTCCTTTGGAGTTACAATAATAATTGTGAAGCACAATAGATCAGCCAATAATTAAAAGTCATTGAGCTACTAGTACTTCTGCTGAATAGTTTCTTGACAGTCACATTTCATAAGAACAAATATACATGTTAATGAAGTTTCAAAAAGATGAGTTTAATACTGTAACTGAAGGCATAGCATGGTTTTCCCTTCTTTATCCATGTTGTAGACAGCAGAATCTGAACTTACTGCTTAGTAGAACTAGAGTAAATCCACATCAGTGGGTTCCCTTATTGTTTAAGCCCAAGAGCCAGAGAGCTATTGCAAAGAGGCACCATTGCCACTATACGCAATAGAGTTTCTCTTCTCCATAACAGCTTTTTAACTGAATCAGAAACCACTTCTGAAGCACCTCAGAATTTTAAAAAGTGATTGGTCAAACACTGAGAGACTGCTGTTAGTGAGAAGCAAACCCTGGTGTGTATGTGGTGAGGAGCAAACCTGGTGTATATGTGGAGCTTATCGTGCAGGTCTCAAGATCTTTGCTTGAAATGTTGGCCTAGTCAAATTTAGACCTACAACTAGTATGCAGAATCATTCCAAACAACCCAATATTTTTGATGGAATGTTGTTTGAATAAAACTAAGCATATGTGACATCAATGGCAAATGCCAACCTACAGGTAAAAGAACTGAAATAATTTGTTGGCTTTCTTCAAGAGTAGGCAGACTGTGGAAAAAAAGTTGGCCCCATTCAGTGCTGTATCAAGGGTTTCTTGGTTCTGTGATTATACTATCACTTGTTCACTGTACAAAAACCATGACAATATGTCCAGTGACTTAATGCTATGGCTAGTAATTTTCCTGTTTCGCTATCATATTTCCACATCTAGAAAAGCCGTTTTTGTTACTTGAACATTTTTTCTGTTTGAATGTCTTTTTCTGTTCACACTAATGAGGAATAAAATTCAAAGCAATTAGTATCATGTATGCAGGCATAAATCAGAACTTTTGTGAGAGGAAATTATAGGTGCAGATATGAGAAGACACTATAGCGCATGTTCAAGGTTTTGTTTCATGTTCTAACTTTGATTTTTTTTTTTGTACCAATTTATTTTGTTAAAAAGGATTTATAAGTATCTCTTTTTATGGCTAGTGAAATTTCAGTAGGATGTACATCCAATGATACACATTTGGCTGTGGATTTTTGGTTGCTTCTCGCTCATGGAAACATTTGCAGATTGAAGCAAAAATTTCCAGTTCAGGTTTCTTAAATCTGTTCATTTAAAAATATATATTCTTAAAAACATGTTTTAAGGCATGTTTGGGCTATGAGGTAAAATTTAAAACACAGAGGTAGTGACTTGTAGCGGGGGGGGGCTTGTACTGGCAGAGTGCTTACTGCCAGATGGAGTCCTCTCTTACCGCCACTGCTAATAGCTATCAACACCTACCTACTTAACTCTCACTGTTTGGATTCCTGCCTGCTCAAGAGTCTCAGGGACATTCAGATGCTCCCTGCCTCCCATCACAGCATCTCCTGTTATCAAAGGAACAGGACTGATTTTCCCTGGTTTGTCTAAGTGGGGCAGCATACCCATCATCCAAGCAATCAGATCAGTTCCTGCCATCATGCATCTGTTGCTATAGCACCTCAGGCAGTGTTTTCCACTCTGGCCCAACCTTAGTGGCTGTACATCTTCAGTCTGGTTAAAATATATTGGCCAAGCCAGCCACTGCTTCCTGACCCTGGTAAACAGGGAAGGAGGAGGCAGCTGGTAGCAGGGAGGTAGCAGCAGCCACCCACTTATTCATGCCCTGGAGGGATGGGTATACTGTGGGAGGAGGCCAACCAACACCTCAATTTCCTTGGAGGCCCAGTAAGGGTGTCTTGCTAGGGTGACTTCTAGAAAATTGGAACTGGTACTATATGGACTCCATCATACAATTCAGCCATTGTAAGGAGTAAGCCACCATGGGAGGCAGTTTTATGCGTGCCTGTTAGTTATGCAGTTTAGATCCTACCATATGGTATATCTTCATGTTGTCAGAAGCCACTGGTAGGAATGTTTGGTATTGGTGGTAAAGCAGTACCCACAAAACACAGTGGCAGTTATGTCGTGCAAAGCTACCTTGAAGTTTAGAGAATGTCCCCTACGAACTTGAAAGAAACATACAAGCAGATGTGCTTTTTAGGTCCACTTTGTCAAAGACAGAGAAATTCCAGTGAAGTGCAACAAAAAAAGTTTGGGAAGTAGCACTGCATTAATGACTTTGGTAGGAATAGGGCTTGGCTGAATGCTAACAAACAAGAGCCAACTAGCATTTTGAGAATCTGATGTGCAGGCAGAAAACTTTGGAAGGGAGGGAATCCTTAGAAAACTCTTGTGCCTGTTTTGTTGTAAAGGGCATGTGAGGATCAATAATCAGTCTAATTTTTAAGACAGTGTAAAATGTTTAAAGCACTGGCATTCTGGGCTGGCTCCATAGTTTCAATGCAGGTTTTTTTGTTAGTCACCATCCTTCAGCAGTACACCATGTTCCTTTCTTATGGCTAATGAAGATATTCCTGTTGGCTTGGAATTTAACTTGAAGAGCTCTATGCAGTGAATGGCACAGAAGCATCTCTGGGATTGAACAGAGAGCTAGTCTGACTGATTCAATGAGTATTGTGTCTAGCAGTGGCTCTTGTTTAAAGTACACTTGGTATTTCACACTGCTTGATATCACGTCATGCCTATATCCATGGGAGCATTGCACCTTCTTCAATCAGCACCTCATGTCACTTTCAAAAAAGAATAAAAAGGAAAGGCAAAAAGTGGTTTGCAGTACCCACAGAGAAATAACTTATCAAAACAGTTTTCAAGGGGTTTCTGTGCCCTCTCTCCCCCTTCATTATGTGTCTCTTTGCTTTCCTTGAAGTTGCACCCTCCCTTATGCCAGCCAGCCATGCAAATCTGTTGTCTTTTGAAGTGCAGAGTGTTTGGTCTTTGGGTGAGTGACTATAAAGAAATTAGACTCAGTCTGTTAATAATTTTTGTAAGTTTTGCCAGTTTACAGCACCAGGAGATTGTACTGGTCTGCAACCTATCTGTGTGTGTATGTGTGTATATGTACTGTATGTATATAGATATATGGGAAATTAATTCACATGCACATCTATATGCATTAGCCATAAGTGGCACTGCCCCTGAAAGTCCAAATTTCACCATTTGCACTTGCTGTTCATGCCCCATAGTTTGAAAGCTGGGATTGTTCCCCACCACACTTTCTCAAAAATGTGGGGTTCATCACTAATACTCTTGATGTGCTTTTAAAATTTAAGTTTTTAAGCTTTTTTTACTTATTTGCTCCACAATAAAGTGTTAGTTTATTTTAAACTAAGTTGTTACATTTTTAAAGAAGCCAATTTTCCTTTAAGATACAGTAGTTGCACATTTTTCAGTGTGAACCCCCCTACAGAGGTAATGTGCAAAGGAGAGCAGTAGCATTAATCACTGTGTCTGGACTCATTTTTATATTTATAAAATATTTGTATCCATGTAAGAATGAGTGGGCTGCCTCATCTTATATTGAGGTATGCCAGGACTGTGCACTCCTTTGTATCCTGCACATGAACATCACATTCTTGAAATCCATTTTGGTTTTCCTTTTAAGGGATGCTATTTGTCAAAGATTTGCTTCTCAAGAAGCAATGGGATTGTTTTGTTTTGTTCTTTTAATATGAATTCCAGCATGTAACTTTGGTAGTCTTGTTGGTATGTAAAACCTGTTCTGTCATTTTATGGTGTAGTCAGATTCATGTAGTTTAACTTTTAAAAAGAAACTGCTTCATGAGGAAAACAGTTTTGTTAGTCACATTGTAGTTTCTAGATGAGTAATGCAACATTGTACTTGTCACCAGATGTGCTATGATCTTACTGTATGTTTCTATTTTTTAAAATAGATGGTTGAGCTTTGGAATCCCAGACACTAAGCATTCTGACCTACTTTGCTTTAGAATAAAAATGCAATAAAAGATTGCAATAAAGCACATTTACATGTAATGTTTTAGAAGGATGTATGGACAGCTGTTTCTAATAAATCCAGAAATGCAGCCTTCCTAGTATGGTGTGGTGGCAAAAATGTGTTGTCTGCTTGAACACTATGAAAAGAAAAATGTGATACTTCAGCTGCCTGAATACTATTGAATTTCTAAAACAGTGTTTTTACCCCAAACCATTATTGCTTTAAATTCCCAGTTGGCAGTTGGGTTGTCCAGGGGATAAGATGTAAAATTGTAGGTAAGTTCTCACTTCAGTTAACAATTGCTGTGTTCAAACACATCTACAAGTCTCAGAAAAACTTGCTCTTGGAACTAAAGGGAACAAGTTATCACGTATGTTCTTAGAAGTTAATCAGCATTTACAACAACATCAGCGTTACAGTTAAATATGAAAAAACGCAACCACCATAGTGGTGGGGTACTGAAGTACGTAATTTCATTGCTGTATCCCACAGTTGTCATTCCAACTATCCTGGTCTTCAGAAACACCACAGTGAATTTTAAGGCTATTGTTCAGTTGCACAGTTGAGTCCAACTCTCTGCGACCCCATGGACCACATCATGCCAGGCCCTCCTGTCTTCTGCCATGCTCCAGAGTTTCCTTAATTTCATGTTCGTTGCGTCTTCAAGGCTATACCATTCAAATTTTGAAGTATTCTAAATTCAGCAAATAATTGTGTATTTTTAATGTTTCTGAATCAAAAAATTATAATACTAGATATTCAGCATAATTCTAGATACCTGGAATCCCCTTGGTGGCTTAAGGAATGCTGGCTGGGTTGTCCAGGTTTTGAAAGTGAAGCAAACTCCACAAACAGCCTGGCATCAAGGGTGCTGGTGCCAGTGTCCCCAAATTAGTATCGCCAAAGGAGGAAGTGGCCTGGGGTGAGAGCAAAGCTCTCTACGTTTCTCTCTACACTGTGGAATCCTGAAGCAGCCACAGAAAGGTGGGCATAACCACTTTATAAGTCCTCTGCCTTCCCCAACGGTTTGCTGTTGAACACTGAAAGTCTTCCCTTTTGTCTAAGTACCTCATCATATATTTGATTGCCACTCTACCCCATAGTCTATATATTAATACTTAAGATTAAGGACTAACAGTCATCGCTAGGCTTTCCTGCACTGGGGAAAGCAGAACTCCAGTCTGTATTTATAGGGCAGGGCATGTCAAGCTTCAGCCACTAGTCCCCAATCCCTCCTGGTTGCTGCTCCAGATTGCACCCATATACTCCACTGTGCTACACCCAGTGCTGTTAGCGGTATTTTTCTATATCCAGATAATCTGCTGTTGACAGCCTGTCTGCCAGTGCTGTCCAGAGTATGACACCAGCTATCTTTTGCTCCACAGTGCCATGGCCAGTACTATGGTGCTTGCACTGTTTGAGGTTCCAAGTACCCAGACTACAGTCAATGCACATGCCTGGGCACTCCTTTCTGGCAACCATAGCAAGAACTTTAGTGTTGGCACATTTGCAAAGAAAGTTTCAAGGGGTTATGGGGCACCTTTTAAAAGAGGTTTTCCTTGTTTTTAGTGGGAAATGGCCATTTCCTGTTGATTTTAATAGAAGTACATTTTGTATAAAATGTGGATTTAATTGGGAAGCATGCAAGTGTGGGCAAGAAGAACCTTGACTCTGGAACAGCAGTTGAGTTACTTCTGCAGAGTATCTGCTGTGGTTTGAGGCTAAATTAATTGTTACAAAGTGCTTGTTTTTTGTCTTTGTGGACCCAATTATAAAACACTTTTGTCATTACTTTAATTCTGCAATGCTGTCAATGGTGTATTTATTCATAGCATTTTATGTGAAATCTTTTGTTAAACATTGGAAAAAGTGGTCTTCAACAAAACTCACTGGAAAAGAACTATGCCTACAGATTTTAATGTACATGTTTCATTTTTTTCCCTAGCCTGTGGTTTGCTCACTTCTTACTGGGTGCAAATCGAGTGGGCATTACCAGTATGGTACAAGCTTGATAGTATTTATTGTACATAGGCAAAGGCTATTACAATAAATCAGAGAACATAATACACATCATTAAAATAACCAGATCTGGAAGTACTTATTGAGGTAAAACATTTCATCCTTCAGATGTAACTAGCCCACTTGTAGTGTCAGACTAGACCCTGTGAGACCTGGGTTCAGCAATGGAGTGCACTGGGTGACTTTGGACCAGTCCCAGATTCCTAGTGTGACCTACCTCAGAGGTTTGATGGGACAGCATGGAGGAATGGGAGAGTCATGTATGCCATCCTCAACTTGGAAGAAAGCCAGGATAAAAATAGGAAGGTAAAGTGAGTTCTGTATGTATTTGAATGGTTGTTGTTATTTGATGACAGTGTATAACATAAACACAATGGGATGTTTCAGTTGATGTGGATTCTCTCTTTTTCCTGTGTATGCAACTGGTGGTATAGATTCCTTTTGCAGAGACCGGAATTACTCTTCCTGCTCTAACCTGTGCAGGTAAATGGCTTCACATTTTACAGAAGACCCATCATTCATATCTTAACAAAATATATACAGACTGATATTTTTAGGGTGTCTGTAGTGCCAGCCCATTTGATCCTCACAAAAATCTGTTGTGCTGAATTATAGTGACTGGCCCAACATCAACAAATGAGCTTCTTGGGATGGTGGGGATTTGAACCTGGGCCTTTCAGGTCCTTGCCTAACCATTGCACCCAGTAGCATTTGTTCTAGTTTTCTGTCCAGTAGCATTTGTTCTAGTTTTCTGTCCTTAACCCCTCAACCCATTTGTTTGTTACACTATCTCTTCCTTCATTATCAAGAGAGAGCCAGCACGGTGCAGTAGTTCAGGGCAGCAGACTCTAATCTGGAGAATCAGGTTTGATTCCGCACTCTTCCACATGAAGAGAAGAGATTGGATTTATACCCTGCCCTTCACTTGGTGTCTCAGAGCGGCTTACAAGCTCCTTTCCCTTCCCCTCCCCACAACAGACACCCTGTCAGGTAGGTGAGGCTGAGAGAACTCTGAGAGAAACTGTTCTTTTTCAAGAACAGCTGTGCCAGAGCTTGTGACTGACCCAAGGTCACATCAGCAGGTGCAAGTGGAGGAGTGGAGAATCAAACCCGGTTCTCCCAGATTAGAGGCCGCACACTTAACCACTACACCAAACTGGCTTTCTGCTGGGTGACCTTGGGCCTGTCACTTTTCTCTCAAAACACTTTCAGACCCACCTACCTCATAAGGTGACTGTTCTGGGGAGATTGTAAGCTGCTTTGAGACTCCTAAGGGTAGCGAAGAGAGGGGTATAAAAACCAACTCTTCTTCTAGCATGTTTTCAAAACATTGCTGCTGTTGTACTGGGATATGAATTAGCCTAGTTTGTTTAATGGGTCTGCCTTCCCCTTAAGGGAGCATAGTGCATCCTTCAACTAGCTTGATGTGAGTGGGTCAGTTTTTATAAGTAGAGGAAGAAAAAGAACCCAGAAAAAGAACCTTGCTCATTTAATCTATATGTAGAGTACATCATGTGAAATGCTGGCCTGGATGAATCACAAGCCGGAATTAAGATCAACAACCTCAGATATGCAGATGATACCACTCTAATGGCAGAAAATGAAGAGGCCCTAAAGAGTCTCTTGCTCAGAGTGAGAAAGGAGAGCACAAAAAAAGTTGGCTTGAAACTCAACATCAAAAAAACTAAGATCATGGCATCTGGCCCCATCACTCCTTGGCAAATAGAAGGGGAAGTCATGGAAGCAGTGACAGACTTCACGTTCCAAGATCACTGCAGATGGTGACTGCAGCCATGAAATTAAAAGATGCCTGCTCCTGTGGAGGAAAGTGATAGCAAACCTAAACAGCATGATAAAAAGTGGAGCCATCACCCTGCCAACAAAAGTCCACATGGTCAAAGCAATGGTATTCCCAGTAGTAATGTATGGCTGTGAAAGTTGGACTATAAGGAAGGCCAAGCGCCGAAGAATAGATTCTTTTGAACTGTGGTGCTGGAGAAGATTCTTGAGAGTCCTTTGGACTGCAAGGAGATCAAATCAGTCAATCCTAAAAGAAATCAATCCTGACTGTTCCCTGGAAGGCCAGATACTGAAGCTGAAGCTCAAATACTTTGGCTACCAAATGAGAAGGGAGCACTCACTGGAGAAGACCCTGATGCTGGGAAAGATTGAAGCTCAAAGAAGAAGGAGACAGCAAAGGATGAGATGGTTAGACTGTATTAATGATGCAATGAACATGAAATTGAGCAAACTTCAGAGGACGGCGGAAGACAGTAGGGCCTGGAGTGATCTGGTCCATGGGGTCGCGAAGAGTCGGACTCAACTGTGCGAATGAACAACGACAATCTATGCCTGATCTGGATAGCCCAGGCTAGTTGGATCTCAGAAGCTAAGCAGGGTGGCCCTGGTTAGTATGAAGTCCAGGGTCACAATGCAGAAGCAGGCAATGGCAAACTCCTCTGAATGTCTCTTGCCTTGAAAACCCTACAGGGTTGCCATAAGTCAGCTGTGACTTGACAGCACTTTCCACCACCACCTATGCTCAACATCAGCTAGGCTATAAACAAATACTTTGCTGCACCTGCAGGTGAACCAGAGAGAAGAGTATATTGGGTCAGAACGTAAAGGGGAAGATATCGCCATAAAAATTTGAGACAAATTATGCATAGAAAGAAAACGTATAGTAGATATTTGAATAATGTAGAATAATTAATGTAGAAAACAGTCTATCATATTGTATCATTGTTTCAATCATTTTAATTTTATACTCTACACAACCACGAAAGAAGGCTATTGCTTCACCTGCCAGTTCTGGTTGAGTTTCTGCTGCTGAGACTGATAACGTAAAGTTTTCTTTCCTGCACATGTTGTTTGAGTTGAAATTAGACTTAGACTTGGTCGGTAAGAATGTCCCACTTGTAAAAATAGCTAGAGAAATATGGTGTACTACATTGGAATTTTGTATATGAGACTCTGTCCCATTAAGAAGAGTTGTTAGACATTGAACATGCAATTGTATTTTGTGCAAGAGGAAGCCCCTTTGCATCCCAGCCCACTTGTTTAAGGTTTTAAAATCTCCATCATCTGCAACAATGATGGGAATTCAACTTCATGGCTTAAACCCATTGTGTTGGCCTTATACTCTAAGATGAAATATTCCAGCCCTCTAATTCCTAGGTTGAAGTATTCCTAGGTTTAATGGGCAGTGGTTATTTAATTTTAAATCATTAATTTAATTTTAAACCATGCTTTAAGGAAATTGTCTGCCCTTCAATATCCTCAAAAAGCAACTAATCTATGCTCAGGCTTCAGTTCTATACAAATTTATTTCAACATAATCAGTTAAGAGCCAGATGATGAATCAACTACCATCTATAACTGGTTGACAGCCCTAATTATTTACACTATCATTCTTATGCTGTTACAGAAACCTTTCTTGCCTTTTTGAAGTATTTTATTATATTTGTCAGAGATGCTTTAGGCTGGTCCTGCATTGGACTAGATGGCCTGTATGGCCCCTTCCAACTCTGTGATTCTATCCAAACTGAAATTTCTTCCCAAGTGTTTCTGTATTAACAAAACTGCCAAGGCAGACCAGAATCTTTTCACACATGAAGACCTTGAATAACTCCCAATCAAAAGTTGGGTAACACTTGTCAGCAGTGGAGGAGGGGAGGATTGGATAAAAATGTGTTCACTAAAAAAATTAAACAGAATAAATTATAGCCATTTATAAGGTGAGAAACAAATAACATGTAGAATTCATGTAGATCCACACTATCCATCCATAGGGTGGATTTATCACACAAACAAATGTGTGTCCCATCAATATCAGTTGATGAGAGTTAAATACATACTTCTGCAATGAAATCAATAGTACTTAAAAGTTTTTCATTTGGACTGGATTGTGCCCATTCTCTGATCTTGAGCTCCCTGTTCAGTAAACACACCACCTTGCACTTCCCTATAAATGCATCCTTTGTGCATTCTGCATAGTTTAGGACATGAGAACACAGGAAGCATTCAGAAAATGTTGTCATATTAGAAGAGCTAGATTTCTCAGTTGTATGCTATAGTGGCCTCAGGCATGAAAGCCAAGAAGCAAAAAACAGCAGCAGAAAGGGACCTTTCCTCCATATTAAATGTCTATGGCAATATTTTCCTTTTTGTCAGTTCTTGCCTGCATAACAAATAGAACACTCTTTTGGAAGTATTGCAATTGTATGAGTAAACTTCCTAATATATTTTTCATGTATCAATGAGGGTGATATTGTTCAAATATATGAACATTACTAATGTCCTATTAAAGAAGCACAAAGCTCACTTGTCTTAAACCTGTCATGGAAGCAATTGAATCTTATTTTTAAGATGCGCACCTTCTCTTTCATGTACTCAAACTGGCTAATATAATCCTAAAACAATATATCTAAAGCACTGTAGTACTGAACATCAACATCAATGTGCTATGATTAAACAGCCACTTTGTTCTTTATTTATACATTCCTGTTATGACAGATACCTGTCCCTAACTTGCATCCTCTTTCAAACCTTGAAGGATATCATTTCAAATGCCTTGCCTTATTTTTATGATGCCACTTTTTCAAGAACTTCTTTGACTTCCAGATGGATTAGATGAAAAGGAGAAATAGAGGGGCATCATTGACATATCTCCGTCATTTGACCCCAAATCTCTTTATAATGTCATGTAGATTATGAACAGCATAGGAGACAAGACAGACTCTTGAAGCACCTAGTATAAATACCATGATGCAGAGTAATATTGCCCTAGTACCAGCTCCTGCAATCAATTCACTAGAAAGGTAGGAACTGAAGCACCAGAGTACAGTAATAATTCTACCTTCCTAGTCTGCAGTAGAGTTGAAAGACACTGAGAAGTTCAGGAAAACCAAGAGAGCTGCATTCCCCCACTATGTGAGGATAACCCCAAATCAGGTAAGCATAAACGAAACTAAAATATTCTAGGTGTTCAGTATCATCCCAAAAAGGCGAGAGCTGGTTTGCTATCATTCATGCAAGCACTTTTTCAGTTCCAGCAAGAGAACAACAACTGGAAGAAAGAATATTGGTATTAGAAGTACCTGCTCCCACTGCCTGAAAGAGAGATTAGATAGCTGGAGAACAGCAGCAATTCTAGAAGACATCTGGCCCACAAAAACTGCTGTAATGGCCACTTTCAGTCTGAGAGCCCATTCTTTTGTGGCCCACCAGCAGCAAGTTCACCTTTTGGGTTACCACTTGAGGTAATAAGGGTGAGAGGTAATAAGGGTGAGAGCCAGGTTTTATTTAAGCTGTTATTATGGTTATGTTTTATTATTGACTGCTCAGTACTGTAAGTTACCTAGGGTAAGAAGCTGGGAGTATAAGCTGTTTACAGAAAGGAAGGTCCAGTGAGAAGGGTGTCTTAGTGGGCTAAACAGTAGTGGTCTCAGTGCATCACAACTATGGGATCTAGTGCGCCTGCGCTGAACCAATCGGTGTTGTACAAAGCTCACAACGGGATTTTCGCACCTCCACTCTGAGCCTGTACGGGATCCCCTACTGCGCATAGCCAAGGGGGTAGGGCACGGACATTCCGCCAGTTCTCTTCTGACTGCAGCGCTGTTAGCAGCTTTCTCGTCAGTCGGTGCTGTTCGTTTTTTCTCCTCACATCAGGAGTTCTTCAATTCATCTTGTCTTCATTCTTCGGATTTCTTCTTTAAATTACTGAACTTTTCTCCTCAAGAAATCATCAGGGTGTCAGAGGGGTGAGAACTTTCTGTGGTCTTCAGGACTTCGCCCCCCCCCTTTCTTTCCCTCACTCTGAGGAACTTGTTTATGGATAGAAAGTGGGGGTGCTTCAAGAAGTGTGTTTCGTGTGGGAGTAAGTTAGCTCCTCGGGATGGACAAACACTCTGTATAATTTGTTTGGGTGAATCTCACCATCCAGAGGGTTGTGCGAAATTCTTTGTGCAAAATTCTCTAATCAAACACACAAAAATAGAGCCATGAGACTGAAAGTAGCCTTTTGGGAATTGGCTCTTGCCCCTCCATTGTCCATCATGTTGACCAAACCTCCCCCTAAGTAATCTTCATCAAATGAATCCCCATCTCAATCTTCCACATCGATGCCGAAGTCGACGGCTACCCCATTGACACCAAAACCACCTCGGCCAGTCAAGTCTGCTTCTGATACAGGGCCAGCCCCTTCCAAGAAGCGCTCTTTGAAATCAACCTCCTCCACCTCGACACCAGCGAAGAAACAAATGGAGGATAAGTCACAGATACATAGTTCTCATAAGTCGACTGCTTAAGTCTCACAAGGTGAGCAGCGTGGTGATCTCTAAGGGCTCTGCACTGCCTTCGATACCACAGTCACACTCCCTATCGGCACATCAGTCCACACTAGAGCTGCCTAAGATACAATCGGCACCCCCGATTGAGATTCTCGACTCCCCTATCAGGCAGCTGAACTCTCCGGGGTTGGAGATGAATCTGGGCCAATGTCCTCCATCTGTGTCGTCTTCCGAAGCTGAAGACTATGTGATTATGGAAGCTCACGGTATTGGCCACTGTTCTCTGTTGGCTTCCTCCTGGACTAGGGGTCGCTTTGATACCAACCGTCAATACCGACCCGATGATCAATCCCGGTCTCTCGTCTGTGTGGATGATCAAAGTCATTGGGATGAATATCCAATTTGTCCTAATCGACACCATTTGTCCCGTTCAGCCAGGAGAAATCATTTCTCCAAACCAACCTCAGGTCTGGACTCACCTTCCCGGTACCGACATCATCCATTGATGTATCCCCCCATGGGATCATCATCATCATATGCTGTACTGGTTTTCCTCCTTTCCTCTATCAGCATCGATGCCCTGGCTGACACCTATGAGGCCAGATGACTGGGACCGCCATTCAACCCTGCCCTGTTCTCCACGTTGTCCACCCCCTTCCACAACTCTCTCCAAGCCACTGTTGTCTCCTCCACCGAAACCAGACCCTCCTCCTCATCCACCGTCTACTCCACCACCATTACTGCTCCTTCTGATGGAGCCTTCCATACCAATACCAACCCAAGGACCTGGGTCACATTTTGAAACCTCTCCGGTCATTTCCGATGCTGACCATTCTGAGGATGAGACCTCACCTGGAGATACCTCTCTGAAACATAAGGTCTCTGAGGACCTCCCAATTTCCCCATCTGAGGACTTGTCTTTGTATGGAGATCTCATTAAGAGAATGGATCATTCGTTGGGTCTATTGTCCAACCTCAGCCATTGATATCGGACACGGTTTACGATGTGGTCCAGATGGACACATCGACATTGATCTCCCTTCCGATGTTGAAGGTCCTCCTTCACATAGTGAAAGCTCCCTGGGAGAAGCCCTCATCTGCACCGGTGTCGACCAGAAGGTGGGACCACATGTACCAAGTACAAGAGGAGGGAGCAGAATTCCTCCATGTACATCTGAAACCTAACTCCGTGGTCGTCTCTTCTTCTTCCAGGAATAGACATACTCACACGACTCCCTCCGACAAGGAAAGCAAGAAGCTTGATGCCTTTGGGAGGCATTTTTATTTGGCGGGTGCCCTGGGAATCAAAACATTCAACTATGTCACATGCATGAGTAGATACCAATATGCATTACGGCAACAACTTCCAGATGTTCTACCATCTCTTCTGGATGAGACATGTCAGACATCCAGACAGCAAAAGGAGGGCATGATTCTGGCGAAGCAGCTCCTGAATTCGTTGAAACATTCACTGGATACCTTCTCCAGAACTATGTCTTCAGCGGTAGCTCTTCATAGGCACTCCTGGCTGCGCACCACCTCTTTACCACCTGACACCAGGGCTTACATCAAAGACCTGCCCTTTGATGGAGAGGGAATGTTTCATTCCTCCACTGACTCTGCCCTTCAAGAAATGGACAAGAGCATAAAAGCCTCAAAATCCTTGGGTGTTTCAGCTCCCTCCAAACCATACCGCCAACGTTCCTGGTCCTATTATGCTTCCAGACGTCCATACAATAAGCCATCTTCTGAGGGTACCTGGAGCTCTCATCAATCCCCCATGGGCCAATGCCAACAATACCAATACCCTGTGAAGTCCAGATATGGCTCGCAACAACAACAGCCCAGGGCCAAACCTCAGAAGGCTCCCAAACAGGGCCTTTGGCTTGCCCCAACTTACCACCACGGACTCCACCCACCTTTCCCCATTCCTCCCAACTGGTGGGCCATCACTACGGATGGATGGGTCATGTCTATACTGTCCCAGGGATATTCTAATGAATTTGTGGACTTTCCGGTATTGCCTGTTTTCCTGGCCACCCCTTCCTCTCCCCTCCTTCTCCAGGAGGTTACCTCCTTCCTGACAAAGGATGCAATAGAACAAGTGCCAAAGGCGTACAAGGGGGCAGGTTTTTACTCCTGTTACTTTGCCGTTCCCAAATGGGATGGGGGCTTATGCCCAATCTTAGACCTATGCGGCCTGAACGCCTTCGTGGAGTACCACAAATTCAAAATGACATCCCTGCAAGTCATCCTCCCTCTCCTGGCTCGGGGGTCCTGGATGGCCACCATCAACCTCCAAGATGCCTATTTCCACCCCAATATCCACCCGTCTCATCAGAAGTACCTCCAATTTGCCATAGGGGACCTCCACTTCCAGTACAAATGTCTCCCATTCGGCCTCTGCACTGCACCAAGAGTCTTCACCAAGACAATGGTGGTGGTGGCAGCCCATCTTTGTCTACAAGGAATCACCATCTTTCCTTACATAGATGATTAGCTCTTGGTGCCAGAGTCCGTGGAGCTCCTGGACAACCACATCTCCCAGATGCTCCATATCCTATCCTCCCTGGGCCTGCAGGTCAACCGACCAAAGTCCAATTTGCAACGCACACAAAGGGTGCAGTTCATAGGGGCAGTTCTCAACTCTACAACATGCATGCCTTATCTTCTTGCAGACAGAGCGGCAACCTTAGCATCGCTCACGATGGAGGTGAGGACACACACCTGGTCCCTGGCCCTCCAGGTTCAATGTCTGTTGGGCCATATGTCAGCCACCACATCTGTCCTGCCATTCACCAGACTCCGCATGAGACCTCTTCAGATGTGGTTTCTGCATCACTTCAAGCCCTGTCAAATGTCCCAATCTGTCCATCTCCAGCCCCCATCAAATGTCCAAAACTCCCTGGCATGGTGGACACTCATATCCAACCTGACCCAGGGTGCACCCTTCCACCCACCGAGACTGAGTCTCACCACCAATGCATCCCTGTGGGGATGGGGAGCCCATCTCAATGGCTTATGTGCCGGTTATCTGTGGGATGCTCCCACTTCAACCAAACACATCAGTTTCCTGGAACTGTTGGCAATCAGGCTGGCATTCAGGTCCTTCCAGTCCATACTCCAGGGCTACTGTGTAGCTTTCCTGACAGACAATACTATGGCACTCAGCTATTTCAACCGTCAAGGTAGGACAGTGTCCCGGAGCCTATGCCGTCTGGCAATCGACCTCTGGGAATGGTGTATACACAACAACATCTTCTCTGTGGCCACTCACATTCCAGGAACCTGCAATGTGAAGGCAGACCTTCTCAGCAGGGGTCTCACTCAGCATCACGAGTGGGTGCTGAACTGGACTTACTCTTTCAAAAATGGGGCAGTCCTCAGATAGATGTTTTCACCTCCAGGAAGAGGTGCAAAGTGTCCTTTCTTCTGCACCTGGGGGGGAGCAAACCCTCTCTCTCTAGGAGACTGCCTCCTCTACCCATGGGTACAGACACTCATTTATGTTTCCTCCTCTACCCCTACTCCTACGGATGGTTCAGAAACTAGCCAAACTGTATCTTAGTGGCTCCATGCAACCCTGGTTCACCACTCTTCTTCGCCTCACGAGAGGCAGGTACTACCACTTCCCCAGGGTACCGGATCTCCTCCTCATGGAGAGCGGAATGCTACTTTACATCAGCATACACAGCCTGAAACTGACAACTGACTGGCAAATACTTCGATAATGTTCTCTGATCGAGTCTCAGAGGTCCTGCTGAATGCTCAAAAGGCATCCATTTGTCTTTCCTATCAGAGGAAGTGGCTTAGGTTCCTATCCTTCTTACAGTCTTCAACCACTTTGCCAACGTCTGCAGGTCTTGACAAAATCCTTGAGTTCCTCCTGTTGCTCGCCGACCTGGGACTTTACCACTCTTCCATCAGAGTCTACTTGGCAACTATTTCTGCCTGCCATGACAGGCTGGATGGTTATTCTGTCTTTGCCCATCCTGTGTTAAAGAAATTTCTTCAGGGTCTCATGCGCTTGTATCCTCCTGTAACTGCCCCCTTGCCATTGTGGGATTTGCCATTGCTGCTTCGTCATCTCACGAGAAAACCGTTCCTTTCTACCGAAAATAGTTTCTGAATTTCATTTGAACTCAGAAATATTCCTGCCAGATTTCTTTCCATGCCCTGAGGGGGAAGAACAGTGTCTTCTTCACATCCTTGATGTTAAGAGGGCGCTTCTCTTCTATCTAAACTGGACTTGGCCTACTAGAAAGGACAACACCCTGTTCCTTTTGTACTCCACCGCCTCCCTAGGGTAGCAGATTTCATCTCAACACCTGTCCAAATGGATTGTTGAGATAATATGGTTGTGCTACTTGTTAGCAAAGCGCCCTCTCCCTGTTCGCTTGAAGGTGCATTCTACCAGATCGATGGCACCCTCCACAGCTTTTCTGAATGGCACATCCCTGTCCTCTCTCTGTAGAGCTGCCATGTGGCCCACGCCAACCACATTCATTAAACATTGCGCACTAGACATTCATGTGCAACATAACATCGATCTGGATTGCTTGGTCCTGTCCTCTGCAGCATGCTGAGTCTGACAGCACCCACCTCCAGGTGAGCCACTGCTTTTCAATCTCCCATAGGTGTGATGCACAAGAGACCACAAAGAAGATAAACAGGTTGCTTACCTGTAACTGATTATTTTCGAGTGGTCATCTGTGCAGTCACACCGCCCGCCCATCCTTCCCCACTACTGTCATCCTCAGGAGGGTTAGCTGAATGGGTGGTTGTGGGGGGGGTTATGTACTTGGGCCTTTGGGATGGGATGAGAGAATATGCATACCTATTTGTACTCTTACACACACGAAAAGATATAGTGTATAAAGTACTGAGGCTGATGCATTGGAGAATGATTTCAGCTCATACTTTATTTAATTACAGGCAGATCTTGATAGACTGCCCCTGACCCAGAGGCTGGTTTATATCCCTGTAACTAAACCACACCCAACACACACACACTCCCATGAGGCACTATTTACAGTACATTCGAATCCCAAAGGACCCTTCTCGGATCCTAGTTCTCTGATAGGTGTGCACTAAGATCATAAGAACGTAAGAACATAAGAGAAGCCAATGTTGAATCAGGCCAATGGCCCATCTAGTCTGTCACACAGTGGCCAAAAATACCAGTGCCATCAGGAGGTCCAGCAGTGGGGCCAGGACACTACAAGCCCTCCCACTGCTGCCCCCCCAGCACCAAGAATAGAATGCATCACCTGCACCAGACTGAAAGTTCCTATCTATACCTTGTAGCTAATAGCCACTGATGGACTTCTGCTCCATATGTTCA
This sequence comes from Gekko gecko, assembly GCA_029375565.1. NCBI lineage: Eukaryota > Metazoa > Chordata > Lepidosauria > Squamata > Gekkonidae > Gekko > Gekko gecko. The sequence continues at coordinate 95,889,824 of JAPDNY010000006.1, forward strand.
TCTAATTCCCTCTTGAAACTGTCCATGCTTGTAGCTGCCACCGCCTCCTGTGGCAGTGAATTCCATGTGTTAATCACTCTTTGAGTGAAGAAGTACTTCCTTTTATCTGTTGTAACCCGACTGCTCAGCAATTTCATGGAGTGCCCACGAGTTCTTGTATTGTGAGAAAGGGAGAAAAGTACTTCTTTCTCAACCTGCTCTATCCCATGCATAATCTTATAAACCTCGATCATGTCACCCCTCAGCCATCATTTCTCCAAGCTAAAGAGCCCCAAGCATTTTAACCTTTCTTCACAGGGCAAGTGTTCCAACCCTTTTATCATTCTAGTTGCCCTTCTCTGCACTTTTTCCTATGCTATAATATCCTTTCTGAGGTGTGGCGACCAGAACTGTACACAGTATTCCAAATGAGGTCACACCAATGATTTATACAGGGGCATTATGATACTGGCTGATTTGTTTTCAATTCGCTTCCTAATAATCCCCAGCATAGCGTCGGCCTTCTTTATTGCACACTGTCTAGACATTTTCATTGAGTTATCTACTACAACTCCAAGATCTCTCTCTTGGTCAGTCTTTGCCAGTTCAGACCCCATCAAAGTGTATTTATATTTAGGAATTTTGGCTCCAATGTGCATCACTTTGCACTTGGCCACATTGAACCCCATTTGCCACATTGACGCCCACTCACCCATCCTCAACAGATCCCTTTGGAGTGCCTCACAATCCTCCCTGGTTTTCACCACCCTGAACAACTTCGTGTCATCTGCAAATTTAGCCACTTCACCTCTTACTCCCAATTCCAAATGATTAATGAACAAGTTAAAAAGCATTGGACTGAGTACTGATCCCTGTGGTACCCCACTGCTTACCACCCTCCATTGAGAAAGTTTCCCATTTATACTCACCCTCTGTTTCCTATTTATAAGCCAGTTTTTGATCCACAAGAGGACTTGCCCTTTTATCCCATGACTATTGAACTTACTTAGGAGCCTTTGATGAGGAACTTTATCAAAAGCTTTCTGGAAGTCAAGGTAAACAACATCTATTGGGTCCCCCTTGTCCATTCTGGCTATTGTCTTTCAGAGCGAAGCTTGGGCCCTTCACATGGCCACTTTTGGACCTGACCACATGTGCGGTCTCGCTGGGTACACAACATAGTGGGAGGAGAAGGATTGCCCAGGAAGGAAGAGAGGGCAAACTAGTAGTTTCTGTCCCCATGCCGGTAGCAACCTGATAGTCTTTTCAGTATGTCATTGGGCCTAAAAAGTACTAAAATCGCTGCTGTTGACCACTGCATCTGTTCATGGGGGAAATCTTGGGGGGGAAAGGCTGACCTGTATGGCAGCACCCCTCTCCCCAGACCTGACTGAGTGAAAAAGAATGGGTAGAACTCTTTCAGTTATGCCCACCAGATTGCCCAGTGAAGCATCAAGCAAAACTCATTGTTGAGGGAGAAAGAATCCTATGGTCCATCAAGCTTCTAATACTGTGGTGTCTGAACTCAGTGGGTGGGTAAGATTTTAAGTGCACTGAGTTCTGGTGGTTTCTGACCAGTTCCAGAAGGTGGTGTTGGAGAACAGTTGCTGAGTTTCAGGAAGTATTTGCAATGGATTCCTGCTATCTTTTATCCTATGCTATTAATATCTACATGAAATTATTGTGAGAGGTCATACACAGAGATTGATTGAAGTCCTGTCAGTGTACTGATGATACTCAAAGCTATTCCTTGCCTGGAGAGTCAGCTGAGAGAACAGGCACTCTGAATGAGTGTTTGGAAGCAGTAATAGGCTGGATGAAGGCCAATAAACTGAGGTTTAGTCTAGACAAAACTGAGGTGCTGCTGCACAATAAAGTAACAAATTAGAAAAGGAGTTTAATGTTCTGAAAGGTGCTCAGGGGCATGAGTTTTGTGAGTTCTTCGAACTCTGGTTTACCTTTTATGAAATCATGGCCCTTTAAAATTTAAAGGTCATATACCCCAAACTGGGTCTTGCCAGTGGCTCAGTCCAAACAAAACTGAAGAGCTGTTGGACAATAATGTAGCAAATCAGTCACGAAGAAGTTAGTCTCCTCTGAGACTACCCCTCCTTATGGGTATGGATTCCCATTATTATCTGAAGGCCAGGCCTTCCAACTGTGGCAGCCAAGCCTACCTCCATATAAAGGAATGGCCCTTTAAAATTTAAAGGCCATATGCACCACCAAACAGCATCTTGCCAGGGCACTTCCTCTCTCTCCCTCCCTGCTCCTGTGCCTTCCAAAATGTAAAACACTCCCAGAATTCTGGGAAATAAATTATTATACTCCTGGAATTTTTGAAGTATTTTGAATTATTTTGGATTTAGCTGTGCTAACCTAAAACATCTAATTTTCACCTTAATTTCAACTTAATGAGTAACCTGGGTTGCAAAAGATAGTATCGTTTAGGACACTGCCAAGTTATTTAGAATGAGAAGAATATGCTCCTTTGCCTAAAACCTGTTTTGAGATTTGGGGCTTAGATAAGAGGTCAATAATACAAAACACATTTCTGGTATGAATGGCATGTGGTATTCCTTCTGTTCTTCCTTACAAGAGAAAGGTCTGCCGCTCTGTCCACTGCTGAGAACCCCCCTCACACTGAAGCAGCTGCCATTTCTTTATCAAACGCTGGGCAGCAGCCTCAGCAGACAGAGAATTAACATTTCCTAAACATGATGGGCAGAGACAATAGAGCTTCAGTTAGCTCTAATCAATATATGCAAATAAAGGCCCCTCCTGGCATCTCCATTCCGTCAGTGGGTACAGATGAAAGTGCAAGTAATTAAGAGCTTGCTCCAGTGATACCAAATTGAAATCAGCTTAATGAGAAATTGTCAAACTTGAAGTGTACAGAGTAAACAGCATGTGTGAGAGAGTGGCCTTGCAAAAAGCAGCTGGGCTACACTGATATCTTCCTTCTGTAGGGCTGTAGAAAACAAGCCAGTCACTTTTGGGGTCATGAGTTATAGATGCTGGCTTCATCCTTCTTCCTATGAAACTGGTATGAATAGATTGCTTAATCTACCTATTACTGGTGGCAGTAAATGCCATCAGTTTACAGCCAACATATGGTGACCCCATGGGGTTTTAAAGGCAAAAGACATTCAGAGATGGTTTGCCATTGCCTGCCTCCACATCATAAACTTGGTATTCTTTGGTGGTCTCCATCCAAATACTAACCACAGCTGAACTTGCTTAGCTTCTGAGATCTGGCTAGCCTGGGCCATCCAGATGAGAGACATCACAAGGAAAAAAAATAGTCTTTATGGTTAGCAAAATGGATAGTTGGGTAGCTATAGCTGCTGAAGAGCCTAAGGTCCAGGGGAGACAGGAACTCCTGTGCATATTAAGTGACACATCCCTAATGTAGCCAATCCTCCAAGAGCTTACAGTAGGGTTGTGTAGCCTAATATGCAAAGGAGTTCCTGCTACAAAAAGAGCCCTGACAGGTGTGTATTGCTACAGCAGAGAGAGAGGCTTCTTGTTTTCATGTTAATAACAGTTTTGTTACTAAATGAGATGGGTTCAGCATAGAATACTGGCATAGAAAATAGCAGCTTCTGTGAGGCAACTGTAAAGTTATTCTGGATGAGAAAAAAACTTCACACAAATGCAGGAACATAAAGTTGCTTTAGTGAGAGAAGCAGGGGATTGTGGGGGGAAATGAGGCAAGGAGGCTGGAAGCCAATTAGAGAAGGAATTGAGATAAAATGTCTAATAGAAAAGGAATTGAGATAAAATGTCTGACAGAGCTTTTAGCTTTAGGAAATATTTATGCTGTTGGATAAATGGTGGTTATGTAAGGGAACTGCAGAGGCTGGTAGGTAGCAGTGCCTGGCTAGGCAAGACACTGGGAAGGGAGACTGAAATTTGCATATTGGTTCACCGTTTGACATCCAGGTGAGCGATGACAAGGTTAAACTCCTCCCAGCTTACCATTATTAGGGGTGAAGGAGGATAGTGCGGTTGCATAGCAACTCCAGGCCACAACTCCCCAGATGCTATTAAGGCCACATATCAAACTATACTTGGGAATCACATCCTGCTGTTTCTAACCAACTGCATGTGGTTTCCATCATAATAACAAATAAAGCAGTTGGTAAGGAAAAGAAGCAAAGCAGCTGACCCAGTTGGCAGAGTACCACCAGGCTGTAAAGAAAAGTGGGACAAGTGAATCCAAAAGGAGAGGCTATGGCCTATTATGCACGAGTGTTTTGCCTCGCTTTCACTGTGCATGTCTGTCAGGTTTTTTTTTTTTCATTCTGCATTGATTCACCTCCCTTCAGTGCTCAGTTTGCTTTCTGGTTGCTGTTTCCCCTGGTTTTCTGAGAGTGCTTTTGTGCCATTTTTTCCCTTGCTTCACTTCCAAACCAAAGGTAGTTCAAAAGCATACAGAATCCCTCAGATCCCCCCTGCCTTTTTCCTGCCCCTTGAAGGCCACTCCACCACCCACACTGAGGTAATTCCTCCCACTCTGCACCTTCTGCCATCCTCCCCCCTTCATCATTGTTCAAGCTCCATTTTCCCCTCATTTTAAATTTAATTTTTTTTTACCAGTGGCATGAGACTATTGCTACTCTCAGATCACTGAATTTTTAAAAAAATGAAGGGGGAGGTAGTTTAAAAGGAGCTGCATGAGGTTTAATTCCCTGCTGGTATTGACTTGAAAGGGGGATTGTAGAGGAGGCAAACAGCAGTATTCCCAGTGCAAAAAGAAAAAAAAAAGATTTCAGTGCAGCATGCAAACAAAATAAAGGGAGGATCGTCAGAGTGGAATGAAATTGACATGTGATATAAAGAGAGACACTGCAATGGGAAGCCTAAAGCTTTGAAAACATTTTTTCTTTTAATGCTTTAGTGAACAAAGTTGGGGGGGGAATCATTTTGGCAGTCTCTGAAAGCCTAACATTAAAATGATGGCTGAGCCACATGGACCTTCTGCAAACTGCTGAACTTAAGAATCCCTTGGGATCTTCCACTTGGTGAAAGAGTACAATCCGCACAAGACAGGCATTAGAAAAAAAAATACGTACATTTGCAAGGAAGGGCAGGAAATTAGCATTACTATGCAGCTGCACATTAGCAAAAATACCCCCCCCCATTTTTTAAAATTTAGTGGCACAAGACTAAAAAAGCTCTCCAGAGATTCTGCCAGAGGACTCCTCCCCCATATAAACTGCAGCCCTGTACAAAGCGTGGTGGAGTTGCAGCTGACTTTGCACTGGCGCACATGGGTGCACATGCGCACACACATTGCCAACTATCACAGCTTCCAATGCCAGTGTTAGTGGGTTCTACCATGTATTCTGTACACTCAACATGTTCCCCCATGTTATGAAATCATGTAACTCTCATTTTTCACAGTTGCTGATAACACAGCAGAGAATCCCCCTAGAATGGAAAATGGGGTTTTGCTGCTGCTTGTCAGTTTCAGAAAAAGTCTGGTCAGTTTCAACAGTGGGTTCCCCCCCATTGCCTGCTTTCTTTCCATTCCCTTTCCTTCAACAAACTAACGCTAAAATGCGTGTGCAAAACCTGAACCATGAGGATTAAATGAAAGGTGCTTCCTGGATGCTACTGTGCAACTGTGATAAGGCAACTGTATAAATTAAAAAAAACCCTTTGGATGCCACAGGTTCTGTTCCACCCTGATTTAGAAATGTGTGTTTTTTAAATTGTAGCTGCAGAATAAATACACTGGAGGAAAAAGAATGGTGTGTAAGGTGGGCATAGTCTCTGAAATCAAGATTAAAGGCTTATGACTCTGAAAATCTGCAGTAAGATGTGTGTGCATAGAATCTGGGTTTGGGCCAAGATGTTACCATGCACATGCACAAAAGGCAACTGCATTAGTAGACAGAGAACAACCAAATCTTGAATATTTATAAAGAGTTGTTGACTACGCCTTATATGCCATGGCAGAGATGTTTATGTTTCAAATGTTTGGCATGCCTTTCCTCACAAGCATTTCCATCCATGATATTATGTTGCAAAAAACCCCAACCCTCTCCCTCAAACAGCCCTGGATAATTTTCACCTGCTCCTGCTTAGCTTTACACAGTAGACCAAGGCTGCAATCCTATACATGCATACATAAGATGTCACTGTCTGTACCTCTGGTGTTTCATTGCCTTTTGATCCCCACTGTTTATAATCCCCTCCATGCCCCTGAATAATATATCTGCCAACTGAGGACACTTCATGCATCTGATGGAGTGGGCTGCGGCCCATAGAAGCTCATGCCACAATAAGTCAACTTGTATTTAAAGTGCCGTAAGGCTCATTTTTATTTATGCTGCAACAGACTAACATGACTACCACTCCTGCAAACTGCTTTGAATGCTGTGGAACTTACTTCTGTATAACACACAGGATCAGGTTGCAGGACATGATGGGATAGTAGCAAATGTGATTCTTTCAGAGCTAACTCAGCTCTCTAATACCCCCATCCCATTTTTTTCCTGATAATGTGAATGAGCCCATCTGAATTTAAAGGCTAGTGACAAGCAAGGGCGCAAGCTTGATATGCAGATGAATTGTTAGACATTTTACTTGATGGAAGCCAATTTGAATCAATAAAGATGAAAGTTTGTTTTATAGGATACTTTGAAGTGCACAAGGAAATGAAAAAAATATTTTAAATAGCCTTTCCTTCTAAGAATGAGTAGTTCATTGCCCATCTTCTCATGCAGCCCCACATTGGGACTGTGCCTGAGCAGGCTGGCTGAAGACATTTTCTTTCTAGCTTAAAAACTCCAAAGAGGGGGGACCCTACCCCTTTCAGTGCTGGCAAATGCGCAGGATTCCCTACCGAATGCATCACATGCTCTGATGGTGGGCACCCCCTTCCCTCAGTTCCATTTTTGCTGCTGCGAGGATAGGAAGCTTTCTAGTGTGCTCTGTTGATGTCCATCATCAGTATAGACAAAATAGACTCCTCTTTCTCTTTCAAAGAATTTTTTCATGCTTTGGGGAGTCTATCTGATGGGAGGCAGTCCCAGTAATTAGACAAGCTCTTCCTGCCTGTTGTGTTTGTGCCCTTGTCATCATATCCAGGGCACTGTTTAAAAAATGTTGCAAATGACAAAAATGATGCACAGCAACAAGCATGAGCTCTGCTTTTTCGGCTTAGGAGAGGCCCACAATGTTGGAATTTGCTCAGTTTGCCAGTACTTTACCCCAAATGCTCAGTCGGATAGGGCCTCTCAGCTGAAAGCTGCTATGATGAACCCCTGTATTTCCCCAAAAGTCTGGCAGATTTTTCCCACCAAATCTTCAGTTCTCCTCCGTGACTGAGTTACCCTCCAGTAGCGTGTATATATTCTTTGTCATAAAAGACCTGACTGCCCCACCCTATGCTTAGATATTTAATTCAGGCTTTTTCTCAGCTCAGGAACTCTACTGAAAATACTGGAGTTGTCCAGTTTTCTTTAAACCCTTGAGAAATTATACTTGAGGCAAATCAACTTTCAAAAACAGAATAAAACTTTTATTAAACAGGCAAGGAATATATGTATAATAGGAATAGTCAAGGTTTCGAGATTGCTGAGGTAAAAAACTTTCTAATATATACAGAGCTGAATTCTTAGAACATTCAAGAGAGTTTATTTGTTGTTTTGTTTCAAGGCTTTCTATTTCTTTCTTTGAGAGGTACTTCGTTTAGTATAATTCAGCACTAACACAGTTCTTATTGATGTTTCAAGATTTCTTCCTTCAGACATTACAGGTTTTCCTTTAGATAATACAGTTTTTCATTAACTCCTGAGGAATCTAAGCTTCTCCCCTTAATGACAAACCAGGGTTCTCTTCCCAACCCCTTTCACTGGCAGGAAGCCATTCTTCTTGTCCCGAAGAAGCAATGACTTCCTTTACTATTTGGCTTGTATGGGAGTTCTCTCTAACTACCCATACCTTCTGCCAAATCCTTCTCCATTATCCTTTGTTCTGTAGCTTTTCTGACTGAAAATTTAAGATCTCCCACAGAGCTGTTTTAATATATTTAGACAATGGGGTTTCTTCTTTCTGTAAAAGTATTTTTTTTAACTATTGCCTGTTAGGAAACACTGATTCCCAAATGTCTCTTCCCTCAGAAGCCACCCTCTGGCTACTGATTCAGATGTTAGAAAGACTAAATTGCAAAAGGCCAACCAACGAAAGACAAAAGACTAAACAGCGAAAGACCTCTTTTCCCTCTGGAGCAGCTATTTTATTTTGTCTCTCAGCTGATGCTGGCCAATCAGAGTAAGCAGAGCAGCCAATCAAGTGAGCTCTTCTCTCCAGGGAAGATTAACTCTTGAACTCCCTGACTCTCTGATACAAGCAGCATTTGAAAAACCTGATTTTCTGTGCAATTTTGTCACAGCTGTACTGTGGGAGAAGGCTTTGTTCTCCTTGACTCTGCCCAGAACAACTCCAAGTTCAGGTCCAACTGTCTTGGGTCCACTTCCCCAGACTTCAACTACTGAAACCTGTTCTGGGCCCCCATCAGTCCATTCGGTTCCTGTGGGTCCAACTATCAGAACAGCTCCAATCCCTCCAAAGAGGGCGCTTCAGTCGCCCCAGAGGCAGAATCTAGGCACCCAGGTTCAACCTCACCATAACCTTCAGCTAAGACCTGATCACATTCAGAACCTCCTGCAAATAATCATAAGAAATCAGAGCACAAGTAGAAAACCAAGCCTGCAACTAGGTCAGCACGTCTTAAGTCTTCTAAGGGTCTGGAGCTGGACCAGGACATCGTCCTGGTTCCCCTGTGGACCCCATTGCCTCACCTAGGCCCCTCTGCTGGTTCTTTTTTCAGATTCAGATGACAAGCAGCCAGCTTCCCTGCAGAACAACTGGTTCCATTGGAAGCCAGACCTCTCTTATCTTGGCAACCAGTGGGCCCTCCCCAGCACTCTTACTATACGTCACCATCCTACTTGAATAGATAGGCTAGACAGCACTCTCAGATTTTGGAGGAGCATGACCTGAATGCAAGGGGTTACATAGAGGCCCCGCTCCACATTGCTTCCATTCCAATCCTTGTGCCATGAGCCAGAGGAAGAGGTCTCCCTAGCATCTCATTATCACTCCAAGAGTGCTTCAGATACATCACCCAATGATATTGTGGGTGATTTGATTCCAGTATCTCCTAGTGAAAACCTCCATCTCTGTGGAGAACAGATGCTGAGAATAACGAAAGCCCTTGATGTTGATGTCTCCACTTCAGACAACCATCCGAAAGACAGGATTCTAAGTAGACTCTATTCCAAAACTCCAGGAATAGTGGCTTTTCTGATCCTAGAGGGCTTATCTGACCTCATGGTTCCAATATGGCAGAAACCAACCTCAATCCATGGCAGAAACCAATCTCATAAGATCAAGAATTTATATAGAGTAAAACAAGACTCATGTGAGTTTCTGTCGGTGCACCCACCACCATTTTCTTTAGTCACAGAGGACATGCAGACATGCCAACAACTCAGCCAGCATTCATCCCCAGGAGACAGAGAAAGCAACCGTCTGGACACATTGTGGAGGAAGTTTTGTGTGTCATCTGCTCTTAATTTCCAAGGTGCAAATGATCAAATAATTATGGGAGGCTACCAAGTTTTCCTCTGGGAGAGCCTTTCCCAGTACTTAGACAAATTGCCTGATGAATCAAAGTACCTGGCTAAACTTATTCAATCCAAGGCAATTAAGCTGTCGAAACAAGAGATCAACATGGATAGGCATGCTGTGGAAATATTGGCCATAGTTATCCAGAGACACTGATGACTATGCAACACTGCTCTCCCTCTAGAGACTCACTGTAAGCTTGAGGATCTCCCCTTTGAGGGATCAACTCTCTTTTCACAGTCCACTGATGAGTTCCTCTCAACTATGAAGAAGGAACCACCAGACAGCCAGATCATTGAGTGTGTTCTCTTCAGCTCTGACCCAGAGACAATGCTTCTCTCAAAGGCAACATGGCTTCACTACCCCATTCTACAGGGGCCAGAGACAGCACCACCAGCCTTCATTTGCATATCTTCAATGTCCATTCCAGTTGCCCCCCTTTTCAAAAAGGAAGGTTACCCCGAGGCCAAGGCCTCCTCAGCAGAGATCAACAACCAGCAAAGTTCCGACTAACCACCCCTTTAATTACTGTTGCCTCCAGAGTTTCAAGGATAGGCTGGGACAGTTTGTGGAGGCCTGGCAACTATTAGATCAGACTCAGACAGTTGGGTTTTGTATATTAATACCAGGAAGTTACAGGTTGGAATTCTTATCCCAACTCCCTTGCTAACTGGCTTTGATTGGGGTGGATAACCCCTACCCAGAACTTAGAGTGCAGTTTGGGGGACTTCTTAGGAAGGGTGCAGTGGAACAGATCCTAGGTGGTTCCCAGGGTTTTCATTCAAGGTTCTAGTTAATAAAAAGGATGGTGGGCATGGGCCCATTTTGGATCTCAGAAAATTAAACAAGTTCTTTAAAATGTCAAAGTTCAGAATGCTCTCACTTTCTTCTGTGATCAAGCTCCTCGCCCTGGGTGCATTGTTCTTGGTTCTTGATTTAAAGGATGCCTATTTTCATTTTTCTTTTTTTGGGGCCCCCCAAAGGGGATTTTTTATTGCTTTTTCTATTTACTACAAACTACAACAGAAAATTCCAGGGTGGGGAACTACAATCTACAGGAGAAAGAAAAGATAACCTCTAAAAACCCAAGAGTCGGTGATCATACAATCAGTTTAAATACAAATCTATCTCTTAAATGTGAATTGACTTCCACTAAAGATTATCATCTCACTAAAATGTTATTCTTTTCACTCGCTAATACGAATATAGTGTCAAAAAGAGCTGCCTTCTACTAATAAATTTCTTGCTAGCATCCTCCAGAGAACTTTAACAAACTATTTTCCCCTCTTTTCCCCCTTAAATGATAGCTTGATTTGGGGGCTACCGCTACCAATTTAGAGTCTGAGTCCTCTGAGGAAGATCCAGTCTCTCCTTCTTCTTCGCTCTCCTTGGTGCCATCCGGGGTGCCTTCTCCCTCTCCTGGTAGATGACCATGTTGATGCAAAAATCCACAAACCTTGTCCATTGAATCAATCCTTCCTTTACCATTTGCATACCGAAAGATTAATCCCTCGGGGATCAGTCATCTGTACCCGACCTTCTGTCCTTGTAAAAATGTCACCAAGTCTCTGTATTTCCTCCTCTTTCTTCTTATCTCAAATGGAATGTCCTTCATAACTTTAATTTCCTTGCCTCTCCACTTCAAGGTAGTCCCGTTAGTCACTTTCAAGAGTTGATCTCTTGTTCTCCTTTGGGAGAATCTAATAGTAATTTCCCCTGGCAGATTGTTCTTTTGAATATACTCCGAATACGATCAAAAGACCGTATCTATTTCGCCTTGAAGTTGGTCCGGTTTCATATCCGCCAAAGGGGCCAACAAATCACCCACGATTTGGTATAGATTCTCCCCTTTCTCCATTTTAATCCCTTGAAGTCTCAAGATGTAGCTTGCCTTTTCCATTTGCAGCTGTAATACACGAGACGCTTCGATTTGGCACTTTTTATCAAGCGCCTGCAGCTTTTTATCCATTTTTTTCGAGTTGGAACCAATCTCTTTAAGTTCCTGCTCCGCTTTTTTTATTTTCTTTGCATTTACTGCTGTCTGTGCCTGTTGAGCATCAAGCTTATTATCTATAGCTGTAATTTTCACCAGTAGAGGGCGAAGCGCCTCTGCCAGCAACCTTTGGAGTTCCGCAGTTTGGTCCTGTCTAGGCACTGAACTCAGAGGGCTGGAACTTCCTGAGGAAGGTTTAAGTTTCGGTATCTTATCCCTTGCATCTTTCGGTGGCGCCATGTTTGGGGATTGTTTACTGTTAGCAAAAGTTCATCAAAGTCTCTGGAAGATCTTAATCCTGCCGGTAAGCTCACGCAAACTCTTTACTTTACTTCCACTGCTTTTTTCTTGCCGCCCCTCCCCCCCTTTTCCAGTTTCTTAAAATCGCCTGCAAGCAGTCCTTATCAGGGGGGAAGTTCCCTCCCCCCCCTCGTTTTCACTAGGGAGGATGCAAATGCATGGGTGCTTCTCACTTGAACTTGACTCACACTTTCAGTGGTTGTCTCTCCGCATTCATAATAACTGGATCACCATCCGCTTGCTCCGGTGTGCTGATCTCATTCCCATTCGGGACGCTCTACGACGGGCCCATTGGGGCAAGGAGGAGCCCCTCTTCTCTGGCTAGATGTGCTGGGGGAGGGGCCCTCTAGCGCCCCTTGGCTGAGAGTCCATCCCTGGGACTCCTGGGGTGATGCAGTCGTATGCACCCCCACCCAGCTGTAGATGCTGGCAGACTTCTCCCAGATGACAGCCATGGCGATCGCCAAGACCAGAACCTCGCCTAATTACACTTTTCAATCCACCAATCTCACAGGAAGTTTTTACAGTTCAGACAGTGTTCTGAGGTGTTCCAGTATACTTCCCTCCCATTCAATCTTGCTATGACTCCCAAAATTTTCACCAAGTGCATAGCTGTAGTCGTAGCACATTTGCGCACACATATTCCTGTATCTTGATGATTAGCTTAATATGGCCCCAATTTTGACTTATTAAAGGACCATATTCACCTCATCATTTCCTCCTGTAGCAGGTTAGGCCTAATAGTGAATTGGGAAAAGTCTTGCCTTGAACCATCTCCGCAAGTGCAATTCATTGGTGCTTCCCTCAGTGCTATGGTAGGGAAAGCATTTCTGCCTGCAGACAGGGACAAGAGCATTAAGGCAATGGTTTCTAATTGTCTTAATGTTGGCAGCCAGTGAGGATTCAGAGATCACTAGGGCTTATGGCCTCAACCACTGTGGTAATTGAGCTTGCAAACCTGGTTTGTGAAGAGGTATAACCCTAACAAACATCCTTCAAGATGCTGCTTTTCAATACCTAGGGGTGTGGTTAGGTCTCTGCTTTGGTGCCTGGAAGACTCTAACTTGTTCTCAGGGATCCAATTTGGTTTCTGGGTTCTTCAGGTCACCTTGACCATGGTTGCATCCTTATTGGGTTGGGGTGCCCATTGTGAGGGTTTTTCAGTACAGGGCAGGTGGCCTTTGATGTGAAGTATCCCCATATTAATGTCCTGGAGCTTTGTGCTGTGAGACTAGCCCTTACCTCCTTTTCAGATATTCTCAAAAGACAAGAGGGTACTGATCCAAATGGACAACACCATAACAGTATACTACTTCAACAAACAAGGAAGCCTGGGTTCCCGGAGGCTTTACTTAGAGGCAAAAGCAGCATGGGTGATAGTGGGGTCTTTAAATACAGGCATATAGCGGGGTCTTTAAATACAGAAGCAGACACTCCTTTCCCTCTCCTGAACAAGGTTATAGAAAAAATACTAGCCAATCAGACAGCTTGTATCCTAGTAGCACCCTTTTGGCCCTGCCAGATCTGGTTTTCGGAGCTGCTATGCCTAGTAGGCAAGGACTACATACCACTTCCCCCACACCATCCCAGATCTGTTGATGCATGGCCTGTTACTGCACTAGCAAAGCTACATTTGATGGTATGGAAGATCTGACCATAGGATGCTTCTTCTCCCAAGAGGTATGAGATATCTTGCTTCAGGCCCATAAACCCTCAATTTGGTATTCTTATGGCAGAAAGTGGGTTTGATTTGAGTCTTGGATGTCTACTAGAGGGGAATGCCCTTTTACTTGCCCATTGTCATCTGTCTTCAGTTAAGAGCCACTTGGTGGCTATTGCTTCGTTTCATGAGGAAGTGCAAGGGATTACTATGTTTGCTCACAAATTGGCTCAGTGCTTTTTAAAGGGGCTGCCCAATATCTTTCCCCCTATGCCCCACATTGTCTCACAGTGGTTGTTGCCCTTAGTATTAGCTAAACTGACAAATCCTACTTTTGAACCTATGACCTCCTGCTCCTTAGCATTACACTTGAAGAAGGTAGCATTTTTAGTGGCTATTACCTCAGCCAGAAGGATCAGGGAACTGACAGCACTTAGAGTAGATTTGCTTTTCCTTAAGGCATTCAGTGAGTGGGTTGTCTTACACCTGAGTCTGGACTTCCTACCTAAAATAGTTTACAAATTCCACCCCGAACAAGAAGTGGTCCTACCAGTATTTTTCCCGACTCCAAGCTTGGAGGCAGAGAAGGCCCTAAATACCCATGTAAGGAGGGCCCTCCTTTATTATTTAAAAATAACCAAGCCATTTTGTAAGGACAAAGCATTATTTATTTGTTTTTGGGGTCCCAAGAAGAGAAAAGCTGCCTGTCGCACCCTGCGTCCAGCCTGGGGGGCCACGCTCTTCCCCGGGGTCTTGCTGGCCGAAGGGCAGTCCAGAGGGGTACAGCCGGAAGCCTCAGATGCAGGAGATGGCCCAGGGTTGCATCACCGCTGACAGCCTACTCTCCTGGAGTATATTCAGGGGTGTAGCCTCCACTTCTCTCTTGACTGGCAGGCCACTCCCATCAGTCTCCTTCTCTCTCCTCCCTGACTCTGGCTTCCACCACTCTTTTATTCCCTTCCACCAACACCTGTCCACTCCCTCCTCCATGTGTCGTGACCCCTTTGGTTCCTCTGTCTGTCCTTCTCTCCGGGCCTTCTGTCTCACTGGCTGGGGTGTTCTCCTTCTTAGAGTCAGTTGGAGGCCCCGCCCCTCCTGAGTTTCAGGGTTGGGAGCCGGCTGCAGGTCCATTAGTCTCCCTTGAGAGGACTGGCTTCGTTTGTCCAGAGGTAAGGAGGTTCTCTGGTGGTGCATTAGCTGATGTGTGTAGTGGGGGCTGCGGGGACACCCACGAGCCCTCCCTGGTGTGGCTTCCCCTGGGGGACCCTCTTCTAGGCCCTCCTGGAGTGTTCAGGGTTGCCCTCCCATTGCCACCACCTCCAACGCTCCCCCCCACTCCTCTGCGGCCCAGGCTTGTTTCCAATTCCAAGCCTTGGGCAGAGGAGTCCCCAGGGGTGGGTTGTCATTCGGCAGTGAGGCGGGTGGGGCCTCCCAGGCTGGTGTCTCTCAGCCGCTGCCATGCCGTGCCTCACCTGTGTCTCTCTGGGCAGGCAGGGGCTCGGGCTGTGGTGTCTCTGGCTTGTTGAAGGGCTGCCCGCCGCTTCTGTCCCCTGAGCCAATGGCCAACCAGCTGGGAACCGGCTGGCATGGCTGGGTGGGACAGCCATTGTTGGGCTCTTGTGGGGGTGGTTTCTGCAGCGGGGCACCATCCCCACTCTCTTGCAGAGGTGTCGGGGCGTCGTCGTATTGGGGGACTTTGGCCCTTCCAGCCTGGGCCTAGGGCGGCTTGCCAGACGTGGCTCGGGAGCAGCGCGAGTTGTGGCGGCCACAGGATGAGGCGGGACACTGCCTCAGCCCAGTCTGTGTCCAGATGGGTGGTGGTGGCCATCCGTTCCTAATATGGGGCATCTGGGGAGCTGTGCCCTCTTGCTGTGAAAGTGCATTACTCCCAAGTGCAGGGATTGTCTGTCACATTGCATTGATGAGTTTCCCTTCTGGACATTTGCAGGGCAATAACCTGGTTGACAGAGGAGACATTCATGAAGCATTGTGCCCTAGATCTTCAGGCGAGGAAGGAGGCAGATGTGGGCAAGGCTATTCTACAAGCACTGTTCCAGTGATAGACTCACCCCACCTCCTCTGGTGAGTAGCTTGCTAATGGTCCCAATGTGGGGCTGCACAAGAAGATGGATGATGAAAACAGAGTTGCACTTATCTTTAACTGTTGTTCATCAACATTTCTGTGCAGACACACATTCCCTCCCTCCTGCCCTGCTGTGACCTCTTGCAGGGCCTGTGGTGCCATGAAATGGGGCTTGTGGCAGCTTCGCAGGATATAAGGGAATGGGGTGCCCACCAGCGGAGCACGTGATATGCAGGGCAGGTGATTATTCATCTAAAATTTTTAACTGCTTGACCCCTAGTTCAAACATAAGGTAGACTAGGAAATATACACATATCCTTACCTGTTTTCAAGCTCAGCAGGAGAGCTCATACACATGAATCTTACATACCTCTAGAGCCATTTGTATGTGTCCTCCTGGCCAGCTTCTGGGCTTCCTGCAAGTATCTTATTGGTCCATGGTTGGAAACAGGATGCTTGGCCAGATAGACCTTTGGTCTGGTCCAGCCAGTCTCTTCCTATGAAAAAGTTCCTCATCAAAGGCTCCTAAGTAAGCTCAATAGTCATGGGATAAAAGGGCAAGTCCTCTTGTGGATCAAAAACTGGCTTATAAATAGGAAACAGAGAGTGAGTATAAATGGGAAACTTTCTCAATGGAGGGTGGTAAGCAGTGGGGTACCACAGGGATCAGTACTCAGTCCAATGCTTTTTAACGTGTTTATTAATGGTTTGGAATTGGGAGTAAGCAGTGAAGTGGCTAAATTTGCAGATGACACGAAGTTGTTCAGGGTGGTGGAAACCAGGGAGAATTGTGAGGCACTCCAAAGGGATCTGTCGAGGATGGGTGAGTGGGCGTCAATGTGGCAAATGGGGTTCAGTGTGGCCAAGTGCAAAGTAATATGGCCAAGTCCAAAAATCCTAAATATAAATACACATTGAAGGGCCTGAACTGGCAGAGACTGACCAAGAGAGAGATCTTGGAGTCGTAGTAGATAACTCAGTGAAAATGTCTAGACAGTGTGTAACTGCAATAAAGAAGGCCAACACTATGCTGGGGATTATTAGGAAGGGAACTGAAAACATCAGCCAGTATCATAATGCCCCTCTATAAATCATTGGTGCAACCTCATTTGGAATACTGTGTACAGTTCTGGTCGCCACATCTCAAAAAGGATATCATAGCATTGGAAAAAGTGCAGAGAAGGGCAACTAGAATGATAAAAGGGTTGGATCACTTGCCCTATGAAGAAAGGTTAAAACGTTTGGGGCTCTTTAGCTTGGACAAACGACGGCTGAGGGATGACACAATCGAGGTTTATAAGATTATGCATGGGATAGAGCAGGTTGAGAAAGAAGTACTTTTCTCCCTTTCTCACAATACAAGAACTCGTGGGCACTCCATGAAATTGCTGAGCAGTCAGGTTAGAACAGATAAAAGGAAGTACTTCTTCATCCAAAGAGTGATTAACACATGGAATTCACTGCCACAGGAGGTGGTGGCAGCTACAAGCATGGACAGTTTCAAGAGGGAATTAGATAAACATATGGAGCAGAGGTCCATCAGCGGCCATTAGCCACAAGGTATAGATAGGAACTCTCAGTCTGGTGCAGGTGATGCACTCTATTCTTGGTGCTGGGGGGGCAGCAGTGGGAGGGCTTGTAGTGTCCTGGCCCCACTGCTGGACCTCATGCTGGCACCTGGTATTTCTGGCCACTGTGTGACAGAGTGTTGGACTAGATGGGCCATTGGCCTGATTCAACATTGGCTTCTCTTATGTTCTTATGTTCCTCATCCTACTTTGTTCTTCCCAAATTGATGCCAATCATAATTACTGCTTCAAATTACCCATTTGTTGAAGATATGTTACATATAAATGACTTTGCTAGGAGTCAGAATTCTACCATAGTGTACCTTATTAAGTTCTTAGCATTCACTATGGAACTGTGAAAATTACATTCTTGATAGGAATATGTATTTTTAAAAATACTCCCACCGGCTAAAATAGTTTTTAGATATGAACACTCCCGCAGCTCTTTGTTCCTGAGGAAGGACCAGAAGTCTGAAACACTGAAAATTACATAGGAAAAGTGTTGGATATTTATCTTGTATATTTATACTTTGGACTCTGAATTTTCCTATTATGGATCTTGTTGGCGTCTGTATTTTCCTATGAGGGATTATATGAATAGATTTATTTCATACTATATATGCATTTCACTTTATTGAAGTCTCCTTTTGTATATTTTTTGCGGGATATTCATAGTTGTTTTCTGTTTTTCTTTGCTATTTCCTAGTGTCTGCTGTTGTTGACTCCGGTATTTAGGCAAAAACTCTATGGTAGAAGTGATGTCACAGCATGATGATGTCACTTTCTGTGTGATGCCAGCCATGAGGACTGGGGCTTTTTGTTTCTCCAGGTTAGTCCCCCCACATCCCCCACCAGTTTCCAGGAGAGACCTGCCAACCCTACTATAAGCATAGGGTAGAGCTGATGTTACACTAGTGACAATCATGGTGAACCTGTTAAAAAGACCCCATAGAATTCATAGAGAGTAGGGGGGAAATCTGCCCTAACAATCCAATATCCTCCTGTCCTTCCATACCAACTTAGCCTGCAGCCAATTGCAACTGTCTGAAGTGCTATAAAAAGCCCCAGCAATTACCCTTTTATCTTAGATGACAGGGTGTATGGTATGGATCTATATTTCTCTGGTCTCATGTCAGGCATATATAGAATGTACCTGGAAGGATTTTGTTAACTCTAGAGAAAGGCCTTTTGCACAGTCAAGAAAGAGAATAAATGGGACTAATTCATTCTAGTGAAAATCACAAATATTACTCAACTTTCAAATAGGGTTTCATCCTCTGCATCCTCACGCTTTGAATCCATTTGGTTCCAGTTAATTCAGTATATGACGGATAAGAATGTATTTCCAGCTAACGCTTCTTACCTTTCTTGGATACGTTTCTGATCTAAATCTGGTTCATAGGGTTGTTCGGGTCTCTTATAGTGAACAGGTTTCATTGCAGTTATAAATATTTCCTTATTGTGCTTAGTATATTTACATGATTGTGGTGCATAGGAAACTCCTGAGTGTTGAGGATGGCTGTACATTCTTATGTAATCAAAAAATGTTCTTCAAGGTTTTTGTTGTTTTTTACTTATCTTCTTTGTGGTCTCTGTGCATCACACCTATGGGATCCAGTGCGCCTGCGCTGATCTGGTCGGTGTTGTACAAAGCTCACAACGGGATTTTCACGCCTCTGTCCTGGGCCTGCGCAGGAACCCCTATCATGCATGCCCAATGGGGCGGGGCATGGACATCCCGCCAGTTCTTTTCTGACCACCTCGCTGTACGCAGCTTCTGTCGGTTGGTGTTCAGAGAATTTTTCTGCCTCACAGCAGGGATCTTTAACTTCTATTTTTCTACAGTTTTTTCTTCAGCTTTTTCTTTTATCTTGGTTTTTGTGTGAAGGGACACTTGGAGGTCTTCTTTTCCGTGTTTTTTCGCGGTCTTCGGACCCTGTCCCTCCCCCCCCCCCAGGCTGCCTCGGGCATGAGCCAGTCTATGGAAAGTAAATGTTGGGGGTATTTTAAGAGGTGCTCCTCTTGCTGCAGCAAGCTAGCCCCCCGAGACGAGCACTCCCTTTGTATCCTCTGTCTCGGAGAGAGCCATCGACCGAAAGCTTGTGCCTTTTCTCCCCGATTTTCCAACCAGACCAGGAAAAACAGGGATGCAAGGATGAAGGTTGCTCTGTGGGAGTCCGCTCTCGCACCTCCATCATCGGCAATGGATGCTGATCATATGGTCTCGAGGCCATCAACATCGTCGGTGTTGATGCCGAAAGAACCTTCCATGCTGAGGCCTTCTAAATCAGGCAAGTCCACCTCAGATACGGGACTCACTTCAAAGAAAAAGAGCACCGCTAAGTCAGCCGCCTCGGTGTCGACGCCCATTAAAAAGGCGAAGAAGGAAGTAGAAGAAGAAGAAGAAGAAGAAGAAGAAGAAGAAGAAGAAGAAGAAGAAGAAAAGATTGGATTTATACCCCGCCCTTCACTACCCAAAAGTGTCTCAGAGAGGCTTACAAACTCCTTTCCCTTCCCCTCCCCACAACAGACACCCTGTGAGGTAGGTGAGGCTGAGAGACCTCTTGACAGAAACTGCCCTTTTTTCAAGAACAGCTCTTATCAGAACTATGGCTTGCCCAAGGTCATCCAGCCAGGTGCAAGTGGAGGAGTGGGGAATCAAACTCAGTTGTCCCAGATTAGAGTCCGCACACTTAACCACTACACGAAACAAGCCAAAGGGTGACAGTATCCATAAAACTAGAGATGCGCATAAGTCTCACGGTGTGAGCAGTGAGATTCCTCCTAAGGGCTCTAATCTGCAGGTCAACAAGCAGCAGCAACCCCTTCACTCCCCTCGTACTACACCGGAGCTGCCGAAGGTCCATCCTGAGCCTCCTGTCGAGATCTTGGACTCGCCTCCTCGGCAGCTGAACCCTCCAGTGCCCAACTCTCTATGCCCACCAAAGCAGCCCACCTCAGTCGCACCCTCTGATCTCGAGGTCGACCTGATTTCAGATACTCAAGAGGTTGGTCCTCGCTCTCCTTTGACGGCTTCCTGGGCCTGTGAATGATCCTCCCGTCCCCGGTATTGACCTAGGGAAAGTTCCCGCTCTCCGTACCATCCTGATTGCATTTGATGGGAAGATTGCGATCCTCACTGGGATAGATATCATCCCTCTCGGCCACCTCGTGAATCCCCATTGGGATATCCATATGGACCACCAATGTATGTGTACGAACATTGTCCTGATATGCAATATTGGTTTTCCTCCATTCCCTGGCTGCTGCCAAAAGATCACGAGAGCCACGACACCCGTTGTCATCAGTCGCATTCCCCTTGTCATTGTCCACCTGCAGAGTTGATCTCCAAACCACTGCCCTCCCCTCCCCTACCGAACCTCCCCCATCAATCCCCAACAAAGCATCTGTTGCTATCGATGCCTCTCCAGGACATGGGTTCCCACTCTGAGTCCTCCCTGGGAATGTCAGATGTAGAGCACTCCGACGATTACTTGTCTACTATGGGTCCGGCCCCTAAACAGAATGTGTCAGGGGATAGCCCAATCTCACCGTCAGAAGATATGACCTCCTATGGTGACCTTGTGGAATGAATGGCGCGCTCATTAGGATTGCCAATAACGCAATCACAACCCTCGACCTCCGACGAGGTTTATGATATCATCAAGATCAATGTCTCAACACCAATAGCTCTTCCCATGTTGAAGGTATTCCTTCACGCGGTAAAAACGCCATGGAACAAACCATCCTCGGTTCCAGTGTCAATAAAGAGGCTCGATCACATGTATTGAGTTTAGGAGGACGGTGCCTCATTCCTTTACATGCATCCCCAACCAAACTCAATGGTTGTTTCAACGTCGTTGAAAAATAAACGTTCCAGTGCCACTCCCACAGACAGGGAGAGCAAGAAAATCGATGCCTTCTGCCACCGATTCTACTCCTCCACAGCCCTGGGTATCAAGGCATCCAGTTACATGGCATGCTTCGGGAGATATCAATACTCCTTATGGCAGAGAATGGCCGAATTTCTACCCTCCATACGGGAGGATAAGATGGGAGAAGCACGATCCATCCAGAAGGAAGGTCTCCTGGTAGCGAAACAGCTTCTCAATACTGCGAAGCACACACTGGATGCCTGCTCTACAACGATGGCATCTTCAGTGTCCCTTCGACAGCATGCATGGCTTAGAACCACCTCTCTGCCGCACGACACCAGGTCCTATATTGAGGATCTTCCATTTGACGGAGAAGGCCTTTTCCATTCGTCGACCGACTCCACATTACAAGAGCTTGATAAGAGCATTAAAGCCTCTAAAACCTTGAGGGTCTCTGCACCCCAACGTTCTTACCGGCAGAGGTCCTGGTCCCGCTATGCACCTAGGCGTTCGTACCCCAGCAAGCCTTCCCCTGACAACATTTGGAGACCCCATCAGTCTCCTGTGGGAAATTGCCAGCAGTACTCCTACCAAACCAAGTCAAGGTCTGGCTCTCACTAGCAACAGCCTAGACCAAAGACCCAACGTGGCCCCAAGGAGGGACTTTGACTCTCACCACCTTGTGTCAAAAGAGACAACGCGTCTCTTCCCCATCCTCTCCATATGGAAGAATATCACCACCGATGCCTGGGTCTTATCTGTCGTAACTCATGGTTACGTTATAGAATTTGTCAATTTCCCTACCCTCCCAGTCGTCCGCCCCACCCCTCCCTCTCCTATCCTTCTACAAGAGGTCGACTCTCTGCTGCGGAAGGATGTGATAGAGTCGGTATTGAAGGCATCGGAATGGACCAGTTTCTACTCCCGCTACTTTGCGGTACCGAAGCGTGATGGGGGGCTGCGGCCCATCTTGGTTCTTTGGGACCTCAACGTTTACATCCGGTACTGCAAATTCAAGATGACGACCCTGCAGGTTATCCTCCCTCTACTATCACAAGGCTCCTGGATGGCTACCATCGACCTCCAGGATGCCTACTTCCACCTCAACATCCATCCCTCCCACTGGAAATACCTCCGCTTCACCATAGGGGACCGTCGTTATCAATGCGGCACCGAGGGTCTTCACGAAAACTATGGTGGTGGTGATGGCCCACCTTCGTCTCTAGGGGATCACAATCTTCCCCTATATCAATGACTGGCTCCTACGTGAGCACATCACTCAAACACTGCACCTCCTGTCCTCCCTTGGACTTCGGGTCAACCTCCCAAAGTCTCACCTGGAGCCATCCCAGAAGGTGAAATTTATAGGGGCACTTCTGGACACAGTCTCTTGCAGGGCTTACCTACCAGCAGACAGAGCTCTGACCCTGTCCTCCCTTGCAATGTCTGTACGCACTTCTCCATTGTCCACAGTGTTCCAGATTCAGCGCCTCTTGGGGCACATGTCGGCCACAACTTCTGTACTGCCACTGGCAAAGCTCCATATGAGACCCATCCAACTCTGGTTTCTGAGGAGCTTCAGGCCGGCCTCCATGCCTCAATCCAGATTCCTCACTCCTCCTCAGAGCGTGCAGGACTCTCTACTCTGGTGGACCGTCACCCAAAATATCACCCAAGGTGCCCCCTTCATCTTCCCCAACCCCCTCTATACCATAATGACAGGTGCCTTCCTGTGGGGCTGGGGATCCCATCTCAATCGTGTCAGTATTGGTTACAGATGGGATGCTGATACTGCAACTCAGCACATCAATTATCTAGAGCTGCTGGCCATCAAACTGGCTATATGGGCTTTCCAACCTCTCTTTCAAGGACACTGTGTAGCTGTCCTGAAAGACGATACCACGGCTCTCAGCTATGTAAACCGTCAAGGAGGGATGGTGTCTCGAAGCCTATGTCGGCTAGCGATCGAATTGTGGGACTGGTGTGTTGCCAACCAGATCATCCCGGTAGCCACCCACATCCCAGGCATCCTGAACATGGAGGTGGACCTCCTCAGTAGGGGTCTCACTCATCATCATGAGTGGGAAATGAACTGGTCCTACTTCTGGCCCCTCTTTCAACAATGGGGCACTCCAGACATTGACATCTTCGCTTCCAGGGAGAATGCAAAATGCATGCACTTCTGCAGCCAGGGGGGAAAGGATCCACTCTCCCTAGGAGACGGCTTCCTGTTTCCGTGGGAATGGACATTCCTTTACATGTTTTCTCCTCTGCCCCTGCTTCTGAGAGTGGTGCACAAACTGGCCAAACTTCCTCAAAATTGCATCCTCGTAATGACATGGTGGCCCAGGCAATCCTGGTTCCCCGTTCTACTTCATCTAGCAAGGGGCAGGTACCACCACTTCCCCAGGGTTCCAGACCTTCTCACAGCAGAGGAAGGAACACTGTTCCATCTGGAAGTGAAAAACCTAAAGCTGATGGCCTGGAGAATACAGCCTTGAAATTCTCTGCCAGGGTCTCTGAGGTCCTCTGCAATGAGAGGAAGGAATCCACGTGTCTGTCCTACCAGAGGAAATGGCACAGGTTGCTCTCCTACCTCTGCTCTCCTACGGAATCTCCAACTTCTGTCAGCCTGGACAGAATCCTTGACTTCCTCATCTCCCTCAAGGACCAGGGTCTCTCCCACTCATCTATCAGGGTCTACCTGACGGCAATCTCTGCATACCATGAGGGCCTGGATGGCTACACAATTTTTTCCCATCCAACATCTAAACAATTTCTGAAGGGCCTCATCAGATTACATCCCCCGGTGGCTGTGCCTACAGAGTTGTGGGACTTGCCTCTGGTGCTCCGTCATCTCACCAGACGCCCATTTGAACCCATGGCTATGTGTGATCTACAATATGCAGCCTGGAAGACAGCTTTCCTGGTGGCTATCACATCAGCCAGGAGGGTCAGCGAACTCATGGTGCTATGACATGACACACCATTTTTGGTCTTCCTGCCAGATCTCTCCTTCATCCCTAAGGTCATCTCGGAGTTCCATCTCAACTCTGAAATATTCTTACCTGACTTTTTTCTGCATCCTGATGGGGAAGAGCAGTGCCTACTTCACACCCTTGATGCAAAGAGGGAACTTCTCTTTTACCTGAATCGGACTCTACCTACCAGACGTGACAATATGCTGTTTCTCTCCTACAGTTTGGCTTCCTTGGGGTTGCACATTTCTCCCCAATGTTTATCCAAATGGATTGTTGGCACAATCAGGCTATGCTACTCCCTATCGAAGCAGTCGCTCCCCCCTCACCTGAGGGCTCGCTCAACCAGGTCCATGACAACTTCTACAGCCTTTCTGAAGGGTGCATCACTTTAATCCATTTGAAGAGCAGCTACGTGGTCCACGCCAACCATGTTCATCAAACACTACACTCTGGACGTCTGTGTGCAACAGAAGGGTGACGTGACCCCCCCTGGTCCTGTCCACTGTGGCTCGCTGAGTCTGCCAGCACCCACCTCCAGGTGAGCCATTGCTTTTCAATCTCCCATAGGTGTGATGCACAGAGACCACGAAGAAGATAAACAGGATGCTTACCTGTAACTGATGATCTTCGAGTGGTCATCTGTGCATTCACACTGCCCGCCCATCCTTCCCCACTGCTGTTGTCCACATGACTTGGGTTGATAGCGGTCAGAAGGAACTGGTGGGATATCTGTGCCCCGCCCCATTGGGCATGTGCAGTAGGAGTTCCCACTCAGGCCCAGGGCAGAGGCGTGAAAATCCCATTGTGAGCTTTGTACAACACCGACCAGATCAGCCCAGGTGCACTGGATCCCATAGGTGTGAATTCACAGATGACCACTCAAAGATCATCAGTTACAGGTAAGCAACATGTTTTTTCTCTGGCTCAAATGTTGGTTACACAATTTATTTTGTTATTGTTATTCATTGAAGCTTCTTAATAAAATAATTTTTAAAAAATTAAAAAGAAAGAGAATAAGCATTGTTATAACAGTAACCAGAAAAAAGCCCACAGGAAAAACCCCGCAGTCATAAATGCTCACAGGAAAAAGCCCATACAGAAAACTGCCCACATGGAAATAAGCCCACGTGGGGAAAAATCCCACACGGAAAAAAGCCCATACATAAAAAGCCCACATAGAAAAAAGCCCACATGCAAAAATACCATGTAAAGCACCATAGATATTTATAATTGCGGATAACTATTCATCTCCATTTATGTGAATGAACAGGTATTACCTATATTTTATATTGTTATTTTAGGATTAAAACATATGTTCACATGCAATAATGTGTGTTGTGATTTTATCAAGTATAATTAAATAATAATTTTGCTACGTTATTAGTAAATTGCTTCATTACTATACAAGTGACCGGTATGAAGAGGGCTTTAATGCTCTTCAGGGGTCATTTCATAGAAAAAGAGGTGCAGGAGCTCATTAGCATAAGTTATTTGCATATGCCACACCCCCTGACATCACTGGAAGTGTGTCAGAAGGCAACACCCACTGCTCACGCTCCACTGGACGGTTTTGGATTGCTAGCTATGGCGGGGGAAGCACACATCTGCCCTCACAGAGGAAAGGGAGAGCTTGTACCTGAATAAACCTTGGTCTTAAAGGTGCCACTGGACTCTTTTGGATTGCCGGCAAGTGCAGGAAAGTGTGTGGCTGCTTGTGGGTCAAGGAGGGCAGCACAGAGGACGTGCATGGCCTCGAGCAGGTAGAGGGCCAGGGTAGTGGTGGGGCAGAGGTGCAAGAGGAGGCCAAGGAGATGCAGGAGGCCAGGGGGAGCTCCCCACAGGCCTCACAGGGGTTGCCAGGGCCTGCCTTGCAGAGGCACCACACCAGGGCTGGCATGAGGATGAGCAGAGCCTGGGTGGGTTGGGTGCTGTGGTCCAGGGAGTGGCGGAGCAGCTCAAGGGCCAGCTCATGGCAGCACTCCACTGGGTCGGCCAGCAGGCTGGGAAAGGCGGGGGGGCTGCTGGGAGCAGGGGGTGGGGCTTGCTGCATGTGCCTGCCCCCTAAGCTTCTTGTCGAGTGATTTGGTGAATATATCTGCAACATGTCCTCAGGAGACAGAATTGGAGTTCAATCAGTCCTTGGTCTTGCAGGTGTTCTGCGTACTTACATTTGAGAGTGATGGTCTTATTCTAAGATTTGATGCCCTCACCTTTGCAGATAGCGATGCAAGCTTGATTGTCTTCAAACAGTATTATTGGTTTTGGGTCATCTATTCCAAAGTCTTTCAGTTGATGAATAATCCAGTATAGCTCATAACTGGCACTTTGCGCTGATACACATTCTGCGTCTGCGGTAGAAATAGCTACAATAGATTTCTTTTGACTAGTCCATTCAATCAAACTGTTTCCATAAAAGAACAAGTATCCACTTGTAGATTTGCCATCAGGTGTATTTTTACCCCAGTTGGCATTCATGAATCCAGTCAGTCTTGGGTCATCACAGGCATAGCCAGCTCGCCCACTAGGCGAACTAGGCGCTCGCCAAACGGCACCCCCCTGAAAAGCCCACTCCGCTGCCGCCCTAACCAGGCACCTGCCGCTGCCACCAAGAGCGCCTAGCCAGGGTGCAGGAGGCGGCAGCACAGCTCACCCACACACCCGGGGGGGGAGAGGTGGGGCAGCATGTCCTGAGCGCGTGGCTGGGGCACAGGAGGCACCCTGGGGGGGAGAGGCAGGGGTAGCATGGCAGCGGTCAGCGGGGACTCCCTGCTGCCACCACTGCCACCAGTCCTGAGCGCCCGGCATGACTCCTGAGTGCCCGGTCTGAGTCCCAAGCACCTGGCGTTTCCCTGCTCACCTGAATGCCAGCTCCGTTTAAGTACAGGCAGCCTTCCCTGCACGCTCGATCTTGAGAGGAGATTGGGCTCGCGGGGAAACACCAGCTTCCTGCACTGCCCCTTTAAGAGCAGGAAGCTGGCATTTTCAGTCATGCTGCTGAGCTCCCCCATGCTGGACTCGTGGATGCGGGGCTAATCAGCATCTGCTGGAGCGTGCTGCCATGCGTCCTGGGCCCAGCCAGCTCCGCCTCCGCCTCCCCCCCGGTGCATGCACTCGGGCAGCCAGACGAACTCTGCCTGGGAGCCGCTGCTGCCTTAGCTGCCACAGAGGGAACTGGGGGCATGCTCACTTGGCTCTGGCACAGCCTGAGGCTCTGATGGGTGGGCGGATGATGAACAGAGCAGCGAGACCTGGGGATGAACCCTCCCTCCCAGCTCTGAGGCCCTGAGAGACGCTGCGAGCCTTTCCCACCTGCCGCCCACCCCCGTCGGTTTTTGTAGGCAAGGGAGGGGGAGGAAAGAAGGGAGTCCTAAGTCAGCATCCGCAGAGAGAGGGGGGGGCTGGCAAGGTAAGATCCAGGCACGGGGAAGCGAGTGGAGGCAGCAAAATAAAAACAGATATGAGGTGGGGGGAACTGGAGGGAAAGGTCTCCTCGTCGCCCAGGGGGAAGAGGCGGGGGCGGCATGGCGGTGTTGTTTCCAGCCCCACCGAGAGGTTGGTATCTGCGCTCACCTAGGGTGCAGAACCACTTCGAGCCAGCCCTGATCACAGGCTGAGATTTTAAGTTTGTAGTCCAAAGTTCCTTTTAGATATCTTGCCAGTCTCTTTATATCTTTCCAGTCATGGATATTTGGTGAGCTGGTCTTTCTGCGTAAGAGTCCAACTGCTGAAGTTATATCTGGTCTGCAGATTGTGCTCAAGTATAAGAGCTTTCCAATTGTGGATCTGTACTCCTGATTGTCTTTAAGTAGTTCTCCATCTGTATGGTTTAGATAGTCCTTGTCAAGTGGAGTGCTTCCTGGTTTGGAATGTTTCATTCCCACAGATTTAATAAAATCCATGATCTTTTGTTTTTGGCTTAAAAGAAAACTTCCATCTTCAGTTCTTTCAATTTGTATTCCAAGGTAGTACTTTATGTTTCCTAATTATTTCACTTCGACTTCTTTGTTCAGTTCATTGTCAGTAATGTTTCTGTTTTGCTTTACACTGTATCCATTGTGCTGTGTTCCCTATCTTGTCCCTGCTTTTGCACTTGCGTAGGTATGGGAGGACGGAGTCGTACGCTTCATCTCCCCAAAGTGTACTGAACATAAATGGGACCCGGAATGGAGAACCCCTCCCGATAACGAGCCCCCACGGGCATGCTTGGCTACAGAAGAAATTAATCGCATCCCTCCTGAGTACAGGGACTTGGCTCGGGTTTTCGAGGAGGAGGAGGCGGATGAACTGCCCCCCCCACCGCAACTCGGACTGTACTATAGAGATTCTTCCCGGGAAGAAACTGCCAAGGGGGAAAATTTATGCTATGAGCCCCATGGAAAAAGAGGAATTACGTAGATTCATTGATATAAAAACCTGGCCCGAGGTTTTATCCGACCAGCCTCGTCCCCCTTTGCAGCTCCAGTGCCATTTTGCAAAAAGAAGGATGGGGGCCTAAGACTTTGCACAGATTATCGAGGCCTTAATGCAGTCTCTGCAACCAATGCATACCCTATGCCACTCATCAAAGATTTGCTTGCGGAAGTAGCCAAAGGAAAGATTTTTTCCAAGTTGGATCTGAGGGATGCCTACTTCAGAGTGCGCATAAAACAGGGCGATGAGCATGACGGCCTTCAATACCCCACTGGGACAATTCGAATACCGAGTAATGCCCTTCGGATTGCAAGGGGCCCCGGGGGTATTTATGAACTTGATAAATGAGGTGCTGCACCCCTTGTTGTTTAAGGGGGTGGTTTTATACTTGGATGATATCTTGGTGTACTCTCCAGACCTGGAAACTCACACGGCGTTGCTACGAGAGGTCCTTAATCGATTGTTAAACCACAAACTGTTTGTAAAACTCTCAAAGTGTGAGTTTCACCAGACACACATTGATTTCCTGGGCTACCGCATCTCCCCGGATGGGTTAGAGATGGATCCCAAGAAGGTCCATGATGTATTGAAGTGGGAAACCCCCAAAACTAGGCGACAGCTCCAAAGTTTCCTAGGCTTCGCTAATTTCTACCGCCAATTCCTTCCCAACTTTGCCCAGGTGGCGCTCCCACTTACGGACCTTCTAAAGACTAAAGGGAGGGGGGCTAAAGCTTCCCAACCCGGGACTTGCCTAGATTGGACCCCTCAGTGCCAACAAGCCTTTGACCAACTCAAACAATTGTTCACAACTGAACCAGTGCTTGCTCACCCTGAAGAGACAAAGAAATTTATTGTCCAAGTGGACGCATCCGACACTGCAATGGGGGGAGCGATCCTCCAAGAGGATGCGCAGGGGCACCTCCACCCACTGGCCTATGTGTCTAGAAAGCTTAACGAAACTAAAAGGTTCTGGCCCATTTGGGACAAGGAGGCAGCCTCAATCCATCTAGCACTAGCTACCTGGCGGCATTGGCTGGAAGGAGCCCGGGTTCCTTTCGAGATCTGGACTGACCACAAAAATCTTGAGGTACTTTGAAAGCCCTGGGTCCTCAATGCCAAACAATTCAGATGGGCTGAGTTCTTTTCTAAATTCCAGTTTACTCTGCACCATTTCCTGGGTAAATCCAACCCATTTGGCCGATGCTCTTTCTCGCCTACCCCAACATGCTAGTGAGAAACTAGAGGCACGGGAGTCGTTATTCACTCCAACCCAACTAACTGGGGTGGTAGTAACTTACAAACAAAGCCAAAAAACTGCAGTTCCTCACCCCTCCCCTGAGCCCTGGGAAAAGAGATTTGCCCAAGCCATCACTGAACAAGAAAAGGATATGTTACATGCCCAGGTGCAAATGACCTGGTGCATAAACTGAACGATTGTTGGTATAAAGGAAACTTTTTGTGCCTGAAAGTGTCCGGTTGGAGGTCTTACCTTCATGACCTAAAACCAGCCGGACATTTCGGCTATGTGAAATCATTGCACCTCTTACAGCGTAGCTTTTGGTGGCCCCATTTGAAGAAGGACTTGTCCATGTACGTGCAATCCTGCCAGGTGTGCAGCAGGTGTAAACCCAGGGCGGGGAAACCCCCGGGTCTTTTACAGCCTTTACCGACCCCTGGTCGCCCATGGGAGGTCATTTCTATGGACTTTATCACAGACCTACCTCCCAGCAAAAACATGACGGTTGTGTGGGTAGTGGTCGACCTGTTTTCAAAACAAGCCCACTTCATTCCTTTCCCCGGCTTACCAACTGCCAAAGGATTAGCCAAAGCCTTCATGCACCACATCGTTAGGCTCCACGCTTTGCCAATCAAGATAATTTCCGACCGCGGGGCTCAGTTCGTTTCCAAATTATGGACCGAGTTGATGGGTCTAATGGGCATAGAACGAGCCTTAAGCAGTGCCTACCATCCAGAAACGGACGGCCAAACCGAAAGAGTGAATCAAATCCTAGAACAATACTTGCGTTGTTTCACTAACTATCAACAAGACAATTGGGTAGAATTGCTTCCCTTAGCTGAATTTGCCTACAATAACTCCTGGCACGCTTCAACCGGAATGTCTCTGTTCAAGGCGGCTCTGGGCTATGATAGCCCCCCTCTGCCATTCCTGTCAAATGAAACTTCAGAGGGAAAGGCTATGGACTGGTGTAAATCTTTCCGTGACTCCTGGCCGACGATTTCTGCAGCGTTAGATACTGCCAAAGCCCAGTACAAGAAACAGGCTGATAAAAAGAGGGCGGTGGGTTGGGACCTTCAGCCTGGTAACTATGTGTACTTAGCCACTAAAAATCTGCGCCTCCCTCAAACTTCCAAGAAATTAGCATGGAAGTACATCGGCCCTTTCCGAATTCTACGTTGTATAAATAAGGTCACTGTACAACTTGACTTCCCTAAATCGCTTAAAAAAATTCATCCCATCTTCCATTTCAACCTTCTCAAACTGGTGCACCCTCCGAGTAAGTGGCACCCGGAACCTACCGAGACGCCCCCATTGATGATTGATGGAGAAGAACACTTTGAACTGGCTGACATTCTGGACTCTAAATTAATCCGTGGCCAATTATACTATCTGGTCGAATGGGTCCACTTTGGGCCCCAACATCGTGAATGGGTGAAAGTCTCCGACATATGAGCACCAGATTTAATCCAAGACTTTCACACTCGGTTCCTGGGCAAACCGGGGGACCTTCTCTTCTCTCCTTCCTAGATGGGTGGGGAAATATTTTGGGGAAGGCAGAGTGTCAGTAATGTTTCTGTTTTGCTTTACACTGTATCCATTGTGCTGTGTTCCCTATCTCGTCTCTGCTTTTGCGCTTGCATAGGTATGCTAGCAGTAATGTGGGAGCTTCTTCCCTGCCGCTCATCTTATCACAGCAGCCTTGAGTGCAGGCTTTGGGCTATTCTTCTTTGTATGAGAATTTTCCAGTCCTGTGAAGATGAGGGGAGGAGGGAGCCGTCTCCCGCCCATTAAGTAATTCTCCCACCGGGAGTTTCCCGCGCACGCGCTTGCAGGTCATTTGCTAGTCGCAGTTTTGCATCACACTATAAACATGCTTGTGCTACTGGTATCGCCATTCCTGACAATATCCTCTATACTGTGGGTTTTAGCACTGTATTCCAATAAAGCCCTTCTTACTCTTAAGAATGCTTGGATCTACTTGCTTTTGAACCTGACATTCATCTGCTATTTCTTGTACACCTCCTTGGTCTTGACAACAAATAACCAAGTCATCAATGTAAATGAGTATGTATTAATATTGCCCATTTTTAAGTCTTGAGAACAAGCAAGGTTCTGCTATTCCTTGTTGAAAGTTCTGTTTTTGTAACACCTTAGATGGTTTGTCATTCTATGCTTTCGTTGCTTGTTTTAATCCATAAATGTTTTTGTTGAGTTTGCACACTAGGCCTTCTTGTCCTTCCGTCGGAAATCCTTCTGGTTGTTCCATGTAGATCTCTTCAGTCAGGTCTCCATTGAGAAAAGCTGTCTTGATGTCCAAATGTTCAACATGTGTGCCTCTTGAGGCTGCTATGCTTAGAAGTGTCCTGAAGGATGTGTAGCTTACAACAGGTACAAAAGTATCAGAAAAGTCAATTCCAAATTTTTGTGAGAATCCGTTTGCAACTAGGCATGCCTTGTACTTGTCCACCTTGCCGTCAGGGTCATTCTTCACTCTGTATACCCACTTACAGCTGACGGCTTTTCTTTCAGAAGGCAACTCAGTAAGAGTCCAAACTTGTTTTGTAAAGATCCAAATTCTTCTTCCATTGCTTCTATCCACTTGCTTCTCTCTGATGCAGGTAGTTGATTGACTTCTTTCCAGTTATAAGGTTCCTTCACTGGTTGTACACTTGCACAAAATTTGAATCTTGGTGGTGGTACTCCTTTGTTACTTCTTGCTGATAGTCTCACGGTGCTTGTCTCTCCTTCCCTTGGTGTAGGCTCTCCTGGGTCCCCTTGTGAGCGAGAACTCTCTTATGGAGATGGACCTGCCTGTTCACAGGTGGTCCCTGCAGATTGCCAAGTGAACAAGTCATTGAAGGAGTCTTCTGTAGATTCTTGAGTGGCAGGTTGCACTGTGGACTCAGCTTGCTTAGAAGCTTGTGGGACGTTGCTTTCATCAACATGTACCACATTGCATTCCTTGACTGTGTAAGTTTTAGGGTCTAGGATTCTGTATCCTTTTCCTCCAAGAGCGTATCCCATGAGGATACCAGGTTCTGCTCTTGGGTCAAGTTTGCCCCTTCTCTCCTTTGGTACATGCTCATAGGCTTTAAATCCAAAGGCTTTTATGTGTTTAAGTCCAGGCACCCTATTATAACATAATTCAAAAGGACTTTTGTCTGTAATTTTTGATGGAACTCTATTATGAATTTGAAGCTGTATTTACTGCTTCAGCCCATATAGTTTCTGAAAGTCCAGACTTCATTAGCATAGAATGCGCCATTTCTTGAATGGTTCTTTTTAAGCATTCTGCATTTCCATTTTGTTGGGGCGAATAAGGAATTGTAGTCTTATGTTCAATTCCTTCTTGTTGCATGAATCTTTGGAACTCCTCGCCGCGGTACTCTGTACCATTATCTGCAAATAGTACCTCTGGCACTTTGCCAAACTTGTTTTTAACAGCTGCAACATAGCATTTAAACTTTTCAAGCACTTGATTTTTGTCTTTAAGTAGGTATGTATAAACATATCTGAATTTTGCTTCCATAAAACTGACAAAATATTTGCTTCCTCCAGTAGATTCTTTTATTGGCCCAACAAGGTCTGAGTACACAATCTCTAGAAACTTTGAATTTTGTTCAGGAGATTTGTCCTTGTAGCTAGGAGCTGTGCCTTTTTCTTTCAAGCATGTTTCACAACCGTTTTTCATCACATGACAATCAACAGCATTGATATTACAGTCTTTCAATAGCTTTTGTACACTTTGCACATGCCTATGAGCAAATTTTACATGTCAAGAATAAAAACAGTCCTTATGATCACATGCAGGTGATCTTGTGTGGCACACCAGCCCATTGCTGTCCATTTTATTATCATCAGCAACAGCAATGTCTCTCAGGTAATGAAAACCATTATATTCCTCAACCATTAGTTCAGCTCCATCTTTATGCCAAATTTTGCCTTGGCCCTGTTCAAGATCAACTTTATAGGCAGTTTGCATGATCCTCTTAGTGGATATGAGGCAGTTAGTGGCTTCAGGAACAAAGATGCAATCTCTGAGTATAACTTCTTCAATTTCACCACATGCATTCAAAACATTCAGCACAACAGTTCCAGTTCCTTCCACAGATAATTCTTGACCATTAACTTGCTGTAAACTGGGCTTTTTCTCTCTATCCAGATCAACAAACCAGTCCACTGAGTTTGCTATATGTGAGAAACTCCCAGAATCAATAAGCCACAAATCTTTAGCATCTGATTCTCTTTCATTAACAGACAATGCATGCACATTTCCACTCTGATTTACATCTAGCATCTGGCTGTGTTTTGGTAAGAAAGAATATAGGCCTTCTTCCAGCCTGCTTGCTGGTGGCATTTGGCCTTCCTCTCCCATGCCCCCTAGAGGGTCCTGTTTCAGTGGGAGTCTGCATGGTGTGGTCCGTTTCATCTTGCACAGGTATGAACCGGCATTGTTTTGCAAAATGACCAGTTTTTGCACATGCAAAACATTTAATACCTTTCTTTACATTTCCTCTTTGATAAGCAGGCTTCACTTTAAGTACAGACATATTAGCAGTGAGCTCAGACATTTCTCTTCTATTCCCCTCTGCTTCCAAATAAGAAATTGTATAGTCAAGAGTCAAATCCTTTGTTCCTCTTAAAGTTGCAATCTCATGTGCATAGTCTTTCGTTAATAAGTCCAAAATTAAAGCAATAACCGTATCATCAGCCAGTGGGCTTCCTATGGTTTTTAGGGCAGAGAAAATATCCATAATGTTATTCAAATGTGCAATAAGTGAGTCTCCATCTCTCATCTTTGCATTAATCAGACGTCGATGAAGAAAAAGGTTGTTAGCTTTGCCTTTCACATTATATTTCTCCTCTAGTTGATCAATCATGTCTTTTGCAGTTTGCATGTTAAAAGCTTTTGATTATCACTGGCAATGACACTTCCAAGGATTAAAGATTTTGCAAAACCATCTTTTTCCTTAATTTTGTCTCTTGGTACCCCATCTGCAGGAGCGTCCATAGTAAGGATATTCAAGGCAGAATTAGCTTCTAGAGCACACTCATCTGATCCCTTCCACCAGTTGTAATTTTTTTTAGATAAAGGTGGAATATTGAAGAAAGAAAGATTCTTTGAAGTAGCCATTTGTACGTTACCACTTCCTTGGTAGGCAAACAGCAACAGGCAGTTTGGTCAGCACAGAGTTAAAGGGATGCTTCCATTCTTTTGTTCTCCCTCCAGCAGCACGATCAGCATCAGGGATCTTCCCTCTCCTCAATCCTTTTCACAAAACAGCACAGGAAAATACAGTGAACATGTTCTCTCTTTCTCTGTTCTGCCCGCAACGGCTAGGCAAACTCTAGAAAAAGGAAAAAAACTTTTCTCTGCTCTCATTAATCCAGTGCATGGTAAAAGAAGAAGAAAAAATTGTTGCAAGTTTCAAAAAATCACCTGTGCTATTCTTAAAAAACTTCTGAGTAAATTCAGCACATACACATGGTCAGCTCTGCAGTACTGAAGCGCAGAAAGGAATGGATCTGGGCCCATAACCTTTGTTGGGATTCTTAGTGAAAATTGTGTTTAAGCAGAATAAAAATAGTTAGAGTCAGCAGAGCAAGTACTGAGAGACTATGTGTATATAAAAGTATAAAAGTTTACTGTAACATTAACATGGGAAAAAGGTTCATGGGATGTAAAATAATAAAAGAGCTATATTGCTACATCCTTACAGCTAAAAGAGATAAGACAGGAATGGCATCTCCTTCTCCAGCAACACAAAGAGCAGGAAGGAGAACCCCAATATGCTAAATACCTGATACATTGATTTCCAATCAGAGAGCTAAGGTTCTTACAAAATTCCCGGGCATTCTGTTGAGTAAATAGATTGGTTACAAACAAACATGTGACTTCCTGTTTACCAATACTAACAACATTAACCCTGTAAATACTGAAGTGTTTTAAACTTGTTATACCCAACAATAACTTATATTAAAAGATGGTGAATATTCGACTGTCAACTGAACGGTGTCCATAAATTCACACCCGGCTATAAATCCTCGATTGGTGGTGCCATTGGTACTGTCAGTACCAGTGATGGTACAATTTTTGGCCCAGTTGGTAATCGGGCCAGGGCCATACAATCGAGGCAGCACCCTACTTAAAAGCCTGGCAGAAGAGCTCCGTTTTACAGGCCCTGCAGAACTGTAAGAGGTCCCGCAGGGCCCTGATGTCCTCTCGGAGCTCATTCCACCAGTGAGGGGCCGCCACAGAAAAGGCCCTGGCCCTCATTGTAACCAGCCTGTCCTCTTAGGCCCTGGAAGAACCAGGCGATTCTGGGAACTCGATCTTAGTGCTTGTTGGGGTACATGCAGGGAAAGGCAGTCCCTTAGGTAAGCAGGTCCCTGGCCATATAGGGCTTTAAAGGTAAGAACCAGCACCTTGAACCATATCCGGTATGCTATAGGCAGCCAGTGCAGCGTTTTTAGGGTGGGCTGGATGTGTTCTCGCATGGGAAGACACAACAACAGCCTCACCACTGCTTCTGCACCAGCTGCAGTTTCCGGATTTGGGACAAGGGCAGCCCCATGTAGGGAGCATTACAGTAATCCAATCTCAATCTCAATCTTCCAGCCTGTGCTGAAAGCAGTGCACTGGCTACCTATAGCATATGGAATTTGCTTCAAGGTGCTGGCACT
This sequence comes from Gekko gecko, assembly GCA_029375565.1. Lineage (NCBI taxonomy): Eukaryota > Metazoa > Chordata > Lepidosauria > Squamata > Gekkonidae > Gekko > Gekko gecko. Next base: position 95,926,242 of record JAPDNY010000006.1, read on the forward strand.
TACCTTTAAAGCCCTTTATGGTCAGGGACCTACCTACCTTTCCCCACATATTCCCCAGAGAGTGCTACGGTCAGGGTCTCAAAATCATTTGACCCTCCCTGGTCCTAAGGATACCAGGCTGGCATTGACTAGAGCCAGGGCCTTCCCAGTGGTGGCTCCAACCTGGTGGAATGAGCTTTTGGAAGAGATCAGGGCCCTGAGGGACCTCTCACAGTTCTGCAGGGCCTGTAAAACAGAGCTTTTCCACCAGGCTTTCAGGTAAGGAGCCACACTTAACTATCTGAGCCCCTGTGCCCAATATCATCACCCAGCCTGAGCATGCTGATAGGAGAAATCAACCGCTGACTGTATGTTTATTATGTATGCTGCTGCTTCTGTACCGCCATTGCCATACAAATTGTTTTTAGTAACCATGTTGTGTTTTATGCAGATATTTATATTGTTGTTTTATCCATTGCAATTATAATGTTGTTTTATCCATTGCAATCCTGAGCCTGCCTTGGTGGGGTGGGTGGGGTACAAATCAAATAAATAAATAAATATTTTTCATGCTCCTAACCTGAGTCAACCAGCACAGAGCTTTTTAGAGGAGACAAGGAAAAAAACACAAAGCTGCCATTAAGTGACAAGTATGCTAGAAAAACACATTAGGCAATGAGCAAATTAATCAAAATTAATTTAAAATAGTTTGTTGTGTCCACAGACTGCCACCAGGGGTCTGCAGCCTCAGTCCTGAGCTTGGTCTCAAACACAATAGGGGCCAAGGATCCAAGGCCACCCAGAGCCCTCCAGTAGGACCTTTGGCGGGAGATTCAAAAACCCCAATGGAACTGTGGGTGTGTCTGGGATGGGTGTATATACTTCACCCTTGCTGGGCCATTTGGGTCTTTTGTGTGAAGTACAATAAACGCGACTTGTTCAGCATGTCATAGTCTGAGTCTCCATGTTGCGAACCCAGTACTTTACAATGGCGATGAAGGTGGGATCCCGATGAGCGAGCCTGACTTATCATCCAGCACAGCACCAAACATCGATTCAGTGGAAGCCGCTGTGCCCCGCACCACTCCTGAGCAGCACCGTAACATGCCTCACTCCCCTGAACACTGCTCCCCACTCCATTCAAGAGCCATGGCTGTCACTCCAGGACACCTCAAGGTCTTTGACCCCACACACCCCGAGTTCTGGGAATCATGGGCAGACCAGCTAACGTGTTTCTTCACCTTCCATGAGGTTACCGATGCAGGCAAGAAAACCGCTCTACTCCTCAGCACATGTGGAGTGGCCACCATTTGGCTAGCAAAAAGCCTCCTGGCACCCAAGATGCTCTTGGAAAATACATACAATGAGATCGTTGCAGTCTTGACTTGGTACTATATGCCCAAGCCTACAGCGATGGCTAAATACATGGACTTCCAAGCGCACCTCTAGAAGCCCAGTGAGATGGCTGCTGCCTTCATGGCCAACCTCCACCAACTTGTGATGGATTGTGAGTTCACAAAGGCAGAGGAGAACATCCTGATGCAGTTCGTCTGGGGTCTGTGAGACACCAAACTCGAGCGCAAACTGGTAGGCACCACCATCCTCAAAATTGTTGGTGCCCTATAGACTGCCACCGCATATGAAGCCTCCCACTGCGACCGTCCACCATCAGCAACACACCATGTGTTACCTGAAGCGGCATTCAACAACTCAGACAAAGAAGTCCAGCTCGTCCGCCCCTCACTCACTGGAGCTACTGGACACCCAGATAAGCCCACCAACCAAGCACCATGTGCCAGCTGCGGAGACACTCACAAACGCAGGATGTGCCATTTCCACAACGCAATATGCCATACGTGTGGGAAGCAAGGACACCTCACATGCACTTACAGGTCCAAAGGTGCCTGGGCTCTGAACACACAGCCGCACCAACGCTGCCGGGTCGTGACGCACTATGAGGCCACTGCAGGCACGGAGGAACTCTACCTTCTCACAAGCCAACCTTCACTTCAGGTACTATGTCTCCCCAGCCAGACGGCAGCCCCAAAAATACAGGTCCAGGTTTGGATAGAGGGGTCCCCCTGCCCCATGGAGTTAGACTCTGGGTCTGTGGCATCCATCATCTCTGTGGAAATGCTTAAAAGACTTTGTCCAAATGGGGGGCCCTGCCGGTGATCCCCACCCTTGAACTTGGTGGACTTCCAAAGAAACCCAGTTCCTATATGGGGTGTGGGGTCTTTCCAGGTAAAATACTGGGGGTTCGAGGACTACCTGGACTAAATAGTAGTCAAAGAGAACCTGGTCAGCCTCCTCGGGTGGGCTTGGTTCACTCCGCTGGGAATCACAATGGGGGGGGGGTTTAAGCAATGCACCCCAAGAGACTTTAGCGATGTTTATGGGGAATTCCCCACAGTGTTTGATGGGACTCTAGGATGTTACACGGGGGGGGGGCAGTTGCCTTACAATTTGACCCTAAGGTAACCCCCATCCGCATATGATTCCAAAGCGCCCCGTTTGCTACGGCCTAAAATTGAAGCAGAGCTGGACCACTTGTTGGCACAAGGGGTCCTGGAACTGGTCTCCCATGTGGCCTGGGAGACCCCCATAGTTACCCCTGTGAAGCCCAACGGTGACATCCACATCTGTGTGGACTATAAATGAACCTTGAACAAGGCTCTGCAGGACCATGCATACCCGGTCCCGGTAGTAAGTCACGTATTAGCCACCTTAGCAGGGGCCAAAATTTTTGGCAAGTTGGACCTCACCCAGGCATACCAACAGCTGCCAGTTGATGATGCCATGGCTACCGCCCAGACCATAATCTTAAAGTTTGGGGTGAGTGTGGCTCCAGGAATCTTTCAGCATATAATCAATTTTTCGATGACGTCCTCATTGCCACAGCGACCCCAGACAAATTCGCCACCTGTCTCCATGTAGTCCTCTGCCATTTCAATGAGGCTGGCCTTAAGGTGAAGTGGGAAAAGTGCCTGCTTGGGGTCCCTGAAGTGGATTTCTTGGGGTTCCGGGACGATGCATCAGGCCTCCATCCAGTAAGGTACAAGGTCAAGGCCATCATGGAGGCCCCGCTGCCCAAGTCCAAGGCGGAACTGCAGGCATTCCTCAGGCTGCTGAATATTTATCATGCCTTCCTTCCCCACAAAGTGGCTGTGGTGGAGCCGCTGCACAGATTATTGGAAAAAATAGTGCTGTAGTCCTGGGGTCCCCAGGAGTTCGCAGTATTCCGGTGAGTCAAGGCACTCCTGATCTCCATTGAGGTGCTGGCACATTTCAATGAATCCCCGCCGGTGATTCTCACCTGCGACGCCTCCCCTTATGGTGTGGGCATGGTTTCAGGCCACCAACTCCCTGACAGCTGCAAGGTTCCGGTGGCCTACTACTCCCGGACCTTATCAGCCACCAAGAGAAATTACACCCAGGTTGACTGGGAGGGCCTGGCAATAGTTGTGGGGGTCAAGAAGTTTCACGACTTTTTGTACAGGCAACCCTCCAGTATTGTAACAGACCACTGGCCGCTCCTCAGACTCTTTGCGGCCAACAAGCAGACTTCCCAGGTGCTTTCCCCCCGGGTCCTCCACTGGTTCCTCTTCCTGGTGGGTTGCAACTACCACCTGGAACACCACCTGGGGAAAGTGATGGGGCACATCACACCCTCAGCTGGCTGCCCCTCCCTTCCATAGAAGCTGACCCGGCTCCCGCTTATAGGATCCTCCTGCTTGAGGACCTCCCTGCCCCACCCCTGCAGGCCACAGATGTCACTGGGCACTCAGCTTGCGACTCTGTCATCTCCCAGGTTTTGGGCTGGGTATTGGGGGGGTGGCCCACAGCCTCTGTGGGTTGCAGAATTCACAGCTTTTGCCACCCACAAGGACGAACTGTCAGCCTACAAAGGGTGCTTACTGTGAGGAGATAGGGTGTTCATCCCCAATGCCCTGTGACATGTCCTCACAGTGCTTCATGAGGCCCACCTGGGAATAGTCCGAATGAAGGCCCTGGCCCAGAGCTGTGTCTGGTGGCCAGGGATTGATGCGGAGATTGCGTCCTGGGTGCGAAGGTGATCTGTCCGAATCCACCGAGTGCACCCACTCAGTCCTGGGAGTCCACCCACAAGCCGTGCTCCCAGTTTCACATAGATTTTGCTGTTCCCTTTCAAGGACTGCTATTCTTAGTCACCATGGACTCATACTCCAAATGGTTGGAGATTAGCCCTGTCACCATCACGTCCTCAAAGGTAGTCATCCGTGCACTGCGCCAGATCTTTGCAACCCATAGGCTGCCAGACACAATAGTCTCCAACAATGGAGTGGCATTTACTTCAGAGGAGTTCCAGGAGTTCCATCCTGCCACCAATGGACAAGCGGAGTGGATGGTGTGAATGGCCAAGGAAGCCCTCAGCAGGATCGCGGACAGGGACTGGGAGTTCTGACTAGCCCATTTCCTCTTGACCCGGTGGACCATGCCAAACCCCATCAACAGCCAGTACCCACTGAACTCCTGATGGGTCGCCATCCCACCATTCTGCTGGACCGGCTGCATCTGGACCGGGTGCCGGAGTCATGACGTCTGGCTGAACAACGGGAGGCTCCCCAGGGGTTCTTCCCGGAAGACCCTGTCTTCATCCAGAACTTTGGGAAGGGATCCCCATGGCCGGTGGGATGGGTCATCAGGCCCACAGGTCTGGTCTTCTATGAAGTGTCCATGAAGGATGGCCAGCTCCTCAAGAAGCATGTGGACCAGCTACGGTGGTGATAGCTCCCGGCAGAGGAGGAAGCCCCACCATGTTTCATGGGGCCCAAGAGCTACACTCCAGAAGCAAGCGTAAGCGAGAGTTCACCTGTGCCAGTCATGGCCCCAGAAGAGGCGCCACCACTGCCACAGCAGAGTATCTCAGCCAACAGCCCGGAGCCAGTCATGAGCAACCCTGTCCCAGTGCCCAGCGTTCCCTGCGAGAGTGCCGGCCGCCATCCTACCTACAGGACTATGTGACTTAGGTTGGTTTTGAACTATGGGGGAGGGGTGTTGTGTCCGTGGACCACCATCAGGGGTTCATGGCCTCAGTCCTGAGCTTGGTCCCAAACACAACAGGGGCCAAGGATCCTAGGCCACCCAGAGCCCTCCAATAGGACCTTTGGCAGGAGATTCAAAACCCCCAATGAAACTGTGGGTTTGTGTGGGTTGGGTGTGTATAGTTGGCCCTTGCTGGGCCGTTTGGGTCTTTTGTGTGAAGTACAATAAATGTGACGTTCAGCATGTCATAGTCCAAGTCTCCATGTTGCAAACCCAGTACTGTACATAGTTGTCTGTGAATGGGACAGAAAATATTGTTTTGCATGGTTTTCCACTGACAGTCCTATGCAGTGAATAGTGTGAAGGAAGGGCCCTCATTGGCATCCACAGTTGTGTGCACACAAGGCATCATTTGGAAGTTCAGTTTCAAGGTCAGGGCAATGGTGAAAGGGGGTTGTACAGATTAATGAGGGGGCAGTTTGCAGTTTTTTCTGGCTTGAGTCATACTGCAACCTCTTTGTAGGTACAGAGTTGTCACAGAGATGCAGTAAATGAGTTCTCCAGTAGAGCCTGGATTAGATCTTGAGGGGGTTGAGGAATATACGAGTCTATGAGATGCTGTGGCAGGCCAGCAGGAAGCAGCAGCAGAGGCCAGGCAGACAGTCCAAAGAGCTCTGAGACTGTGGCTCCTTTTCAATGAACTGGAAAAACAAATCAGAACTTGCCATTTCCATTTGACACAAATGAAGGAGTGATTTTCTTTGTGACTTTGCTTCACCTCACTTCAACAAGTAGATCATTTGTGTGAACAGCTGGCTTCTTCAGAACCAGCTCTCAGGTGCTTGATGTGAAATCTTAAGCAGCAAACAAGAACTCCTGGAGACTTGAGTAATTTATATACTTGCATACGTGGAAAAGAAATGGGGCATCAGGTGTTGGAAATGTATGTGTTTTCAAGGTCTCACAATCCAGTCATTATAGGGTTAACTTGTTTACCTTGTATGCTGTTGTTTAGACTGACCTGGAAGGGGAATCTGGCAGACAGCCAATGTTGAAAAAGCCTGCGAATCTGAGTGTGTTTACAAACAATGATTGGTTATTGTTTTCAGGTGACTTCCTTTCTAGGGGTCCAGAAGAAGGTGATTGTCCACCATTGTTGTAGAAGTGTGACTATGCTTTGAGAAGTAAGCAGCTAGGAAATGTAGCTCTTAGATGTTTGTTTTATTTGTAGGTTTCCTTTATACCTTTTACCCTTAGAAAGAAAGGTTTTTTAAACACAAAGAAAGTCTCCTTATTCGGTGAAACAAGATTCATTGAAACTCTGAGCAATTTAAACATTTTGACTATTTTTCCAACATCAGGGACCTAATCAGGCCCATAGCCAGGGGGGATTTGGGGGCAATGCCCCCCATGGATGAATGTCAACCCTGCAAAAAAAATAATAAAAAAATAATGTAAGATGCTCATGGGGTTTCCAGAATGATCCAAGGCACAGTCAGGGAAACTTCAGTCTCATTTTCTTTTTTCCAGGCCAAAAATAAATAGGTTTTTAAAAATACAACAAAAAAATCAGAATAAAATAAAATAAAATTGCAAAATGCAAAAGAGAGAGAGTCAGAGATTTCTCCCCCCAACTCATGTAGATGAAGAAGCCAGTAGATGAGGAAGAGGACTTGGTTCCCCCCTTTTAAATGCCGCTCAAGCCACGAGTGGCGAGCCTGCCCATAACAGAAGAAGAGAACTTGGCTTCGCAGTGGTGGCCTCACTGCACCTGCATCCAGCTGAGCCAGCCTGGGTCACATGATGGTGGGTCACATGGCTGGGCTGACAGAGGTGCAGTGAGTCCGCTACCACCAAGCCAAGTCCTCCTCTTCTTCTGCAGGCAGGCTCGCAGCTCACCTCTTTCTCTCTCATCCGGCTCCCCTGCCCAACAGGATTTCCCAATGCCCCACCACCCAAAATTTTCTGGCGGCACCCCTGGACCTAGCATACAGTGGCATGCTCTTGTTGTGGGTTGTCACTCTTGTAGGCATACCCTGTCATGGTTTGCCAAAACAGAGCAAGATGGGATTCATGAGATGTAAAGAAGACACAAGATCTGAAATCTTTATGATATGACACCTTTGGCCCGGGCACCTTATCCTCCTATCCTTCAGCAAAGCCCACAGCACCCACTTGCTAACTGCTCAACTTGGACAACCAGCCACTGTCCCCTTCCTCTCCCTTGTTTCCTCCTGTCAGTTCAAGTTGCCCAGACAGACAGTGCCAGAATCTGCTTGCCTTGTTGCAGCATTTGCCCACTTGGTTGGGTCAACAGTACTGGAGCTGAGGCTGCCTGAAAAGATGGGAAAAAATAATTTCTTCTGAAGCATCCAGTCTCAAAGGGGGTACTGTGCTATTTAAAATGAGTATATATTTGCATAGGATAAATACACAAATTAAGGTGCCCCAATTTCCACTTTCCAAAGGCGGGCACCCTACTAATGTCCCTTATTTCAAGGAAATGCCCTGATTTCAAAGCAGCTCAAATCCACAGAGCACAGCTGCTTATCCAGTTTCCCAAACAGCTCAATTGAGCAACTAAAGGTCCCATGTGTTTCTCGACTGTTAATCTGGCAACTCGAACAGCAGGTTATATTTATAGTCCCCAGCAAGGAGCGTTAGTTGGCTGTCTGCCTAAGAATCTGGATTCCAAACTGAAAGGAAAAAGTGGTCCCCCCCTTCCCTCCCTTCATACATTCTCCCTACCCCTGTACAATGCAACAAGGAGGGAAGCATGAAAAAATAGCTGACACAGCACAAAGAACGGCTTTTTCATCAGATGCTATGAAAACTGCTTAGCAACCTGGCCTACTGGCTACACATGGGCCCAGTCACTGAACACTGTGGAATCCCTGCCGCCCATCGCCTACAGCACCTAGCAACCAGGCTAGCCAGTGAGTGTTCAGTGTGTTGCAACCCCTCTTCCTCCCTCCCCTTGGCTTCAGCCTACGTGCCAGACTCTCCTGTATCTAGCCAAATTAATCCCCCTTCTTGGAAAGCAAGCAGCTTTTGATTGACAGCACTGGAACAGTTTCCGTGTGAACAAGGCAGGTTTGCCTCCCCCCTCCCTTCTCTCTATATGCTGAAAGAAAATCAAGACTATAGGTGGCTGTGGAGATGGTAGCAAATCTGGGAGCAGTGCGTGGCTGTTGCTGTGACCAGTCAGAATGCCATGGCAACAGCCGAACTGAAACCCAGCTCAAACAAGCAGGGGAGGGGGGAACAGCCTACATGGGACACATTATTAAGTGTGACAGCTCTAAAAATTTACTCACTCAAGACAAGAGGCAAGAATAGAATGAGGGAATAATTTTTCCCTCTGTGTGCCAACAGGGGCTGAAAGCAATATAACCAAGTCTGGACAAGGCACGTGCTTTACGGAGTATGAAGGAAGAATGTGGGAACAAAGTCAAAGAAGAGACCCAGCACTTAAATGACTTAGGCACCAAAAAAATGCCTTCAAGATGTGGGAAACGAGGCGAATAACATCATGTCTGCGGGTGGGGGGAGGGGATTCTAAGGTGTAGTAGAGTCATTCTTGTGGGACAAAACTGGAAAAATGTAGCAGAAACAGAGAGAGACAGAAACCCAAAACAAATTTTATCACAAGTAGGGATTTTATGGAATAGGGAAGGAGCGGGTGACTGGAAGAAAGGAAGCAGCACTGCTACAAAGTGTCTGTTTCCCTATGAGTAGCTTTAAAATGATTTACTTTCTCATCCTACTTCCCTGTATGGTGAGAAGTTCCAAGGGTGATGCTCTAGGGCTGAGAACCCACTGGAGACGTATGGTGGCTTTGCAATCTTTGCTTTATTTACAAATGGACAAGCAGAGCACAACAGAGCAGACAGCACAGCTGCTAATCCTGCATCGAGCAATTCAGCCGACATGACACCCCTCAGTCACCATTTCTGATGCCTTCCAAATTCAAACTGCAAATTGGCTCCAGATTATTTTGCTATTCCCTTCCACTAGCTAGAGGACAATAGATTACTAAACTTTGCTAAGTATTACACATCCAAAAAGTCGGAGAAATTCCTTTCTACTAGAAGGACGTTTCCATCATTAGCTCCCATAGATGAAACCTCAACTGCTCATGGTGGACTAACATAGGTTGGTCATTCACATTTGGTAACTGCAGGCAGAAAAGCATTCCCCAAGGGGCCAAGACACAAGTTTTCATAATGTCAGGAAGATCAGATCCTGAATATAAGACCCCTGTTGGGGGGTCTCTTCATATGTTACTAATGTTGTGTGCACAAAACATTCCTATACAGGAATTATAGTGAAATCACAGATGTTCTTTTTTACTTGAGTACACATGGTGTTCACACACAGGGAGTTGCAGCCAACTGCAGCCCTCAGTGCATGTATATGGTGTACTTTCCATGTGTCATGTAATAATGTTCAGAGGGGGTTCATGTTAATTCCAATTCCCAAAGGACCCTATACAGAATCACACAGAAGAATTTTTGAATATGTGAAATGGCACAGAGGCTGTGATCCAAAAGCAGATTTACCTATGATGAATGATGTTCTGTATATTAATGTTAATGTTGCTCTTGTCACGTCATGTGTGTAGGAATCTGCAACAACATTTTGCAGAGTTAGGTTGCCCAAGGTTGCCTGCAAAGATGAGACCAGTCCTGCTTGACAGCCATCCATGTGCAAGCTAAAAACAACCTCTTTCCCCTTTCTGGAACATCCTCTCGTGTCAGATGCGTGGCGTTTTCTTCAGTGATAAGAAAAGACAACCTGTATACTTTTCAGCTGAACTTTTCAATTCAGGCTGGCACTGAGAACTGGTTCTAGGGCCAAACCTTCCAGACCTCTGGCTTATATTCAATCCTGGCTTGCTTGCTGGGCTCAGTGAAGACTCTTCATCATGGTGTTATTGTCCAGGCCAAATATCTTTTCAGAGAAATGGGGTTTCACTTCCATTATGCCTATGTCTCTCCACTGGCCTACTGTTAGATCATCTGCCATGTCCCAGATGAATTTATTCCCAAGGTGCTATGTCCACTGGCCGCCACTAGGTGACAGTGACCTTTACCAGAGCTTGGAGCTCAAGAGACAATAGGAACTAGGATCCTGAAACCTCAAGCGGTCATCAATAGGAACCTTGGCGGGAAGTTTAAACACACCAATGGGAGGTGGTCCACAGGGACTGTATATAGTTGGCCACCTGGCCAGTATTTGTTGTTCTGTTGTGTACTAGTAAACCACGAGCTGGTTATCACACTGTTTCCTGATTCCTTAATGCATCGAACCCACTACACAACACAAGGGCATCTGATTTCACTGACAGAGCCAGAAGTCTCTTATGAAATATGTGTGTGGGGGGGTAAAAATGTATTTTCAGGATTGGCTTTCATTAGGTAGGGTTGGGTTTTTTTCCACCATGGAAATTTAACACACATGCAACTACTGAGTCTAACTGGACAAATTTCTACTGTTTTTCTTACTTCAGAAATGTTAAGGGCTCTGATACCATGATCCACTTGAGGATGCTATTCTTTGATTTGGGGTTTGGGGACCCAGAAACAATTGAATTTCCCATTCTTTATATTAGCATTCTTACAGCCCCCTGCCCCTGGCTGCTGAAAGTGTCTTCAAACTCCCCACAGTAGTCCTCTCCTTTCACTTCAGTGGCCTTCTTCTTGATGATGGGCCTCTCTGCCTTCTTCACTTCGCTTGTTGCTATATGGATTCTCTGCTCCGATAAGCACATGAATTGGTGAGAAAACAAGAATCCAGGAAAGGAGACTGCAAAGACCTTACTAATTACATACAATAAACAGCAAACCAAATGATTTGCAGAAAAATGTATTCTTCAAAGAATGGTTTAATTGATCAAAAGTTGCTGGTGGACTTTCAGATTCTAAAAAAAAAGTGCACTTAGCTCCATCAGCAACTGTTGTCTAAGATGCTCTGATGTCACAGAGGGTAGGTAGCTGGGAAACGGTGACATCCTGCTTGCACAGTGAGAGTGATGGCACTGAGTAGAGGTCAAAGGCCATGAAGGAGACTGCAGGAGTCACAGAGAACACAAATGGCCATGCAGGACTGTTTTTGGCAGCTGAGTGATGCTTACAGCATTTAGGCTGTGCACATGCTAGTGCAGCAATAACAAACAAAAGAGAAATACAACCCCTTGGATGATTTTAAGTTGCACTACATGTGAATGCAAGATCTGGCCTGTGTGCTTTGAATGAGGAAGGATGGATGAAGATGAAGGTGCATAGCTAAGATGGATTTACAAGAGCACCTCTCCTTTCCAGTGAGAGATGAAACTGCTGTGAAAGCAAGGCTGAGGATTGGATTATCCTGGCTGAACTCACATACCTTAATTATGAATTTATGAGGCCACCCATCCCCATGCTACAAGCATTGTCTTGTTTGCAGAGCTGACATCAGAAGAACTCCACTGTGTACAAAGGTTTGCTTAGTTACCAGGCTGGGTGCTGTTACCTCCCCTTGGCAAGCTGCTGCTGTTGTCATGCAAAGGCGCATACAAAGCATGTGTTGCACATTAAAGGTGTGAGATGGGAAGCAGAGTGAGAGACACACCATTTGCAAATAAGCCAAGGGAAGTGCACCAAGAGACCTGGTCCTTCCTCCAACAGAGGAAAGATTAAGTGGGATGGAGAGCAGGGAGTTATTGGCATTTGTATTGTTCCTAACTGTAGACCTGAAACAGTAAGTTTCTCATTAAATGATTTCTGTCCATCCTAATTTTCTGGCCTCTACTATTTCAGCAAGGGCTCTCTTTCTCTGAGCTCTGCTGCTGCCTCTTCTTCCAGACCATTCTTGTTAAAAAGCCAGTTTCTGAGTGCCATTCCACTCTAACACACATAATCAGTGTGGTGTAGTGGTTAAGTGTGGCAGACCAGTAACTGGGAGACCTAGGTTCAAATCTACATTCATGCCATGGAAGCTCACTGGGTGACCTTAGGCCAGTCACACTCTCTCAGCCTAACCTACCTCACAGGGTGGTTGTGAGGATAAAATGGAGGAGAGGAGAATGATGTGAGCCACTTTGGGTCCCCTTTGGAGAGAAAGGCAGGGTATAATCAAATAAATCAAATAGCCAAGAAATGATGAGTTTCAAGACCCAACTAGGATGGGACCAGCCAATGCTCTGTTCCAATGCTGTGCTGATGTAGAGCAGGCACAAGGACCCAGGGACTGGAAAATACCTATACTTTTAGCTGGATAATTTGCACTGATTCCTAGGGCTGATTAATGAGGTAGTATTGCAGGAAATATGTCAGTCACTAATTGGCTAATAATATTCAGGGCTTTGACAGCTGGGTTATAAAAACACTGCGGGGGAAATTTGGGTGGCAAAGTGAGGATGGTGTTTGGAAATTTCCATGCTGGCTGACTGGAAAGAAAAATGATGCTCATCAGAAGACTTCTTACAGGAAGAACAAGTGCTTTTTTCCATTCTAGTTTCTTGGAATCACTAAACAACTGACCATGGCAGCTAGCAGGATCCAAGGAGCTCTAAATATGCTGGTGTGTAGCACTCACCTTTCTAGGGCACACACAGGCTGTGTTCACACACACTAAATAATCCACTTTCAATGCACTTTCAAACTGGATTTTAACTGTGTGAACTGGCAAAATCCAGTTTGAAAGTGCATTGAAAGTGGATTATTTAGTGTGTGTGAACATAGCCACAGAGAGTCAAACTAAACTTGAATCTGAGCCTAGAAAAGTGGTTCTGAAGTTTCTCTAGTGAAATGAACCCAAACCTAAAACCTCTCTGTTGCCTTGAACCTGTACTACAACTGAACCCACCCCAGAACAAAAAGTAACGAGTTCAAAGTATTTTATGTGATATTCCTAAGGTTCATTTGGAGTACTAAAAAAGGGTCTCTGTCTTTATATTAACCACAGCAAGAAATGTTCTTATTTCTTTCAGAGAAATGTGCAAGGCCCCACTTTGGACATTTCACAGAAGCATGAAATCAGGTGGAAATTCACCTGCACATCCTGCTTCATTGCTTTTGATAACCATTCAGAGGCACTCCCATTCTCTGTCCTAAGTGGGTGAATTACTAACAAGAGTTCTGGTGGACTACACAGTACACAGAATTCCTGCTGCATCTTGCTTATAAATAGAATGCTAATAATGGAGAGCCAGCAGCCTCCTCGTATTCAGACTGTGTCTCAGACAGAGCATGCCCATGTCTCTGTACCTCCAAACCCAGCAACTTACTGGCTTCTCCTACCAGTAGCTCAGTCCTTGGGGGCAGATGGGGGGGGGAATTGTCAAATTCTACAGGATAAATGAAATTATCTAGACAAGCAGCTGGTAGCCTACAGACCAAACGTAGTCTACTATCAATCACGTTAGCTTTATCACTTTTGTAATTATTTAAGGTAAACAGTGGGATGTCATTTCATTGTTCAGGGCAAGTGATCACCAGTACATGAAAGACTGTAGTTATTCCTTTAGATTTTACTGGCATCACTGGCAATTTCAAGGAAGGACTGGACATACCATTGGATTCATATACTGTGTTCTTTGTATTCTAAAATGAAACAATACAAAGACATGTAAAAGTCCCTGTCTCCTAGGCTCAGGTCATTTGCAAAATGGAAAAATAGTAAACTGCTGAATAGTAAACCTGCTTGCCACTAATTTTCTAAAGTTTTCTGGATTTCTGACCAATCTTACCATAACTTGTCATATGCTAGCAATGCTTTAACTAAAGTTGCACTGATGGTGTTACATAAGCCTTAGATGTTCTCCAAATAAAAGAACAATCTCTGCACAAGTGCAGAGAATGCATCTAGCTTAGGCAGTCATTGGTGGCAGCAGGGGAACCCAGGAGCCACACTGGGCCTAGTGGCAGTGGTGCAGCCTTGGAGCTGTGACAGGCCCAGCTGTAGAGCTGCCTGGAAACTGCACTGGGCCAAGCAAAAAAGTGGGACTGGGATTCCCACTACTATGAGTCTCATGTCTGGAAAGGTATGTGAACCAGCAAACCTGCCCACCTGCTGGAAGGTAGGTGAGGAGAGTAGCACAGGTGGGGGTGAGTGAAATGAGAAGGGTGGGGGTGAGCAGCAAGGGGTAGATGGAGAAGGGTTGGAAGAGATGGGACAGGTTGACAGATAAGGGGAGGGGTAGATTGATGGCAAAGGGGTGGGGGCAAAAGAGATGGGGTAGGTTGACAGATAAGGGGAGGGGGAGAAAAAGGGGGAAGATTACTTCCTCCCCTCTTCCCCCTTCTGTAACAAAGGGTGAGGATGTACTCTCTCTGCAAGTTTCTTGTGGGTTTCTATATACTAATAGCAAAGTTGGCTAAATCTGATACTTAAATCTGGGGAATAGGGCCGTGAACAGTCATAACGGATCTTTCTACAAACCTGAAAAGCAAGGACCCCAGGTTTGCAGAAAAATGTGAAATCTAAAATAACCCCCAAACACTGTGGGAATTAAAAAACCTAAAATGATAAAAGGAGCACCTGTAGCTTTAAGCAATGGATTCCTGCAATGGCTGTTGCTATGAAAACACAGTATTCCAGACTGGGTTTCTGTGAATAAAAAAGCAGGGGAAAAGAGCAGAGTCCTGACCTATTTTGGCTTTTTTTTCCTTTACAATATATTTATTGGGTTTTCTAAATTATGAACACACATTACATAACTTTATGACAAAAACTTCATAGACACCAAGGCTATAAATATTTTCTAAGCGGCAACCTAGCCAAGTCAGAGAAATTACATTTTTCTTATATTCTGTCCACCGAGCAATTCCAAATTGAGTACAAACATCAAATAGAAATGTTTTTTAAGATATAACTATTTCAATTGTTAAACTGTAATAATATTTTCAAATAATTAGTTTAACAAATTAGCATTAAAAAGTGGCATTATCTTCTCCTGGCAAGATTCTTATAATTCTTGTATATTCCAATAGTCTATAAAATTCTTGTTCCTAATATAAACTTGGATTATAGGTG
Source organism: Gekko gecko (assembly GCA_029375565.1). NCBI lineage: Eukaryota > Metazoa > Chordata > Lepidosauria > Squamata > Gekkonidae > Gekko > Gekko gecko. The sequence goes on from JAPDNY010000006.1 coordinate 95,941,263, forward strand.
TACAGGGTTTTTTCTCTCCCTCACCCCAGTCCAGGAGTGAGAGAGACCAAAATCCGGCAACCTGTCAGCATGTACAGGATTTGAACTCTCACCTCAGTTCAGGGATAAGAGGCACAATCCCACAAGCTTCTGGAATACTTAAATCAGTAGTCTGCCACCAGGACCTCTTGCAAAGGGAGTTCCCAACTCAGACAGGAGCAGAGGTTCCCACTCTGTCTAGTCTCTGGGAATTAATAACCTATCAGCTCTGTGCCAGAGCTGCAGACAAGTACTTAACACACAATGGTAGCCTTCTAGGAGAATGGCTTAAGCACAGGATCTAGGCTTAGAGTCAGGTTGCAACATAGGAAACAAACTCAGATAATATTGATTAGATATTATCTTTATTCAGGGCATAAGCATGCATATATCATAAGACTGGCAGAGGTAGGAAAACAAATAATATCTATAGCTTGTTCAGCTCTAACTATACATAGAGGTATTCATAGTTACCAGTTTCCAGATGTATCAGATGATTTAATGTGCAAATAATCCAGGTTTCACCAGGGAATCATAAGGATGAACCACATGATGGAAGATGGCCACCAAGTCCAGCTTGGCTGCCTAGCAGTAAAATTCTATGTTGCAGGTATATAATCCAAAGGGGAACTCTGTCCCAGAAAGGAGCTCTCTTTCCAAGAAAACTTCTCCCCTCTTCCAATAGGGTGATCACAATTCCCTCCCTTTCCCATCATAATTGAATATGGCCATTTACCCAATTATGAGAGGGTGAAGGGGTGTGCCTAAATCTCTGGGTCTACGTGGCTGAAGCCATGTCAGAGGAGCTTTGATGTGTTAATGTCTTGGGACAGCTGTGTCCCAAGCTTGGGAAGACGCCTGAAAGTCTGCTCTTCCCAGCAAAGGTGTCAAAGTGTCTTGTATATGGATATCAGGCTTGTCATCTGGCGTGCCATCTGCCCAGGTGACAAAAGTCACATGGACATGTTAGCAGCTAGGCCATTTGGCCCTAACTGGAATAGTTCAGGAAAGTCTTTTCCTATACAATAGGTTTCAAATTTTTATATTTTTATCTATTTTTAGATTTATTTATTTTTCCTTTCTTTTATCCTTTTAACTTTTCATTATCAGACTCCATATTATTTAGGTTTAAATTACCATTTCAACGAAGCTATGACCATTTTAATAGTCTTAACTTATAAGTGGTACTACATTAGCAACCAAACTTACTGGGATTTCTCAGATGGTTACCATGTTATGCTTGTTTTCCCAAATAATCTCCTATCTAACTTCAGCACAGAATATTACAACTTTAATACACCATTTACTGGAACCACTCTCAACTATTAATTTCACATTGTACATATGATCAATCAGTTTTAACACTGTTAGCAATATCTGCCTTAATATCTAAATACTGAGTAGCTCATATCAATCCGACTTTATCATCCACAACTAAACATTCCAATTTAGGTATCTCATTTTTATAATATCTTGGCCCTACCCAGTTCATCTTCACTTTCATTTAGTTAATCATCAATTATAGTCTGCTTTCCTTAAACTAATTTCAATTCATGTCTAATTTGCAAGGTCAATTTATTCCAAATAGGCATATATCAGAAAAATACACATTTCATCCTTTCCATATAACTTAATTTTTTCCCTGTAAATCAACAGTCTACTTTTTTGAAACAGCATGTCTACATGTCTTTTTCCCTTATGGGTGTGGTAATTTGCCAAACTCCCCCTTTAGCTCTCAACAAGTCATGCTCCCACGTTATACTGTCCACTTTAAATTTCCATGCAAGTCTTATTTCTTTTCCTTTTCTAATGTTTTTTCCTTTCAATGAGTGGTCTCTGCACCTTCTTTTGGGATGCCTCTTTCTTTAATTGAGTCAATTTTATTATTGTCTTTCCCACAGTTTGAATTAGTGAAGGTAGGGACTCAATACATTCCATCTCTTGCTGATACTCCAAATTCTCAGCAATAGTCTGGATGGGTTGCTCTGATTTTTCCTCTTTCTCTGTTTCCACTTGTGGATTAAGTATTTTTTCTAATAAACTCTCACAAGCTTCCTCTATCCCCTTCCATATTCCTTCTTTCAAAATTCTCAGGAATTGTTTGACAGACATCTCTCCCACCATGATATTTTCATCAGTTTCCTCCTCCTCCTCTTCTCTTGTTATGGACTCCATTTTAAGTACTCAATTCAAATTAATTCATTCAAATTCAAAAAACTCTCAACCCTAATATCTTCCATTTCTGCAAAAAGCCCCTGCCAGGAGGAAAAGAAGCCAAAGTCTCCCCGAAAGAGCGTACAAACATCCACAAATGCAGTTCATTCCCACTCGCTCTCCAGCCATTATTTCTCTCCCTTCTGGGCATATACGATTGGGGTCTTTCACTAGCCGTCTTCTCTTCTTTAAACATGAAATATATGCATACTCACAAATCTTTTATTGAGTTTCTTCTTCTGTGTTGCTGTGTTGCTAGGTTTATGATAATCTTGTGAAGTGTATTATAATCCCAACAAAATTAAAAAAGGTTGGATGGTCGTGGCTGGGTGGAAAACATGGCAACCATGTTCCACTCCACTTTCCGTTCCTGCTTTGGGGTGTAATGGACACCCACTCCTGCATTGCCAGAGTGGGGAGGGGCCAAAACAATCTCCTTGCCACTGGCCCTCTCTCTGGGAGATCCGGTGGAGCCCGCCTGAAACTGGGGGGCTCCCAAAGAAACGAAAAAGGGATCAGGTGGCTTGGAGCATCCTGAGAACCCGCCCATCATCACAGCGTACCGTGCATGCTCTCCCACCTATTTTGGCTTTTGAGGGAGAGGCCCAGCCTGAGTACAGTTGTCAGCTCAGGGTTGGAAAATTCCTGGATGTTTTGTAGTGGAGTCTGAGGAGGGCAAGTTTTCAAGAGTGTCAAGGCCTCAGTTGGATATAATGCCATAGAGTTCACCCTCCAAAGCAGGCATTTTCTCCAGGGGAACAAATCTCTGCTGTTTGGAGTTCAGTTGTAATTCTGGGAGATCTCCAGGTTCCACCTAGAGGTTGAGAAGACCAGAGAAGGGATCACAGTTACAGAAAATATATCAAAACAAAGAAACACTGTGATGAAATTGACAATAACATTTAATAATTCCTATGAACATCAATTTGTATATCAATAAAAACTTTTTCAATATAGCTCAGGAAATTCTAACATATTCAAGAAAAAGTCCAATATCCTCAATGAGCACCCGGTTATACACTCATTTTAACAATCTTCCTCAGGAGTAGTCCTATTATGTAAGAAAGAGTCAGTCTCTTGATACAGTTTAACTACCTTTTTTGCTTCCTTCAAATAGTTGCAGCATTAACTTCTTTTTTACTTTCTTCAAATTATTGCAGCTTCTTTTCAAATTATCCTGAAACAAACATGATTATTTGGAATAGAAAGAAACATGAAGCTGAATGGAAAATAGCTTTGTTCCAATTTTTAAATTTTTGAAAATTATTAATTTTTAACTTTAACAATTTTAAACTTACTTCCAGTTCCATTTCAAGTATTTGTACTAGGAGCAAGCCAGTTAATTAATTTCTTAATAGTAGCAACCAGCCCTCTTTTTTTATCTGGCTAGAAGCCTTCTTTTTTCAAATTGGCTGGCAAATGCTCTCTATATCTCACGTTGCTGGCTTAATTGCTCTCCAGTAGATTATAGGAGTAACATTTCAGTCTTCTTTTCTATCTGGCTGAAAGCCTTCTTTTTAAATAAGCTGACAAATGCTCTCCACCTCTCAAGCTGGAACTGAAACTCTCAAAAAACTATTCTGATTGATTCCATGCAGCTGCATGTTACATGCTTCTTTCTTAAAGGCATAGACCACTGACAAGATTGCTGAAGGCTGAACTCCTATATATAATACATTCACTTTTAAATAATTTTGTGGGTAATCTTTCAATGAACTGGGCTCTATTTAATTATCTTATAGATCCATTTTCAATTAGTACAGGTTAACTTTCTTTTATTACTATCTTCAAATTATCCTGGAAGCCAACATGGCTATTTTCCATTCAGCTTCATGTTTCTTTCTATTCTAAATCATGTTTGTTTCAGGATAATTTGAAAAGAAGCTGCAATAATTTGAAGAAAGTAAAAAAGAAGTTAATGCTGCAACTATTTGAAGGAAGCAAAAAAGGAAGTTAAACTGTATCAAGAGGATGATACCTTCTTACATAATAGGACTGCTCCTGAGGAAGATTGTTGAAATGAGTGTATAACTGGGTGCTCATTGAGGATACCCACCTAGAGGTTGGCAGCCCTAGGCCGGGCAGCTACATCTGGGTGACTTGATACCCCACAGATTGCATGATAGTCAGGCCTGGCTGCTTGCTATTCAACAGCAGCCACCCTATGAAAACCAGTGTGGTGTAGTAGTTAAAGCTTCAGAGTAGGGTTCAAATCCCTATCTTATTGTGGAAGTTCCATTTCAGTCTAACCTACCTAAGATTGTGAAGAGAAAAAAGGAAGAGAGGAGAATAATGTAAGCTGTTTTGGTCCGCACTGTGGAGAAAGGTGGAGGTATAAATGAAGTTAATAAATAATAAATATAGCTGAACCATCCTCTGCTACCATAGATTAGAGAATTTATCCCGCCTCTGTCTTATCTGGAAGAGTTCCTTAAATAAAAGGACTCATATTAGTTTTGTCAAAATAAAGAGGCTCTGTGTAATTTTGTTTCTTGCTGGCACATACACCGTGCCAGATGGGTTCGCTGTGCTTGTGAACTTTTGTACACTCTGCTACTAATATATTTCCAATAGGTTATGAGCCCAGGTATTTTATTGGTTCTTTGACCTTTTGCTCCTGGTTGATAAGAAAGCTTCCATCTTTCTCTCTTTGTACTTAAGTGCTTAAGTAGTATATAATGTTTCCCAAAGAGAAGGGGAAGTCGTAGAAGTAGTGACAGACTTCACGTTCCTAGGATCCCAGATCACTGCAGATGGTGACTGCAGCCATGAAATTAAAAGATGCCTGCTCCTTGGGAGGAAAGCAATGGCAAACCTAAACAGCATGATAAAAAGCAGAGACATCACCTTGCCAACAAAAGTCCGCATGGTCAAAGCAATGGTATTCCCCATAGTAATGTATGGCTGCGAGAGCTGGACTATAAGGAAGGCCGAGCGCTGAAGAATAGATTCTTTTGAATTATGGTGCTGGAGAAGACTCTTGAGAGTCCCTTGGACTGCCAGGAGATCAAATCAGTCAATCCTAAAAGAAATCAACCCTGATTGCTCCCTGGAAGACCAGATCCTGAAGCTGAAGCTCAAATACTTTGGCCACCAAATGAGAAGGGAGCATTCATTGGAGAAGACCCTGATGCTGGGAAAGATTGAAGGTCAAAGAAGGAGGGGACAGCAAAGGATGAGATGGTTAGACAGTGTCATCGATGCAACGAACATGAAATTGAGCAAACTTCAGCGGACAGTGGAAGACAGGAGGGCCTGGCATAAACTGGTCCATGGGGTCGCAAAGAGGCAGACTCGACTATGCGACTGAACAACAACAAATGTTTCCCAGTTGCTTGACTTCTACTTGTTGGTTCAGATGATGCACTATTTCTTTGCTGTCATCTGGATTTTAATAAGTTAGGATCAGATCAGCAATGTAGGCCAAAATGTAAGTCCATTTGCCATCTTTATGTTTGGTGTACAGGAAAGGATCAGATTAACTTCTCCTGAAGTTTGCTTGAAGTAGCATTTCATTCAGTTTTGTGTTCCAAGCTCAAGCTGTTTGTTTTTTGAGGGAGTGAGCAAACATGTAGACAAGGGGGACCCAATAGATGTTGTTTACCTTGACTTCCAGAAAGCTTTTGATAAAGTTCCTCATCAAAGGCTCCTAAGTAAGCTCAATAGTCATGGGATAAAAGGACAAGTCCTCTTGTGGATCAAAAACTGGCTTATAAATAGGAAACAGAGGGTGAGTATAAATGGGAAACTTTCTCAATGGAGGGTGGTAAGCAGTGGGGTACCACAGTGATCAGTACTCGGTCCGATGCTTTTTAACGTGTTTATTAATGATTTGGAATTGGGAGTAAGCAGTGAAGTGGCTAAATTTGCAGATGACACGAAGTTGTTCAGGGTGGTGAAAACCAGGAAGGAGTGTGAGGCACTCCAAAGGGATCTGTTGAGGATGGGTGAGTGGGCGTCAATGTGGCAAATGGGGTTCAATGTGGCCAAGTGCAAAGTGATGCACACTGGAGCCAAAAATCCTAAATATAAATACACATTGATGGGGTCTGATCTGGCAGAGACTGACCAAGAGAGAGATCTTGTAGTTGTAGTAGATAACTCAATGAAAATGTCTAGACAGTGTGTAACTGCAATAAAGAAGGCCAATGCTATGCTGGGGATTATTAGGAAGGGAACTGAAAACAAATCAGCCAGTATCATCATGCCCCTCTATAAATCATTGGTGCGACCTCATTTGGAATACTGTGTACAGTTCTGGTCACCACACCTCAAAAAGGATATTATAGCATTGGAAAAAGTGCAGAAAAGGGCAACTAGAATGATAAAAGGGTTGGAACATTTTCCCTATGAAGAAAGGTTAAAAAGCTTGGGGCTCTTTAGCTTGGAGAAATGATGGCTGAGGGGTGACATGATCGAGGTTTATAAGATTATGCATGGGATTGAGCAGGTTAAGAAAGAAGTACTTTTCTCCCTTTCTCACAATACAAGAACTCGTGGGCACTCCATGAAATTGCTGAGCAGTTGGGTTAGAGCAGATAAAAGGAAATACTTCTTCACCCAAAGAGTGATTAATATATGGAATTCACTGCCACAGGAGGTGGTGGCAGCTACAACCATGGACAGTTTCAAGAGGGAATTAGATAAACATATGGAGCAGAAGTCCATCAGTGGCTATTAGCCACAAGGTATAGATAGGAACTCTCAGTCTGGTGCAGGTGATGCACTCTATTCTTGGTGCTGGGGGGGGCAGCAGTGGGAGGGCTTGTAGTGTCCTGGCCCCACTGCTGGACCTCCTGATGGCACCTGGTATTTTTGGCCACTGTGTTACAGTGTGTTGGACTAGATGGGCCATTGGCCTGACTCAACATTGGCTTCTCTCATGTTCTTATGTAGTCCATAGATACTTTTCTGAAGTTTGCATACAAGTTTGCTCTTTTCTATAAATTCAGGTGGTTGTCGCATGTAACTGTCCTCTTCTAGTTATCCATGCAAGAACACAGTCTTAATGTCTAGGTGTTCAACGCATTCCCTTGCTCACTGCAACACTTAGTGGTGTTCACACTATTGTATGTTTAACAACTGGTGCAAAAGTCTCATCATTATCCTCACCATATTTCTGTGAGTATCCTTTAGCTACTAGTCTGGCTTTGTAGTGTTGGCTGTCACCTTCCACATTGTGTTTCAGTTTGAAAACTCATCTGCAACCTATAGTTTGCCTCTTCAGAAGTAGCTCTGTAAATGTCCATGTGTTGTTCTTGTTTCCCTTGTTCATCTTACTTCCACTTCTGTGCCTCTTGTGGTGATAGCTGGGAAATTTGTTCCCATGAAGCAGGTTCTGGTACTTCCACCATTCTTGCAAGGTAGTACAGTTGTTTGGCTGGAATACCTTTGTTTGAGTGTGTTGATTGCCTCAGTGCAACCTCTGTGATCTCACCTTCTTGGTCAGGATCTTCTGGTGAAGCACTGGAGGTTGTTCCATCAAGTAGCATGGTGTCAGGATCTGTTGTCTTTTCCTTCTTAGGACTTTTCACATCAGGATAGGTGATCTGGCTCTAAAGGTGGAGTTCTCTCACTTTCATCAAACTAAACTACTCTGCTAATGGTAACCTTGTTGGTGAGTGGATCTAGAATTCTGTAGCCTTTACATTTGGCTGAATATCCTACCATAATGCCTACTGAGGCCCTATGATCTAGCTTTGACCTTTTCTGTTTTGGGATATATTTATAAGTCTTGCTTCCAAATACACATAAATGTTGCATACGAGTCTTATACCATGTCACAGTTCATGTGGTGTAGTGTCTATTGCCTTTGTGGTTAGTCTGTTTTGTATGTATGTGGCTGCCATGATGTATTCTCCCCAGAACTTGGCTGGAAGGACTCCATCCTTAAGCATGCACTTTACCATGTCCAGTAGGCTTCTATTCTTTATTTCTGCCATGCCATTTTGTTGAGGATTGTAAGGAACTGTTCTCTCATTCTTGATACCTTGGTCTCTCAGGAACTTCCTTGGACAAAATACAGCAATTGCTATTGTTGTTGTTGTTATTATTATTATTTTCAGTAAGATTAATCCCATTGGTTAAAGCTTTCCTTTCCATATATTGAATGGCTTGGTAATTCTTGTGACCTAATCTGCTGTGCCAAAGACACAGGCATTTTTCATAAAAACATGATTTGGTAAAATTTGCTTCTTCTGGCATAGCATCACATGATTCAGCAAGATCCATCTTGTCAGTCACAGTCATGGCATCCTCTTCTAAATTATAAAGTCAGTTGCATTTTGTACCCATAATATAAACTTCCCCATTTTGTGAAATAGTACAGTCCATTTTTCACAAAAAAAATTTAAACCCTTCTTCATCCAGTTTTGATAAGGACAACAAACTGCTGGTGAACTCTGGGATTAACAAGACATCTTTAGGAATTTATGAATGCCTTCGTGGAAGTTTGCAACAGAGCACTCCATCTCCCTTCTAAAAAGCATTATTTTTTTGTCCCATTTCCTAGGCAGATAGATTCTTTTGGAATATCAAACAGTTCAGTAAAAAGTCTCTCAAATTGCAAATATTCCTGGAAGTGCCTGAATCGAGGATAAAGCTTGTGCTTCCTTTCACTAATGCAACAGTAAAATTCTTCTGTTGAAAATCAGTTTTCCAAGAACCTCCTTTAAGGTCTTTCCCTCGGGATATATTGCTTGGGCAGCTCACCATCTTGCAGCCAATTCCGCTGCAACAAAAACACACTTCACCCCTTTCTCTGCCTGTGCAAGAATCACCGTCTTGCTCTCTCGTTGGTTCTGTCCTTTCAACAGGACGTTCTCTGGCATGAAAATGATCCAGCTCTCTCATTGGTGTTGCCTTGGAAATGAAGTTATTGCCTTTGCTCAGGCCATGAGGGGTTTCCCTTCTATTTCTTTCTATTTTGCCAGCTTTGGTGCTCTCTTACAGAAACCCATTGAAACCTTCTGATAGAGAATCACTATTTCTGCCCAAGGTCAAACATCTGTTAACTTCCCTTAATATCTCAGCATTTGCCTTCTCAAAGGACATTGATGCCTGAGCTTCCAAGTTACCAACCACATGCACATAATTCTGAGGAAGACTCTGGGAAAGGGTACTAAGTTTATAGTCCTCTTCAACTGGAACTTATGCATCTTCTAGTTGTGAAAATAAATCAGTGTGTTTGCTAATATGTGCTAATATGTGCATGGAAGGAATCTCCATCTCTGAATTTGGTAGATATTAGCTTTTGATGCAATGAGTACATGAATACCCATCTTTTACATTGGTGAAATCCCTCAAAGGACAAATACATTTCTTTAGCTGCAGTCAAATGTCTAATTTGAGACAGATAAGAACTGCTTGCTGAAGTCATGATGAGAGCTTGTGATTTGAGAGATCTCTCATCCCACATCACTTTTTGTGCAGGCTCAGCTCCTGTTGGAGGATCGTCAACTATAAATTTCTCCAGCTTCTCAACTCGCATGGCCATTTTTAGCCACATTCATCAGAAGGAAAAATTGTTGGGCATTAGGATCTCCAGTAATAATTTTCCATTAACATAGATAGATTGTGGTTGCACCATTGTTCCCAGTCTCTGCAGTTCACTCTGGTCACCCAAGCACAAACATACATTTGTCTCGCCTTCTTCTCTCCTTCAGTTAAACTGTAATAGCCAGCTCTTCCTGGTCAGCCACTAAAAGCAGATTTAACTCCATAATTGCTGGTTTGCAGCCCCGCAACCTGAAGCTGGCTGGGCTCCCATTATAGGATAAAGGAAGCATAGATTCTTTAATCTAGTTTAACTAGCTAGATGGCTGAAAGATATCCTGCTCTTATGTTGCCAAGATGGAGAAACATGACATTGTGCATGGGGAGAGGAAGAAGCCAGAAGGAAGGAAGGTTTCCCTACGAGTAGTAATCTACACATTGAAGGGTAGCATCAGAAAGTAGTAAAAGCAAAGTCAGTGTCCTGCCTATCTAGCTCTTGACTGTCTTGAAGTCTTCTTCTGAAGTCTGAGGCAAAGTCCTTCACTTCCACATGAACATAGAATGCAGATAAAAATAGGTTGGTGAGAGGCTGAGAAAGCAAGAATGAGACAGTGAAAGGGGACAGGATATGGGGATTGACAGGAGGAGAGAAGCAGGAAATAGTGTGGGGAGGGGGACACAGGGGGAAGTGAGTTGCCCCCCACATTTCCTTGAAGGTTCTCTAGCATGCTGGTGGACCTGGCCCAGTGGCCAGCACCATGCAACTGGGCAATAGTATTCCTAGGAAGAGGGTGCTGGTGGGAGGAGGGAAATCTGAAGACAAAGCGTTGGCTGTTGTGTGGGAATGGGAGAAGGAAGCAGGAAAGAGGGAGAGGCTATGGAGGTTTGAAGAAAGGGAAAGAGCAAATAGTGGAGGAGGGGGAAAGGAGGTGCCTCCCACAAGTTCTTCAGGGTTCCCAATCGTTTCTCTTAAAGTTCAACCAAAGTCTACCATCCTGTTACTTAAGAAGAAGAGCCTGTTTTTATAACCTGCTTTTCTCTGCCTTGAGGAGTCTCAACGTAGATTATAGTCACATTCCCTTCCTCTCCCCACAACAGACACCTTGTGAGGTGGGTGGGCTGAGAGAGTTCTGAGAGAACTGTGACTGGCCCAAGGTCTCCCAGCAGGCAGGCTTCATGTGGAGGAGTGGGGGATCAGACCCAGTTCTCCAGATTAGAGTCTGCTGCTCTTAACCACTACATCACACTGGCTCTAGTCTTGTTCTCCCAAGCAGCAGGGACTATGTCTTTCCTCTCTTCCACTTGACAGCCCCTCAGGTATCTGAAGACTTGATCATGTCTCCCAGTAGTTTCTCTTCTCCAGACTAAAGTTACCCAATTCATTCGGACTTTTCTCTTCTCATAAGACTCGGTGTTCGGATGGCTGTTCATCTTTATTGCTCTCTTCTGAACCTGTTCCAGTTAGCCTACATACTTTAAAAAAGTGAGATGCCTCAAAGTGGATAGAGTACTACAGATGAGCTCTGACTAGCACAGAACAGAGTGAAAGTGTTACTTTTTATGGCTTGGATACTATGCTATTTTAAATGGCATGAGCCATTTATTTATTTATTTATTTATTGCCACATCGCACTGCAGACATGTGTTCAGCTTGTGATCAACTGCAATCCCAATATCCTTTTCACATGAATTACTGCCAGATCAGGTATTTCCCTATCCTATGCAATTACTACTCCTACTCCTACTAAATCACCCAATCCCTGCTACTGCAGGGCTCTGAGCGATATACAACACATAGTAAAAACATTAAAACCATAAGTACATAAATAATGCTAATCCAGCAATCTAAAAAGATCAAGTGGTGAAATTACAATTTCTTCCCAATTCCGGACTGTGGCCACCTTGTTGGTATGGGGAGGAGAAATAAATCTGATAGAAAGAGAGTAGGAGGAGTAGGAGTAGGTTGCCAGCCAAAATGGAAGCTGTCTCTGCCCTCAACCAAAGGCCTGACGGAACATTTCTGCCTTACAGGCCCTGTATACAGTCCCACAGGGCCCTGATGTTGTTTGGCAGAGAGTTCCACCAGGTTCGTGCCAGGGCTGAAAAGGCCCTGGCCCTGGTTGAGGACAGCCGTATGTCTTTGGGGCCGGGGATCACCAGCAGATTGCCATCCAAGGAGCGTAATGCTCTCCCAGGGACATTTAATATAGAGATAGCTGTCATTTCTATTATCTCTCTGTTTTCATACAAAATCTGTGTGCTCAGATGTAAAGATTCCAACTGTTGTAGGGAGTGCCATTCAAAAATTCCTTTCTGATAATGAAACAGGGCCTTTGGTGCCCTAGCTTTGAAACCAAGTGTGGTAATTTCACAGATAATATAGAGCAAGGCATCTCTCCCTCCCCCCCCCCGCCCTCGGCTCCTCATGGTCTTTACATTCAACTTCACTTTTTGTGTGTAGAAGCATTTCCTATTGAAACAGAAGACAGCCACACATGGGAAGCTAGATCTGCTACTTCTTGAGAGTGGTGGGTTCAGGCAATGCTGACACACTTTCCATGAGTTGTCTAACAGCATTCATTTAGCTGAAGGATGGAGCTATTTTTGGAAGCGGAAGCAGCATCCAGAGAGACAGCCTGTCACCTTTTTATCCGTCGTCAGTGAGAATACTTTTATTTATTAAAGACCAAAAAAATCCATCAGCTTCTATTATTTAAAACTTGCATATTAACAGAAAGAAAGACAGAGGAAGACTTTATTACACTTGCACAGTGAAATGCCTTCATACATCTCTCCTCTTCTGAAGTCAGTGGGAAAAAAGGATTGAGTGGAGTGTCATGATCTGTATGTGCCAGTAGGTGGTGCTAGCACTTAGAGACGCTTTCTATGGATCAGGAGACAAGCAAGTTTCAGCTCTTGTTCTTAGCAGGGTGCACCAAGGTAACTTTCCACCCTGTGAGTAAAATATGGACCAAGAAGGATTCCCAGGTAAAATACCTTTCACAACTTGCAAGGGACCCTTAGTGACACAGACTGGCTTTCTGAGTATTCTCTTTCTAAGTGAGTTGCTACATATTTGGTTGTAATTTTGACGAGTTTGGCTTATACTATAACCAATGTTCTGAGTAGATTCCCCTCAGTTCCCAAAAGTGCTTTCACCGCAAACCTGTGTTCTGCACCATTTTAAAATTGATACTACTATTTAAAGTAGAATTGTTTCTGCAAATATTTAAGCACCTCCTATTTCAGCCTCTTTCTCTTTAGCTATGTTAGGTGGCCAATTTACTTGATAACAGGTTTCCTCATGGGCAATTGCTGAACATTTACATTTGTTTAGAGTCTGCAGTGGTTTGGACCATGGGAGAGCTACTGGAAAAAACAGTTTTTCAGGAAGCACTTCTAAGCCAAACAGACTTCAATCACAAATATTTTCCCCAAAACAAAAACGGATGCATGGACTGATGGTTTGCATTTTGATTTGATACTAAGCATTGATAATTGTATATTATCCCTGGGTTATTCCCATTAAATAATGTTAGTGAACATTGCCCTGTTAACACTGAAATGCCTCATCCACTCAATGTCATTCTGATTTTCCTGGAAGAATTGCTCCCACCAGCCAGGGCTCTGTGAAAAGGAAGAGAGAACACAGGGCATTAAAGGGAAGGGATAAGAGCAGTTAGGGCTCAAAACACACTTTCTTCTGTGAGTATGCAGAAAGCATAATCCCCAGAGACTTGAGTTTCAGGCACAAAGTGCTGAAGTATAATTATATATGCAGAGTGAAAGGAAATGATCAGAATCAGACGCATACCGCCTCAAGTTCTGGGAAAATCAGGAGTAAAGGCTGAGTGCAGAAAGGCCCATAGTTCAAAAGATGGGACAGCAGTTCAAAGGATACTTCTCAGAGTTGGTTTAAATATTCGACAGCATACACAAGGCCACAGTGTACACAAGACATTTCAGACATGCACATAAGAAAGTGCATGTTCGAAGTCCCTCCCCCCTTGCAATGCTTCATCCTGGGATCTAAAATATCATTTTTTATACTACAGCAAGGGAAGGAAGAGGGCAGTGGGCATTGGGAAAAAGAAAAGCTCCATATGGAGCATTAATGAACACTGGATACCAGAATGTGATATTGCCAACCTCCAGGTAGACCCTGGAGATCTCCTGGTCGTGGAATTACAAGTGATCTTTAGACTTCATAGATCTGTTCTTCTGGAGAAAATGGCTGTTTTGAAGGGCAGACTGCATAGCATTGTACCCTGCTAAAGCCCCTCCCTACCTTCCCCAGGCTTTACCACCAAATCTCCAGGAATTTTCGAACCCAGAGTTGGCAACCCCACAGGGATATGGAATCTGAAGCCCTTCCCTATGTATGTCTCCCTCCTCCATAGAATTCACAGTTACTGTTGCCCTTTGAAATCCATGGCCAGAAATGTCTGGGAAGTTGAGTTCTTTATTCCTTTTGGGATTTAGCCAAGGCTTTCCTATTTCTCTCCTCTATCTTCCTAGAAAAGATAAATCCTCCTTGGCTCAGCTGAGACAGTGCAAACATACTGTTAGGACAGCTAGAATCCTGGCATGCAACAGCCAAGATTCTTTTGCTACGGGAGGAATGTGGGTGGGCTGCGTCGGTCTCCAATTCAGGCATTCACAGACTCTGTCCTATCTGTGTGCATTGCTTGTTCTCTGTCTGCAGTACAGAGGTAGGTGTGAAGATAGTAACTACATTAGTATATAGGCAGCATGGCAGTGGGCCACCTGTCACCTCATAAAGAGTAAGATTCTGGTATTCCAAGCCCATCAAATCAGGCGTATGGAGTTACAACACAGCAGATTCGTAGGTGATTGTGTAGAGCTGGAGGCATGTGCTCAGAGAAGCAGCAACATGGGGGCATCAGCAGTAGTAGAAGTGATAATGCTGCATTCTTTCCAGATTAAGCAGCATTCTGATTTAATCACCCAGAAACTGTCCCTTTTAGAATATAGCAGTTTTATTCACTGACATCTGTCTCAATCAAAAAGGCCCCCAAGTCAATGTGGGCTAAAGTCACAGAGAAAGTGGAAATTAATAAAGCCCAATAGATCAAAAATGGCTTTCACAATGCATGCACCACTGAAACCTGCCCACTGAAAAAAAAATGGGGTGGGTCTTCTTAGCTCAATAAAGGAAGCCATGGTCTTCAGTTTGCAAGACCTGAGCAAGGCTGTTAACAACAGGACATTTGGGAGGTCATTGATTTATAGGGTCACCATAAGTTAGATATGACTTAACAACACTTAGAATCATAGAATGTTAGAGTTCGAAGGGACCTTGCAGGTCATCTAGTCCAACCCCTGCACTCTGCAGGCGCATAGCCGAAAAATAGCCCTACAACATACCCGAAAGATGGTCGTCCAGCCTCCCCTTGAAAATGTCCAGTGAAGGAACACTTACACACATACACCCTTTTTCCACCTGGTACTTCTGATCTTTGTATTGTAAAACAAAATGATGTCTTTATCTTCTCCTTTACTATCCATTGATCAAAGGTCTGTTGGGAGTCCTGCATCCTGGATTTCTGACATCTGTTCAGGTCAAAAGTCCCTGAGCTGAGATACTGCCAGAGTCTGAAGGAAATATATTTTCTGGGGTGCTTTCTCAACTGCCAGTGTCCATATAGCCACACAGGTGCAGTGACAGAGAAAGCATGAAGCCAAGCAGCAACCATTCTAACTGACCTAAGAGGAGAGATTATGAACAGTGCCTGACCTGTTGATCACCACTGCTTTGTGACACTGATGGGTGGAGGTTGTCTGGCAGATATGAGTGTCATAGGTTCTGAAGAGCTTTATAGGTTAATACCAGCACCTTGAACTGAACACTGAAGCAAATTAGCAGCCTGTGTAATGATCTTAAACTCTGAATGACACATTCAAAATGCTAAACCCCCATCAACAGTCTAGTAGCTGCATTCGGTACCAATTGCACCATCTGTGTTGTCTTCAAGGTCTGCCCCACATCCAGTGTGTTACAGTAGTCCAGTCTTGAGGCTGCCATAGCATGGAATACTGTATAATATAATATATAATATATATAGTAATATATCTTTCAATCTATTAAACGCTTAATCCTGCAAAGCTTGCTGGCTCTAAGCGATGAACAGTTACTCATATGACAAGGGACTAACAATGATTCATCAGGGTAAGGGAGGACAACATATATAAAACTTTAAATTGCACACATTTTGCAGCCGATGGGGATCATGTTCAGCTGTAGTCTCAGGCATGTTCCAGGGCATTCATTTGGCTTGGCTGAATGACATCAGCTGTTTTTCCCGGACTGCTTCAAGTCGATGGCTGGATTGGCCCATCACAGGCTGCTGCCGAAAAGATTTTTCTGTAAGCTTCTGAGCTCACGAGCTGGACATTCCGATTCATCGGCTAACACCTCCCCCCACCAGGGGGGTTTAGTGCGCCCACCCTCTCTAAGGGGTGGTACCCATTTATCTACTCACTGAGGCTTTTGAACCGCTGGGTGGACGGCGAGCTGGGGACGAGGCTGGTAGCTCACACCAGCACGGGGCTAGAACTGACAGACATTCTGTTCAGTTCAGATGTTACTGTAATCAGAGGATAAATCCTCTGTGCCACCGCTCCCCTGTAGTTAAGATGGCTAAGTTTAAAAAAGCAGACAATTCCTATGCCATAGGAAGTTGGCAAAAGTTGGCGAAATGTGAAGAAATAAATAAAAAGACACTTTTGTCACCTAATTTACCTGCTTTCAAACTGACTTATGGTGCTTCCACACACATCGAATAAACACACTTTCAGTCTATATTCAATGCACTTTAGAGTTCATTTGCAAGTGGATTTTGCTGTTTCACACAGTTAAATCCAGTTGCAGAGTGCATTGGAAGTGGATTGGAAGTACATTACTCAGGGTGTGCGAAAGAGCTATTAGTCTTAGTGTTGGAGTTCCCCAGGCTGATTGTTCTAGGGGAGTTCAGCATCCATGTTGAGGCATCTTTGCCTTGTACAGTTCAGGAATTCATGGCTGCCATGATAACCGAGGGTCTATATCAAGTGTTCTTTTTTGTGCAGGCTGAGAATGATCTGGAAGTAGAAGAACAAATTTAGAGTCCAGTGGCATCTTTAAGACCAACGAAGTTTTACTCACGGAATGAGCTTTCGTGTGCATGCACTTTTTCAAACACATTGGAATGGTAGGTAAGGTTCAAACTTATAGACAGGGGCTGAACAGCAAATTAACATGTAACATAATAAAGATGTACAAAGACAAACTAAATAACAAGCTAAGGTTATAAGGTCAACAGTTATATAAAAATATGTCTAATAGTTGCTGGAAGTGTAAAAAACATGTAGGCACTTTTTACCATATGTGGTGGACATGTGAAACTGTACACAAGATCTGGTTTATGGTACGTACATTTATACAGACAGTCTTGCAGACTTCATTACTTTTTTGACTAGAATTGTTTTTACTGAATTGAATACCAGATGATTTTGATAAAAATCAAAGATATTTTACAATTTATTTAGTAACAGCAGCTAGAATCTTATTTGCAACTTTTTGGAAACTTACAACAAAACTTCTGAACAAGACCTAATAGTGAAGACTATGGAAAGTGCACAATGGGATAAACTGACTTTGATCTTAAAAGGACAAATGGAAGAAGGTTCTGTTGGATTATGAACTCCTTTTTATGATTGTATAAGAAAGAAACATAAAGATATGAACTTTTTGATGATATAATATGAAGAAGCCTTTATGAACTTTCAAAATTTTACAGTCTCTTCTTTGTAATGTGAAAGGATATATAGAGAAGATTTATATGCAGAAGACTTATTACTTTCGTTTTCCTTTCTTCCCCTACAAAAAAAAGTTGTAAAGCAATAAATATGTCAAAATAGCAGGTAATTGTGTAAAGGTATCTTTTCTAATTGTGGGAAGTAAACTGATGCTCTCCATTCTCTCCTCTCAAGTGTAGAAGCCACTTAACAGTATTTTTTCTTTTTTGAGGTAGATGCAGTTAGTAGAAGAGTTCTTGTCGATTCTAGTGGCATGGACAGAGCAAAAAAATCTTATGTCTCTAACCTCTTTTTACTGCTCACATTCTCCCAGTAATGCTGTTTCAAAAGGTTTAGGGCCTTTTACCTTCACATTCGCAATAGGATTTTGAACCTATGACGTTGTGGCCAAATTGCCAGATATAAATAAATGCTGCATTAAAAAAAATCCTACCATTCAGTGTTTGTTTAAGGAGTTCTTAGTACTATCAATGGCTACCAATCTGTTTAGATTGGCAGTGTCTTTGCACATGGACAGTGTTAAAAGAATCTGTTGCAGATTAGTTCAGCAAGATTTGTTCATTTGGTGCTGAACTGATCATCACAGTTGAACAAGGTAAATTTGACTGCTGGACACATATGACATTAAATTTGTGGCATGGAAATAAGTGCACACACTTATTTGGGGGAGGGCACTGTGAAGCATTTCAAAGCAAAATGCTTTACCTATGAATTCAGAAGGACTTAAAGGAAAAGGTTCCTTTGCTTGAAAGCCAGTCGAATCCGACTCTAGGGTTGTGGTGCTCATAAGAACAATATAAGAACATAAGAGAAGCCAATGTTGAATCAGGCCAATGGCCCATCTAGTCCAACACTCTGTCACACAGCGGCCAAAATATACCAGGTGCCATCAGGAGGTCCAGCAGTGGGGCCAGGGCACTAGAAGCGCCCTCCCACTGCTGCCCCCTCCAGCACCAAGAATAGAGTGCATCACCTGCACCAGACTGAGAGTTCCCACCTATACCCTGTGGCTAATAGCCACTGATGGACTTCTGCTCCATATGTTTATCTAATTCCCTCTTGAAACTGTCCATGCTTGCAGCTGCCACCACTTCCTGTGGCAGTGAATTCCATATGTTAATCACTCTTTGGGTGAAGAAGTATTTCCTTTTATCTGTTCTAACCCGACTGCTCAGCAATTTCATGGAGTGCCCACGAGTTCTTGTATTGTGAGAAAGGGAGAAAAGTACTTATTTTTCAACCTGCTCAATCCCATTCATAATCTTATAAACCTCGATCATGTCACCCCTCAGCCGTCGTTTCTCCAAGCTAAAGAGCCCCAAGCATTTTAACCTTTCTTCATAGGGAAGTGTTCCAACCCTTTTATCATTCTAGTTGCCCTTCTCTGCACTTTTTCCAATGCTATAATATCCTTTTTGAGATGTGGTGACCAGAACTGTACACAGTATTCCAAATGAGGTCGCACCAATGATTTATACAGGGGCATGATGATACTGGCTGATTTGTTTTCAGTTCCCTTCCTAATAATCCCCAGCATAGCGTTGGCCTTCTTTATTGCAGCTACACACTGTCTAGGCATTTTCATCGAGTTATCCACTACGACTCCAAGATCTCTCTCTTGGTCCGTATCTGCCAGTTCAGACCTCATCAACGTGTATTTATATTTAGGATTTTTGGCTCCAATGTGCATCACTTTGCACTTGGCCACATTGAACCCCATTTGCCACATTGACGCCCACTCACCCATCCTCAACAGATCACTCCTCCCTGGTTTTCACCATCCTGAACAACTTCATGTCATCTGCAAATTTAGCCACTTCACTGCTTACTCCCAATTCCAAATCATTAATAAACAAGTTAAAAAGCATCGGACCGAGTACTGATCCTGTGGTACCCCACTGCTTACCACCCTCCACTGAGAAAGTTTCCCATTTATACTCACTCTCTGTTTTCTATTTATAAGCCAGTTTTTGATCCACAAAAGGACTTGTCCTTTTATCCCATGACTATTGAGCTTACTTAGGAACCTTTGATGAGGAACTGTATGAAAAGCTTTCCGGAAGTCAAGGTAAATAATATCTATTGGGTCCCCCTTGTCCACATGTTTGTTCACTCCCTCAAAAAACACTAACAGGTTAGTGAGACAAGATCTTCCCTTACCGAACCCATGCTGAGTCTGCCTCAATAGTTTTTGTTCATCAATGTGCCTGCTAATTCTTTCCTTAATAACAGTTTCCACCAACTTACCCGGTATCGATGTCAGACTGACTGGCCTGTAATTTCCCGGATCTCCCCTGGAGCCCTTTTTAAAGATGGGAGTGACATTAGCTACCTTCCAGTCCTCAGGAATGGAGGCAGATTTTAAAGAAAGATTACATATTTTTGTCAGGAGATCCACAAGTTCACATTTGAGTTCTTTCAGAACTCTCGGGTGAATGCCATCCGGGCCTGGTGATTTATTAGTTTTTAAATTGTCCATCAGTCGGAGGACTTCCTCTCTTGTCACCGCAATCTGATTCAGGTCTTTCAAACCCCCTCCCGAAATCGGTGCTTCTGGAACGGGCAAGCACTTCTCCTCTTCCACAGTGAAGACAGAGGGAAAATATCCATTCAGCTTCTCAGCCATTTCCCTATCATCCTTCACTACTCCTTTTACCCCTTGGTCATCCAAAGGCCCTACTGCCTCCCTGGCTGGTTTCCTGCTTCTAATGTATTTGAAGAAAGTTTTATTTTTGGTCTTTATGTTTTTTGCGATATGCTCCTCATATTCCCTTTTTGCTTGCCTGATCACAGACTTGCATTTTATTTGCCATAGTCTGTGTTCCCTTTTATTAACCTCACTAAGACTAGCTTTCCACCACTTAAAGGTATCCTTCTTACCTTTTACAGCTCCCATTACTTTATTTGTTAACCATGCAGGCTTTTTTCTATACCTATTTGTACCTTTCCTAACCTGCGGTATATATTTTTTCTGAGCTTCTAGGATTGTCTTTTTAAATAGTCTCCAAGCTTCCCCAATGGTTTTGACCTTCTCCACTCTTCCTTTCAATTTCTTCCTCACATGTCCCCTCATACCAGAGAAGTTACCCCTTTTAAAGTTAAAAGTGGTTGCGTCAGTCTTTTTGGACAACTCCCTATCTGTACAAATGTTAAACTCAATGACATTATGGTCACTGTTCCCAAGTGGTGCAATCACTTTTACATCTCTCACCAGGTCTTGGGTGTTACTTAGGACCAAATCCAGGATCGCCTCTCCCCTGGTAGGATCTGTGACCATCTGTTACACAGCACAGTCATTGAGAGTGTCTAAAAACTCAATCTCTTTTTCCCGACTAGAACTCATATTGACCCAATCAATGTGTGGGTAGTTAAAGTCGCCTATTACAACACAGTTATTTCATCTAGCCGCTATCTTTAATTCATTCATCATTTTATAATCCTCCTCTATCTTTTGATCTGGTGGGTGATAACAAACTCCCACTGTTAAGCCTCCTTTTGGACCCACTATTTCAACCCATAGCATTTCCAGAAGCAAATCCAATTCTCTTACCCTCTCAATCTTACTGGACGGTATACCCTCTCTGACATACAGAGCCACCCCACCTCCAACCCCTATCCTTCCGATATAATTTATAACCAGGAATCACCGTGTCCCACTGATTTTCCTCATCTCACCAAGTTTCTGAAATACCCACAATGTCTATTTCCCCCCCCCAACACCAAGCATTCCAACTCCCCGATTTTACCTCGGAGACTTCTAGCATTTGTGTATAAACACTTATAGTTTCCCAGGTTTGTTAAGCCCACAGCCTTCCTCTTGCTGCCTCAAGACCTTGCCAGGCAGTTCCTATCATTAGCCACAGTCTCAGTGGACAATTGTAATCCATTTCCTTGTACAAAAGTAATAGCTGCCCCTTCATCTCTTTGAGATGAGCCATCCCGAACCAGAGACTTTTCATCTCCTGTCGGCTTTCCCCCATTATTCAGTTTAAAAACTGCTCTGCCACCTTTTTGATTTTGAGCGCCAGCAGCCTGGTTCCTTCTCGGGACAAATGGAGACCGTCCCTTTTGTACAGCTCCCTCTTGTACCAAAAAGCATCCCAGTGCCTAACAAACTTGAACCCTTCCCCCCTACACCACCGTCTCATCCACGCATTGAGACTCCTGATCTGTGCCTGTCTCTCCGGCCCTGCGCGTGGAACAGGTAGCACTTCTGAGAAGACTACCTTGGAGGTCCTGGCCTTGAGTTTCCTGCCCAGGAGCCTAAATTTCTCCTCCAGGACCTCACGACTGCATTTCCCCACATCGTTGGTGCCGACGTGCACCACGACCACTGGCTCCTCCCCAGCACTATCTACCAGCCTATCTAGAACATGAGTAATGTCTGCTACCTTCGCACCAGGCAGGCAAGTCACCATACGGTCAGTACACGGGTTCGCCACCCAGCTGTCTACCTGCCTAAGGATCGAATCACCAACTACCAAGAGCCCCCTCCCACCCTTCCCAGGGACGGTTCCTTGGTACGAAAGGATACCCGTTCACCAGCTGAAGAAGAGGTCCCTTCTGAGGGCACATTCCCCTTATCCTCAGCATGTTGCCCCATTTCCCCTTGACCCTCATGCTCCCTGGCAGCAGCCGGGCTGCCAGATCCAGAGTGGGACATATCTAACAAGTCCCCGAGAGTCTTCTCCGTGCACTTAACTGACTGTCTCTGCTTCTCCAGGTCAGCCACCTTGGCTTCAAGGGAGCAAACTCACTCCCTGAGAACCAGGAGCTCCTTGCACCGAGCACACACCCAAGACTTCTGACCAGTGGGCAGATAGTCATACATGTGACACTCCATGCAAAACACTGGATAGCCCCCAGCCCCCTGCTGGCATTCTGGCTTCATAATTGTTTTTAAACAAATACTTTTCTATAACCCCCTTTTAAAACACTTTGTATTTATATGGCTCCTGTTGTAGAAGTCTACTTACCTTACTGGGAACCCAAGGAGCCAAGGTCCTGGCTTTCTGGCTCTTCCTGGGCTTCTTACAGAGCCCCTAGGCCGAGAGTCCCTAGGCCAAGAGCCACAGGCCAAGAGCCTCACCCTTTTGCTCTCACCCTTCGGCTCGTGTCAGAGGCTCGTGCCTCTTGCAAGCTTCCTGCCCTTAATAGAATTGTCCCCCAGGAGAGGGTGTGGCCAGCAGCTACTCAAATTCACCCAAGGCACTTAATGACAGTCAAACAATGACCCTTTCACACCCCAACTCCAGCAGCCAGGAGTCTGCTATTCAATTTCACCCAGGCACTTAATTACAGGCAAACAATGACCCTTTCACACCCTAACTCCAGCAGTCAGGAGTCTGTTACAACTCACCCACACACTCCCAAATACAGTCCCTGACACAGTACCGTCTCAGCTAAAGCACCTCAGCTGAAAGTAAATAAATAAAAATACCCCTCACCCCTCTGGCAGCTCAAACACCTTGCACCTTCTCAGAGCATCTCCGTTTCCAAGCCAAAGAGCCAGCGCTGTCCGAAGACATTTCCATTGTCATGTGGCCGGCATGACTAAACACTAAAGTGCACAGAATGCTGTTACCTTCCCACTGAAGTGGTACCTATTTATTTACTTGCAATTTCTTGCTTTCGAACTGCTAGGTTGGCAGGAGCTGGAACTAGAGAAGGGAGCTCACTCGGCCATGCAGTACTCTCGGGTCTCAAACTGCTGAACTACTGACCTTCCACAGCCTGCAGTTCAGCGTCTTAACCACTTGAGCCACCACAGCTCCTTCAGAAGGACTGACAAATCAGGAAAAGCTCAAGATACCACCTTTTGCAGATGTAAGATCAGCATCTATTAGGAGTAAACCATTTATGGTAGTGGTGGGTGCCTCGTTGTTGGAAGCCATACCTGGGTGTTGTGTGCACCATGACTTGCACCCTTTTGAAGGCAAATTAAGACACTTCATATGTTTTGGTGGATTGATACTGCACTTTGCTATTTCCAGAGTGGTGTAGTGGTTAAGAACAGTGGACTCTAATCTGGAGAACCAGGTATGATTCCCCACTCCTCCACATGAAGCTTGGGCCAGTCACAGTTTCTCTCAGAACTCTCTCAGCCCCACTTACCTCACAAGGTGTCTGTTGTGGGGAGAAGAAGGGAAGGAAATTGTAAGCTGCTTTGAGACTCCTTAGGGTAGAGAACAGAGGGGTATAAAAACCAACTCTTCTCTTTCTGTTTAAGAGTTTTTTAAAAAAAATTATTAGGGTTCAATGTTTGTGTCTTGTTTTTATGTTATAAACCACTGTGCAGATCAACCACTGTGCAAATAAACCACTACCTCTGCATTGATTTAGCTTCCATTTGTACTGTTTTCCTTCCAAGGCAGGTACAAGAAATTCTAAAATTATGCACCTATTTTTCCTAGGGTAGCCTATCTAGCCTTTAATATTAGTGCTCAATTTCTTCCTTGAATCTGAAGCTTTGTGGAACTCAGGTGTTTCTTTCCCCCAAATCAGGACATCATTTTAGTGGTTTGCAGCCAGTAAGGCTAGATTTTCTCCAGTCCCAGCAGAAATTAATCAAGACAAGTTCTCAGTCTTCATATCCTCTTCCTTACCCAATGATATCCATAGTAAAACTTAATTAATTGGTATGCTCATTGCTGATTGTGGCAATACCAGAATGATGGTATAAACATGAATGGATACCACCTTTTGGATTGAGGAAGGGGACACAGCCCTCCAAAATTAAAGTTGTATTCCAAACCACAACAAAATACAACCAACATGGACCTGTATGTACATAAAAATAAATCCTGGCTTGAGAGGGATCCCTTCATTTCATGTCTTCCCCTTTAAGAAGTTTGGATTCTGTCTCCTGCACTGGCCAATGAGAGCAATCTTCCATCTTCTGACCCTTGGCTCTCAGCCTCCCCCCTTTACAGAAGGGGAATTGTTGGTGCCTTTTCCAAAGAGCTCTTGGCAGCCACTCAGTACACTGGGAAGCTTTGCACCTGTATACATAAAGCTGCCCTCCACACAGCGGGTGCGGACAGGGAACCTCCTCAGGGTGGGCCAGAAAAAGCGACGCACACCCTCTTCTTTGCATCCTGAACAGTTTTGACTATCACTCAGGCAAGCAGGAAATGAGACTTGCAGGAAAGCCAGCAGCCAGAGAGGGGGCAGGGAGAGAGGGAAAAGAGTATGAAGAACGACTATGGGACTTTTGTGCTGCAAACGACCAAGCAAAGGAATGAGATACCAAAACCCTCTCCAGACGGATGTTGGCTTTGGATTGGAAGCAATGTCAGGCCACAGCTGCTGAGCAAATGCAATGAGAGAAGCGAAGCACACACGTCACTGGGGACATCTGGAACTCATTGGCAGCACCGCCTCCTGCCAACCCCCCATTTGCTGTTTAGTTAAAATGCAGGCCTTTCCCCCAGGCAAAATGGCAATATAAGCAGTTTGCTTTCCAGTTGGCTGTTGGTTCCTGCTCCTCCGTGCCAAAGCAGGCCTGCAAAGCCAGCACGGTTCAGGTATAATCCTCTGCATCAAAGATATGCCAGATGCATGGGGGGGATAGAAAGGGTCCAGCCACCACAGAATGGCAAAGCCAGATCAGTCCAGGGCACCTCCAAGCATAGCTTAGTCAGACCACTCACACACCTATGTGCTGCATCCCTGTAATAAAACTGACTCTGAGACTCTGCAATGTCGTGCTGTTGCAGTTTACACACTCTCCCATCAGCAGTGAGGGCCAAACAAAGGCACCTTTAAGGGATCATACTGGCACCGAACATGCAGGTAGAAACAAACAGGAGATTTTCTGGAATCACCAGAGTGCCCTCTGATGGAGATCTTAGGGAAATGGTGTTGCCACTAAAATCAGTATCAATATTACAGTATTTAATCAAAAGCAAGATCTGTTTTTTCCCACAGGTATTCCATAATAAAAGGAGGGTGTTGTCTTACAATTAGCTGCTGTAGATTTTTCAGGTTGTATGGCTGTGGTCTTGGCATTACAGGACCTGATGTTTCACCAGTAGCTGTGACTGGCATCCTCAGAGGTATAACACAGAAAGATGGAATATTCTCTGTGTCAAGGTGAGAAGAAAGACAGAAGAGACCCCCTCACTACCATGCAGTTGTGGACAGGTTTACATTGGGACCACACAGCATAGCATTCAGACAAGCAGGGCTGGCCCACCCACTAGGTGAACTAGACTTTTGCCTAGGGCAGGCCCTGGATGAGGGTGCTGAACTGAGCTGCCCTCTCCCTGCCAAAAGCCCTGCATCGCACACCCTGGTCATTGCTGCCCCCAGCCACTGCCTCTTTCTGTCCCCCAGCTGCCCCATCTTCATCCCGCCTTGACTGCCTCCTGCTGCAGCCTGCTGGATCCACCCCCCGACCGACCACCCTCCCTCCTTCCACTGGGCCGCGATCCCACCCCCAGGATAGAGGGGTGCAGCAAGGGGTGCAGCAAGGCCCCTGCCACAGCCCGCCCACCCCCAGCATGGCTTTCTGGCTGGACGCCAAGTGACTGAGGCACCCCGGCCCAGAGAGGGGTGTCGTTGCTGCCACCGCCCTCCTCATCCTCCTCAGGCCGGCTTCACAGAGCTGCCTGACATGCATGCGCTTCCACTCCGGTGCCCCTGACCTCTTGCCGCCCTGCACACCGCTGCCTGCCGAGGGGGAGCCAAAGCCGCATGGCATATGCTGGAGAGGAGCGCCGGGGAAGGAGGGGGTGAGGAGCTGTCTTTCTTTGCTGCTGCCCCCCCCGCCGGCACTGCCCCTCATTTAACTGCGCCAGGCAGGGCATGCAAATGTGACCAGAGTGCCCCTGGGCACCGCCTGCCCCTGGCTGTGGCTGCTCTCAAGTGCGGGGGGGGGATTCAAAGTCCCTGGTCCACCTCCAGCTCATAAAAGTGTGGTGCTTGCTCTGCCCACCATTCATCCCTCCCTGGCGTCACCCCCCCCCGAGCTGCCCACCTGGTCAGAAGGGGGATGAGGCCATCACTGGGGGTGTTTCCAGGGGGCCTTCTTTGGCACAAGGGATCCCATCCTATGGGGGGAGTGCAGCCTTCGTGAACCCCTGGCTGGGACTGGGAGGGGGGGTCTAACTTGGAGCAGCACAAGGAACAAGACACTGCAGAAAGGATCTGTTCTCCATCTATCTGCTGCTCAGGCTGCTTTCTGTGGCCTCTGCCCCGCTGCTGTCCCCATTTCTGCCCATGTGGGGGGGATGCAGGCTGGGCTCCACCAAAGTGCCAGAGGATCCTCTAGCGGTTGTCTCTTCCCTGCGTCCCTTGGGGTTGATGCCCGCTTCTACTGACTGAGAGTGATTTTGCACAAGCGCTGCTCTGCGCTCACTCTTCCCTTTTGCCCTGATGGTACGTGTCAATTTCACACAAGCTGCTGCATGGCCGCATTTTGCCCCACAGCTTCACGTGATTTTCCCCACGTCTACTCAATCCTGTTTTTTGAGAATTGAGTAGATGTGGGGAAAATCATGTGAAGCTGCTGTGCAGCAGCTTGTGTGAAATTGACACATACCATTGGGGCAAAAGGGAAGAGCAAGCATGGAGCACCACTTGTGGGAAATCGGACTGAGTGCGGCACGCTCTCCCTGTGGACTGACAGAGGGACCCCAAAAGAAGCCCAGAGAGAAAGAGTGAGAGATAAGGGGGAAGAAGAAACAGGTGCCTCTGGGCGGCCTCCCCCTCACAGGCAGCGCCTTCCTCGCCTGAACTTGGCTCATCAGAGGTCCTCCAGCAGGACCCGGGGGGATTGTTCCCATTTTGTCACTCCGAGGAATTATTTCTTTCACCCTCCACAGCGGAGAGGAGGTGGGCTGAGGCAGAAGGGAGGAGGAGGGGGGCCCCATGCCAGGTCTCCCGGAGTGGCGAAGGCTGTGTTCCTGCTAGTGGAGGAGGCAGGTAGGCACTGCACACAGGGCCAGCACTGAGGGGGGCGCGTGCCACAAAGTAGCCTCACCTGGGTGGGGGTGCCACAAGGTAGCCTCGTCTAGTGTTTTAAAAAATCTGGGGCTGGCCCTGCAGACAAGAATAAAAGAACTTGAAAGACACTGCAGACTTGGCCAACCTGAAAAATCAGCAGTGGCTGAACATAGCCTAACTCAAACAGGACACAGTATTTTGTTCCAAGACACTGAAAGGCTGGACAACACATCCAATTACCATGTCAGATTACACAGGGAAGCCATTGAAATTCATAAACATAAACACAATTTCAACAGGAAAGAAGAGAGTTTAAAAATAAATAGGGCATGGTTTCCTGTCCTGAAAAACACAAAAGGCTCTACATCTGACAATAGCCCTATAGATAAGATTAGAATTTCGAGACTTTCGGTTTCGGCGGAGCGAATGGCAGCCACCTTTCGGGACGCTCCTGGAGGTGGTTAGCCCACGCGCAGTTTGGGGGGGTCTTCGCTTATGCGAAGGACCCTAGTGAGCCTTAGGCAAAGGCTCTGAACCGGGGGCACTTGGGGAGTAGCCTCTGCCGGCAAACAGCCAGGAAATTGAGGCTTTCTCCCCGCCCCAATCGGCCCCGCTGCGTCGTGCCCGTAATGGGACTTAGCAACGCCACCGACTTCCAGGAGTGAATAAAGCGATTGAGTTGAAGTTAAATGGAAAGACTTGGCATCGAACCGTGAGTTGGAGATCTATTTTGAAGCGAAAAGTCGAACCCCCCCGCAAGCGTATAAGCGGATGGGAGGAGGGAGGAATCCCCACCCCCTTGAGAAACGGGACTTATAAAAGAAAAGCGGAGGGGGGTGAACGGGAAAAAAGAGTTGGTGAAGATACCTTTGGGGAAATACTGAAGATTAAGAGTTGGTTAGTCTCCTGAGTGGCACGGCACGAACTTTGTTAAAGTAAACAATTAAAAAGATGTCCGCATTGAAAAAGGTCCTGCAGAAGCCGGAAAAGAAGGGGGAGGGACTTCCGGTCTGAGCACCCCCCCACCGGAGCTAGCTGTCAATCAACAGAAAAGCGAGTCACTGCGCCCTCTGCTGGATCAAATGCAGAAAATCAGCGAAACTCTGTGTAACATGGAAAGTGTTCTCAACAGTCAACAAAAACAATTAACAGAAACATCAAAGAAGATGGAGGAGATTGCACAGAAGTGTTTGGTCTCAATGGAAGACACCAAGAAAATAAAGAAAAAGGTCAATAAATTAGAAAAGCATCAGGATATGCAAGAAAAAAGAATTTTAATGTTACAGATGGAAAAATCAAATCGGACTCTCCGCTTTCAGGGCATCAAAGAAGAGGAAAAAGAGGATCTCAGAACTACATTGGCGAATGCCTTGGCACTTCTAACTGGCAGAGAAGCGTTGGAACTGAAAGAAGAGATGGATATGGCTTACAGAGCCTATTCAACCTTTACAAAGAAAAATAATCTGCCAGCAGAAGTGGTTGTCAAGTTCACAAAGCAGAGTACCAGAGATCAAATTCTGCGTTCAGTTTCAGCGGTGCCCTTGAAAATTGGGGAGCAGACCATTAGAACTTTGAAAGATGTTCCCTAT
This sequence comes from Gekko gecko, assembly GCA_029375565.1. Classification (NCBI taxonomy): domain Eukaryota; kingdom Metazoa; phylum Chordata; class Lepidosauria; order Squamata; family Gekkonidae; genus Gekko; species Gekko gecko. The sequence goes on from JAPDNY010000006.1 coordinate 95,970,344, forward strand.
GAGATCCGCATGAAAAGAAAAACATATAAAGGATTGACCACGTTCCTACAAAGACATCAGATAATTTACAGATGGTGTATTCCCGAAGGACTAATTTTTAAATATAACGACAAAAGAGAGAAGATTGACTCCGTCTTCAAAGCACAAGAATTTCTGAAGAGACACGCCAGTACAGAGGAAGATGCAGCACTCGCAATTTGGACAGATTCAAGCAGCGAGGAAGACAGCGACCCGGATGAGGGAGGAGCTGGAGTGGGAGACAAGAAGCCTAAAGAGGGCCCATCGTATAATTTGAGAGATGTAAAAGGAAGATATCCAAAGAAGTAGTTCGTGGAACGTCAGAAAGGAGCTGATTAATAATTAACCCCAACGGACTTTACTAACTTTACTAACAAAGTGATTTTGGACTTTTGTAAGATGAAAAGAAGATCTTCTAACCGTGGTGGTTGCCAAAATTTGTAATTATACTAACTAAAACTAATTTTTTAACAGGAAAAATTCACTCCACTCTTTCTCTTAATCCTTCTATATACCTTCCCCCTTTCTTTTTATAAAAAGCAATAAAATTCTCTCCTTTTTAGGAGAGTTTATTCAAAAAAAAAAAAAGATTAGAATTTCAACAGCCAATCCACATGCAAAAGAACCTCCTCAGGAAACAGGAAACCTCCTCAGGAAACAATCCATATACAAAAGAACCTCCTCAGGAAAGCTCCTCCATTAGCATGTTCGCAGCCAGAGAACTCCTACAAAATAATCTCAGCCCTACCCCCCCTTCCAGGGTAGATATAAACTACCTGCCTACCATTTTTCTTCTCACCTTGACACAGAGACTACTCCATCTTTCTGTGTTATACCTCTGAGGATGCCAGTCACAGCTCCTGCTGAAACATCAGGTCCTACAACGCCAAGACCATGGCCATACAACACAGAAAATCTACAACAGCTAATGAACTCCGGCTGTAAAAGCCTTTGACAACATATTGGCCCAGGACAGACTGGCAATTTGCCCCAGTATCGAGTCGCGGCAAAAAACCCCGGAGTAAACGATACCGGGTTTTCCCGTCCACACAGCGGGGGCCTCTGCCGGAAGATACTGGACGGAGGCGTGCGGGAGCGTTTAGACTGCCGCGCCGGAGGCGCGCTATATTCGCTGTTTCCCCATTATTTCGGCTGTGGGCGTATGTGCGCATGAGCGCTTGAGCGCTCATGCACATAAGCGCATTTTGGCGATTTTTTTTTTTTGCCCTGCAATGCCGGCACCGCATTGGGCAGTGGAGCGGAGCGCAGCCAATCACACCGCTGCTGCCTCATGCCCAACGCGGGTTGCTCCCGGCTTTTCGGCTGCACGTTCAGACTCCCCGGAAGCGGAGAAACGCGCGACAAACGCAGGCTTTCAAGATTTGCGTCGGCTTTTATCAGTTGTTTTTTTAATCCGGCAGTGAAGCACGAGAGCACCGATAGGCTACGGATGGGGGACGCCAGGCAGATGTGCCTGTGTGAACATTCCATTTAATCCGATATTGAGTCGTTGTCAGCCCGGGTCCCATCCCGCGGCAAATTGCCAGTCTGTCCTCGGCCATTGTCTTACAATTGCATACAATTTACTGCTATGCCCAATAAGAAGGGTTTTTTTGTGTGTATATCATTATAAAGTGGGTAGCCATATTTTCAGGGTCAGAATCAATTGTAATTCTAGGAGATGTCCTGGAAGTTGGCAACTCTACATTGCTTTGGTGAATCTTTTCCAGCACTTAGAATTAAGTCTGGACCTTCTTATGATGTAAAATGGGATGGAAACAGAGGTCTGATAGCTTACTTTTCAGCATGCATGCATAGCAGTTGACCTGAATCCCAGGAGTTTCCAGTACCCCTCAGTTTCTTGAAACCAAATGCCATGGAAAGCACGGATGTATGATTGGAGGAGTGCTGCTTGATATTATTGAGGCAGTTAAGCAGACTAACTGGAGAAGAAATTGCAGTCCTAAACTAATACCAGCAAATCCCTGTGATCATACGGAAGATTTAGCAGAATGTTAGGGGTTGGGTTGGAGTTCGAGGTTTGTCTGCCACAGAAGAAGGGATCTGGAGCCCCCCTGGCTCTTCATACACCATGCAACCTCTTGGATCCATGCCAGATGTCTCTACATCTCTCTTCCCAGCATGTTAAAATTTCAACCCCCAAAACCAATGCTGAGGGGGCTGTGGAAACTAGAAGAAGAGGGAGATTGGATTCCAATCAGAAATGCTTTTGCCATTTCTCTTTCCAAGAAATAACTCCTCTCTGTTGTCTTTTGGCTATGGAAATGGAAAATAAACTATCCTAACAGACGGTGCCTTAATTAGGACCCATTTCCAAGCAAGAGTGGGGGATGCTGGGAGAACAGAGCCTGTATAGTTTACAGTACCCATTAATGTTTCTTATTTATTCAATTTGTTGCTTTACTTCACTATTTTTGCATTTTATATAACATGCACAAACCCAGTTACATGTGGCTGAATGACACAAGGATACACACACACACGTTTGAGGAATGCCTAGATACTCTTGCCAGTTAGTATAATAGTATTTTTACTTTAGTTAACAATTCAGGGCTCTTTTTGTAGCAGGAACTCCTTTGCATATTAGGTGACACACCCCTAATGTAGGCAATCCTCCAAGAGCTTACAGAGCTATTCTTAGAGGGGTGTGTGCTTTCAACTTACCCAGAATTCTTCCTTAAGCAGGATGCTCTAAAAATTAATAGATTTTTCTGAGCCAGGGCATCATGTTAAGCTTATTACTATCTCTTTCTATCATAGGACAGAATGTATGCACAGTGAATTAATTTAGTATTTTGCCATGTGGTAGATTCTCCAGTACCCAGAAGCATATTAAGACGAAGGAGAAATGGCTCTCACTCAGAAAACATAAAACCCAGCAGTTAACAGCAGCCAGGTCTGTGTTTTAAAATCCATGGTTCTCTTGCAAGACGCGTAAGAAAAGGAAAAGAAAACATGGTAATGCTGTCTAGTCAAACTGTATCATGAAAACTATTTGATTTTATTAAAAGGCAATATTTTATTGTTCTGATGGATCAACTTCCATTCAGTTTTCTTAATAAGAATTTCTTATTACTTTAAAAAAATCATCTTGTCCATCCAGTCCGAAGAAAAGTTCTGTGAAACTTGAAAACTTGTATACTGCTTAGTTACAATAAAAAATGATTTGAATGACCCTGTACATGTTATCATAGACAGCTAACAAGACTGCCACATTTGGATTTAGAAATAGTATTAATCTGAGCCAAACTTCAGCTCCTGTTTTAAATGTCATAGCTCAGCCTACGTGAACATATGACATTGTAAGAAAATAATAGTTATGAGCATTGCAGAATACCTTTTCCTCATCATTAAATAACCAGTCCCATGTCTGTGGATGTATTTATTTGCAGATTTACAGCGCACTTTCTGACAAGCCCTCATGGCAGCTCACAATACAGTTAAAGCACAATATTACAATAAAACATTTTAAAATGCCATTAAAAACAATCAAACAATATAAAAGTTGCCAATGAACTGTAAACGTTGCACAAACTGCTGGGCTAGAATTTAAAATGAAAAACTGTATGATCTGAGAGGACAACAACATGCATGAAGCTATCTGTCCTCTACTAACCAGGGATTCCAGAATCCAGTTGAAGGGGTACCCCCTGAAAAAGCCTTGTTTCAGGCTGAAACCCCTCTTGCCTCTGACTGTGATGTCTGGGACAGAGAATTAACATGCATGTTTATTTCTCCACATGCCATGTTACAGAACTCCCTGAATCACTTCTTTGTGATGTAAATTTGCCCCCATCTAAAGTCTTTAATCTTTTCTGGTCCTGAACTTCCCCATCCTGGTCAACCTCAGCCCAGCATCTTGCCATATAGGGAAGGAAGCCGGGAGGAGGGGGGACACACAAATCCAGCACTACTTGTCTCTGCAAGATAAATGGCCTCACACTTCTTCCTAACTGGACCTCCAAATTACCTACAGAGGTAGGAAGTGAAGAAGAAGAGGAGGAGGAGGAGATTGGATTTATACCCCTCCCTTCACTTGGAATCTCAGAGCAACTTACAAACTCCTTTTCCTTCCCCTTCCCCACAACAGACACTCTGTGAGGTAGGCAGGTCTGAGAGAGCTCTGAGAGAACTGTTCCTGAGGAAACAGTTCTGATAGAACTATGGCTTGCCCAAGGTCATCCAGCAGCTGCAAGTGGAGGAGTGGGGAACCAAACCTGGTTCTCCCAAATTAGAGTCCACACACTTAACCATTACATCAGTTTTAAGAAAGCTACTGGAAACCAGGAAAGTAGACTGATATAAAAGAAAACAAAGTTTCTGACTAAAATAATACTTGCAAACATTTCTAGCCATTACATGTCTCCGCAGGCAGTTGAAGACTGATAATCCCATTCTTTCTAGATGTATAGCCATGTTGGAATGTTGGAGAAAAATAAATCAGGCATCCAAAAAAAAGCTTTTGAGAGTCAGAGAGCACTTCATCAGATGCAAGGTGAGGTCATTTCTACAGCTCATTTCAGGTCAGAAACAGGGAAGGGTGGTTTGATCAATCCAAAGAAGTGTGGGGCTGGATATGCTAATTTCCCCACCATACAATCAAGGCCAATGAAAGTAGTTTGCCCTTGAACATGTTTGTACTGTGCATAGTTTAGAATGGAGTGCATAACTGTATCCCCTTGTATCAGCTGTGTGAAAGGTGTCACTTGGGCTGGGTACAATAGAACTGACCATTAATAAGAACAGATGCATTGTCCTTAGAGGAAGTACCTCTCAAGGGTGCTTTTCAAAGAGGAGAGGTGTTAAATCCCTGATTGCCCATGTGACAAGTCTCTAGGAGTGAAATGTGTTCAGCTTTTTGAGTCCCCCACAAAATGGAGTTCATAAGCTGAAGAAGGGAGAAGGGTGCTTTTCTGTTAAACATATTTTGTCTCTTTACTATTATCCAAGATGAACAGGATTGAGTAGATACATTCTGGCATCATGGAATGAATCACCTTAGGGATTCAATAACATAAATTAATTCAACAAACTGTAAAAAGATGAGTTCTTGGATACTACTTTAATAAAAATATGAATTATCGGTCAGTGAAGGGTGTTTGCTCTGGGGGAATCGGGTAGTGGTTCCACCCAAACTGTGGGGGAGGGTCTTGGAGGCTTTACATTCATGTCACCCTGGTATTGTGCAGATGAAAGCCCTTGCCAGGGGCTATGTTTGGTGGCCTAAGATGGATGCTGAAATTGAAGGATGGGACAAGAAGTGTATGATCTGCCAACAATCATGACCAGAGCCTCCTCCAACTCCTGTGCAACACTGGGAAAATATGCAAAAGCCTTGGTCACGAATCCATGTTGATTTTGCTGGGCCTTTTCAAGGCCAAATGTTTTTAATTGTGGTAGATTCCTTTTCAAAATGGTTGGAGATGGTTCATATGCACTCAACAAGTACAAACGCTGTTATTAATGTATTGTTTCGGCTCATAGCCACCCACGGACTACTGGATGTTCTGGTATCCAGACTATCCGGAGAGCCAGTTTGGTGTAGTGGTTAAGTGTGTGGACTCTTATCTGGGAGAACCGGGTTTGATTCCCCACTCCTCCACTTGCACCTGCTGATGTGACCTTGGGTCAGTCACAAGCTCTGGCACAGCTGTTCTCTCAAGGACAGTTTGTGTTAGAGTTCTCTCAGCCCCACCTACCTCAGAGGGTGTCTGTTGTGGGGAGGGGAAGGGAAAGGAGTTTGTAAGCCGCTCTGAGACGCCTTTGGGCAGTGAAGGGCGGGTATAAATCCAAACTCTTCTTCTTCTTCTGGATGTTCTGGTATCCGACAACAGGCCCCAATTTACCTCTGGAGAGTTTGCAAAGTTTTTAGAGGACAATGTCATCCGACATATTATGTCGGCTCTGCTCCACCCAGCCACGAACGGGCAAGCCAAACGTATGGTTCGATCAGCTAAAGAGGCACTTAAGCGCCTGCCGAGTGGGGACTGGGGGCAGAAGCTAGCTTCTTAACACCCCCTCCTCCTGGTCATGTATTTTGGTGGGAAAGCACCAGAGGCACAAGGGACACTCCTAGTCTATTAGAAAGCTTGGAAATCTTTTCCATGGCTGGCCTGCGACTGCACAGTCCCTATGTGTGCCTGCACAGAAGCCACAACAGTGAACAACACATTACATTTGATTTCCTTCCTCCCTGAGTCTTGGCTATCAGATGTGTGCTGCAAGTTCCATTCTTGGAACTCAGTTCTCAGGCATGCAGGGAATTGTTTGTATTGAGAGGGACTAAGCCTTTGCCTCGTACCATTTTCCTGAGTTGAAATGGCCCAGGGGGCTTGCATCTGCCCTTGTTGGAAAACCATGTGGTCTGATGGGCTGGACCTAAAATTCCTCAGTGGGGCAAACAGCTGCTGCCACAGACTGTTTCAGGTTGGGAAACTGGCATGGGGAAAGGCTTAATTCCTCTCTCCCAGAAAATTATGCTCCCAAACTGGTCCAACATGCAAGGGAATTTAGTTCCAAGCAGGGAAATAGCGGCACCAGGATTTTGAGAGGACACCAATGTATAGTGCATTTCAGTAGCATCTTACAATCTCTAAGGGGTGAAATTGCCAACTTTTCAAAGCTCTTCTCAATTTTGTCTTCATCACTGAAGCAGCACAGACAAAAGAATAGGGTGCCTTCTTCTGAGCTGCGTTAGTGAACTCCACAGGGACAATGCTGGAGAATAAAGGCTTGCAGATGGCAGCCACAGCCACAGCCTATGTGTATATGCATGCTCTGAACCAAAAGAGAATTTGCTATGCAAAAGTGTGTTTGGGCTATTCCCACACAGATTGGATCATCCTTCTAGTCAATGGCCTTATAAAGGAGAGCACCTCCCTACCAATTCACTTCCAGCTCAATGTACCTGAAAATGGAGAGCAGGATATGCAAGTGTTTGTATGGCTACTTGGGAAGCTGGCAGGGCCAAGAGGCTGACACCAAACTATGGAAAAAGAAACACAAACCAGGCCCAACCCAGACTGGAATCTTACACCTCTTTGCACTGCCAAACCAAAGCAACCCCAAAGTATCCACTCACAGCTTCCTAGTCTGTCTAATAGCATTTGCTTCACTTGGACACGGATAGCCAATTCTGCTGCACCATTTCTGAAATATTTCTGAAACTGCTTTACCACAGTTGCTGAGAGGTCTGGAAGGCTCTGGCTTAGATTACACCCATATGCAAACTGACACATGAGCTGCCTTTTATGTATACTGATTACATAGGCTCCAACTATGTCTGTTGAGGCAATAGAATCCCACTGATTGTACTTTGCTACAAGATCCTGCATCTTAAGAACAAGTATTTCTTCCTGAGAGCAATTCAAGTGTTATGTAGAAAATTGGGGTACCTGTCAAATCTCGCCTAAAATTGCAGCCACTCTCTTTCCAGGACTATTTGCAATTTAATATGGAATATTGGACTGTAAGCAACAGATCAGTCAGAGCCTGCTAATGAGGGGGAGGGGCCCACAAGAGCAGGGGAGGCATTTAACAGAGGCAAGAGGGCCAAACTGACAGGAGCAAGGAGTGAACTCTGGAGGAACTCTGGAGCACCGAGGAGGGGGAAGAGAACACACCTTGGAGGACGAGACGGCAGCAGAGGTCAGAGAGAGACCGAGATGGCAAACAGATAACGACAGAGATGCTGGGGAAGGGCCTCTCTCCAGCGTCAGAGGACAGGCGGCGAAGCAGCCAGGAGGAGTGTGGCCCACTCAGAACAGCCAGTGGGGAAGCCAAGCCGGCGGGAGGGTCAGAACTCCAGAAGAGCCTCCCTGCAGGCTTCCCAGGACTCAGGTTGGACTTGAGGGGGGAAGGGCCCTCCCAAAGCTGCAGGCTTCACTCTGGGGAAGCAGAGACAGGACTGGGCACTGTAAAGGGGTTGGGTGAGGGAGCACTGGAGATATGGCTTGTGATGACCCTCTTAGCTGGATGCTGTAGGGTCTTCCTGCAGCTCCTCTGGGACCGAAGCCATTAATCTCTTACATGGGCCTTCAACAATGACATGTGGGAGACTGAAACTGCTGTCAACAGGATGTGATTGGACAGGCTCATCAAAATCAGTAAAGACAAGAGTTCTAAAAATGTTTTATATCATAGCTTGGGTTGTGGGGCTTGTCTTCTTGCTTTTAATCCATAAAGTATCATGTCACATTGATGGCACTGGGAGGAGGGGAGGGGGAGGACTTACCATCAACCAGAAATTCATGGGAGCACAAATCAGACAAGATCATGGAGAAGGAAGAAACAAAGGCGCTTTAGGACTTCCAGTTGCAAACAGATAAACATCAGGAGCATAACACCTCTGATACCACAATGGTAGGAAAAAATGAGAAATAAGTTTTGGATCATTGGCATTGCAATCCTAGCAGAATAGAAACGAAAGAACAGGAGAAGACCACAAAATACTGAGACCTACAAATAGAACTGAAGTGCCTCTGGGAGAAGAAGGTGACCATAGCACCAGTTGTCATTGGAGCCCTTGGAACAATGCCTAGAAGTCTCAAAAAACACCTGGACATTCTGGGCAATGAGCAAATAACACCAGCTGAGGTCCAGGAGACAGTGTTGCTTGGAACAGCAAAAATCCTGCAACGATATATCAGCAGTTCCCAAGAACTTGACTAGATTTCAAATTGCAGAACACCATCTACTAGTCAAATATCTAACTGTAACAATTCATCATCATCTAGTCCAGACAAGTGACATCCTTCTTTTAACCACTGAGCTTACTGGAACATATGGGAGGCAGGAGATGAACATAAACATATATTTACAAGTTCTCACAGGATATAATATTATAGAACCTGATACACTACCTTTATGCCAGTGAAGTGGAGTTTTTTTGGGGGGGAGCTGCAACCCCACATCTGAGTTTTGAAATGGTACAATCACAGGCAGGCCTTATCTCATGCTCTTTTTCTAACCACACAATTAATCTCTCTTGAGTCCCAGTATAGCGCGTTAAGCATTCCCAAAGACCAGTAATTCATTTTCATCATAACCTTCAATCTAGTTCACACCTGAATCAGAATCAGATTTATTGATACAGTCATTGACCAGCATAAAATGTCTAATATCTTACATATGAGTCCTAAAGAGTCTTATAACCAATATGAACACTCAAAAATTTCATATCTAAAACAGTTAAAATTCGGATACTCTACGCAGTATCTCTTGACGTATTTTATATGCAACTGCTAAAAAACTTGCACTGGAAGCTGTGACTGTTGGGTTGACATCCCTAAGGATCATTTTGCTAAACTCTATGTCTGTACAACCCTGATATTTCTTAAAAAGAGGGGAGATCTTCTTTGTTCTGATTTCATGATAGAACGGGCAATACAGTAATACATGTTTGATTGTTTCGACCTCGCCATCCCTACAGGGGCAAACCCTCTCATGCATGGGAGTCTTTCTAAACTTCCCATCTAACACAGCAGAGGGAAGAGCTCTCCATCTAGCTAGCGAAAATGCCCTCCGTTGGGCTGGAATCTCCAGCTGGGACAGGTACAATGCTGGAGCCACTTTATATTTTGTATGTTCTGCAGCCAAAAATTCTGGAGCTTTATTGATGTCAATTTGACGTTGGATATCCTGGATCCTTTGTTTGATTACTGACTTTGCTTGGTCATACTCCATTTTTTGGACTGTAGGTGGTGAGAGGCCTAATTTACTTAGGCTTAGATGTACCGCCTTTAACCAGGAGGATTTAAAACTATCACTGAGAATTAAGGGTACTAGGCCATAAGGAATAAGGTTTAATTTTAGCCAAAAGTTTAATGAAGTGAGGCATACCCTCGACTCTACTTTAATTAAGCCAGATTCCAGTCGCAGGCTCGCATTTGAGACACATCTGGGCATCTGAAAAGCTGCTCTCAAAAACTTTGATTGAACATGCTCAAGTGGGGTGAAGCAGGAAGATGGAGGCCCCATTATTGTCCCATACAAAAGTTGGGGCAATATTTTAGCCTGGAACAGTCTGAGAGCTGCTGGTAAATATTGCCCTCCCTTAGTGCGTAAAAATCTAATTATGGCCTGAGCAGATTTTTGTCCTAAATTGGCCATCTGTTCGTGGTGAGCCATTCTAGCACCATTCGATTGTAGTACCATTCCCAGATATTTGAAGGTTTTAACCTGTTCTATCCTCTGACCATTAATACTCCAGACCCTTCTTTTAGCTCTTTTGCCGAAAGACATAACTTTGGATTTTTGATAATTAATCTCTAACTGGTTCTCGGTACAGAACTGATTAAGTGCCAGCAAGGCTCTCCTTAGGCCCACTGGGGTCCTAGAGAGTATGACCATATCATCAGCATAGAGTAATACGGGGATCTTCCGATCAGCCAGCGTAGGGGGGTGAAAATCAGAATTTTTTAACTTGCTGACCACATTGTTAATATAAAGATAAACAACAATGGGGCCAGTACACATCCCTGTTTCACACCTTTTGTTGTGACAATGGGGTTTGAGAGGTACCCTCTTCTATTACATCTGACCTTAAATGACGTATTAGAATATAAGGCATGGATTAAATATAAAAGCCTCTGGTCTATGGTTGTACCTTCTAAATTCTCCCATAATTTAGACCTCGAGATAGAATCAAAGGCCATTTTAAGGTCAATAAATGCTGCATGCAATGTCACCGAGCTATTTGCAGCATATTTTTCGATCAGATGTTGCATGATCAAACCGTGTCCGAGGGTAGATCTTCCCTCCCTGAAACCGGCCTGCTCTTCTGCAAGTAAACTTTCCTGTTCGATCCAGCATTTAAATTTGTCCGCTAGATGGCTGGCATAGAGTTTCCCGATAACGCTAAGCAGGCTGATTGGCCTACAGTTAGCTGGGTCATCTCTTATTCCTTTCTTGAAAAATGGAACTACAATCGCTTGCCCCCAGTCCTTTGGAATACATCCTGTGGAGTCTATGTAGGTGAAAAGTGAGGTCAGGAGAGGAGCCCACCAGTCAATGTTATTTTTAAAAAGTTCGGGAGGGATATTGTCACAGCCTGGTGCTTTCCCTCTTTTTAGCTGGTTAATATACGATGTTACTTCTTTCACGGAAACAGGAGGCCATTCAGGTAGTTCTTTAATAGTTTGCGAGGAGAATTCTTGATGGGTATCAGTATATATCTTACGGAAATATGCCTCCCAGGTTTCTGCCATAATTGTTGGTTCTAAAAGAAAGGAGTCCTTTACTGCGTGATTGGAGGTGATGTTCCAGAAAGTTGAGGGATCCTTTTCTTTGGCTGCTTGTATTAGACGCTCCCATATCTTTTTTGTGAGAGCTTTTTTTTTCAGGGCAAGCATTTGTTTGTAAGCTTTCTTTAATGATAGATAATGATGGTGAAGTTTCAAGTTGTCAATTTCTGGGGCAGTCTTTAGTGTATAGAAGGCTATAATAAGAGTCCTTTTAGCTTCTGCGCAGTCCTCATCATACCACCTCTTGGAGAATTTTCTCCCAACGTAATTTTGTGGTCTGGTGTCATCTATCAATAATGGCTTCATTCTCTGAAGTAGGTCCTCATACACAATCAGGAGATTACCCCCTGTTGGATTGGCCATTATGGCTGCACGATCCACTAACATTTCTTCCTCCGCCAATGTCTCTTTCATTTTTTGATCTAGTTTACTTGTCCATTTGGCACGACAGCCCTCTCTTGCGGTTGATGTAATCTCTGTTCCTAGATGAATTTTAAGATATATTTGTTGGGAGGGTGGAGTCATACGTAGGAGGAGAGGCAGATGGTCGCCCTCCAATTCAGGAAGGACCTGCAAAGTTTTCACTAGAGGTAAAAAATTCTCACTGGCCAGGATGTAGTCTATAGTACTGCGCCTTATTCCTGCCATGAAGGTGAACTCACCTGGATGGTCTTTAGGCGTAGATCCATTTAGGATGTGGAGATTTAATTTTTTGGCCAATTTTGCTAGGCAAAGGCCAGCATAGTTTACCTTGCTATCTTTGGAAATGCGCGGATATAAAGTGCGAATTTGTTCTTCCTGAATACCGCATTTATCATAAAGGGAATGGTCATTTGGCCCAATTCTAGCATTAAAGTCCCCTCCTATGAGATACTTGTCAACCGGGTTCTCTAGTAAAAGATCCTCGAGGTAATTCTCCAGATCTATCCAATTTGCTGTGATATTCTTTTTTCCCTGTTGGGGAGGAAGATAAATATTGACCACGAGAATCACTTCAGAGTCCAGTTGCCGAAGGATGGCCAAGGCCTGGTGTTTCAAAGTTGGTAATGCTGTGCATCTTGCACACAGGGCGGTAGACACTAAAATGCCTATCCCTCCCTTATGTCTCCCAGGTCCTGAGTTCACACCTGCAAAAACACAGTTAAGCCAAACATCGTTTCATGTTGAGCATTCTCTTTTAAAAAGCTTGGTTTCTCCTCCTATTCTGGCCATTAAGAACTAAACATTTAAATATTTGAAAGGCTGTGAATTATAGAACTGGAAACAAGATTTGTGTGAAATATTGAAATAATATTTCTGATTGTGGTATTTAAATGTAAACATGTCTGCACTACAGGAGAAAAATATATCTTTGTGAAGGCTAGATTTCTAAAACCTTCAGAAATGTCAGAGAATCCATGAAAGCACTTCTTATTACCTGAACTATGTTGGCCATATGACTAGGAGGGCAGAGGGTGTTCCCTGGTTGCCAGAGAAGTTCTGAAAACAGCAGGGGTGTGCACAGTAGCTTGGGTTTATTTTGGATGCATTATTGTTTTAATTTTATCATTGTTATAGTTATATGCTAATTTTCTTCATTAATTCCCATATGCTTCAACACATTTCTATCTGTATCTCACACACACATTTCTCAGACATTTTACCCTTATCACCCCAGGATCCTACATACTAAACTTCAGCAGTGTCCCTGTTGTATAGACAATAAAATTAAAGCAGACAAACAGAGATTTGGAGGATATTGGTGTGGGGTTTTCCTTCTTTCCTGGGAGGAGATGGGACATCTACTTTTAAGCAAAAAAAGGGGGGGTGAGAGGGTGATGGGAGTTACCCCTCCCCCATCCTTGCCTCATGGAGCTTGGTTGGTTTCACCATTTTTCTTCCAGCCTGGCTGAGCTAGTGTCAGAGCCGACCTGGGAAGAAAATACTGAAATCCACTGAAGGCAGCAAAGGAAGGCAGCAGGGAAGGAGGATAGTTTTAGCTTCTTTCATCTGCCTGCTTGTTGCTTTCTTGACACATGAATGTTGTTGGGTTAGGGCAAAAACTGCAAAAAAGTTAATCTTTCTCCTTTTTCTTCAATTCCATGGTCATAAACAAAACGAGCATTCCTTTGGCTCTTTTAAATAAAATTAAAGATGTCAAGAGCTCTCTCATATTGGATCCTTGTTTCTGTTATCTTGCAAATCTTATATTCTTCATTATCTTCCTCATATTGCTCCTTATCCCAAATCTCTCCTGTCACATCTGTCTTTGTTCCAATCAAGGGTGAGTGGGGAAGCAAAAATGGGCCTGGAAAGCCCCCCCCTCAACGGAGATGGGGGAAAGGAGCAACAGATGACTGTTTTGCAGCTGTGACAAGTGAGCTGGCTGCCCTTGCACCGTGCAGGCAAGTGAGCCAGCTGCCTCAGTTTCCTGTGGGGTGGGCAAGCCACGGCTTGCTTGCAGCAATGCATTGCTCACTCTGGAAGGGGCCAGGGAAGCTACCTTGCTCACAGTAGCTAGGGCCACTGGATCACCGCAGTGGCACCTACGAGAGCCACTCAAACAGGGCAAGGGCTGCCCCTCACTTGGGGCTAGGGTGCTGCTGGCCAGGGAAGGTGCCCCCCCCAGGTGATCAACCCACTGGCATTTTTTCCTAGGGGCCTTAATAACCAATCCACACCAGTTCCAATGCCTCTTCCATTGGGAGAAGAGCATCTGCCTCATTCCCTCCTTCCCGGACTGCAGCAGCCTACCTGTCTTCTAGAAGGTGAAAGCTTCTTTCTGCTGCATTCACTCATCATGGGTGCAAGACAAGGTTACTAGGTCTGGGTTGGGAAATACTTGGAAATCTTGGGGAAGGAGCCTCAAGTGGGTGGGGGTTGGGGAGGGGAGGGACTTCAATAGGGTATTAATGCCATAAAGACCAACTTCCAAAGCAGCCATTTTATCCAGGTGTACTGATCGCTGTCACCTGGAGATCAGTTGTAATAGTGGGATATCTCCAGCCACCACCTGGAGGTTAGCAACCCTAGTGCAGGACCACAAACCTCCACCCCATATTTCCTCCCCAGTCGGAACTGCTGCATTATAGATATACAAGCAAAGCAACTCTCCCTGTGCCTCACAGGCAGGTGCAACACTAGAGTGAAAAATAAGCACAAAAACCCCTCCACTACTCTACACATGAAATTAAGAAAGCCTGCCCTAGGCCACTGAGACAGGGAAATAGCTGGCAGAAAGTGAACACAGTGGGCAGAGAAACATGTTTCAGATGGCAGGAACGTCTGCTGATTCTTCTGGTTGGGAGATGCCTCTGTCAGATTAACTTTCTCCCTTCTCCATCACCTCAGATAACAAGGTACCGGAATAATAGTTATTTCTGAAGCTTGCCCAGTTGTCATATGAAGTAATTGGATATGGTATATTAAAGAATACAGAGTATTTGGTTCAGATTTTGACTAGTTGTATATTCCCAGAGAATCTACATGCACTCCCTTGCCTAGATTGCCCAGAGGCATAGGCTAGGGTGTCACCAATACACAGATGACACCCAGCTATATCTATTGTTGGGCAGTCAGTCCGACTCAACCCCAGAAGATCTGGACCAGGCGCTTCAGGATGTGGCGGCCTGGCTTAGGCTGAGCCAATTGAAATTGAATCTGACGAAGATGGAGGTCCTGTGCCTGAGTCGGAGTGGGTTGGGGGTATGGATCCCACTACCAACCTTCGATGGGGTGCTGTTGGTGCCAGCGCTGAGGGTCAGGAGTCTGGGAGTGCTCCTGGATGCCTCCTTAACAATGGAGGCCCAGGTAGCAACCACTGTCAAAGTAGCCTTGTACCATCTCTGGCTGATCAGGCAGTTGGTTCACTTCCTCTAACGCAATGACCTGGCAACAGTGATCCATACTATGGTCACCTTGAGACTAGACTACTGCAATGCTCTCTACATGGGGCTGCCCTTGTCCCAAATCCAGAAGCTGCAGCTGGTGCAAAGCGCAGCAGCCAGGCTGTTGATGGGCCTCTCTATACGAGAGCACATCCGACCTGTGCTGAAGGCATTGCACTGGCTACCAATAGCATACTGGATGTGTTTCAAGGTGCTGTTTTTGACCTTTAAAGCCCTATAAGGTCATGGGCCTGCCTACCTGAGGGACCGCCTTTCCCCACGTGCCCCAGAGAGCACTGAGGTCAGGGTTGCAAAACCGTCTGACTCTCCCTGGTCTGAAAGACGCCAGAGTGGCCTTGACCAGGGATGGGGCCTTCTCAGGGGTGGCTCCATACTGGTGGAATGAGCTCCCGGAAGACATCAGGGCCCTGCGGGGCCTTCTATAGTTCTGCAGGGCCTGTAAAACGGAGCTCTTCCACCAGGCCTTTGATTAGGAGACGCCAATAGTGCCAACACATTGATAACATCTGAACTGCTAACAACTGAACAGTTAAGGCCCTCATGTTGAGAGCAACAAGAACAGCTAATGATACCAGTATGGCCACAGTGTACTATCTAACATAGCCTTCGGAGATGCTACCGCCATCCACACACAACAGCACTTTATGTACCAATTTGATTGTCAGAATTTTAGATTATTGCTCTGTTGATGCATCTATGTTTTATTGTATTTACTAGCAGTAAGGCCCGTTGTGGGAAGAAATACAATGAGCTCTATAAGGAAGCTCCAGGTGAGTATCCAGGCTGTGGCTGGTGGGGCGACAGAGGGAAGGGGAAAATAGAGGGAGGGAGGCAAGCCATGTTTATTTCCTTCTGCTTAGCTATAAGGCAGGGCTGTCTCTAGTCATTTTGCTGCCCCAATTGGGTAGTATGGGAGGACAGCTTCATGGTAACAGGTATGGTTCCCTTCACCCTGACTTATGTTGATTTGGGGTTATGCAGTGGTAGCCAAGGTAGAAAAGCACCTCCTCCTATGCCATGTCTTCTGAGTTCCAAGGATCTGGAAAGCAGTTCCATAGCCAGTTACAGGATTGCCAACTCTGGGTTGGGAAATACCTGTAGATTTGAGGGGTAGAGCCTGGAAAAGGCAGGGTTGGGGTGCAGAGGGACCTCAGCAGGGTATAATGCCATAGAGTCCATTGCCCAAAGCAGCCATTTTCTCCAAGAGAACTGATCTTGGAGATCTCCAGGTGCTGCCTGGAGGCTGGCAATACTAAGGGAGGGCCAGACCTATAGATTTGAGGGGTGGAGCCTGGGGAGGGGAGGGTTTGGGGTGCAGAGGGACTTCAGCAGGGTATAATGCCATAGTTCACTGCCCAAAGCAGCCATTGTAATAGCTGGGAAATTTTCTGCAGGGGAAAAGATGTGCTGTGACTGGGGAACACGGTGATTTCTGGGAGATCTCCAGGCCCCACAGGAGATTGGCAACTCCAGTGACTGTTTAAGGGAAGATTGGGATATGTATTTTACCTCAGGACACACTCAATGTCTCCCAACAGCAACAGCAAACTGTTTAGAATGTTAGAGGCAAAAGCCAATCAGGCCACATATGCAAATGACCTCTGTGTTCCGACTGGCTATTGGTGGGAGAGGAACAGCAAACTGTTTAGAATACTGGAGGCGAGACTCAGGCAATAGGGACGGCTTCTCAGTGACACATCATGGAGCCAACTGATTTGGGAGCATGTGGAATGTTCACAAAATACCACCACCAAAATACAATTATATATAAGGAGAGATTCTGTTGTATTTTAACTGCTGTAAGCCACCCTGAGCCTGCCTATGAGGGGAGGGTGGAATATAAATCGAAAATATAAACAAATAAAATAAATAAATAGAATAGGCATAAACCATTGCTGTCTGGAGGTCACAGTGACAGGCCAGATAAAGGACTGATAGTATTTCTACTCCTGATATCTCTTGCTTCTGTTATACACACAAACCAGTTTTTTCTTCCTACACCCTTCTCTACTAAATATTCAGTTAAGGATTGTTCATATTCTGAGCTTACCTTTGAGCAGAAATTTCTAAGTGTTTTACTGCTCTTAGCATGCTTGGGCAGCCCTATCTCCTAAACTGGCCGGCTGGGCACATTCCCTTTGACTACCTTCAGGGGGGATTGGAGGGCAAATAGATCATGGAACTTTATGCCGTGGCCCTCACCTGGATCTTGGAGAGGCATTTCACAATGCCAGGACACAATTAGGAAAATTTAGTCTCTGGCTTCCTAATCCTCCTTTTTATAAAAGAGTTTGAACTTGAAGTGCTGCTTTCCATCATTGCTACAGCAATAAAAAAGACACCCTGGGGTACCCCTTGGATAGGATCTTGGCAGACTAGAGTTGCTGAGGGCCAATCTGCATTTAGCATTTGCTCCATTGTTTTACCAAACCCACACTGGAACAGAAAAAGATGCAGTTCAAAACCACATTCAACTATCCTGGGCCAACACCATACTGACTGCAGAGTCACCCCTGAATGGCCATAAAACGGCCATAAATCTATGCAGACAGCCACTATAAAACCAGAGAAGTGAAAGCAGCATGCAGTCTGGACACTGCCATGAAATGCGACACTCGATCAAAGTGAAAGTGGCATGCAATGTAGATGGGAATTTCTGTTTCAGTGTGAGTTTGGTAAGACAGAGGAGCAAATGCTAGATGCAGATCGGGCCTAAGCGTCATCTCCTCAAACTAAAATGCTTTATGGCAAAACAAAATAAGAGCACAGTCCAGACCAGAGAAGGGTCAGAATGAAAGCTCAGTTAGCCTCTTCCCCCTCCCCCAATGTAATAAATTGGGCAACTCATTAAAGGTACTTGAGGAAAATCTGACTCTTGTGGATCTGAGGTGGCATCCCTTCCCCAAGCAGGCTCTTGCTAAACTAGTGTCAGCTGGAATGCATGGAGGGTTTAACAGCAGAGCCCAGGAGGCTTTGAGCACAAGGGGCTCTAAGGGGTGAAAGGGAAATAGGACCTTAATTAATTGCCATTTCCAAATGAGTGTGTCTGTCTGCCAGGGGAAGGGGAGGAGCATTGAATGTGAGTGTCTTGAGGTTTGGGCCCTACTGTGAAAAAAGCAAGGCCTTGGCAAGGAGAGCAGTGGAGAGGTGCCCAGTCTCCAGCAAACACAAGCAGAGGCCCACTGACAAGTTTGGCCAGCTTCAAAGAGCTGAAATTACTGAAGGAGGTCAGAGTTTAAACAAGAAAAAGAAATAATGTCAGATCACTGAAAGCAGCATTTGGATTTCTGTGAAAGGGGAAATACACGGAAATGGATGTTTAAAGCAGAAAGAGAACTAGTCTTGCTTCTCATTTTGTTTGCCTTCCTTGAGGTCCACTTTAAACTTTTCTAACACCCTCACAGGACAGGAAACAGGAGCCCACTATTGGAGAACAGCTGGAGGGACGCAGCAGACTGTCTGCTGCTGCTATTCCACAAAGTTGTCTCCTTTGGTGTTTTGTGAAGCATCACATCTGAATTGCCAGCAAGCAAGAGCAGGGCTTGGGCTGGAGATAGCTGCAGCTTGGCAGTTGCAGGAGACTAAACATGGCAAGGCAGGCTGGCCTGAGGTTCAGCCCCTGAACAGGCAGTTGTGCCATTTGCATACAGCATACTCCCCTGCCAAATCTGTCTGCAGTGCCCCTAGCCTGACGTCAGTGTGCATAAACAGCATATAAAAAGATGAACTTGTCTTTGGACTTTTAACTCAGATTGGAAGTGAGGTTTATATGCCTGAATGTTCCTCTATACCCCCCAAATTGAGGTTTGATTCCCCACTTCTCTACATGTAGCTGCTGGTGTGACCTTGGGTCAGTCACAGTTCTCTCAAGAACAGTTCTCAAAAGAGCAGTTCTCAAAAGTGCTCTCTTAGCCCCACCTATCTCACACAGGATGTCTATTGTGGGGAGGGGAAGGGAAAGGGATTGTGAGCCGCTCTGAGACTCCTTCAGATAGTGAAGGGCGGGGTATAAATACAATATCTTCTTAGAGAGCCAGTTTGGTGTAGTGGTTAGGAGCATGGACTCTAACCTCAGAGAACCAGGTTTGATCCCCTTCTCCTCCATATGCAGCTGCTGGTGTGACCTTGGGTCAGTCATAATTTGTTTCAGAGCTGTTCTCTCAAGGGCAGTTCTTGGGAGAGCTCTCTCAGCCCCACCTACCTCACAGGGTGTCTGCTGTGGGGAGGGGGAGGGAAAGGGATTGTAAGCCACTCTGAGGCTCCTTCGGGTAGTGAAGGGTGGGGTATAAATCTAATCTGTTCTTCTTTTCCTCAAATTCTCTGCCCATAGGAAATTAGGAGTCCTTGAATTTAACCCTCTATTTTTGTGTGTGTGCAGGGATATTTACAGTTGTATGGCAAAACATTCAAGCATGTGAGCCACACCTACAGTATGACATGGTATTGGCTAGAAAATATTTGGCTAGACAGTGCAATAGTCTAACACAGGATAACTCACTTCCATATGTTTAGTGATATGATGGGGATAGAGGACAGCTCTTTGGGAGGGGTCTGTTTTAAGTATGTAGGAGATACTTATTTCAGTGGCTAGCTTGTAGACATACTAATTGTGGTGTAATAGACAGTCTTCATAGGCATTTTTCATATATAGATGCTACGTTACTGAAGCAGTCTCTGGCACACTGGAGGGCACCTGCATATCGAGCTCTTGCAGCCAGAGAGCAGAGGGCACAAATGCTTTGCCATGGCTCGTTTTGGAGACTGAACCAAGAGCAGAGACACATCAAGAGGAGAAAAACAACTCAATGTGCTCTGAAAGGGGAAAGAAATAACAAAATGTATCCTCAATGCATGCTTGTTTGGTAGTCAATCACATTTTTATCCTACCCGTCCTCTTTTTTATCCTTACAAAAAGTCTGTGAAGGAGACTAAACTGAGACTGATGTGTTCAAGGTCACCCAGTGAAAGTCATGACTGAGAGGGGATTTGAACCTGGTCTCCCTGGGGTTTGTCAAACACTCTAGCCCCACAGCCACTCTAGCTTTGATCATGATGGGTAAACTAAAGGACTGTGGACTGGACTGTAGAATAGTTAAGTGGACAGGGAACTGGATGGAGAACTGCACTCAGAGAGTAGTTGTCAATGGCGTTTCACCTGAATGGAGGGAGGTGTCCAGTGGGGTGCCACGGAGCTCAGTTCTTGGCCCAGTACTTTTCAATATTTTTATAAATGATCTGGATGAGGGTGCGGAGGGGCTACTCATTAAATTTGCAGATGGCACTAAATTGGGAGGAGCAGTGAACACACCAGAAGATAGAGATAGAATTCAATAAGATCTGAACACACAAGAAAAGTGGGTGGATGTGAACAAGATGTAATTTAACAAGGATAAGTGCTGAGTTCTACATCTGGGTAACAAAAATGAGGAACATGCATACTGGATGGGGGATACACTTCTGAGTAGCAGTGTGCATGAACAAGATCTTGGGGTAAGGGTGGACCGAAACTTAAATATGAGCAGTCAGTGTGAGCAGCGACAAAAAAGGCTAATGCAATCTTGAGCTGTATCAACAGAGGCATAACATCCAAATCACAAGATGTTATAGTCCCACTGTATATTGCACTGGCTACACCTGGTGTATTGTGTGTAGTTCTGAAGGCCTTACTTCAAAAAGGATGTGGACAGTATGGAGCGCTGTGCAGAGAAAAGCAACGAGGATGATTGGGGGCCTGGATACCAAGCCGTGAGGAAAGGCTGAGGGACTTGGGAATGTTTAGTCTGGAGAAGAGGAGGTTGAGAGGGGACATGATTGCTCTCTTTAAGTATTTGAAGGTATTATGTACTGAGATTGAGGCAGCATTCAAACAAGTGATTTCTTTATTCAGCTCAGAACACAAGAAACAGCACGCAGAACAAACCAACTATATACATTTTGAGCTAGGAAAACCACACCTCCTGAAACAATAATGTCCAATCATAAAACAGTGCTTGGGACCAATGAGAACTGTACCCGCTGAAAGTCAAGGGGCCAATCTGCATTTAGCATTTTTACCAAACCCACACTGGAACAGAAAAAGATGCAGTTCAAAACCACATTCAGCTACCCCAAGCGAACACCGTACTGACTGCAGAGTCACCCCCAAATGGCCATAAAACGGCCATAAATCTATGCAGACAACCACAATAAAACCAGAGATCAAATGAAGTGAAAGCAGAATGCAGTCTGGATACTGCCATAAAATGCGACACTCAATCAAAGTGAAAGTAGTTTGCAATGTAGATGGGGATTTCTGTTCCAGTGTGGGTTTGGTAAGACAATGGAGCAAATGCTAGATGCAGATCAGGCCAAGGTCTCTCTGGATTGGTCTGTTTGCAGCACTGACCAATCCGGTTGCATATTTTAGAATGCTGGGCTTCTATGGAGCTGTGACCTAAGCTCACATCTAATAACACAGTAAACTGAATACATAACACTCCTCCCCCTTAAGTTAGCTCACATAATCTTGCAAATGCTGGAACTGCATGGCTGACAGTCCATGGTGCAGTTGGGACCCGTTGTTCTGGGATTCTCCGGCTTGAAAGGTAGTGCCCACGCTAGAGAGTTCTTGCGCTCCGTGTCAGGGAAGGGAGCTGCTACTGCCTCCGACCCGGTATTTGGCTAGGGAACGTTGCGATACGTTGGCTGGGAAGCATTGCAATTCGTAGGCTGGGGAATGTTGCAATGTGTAAACTCTTCCCCCTGGTCATCTGGATCCACTAGCTCCACTTCCCAGACCCAGCATTGCCGAAGCTGGTCAAGGTGCCAGCGCAGGCTTCTCCCCTCGGCTGTGGACACCACATAGGAAACCAGCCCCATGCTGGTGGTTACTGTGGCTGAAATCCACACTTGCCCATCGCCATAGTTCTGGGCATAGACAAGATTGCCTGGCTGGAAGGATCAGAGGGGTTCAGGAGCCTCTCGCCGTGGCGGTCAGTCAGGTGTGAGGTCGGGGTGCAGGTAGTCTAACACCGTAGTTAAACAGCGGTTCATCAGAAGTTCTGCTGGGCTCCACCCGGTAGTTGTGCGTGGCATTATGTGCTACTGCAACAAGAATTCAGCTAGTCTATGGCTCCAGTCGCCATAGACTAGTTTCTGCAGTGCATCCTTCATAGTGTGGACCATTCTTTCGGCTTGTCCATTTGGGGATGGATGGAACGGGGTGGCAGTGATGTGCCAGATCACGTTGGCATCCATGAACCTCTGGAATTTGGCTGATGTGAATGGTGTCCCATTGTTGGACACAATAGTCTCAGGCAGTCTGTGCATGCTAAAGATGCGACGCAATGCCCTAATGACTGATGCTGATGTCATTACAGACACTGAGACTACTTCTAGCCACTTGGAAAATGAGTCCATGACAATCAAAAAGGTTTGCCCTTGAAAAGGGCCAGCAAAGTCAATATGCTGGCGGGACCAGGGCACTCAGATGGTTTCCCAACATTGCACTAATGCCTGAGGCAGCTCCAGTCACGACTCTTGGCAGGTCTGGCAGGTACAGACCCATCCTTCAATCTCTTGGTCCAGGTGCAGCCACCAGATGTTACTGTGGGCTAATGCCTTCATACGCACCACTCTGGGGTGTCCCGCATGTGAGGCCTCTAACACCTGGCGGTGAAGTTTGGGGGGAATGATCACACGGTTCCCCAAGAGGAGGCAACCCTTTGTGGACTGACAGTTTGTGTTGCCGTGACTCGTACACCAGGAACTCAGTAGTCTGACTGCCGGCTGGCCACCCCCTCCACACCCAGTTCAGGACCCGGGAAATGGTGAGGTCCTTGGTGGACTGCGTGGCAACATCGGACACATATAGCGGAGGCTGTGGTAGCTCCTTGAGAGCCATTACTTCGCAAGCAGGAGAGGGATCTAGTGCCTGGGTCTGGATAGGCAGGCGGCTGAGTGTGTCAGCATGGCCAATGGCCTTTCCCAGCCAATGGGACAGTTTGTAGGTGTAGGCAGACAGGAATACAGACCAACAGAGCATCCTGGGAGACATGACCTGAGGCATCTGGCAGTCTGGGGCGAATAATCCCAACAGCGGCTTGTGATCAGTTACAATCTGGAATTGTTGACCATACACGAAATCATGGAATTTCTTTATGCCAGCAACAAGAGCGAGTGCTTCCTTGTCAATTTGGGCATAGTTCCGCACAGTGGATGACAAGGTTCTGGAGAAACACACGATAGGGGCCTCTCGACCATCAGGCAAATGGTGACTCAGGACTGCACCGATTCTATAGGGTGAGGCATCAGCAGCCATGATAAGCGGTAACCATTCGTCAAAATGCATGAGGACTGAGTTGGATAGAAAGTCCTTGACAGCGGCAAATTCTTGCATGTGACTTGGCGCCCAGCTCCACTGTGACTTCTTTTCCAACAGGCAATGCAATGGTTCTACTACGGATGCTTTATGCGACAGGAATGAGTGATAGAAGTTGAGAAGGCCAAGGAATGACTGGAATTCTTTCTTTGAAGTGGGGGTTGGTGCACTGTGGATCGTCTTGACCTTGCTTTCAGCGTCAATGAGGAACTCCAAAAACTTGACTTGCGGAACTCCAAACTGGCACTTCTCATGCTTCACCTTGAGGCCCGCATCCTGGAATCGATGGAGGATCTGTCGAAGGTGTGCAGACAGTTCCTCGGTGGATGCACCGGCTATGAAGACGCCATCAAAATACAGGACGCTGCCAGAAATGTCCCAGAGAAGACCTTCCACAAGGCCTTGGAAAAGTCCCGGGGCTACACTCACCCTGAACCGGAGGTGGTTAACTTTGAATGCCCCAGGGTGCATGACAATCATTTGGGCCTCTGCCATGGTTGGAGTGACAGGCAATTGTTGGTATGCCTGTGCTAGGTCAAGTTTGGCGAAAATCTTGCCCCTGGCCAACAATACTAAGAGGTGACTGATGACCGGTATTGTGCACTTGTAATCTGCACGGATTCGCACTGACTCAGGTTTGATGGGCGTGACGATAGGGGTCTCCCACCTCACTTGCGATACTGGCTCCAACACTCCCTGTGCGATGAGGCAGTCTATCTCGTCATCAATATGCGACTTTAAGGCGAAAGGCACTCAGCGAGCTTTCAGACGAATAGGGTTGACTGTGGGGTTGAGGTTGAACGAAACCAGGAGTCCTGTGTAGCAACCCAGGGAACCATCCAATACTGCAGGAAAATCTTTACACGCAGAATCCAAGCTGTTGTGGGAGACTTGTTGCATTCCCACTACATGGATGCCTAGCACATCGAATCAAGTCCCAAGAGACTAGCACAGCATCCCTCGACCATTATAGCCCTCAGGGGGCCATAGAACCTTTTGTAGTGCACCGTGAATTTGCTGATTCCTGTAACTGGGATGCGCTGTCTCTGGAAATTGACTAAGTGGAAGTCATAAGGCTCGAGTCTGGGAAACAGCCTGGGAAATAGTCTGGGAAACAGCTGGCATACTGTCTGCATCATGATGATGGTGAGCACCGATCCCGAATCGACCTCCATCTCGCAGGGCATGTTGTCGAGGACGGCTGTCACTTTTATTTTGTTCTTCATTTGCAGGTGTGTACTTGCCACCAATGAGTGGTGGAGGCATTTGTACATGGAATGACAATCAGTAGGTTTAGGAGTGTACTTTGGTGGCAGACGGAGTCTGCTTGGTGACGTGTGAGGGGACCCCTTGACTTTTGACGAACGGCAGACCCGGGCAATGTGTCCCGTCCTTCTGCAATTACAACATTGGACCTCATGGAATCAGCACTTCAGGCGTTCATGGTCGCCCCCACAACTAGCGCAGTTTATTTTAGTAGCAGGCTGCCGATTGTAGCATTTGCAACTCTTGGCTTGAGTTCGATGAATTCTGTCATCCTTGCTGTCAGTGTCTTCCACACTCTCTTGATGCACAGATTGCATCTTACAAGACTCTGGTGGCGTTCTGGACTGTCCCATCGCTTTGGTTGATTGGTTGGCAGTTTCTGCAGCAACAGCTTCTTCGTATGCTGATTGAAATGTAAGTTCTCTTTTAGCGAAAAGCAGCATTGTAGCTTTTCGTTTATCAGGCCTCATGCTAGCCTGTCACAGAGTCTGTCTCATAGGTCTGCAAGATTGCACTGTCGCGTTATTTTTCAGAGTGCAGTCACATACTCAGCTATGGACTCACCCTGGGCTTGGTCGCGCTTGTGGAAGGCGTGCCAACATGCAATCTCGGAAGGCTTGGACGTAAAATACTCACGCAGTTTGTCCGTAATTGTAGTGAATGCTGTTGCCTTGAGCTCAGCCAGCACCACTAATGTCCTAGCCACATCAAAAATGTTCTTTGCACAGACGCTTAGAAACATTACTTTTTTAATGTCTGGATCGATGATCTCATTAGTGGTGATGTAGAAATCAAATCTGGAGATGAATGTGTCCCAGTCCTCAGTGGCTACATTGAACGGCTCGAATTGGCCCTTGGTGGTCATTGTAGTATCACTCTGGAGCAGTGTTGTCTGTACGCTGGTTTCTCTTGAAGGGCCAAGGAAACAATTCCTTGCCTGTTTGCAGTGATCAGCTCTCGAGGGGCCAAGGCAACAATTCCTTGCCCACTGCAGTGATCAGCTCTGGTTCTGTGGGGCTGTTTACCCACTTAATCCCATCCTCATCATCAGTATTATGCACTGAGATTGAGACAGTGTTCAAACAAGTGATTTCTTTATTCAGCTCAGAACACAACAAACAGCACACAGAACAAGCCAACTATATACATTTTGAGCTAGGAAAACCACACCTCCTGAAACAATAACATCCAATCATAAAACAGTGCTTGGGACCAATGAGAACTGTTCCTGCTGAAAGTCAAGGTCTCTCCAGATTGGTCTTTTTGCAGTATTGACCAATCTGGTTGCATATTTTAGAATGCTGGGCTTCTATGGAGCTGTGACCTAAGCTCACATCTAATAACATGGTAAACTGAATACATAACAGAAGGGCTGTCACTTAGAGGAGGGCAGGAAGCTGTTTCTATTGGCAGCAGAGGATAGGACTTGCAATCGTGGGTTTAAATTAAGGTGTGGGGGGTACCGGCTGGATATTAAGAAAACCTTTTTTATAGTAAGAGTTGTGTAACAGTGGAATCAGCTGCCTAGGGAGGTGGTGAGCTCCCCCTCGCTGGCAGTCTTTAAGCAGTGGCTGGACAAATACTTGTCAGGGATGCTCTAGGCTGATCCTAGAAGCCCAAGTGTTGATTCTTAAATGTCTTAGGAAGTGATTATCTCCTGTACAGTGCATGAGTGAAAGAGGGGTCAGAAGAACACCACACCTACCAATGAGCAGTCTTTACTTTTATCTGTGATTAGCCTGACACACAGCAAAGACATTGCATACATAATAAATAGTGCTGTCAAGTTGTCCCCACAATTTCTTTGTGATTTTTAAACAACATAAAGATACAAGTGGAGACCCGCAAGAAACTTGCGGGATGGTTATCTCATTCGTCACACCTTTGCTTCCTCTGCTCACCCCCTACCTCTCTCACACTATTTCTCCCCTCTGCTCCCCTTTTCTTACCCTATTTCTGCTCCATGCATGTGATTTCCTCTCTCTTTCTGATCTGTCATCTTTCTCTTTGTTTTTCTGCCTCCCCACTTCATCACTCTTTCTCTTTCTGCCCCCACCCCATCATTCTTTCTTTCTGCCCCCAGCCTCCTGGCTGCTTTCTGCCCCCAGCCTCTCTCCCAGCCTCCTGCCTGCTTCTTCCCCCACTCCGCAGAGCAGCAGTAGCAGTGGTGGCAGTGCTCTCAGCCACCCACCTGCTTTCTCTCCCCCACAGCAGCAGTGGCAGCACTCTGGGAATCACAATGGATCTCCCAGCTACAGAGATCAATTCACCTTAGGATTGCCAGCTCCAGGTTGGGAATTTCCTGGATATTTGGGGGTGGAGCCTTAGGACAGTGAGGCTTGGGGAGGCAAGCAGGGTATGATGCCATAGACTCAACCCTCCAAAACAGCCATTTTATCCAGGGGAACTGATTTCTGTCTCCTGGACAACAGCTGTAATTCTGGGTGATCTCCAGTCCTCACCCAGGGGTTGGCAATGGTGGTTCTCATGGAGGAAATGGCTGGAGGGTGGAGTCTATGGCATTACACCAGTCCAAAGTTCCTCCCCTCCTTAAATCCCACCCTCTCCAGGCTTCACCCCTCAAATGTCCAGGGATTTCCCAACCTGGAGTTGGCAACCCTATTTCCTTCCCAACCAACAGCCAACCTACCTTTATCTGCCTCTCTGTCTCCTGTTTCCCATCTTTACCCCCCAGCCTCTACCTAGGAAAATTACAGTCTTTCTCCACAGTGAGGGCCAAAGCAGCTTTCATTATTCCCTCCTCCTTTTTCTGCACAACAACCCTGTGAGGTTGGTTAGGCTGAAATATGTGACTGGTCCAAAATCACACAGTCACCTTCCACTGCAAGATGGGGATCTGAACCTGGGCCTTGCAGATCCTACTTTGAAGCTGTAACTGCTGCACCTCACTGGCTTTCATAGGGTGGCTGCTGATGAATGGTAGCAAGCAGCCGAGGCTAGGTGAGTCATGCAAATCGGGGGGACCTGGCAAGCCTAGAATGCTGCCAGGCCTAGAGTGGCCAACCTGCAAATGTGCCCTGGAGACCCCCAGAATTACAACTGGACTCTAGACAGCAGAGGTCTGTCTCCCTGCAGAAAATGGCTGCTTTGGAGGGTGGAAACTGTGGCATTATACCCAGCTGAGGCCTCTCCCTTCCCAAACCCAGCCCTCCTCCTTAGAGTCCACCACAAAATCTCTAGAAATCCCCCAGCCTGGCCCTGGCAACTTTTGTGAGGCCTGGCCCCAAGGCTTCCTCCCTCCCTCCCTCCCTCCCTCCAAGGCTGAAAGAGGCCTGGAAAGAAAGGGCCCTTCCCCCATCCCTTCCACCGACAGAGCCAGTCAGAAGCCTCTCCTCCCCCCTCCCCCCCAACGTTCTAATCTCTCATCACCGTTGCTGCCTGGAGTTAGGTCCCTGCAGAGGCCATTTCAAAAGGCTTTTTGGGGAATTCAAGAGTTCCTGAAGGGATTTCTTCACTTCTGGGATTTTTCTACAAACCCAGGAAGTCTACTGACTATGCAGGAAAAGCTGTTGGGGGAGAGTGAGGCCCCTGTTGGAGGGAATAGGTATCCGCACTTTTTGGCTATTAGAATAAGGATGGTACTATTAATTCTATCATTTCAGAAAACTTACAAAATGAGAAAAGTAAACATACCAAGTGTTAATTAGAATTATCAAAATAAAATGTAAAGTTTGATTTTTAAATAGGTTAGATCAAATTACACAACAAAGCAAAGTATTAGATGAACAAAATAACCAGTATAAAAATCATTTGACAGTGTGTGTGTATATATATATGTGTGTGTGTGTGCACGTGCACACACTGTCAAGTTGTCGCCAACTTACATTGACCCTGTAGGGTTTTCCCGGTAAGAGACATTCAGAGATAGTTTACCATTTCCTGCCTCTGTGTAGCTACCCTGATATTCCTTGGTTATTTCCCATCCAAATACTAGCCAGGACTGACCCTGCTTAGCTTCTGAGATCTGACAAAATCAGGCTTGCCTGAGCTATCCAGATCAGAGCTATAACATGAATCATTTGTTTGATTCAATATTATCATCTATAGATCTATTTCTCAAGTGTGGGCATATCTGCAGATACCTAAATCCATGAATTGGGCCCCCACTGAGAGAAAGGAGATTTTTCTCCAAACTTGGAGAAACCTCCAGGTTTGCAGAAAAATCTAAAACCAGAAAAAAAACATGGGTGGGGGGTAAATAACCCCCAAACAGAAACATTCTCTGCATACATGCAGAGCACCTACCTGAAGAGGGACCTGCTGGCTACCAGGGGCCCTGCCACCACTGCAGCAGTTCTGGAGGGCCCTGATGGCTGCCAGGGGCCCTGCCATTGCTGTAGGGGGAGAAGAAGCAGGTGGGTGGCTGGGAGAGCACCTGCTGCTGCTGTTGCAGCTGTGGGGGGGGGGAGAAGTGGGCAGGCAGCTGGGAGAGCCATCGCTGCTGCTGGGGGTGGAGAGGAAGAAGCAGGGGCAGCAACTATAGAGGGGTGCATGTGGGCAAGAAGGCTCCTTCTCTGTAGTTGCTGGCTTTTAAAACTTTCTTCTGGTTTCTCAGACTTCAGGGAGAAGCAGCACTTGAGGTGAGGGAGGGGAATGAGGAGGATTCTTCACTTCAAACAGCACCCCCCCAGCTCCCAAGCTGTTTCTCCTTGCAGTCTGGCAGATTAGAAGCCAAGTGAAAATTTTCATAGGACAGCTATTTGGTCAGACTGCAGCTGAAGAGGTCAAGGTAAGGAGGGGGAGGGAGAAAGAGAGAGGGAAATATTGATAGAGGGGGGTAGAGGGGAAGAGTGTGGGTAAATTATCAGAGAAGGGGAGGATGGAAATATAGTTGCGGAGATTGATGGAGAAGGGGGAGAGAAAGAGAGATGGGGAAGATGTCAGGGAAGGGGATGGAAAGAAAGAGAGGGTGGAAGATTATTTGAGAAGGACTGGAAAGTAAAGGGAGCAAATGTGAGGGGGATGGGATCAACGCTCCCTCTAAGCTGTGGAGTCTTGTGAGCAAAAATTCTACTTTGTGAGCTACTGAGATTAAATTTTTGAGTGAGCAATTTGGCTGCTGCATAAATTAGTTTGCTCTGGAGCCATCCTTCCTGAGCTAAGACAAAAATATGTGAGCTGGAGGCTAAAAAATGGTGAGCTAGCTCACACTCAGCTTAGAGGGAACACTGGATGGGATGCACCCTCCATGCAAGTTTCTTGCAGATCCCCATTTGTCTTATATTCTAATAGCAAAGTCAGCCACATCTGAGGATACTTAAATCCAGTGATCAGGGCTGTGAATAGACAAGAAAGATCTTTCTACAAACCTGTAAAATGCCCCAAATTTGCAGAAAAAAAATGAAATCTTTAAAAAAAAACCCACCGGGGGGGGGGGTAAACCCCCTCCCAAATGATAGATCGAATGCCTATAACTTCAAGGAATGAATTCTCTCAGTGGCCATTGCTAGGTAAGCCACAGATTTCAGGCTTGGTTCCCTCAGTGAAATGCAGAGGGAGGAGGCAGGGCCCTTTCCATGCCTATTTTAGACTCAAGAGGAGGAGGAGGAAGAGTTGGATTTTATACCCCGCCCTTCAGTCGGAGTCTCAGAGCGACTTACAATTTCCTTCCCTTCCTCTCCCCACAATAGACACCCTGTGAGGTAGGTGGGGCTGAGTGAGCTCTGAGAGGACTTGTGATTGACCCAAGGTCACCCAGCTGGCTGCATGGTGGAGGAGTGGGGAATCAAACCCAGTTCTCCTGATTACGACCCACCACTCTTAACCATTACACCAAACTGGCTTTCATTGGGGTCAGGCCTGGCTAGGTTGGGAAATTCTGGATATTTTGTGGTGGATTCTGAGGAGGGTAGGGCTTGGGGAGTGGAGAAACCTCAGCTGGATATAATGCCATATAATTAACTCACAAAGCAGCCATTTTCTCCAAGGGGACAGATCTCTGTCATCTGGAGTTCAGCTATAATTCTGAGAAATCCGCCCCCCCCAGAGGTTGGCAACTCTGGGTGACTTGGTAGCTCATAACTTGCGTGACTCAACAACGCCTGGCTGCTTGCAACTTTTGGACAGCATCCACCATATGAGAGCCTGTGTGGTGTGGCAGTGTTTCAGAGTAGGATCTGGGAGAAGTTCACTGGGTGATTATAGACCAGTCATATGCTTGCAGGGTTGTTGTATGTAAAAAGGCAGAGAGGAGAATAATATAATCTGTTTTAGTCACTACTGCAGGGCTCTGAGCAATGTACAGTGATGATAAAAACATCAAAACATAGAGTAAAACATGTAAATAACATTAATACCACAAATTATTTCCAATTACAGACTGGCAGGCACTTTATTGGGGGGGGGGCAGGGCTTTTTCGGCCCTGTCCCTTGTCTGAGGGAACTCCCTGCCAGAAAACATCCATACCTGGCAGGAGGTACTACCTTTCCACAGGGCATACAAGGCAGAGATTTTCCACCAGGCATTTGGCTGAGGACAGCGCTGAGACAGTAGAACACCTGGCACTCTCATATACTCTCCCCATCCCTCGTACCCTTCTCCCCCTAGGAGGCTGGGGAGCTGAATTGATTCCTTCCGCCATCTCAGAATGTATATTGTCTTATTTATTGATTGCTTTTAGGTAATTTTTAATGTTGGTTTTAATTTAAATTACTTATTGTATTTTACTCTATTGTAAGCCACCCTGAGTCCTGCTTGCAGGGAAGGGCAGCCTAGCAAATCCAGTTTAATAAATAAATAAAACAGGATTTGGTGCCCAGATGCCTATTCATCTTTATTGTCCTCTTCTGAACCTGTTCCAGTTGGCCTACATACTTTTAAGAGAAGAGAATAACAGCTTTGGTCCCCACTATGGAGAGAGGTGGGGTATAACTGAAATAAATAAATAATAAATATAGCTGAAGATAGGAGGTAAATAAAAGGTAGGTTGGTAGAATAATGCAGAGAAAAGGAAGAGGATATGAGGATTGCCAAGAGGAGGGAAAGAGGAAATCATGCGGGGAAGAGGATACAGGGGAAAGTGAGTTGCCTCCCCACAAGTCCACGAGGGTTCTCTACCATGCTAGTAGACCTGGCCCAGTGGCTGGCACCACACAACTGGGCTACAGTTTTCCTAGATAGAGGTTGCCTGGGCAGAGGTGGGGAGAAGGAAAGTTGAAGACAGAGAGGCAGATAAATGTAGGTTGGCTGTCGGGTGGGAAGAAGATAGGGTTCCCAACTCCAGGTTAGAAAATTACTAGCGATTTGGAAGGTGGAGCCAGGGGAGAATGGGGTTTGAGGAAGGGAGGGACCTCAGAGGGGTATAATGCCATTTCCTCCAGGGGAACTAGGATTGCCAACATCTAGGTGGGGGCTGGAGATCACCCAGAATTACAACTGCTCTCCAGCTGACAAAAATCTGTTCCCTGGAGAAAATGGCCGCTTTGAATGGTGGACTCTATGGCATTAATCCCGGTTGAGGTTGCTGCCCTTCCCACCCTTTCAAGGCTTTACTTCTAAATCTCTACTAATTTCCCAACCTGTAGCTGCCAACCCTAAGGGGGAACTGAACTCTATAGCTGGGGGGATCTCCAGGTATTTCTCAACTTGTAGTTGGCAATCCTAAAGTGGAACTAATCTCTGTAGTTGAGGGATCTGTTGTGACTCCAGGAGATCTCCTGGAGGTTGGCAACCCTAGGAAGAAGAGTTGTTTTTTTATACCCTGCTTTTCTCTAACTGAAGGAGTTTCAAAGTGGCTTACAGTCACCTTCCACTCCTCTCCCCACAACAGACACCCTGTGAGGTAGGTGGGGCTGACAGAGCTCTGAGAGAACTGTGACCGACCCAAGATCACCCAGCAGGCTTCATGTGGAGTAGTAGTGGGGGATCAAACCCAGTTATCCGGATTACAGTCCACCACTCTTAACCAATACACCACACTGGAGAGAAGAAAGCAGGAAAACAGGAGAGGCTATGGGGCTTTCAGGACAGCGGAAATAGTGGGGGAGGGGAAAACAGGATGCCTCCTGCAAGTCCTTGCGGGTTCCCACTTGTTAATTTTATGATGTCAATCCAAATGAGTAATTCTCATAGATTTATCAGTTCCCTGTCTGCCTTATTCGTGTGAAGGAGGCTTTTTTAAAAAAAGATGTTGGAGTTCAAACATTCTCCAATATACAAATTGCAAATATTAAAGATTTGTCTCAGTTCTCATAGAACTGCACCACCTAGTGGCATAGGATGTCATAGATCTGAAATGGTAAGATTGTCCTGCATAGGGATTCCAAAGAACAAACCCATGTCACGAGTTCTTCAGCAAGTAAAGAAAGGGAAACTTTGTTTTGTGCATCCTAATGGCCAGCTTTACCAAAACAGACTTTCATTCTTTTTCTTTTACAAAACTCTGTTTTTAGTGACTGATCTTTGCTCTGGCAGAGGTGACCAGCTGCTCAACCTAAATTCTAACTGAAGAGAGATTATGTCTCTTATTTTATTTAAAAAAGTTGAAATTGCCAGAGTATATGGGAATATGATAAAGATTAGTTACTTTTTAAAAAGTAGTAGAATGGAGAAGCTTATGGGCTTCTATTACTTTTGAGAAGTACCTTAACTCTACAGATTCCAGAAAAGTTTGTAGCTGGGAATTTGGTACAGTAGATATTCCCATTTGTTCCACTGGAGTTGCTGCAGCATTGTGCTAGGAAGTTTCATAGGAAACAACCTATCTGATCTATCTCACAAACTGGCTAGTTAACAACTCAAAGTGGGTGGAAGGTATTTTTGGAAGTCATGCTTGGAGAATAAGAAAAAGCCCAACAATTTTGCTGCCTCCAGTAAAAATTGAAATTAGGGTTGCCAGGTCCCTCCCCCCACTGGCAGGGGATGGTGGGGTAGAGTTGCCAGTCTAGGTTGGGAAATTCCTGGAGATCTGGGGATGGAGACTGGGAAGGACAGGGAAGGACAGGGACCTCAGTGGGATACAATGGCCATAGAATCAACCCTCCAAGGCATCCATTTTCTCCAGGGGAACAGATCTCCATTGTCCAGAGATGAGGTGTAATTCTGGGGGATCCTCAGGTCCCACCTGGAGGCTGGCAGCCCTAACTGAAATTGTCTTTTTTTCAACTATTGAGTTGTAAAGAAACTTCTTAGTAGCTACCCAGTAACCTTTGGAAGTAAATGCACAGAGACCATGAAGAAGATCAGAAAGTGAAGAGGAAGGGGAAGGGTGGCACATTCCAGGGGATGCAGGGAAACTGAAGCTGCACTTTGCTAAATGGGACAGAGCCAGTGCCAAAAATTGTGGCAGAGGGATAGACTCCAAGCATTGGCAGGTCCACTAGAGGGCTCTCCTCCCACAGCTGCATCTGTTGGGTTTAGAAATTTGCCTTCTACTGGAATATGATTTTAGAGGAAAACTACAAATGCAAATAGCCATGAACAAAAAGCAGCAGAGCCCTGGGAATAAACTCCTTATGATATCCTGCTTTGAACATGTCCCAGCCAGGCTTCCTACTTGTGCAATAGGTATTTCTGGGCAATGAGCACCCTACCATACTCCAAAGGCATGGGGATAAAAATCATGAAGTGATTGCAAGCAATATGGGAAGAGTCTGTGGCCAGAGGAACTGTATTGATACTTTGCAAAGGGGCAAATGTCCCTGCAGATGAGAATCCAAAATAATACACAAGTGGCTGACAAGAGTAGAACTAGACTTTCTCATGCTGATGCCCGTGTGAGTGTGAGATTTGTTGGCCTCCATGCTCTTCTTTGCTGTGGCCCCTGGGACACCTGTCTAAAAATATACAGGATGACATCCCATCTGGTCTATGGATTTTGGAAGGCTTGAGTGGGTTGTTCTTTGTGCAGTTCTATGTATTTGAGGGGCGAGTTTATGCAGCTGGACCATTTCAGTGTGACAGGAATGCACAGCTACAGCCTGCTCTGAGATTAAATCAAAAGGGTTCTATTTTCTTTTAAAAGAATATGTGAACAAGGTGGCAAAGAAAACTGCTGCATGTGCATAGCTGTGGCCTTTCTGGAAGAGGATAAGCCAGTGCTGAATAAACTCAGCTTTTGCTTCTTCTTTAGGATCAGCAAGAGTAGGCAAATGCCCAATGCAATGACCAGTGAAGAGCCACAAACCAACAGGGGGGGTTGCTTCAGCTGCTACAAAGACTACAGCAGACAAGCTCTTCCGGGCTTTAAAGCTTCCTGGGGCCCATCACTCCCATCTGGGAGTAAGTCTCTTCTGTAGCTTACTGAAGAGTTCAGAATCATTCATTTCTAAAGCAGATTGAGAGGTACCAAGGAGCATGAAAACAATAAGCTGAACAACTGTTCAAATATATATTTTTATATTCACTTAACTGCCAAAGTTTCTTTATTAGACCAAACTATATTATTATGAAATCCTTTCAAAACTGTCTTTTAAACAACACTGGACTGCTCCTGGGGGGAGGTATTGTGGGTCACTCCTCCCAAAATTCCTAAATTCTGTGGGAATCTGGGGAAAGGGCTCCTTCATCAGCTGTGCTTGTGCCATAGTATGCTTCTGTTTTATAAATTAACTAGGAATAAAGCCTGTTGTGGAAATAAATACGAGCTCCAGAAAGAGGCTCTGGGAGAGTGCCAAGGTCTTGGACACTCAGCATCAATTTGCTGTGGCGACCTTAGCAGGGTATAATGACATAGAGTCCACCATTTTCTCCAGAAGAACTGATCTCTGCGACCTGAAGAGCAGTTGTAATTTTGAGTGGTCTCCTGCCCTAACCTGGAGATTGGCAAGAATTGTTCCCTGGGAGGAAATGGCTGGTTGGGAGGGTGGGGTTGATGGCATTGTACCTGTCTGAGGTCCCACCACTCCTCAAACCTCACCCTCTCCAGGCTCCACCCCTCAAATCTCCAGAAATATCCTAACCTGGAGTTAGCAACTCAAGGAAATAGAGCCAAGCATCAATCTGCCATTATCTGCCCCTGATTTCAGCTTTCCGTCTCCTCCTCCCTCCCGGAGATCAGTTGTAATTCTGAGTGATCTCTAACCCCCCCCCCCACTTGGAGATTGGCAACAATGGTTCCCCTGGAGGGAATGGCTGGTTGGGAGGGTGGAGTCTATGGCACTGTACCTAACCCTCCTCAAACCTCACCCTCTCCAGGTTCCATCCCTCAAATCTCCAGGAATTTACCACCTGGAGTTGGCAACCCTATCTCCTTCCCAGCCAAGCATCAACCTACCTTTATTTCCCCCTCTTCAGCTTTCCATCTCCCCCCACACACACCTGCAGCCTCTATGGTGCTCTGAAACCCTGACCTACATGTCACAGTGGCTGTCATGGGGGGGCCATCTCAGCAGGGTATAAGGACACAGAGTCCACCATGTTCTCCAGGGGAATGGATCTCTGTCATCTGGAGAGCAGCTGTAATTCTGAGTGATCTCCAGCCCTCACCTGGAGATTGGCAACAATGGTTTCCCAGGCAGAAAAGTTGTCTTTCTTTGCAATGGGGACCAAAGCAGCTTACATCATTCTCCTCTCCCCCTTTTGACTTGCACAACAACCCTGTGAGATAGGTTACGCTGAAAGTCTGTAACCAGTCCAAAATCACCCACTCAGCTTCTACAGCAAGAATCTGGATCTAGCAGACCCTGCTCTGAAGCACTGACTGCGGCGCCCAGGGTAGCCAACCTCCAGGTGGAGCCTGAAGATCACCAGGTATCACAAACTCCAGACAACAGCTCCCCCCCCAGAAAATAACTGCTTTCTAAGGTGGGCTGTATGGCATTCTGTTCAGCTGAGGCCTCTCCCCTCCCCAAACCCTGGCTTCCATAGACTCTTCCAGAAAATCTCCAGGAATCTCCCTACCTGGAGCTGGCAACCCTAGACTCAGGACTGGTCCCAATGAGTTCCTCACAAAGGCCTGCAAAGGGTTTCCTTCCTTCATCTGAACCAAGCTTTGTTGCCTACTGTGGCAAAATGGGCTCCAGTTTACCATTTAGCTGTTCACCTCCCACCCTCATCCTGTGGGCGTATCACATTCCTGAAATTCACTGCCACAACTCACTGAATCATCACTGCCTTTTTACAGGGACAGTGAGACCACTGTGACCAAATCTCTGTGTTTGGAGATGGAATCCCCAATCTTTGGGGGATCCCTGGAAAGTTGGCAATCCAAGGGTCTGGCCTTTCCTTGCCTCCTTGAGCTACCCCCTCCCTTTGTTATTGTGCAGAGCGGGGGAGACTATGTGGTCAGAGCATAACACAGTTTATTAGCCCAAATAAAAGAATTTAACTATTTACACAGTTATGGGGTGCACACACACTGTAGGAGTAAGCACACACTATGAACCAACAGGGCATAAATCAACAGGGGTTAAATGCCATCCTCTTTCCCTACACAGAATACTCTCTACATCTGGAGGCTGTGGACTCACCTGTACTTCAGCCTCTCTCTCTTGCCTAAGAGAACAGGGAAACTTCCATTCATTTCCCAGTCCAGCTGACTGTGGAGTGGCTGAATTTCTGCTGTCATCCAGGGACGAAGATTGCCTTGGGACAGTCCCTGTTTTCCCGCTCTTTTTGGCCTTGGGGCAGCTGGGAACAGCCAGCAGATGAGGAAGCCCCATTCAACCCAGCGAGTGATACCCCTGCAGGCCCCTCTCTGGAACTACAGCTCAATTAAGCCTTATGGGGGAACATTTTAAACACAGAGACGGCAGCCATCTCACAGACAAAGGTAACTGCCATTTCGTTGCACCTACCAACAGCTACTGAGGGAAAAATTAGTCCCACACAGGGGGCAACTGTCTTCATCAAGAGAGAAAGCAGTTTGTCAGAAATTCTGACAGGGCACAGTGGCTGAAGGTGTGGGTGGGAAACAGGAGCAAACCCAGCACCCGGCCAATGGCATGTGAGTACTCTTAAGTGGCGGCTGGGCAGGACTCAGGCAACGCAGCCAGTGGCTAGGGACATCCTCTGAGTGACAGATCAGGGAGCCAAATGCTGGGGAAGCGTGTGGGATATTGAGGCAAGAGGGACACGAAAACTCTTTTATATATAAGGAGAGATAGTTGCCAAAGTGATAGTCCTAATCTACAATACAACCACAAGGGTGCAGTTCGTAGTTCTGGCCTCAAGTCCCTTCAGAAGGAGACTCCTCCTTGTTATATGAGCAGGGCCAGCCCAAGGTTTTTTGGTGCCCTAGGTGGGACTACCTTCTGGTGCCCCCCCCCTCCGCTGCCGGGGCTCCCCAGGGTGAGGGAGAGCTCCCCTCCTCCTCCTCCTTCCCCCTTTTGCCTGCTGCCGGGGCATGCTGGCAAGCCAGGGGAAGGGGTGGGGGTTTAAACCCCCTTCCCTTCCATCTGAGTGCCGGCTTGCCAGCACATCCCGCAGCTGCAGGGCGTGAAAGCAAGCCAGGGAAGGGGCGGAGGTTTAAACCCCTGTCCCTTCCGTCTGAGCACCAGCTTGCTGACGCGCCCCACAGCTCCAGGGTGCGCTGCAAGCCAGGGGAAGGGGTGGGGGGTTTTGGCGGGGCTTTTGGTGGGGGCAGGGGCCTTTTGGCACCCCTAAGGGCGGGCGCGCTCTAGACGAATGCCTAGTTTGCCTAGTGAGCGAGCTGGCCCTGTATATGAGAATATTGAGGCCTTTTCCTTGTCCTCCTTTGTTCACACAGCCAGCAGACAGGCAAGAAATTGAGACTTTGATTCAGGCATTTCAATCAAGTCCTGCTGAATGGAAGCTTAATGGCTCATAGATTTTCACCCTCTTGTATGTGGCTCAGAACACCTGGATATTTATCTATTCTTCCAATGCTATAGTGTTTCCACTCAAGCCCTTATACAGTAGGCAGCATCTGTTAACTTTTCTTCTTGCAGTCTAGCACAGAAGCCTTTAAAATGGAATAATCTGATGCTAATGTTCTGACACAAAACTGTACCATATTGAGGGCGTGTATGGAAATTGGCCTATGGATGATGGTTCTGCTATTCATTCTAATTACCCAACTGATAATTATGCCTGTTTTCCCAGGTCCAGGGAGCCTTTGCTGTACCCATTGCTACTGCTTGGAAACCAAGAGCAACAAAAGCCTGAAAAGGCTCCTAAAACCTGTCACATGCAATCAGCAAAGCTCCCGTCATATGACAAATGAGAACTCATGCCCGTGACATTGTGGCTGCTTCACCCCTGGGTGTTTAACTAACACTTGGAGAAACAGC
Source organism: Gekko gecko (assembly GCA_029375565.1). NCBI lineage: Eukaryota > Metazoa > Chordata > Lepidosauria > Squamata > Gekkonidae > Gekko > Gekko gecko. The sequence goes on from JAPDNY010000006.1 coordinate 96,009,349, forward strand.
TTAAAAGAAGCAGGGAGAACAGAGTGTCTCGAATACCATGCAAAGACAACCTTTGAAATCTATGGCTCCATAGAATTTTCAGCTAAACCTTAGGAAGAACTTCCTGACAGTTTGAGCGGTTCCTCAGTGGAGCAGGCTTCCTTGGGAGGTGGTGGGCTTTCCTTCTTTGGAAGTTTTCAAATAGAGGCTAGATGGCCATCTGACAGCTATGCCGGTTGTGTGAACTTCGGCAGATAATGAGAGGGAGGGCAGGAAGGGTTGCATCAGTGCTTAGTTCTCGTGGCCTTTTCTTACACGCCCAGGAAAATACCGATTGCCACTTTGGGGTCAGGAAGCAATTTTCCCTCAGGCCAATTTGGTTGGAGATCCTGGAGTTTTTTTGTCATCTTCTGGGCATGGAACAGCAGTCATTGGTGGTGTGGGGGGAGGTATTTGTAAATTTCCTGCATTGTGCAGAGGGTTTGACTAGATGACCCTGGAGGTACCTTCCAACTTTATGATTGTAATTCATTGCAGTGGTTTTGTGGGTAGCTGTCCACTAGAAGGAGCAGTCAAGTTTACATTGAATTTCTTAAATGTTTGAAGTGAAGAAGACAGCCCCACCACTTCAGACATCCCATCAGTCCCCACAAGAATGGTTAGATAGCACACAATGCCCACTCTGAGCAGGCAGACCTACTAAGCAGTCTGGCTGGGAGGTACCTGGGAAGAACATGAAAGCCATTCTGAGGATGCAAAGTACTTTTTACGTTCTTTAGAGCAAGGAGAGAACACCAGGCAGTTGCCAGATGATCACACTTTTCTCATCTGTCCTGGTCTCTGAACCTCCTGGAGAAAACTGGATTGGATGGGGAAACACAGTAGCCCTCAAGCAAGATAGCGAGAAAATTTTCCAGACTCTTGTACAGGACAAGAGGGGATACCCCATGAACCCCTTGCTTGGAGGAGGACGTGCTTCAACTGTACCAATGGTTGCCAGATCTGGGTTGGGAAATATCTGGAGATTTGAGGGATGGAGCCCAGGGAGGGCTGGGTTTGGGGAGGAGACTCAGTAGGGTATAATACCACAGAGCCCACCCTCTAAAGTAGCCATTTTCGCCAGGAGAATTGCTCTTGGTCATCTGGGGAGCACTTGTAATAGTGGGAGATCTCCAGGTTTCACCAGGAGGTTGGCAACCCCTGGTTGTATCCCATTGCATCACATCAGCCTAGGGAAGACAGACAGAGGGACATCTCCCCTGCCCTTCACTCATGCTCTGCAAATGCTTAGGGAAGAGTTTATGAATAACATCAAGAGTTCACCAGCTGCCTCATTTGCTCTCCAGAATATTACAGCAGCAAAACAAAAAACACAGTTTGGCAGGGGTTTTAAGCTCTATGCAGTTACCTGAGTAGTTTTGAATGCAGATTTTCTGGCTGGAAATTAGAGGGTTTACAGAAGTTCCATGTGGGCTTATGTCTCTGCTACCATCCTTTTCCAAAGGTCTTGGAACTCCCAACACCATGAAATTCTACACCATTTCTATGTAGAGCTTTTGTGTATGATCTTGGGAACCTGGGTCCAACGTCTGCTCTCTCAGATCATTGCTTAAGTGCACAACTACTCATTTGCCCCTATGCAAGGGGCTCACATAGAGGGGAATCAGTAATGTTCAAGCATTATTTGCTAACATCACATGCTCTGGAAGGCACATCCTTTGAGCTAGAGACCTGAGCCCCAAATTGAGGCATGCAAACATGAGCTGTGATTCTTTAGTGCACTCAAATCTGGTCTTCATGACTCCACGGTGAGGCCTGACTCAATGAAGCCTTTACTACTCCAAGTTCCAGACAATCATGACTTTACACACTTGTGATAAAACCATACTGAAGGGGGGGGGAGTGTGTGAATTAACTGAAAAACTGCACAGGATATCAGAACGCAACTATGGCAGGAACGCCAACTTGGGAAATTCCCAGACATTTGGGGCTGGTGCCTGTAGAGGGCAGAGATGTGATATCAGGTCCTGTGATGTCATGACCAGGTCAAAGGTCAGGTCCTCCAGTTCATTCCCTTCCTGTGGGGGGTCATCTCTTCCCACCAAAATCCATATTTTAAATGCCCTCTTCATAACCACCTCTCATCGCTCCCACCTTACATCATCTATACATCTGTGTGTCATAGTAAGTCTTTGAATCTAAACATTTGCACTGGAAAAGCTGACTATCAAGCTATGTCTCATTTACACTAAAGAAACACTCAAAATTCTCTTCAGGTTTTTCCCAAAGTTAAAGAGAAAATCCACTCTGAAGATCCATAGGAGTACACTAGCTAACATCTATTGCATAGCTTTCTCAATTCCTAACCACCTTCCGGCTTTTAGTGTCTGTACAGGTCAGTTTTTCTTAGCATTTATGACATATCACAGGAGAAGTGGAAGTCCTAGAGCAACCACTTTCTGTAGCCACTCTAGGACTTCAATTTCTCCTAGATTCCATGATACACCACTGAATCTGCTCTCTGAAGCTGCCAATTCCTCCAGGGGAAATTATCTGCAGTCTGGAGATCAGTTGTAATTCCAAGAGAACTTCAGGCCCCACCTGGACATTAGCAACTCTAACTGACCATATGTTCAGCTTGGAGGAAAGCTGTTTCCTTGCCTTTCTCCATTCACTTCCACTCCCTCTTTGCAGACCACAGGCTCCACAAACTGAGGCACACTAGAAAATGTAGTTCCCAGGATATCTGGCATTAGATGTTTGTTGTCCTGTGAACTGTATTTCCCAGAACTGCTACAGAACCTGTGTCTTGTACTCCCACCTGGTGTGTGTGGGAAAGTTGAGAGACTCCTGCCACACTTTTCGCCAGCTGGCAGCTTACTTGTAACCCTTCAGCATCTCTCTCTATGAATTCAACTTGAGCCCTTTTCCTTAAGCATTTTAAGATTGTCAAAGGCAGACAGACAACTCCATGAGTTGCCCCCATCCTTATTTCAAAGAGAATATGAAAGCATGGTGGGGGGAGACATAGCATGCCAAACACTCTCGGGAAATAAAAGCATCCAAGTTTTGCCCATGTTGCTTCACCCCTCCCCCAGCCTCAGCAACAAACTTTCTTCATTATTTCTAATTTGGAACTAGTCAGAAACACTGATCTCCACTACTGTGAGCCCCAGCCAGTCCCTGCTTTCCTCCCCTGGTTAAAAAATGAAACATTCATAGGAAAAGCAAATTAAAGTTATGAAAATAAGCTGCAGCATGGGATTCCTCCCCCCATGTTATCATCTGTTTATTAGTCTGTGCCTGAAGGCAAAAGATCTTCATAACACAGCACAAGAAACCAAGACTTACAGGATTCTTTAGAACGCATTCTGTCTTGTATTTATTTATTTTTAATATGTAGCAAATAAGAATGAAAAAGTGGGTCAGAGAATGTCTTTTCTGGTCCCTCAGGCAGGGCGCTTTCGTTCAATAATTTGCTTGCTGAATGCATACCAGATGCTAACTGGATTGGGGATGGGGTTATGTATTTTGATTTGAATTATTGATCATTTCTATAGTAACCTTTTAGACTATGACTGCTTCCAGACCCTCCCAGAAAGGGATTTAATTGGGGGAAGAAGGGGTCTAACACAATGCTAGTGCTAACCCTAATTCCTCACTAACTGCAATACCTAATCTCCCTGCAATAGATGGAAGATACTGCAGGTGGGAACTGAGGCAGTTGCCTTCGGGAAACTTCACCTCTCCACTAGTGGTTCTCCCCTCTACTAGTGGTAGGGGCTGCCAGCTTCCAGGCAGGGCCTGGATTTACTACTGATTCCCAGACTAAAGAGGTTGGTTCCCCTGGAGGAAATGGCAGCTTTGGAAGGCAGACTGCAGGGCATCGCATCCCTCTTACCTGAACTCTGCCTTCTCCAGGAACCATCATCAAATCACCAGGAAATTCCCAAGCAACCTCACAGTTGGCAATCCTAAGTAGAGGTTATGGCACTATTTTGGAGCTGGTTTTACCACCCACTGTGGGAAAAAGAAGAAGAGGAGATTGGATTTATACCCCACCTTTCACTACTTGAAGGAGTCTCTGAGTGGCTTATAATCTCCTTTTCCTTCCCCTCCCCACAACAGACACCCTGTGAGAGAGGGCTGAGAGAGCTGTCTCGAGAACTGCCCTTGAGAGAACAGCTCTGAAAGAACTTATGACTGACCCAAGGTCACACCAGCAGCTGCATGTGGAAGAGTGGGGAATCAAACCTGGTTCTCCCAAGTTAGAGTGCATGCTCTTAACCACTACACCAAATAGGTAGGTGACTTGCACTTTGGTGGCATTTTGGTGGGAAAATGGCAGAAGCATTAAGGAGCCCCTTTCTCCCTCTTGAAAAAGCAGCCCCAGCAACTACATATCAAAAAATAAAATAGCCTTCACACGATCACAACACAAACATGTAATTCCATGCAGCTCCTGGCAGAATGATGAACTCGGGCACCAGGAAAAAGAGAGAGAACAACACTGTCCAGCTCCACAGCAGCTATCTGGCCACCCACCCATCTCCTGCTGCCACATGCAGTGGTGCTGGAGCTCAAAACCCCTTTCTTGGGTAAGGAGGAGATGCAGGGAATGGCCTGAGCTGGCAGTTGGTGACAACAGGAAGCAGCAAAGTGGCAACTTAAGAATTCAGTCCTAGGCTGGCAGCCAGGGTAAGCAGTATGCACATCAGGGCTCTCTGTGTCTTCATCTCTAAGTTTCCTGTTGTATGTGTGTTGGAGTAAGAAAGACCAGGTGGAGTTGCCAACGGAGTAGGACCTAGGGGCCCATAATCCTGCCAGGTCATGTGATCTGCTGTCATAATATGTTTGGGCTGAGTCCACTAGAGAGGAGGAGCAGAATGAACACCTTCCCAAATCCCAAACAGAAGATGGTGTCTATCATTTCAGTTTAGCACTGGTGATTGTAGCTGTTGGGGAGACCTATACCTCAGCAATGGAGCACACATTCACATCTGGCATTTTGAATTCAAAAGGATGTCACGTGACACAGTGAAGAGCAACCTCTTGCAATGGAGAGCAACTGTCCATTTTTTATTTATTAGCCGACTTTCTTCCTTACAGAGCTCAAGGAGGCTTACAACATAGATAAAAGACATAAAATATATTAAAAATTTAAAGATCAAAATTTAAAATCACAACTCAGGATGGCTAGTAAACTTAACCAAATGGAATCCTAAATTGTGCTGCCCCTAGTCAGTGTTAACTGTAAGTATTAGTAGTTTAGTAAGACTGCTGTGTATCTTTAAGAGCAGTTGCCTCTGGGAATCGTAGTCCTTAGCCTAGGCAAGTCAAAGGGTCCCCTCTGACTGGCTCATTAGGGTAATTTCCTGAGCTCAGAGGCGTGTACATAGGGGTTTTATGGTTCTTTTCCGTTTTCTTTGTCTACCCTAATCACAAGGAGGAGGGGAGATTCATCTCTTCCCACCACAGCCCTAGAATTGACCTAGAACACAAGATGTAACTTTTCTACCCAGCTATCAGCTAGATCGTGAGTAAATGATCTTCTGTAAGCATGTGAAGTTCAATAAAGATAATTTAAGATCCAATGGCTATGCGTTGGTCACATCCCAGAAAGCACGTCCTGAATTAGTGCTGGATGGGAACAGTGGGAAGAAGGGGATGCTGTTTCCCCTCCCAGCCTTCAGCTCTAAGGAAAAAAACAACAAAACTGTTGCTAATGTGCATGATAAAGATTGAAGGAAACCTTTCCTCTGTCTACAAGCTGCCGGCTGCATGCATGTCTCCCAGCACAGGTTTTTTTTTTGGAATTGGGTTTTCCAAGCAAGCATTTTTCCACCTACGACCCAAGATAACTTTATTGCATGCCAGGCAAAGTTTCTCTGAAGTGTCTTCCCATTGGGTAACCAGAAAACGCAGAATATCTGGAGGCACTGTGGCTGCTTCTCTCTGCATTCCAGAGTATTTACATGTAAATAGCCCTGCTTCTCTTTCTCAGCCATTTCCATTGTGTTGCAAAGCCTGCACTCACAGATGCTTTCTGCCTGAAACACTCACAGATGCTTGCTCATCTCAGTTCAGTTCCTATATTTCGATATCTGCCTGAAGCACTGAAAACTAACCTCCTAAATGGAAAAGAGCTATGCGCAGCAAGTCCCAAAGCAAAGGCAGGACTTAGCAATCAGCCTTGACCATAACAGGAGCTATTCAGTTTAAGTGGCAGTAATTATAGAAATCAGAGAGCAAGTGGGCTCAGGCCACAGCATCTAGTGGCAGCCAGCATAGCAAAGGTGTAGCAGCCCCCTGGTGGCAGAATTAGGAATGGCAAGAAAAGCAATTTTGGCGCAAGTCAATGCACTCAAACAAATAAAGTGATGTCAAGTCAACAGTGTTGATGCAATATTGCCACCCAGTGGGTGGGATCCAGTACTACAAAGCTGAACAAATGGTGAGGATACATACATGTCCCGGAGACGAGGCACAAATCCTACCCCTGACATGCACGAATATTTGCTTGTCCAGAAGACAAACTTGTACAAGAAGTTGAATAAGTCTTGGAGAAAGATACAGAGGGACATAGATGCAGCAGCCGATACAACCAGTCTGACACATATGTGCATGACACGAAAAGCCCTCACAGCTCACTCTGTAGAGTGGAAAGACTCCATGAGATGTATTGTGCACATCCTGGATCGGTTGAACACAGCTGAAGCCTTGGCAGAAAAGCAATGCCTTCAGAAGGACATCCAGGCAAGGGAAGAGGCCTACAACATTACTCTGGAAGACTTAGGGAAGCGCATTGAGGAAGAGGAAGAGAGGCGTCTACACTTGGTCGAAAGTGAGCATGGTAGCAAAGATTCTTCCAACCAAGAGCACAATCCTGAGATCTCTCACAAGTCCCAGCACACTGTGGCCTCCAACAAGTCCTGCCATTCAGAGGTCTCCCACAAGTCCTGCAGGTCTGATGTCTCTCACAAGCCCCAATGCACTGTGGGCTCCAAAAGGTCCCGTCATTCCAGCTCCTCCTGCCATTCTGCGGCCTCCCACAAGTCTCAGCATACCAAAGCCTCCCACAAGTCTTGTCACTCTATTGCCCATAGTCGTTCCTCTTGTGGGCATATGGCAGATGCCAGAAAGTTAGTTAAGGTGGATTGATGCCATGCTGGCAGCCAAGAGAGCAGAATTTGCCAAGAAGGAAGAGACTCTGAGGAGGGAAGCTGGCAAGTTGCAGGCAGAAAAGGATGACAGGGAGATGAGGATAAAATCACTTCACAAAGAACTTAAGGTCAAAGAAATGGCTGCTCTCACCAAGATTCTACAAGATGGATACTGGGATCCAGAGTTGAACTTCAACCCAGTGGAACTCAGAGTACTGGACCTATCTCAACGAGTCCTGAACTATGTTCAGGAGCAGAACATGTACATTCGTCCACTTGATGGAGCAGAAAGCAAGGTACTCAACCCCGCAGCACCAGAGTTCATGAGGTCAAAGATGACTCCTGTGTTTCCTCCAGTGCCACCCAGCTCCTGCAAAGGCATACATGGGTCCTGCAACGATGCCCCCGGGTCAGGGATTTCCCTACTCCTGTCACTTCGGCAACTGCACAGGGTCTCGCAACATCAGATGAGACTTGGCTGATAGAGGCATCCAGAGGTTTACAGATCGTCCAGAGAACTACTATCTTTGGAAGATGACTTTCCTGGGAGCGACTGGGGACATGAACCTACATGTGGATGAACAACTCACACTCTTGGCAGAGTGGCTGGGGCCAGAGTCCGCAGAACAAGCAAGGAACCTCCACTCAGCGAATGTAGCAAATCCAGACAAAGCCTTGCAACGTGTTTGGATGAGACTCAATAAGCACTATGGATCACCGACAGACTACACTCATGGGGAAATTGAAGAAATTTTCCCCAATAACAGCCAAGAACCTTGAGAAGCTATGGACCTTGGCCGATCTCCTTGAAAACCTGCAGGCGGCAAAAGAGAATCCCACCTTACCAGGGCTCACAAGTCTCAACCAATGCATGGTGCATTTGGAAGTCAAGAAGTTACCCTCTGTGCTGCAGGACGAGTGGAGCAAAGCAGTGGCCAGTTACAAAGCTGCCTATCAGGGCAGGTATCTTCCCTTCTCATACCTTGTAAGTTTTGTCGCAGAGGCTGCGATGGTTCATAACGATGCCCAGTGTGGATGGTCTACAAACTGCTTAGACTCTCGCATTGAGAAAACACCTCTACAAGACACCAGAGTTAGGACAGCAGTGTCTGCAAGGAAGACAGAACTATCTGATACCCCGGCAAAACCAAAAAGGGAGAGGCCTTTGGAGTGGAAGGCAACGAAGACAACAGAGCCGACAGAGCCAGTTTGTCTGTTTCACAAGAAGCCGCATCCACTGAACAAATGCAGAGAGTTCAGAATAAAACCATTGGAGGAGCGAAAGGCTTTGATCAAGGAGTACCAGTTATGCTTCAAGTGCTGCGAGTCCAAGGACCACATAGCTAAGGACTATAAAGCTGTTATCAAGTGTCGTGTGTGTGACAGCAACAAGCACCCTGGTGCCTTGCATCCAGACTCGGATCTGCCACAGCAACCCACACCTAGCTCCTCTACCACGACGACCTCTGCAGACACATTGAACACTCCCACCCAGCCCACTGGTGCCCACTGTACTCAGGTTTGCGGCACCAAGAAGAGTCAAAGGTCCTGCCATCAGATATGTCTTGCCAAAGTTTTCCCTACAGATTATCTGGAGAAGGCTGCAAAGATGTACGTCATCTTAGACGGACAAAGCAATCAGTCCTTAGCCAGCCCAGCATTCTTCGAGCTATTCAATCTACAGGGTGAGGAAGTTCAATATACTCTGAAGACATGTGCTGGTGTCCAGCGCATGGTGGGGGGGGGATAGCCGTCAGGTTCCAGATAGAATCACTCAATGGCGAAGCCCAGTTCCCCCTGCCATCATTGTTGGAATGCGACGCTCTACCGGATGACTGTGACCAGATTCCCATGCCAGATGTCGCGCTCCACCATCCTCATTTAGCACTTACTGAAGCAATGAACAACATAACCAGCAAGTAATTGAATATCGCATGAGAGTGCATGTTTTCAGAAATGACCCATCACCCGTGATCGCCAACTATGGGTTGCACCAAACCACACGTATAGGAGAAGTATGGCCTGGACTGGATGCTAGACAATTTGTGGAAGGAGACTTCTATGTTGATGATGGACTGAAGTCTGTACCCACTCCAGAGGAAGCCATAGACTTGTTAAAAAGGTCTATGCTAGCTGCAGCAAACCTTAAGCTGCATAAAATCGCATCCAACAATATCCATGTATTGGCAGCATTTGACCCAGAGGATCATGTCAAAGGTCTGAGGGACCTATACCTGGGCGACGATGCTTCCGACACTGCCCTCATCCAACGCAGCCTTGGTCTAAGTTGGGACACCTTCATCTTTCGAGTGCCAGCTTCAGAAAAGCAGTTTACCAGACGAGGTGTTTTGTCAATGGTGAACAGCCTGTTCGATCCTTTTGGGTTCGCAGCTCCAGTGACAATCCAAAGGAAGCACCTATTATGCACACTCTCCTAGGGAACGAAATATTGGGATGAACCTCTGCCTCTTGACCAGAGACAAGACTGGGAAGCATGGAGAGACTCCCTTGGCAGTCTACAAGGCATACATCTATCCTGTACTTATGTTCCAATCTTGCCAGCTGCTGCCTCCTGCAGAGAACTGCACATCTTCTCAGATGCATAGCAACCAAAGCGATAGCAGCAGTAGCATACCTCAGTGTCACCGGTGGGGAGAGTCATGTCCATGTGGGCTTTGTCATGGGAAAGGCTAAGCTAGCACCACAACAAGGTCACACTATTCCAAGGTTGGAACTGTGCGGTGCTGTGTTAGCCATGGAGCTGGCAGACACAGAGAGAAATGGATGTCCAGTTTGAAGCCACAACCTTCTAATGGTTGAAATGATCCAGACATTTCAAATAAATATTTATTTAAAATATTTATACAACCACCTTTCTCCTGAGATTTTCAGAACTTAAGACAGGAATGAAATAAATTCATATTTACTTCCATAACATGTAAATTTCAGGAGGGGTGTTGAAAAACCTGAGTCAGACTGAGGTGATGAGAGAAGAGGTCCTATGACTGACAACTTAAAAACTGATAAATCACCAGGCCCAGATGGCATACATCCAAGAGATCTGAAGGAACTCAAACATGAACTTGTGGATCTCCTGACAAAAATATGTAATCTTTCATTAAAATCTGCCTCCATTCCTGAGGACTGGAAGGTAGCTAATGTCACTCCCATCTTTAAAAATGGTTCCAGAGGAGATCCAGGAAATTACAGTCTGGTTTCTATACCGAGTAAGTTGGTGGAAACCATTATTAAGGAGAGAATTAGTAGGCACATTGATGAACAAAAACTATTGAGGAAGACTCAGCATGGGTTCTATAAGGGAAGATCTTGTCTCACTAACCTGTTAGTGTTCTTTGAGGGAGTGAACAAATGTGTGGACAAAGGGGACCCAATGATGTTGTTTACCTTGACTTACAGAAAGCTTTTGATAAAGTTCCACATCAAAGGCTCCTAAGTAAGCTCAACAGTCACAGGATAAAAGGACAAGCCCTTTGGGGATCAAAAACTGGCTAATTAATAGGAAATGGACAATTTTCACAGTGAAGGGTGGTAAGCAGTGGGGTACCGCAGGGCTCAGTACTGGGTCCAGTGCTTTTCAACTTGTTCATTAATGATTTGGAGTTGGGAGTAAGCAGTGAAATGCCTAAATCTGCAGATGACACAAAATTGTTCAGGGTAGTAAGAACCAGCGAGGATTGTAAGGCACTCCAAAGGGATCTGTCGAGGATGGACGAGTGGGTGTCAACGTGGCAAATGGGGTTCAGTGTGGCCAAGTGCAAAGTGATGCACATTGGGGCCAAAAGTCCTAACTATAAATACACATTGATGGATTCTGAACTGGTGGAGACTGACTGAGAGATCTAGTAGATAATTCACTGAAAATGTTGAGACAGTGTGCAACTACAATAAAAAATCCCAGTGCTATGCTGGGGATTATTAGGAAAGGAATTGAAAACAAATCAGCCAGTATCATAATGCCCCTGCATAAGAAGAAGAGAAGAGATTGGATTTATACCCTGCCCTTCACTACCCAAGGGAGTCTCAGAGTGGCTTACAAAGTCCTTTCCCTTCCCCTCCCCACAAGGGTCACCCTGTGAGGTAGGTGGGGCTGAGAGAGCTCTGACAGAAACTGTTCTTTTTCAAGAACAGCTATGCCAGAACTATGGCTTGCCCAAGGTCATCCAGCAGGTGCAAGTGGAGGAGTGGGGAATCAAACCCACTTCTCCCAGATTAGAGTCCACTACATCAAACTGGCTCTCACACCAAACTGGTGCAACCTCATTTGGAATACTGTGTACAATTCTGGTCACCACACCTCCGAAAGGATATTATAGAATGGGAAAAGTGCAGAAAAGGTTAACTAGAATGATAAAAGAGTTGAAACACTTTCCCTATGAAAAAAGGTTAAAGCGCTTGGGGCTCTTTAGCTTGGAGAAATGATGCCTGAGGGGTGACATGATAGAGGTTTACAAGATTATGCAAGGGATAGAGCAGGTAGAGAAAGAAGTATTTTTCTCCCTTTCTCACAATACAAGAACTTGTGAAAACTTAATGAAATTACTGAGCAGTTGGGTTAGAACAGATAAAAGGAAGTACTTCTTCACCCAAAGAGTGATTAACACATGGAATTCACTGCCACAGGAAGTGGTGGCAGCTATAAGCATGGATAGCTTTAAGAGGGAATTGTATAAATATATGGAGCAGAGGTCTATCAGTGGCTATTAGCTACAAGGTATAGATAGGGACTCTCAGTCTGGGGCAGGTGATGCACTGTATTCTTGGTGCTAGGGGGGCAACACTGGGAGGGCTTCTAGTGTTCTGGCCTCACTGGTGGACCTCCTGATGGCACCTAGTATTTTTGGCCACTGTGTGATGGAGTGTTGGACTGGATGAGCCATTGGCCGAATCCAGCATTGGCTTCTCTTATGATCATATGTTCTTAAAAAAGGATGTCCCCCTTGCATATAAGAAACTTTTTTGGGGGGCTTCTCCCGAACTTATAATGCAAAAGTAAAACCAGTATTGACTTGATAACACACTTGGTTTTAAGACGCCCTTTTGCATCTTTCCCCATACATTAACAACATTCAATGTAGGATACAGAGCAATAACAAACATCTTAAAATCAACATTTAATGTAGGATCACCATAAGGATAATCTTGGGCCAGCCCCTGTCCCTTAGCCTAACTGACCTCAGAAGGTTGTAAGATTAACACACAGGGAGCCACATTCACTATCCTAAATTCTTTGGAAGAAATTCAGTAAGTGGAAATTAGACCTATACACAAATAGCAATGAGCTGGAATGCAAAGATGTTTACAGTGATGTTAAAATGCTTTACGGGTGAGAATAACTGGGAGAGAATGCATAACCCTTTCCTTGACTTACATTCTGAACTCAATGTGCCCCAAAACATTTACCACTTTTAAGCTTTCTCTAAAAAATAAATTGTGTGATGGTCAATGTTTCCTCTAAGCTCCAATGTTGTGAGCAAAAATTCTACCTCATGAGCAACCCCCCCCAAATAACTAGTAGCGTTAAAGTTGTGAGCAAGTCTACATTTTATTATTGCATAAATTATTTTTAGAAGATTATTTCCATAACCTTGTAAAAACCTCTTTTAAACTATACTTAAAACTATATTTTAAGAATAATTTAAACATGGGCCCCATAGGCTCAGGGGGGGTGTTTTTTTTTTTAGGTAGAGGCACCAAATTTGCAGCATAGCTGCTGGTGTCTCTCCTGAAAAAAAACCCCCAAGTTTCAAAAAGATTCTATGGGCCCCAGAAGGAGATGCCCCTGTCCTTCATTGTTTCCTATGAAAGGGAAAAATGTTATAAGTTGAAACTGAAAGCCTCTGAGCTGGCCTCTGAAATGTTGTGCACCATCGCCCTCTAGTGCAGCATAGAGAAAACTGTGGTGATGGTCACAACTGGGGAAATGTCAAGAGTTAAATGTCAATAGACAAAATTCAGTAAAGCATCCTCACCTGCATCCTCTCCAGTCGTGGATGGAAACACCTTCCATGATTGGACAGATAAGACTTTTTGTGCAGTAACAAACTAAGAGAGTTTTGCTTGTTTTACAATGTGTAGCTCCAAAGGCTCCTGAATATGCCTTAGAGTGATAAACTGCCTTAGAGAATACAGAAAAGACAGAAGATATCTTGATCAGAGACAGAAGATTCATCAGCACTCAGATATGCTATAAGAGCAATCTCAGTACACAGGATGTATTCAGGCAGTGACTCTTGTGCTTGCCTACAGCTGCTGCACATTCTGGATGTTGCAGATTTTCAGAAAACGATCTCAAAGATTCAGTTTATATGCTGAGCTACACTGGGTGGCAAGGCAGTCTTCACGCTGGTGTGACAACATTGCCCTCTTGTGGAAGGTCATAGGTACTTAAGAACCCATGCACCTCAACTGCTGCAAGTGATCAGATCAAACATCCAAGTAGTAGTCACAAATCAAAACCATGGTAGTAAGCACTGAAACACTCATCTGCTCAGGATGATATCATGGCTGGTAATACATAATGTATTGTCTGGGCAGCAGAAAGTGCTGCTTGTGTCATAAGAGCACTGAAGTACATACAGTACCGACTTCCTCACTTATGTCAGAAAATTACATTTGCACAATTCAGTCAGTGCAATACACAAATTTATTCTCCTACATGATACATTCCCTTCATGGAAAAAGAAAGGAAGAGTCTTATTGGAGGGTGCTGCACTTAGGGAAACCAACTGATCCACAGGGAGGTGGAGTACAAATCCAAGCAATGGTCATGGGAGACCAACCCTGCCCCCCACACACAGTTGGAGCAAGCTGTGAGTTCATAGCCATCTCTGTCTACATAAATGCAAATCTGGATTGAGACTTATGGTGGAAGCATAGCTGGGGCACCATTTAAGCAATTGCACAGAAAAACCCATGTTCATATTAGAAGGTGACTGGATAGATTAAGGTGAAAATGGCACAGTGAGGAAGCCAAAAATTTAAGCCTAGAATGTGAAGTTTCTAATTTAGGACAGGGCCTTTTCTTGTGAGCATAAAAATAAAAACAAAACACTAAACCAAACCAAAAACCCCCTATCTATGCCTCTACCAAGAAACATAAGCAGGTCAAACTGATCAACTCCTGTAAATTAAGCTCTGCATTCTCCTCAATGTTGCAATATACTTTGAATACACAAGCTAGACCCCAAACTTCAAGATTCACAGCAATGAAGCACTTGAAGTAATCCCAGTTGACAGCTAGCCTTCCAATTCCTGCTCTGCACACTCCCATGCATCAGATGCCTCATGCTTTCCATTCAGGTTCTTGCACCCATGGTCTGTTCTAGTGTCAAGAGCAGTAATCTTTGCCAAACGAATGTCAACAAATCCATATCAGAAGCATGGCAAATATAGAGACCTGAAGTTCAATAGCCAGGATGTCTAGCAGGAAGTTCCCACTCCATGGCAATCTAGAAGTGGTTTTATCTTTTGTCTTTGAACCAGAAGAGTTGATATTCTAGGTGGTATTATAATTCTCAGCATGGAAGAAACGTCTGTTCCAAAATTATATTTTGCAGACTTCAGCAAAAGAAAAAATTGGGGGCATTAACAGAACTGCTTAAAGATGTAAAATCTAAAACTGTGTTCTTTAGTCAACAGCCTATTAATGCTGTCTCCCAGAAGATCTGCATCATGAAATCCAAACAAGTCCAGTTAGTATAGTTCTCTCTGGTCTATAACCATACCTGGATTTCTGGAAGATCTAGCTGATCAGCTGTTTTAAAGCAAACATAAGCCTATTAATGTGGACAGAAATTCCAGGTAGCCACGTTGGTCCAAAGGGAGGAAGGGACTCATCCCTTTATTAAGACCAACCAAAATAATAGAAACCAGTATGCAAGCATTCAATTTCTACAGAACTATTCACCAGCCACATACGTAGGGGAGGGGTGTTAAAGGCCACGAGCTTAAGGTCATTAGTTTGCTCCTGTTAGAGAGTCATATGGATTTAAGAGCTGTTGGTGTTCAGGATGGAAATGGGACCTATGGCTCATAATTAAAAAAGAGACATTTAACTGAAGCACTGTTTTATATGTGGTTTTATATTCATTGTGGAAGTTGTCAGCATACTCACTATCTCCATCAGTGTGGTTATTAGGGGTGTGCATTCGGATTAAACCAAGCTGAATTAATACCTGAATAATACCTTATAGGTATTATTCAGGTATTTCCCAAGACAGATTTGAGAATTTGATTTGGCTGCCAATACAACAATCTCCCTCATGGATCACTGCCTTGTCGTGGCGAGGGGGCTTGCGTGGTTCGATGAGGCTGTGGGCTATGCCGTGGAGGGCCACCCAGGACGGACAGGCCACAGCAGAGAACTCAGACCAAGTGTGATCCCCTGGAGAAGGAAATGGCAACCCACTCCAGTATCTTTGCCAAGAAAACCCCATGGATAGTAACAAAAGGCTAAAAGATATGACGCCGGAAGATGAGCCCCTCAGGTCGGAAGGTGTCCAATATGCTACTGGGGAAGAGCAGAGGGCAAGTACGAGTAACCCCAGAAAGAGTGAAGCGGCTGGGCCAAAGCCGAAAGGACACTCAGTTGTGGATGTGTCTGATGGTGAAAGGAAAGTTCGATGCTGCAAAGAACAATACTGCATAGGAACCTGGAATGTAAGATCTATGAATCAAGGTAAGCTTGACGTGGTCAAAAATGAGATGGCAAGAATGAACATCGACATCTTGGGAATCAGTGAACTAAAGTGGACAGGAAGGGCCGAATTTAACTCAGAAGACCATTATATCTACTACTGTGGCCAGAAATCCTGTAGAAAAAATGGTGTGGCCTTTATAGTCAACAAGAGAGTGAGAAAGGCAGTATTGGGATACAATCTCAAAAATGACAGGATGATCTCAGTCCAAATCCAAGGCAAACCATTCAACATCACAGTAATCCAAGTCTATGCCCCAACCACTGCTGCAGAAGAGGCTGAAGTGGACCAGTTCTATGAAGACCTACAACAGCTCATAGAACTAACACCAAAAAATGATGTCCTCATCATCATAAGGGACTGGAATGCTAAAGTAGGAAATCAAAAGGTAACCGGAATAACAGACAAGTTTGGCCTTGGAGAAAAAAATGAAGCAGGGCAAAGGCTAACAGAGTTTTGTCAAGAGAACACGCTGGTCATAGCAAACACCCTTTTCCAACAACCTAAGAGGCATCTCTACACATGGACATCACCAGATGGACAACACTGAAATCAGATTGACTATATAATTTGCAGTCAAAGATGGAGAAGCTCTGTCCAGTCAGTAAAAACAAGACCTGGAGCTGAATGTGGCACAGATCATGAGCTACTCATTGCAAAATTCAGACTTAAATTGAAGAAAGTTGGGAAAACCACTAGGCCATTCAGATTTGACCTAGATCGCATCTAGAATAGGTTTAAGGGACTAGATTTGATAGACAGAGTGCCTGAAGAACTATGGACAGAGGTCCGTGACATTGTAAAGGAGGCAGCAATCACCGCCATCCCAAAGAAAAAAAGGAAAGCTAAAGCCAACAGTGAAAAGGAAAGATTTGCCCAACTGAATGCAGATTTCCAGAGAACAGCAAGGAGAGATAAGGAGGCTTTCCTGAATGAACAATGCAAAGTAATAGAGGAAAACAATAGATTGGGAAGGACTAGAGACCTCATCAAGAAAATTGGAGAAATCAAGGGAACGTTCCATGCAAAGCTGGCCATGATAAAGGCCAAAAATGGTAGGGACCTTACAGAAGCAGAAGAGATTAGGAAAAGATGGCAAGAATACACAGAAGAACTATACAAGAAGGACCTCAATGTCCTTGACAACCACGATGGTATAATCACTGACCTCGAGCCAGACACCCTGGAAAGCGAAGTTAAATGGGCCTTAGAAAGCATTACTAACAACAAAGCTAGTGGAGGTGATGGTATCCCAGCTGAGTTATTCAACGTCTTAAAAGAAGATGCTGTTAAAGTGCTGCACTCAATTTGCCAACAAATTTGGAAAACACAACAGTGGCCACAGGATTGGAAAAGGTCAGTGTACATTCCAATCCCAAAGAAGGGCAATGTCAAGGAATGTTCAAACTATCGCACAATTGCACTCATTTCACACGCTAGCAAGGTCATGCTCAAAATCCTACAAGCTAGGCTCCAACAATACGTGGACAGAGAACTGCCAGAAGTACAAGCTGGGTTTCGAAGAGGTAGAGGAACTAGAGATCAAATTGCCAACATTCGCTGGATTATGGATAAAGCAAGAGAGTACCAGAAAAACATCTACTTCTGCTTCATTGACTATGCTAAAGCCTTTGAATAAATTATGGCAGGTTCTTAAAGAGATGGGAGTACCGGACCATCTCACATGTCTCCTGAGAAACCTGTATAAGGATCAAGAAACAACAGTTAGAACCAGATATGGAACAACTGATTGGTTTAGCATAGGAAAAGGAATACGACAAGGATGTATATTGTCACCTTGCTTTTTTAATTTATATGCAGAGTACATCATGCGAAATGCTGGCATGGATGAATCACAAGCTGGAGTTAAGATTGCTGGGGAAAGGGGGCTTCCAGTCTGGGATTCATGGTGTCCTGACGTGTTCTGGCTTGCTCTCAGAGCTCCCAGAGCATACGGAGGGTCTTGATGACAGGGTGGGCTTCATATAGCCCACCGCAGATCCCCCCAGGCAGGGGGGTGACTGGCAGCGAGCCTTGGCCCGAGAGGGAGTTGAGATCGGCTGATAGCGGGGCTTTAAAGAGCGTCGCGACCAGTCTTGATCCCCTCCCCCCTAGAAGGCACTTCGGAAATTCTCTACAAGACCCCACCGAGTTGGATTCTCAACATAAGAACGCATGACCCAGACTTCCAAGACATTCTACTGAAACTGATATCAAGGAAACACTGCTATAACAAGATACGGACTTTGAAGGTAACTTTTTAAAATTGCTCACCGGAGACGCATTTTGGCCGAGAGTAAACAACATCCGATGAAGCGCATGATCGTGCTGTATCTTTTGTACTAACACTGACTCCGAAAAAGAGCAGTTAAACAGCTAAAAAAGGCCAAAAAGCCGGTTTGTTGAACATTCCTGCGGTTGGAATATTGACTTTAAAATAGAAACTAACAGCAAGCCCCGCGAGAACTAGTGTGGAAAAGTACTCTAGCTGCAGCAGAAATCGCCAGAACAGGAAATGACCTCAGACCAGACAAGTAATATTTCCTAGAGAAGACCAAGGAGGCCGGAAGAAGGGAGGAAACCAGAGACAAGGGGGACAATTAAGATTGCCGGACAGGAAGTGAGTAACCGGAAGAACCATCTACCATAGAGAAATTGCGCCCACCATTTTGAGAAGGTCAGAAAAATTATACTTCGATTTTAACCAAAAGACTTAATAGAAAAAAGTGAAATTAGAGCGATTTAGGTGGGCATAAGAAGGACTTTAATTTGATGTAAGTTTTAGGTGAATTTTAAACAACGGCTTACGATCTGCGGCAATGACAGAGGGCGAACTCCTGGTCCTCCCCGAAAATGACTGCTAAAGAAGAAAAGAAGCTACAGGGCCTGATGGAAGCTATGGAGAAACGAGTGATGGACGCGTTACAAAAGATGGGAAAAACTTTAGTAACAGAAGTATCAGACTTGAAAAAGGACCTATCTGGGATTACAAAAGAGATACAGATGCTGACTAAAAGAGCAGATGAGATGGATGAAAGAGTGAAGAGAGTGGCATCCAATGTTGCTGAGGTTGCTATAGAAACAGAAAAAGTTAATGTGATGGTCCAATACAATGCAATGCTTAACCATATGAGATTCAGGGGGATCCCTGAAGACAAAAGTGAGAACATTCATTCTGTTATGGTGGATGCTGTTGCAGATTTTTTAAAAATGGAAGAGGAGAAGGTGGCGGCACAGATTGATGTGGTGTACAGAGTCAACTCTGCGATTGCGCAAAGGAAAAAATTACCCAGAGATGTGATTGTCCAGTTTATATCCAAAAAACTGAAGGAGGATCTATTTAAGCAACAGTTTCAGGAAGATTTCACAATTGACAACAAGAAAATCATGATATTAAAGGAACTACCCAGAGCAATTCTTCAGGATAGATGACTCTTTAAAGACTTGATTGACGAACTGAAAACAGAGGGTATAAGATACAGATGGGAAATTCCAAAAGGTGTCAGTTTTACATTCAAGCAGAAGAGAGTCACCATCAAGTCAGTAGAGCAAATGACCAGATTCATCAATGATAACTTTAAAGACTCTGATAAATAAGTACAAAAACAACATGGAGAGTCAAATTATATCATGGAATGTCAATGGACTTAATTCACCTCAAAAAAGAAAAAATGTTAGACTTTGGTTGGAAAAACAAAAATGTGATATTGTCTGTTTGCAAGAAACACATATTAAAAAAACTGATGCTAAATTTTTGATTCAAAAAAGATTAGGAGAGGAGTTTTATTCCCTCTCCTCCCAAAAGAAAAAAGGAGTTGTTATATATATTAAAAAGGAATTGGAACCAAAAGAAGTTTTTAAAGATAATGAAGGGAAGCTTTTGGCGGTAGAAGCCGTACTGCAGAGCAAAAAGACTTTGTTAACCTTTATGCTCCAAACGGTGCGAAGGAAAAAATTTTCCAGGATTTGTCGGAACAGCTACGACAGCTAACCTATGAGCAAATGATATTAATGGGTGACTTTAATGGTACTGTTAATAATGTTATTGATAGAAAATCCCAAAAAGGAAACGAAGGCATGGGCAAACTTCCGAAAGTCTTTTTTCAATTGGTTAAACATGAACATCTGGAAGATGCTTGGAGAGTTAAAAATCCCAAGGATAGAGAGTATTCCTTTTACTCATCAAGACATGAATCTTTCTCAAGGATAGACATGATGTGGATGACTGAGAATTTGATCTTGCAGACACGCAAAATCGAGATGTTACCTAGAACTCTCTCTGACCATAGTCCAGTAAAATGGTCAACGTATGTTAAAAGAAAGAAATTCCGATGGAGACTCAATGAGGATTTGCTGGACAAACAAAATATTGTGGACAAAATAAGGACAGAAACCCAAACATATTTTCAACTGAATTTAAACAAGGATGTACAGATGCAAACGGTATGGGAGGCCTATAAAGCTGTGATGAGAGGACACCTGATTGGAATCAATAATAATGAAAAGAAACAACAATTGAAAATAGATAAAGAGATTACGGAAAATATTCGGAAAAAAGAAATGGAGCTTAAGAAAAGGCCTGGCAAAAAGAAGATTTTGAGAGAATTGAGGATTTTAAAGGAACAATATGAGGCGAGGTTAAACAAAGAAGTATATTGGAACTTGAAAAAATTTCAACAGAAGTCCTTTGAAGGTGCAAATAAACCTGGTAAATATTTGGCATGGCAACTGAAGAAAAGAAGAGAGAATAAAACAATCACTAAATTGAAAGATGGAAATAAAGAAATTTCAGACCCAGGAGGGATCCGGAGGGAATTTTATAAATATTATGCGACTCTTTTTCAAGCAAAACAAGTGGATCTGCAAAAGATGCAAGACTATTTATCTAAGGTTAATTTGATACAACCAAGCCTAGAAATGAAAGCAATATTAAATGCTGTAATAACTAAAGAAGAAATCAGTAAAGCAATAGGAGAGGCAAAGATTTCCAAAGTTCCAGGTCCGGATGGTTTTTCAGCTAAATTTTACAAAAAACTTCATGAAGACCTGGTTCCAGTGTTAGAGATTCTTTTAAACGAAATTAGGAGAACTGGGAAGATTCCAGATTCCTGGAATGAAGCTGCGATCACCTTAATTCCAAAAGAAACGCAAGATTTAACAAATGTAAAGAATTATCGACCTATCTCACTGTAAACAACGATTATAAGATTTTTGCAAAAATATTAGCAGAGCGCCTTAAAGGGTTCTTGAAAGATACTATTGCTGAAGATCAAGCCGGATTCTTACCAAATAGACAAATAAAAGACAATATGAGGGTTGTTTTAGATGCAATTGAGTATTATGATAAACACCTGGAAAAAGAAATTGGCTTTTTATTTTTGGATGCAGAAAAGGCATTTGATAATTTGAATTGGGAATTTATGTTTAAAGTGTTTGAGAAATCCCAGATGTGCGCAGAATTTATAAGAATGATTCAATCAATATATAAAGAACAAAAAGCTACGGTGATTGTGAATGCAGAACCAACAGAAGTGTTCCGGGTCAGAAAAGGTACCAGACAGGGTTGCCCCCTGTCAACATTGCTATTTATCTGGATTTTGGAGATTTTGCTACAAATGGTTAGAGATGATGATAACATAAAAGGTTTGAATGTTAGAGGTTTTTCATATAAACTACGAGCATTTGCGGATGATATTATGTTTATTGTTGAAGATCCTGTTAATAATATGCCTAAGGTATTTGAAAAAGTAAAAGAGTTTGGCGATCTCGCAGGGTTCTATGTAAATAAGAATAAGTCCAAGATATTGTGTAAAAATATGATAGCTACAAAGCATCTTTAAATTCATCTGGGCAGGAAAGAAGCCAAGAATTAAAATGAAGATAATGTACGATACTAAAGACAGAGGTGGCTTCCAAGTCCCGAATTTGTGTTTGTATCATGAAGCTGTATGTATGTCTTGGTTATCTGATTGGGTCAATTTGGAAAATAGAAAACTCTTAGCTCTTGAGGGGCACGATTGCAGATTTGGCTGGCATGCCTATCTTTGGTATGGGAAAAATAAAATTGATTCAATGTTTAAGCATCATTATGTAAGGAGAACATTGTTTGATGCATGGACCAGGTACAAGGATACAGTTTCCGACGAGAGGCCTTTGTGGATTGTTCCAGCAGCAGTTATACATCCTTTTTCAGAACATAAAGGTAATGATTGGTTGAAATACCAAGAACTGTTGCAAAAAGAGGGGAAAAAATATGTTTTAAAACCAAATAATGAACTAGAATTTGAGTATGGATGGTTACAATATTGTCAAATAAGGGATATTTGCAAAAAAGATTGTAAAGAGGTTGGTTTTAGAGCTAAGAATGATGAGTTTGAAAATATATGGTTGAAAAGAGAGCGAAAAATGATCTCAAAGATGTATAAAACTTTGTTGACTACATATACTTTGGATGAAACTGTTAAAGAGCAAATGATAAAATGGGCCATAAACATGAACAAAGAAATTTCTATGGAAACATGGGAGTTTTTGTGGAAAAGATCCTTTAAAATGTCTACCTGTGTTAATGTAAAAGAAAATTGCTACAAGATGATGTATAGGTGGTATATGACACCAAAAAAGATTGCTAATATTAGTATGGATAAGAACTTGAGTAATAAGTGTTGGAAATGTAAAAAAACAGAGGGTTCTTTTTACCATATGTGGTGGTCATGTGATAAAGCAAAGGTATACTGGTCTAATATACACTGTGTGATGCAGAAAATATTAAAAATCCCAATTGGGAGAAGACCGGAACTTCTTCTCTTAGGTTTGACAATGGAAAGAATTCCACAGGAAAAAAGGACATTATTATAGTATATGATTACGTCGGCGAGAATGGCCTTCGCTCAGCAATGGAAAGCGGAGAAGGTGCCGGATATACATGACTGGTTTAGAAAATTGCTGTTTTTAGCAGAAATGGACAAAATGACAAAAAAGCTAAATGGACAAATGGCAGAACAGTATATAAAAGATTGGGAAGGTTTGAAATTGTATTTGGAAACTGAATATAGAATGAAGGGGAAAATGTACAATTTAGATCTGTATGGATACTGAATGAGTAGTGAAATGAATTCTGAATTGTATTATACTGTTATATGAAAATATGTTGAAATTAGTTAGATGTTTTATATATTTGAAATGTGTTACCTGGTTTGTCGATTCATATAAGTCTAAACCTGATTACCGTCTAATATATACTTTTTTTGTTATTAGCAGTGTTGGAAGCCTATTAGGGGGGGTGGGATGGAAATTTTTTCAAATTGTATTGGTAATGTTGTTGAAAATGTTGAGCGCATCCCAATAAAATTTTGTTTTAAAAAAAAAAAAAAGATTGCTGGGGAAAGGATCAATCACCTCAGATATGCAGACGATACCACTCTGATAGCAGAAAGTGAAGAGGACCTAAAGAGCCTCTTGCTCAGGATGAAAGAGGAGAGCGCAAAAGTGGACTTGAAGCTCAACATCAAAAAAACTAAGATCATGGCATCTGGCCCCATCATTCCTTGGCAAATAGAAGGGGAAGTCATAGAAGTAGTGACAGACTTCACGTTCCTAGGATCTCAGATCACTGCAGATGGTGACTGCAGCCATGAAATTAAAAGACGCCTGCTCCTTGGGAGGAAAGCGATGGCAAACCTAAACAGCATGATAAAAAGCAGAGACATCACCTTGCCAACAAAAGTCCGCATGGTCAAAGCAATGGTATTCCCCGTAGTAATGTATGGCTGCGAGAGTTGGACTATAAGGAAGGCCGAGCGCCGAAGAATAGATTCTTTTGAACTATGGTGCTGGAGAAGACTCTTGAGAGTCCCTTGGACTGCAAGGAGATCAAATCATTCAATCCTAAAAGAAATCAACCCTGATTGTTCCCTGGAAGGCCAGATACTGAAGTTGAAGCTCAAATACTTTGGCCACCAAATGAGAAGGGAGCATTCACTGGAGAAGACCCTGATGCTGGGAAAGATTGAAGGTCAAAGAAGAAGGGGATGGCAAAGGATGAAATGGTTAGACAGTGTCATCGATGCAACGAACATGAAATTGAGCAAACTTCAGCGGACAACGGAAGACAGGAGGGTCTGGCGTAATCTGGTCCATGGGGTCGCGAAGAGTTGGACTCGACTGTGCGACTGAACAACAACAATAATCTCTCTTTATATATAAAGCTTACTTGGGGTGGCAAGATTCCATGTGCTCCCACTGGCTGTAAAATGCCCTCCCTCAGCCATTGGCCTGCCAGCCACCACTCAAGAGTACTCACGTGCCATTGGCCAGGTGCTGGGTCTGCTCCTCTTCCACGCTCACTTCAGCCACTCTTCTGTGTCAGAATTCCTAGCAAACGGCTTTATCTCTTGACGAAGATGCTGCTCCTGCTTGCCTCCTGTGTGGGATTTAACTTTTCCCTCAGTAACTGTTGGTAGGTGTAACGAAATGGCAGTTACTTGTGTTTGTAAGACAGCTGCTGTCTGTGGTTGTTTGTTTAAAATGTTCCACCAGAAGGTTTAATTGAGCTGTAGTTCCAAAGAGGGGCCTGTAGGAGTATCACTCACTTAGTTGAATGGGCCTTCCTCATCTGCTGGACTACATTTCCCAGCTGCCCCAAGGAAGAAAAGGGCAGGAAAACAGGGACTGTCCCAACATGCAGGGCAGCATCAATATAGACTGCAGCCCATCCAGGGAGGAGGCCATCTTCGTCCTACAGGAGGTTAGGAAAGACTCCTGCTGCCTGTGCTGACCAGGCTGTCCAGGCCACAAGCCAGAGACCTGGATGAACCCTTGGAGGCAGCAGAAATTCAGCCACTCCACAGTCGGCTGGATTGGGGAATGAATGGAAGTTTCCCTGCTCTCTTGGACCAGAGAGAGAGAGGCTAGAGTGGAGAGCCAGAGGCTGGTGTGTAGGGAAAGAGGATGGTGTTTAACCCCTGTTTATTTATGCCCTGTTGGTTCATAGTGTGTGCTTACTCCTACAGTGTGTGTGCACCCCATAACTGTGTAAATAGTTAAATTCTTTTATTTGGGCTAATAATTTGTGTTGTGCTCTGACCACATAGTCTCCCCCGCTCTGCACAATAACAAAGGAAGGGGGTAGCTCAAGGAGGCAAGGAAAGGCCAGACCCTTAGGTTGCTAACTTTCCAGGGATCCCCCAAAGATTGGGGATTCCATCTCCAAACACGGAGATTTGGCCACAGGGGTCTCACTGTCCCTGTAAAAAGGCAGTGAGTCATGGCAGTGAATTTAAGGAGTAAAATACTCACACGGGACAAGGGTGGGAGGCAAACAGCTGAGTGGTAAACTGCAGCCTGTTTTGCCACAGTAGGCAACAAAGCTTGGTTCAGACAAAGGATGGAAATTCTTTGCAGGCCTTTGAGAGGAACTCATTGGGGCCAGTCCTGAGTCTAGGGTTGCCAGTTCCAGGTAGGGAGATTCCTGGAGATTTTCTGGAAGAGTCTATGGAAGCCAGGGTTTGGGGAGGGGAGAGGCCTCAGCTGAACAGAATGCCATACAGCCCACCTTTTAGAAAGCAGTTATTTTCTCTGGGCGGGGGAAGATCTGTTGTCTGGAGTTCAGTTGTGATACCTGGTGATCTTCAGGCTCCACTAGGAGGTTGGCTGCCCTAGGCGTAACAGTCAGTGCTTCAAAGCAGGTTCTGCTAGATCCAGGCTCTTGCTGTAGAAACTGAGTGGGTGATTTTGGACTTGTTACAGACTTTCACCCTAACCTACCTCACAGGGTTGTTGTGCAAGTCAAAAGGGGGAGAGGAGAATGATGTAATCTGCTTTGGTCCCCATTGCAGAGAAAAATGACTTTTCTTCCTGGGAAACCATTGTTGCCAATCTCCAAGTGAGGGCTGGAGATCACTCAGAATTACAGCTGCTCTCCAGATGGCAGAGATTAGTTCCCCTGGAGAAAATGGTTGACTCTGTGGCAGTCAGGGCTTCAGAGCATGGAAAATGGTGGACTCTGGCAGTCATGGCTTCAGAGCAGGGGAGTGGCTGCAGGTGTGTGTGGGGGGGAAATGGAAAGCTGAAAGCTGAACAGAGAGGGGGAAATGAAGGTAGGTTGATGACTTGCTGGGAAGGATAGGGTTGCCAACTCCAGGTGGGAAATTCCTGGAGATTTGAGTGATGAAACCTGGAGAGGGTGAGGTTTGAGGAGGGCTGGGACCTCAGACAGGTACAATGCTGTAAACTCCACCCTCCCGACCAGCCATTCCCTTCTGGGTAGCCACTGTTCTCAATCTCAGGAGATGGGTGGAAATCACTCAGAATTACAACTGGTCTCCAGGAGGGAGGGGGAGGAGATGCAAAGCTGAAATCAGAGGGGCAGATAATGGCAGGTTGATGCTTGTCTGGGAAGGAGATAGGGTTGCCAACTCCAGGTTGGGAAATTCATGGAGATTTCGGGGGTGAAGCCTGGAGAGAATGAGGTTGGAGGAGGGGTGGGACTTCAGACAAGTACAATGCCATAGACTCCATCCTCAAAAAAATAGGTTGCTTACCTGTAACTGATGAACTTCGAGTGGTCATCTGTGCAGTCACACTTATGGGATCTAGTGTGCCTGCACTAATCTGATCGGTGTTGTACAAAGCTCGCAACGGGATTTTCACGCCTCCACCCAGAGCCTGTGCAGGAACCCCAACTGCGCATGCCCAAGGGGGTGGAGCACAGACATCCTGCCAGTTCCTTCTACCATCAACTAAAGCTATGTAGATGGAACAACTGAGGATGACAGCAGTGGGGAAGGACGGGCGGGCAGTGTGACTGCACAGATGACCACTCGAAGATCATCATTTACAGGTAAGCAACCTGTTTATCTTCTTTGTGGTCTCTGTGCATCACACCTATGGGAGATTGAAAAGCAGTGGCTCACCTGGAGGTGGGCACTGTCAGGCTCAGTGCACCGCAGAGGACCGGACCAAATGACCCAGATTGACCTTATGCTGTGCACGAACATCTAGTGCGTAATGTTTGATGAACATAGTAGGTGTGGACCACATGGCAGCTCGACAGATAGAGGACAGCGATGCGCCCTTTAGGAAAGCTGTGGAGGTTGCCATCGATCTGGTAGAATGTGCCCTCAAGCGTACAGGGAGGGGGCACTTTGCTAACAGGTAGCACAACTTTATTGTCCCGACAATCCATTTGGATAGGCGTTGAGCCGAAATCCTCGATCCCAGTAAGGCGGTGGAGTACGAGAGGAAGAGAGTATTGTCCCTTCTAGTAGACCAAGTCCAGTTTAGATAGAAAAGAAGTGCCCTCTTGACATCAAGTGTGTGAAGATGTTGTTCTTCCCCTTCAGGGTGTGGGAAGAAATCAGGCAGGAAGATTTTGGAGTTTAAATGAAACTCCGAGAGTATTTTCAGCAAAAAGGAGACGTCCAGCACCAGATGCACCCCATTCGGCAAAAAGACTAGGTATGGAGGATCATGGCACAGTGCCATCAGCTCGTTGACCATCCTGGCCAATGTAATTGCCACTAAGAAAGCAGTTTTCCAAGCTGCATATTGTAAGTTGCAGGTTGCCATAGGTTCAAACGGCTTCCTTGTGAGGTGGTGGAGCACCAATGGCAAATCCCACAGCTGCATCGGAGCACTTACGGGGGGATACAATCGAACCAGTCCTCAAAGAAACTTCTTCGAAGTTGGATGTGAAAAGACAGAGTAACTGTCCAAATCATTGTAGTAAACAAAAATGGCTGACAAGTAGACTTTAATAGACTAGTGGCAAAGGCCCTGATCAGCAAGTGACAGGAGGAACTCGAGGATCTTATCCATACTCACAGATGTTGGCAAAGTAGTTGACGTCTGCAAGAAGGAAAGGAACCTAAGCCACTTCCTCTGATAGGAAAGACGACTGGATGCCTTTTGAACGTTCAGCAGAATCTCTGAGACACTATCAGAGAAGGTTATTGCTTTATCCGCCAGGCCGTCAACCTCAGGCTGTCTATGCCGGCATAAAGAAGCATTCCCTTCTCCACAAGAAGGAGATCCGGTACCCTGGGGAAGTGGTGGTACCTGCATCTTGCAAGTCAAAGAAGAATGGTGAACCACAGTTGCCTGGGCCACCATGGAATCACTAGGATACAGTCTGGCATGACTGTGGCTAGTTTCTGAACCACCCAAAAGAGGAGGGGTAGAGGAGGAAACATATACAGGAACGTCTGCCCCCATGGGTAGAGGAGGCCGTTTCCTAGAGAGAGAGGGTCTGCTCCCCCCTGACTGCAGGGCATTCTGTGTTTCTTCTGGGGGCGAATACGGCTACCTCCGGAGTGCCCCATTTCTGAAAGAGCAGGCAAAGATAAGTCCAGTTCAGCTCCCACTCGTGATGCTGAGCGAGATCCCTGATGAGAAGGTCTGCCTTGACATTGCAGGTTCCCAGAATGTGGGTGGCCACAGGGAAGTTGTCGTTACCTACACACCATTCCCACAGGTGGATTGCCAGGTGACAAAGGACCCGGGACAGAGTCCCACCCTGACGATTGACATAGCTGAGTGCTGTAGTATTGTCCATGAGAACAGCCATGCAATGCCCCTGAAGAATGGGCTGGAAGGAGCTCAGTGCCAGTTTTATTGCCAGTATTCCAGATAGTTGATATGCTTGGTTGAAGTTAGAGGATCCCTCTGGTACCCGACACATATGCCGTTGAGATGGGCCTCCCCATCCCCACAGGGAAGCGTCGGTGGTAAGTGTGAAATGCGGGTTTGGTGGGTGGAAGGGTGCATCTTGGGTTAGATTGGATTCTATTGTCCACCATGATAGGGAGTCCTGTACATCCAGTGGGGGTTGGAGACGGAGAGACTGGCTCATTCGGAGTGGTTTGAAGCATTGCAAGAACCACATCTGCAGAGGCCTCATGTGCAGCTTGGCAAATGGAAGTATGGCCATAGTGGCCAATAAATAACCCAACACACACTGGATTTGAAAAGCCGTGCAGGTGTTTGTTCGCACGTCCCTCGCGAGAGACGACAGGGTTGCTACCCTGTCTGCAGAGAGGTAAGCCCTGCATTTCATAGAGTCCAGCATTGCACCAATGAACTGCACCCTCTATGTGGGTTGCAGATGGGACTTCTGATAGTTGACCTGTAGGCCAAGGAGGACAGGAGATGGAGCGTCCGGGAAATGTGGTTCTCCAGGAGCACCAAGGAACCTGCCACTAAGAGCCAATCATCTATGTAGGGAAAGATGGCAATCCCCTGTAGATGAAGATAGGCTGCCACCACCAAAATTAGTGAAGACTCTTGGTGCTGTGCATAATGGAAGACATGTGTACTGCAAGTGGAGGTCCCCTATGGCAAATCGGAGGTGCTTTCGGTGGGACGGATGGATATTGAGATGAAAGTACGCATCCTGGAGGTCGATGGTCACCATCCAGGACCCCCGAGCCAAAAGAGAGAGGATTACTCGCAACAATGTAATTCTGAATTTGTGGTATTCCACAAAGACGTTGAGGCGACATAGGTCTAAAATCGGGCGCAGACCCCTGTCTCGTTTGGGAATGGCAAAGTAACGGGAATAAAAACCTGTCCCCTTGTAAGCCTTCGGCACCCGTTCTATCGCATCTTTCGCCAGGAGGGAGGTGACCTCCTGGAGAAGGAGGGAAGAGGGAGAGGTGGCCAGGAAAACAGGCAGCATTGGAAAGTCCATGAATTCTATTGAATAGCTGTGGGTTAGAACAGACAAAACCCATCGGTCTGTAGTGATGACCTTCCACACAGATAGGAATGGGGAAAGGCAGGTGGAGTCCCATGAAGCAATCTGGGGCAAGTTAAAGACCCTGTTTGGAAGTCTTTTGAGATTTTGCTATGGAATTTTGTTGTGAGACATATCTGGACCTCGCAGGGTATTGGTACTGTTGGCGTTGGCCCATGGGTGACTGATGAGGTCTCCAGGTACCCTCTGGGGACAGTTTATTATTATATGGGCATTTGGAGCCATAGTGGGACCAGGAACGTTGGCAGTATGGCTTGGAGAGAGCAGAAACACCCAAGGATCTAGAGGTCTTTATGCTCTTGTCCATCTCCTGCAGAGCAGAGTCAGTAGAGGAGTGGAACAGCCCCTCCCTGTCAAAAGGAAGATCTTCTATGTAAGCCCTGGTATCAGGAGGCAAAGAAGTCATTCGTAGCCAGGAGTGCCTACAAAGTGCGACTGTTGAAGACATAGTTTTGAAGAAGGTGTCTAGGGAGTGCTTAGATGAATTCAGAAGCTGCTTTGCCAGAACCATGCTTTCCTTCTGCAGGGTTCGGGCTGCCTGACTTTTCTCATCCAGAAGAAAGGGCAAGAAGTCCGCAAGTTGTTGCCATAATGCATACTGGTATCTACTTATACATGCAATATAATTGGATGTTTTGATTCCCAGGCACCCACTGAGTAGAAATGCTTTCCAAAGGCATCAAGCTTTTTGCTCTCTTTGTCAGAGGGAGTTGTATGAGAACGTCTGTTCTTGGAAGAAGAAGAGATGACCACGGAGTCAGGTTTTGGATGGATATGTACGAAATCTGCTCCTTCCTCTTGCACACGATACATGTGATCCAGTCTCCTGGTCGACACTGGTGCAGAAGGTAGCTTCTCCTAGGGAACTTTGACAGTGTGCAGGAGGACCTTCGACATTGGAAGGGAGATCGCTGTCGGAAGTGATCTTGACCACATCATAAACCACATCTGATATCGATGGTTGAGGTTGGACGATAGACAGACCCAATGAATGGGCCATTCTTTTGACGAAATCTCCATATGAAGACAAGTCCTCGGATGGGGAGATTGGAAGGTTTTCAGAGATCTTATGTTTTAAGGAGGTATCTCTATGTGAGGTCTCAACCTCTGACTGGTCGACATCGGAAGCGGCGGGAGAGGCTTTGAAATGCAATGGAGATCTCTCCTTTGGTGGTGGAGGAGACAATGGGAGACGAGGCAAGACTTGCCTTGGAGGAGGGGATTTCGGTGGTTTAGAGAGGGATGCGGAAGGGGCTGAACGTGGAGAGTGGGGCTGGGTGGAATGGTGGTCCCAGTAATCCGGCCTCATAAGCATTAGCCAGGGTATCGATGCCGATAGAGGATAGGAGGAAAACCAGTATTGCATATGATGACGATGATCCCACAGAGGGAGCATCAATGAGTGATGTCAATATCAACAGGGAGAGCCTAGACCTGTAAGTGGCTTGGGCGAAAAACCCCTCCTGGGTGATCGGGATGAGTGGTGCCGGTCAGGATGGACTGTATATTCATCCCATCGACCTTGATCGTCCGCGTAGATGGGAGAATGGGATGGAATTCACTTCCACAGGAGGTGGTGGCAGCTACAAGCATAGACAGTTTCAAGAGGGAATTAGATAAACATATGGAGCAGAGGTCCATCAGTGGCTATTAGCCACAAGATATAGATAGGAACTCTCAGTCTGGGGCAGGTGATGCACTCTATTCTTGGTGCTGAAGGGGGCAGCAGTGGGAGGGCTTCTAGTGTCCTGGCCCCACTGCTGGACCTCCTGATGGTACCTGGTATTTTTGGCCACTGTGTGACAGAGTGTTGGACTAGTTGGGCCACTAGCCTGATTCAACATTGGCTTCTCTTATGTTCTTATGTCACCGGGTCAGTATCAACGGTCAGGGCCGCTAGTCCAGGATGAAGCAGACAGAGAGCGATGGCCAATACTGGAAGGTGCTATATCTTCTTTGGCTTAGGAAGCCGATAAAGATGGGGAGCATCATCCAAGGTTCCTCTCCAGTACCGGAGGGTTCAGCTGCCTGACTGGGAAGTCAAGAATTTCAATTGGCGGCGCCAACTGTATATCCGGCAGGTCCGGTACAGAGGGATGCGTTGATAAGGAATGTGACTGTAGTATCATAGGCAGCGCAGAGCCCTTGGGGGTTACCACGCTGCTCATTTTGTGAGACTTCTGCGGGTCCCTGGTGGACAACTTATCAGAGCCGTGTCTCTCTGACATATCTCTCTTCTGTTTCTTCACTGGTGTGAAGATTTAGAAGAGTGCTTCTTGGAAGGGGCTGGGCCTGTGTCAGAAGCAGATTTGACTGGCTGAGGCAGTTACAGTGTCAAGAGGGTAGGTGTCAACCTCGGTGTCGATATGGACTGTGTCACTGGGAGTGCAGTCGATGTAGACAACTTCCGAGGGTGTTCAGTTGACATAGTTGATGACGGAGGGGCAAGGGCCGATTCCCACAGGGCAACTTTCAACCTTGCCGCTCTATCCTTGCACATTTGATTTGAAAACTTCACACAGAGAGCGCAAACGTACGGATGGTGAGATTCACCCAAACAAATTATACAGAGTGTGTGTTCATCCCTAGGAGCCAACTTACTCCCACACACCTCTCAAAGCACCCCCACTTCTTATCCATAAACCAAGTTCCTCAGGCGTGAGGGAAAGAAAAGGTGGGGGGGAGGTCCGAAGACCTTGTAAAGTTCTCACCCCGCTACCTCCTTAACAGTTCTTTTTTTTTTTATGAAGTTTATTTATAGGTTTTCCAGTATACATAAACCAACAAAATTAAAAAAAAAAAACCAAGCAAAAATAAAGGCTTATACAGATCATTTGAGGTTACAATGGGAAGCTATTCATATACTCTTTTCCATCCAGTTATAAACTTTTTTCCATCTGTTTACAAATAATGACTCATCTTTCCCTGAGAGGATTAAGTTAATTTTATCGGATTCTGCTATTTCCAGTAGGTTAGTTACAATTTCTTCTCGAGATGGGACAAGTGTTTTTTTCCAACTTTTTGCCACTGCTATTCTTGATGCTGTGACTGTATAGAGAATAATTCTTGCATCCTCTTTTCTTACTCCCACCGGGAGGATATTAAGTAAAAATATTTCCGGTGCGAATTGTATATTGACATTTGTCATTTTCCAAAAAGGCCTAATTTTCCCACAATTCCACCAAACATGAAAATAGGTTCCTATCTCTTTTTTACATCTCCAACAGATATCAGAGCCTTCTTTAAAACATTTGGCTATCTTATCAGGTGTCCAGTGCCATCTATAGAACATTTTATAAATGTTCTCCTTATAGTTTGTTGCTCTAAGGAGTTTAAGATAACCCAGACCATTGATCCAAAGTGATATTATGTCCTATGTCACACATCCAAGATATCATGCTTGGTTTAACCACTTCATCTAATAAATCCTCGGTGAGCAGAAAGGTATATAACTTCTGTAACAGCTTATCTGCCGAGGAGAGCCAAATTTTATCTAGGTGTGTAATGGTGTTCTGAAAATTATTCTTTTTGTCCTTAGAATACCTAGAACTTATTTGCATTTTCTCCCAGGCTGTTAAATTCGCCTTTTGGAAAGCTTGGGAGTCCAAAGGTTTAAGATCATTATTCTTAGTAACATTTCATAAGTTAGTTTTTTCTCTTTTGCCCACAGGGAGGGCAGAATAAATGCTTCTGTTGGAGAAAGCCATTTAGGAATTTTATTGTAGAACCTGTTTTTAATTTCCTTCCAGATTTAGATCAAGGGGCCTCTAAATACATCATTTTGAAATATTTGTTGTCTTTTATCTAGATTATACCAAATATGAGCGTGCCAACCCATGGGTAGGTCGTGACCTTCTATATGTAGGGTCCTTTCTTCTTCTAAAAGAATCCAATCTCTGATCCAACCCATTGCGGCCGCTTGATAGTATAAACTCCAATTCGCTAAACCCAATCTGCCGTTTTCTTTTCTGTCAGTAAGCAATTTTCTATTAATTCTAGGTTTCTTAGCATTCCATATGAATCTTCTCACCAAACGATTTAAGTCCTCGAAAAATATCTTATTTGTTAAGATGGGTAAACATTGCGCTAAAAAGAGAAATCATGGCAGGATATTCATCTTAACCGTGGCAATCCTACCCAGGAAGGAGATATGCATATCTTGCCATCTATTTAAATCTTTTCTAATTTCTTCTAAAAGTTTTGTGTAGTTATTCTTATATAGGTTTTTATTGTTATTTGTGATGATTATCCCTAAATATTTAACTTTATCAACTATCTGAATGTGCGCGGTATTTTGGATAGTGGAACATTGAACCTTTGAGCAATTTTTAGTGATGATTTTTGTCTTTTCCATATTTATTTTCAAGCCCGCCACTTACCCGTATTCCTGTATATCTTGCAACAAATGGTGTAGTGAATTTTTAGGATCTTCCAAAATAAAGACTAGATCATCCGCAAATGCTTGAAGTTTGACATGTTCTTTCTTTATTCTGGCACCTTGGATATTTTTATCCTTTCTCACTAAGGCATTTAGCGACTCCAGGCCAAAAATAAATAACAGAGGTGATAGAGGGCATCCCTGCCTGGTGCCCTTTTGTATGGGGATTTTGCCAGTTAGTTCTCCGTTGACGATAATTTTCGCATCCTGTTCTTCATATATGGCATTAATTGAGTTTAGAAATTTGTCTCCACAATTCCATAACTTCAATTTTTCTTTCAGGTATTCCCAGTTTACATTATCAAAGGCCTTTTCAGCATCTAAGAAGATAAAGGCCACCTGTTTCCCTGGATTTTGGTCATAGAACTCTAATATATTAACTATATTTCTTATATTATTTTTAATCTGCCTTTTAGGCAGAAAACCTGATTGATCTTTATGTATAATTTCTAACATGATCCTTTTAAACCTATTTGTTAAAATTGTGGCAAATATTTTATAATCTACGTTTAATAGTGATATGGGTCTGTAATTTTTAATATCATTAGGTTCTAAATCTTGTTTATGAATAAGAGTTATTAATGCTTCTTTCCAGGAATGCGGAATTTTACTTGTTACCATCACATTATTAATTAAATCTTTAAAGAGCAGTAAAATTTCATCTTCTACCGTTTTATATACTTCTGCCGTAATTGCATCAGGGCCTGGAGATTTCAATGATTTTTGTTTTTTTATAGCCTCTAAGAGTTCAAAGGGGGACACCTTCCCATTCAGTACCTGTCTTTGTTCTTCTGTGAATTTGCCTAGCTCATGTTTCAATAAAAAACTTTTGATTTCATGGCTATTATGCGTCGTTTGTTTATATAAGTTCGCATAGAAGTTTTCAACTATTTTTTTTAATTCTTGGGCACTATATTGTATTTCTTGATTTTCGTTTTTTAATACTAAGATAGTTTTCTTTGCTCTCTCCTTTTTAAGTTTATAAGCTAGCCAGCGCGAAGGTTTGTTAGCATTTTCAAACCAATAAGCCTTTGCGTACTCAATTCTACTGGCTATTTCCTCAGATAGCCATAGGTTCATTTGGTGCTGTAATAGCTTGACGAAAATCCAATAATCTACAAAAAAAATTCCGACTGAAGAAAAAAAAGAATTCTTGAAGTAAGGACAAAAAAATAGTCACCAACCGATGAAAAAAGCTGTTAACAGCACAGCGGTCAGAAAAGAACTGGCAGGATGTCCATGCTCCACCCCCTTGTACATGTTCCCGTGTACAAGGGCATGTACAGTTGGGGTTCCCGTGCAGGCTTGGGGTGGAGGTACGAAAATCCCGTTGTGAGCTTTGTACAACACCGTTCAGATCAGCGCAGGAGCACTAGATCCCATAGGTGTGATGCACAGAGACCATGAAGAAGATCCAGCCATTTCCTCCTGGGTAACAATTGTTGCCAATCTCCAGGTGAGGGCTGGAGATCACTGAAAATTACAACTGCTCTTCAGGTAGAAGAGATCAGTTCCTCTGGAGAAAATGGTGGACTCTGTGTCATTATACCCTGCTGAGGTCACCACAGCACATTGATGCTGAGTGCCCAAGGCCTTGGCACTCTCCCAGAGCCTCTTTCTATTTCCACAACGGGCCTTATTCCTAGTCCTTAAGAAAAGTTGAAATTATTCCACTTTTATTCAGGTCTAATCAGTAATACTGAATAGTGGCTGTTAGGCTAAAATGGCCCCCAGCCATTTCACTGGCCATTATCCCCCCATTTTAACCATCCACCGCCATTAGGCTAAAATGGCTGCAAGCCATTTCAGTGATCCTTTTTACTCCCCCCCACTTGGAAGCGGAGGGAGCAAAATGGACAGGTTAAATGGCTACTAACAACTGATGAATGGACCTGTTGCGCTGTCAGGTTTCAATGGAAGGTAGCCATTTCATGGGACAGTTTTGGTCCCTACTACCAGCAGAAAGGAGGGAGGGAAGATCTCAGATCTCCCACCCTCCATTCTGCTGGCCTTGAGGAGAGTTCTCCCCACAGGATCAGCCCCCCAGAGGGCTCTGTTGGGCAGTCCAGGGCTGAGAAATGGCTGCTAGCCATTTAAACCTGACAGTTAAACAGGTCTGCCCATCAGCCCTCCCAGGACTGCCCAACAAAGTCCTCCCAGGAGCTGACCCTGTGGGTAGAACTCTCCCGAAGGCCAGCAGAAAAGAAGGGGGGGGTCAAGATCTGAGATCTTCCCTCCCTCCTTTCTGCTGGTGGAAGCTTCTGGAGGCTACCAGAATGGAAGGAGGGGAAGATCTGAGATTTTCCCTCCCTCCTTTCTGCTGTTGGCAGCTCCCAAAGGCCAGCAGAATGGAAGGGGAGGAGATCTGTGAGTGGCTTGGCTTGCAGAAGCCATTAAAAGGGAACTTTCCCTTTAAATGACTTTTGCAAACCAAGCCACATCCAAGTGAACTTGGAGCAGTGTGAGTTCACCCACCCCCTTCTCCTTTATACCCTATGGGGATGGTCCCCACAGGGTATAACGGAGCCAAATAAATTCGGCAATCCCAATTATTTCCCAAATCCCAATATCATACTGATATTGAGGTTTGGTAATATTGGGAAATACCAATATTTTCCAGGTTCAATACACCCAAACCTGAAAAATGCCAATATTTTTTACATACCCCTAGTGGTTATCAGTTCCAATATCTAAGATAGTCATATGAATAACAGTCACAGACCTGCTTATGAACCTCCACAGATCTGCCTAGATGGAGAAATGGATAAACATTCAAAAGCAGTATTATCTATGTGAGGTAAAGATCAAAGCAATTACCAAAACGTGAAAAATCCAAATGACATGTCCTGTCTCACGTCTGGAATTCAAGGCATTTTCTTAATTGAAGTGAAGCCCCCGTGGCAAATTTTCCATTGCTAAAGCACAATTGTCTGCTGACTGGCAGTAGATGCACTTTTATTGCTATCTGCATTATTTTATTGGCAAAATTTACTTGATAATTTTTATAGGCCTGATCCTCTTAACACAGAATCAGGTCATCATTTTTCCATTTTGTAAATAGACACAAAAAGCGGCTTGCCAGAGGCAGTTGAATCTGCTTGCTGCATCTTTGCACATCAGGAATTTCTCTGTGTCTAAGTCGAGGAGACTATAGGGAATTTCACATTACCAAATTTCAGCCAGTTTGAAGCCGCTTTTGATCCGTCTTGGAGTAAACCCGTAAAGGGCTGCCATTTCACACATGGCTATAGGGCTATAAAGTGGATGTCCCACTACCCCCCCCTAAAAAAAAGCTGGAGCTCGCCCGCATGGGCGAAAAACAGTGGGAAAAAGTGTTTCGGATACGGGAGAAGAAACTGAAGACTACTTGGAAGCAGTTTACAGGTAAAATGATTCAGCCCTGTTTCCTGAACGGGACAGAAGCGTTTGTGTGTGAAAGTACAAATATATTCCGGTAGGGAACCGGTTCTAAAACGGTTCTGTCTGAAATGTCAGAACAGAAACCGTTTGGGAACCGTTCCTGAACCGGAATATACTGTCTGCCTGAAATTCCCCCATCTCAGTTTCCTGTGTTAGAAAATCATTTGGAACCTAATCACCCTTCTAATGGAGGAGGAGGAAAGAGATTGGATATACCCCACCCTTCATTGCCCAAAGGTGTCTCAGAGAGGCTTACAAACTCGTTTCCCTTCCCCTCCCCACAACAGACACACTGGGAGGTAGGTGGGGCTGAGAGAACTTCTGACAGAAATTGTCCTTGAGAGAGAACAGCTGTGCCAGAGCTTGTGACTGACCCAAGGTCATATCAGCAGGTGCAAGTGGAGGAGTGGGGAATCAAATCTGGTTCTTCCAGATAAGAGTCCGCGCACTTAACCACTACACCAAACTGGCTCTAATGGTTAGGTTACAGTTGCTACAGAATCTAAATTTCCAGTCTGGGAAAACAGGCAAAGAAATGGAACATGATATTAAGAGTAAGTGTAGATGCAAGTATAAGATGCACATTAAGACCAAAAAACACCACCCACCCACCCACCCATAAAAACCCTTCTAACCACATGTACACCAAATAGGATCTAAACTGATGGTGACCAGATGGAAAAGAGACTCTGGGGCTGTGCAGGACAATACAACAAATCTGATTCAGTGTGCAGTAGGGGTTAAAAAGGCTGTAGTAAAGTGGTTAAAATAGTATGCCTTTATTTAATTTTATAGTGCAGCTGTATTTGCAATACTGTTTATAATTCTGAGTACCTTCCTTATGAGGAAATCTAAAAATTGGACCTTTCAGCTTAAAAAAACAAATAAAGGGGAAGGGGTGAGCAAGGCTTACAGTATTATGCAAGGCATGAAAAAAGCAGCATGATAATGTTTTTCTTCATAACACCAGAACCTAGGGTCACTCAGTGAAACTGACTGACCAGAGGTTCACAACAAAGTACTTCTTCACACAACACAACCAATGTACGGACTCTGCTACCACCATGGGGAAAACAAGTCAACAGTAGACTGTATATCTGAGTTGTATGCCAGTGGTAGGCGGTACATAATGGCTATTCCACAGTGTCAGATAGGACTGGATTGGGCTAGGACTGGCTGTTGAATCTGACACACAGAAATTCAGGATGGCCTTTTCCTAGGTTGCTAGAGTGTATTTATTGTTAAGCCACCCTGTGATGAAACAATAGATTCCACACACTATTGAATTCCAATAAAGATTTGCTAAAGGATAAGTTACCACATATAACCCAACCTTAAACAGCAACAATGTGCCCACAGTAGTAACTCACTGCTTGGCAAGTGATGAACTACTGTATTTCCTCAAAAGAAAGGCAACCCTGAATGTAAGATGACCTCTATGTAATTTTTCCGAAAACCCCACTGTTTTACTTCATATAACTGAAACCTGTATGCAAATGTAAGATGGCCCTCCTGGGAAAAAGTAGTCTTGCATTAGAATAAATACCTTATATCTACCCATTAGACTGAAGCAAAATAAGATTGTCCTAAATCATTCAGCATAAGTACATGAAAACACATTTGTTGCAACATTTTATAGGAAAACATCTAAGCATGGAGTGAAGGAAAGTAATTCAATCATGAGATGCACACTGGTTTAAGTAAAAAAAATGAAGTGTATTTCAGAGTAGTATTTGAACATCAACATGCAGGTACAACATGAATAAAAATTATTGCACCTCTATTATGTGGCAATTGTTCAAGTTTCTAATAACACATCCCACATTATCCTTTCCGCTAGCCAGGTGCTGGCTCGCACCAGCTTGAGAATGAAACCTAGATTGAAAGCTGTATTCCCAGCTTCCAGAACAACAGAAAAAACAAAAATACAATGTAAACACACACCCCCCCCTTGTAAAAGCATTTACTAGAAGTACAGCATCATCCTTCACGTCCAGTAAGACAAAACCAGAGAAAGACTTCATCTTCCTTTCACAGAAGACAAAAAGAAGCAAAATTCCAAATCACACTTTAATTCAGTGCTAATGAGGAAGAAAATCTACAGGTCATCTCCTCTTATCCTGCGCACCTTGGTGAGTATTGTTTTTGTAGCACAATGAGCACCAAAAAGTCTTGGAACTCCTTCCCCAGGAGTGGTTTTTAGCAACATGAGAACCTAATATTTACACTAAATATTAATTTGGTGGTTTCAGATGCACCATTTAATAATGTGCAGTATTGTTGAGGAATAAATCAATTGGGTATCAAAATTTCAAAGGTTTCATGAAGCAAAAGAAAAGGTGAATTCCAAACAGTCACCTAAACTAAAAGAAAAGAATGCAGAAAAGCAAAATGCTTACATGGCTACGTGTATCTCATAACTAATACAATTCTCTGACCATTCTCATTCGCTATTAAAATGAGATTTTTTTATGCTAGCTGGATGAGCAGTGTGTTTATAGAGTGGATTCCATCTAGACTTAAAAAACTTATACTAACTCCTATCCCCTCATGCTAACATCACTTTCACTTCACCCTTTTACACCACCTCCTGAGAGACTCAATGTCTGTCAGTTCTTAAGATCTAATTTCTGCCTTTGGAAACATGATTGTCAGATTTTTTTCAAAATATATCATTTTAAATTTCCAAACAATGTCTTTTATTATCATGGGGCTTTGGGAGATTTTTTAAAAACCCAGTAATTCTATGAAAGAAGGCTCTAATTGTAGAAATACTGAGTGGGGGTGAAGAACAATGGCTTCCAGATGTATTAATGATGACAGAGCTTTCCTCCTAAGTACAGTGGGAAGAAGCATATAAAAAAGGTGTCATTTAAGTGGCACCTATAATACACACATGAGGTGGCCCAATATATTTTATTTGGCTAAACTAGAGATACAAACCTTTGACCCCCTTTATGTGTATAAATGCTGTACATATGTTTGAAGCAATATTATGTATTCCCAGAGCTCAAATTGATATAATATAAGTCATAACATTTAACATTTTACCATATTCAAATTAATGTGTATTTCTAAGTAGCCCTGGTATCAGCCCATATGAACCACAGAAATTCCTTTCTCTGAAATTTAACAGTCTCAAGGGCAATGCAGCAAAAGCTGGTAAGATGTAGATCTGGCTGGATGGAAGGAAACTTAATGTTTTATTTAACACTCTCATGCTCAAAGTGAGAGTTTCTGTGCTGGTGGTAAAGCAAAGGATATTAGCATATCACATAATAAAATAACAGTGGAAAATTGTTTGGTACTGAAGCTTCAAGTTGCTATACGAGAAACCAACTAACCTCAATTTACAGAATTGTCACTTGAAGGCACATCTCATTCCATTTTACTTTCTCTCTCACAGACATACACCCAGTAAACAGTGGTTACTGTAATCCCACCCCCCCAAAAAAAAGTTGGTCCAGAACAGAACAGCAGCCAAAGAACTGGGTATAGAGTAAACCAGGAAAAAGGAACCTCAGGGAAGAAACTGGGCAATAAACAGACACTTGAAAAGTGATTACCATGAATTATGCTCATAAGAAGATGTTCCTATTGAAAAAGTACATAAGGAGAAATGGTGCAGGAAGAGCCTTTATATCAGAACACATGGCCGTATAATGAAACTACACTGTAATTAACTGCAGTGCTTGCCCTGGGGAGCAATTAAAGTCACCATATGATATCTTCCTATCTATGCAGATCAGCAAACTTCACAAATAATTACTTTCGCAGCTTACACATACAGATGTATTCCATTAGGCCAGGCTGCAAGTTAAATTCCCAAGACTTTGAGGTTTATGGAAGTAGCCAATTTTCCCCATAAGCGGTAATTAGATTCAATAAGCAATGGAGTTACACTACTGCAGTTATTGTTTAGCTGTGCATTTACCCATGCATTGTTATAGTTCTAGCTGGCTTTAAAAGGGGGACACACACTCCAGAGTGTACCAGCCATCACTGAACATTCAAAAGCAATCAAAATATTACTTTAAAATGTAAGCATTTTGTAAAAGTAGTAAATGGACTAAACTGCAGAGAGGGATCTGGGTTTATATTTTTAGAGTTCACCTGTGCAATGTTGGGATTATTTTACTGAATGCCTTGGGAAAGTGTCGCTGAAGATAACAGAACTATTTTACTTATGTGTCCACCTTCTCCTGATGAATCAGTGAAAATTAATTCCCACTGTAAGTCAAATCAGAACGTTTGCTGCATATTGATTGTTTTTATAACAATGTAGGCACATAAGGCGGGATTGAGTAGAGGTTGCAAAAGCTCACTTCCTCCAGCAAGGTCTCAGACAAGGCTAGGATGCTACTTGTCACTAAAGGGCCAAACTAGACAAGATACTAGGAGAACCATAACTGGATCTTATGAGTGTTTTTCATTGGTAAACACCTGTGAGGCCCAACTTGTATGAGGGCTGTGGCAGTGCATGTGTTAAACCTTTGCCTCACTTCAGATGCCAAGCTGGAGTTCCTATTGGCCCTGTTGGGGAAATATGCAGCTGACATGTAGGCCTACGATGGAGTAAACAGCATCTCCAAGGTGACTGGGGAAATGGCATGCTGGAAAAAGGTTAAAATCCATACACAGCCTTCTTCTGAATCTGAAGGCCCACTAGCTCTTTACCAATTAAAAATGCTTGGGAGGTAACAAAGCACCCTGGCAACTTGTCTACTTTCACACCAGCAGTTACAGTAATTGAAGCATCCACAATCTCTTTTTAGTTTATTGCCTAGACTGATTAGAGGTGATAAGGCAACAAGCATTAAAATTCTAGAAAGACAGAGCATCACCCTTCTTTTAAATCTGCATAAAAATAATACAAAAAGTAATGGAAGAGTGTTTTTGTTTTTCTGGCATTTCAACTGAAAAAAGTTTTTTAGCTTATTTTTTAAAGAACACTGTCCTACTGCACAAGCTGGCACATGAAGTTACTCTTTTGAATAGGCAGAAAAATCTACAATATGCAAGAGGGAAAAACTGTGATGTAGCATAAGCATTTCAGATGACTCAGCCATCAGAATGTATTTCTTCATCTCTGCCAATATAAAGGAATTATCTAAAATTTTGGAATCAAGGACTAAAATTCAAAATTGGTCAACATGTGGCATTTTTCAAGTGAGCTGCCTTATTTTTCAAATGTTGTTCTCTGGAATTTTGAAGGCAATGCAGAATATTCAAGGAAGAAAAGAATAGGATGCTCCAATATTAGGGCACAATTAAAAAAACTGGTGGGAAGTTTGCAAACTATTTTGAAATTTGCTTAAAGACAGCCTGTGAAGAGGCATCAAATGGCAAATGCTGTGTACAAAAATAGAATTGCAAGAATGAAAAAGGCAAGAGTGTGAAAAACATAGCTACAAAAAAATAGATGCACAGGTTTTCTGCTTTGTATCTATGTTCTACAAATTCTGACTTTGTTGCAGAATGTGGAGATGCTGCTATGTTTTCTTCACAACACTGCTTTCTGACAACAGGATGTCTCTTGCTTGAGACTCATCTCCAGCCACTTTGATTTTTTCAGGCAATGAAGCAGTCTCCTTTTTAGTGCTCAAACTTCTCTCTGGTCCCAAAGACACTTTTATGTTCTGCTCAGTAATGCCATGTAGCTGATCTTCAGGTAGAGGCGCTTGCCACATATTTTCTAATGTTTCAGAAGCCAAAAAATCTTGCTTTTCTTTCATTCCCACGGCATTCATTGGTTCCCAAGACACTGCTAAGCTTTCTGACTCTATGGAGGAACCACACATTTTACTGAAACGACAAGTGCTGAAAGCTTTGGCTATTTCTGGCCTTGAACTTTCCTCTGTCTCCTGAATTCCTTGATTCGACACACACTCTTCTCCGTAAAACAGTTCCTCCTGAGGGAAGTCTTCTCTTGTTTTTTGTAATACCCATGAACCAGATATGCTGAAATTTGCTGTGTCCAATATACCCTTTTCACCCATTTCTAAGTGGCCTGACCAAACTACTTTTCTGTTTTCCACTGCGGCATCAAGTGTGGGAATTGGAGCACTTGAGGGACATCTCAGACTCCAGTTTTTATTGCTTCCCTGATTTATGTGTTTTGAAACTGCCTCTACAGAAGACAACTTGGGCTGTTCTTCAAAATCAGGAGACGTTTGTGCAGAAGTCTTGCTGTTTGTTGCCAGATCTGGAATACTGGTGCTATTCTTGGTAGACTGGAGCTTCTGCTTCTGACATGCATCTTTGCAGTCCATTTGGCTTACTAGTGAAAGAGAGCTTATGCCAGTTGTGCAAGAAGAACAAAGTGCTAACAAAGAATTAGTATCTTCAGACAATACGTCAGTGGTTTCTGAGGAATCAGATTCCTTCAAGCCATTTTTCCCAGTTGCCGACCCTGAGTAATCACCTTGACCAAGTTGTATGAGTCCCACAGGGAGGCACTTCACTTGCTTTAGACAGTCTGTGCTTTTCTGGATAATCTGAGCTTCCTTTGAATCTTTAGTGTTTTCAAAACTGGTACCTTTTCGACAAACAAGTTTGGGGATATTTTCCTGTAGAGACCTTGCTGCTGTTCCAGATATTTCAGCTGTTCCACGGTCACCAGACTGTTCTATAGGAGAAATTCCTACACAAAACTCAGATCCTGACTCATCTATGAAGGTTTGCAGTGACCTTGCAACATCTTTTGGTTGTTGCTGATTTGTCTCTTCCTGCAAACTTTTGGTTTTTGGTTCCTCAGGAAGAAAGGCATCATCTTCTATACGATCTTTGATTTTCAAATTGGAAGAATGCTTCCTTTGATCCTCAGTGAAAGGATCAGCAATGTGGTGTTCTTTGCTGAAGGTTGGCCTTTCCAGTCTTTTCCCATCTTGACTATCTTCTGATCCTTCATCAGTTTCATCTTCAGAAGAATCTACCTCTGTGATGGCTTCCTGCTTTTGTAAAGA
This sequence comes from Gekko gecko, assembly GCA_029375565.1. Lineage (NCBI taxonomy): Eukaryota > Metazoa > Chordata > Lepidosauria > Squamata > Gekkonidae > Gekko > Gekko gecko. The sequence continues at coordinate 96,053,781 of JAPDNY010000006.1, forward strand.
TTCCCTTCTCTCCACCCTGTCTTGCCGAATGGTTCCCAGTTTCCTGGAAGAAGGTTTCTGCAGTGTCCCCTTTTCTGCAAGACCAACTTTACCCCCTATAGCTTCATTCACAGATTCCTGCCAACTTTGGAGACCTAGGTCTCTTTGGAGCATCTCCTTCTTGAATTCAGAATGGGAAACATCCAAACTGTGCTTGCGTGAAGAGGACAGCTTTTTTTCTGAGGTCAGAGAACAGCTCAGTTTCTCAGCTGACTGGACTCTCTTCAGCAGAGGGGATCTTGGTGGCTCAGCACTCTTCGGCCTTGAAATCTGTCTGACCAGAGGTGGGGAAGAGTGTAACTTTACAGGGAAAGACTGCATGATATTTGAACTGCCAATTGAATGCCCTGGTAAAGGAGAAGGAGATCGCTGAGGTGAAGTGGACTGTGGGGTTGGTGAGGGAGTGTGAGCAAGCGGTGAAAGAGGAATGTTTCCTGCAGATTTACGTCTTGGGGATCGATATTGCCGTTGAAGCTTTGGTGCTAGCCCATGCAAGGAGCTAGGTCGGATATGTCCTGAGCTGGCAGGAGAGTTAGGAACACTGGAGCCGGGTGAACTACTTTGAGAAGAATTTCCACCAGCTGCAAACAATCAAAGGGTGGGGGGAGACATTGAAAGTCAGGTATGTAAGGGCATTAGGAAATGTCATATGTATGTACAATCAATTGGTTCACTAATGGGGTTTAATTGGTTCACTAAGGGGGCCCTACTTCCAAATTCTACCTTCCAGAACCTACTTGCAAAGCAGTTCCATGCTACAATTATAATATCCCTATACAGATCTATGATGCAGCCTCATTTGCAAGACTGTGTGCAGTTTTGGTCACCAGATCTCAAAAATGGCATCACCGAACTGGAAAAAGTATAGAAGAGTTCAACCAAGATGGTTATGGGATTGGAGCACCTCTCCTATGAGGAAAGGCTAAACAGTCTGGGACCTTTCAGTTTAGAAAAGAGACAATTAAGGATGTACATGGCAGAGGTTTATAAAATTATACACAAGGTAGGGAGAATGGACAGAGAAAACTCTCCCTCCCTCTCACAGAATACTAGCACTTGGGGGGACCCAATGAATCGATGGGCAGTAGATTCAGGATGGACAAAATGAAATTCCTCTTTACTTACTGAGTGATTAATGTGTGGAATTCACTTCCAGAGGATGTAGTAATGACCACAGGCATAGATAGCTTTAAAGGGGAGTTAGATAGATTCATGGAAGATAGGTGTATCAGTGGCTACTAGGCATGGTGACTAAAGGGAATCTCCATGTTCAGAGGCAGTAATATTAATGCCAGGAGGCAACATCAGGGCCTTGGGCTCTATGCCCTGTTGTCAGCTCCCCAGAGTAACTGGCTAGCCATGTTGTGAGACAGGATGCCGCACTAGATGGAACTCTGCTCTGATCCAGCAGGCCTCTTCTTATGAATCTGCAACATTCAAACTCTTTCATCTCCCTCAGTAAGGTCACAACTCACTCTAGGAACCCTGAATTGTTCATAAGGATAGTCTTCTGCACTCTCCAGTTGGAGAAGACACTGCATTACTGATGGTATTGGTTAAAGGTCAGTCTCACCCTCCCTATTCCACATTCCCCCTTTTACCTGAATGCAGAGACTCAGGAGTAGATCGGTAACTCTGTGTTGGTGAACGAGGGGAGAGATTGTGAGTAGGTGAACCTGGGACACTTTCCCCAGAGGACAGAGAACGGTTGAGTGAAGATAAACTCCTGCTGGTGTGCAGCAGAGAAGCCTGCTTGGTAATCTTCCTGAATAGAGAGCTCTTCTTCTTACTGGGAAAGTGAAGGTGAGAACTGTCAGCATATATACAAACATAAATTTTACACAAGTTGCATCACACTGACTCAATACAATTGGAGACACAAGAGCAACATTCAGCAACAGCAGCTTATATCCAGAAATTATTTTAGCACATTTAATTTTTCACAATTAAGTATCTCTCACCTATCCTGACCGTCTTTTGTTTTGCTTTTCTTGTTCCTTCGAGCCATCTTGGATTTATAACTGGACCTTCGTGCAGGCCCTACTTTGATTGATGTGTTCTCAAAGGGCGTAGTTGATATGGATACCTTATTGCCACTCTGCCAATTGGAAGAAAAAAAGTACTGTAATATTGTTGTGATTGACTTTCAAGGGTTAATGCCTAACAGAGTCTGAAAACCTTTGAGTGACAGGCTGTTCAAATGAAATTCTGTGCAGAGAGTCAGTTAAGAAATGAGAGTTTGGAACTGACAATTGAAGAAGAGTTGGTTAACCACCAACTGTGGACTGGGAAGAAGGCAAAAGAAGTGAGAGGATCAGAGAGGATCCCCATTCAAACCGAAAAGGGAAATTGCTTCTAGTTAAGGGAAGTAATCCATGCCCAGAGAAAAGAGAGAGAGCTCTTAAAAGAGGAGTGATCCCTGGTCTATGTATATAGAAGGATTTTGGGAACTTGGTTATATGTTCCTGCCTTCTAGACCACGGGTGTTGAACTCATTTGTCATGAGGGCAAGATCTGACATAAATGAGACTTTGTTGGGCCGGGCCATGTGTGTCATAAAATGTAATGCCAGGTAGCGAAGATATAAACTTTATAAAGGACACAGACAAACACAAAGATTTTTTTTAACTTTAAATAAAACATGCTTAAAACAGTAGCACTGTTGCAATATTTTGTCTACTTAACAGTCTCTGATAACTGACACCTCTTGCTCTGAATTACTGCATCAAAATGTCTGTGCTGTAGCAATCTTGAGTATGCTGTTCAGATGTGTATCTGTAAGCTGCAAACCTACTTTTGATTTACTGACATTCATTAGACAAATCTCATGCTCAGTGTTCTGAGCCAGGACCCAGGAGAAAACATGAAATGGCTGGGCATTGCAAACTTTTGTACATAAGTTGCTTCATGTGCTCGTCAAGAACATGAGAAGGTATCCTGACACAGACTGAGGATAATGTGTTTGTCTACAAAACTATACTCTTCCCCAGAGAAAAAACTGCAACTTCCTACAAAGGAAATGTGCTGGGTGAACTTGGTCTGGACACACACACTCAGCCTAATCCACCTCACTGGCTTGTTGTTATTCCTCCTCTAAAATAGTTCACATTGCTTTCTTACTGAGAAAGCTGGATCATGAGGGCATGAATACAGTGAAAAGACGGAGGGAATCCAGTTGCACCCAGGAGAGCCCTGGCATAAATAGCCCAACAAAACACACACACACTGTAGCAAGGCACACAAAAGCTCATACCTTGAACAAAACTTTGTTGGTCTTAAAGGTGCTTGGTGTTTCTCCCATGTGATTGAGGCAGCCCAGCAAAGCAAGTGTCCCCTTGTTCCCTCCCTCCCTTCAGGGAGAAGCCTCAGTCAGTGGAAGGAAAGAAAGGCTTCCCTTTGTCTCCTGCAGCCTGGGCAGGAAGAGAGCTCTGGCTTCCCTCCCTCCCCCTGGGAGGAGGACGAGCCTCAGCCAGGTCTTTACCAGACTCTCTCAATCACACAGGAGAGGCTTGTTTGGACTATGCTGTGAACATTCCTTTGACCTGCTCCTGCCTGTGTGACCTGGACTTGGAGCCTGTGAGACCAGCTGGGCTACGAAAAAAGGAAGCAGAAAACAGCCAGGTCCCCCATGGGCCACATGTTTGACAACCCTGTTCTAGACTGTAAGAGTCAGTGAAACTCAGAAACCTATGCTTGAGTGTTTAAGCAGAAACTGAAAAGAAAGCCTCTCTCCTCAAAGTTTTAGAAGACCTTTTTGAATAGCAGAAACACTTACTTGTTGGCAACAAATTATGTGGAATTAGTGTGATTACAAAGTTACTTCAGTTTTATTATTGGTTCACTTCATACATCCTACCCGTAAATTAGTGCTCCTTCTAAGCTGTGGCATCTGGTGAGCAAACATTCTACTTTGTGAGCAACTGGCATTAGAGCTGTGAGCAAGCAGTTTTGCTACTGCATAAATCAGTTTGCTCTGGAGCCATCCTTCCTGAGCTAAGACCAAAATGTGTGAGCCGGAGGCTAAAAACCTTAGCGGGAACACTGCCCGTAATTCCATCTGACCTTTTCTCTTCTAAGATAAATAAAACATTTTGTTTATTTTGAACTTTCAAAAGCCTCTTGTGGGCCATTTCAGAAGATGAATATAAGAGCAGCGAAGAAGACAGCGATCCGGAGGAGGGAGGTGCTGGAGCGGGAGACAAGAAGCCTAAAGAGGGCCCATCTTACAACTTGAGAGATATAAAAGGAAGACACCCAAAGAAATAGTTCGTAGAACATCAGAAAGGAGCTGATTAATAACTAACCCCAATGGACTTTACTAACTTTACTAACAGAGTTATTTTGGACTTTTGAAAGATGAAAAGAAGATCTTCCAACCATGGTGGTTGCCAAAATTTGTAATTATACTAACTAAAACTAATCTTTTAACAGAAAAAAAATTCACTCCACTCTTTTTCTTAATCCAACTATATACCTTCCCTTTTTCTTTTTATAAAAAGTAATAAAATTCTCTCCTTTTTAGGAGAGTTTATTCTAAAAAAAAAGAAGATGAATATAAGAAGGTGATTTTGTCTCTTCCCTCGGTTCCCTGGGCTGGGCCAGCATCAAAGTGTATATATTAAAGCTACTGGATGAGACGGCCATAGACAAACAAATAAGGAGAAAATAGATACAGGGGCTGCTTAGAAAGAAAGAAGAAGAAAAAAGGGAAAATTTTGTGTGTGAGGGAGGGAAGAGAACAAAATCGCCATAATTGCATTAAACTTTTATCCTTCACAAGTATTTTCATAACACTGCGTATTAGACAGGCACTGTCCCTGCCTCTTGTCTTAAATTCCCTTGAATAATTCTATTTCCTCCCTTATATCATTTATTTCATCTTTAGAAAATGCAAGAGGGACCTCATGAACTAGACCTTCCCCCATAATTAAACAAGGATTTTCTAGTTGAATGACAACTGCAGACAGCTCTTAAAGTGTGATTTGTGGTATTTTAACACAAAAATTTGAAATACCTGGAAGGCAAATAAATCAGAACACGCCTCTCCACCATACCATGATGCTAGAAATTCTGCCAAGCAGCACATTTCAATTTTAATGCTACAATGTGGTTGTGTCTCCAGTATTTTCCCCCTCTAAAGAGCTGGCATCAGAATATAGCAATGGGAACAGAAGCATATTAATATTATTTCATTGGCTATTTAGTCAGGCAACTGGTTCAAACTGTGTGCCCTATTGCATTTGCAAGATACTTCTTGCAGTCCCAAATAAAAGACACATGTAATATCTAGGGCAAACACGCTCTCTTCCCCCACTCTTCTAAAAGGCTTTTTTACAAGCTGTTCAGGCAGGATAGGGAGAACATCGTACCTGCAAAGTAAGCTGACCTGGAGCTGAAATCTCAGTGTTAAGTCTGAAAACTGAATGAAGCTAGAGGTGAAACTGATAAGGCCTTCCCTAAACTTACTTTGACACTAGTCTAGCTGAAGATCCTGTACAGTTTCCCTCTTTACAGGTGAACTCTCACATCAGGGTCATGATATGGCATAGGACAGCATTCTGACACTAGCTATGTGACACTGTTACTATTCAACAGGTTTCTTGTGCAATTCCAGAAAGTACTCCAAATTCAAATTGCCCATGAAGCTGGAGTAAGAACCTTTCCACCAACAAGATACTGCTGTGTTCCCCCTTGAACAGAAACATATGGAGCTGTCATGCCAAACGAACAACACTTGTACATTTGCTGTACTGGAAACTGACCAAGTGGAAAGGCCCTAAGACCATCCAGGCAAAAAATTGTTTAAAATGACGATTTTACATCATTGCCACTAGGCTAAAAACTGGAATAATAATTCAGAGTACATTTTCTTTAAGGTGATGTAACACAGAATTACTTAAATGTTACTAGTTTTGGCTGATATGCCTTTTTTCAGCAGCATATCAAGTATAAGCTGAAACTTAACTGTAAACTATATGTGCATGGATTTCTATATACTAAACGCCTTAAAAAGTCTTTTGTATTTATTTAAAATACCCCAGAGCTGCATTTTACAAAACATTTGGGTTTATATACACTGTATCAGTCATACTGCATCTTTAGGATCACCTTTAGGATCAATTCCACCACTTCAGTATGCACCAATCCATGGACAGGTTCTCCATTCACATGGGTTATCAAGTCTCCTTCTCTGAGACCTGCCTCACTTGCAGGGCCGCTTTCTTCTACATGCTGCCAATGATAGAAAACAAGGAGAAAACACTGATTTCCAAAACAGTTTCCTCCCCTTCTAGGCTATTCTCTTTACCCATTAACTCTCCCCACAAAACACATAGTATAGACATTCACACAGCTACTATACACTGTAGAACACATATGGAAGTCACTGAAATGCTTACTATTTCCCCGTCACTTATGGGGATATCAAGAAGCTGCATTACATTCAGCCAGACTTCTAGGCCTTCAATCTAGCAGCAGTCCACTATGATCTTACGTAATGAATCCCCAAGGTCCTTTCCCAGCATTCCTCTAACTGGCATTAAATTTGTGGCCTCTTATCTGAAAAGCATATGACTCTAGCATTGATCTATGTTATCAATAAAGAGATTTCTCCCAATACAAATAATTATGAACTTCCGAGAAAAGAAGAGTAAACAGTTGCAACAATGAACGCAAACTACCCCGGAAATGACATTATTTCTATTTATGTCACATATTCTGTGTTTGGCCATGTACCAAAATTTTCTACCCATTCCTTGATCAATGGAACAAAGACATAGATTAACAGAAGCAATACTCAACAGAAAATCCTACTCCATGTTAATATTGCATCACAATGATTCCCTTCAAATAATAATCTTCATTTATAATACTACCTTCCTTTCTTTTTCACCTGTGAATATTGTGCAATTAAAAATGGCCAACATTTCTGTGATATGGTATAGGGAGAATGGCTATAGTAAATAGCCATACATGATTTAATAAAGAAAGCAAGCACATATGTGAAGACTGCCTGAGAATACCAGTGAAGGGGAAAACAGCAAGCACACCCATAAGCCCCTTGTATAACCCACAGCTGAACTAAATTCCAAATCCCTAGTCAGTTCAACAGCAAGACAATGATGCTCTCTATGGCATGTAATTAGCTCCAAGCAGATGCATGAAGAATCCTAAGGGAGAGAGATTATATGAGGTAGACCATCCCTATTAATGTATCTAAGAACAGCCATAAAAAGGAACATATGCACCCCCAGAACATTTGTGCAGAAAGGAGTTGAGAAGATTCTAGGAAGTAGTGTCTGAAAGTCTTTTTTAAAAAATGAAGAGTGGACTTCCTCCAGTTCATTTCAAGTCATGTTATAGTTGAGGAGAACCCATTAACATTAATCAGAAACATACCCAGACCATATGATGCACTGTGTAGATATCACTATTTCCCATGTAGACTCTAATGGCACGAAGCGTGAAGCCATATTTCTTCCCAGCTCGGTGAATGATGATTGGTGGTTTTGGGTTTATTACAGCAGGAGAAAAGTCTCGACTAGGAGAGGAGTCCCTCGAAGATGGGTTGGAGGAGAGGGAATGAGGTGACATTGGACTAGCCAACGGGGAACATGTATGATGCTCTACATGAAAATAAAAGGATTAAAAATTAGAAAGGAAAATACAATTTGCATTAAAATAAAAGAAAATTAAATATCCCGATTGTGTGACACTTGTGGCAACTGTTTTCTTGACCAATGTATGACGTGACTTAAGAATCAGAAAAATATTAGTCAAGCGCTTTGCCACAGTTGTCACCTATAACTTAGCTAGCCCACTTCTTACTTCCTTTATGAAGACAATTCTGTAGCCCACCTGTAAATGTGTGTTTAAATATACTGCGGTGCCTCCAAGTCTAAAATATGAAGTGTTTCGTCTATAAGGCACTTTGAATCTTTTTTAAAACTTTTAAATAAGAAATGGACTATGGTTTAACCAATACTAGGCAGTCACAAATAACCCAATGTGCACGAACAAAGCAAAGCAAATTTAAAAAATAAAGATCAGTTACAGATAATTATTTTTGCTGCATATTTAGACAAGGAAAAACACGTAACATTTTAGAAGTAACAAATGTGTGTGATATGCTGCTCAGATAGTTTTGCCGATAGACTACTCAGACATCTCAAGAAATGATGGTTTGTTTCAGTTGCAGTTTGTTGCACAAAATGCTTGGCTAGTCTATCAATTATACATAACAGATCGCTGCTGTTCATAAATTCTAGTTAGTCTGCTGCTTTCTGACTTTCCTGCCTTCAAGCAAAATATCTTTTTGGACACAGAGACCTAGCCACTTTAGCAGCTACCACAGGAGCTTCCAGATTTTGCTGGCAAAGTGTCATTATGCATGCACACCATTTGCTTTTGTTGTGGTTAGGGATAGGGACAAATGGCTATGGAAAAGGCAGAGGAGTGTAGGACAAGCCTAAGAGATCTTTGTGCCACTCATTGTGAAGCCAATCATCAGCCACCCTCCCCTTCTATCTAGTCATTAACTGCTGTTTCTACATTTTTTACTCTAAAATAAATTAGATCTTAATAGCCCTCATCTCACACCACTACCTCACCACAGGTTCTCCCTTACTGTTTTGCCACATTTTCTAACCTTTTTCTCCTCTTAGGCAATCACCAGGTCATTCACTCACTCACTCTCCTAGGATATAAATGAGGGTTTGAAAAGGGAGTTCTCTTTATGCAGAGGAGGTATAGCAGTATAAGAAGTATGAACTGCTTTTGACTATAGCCATGCATGGACCAATTTCTATTGTGCATGTTGGCAAACTGAGCAGAGGGTATGTGTGGAGAGGAAACCAGGGGAAGGGAAGGAGGGTGTGTCCTGGGGAACCACTCATGATAGCTGCTGGAGTGGACAGGATGCTCCCGAATAAAGAGGGATTTCTGAATTCAAAGCTAATGAGAAACCAGAATTAGTATTAATTATGGTTAATGAGTCATATACAAACACTGGTTTAGAATCCTGGCTTAGTGGCCACCAAGCTACATTGCTGGGCTGCCGGTATTCAGATGAAGGGTCACAGAATTTAATCAAACCATAGTAGACTAGGATGTCTGAATATACTTCAGAAATGTTCTAATCCAGTTCCCTATCCTGACTCTGCTTATAAAAATGCTGTGTTCCACTATTCAGTGCTAAAAGCTATAATATGTCATATTAAGACAGAAATCGAACAGAATCTCAATTGAAACAAAAAGCAAATGGTAGGTAAAAACTAACACTACACAAACCAATTTTTGCTAAAGCAAAGTTTTGCATCTATGTAACAGTTTTTGAAAGCATTTCTTTGCCTACATCTCTATTATATCCATAGCACGTTTTCCCTAAAATGCTTGTATATACATGGGAATCATACAGGTAGAGAAAAAGGAAAAACTTCTGGAATGATAGTTATATTAGAAATGCCCCCTAATCATATGTTAAAAAAATTAGTTCACTTATACCCTTGTCTTCCTCCACAATGGGGGGAGGAGGGGGAGGAGGAGGAAAAGGGTTGGATTTATACCCCACCCTTCACTCAGAATCTCAGAGAAGTTTACAATCACTTTCCCTTCCTCTCCCCACAACAGACATCCTGTGAGGCAGGTGGGGCTGAGAGAGCTCTGAGAGAACTGCTCTTGAGAGAACAGCTCTGAGAGAATGGGGACTCGCCCAAGGTCACTCGGCTGGCTGCATGTGGAAGAGTGGGGAATCAAACCCAGTTCTCCAGATTAGAGTCCACTGCTCTTGACCATTACATCAAACTGGCTTTCTATATTGAGCCTTATATTGTTTTCCTCTCTTCCATCTTATTCTTACAACAATGTTTTATTTATTTATTTATTTCAATTTATATACCGCCTTGCCGTGAGGTAGGTTAGGCGAGAGTGACTGGCCAGTCAGCAAACTTCCATGGAAGAGTGGGCATTCAAACCTGGATCTCCCAACTTTCTTATTCATAAATGACTAGCAGTGAAGCCCATTGTAGCTGCAATACAACGAGCGCTAGAAAAATGGTGGGGAGCAGAGGGAGCAGAGGCGCCAGGCTGGATTCAAGCAGAGGGGATGTACTAACGGGAAGGACAGGATTGCCTATTGGAAATATTACAGCTCAAGAAGAGTTGCAAAGAAAACGCAGAATGAATTTTCCATTAAGGTCTCTGATCTCAAACACACTATTGTGGGACTGGAATGGTAGGCCCCACAGTGGAATGACAGCTCCTGGGGGTAGCAGACGTGTTCTGAGGGTGGAATGACAGGCACCAGAGTGGAATGGCAGCCCCTGGGGGGTAGGAGATGTGTCCTAGGACTGGCATGACAGGCTCCAGAGTGGAATGACAGCTGCTGGTGTTAGCAGGAGTGTTCTGGGACTGGAATAACAGGCCCTAGAGTGGAATGACAGTCCCTAAGGGTAGCAGGAGTCTTCTGAGAGTGGAAAGACAGGCCCCACAGTGGAATGACAGCTCCCAGGGTAGTAGTCCCTGAACAATCCTGCCACCCCCAGGGTTTGTCATTCCACTCTAGGGCCTGTCATTCCAGTCCCAGGATACATCTCCCACCCCCCATGGGCTGTCATTCCACTCTGGGGCCTGTCATTCCAGTCCCAGAAGATTCCTGCTACCCCCAGGGGCTGCCATTCCACTCTGGGGCCTGTCATTCCACCCTCAGAACACATCTGCAACCCCCAGGGGCTGCCATTCCACTCTGGGGCCTGTCATTCCAGCCCCAGAGTAGTGTATTTGTGACCAAAGACCTTAACGGAAAATCCATTCTGCATTTGCCTTGCAACTCTTCATGAACTGTAATGTATTTCAATGGAGCCTATGCAAGTCAGTTGGCATTCCTGGCTCCCATTATTTCCAACGGGCCTTCAAGTCTCTTCCATTGTTTCTAGTGGGCAATCCTGTCCTTCCTTTTAGTACATCCTGCAGCCAAGGCCCCCTCATGGCAACCCGGGGGCCTACGTTTGGAGAACTGATAGCTGGTGAGCCGCACAGCGCACCTTCCCGGACAGGCGGGCCTGTATGACCTGACCTGTAAAAGCATCCGGCCACCTCTCCGTCCTCGCTCAGCCCCACAAATGGCAAGCCGTGGTGACTCATGTCCTCCCTGCGTCTCTGCTGCCTCGCTCTGTTCCTCCACATTGTCTGGCAGCCGGCCTCCTGACCCTCCAGCCGGTGGAAAGTCCGTCTCGTCCCTAGGCTCCCAGCACACTGAGGGCGAGACTCCATTCACCTCACTGGCTCTCTCCAGTGGGGCAGGGCCAAGCCAACACAGTGAGGCAATCTCTTGGCAGACCGGGAAAGTGGCAGCTAAGGGGGCAAAGGCTGCAAAAGCGTGTCCAGGAGTCCCCCCCAAATGCTTTTATATATATATATATATATATATATATATATATATATATATATACACTTAAGGAGAGATCTGGTGGAAGTAGTCAAGTTATAAATGACAGGAAATTATTTAGGATAGTGACATTTCAAGAAGAGCTACAGAAGGAGTTCTCCAAACTAGATACTTGTGCAACAGAATTTCACACAAGATGTAAGTGCCAAATGATGCATCCTGGGTAAACACTATTGTTGTTGTTGTTCAGTCGCACAGTCGAGTCCGACTCTTCGCGACCCCATAAACACTATTATGCACTGATAAATCTAACTTGGCTGAGAGCAGCCAGGAAAGAGATCTTGAGGTTACTGTGGAAAGATCACTGAAAATATCAGTATAATGTACAGTCAAACAAGTAAATCCCCGTTTGATTCTGCTGATTGTATAAAGTCAGCAAAGGTTCAATTTTTTGGCCTGTATTGGCTAGGGTTATGCTATGTCAACACTACTTAGCCTTACAAGACACAGTTTGACTCAGACTTTTTTTTAAAAAATCAGGGGTTGGAGCACCTTCATCCTCAGGGAAACACTAAACACCTTTGGGCTTTTAATTTTAATTGGGGAAAAGATGTGTTTGGAGGCATAATATATGTATGAATGTGTAGAAAGAGCAAAAAGATTTTCATATATATTTTCAAATGTATATAATATATAACACTTCACATCAACTAGTGGAACTCACTACCATTAAATATGATGGCTTGCAGCATAGATAGCTATAACAAGAATAGGAGGAAAGATCTATTAATGGCTATTGATAATGACAGCTAAGTGGAATTTTAACGTTTGCACTTATGAGCAGCAGAGAAACAAAAGGAGATGGCCAGAGTTAAAAGACTGGAAAATCTGAAATCTGCACCAAGTCACTGCTGGAAAATGAAAGATAGACTATTTAAGGATAGCCATTGGTGTCATTCAGCTTTTGTTTTATTCTTATGGCAAGAAACAATGGACTTCATCCTAAAATAATTTACCCTACCCTCTGTGGATCAGTGCCCCAAAAGCACTTACTACTGTGTTTGTAATGCCATTTCAGCTACACACCATATTCTGTAGCACACTGAGCTAAGTCATGGCAGCGCAACAGCAAGATAGTTACATTTTCTCATGCCTGCAGTTTTAACACATGCTGATATTCTAATGCCCCTATATATCTATGGAGCAGCCTCATTTGGAATACTGGTGTACAGTTCTGGCCACTGTATCTCCAAAAGGACACTGCAGAGCTGGAAAAAGTACAAAGGAGGGCACCCAAGATGATTAGTGAGTTGGAGCACCTTCCCTAAGAGGAAAGGCTGAAGAGTTTGGGACATTTCAGTTTAGAAAACAGACAACTAAGAGGGGGACATGATAGAGGTTTATAAAATTATGCATGTGGTGGAGAGAGTTGACAAAGAGAATTTTTTTCTCCCTCTTCCAAAATACTAGAACTCGAGGGCATCCAATGCAACTGATGGGCAGTAGGTTTAGGATGGAAAAAAGGAAATACTACTTTACACAGAGAATGATTAAATGTGGAATTTGCTGCCAGAGGATGTAGTGATGGCCACAAGAATAAACAGCTTGAAAAGGGGATTCAATAGATTAATGGAGGATAAATCTACCAATGGCAACTAGCCACAGTGACTCAAGGGAACCTCCACATTCAGAAGCACTAAGCCTCTGAATCCCAGAGCCAGGAGGCAATATCAGGAGAAGGCCTCGGCCTCTATGCCCTGTTGTTGACCCTCCAGAGGAACTGGTTGGCCACTGTGTGAGACAGAATGCTGGACTAGATGGATCATTGGTTTGATCCAGTAGGGCTCTTCTTATGTTCATAATGTTCTACATAGCCTTTGCAACCAAATTCTCAGCACAACAAACTGTATTTTAAAGAATCATAATGAAGCAGTCACTTATGGTGGCTGTACAAATCACCATGATTTAAACTGCAGTCTTCATAACAGTCCAACAAACACAGAACATTCTCTACTACTAGAATAATGTGGTTCTTGGCATGACCATAAAAATATAAGGTGCTTGTAAGTCACTCTTATGATTTTGTTGCTGTTTCTTACCTGAAGGAATCAGGAGGGAGAGGGCTGTGGCTGATGCTGACTTAATCACTTTATTGACAGGCCGTGAGGTACGTTTTTCCCCTGACTCCCCAGAAAGTAGCCTATGGCGAGCTCGCCGCACTGCCAAATCACTTGTTGCTTTGGGAGTAGTAAACTCTGGGCCCTCGTTGCTATTACTGCGAGTGCGTTGATCAGAGAAGTCTGCAGTGCTCTCAGCTACAGTTTCAATTAAAATAGATTAGAACCACAGGGAATTTCTAAAAGCCTTTTCTCTTGCAGGCACATATATGAAATCAAAGTCATGTTTATACACAGTCCAACAGTGAACTTTCCTCAGAAGTAAACCCAGGCCCTGAAGCCTTATTTTCAGATGCATTTAACTAGGGGTGTCATAATCTCAATAAAATTACCAGCTTTCCTTTTGCTGTGAAAATACATAATTAAGATGAAGAGAATAAAAAAGAAACCAGAATAAAACAAATTCTACTACAATGTTGAAAGTTCTATAAATTTGAGGTTTAGAAGATATAAACAACATGAAGCCTGAGTAAAGCACTTTAATTAGTGTTGTTATCAACAAGACCTGCTGTGGCAAAGACTATAAACTGCCAGCAATTTGTGGGCAAGACCATTTGCAATACAGAATGACATTATGAGGCAAATTTTTACTATTTTTAACATGACACAAGAGAAAGACAAAGCAGCTTTTTAGGGTTGCAACGTGTGCCTAACAAATGCTCATCATGGGCTGATTGGGATGATCTTCTCTTTCTCATAGTGGGGACGGCTTGCCTTGGCCTCCATTCATCTGTCCCAGCTCTGACAGATTACTTGTGTTGTACAGGGTTACCCTTCCTTGGAACAAAAAAACCAGGTTGCTTACCTGGAACTGATGATCTTCGAGTGGTCATCTGTGCATTCACACCCATGGGGATTCGGTGCGCCTGCACTGACCTGGTCGGTGTCTGTACAAAGCTCACAACGGGATTTTCGCACCCTTCGCCCCGGGCATGCGCAGGAACCCCACCGCGCATGCCCAAGGGGCGGGGGCACGGACATCCCGCCAGTTCCTTCTGACCACTATCAAACCTAGCCATGTATGAGAACAGCTGAGGATGACAGCAGTGGGGAAGGATGGGCGGGCGGTGTGAATGCACAGATGACCACTGGAAGATCATCAGTTACAGGTAAGCAACCTGTTTATCTTCTTCGTGGTCTCTGTGCATCACACCCATGGGAGATTAAAAAGCAGTGGCTCACCTGGAGGTGGCTGCTGGCAGACTCAGGGAGCCACAGAGGAGAGGACCAGATGACCCAAGTCACCCTTCTGCTGGGCACGGACGTCCAGAGCGTAGTGCTTGATGAACGTGGTTGGCGTGGACCATGTAGCTGCTTTGCAGATGGACAAAAGAGATGCGCCCTTCAGAAAGGCCATTGAAGTTGCCATAGACCTGGTAGAGTGCGCTCTCAGACGAGAGGGAGGCAACTGCTTCGCTAGAGCGTAGCACAACCGAATCGTCTCGACAATCCATTTAGAGAGTCGTTGAGACATGATGCGGAGCCCCAGGGAAGGCGAGCTGTAGGACAGAAACAGTGAGTTGTCACGTCTGGTTGAATGAGTCCGATTTAGGTAGAAGAGGAGTGCCCTCTTGACATCCAGGGTATGGAGCAAGCGTTGTCCGTCATCCTCTGGATGTGGGGAAAAATCTGGTAAGAATATTTCAGTATTGAGATGGAACTCTGAAACTATCTTTGGAAGGAAGGTCAGGTCTGGTACCAGACGCACACCATTCGGAAGGAAAACCAGGTAGGGTGGGTCATGTCGGAGTGCCATGAGTTCACCAACCCTCCTGGCTGAAGTGATAGCCACTAGGAAGGCCGTTTTCCAGGCTGCATACTGGAGGTCATAAGTAGCCATCGGTTCAAACGGTCGTCTGGTAAGTTGCCATAGTACTAGTGGTAAGTCCCATAGGTCTGTAGGCGTGACTATCGGAGGGTACAGTCTAATGAGGCCCTTCATGAACCGCTTTGAGGTCGGATGGGAGAAGATTGTGTGACCATCTAGGCCTTGATGGTAAGCGGAGATGGCCGCCAAGTAGACCTTCATGGATGAATGGGAAAGACCCTGGTCCCTAAGGGACAGAAGAAAGTCCAGAATTTTGTCCAGGCCCACAGAGGTTGGAGTGTTCGTAGATCTGTATAGATATGAGAGGAACTTGTGCCACTTCCTGCAATAGGATGAGCAGGTAGATTCCTTCCTTGTGTTACACAGGACCTCTGAAACCTGGGCAGAGAAGCTCACGGTTGGAGCCTCCAAGCAGTCAGCTTTAGGTTGTCCACCTGTGGGTGGAGTACTTTGCCTCTTTCGGCGGTGAGGAGATCTTGCACTTTGGGGAAGTGATGGAACTTGCCTCCTGCCAGACGCAGTAGGATGGGGAACCAGGGTTGCCTGGGCCACCACGGAGTCACGAGGATGCAATCCGGTCAAAATTTGGCCACCTTGTGCACCACTCTCAAGAGTAGGGGCAGTGGAGGGAACATATATAGGAATGGACCAGTCCAAGGCATTAGAAGGCCGTCCCCTAAGGAGAGAGGGTCCTTGCCTCCTTGGGTGCAGAATTGCTTGCATTTCATGTTCTCCCGCGAGGCGAACACGTCGATTGCTGGAGTCCCCCAACGGTCAAAGAGAGGTTGAAGGTAGACCGGATTCAGTTCCCACTCGTGGTGGTGAGTGTGGCCTCTGCTGATCAGATCTGCTTCCATGTTTTGGACTCCTGGGATGTGGGTGGCCATGGGGACGATTTGGTTGGAAATGCACCAGTCCCAAAGGTCGATCGCGAGTCCACAAAGGCTCCTGGAGACGGTTCCTCCCTGACGGTTCAGGTAGCTGAGGGCCGTGGTGTTGTCGATGAGAATGGCAACACAGTGTCCCTGTAAGAGGCGCTGAAAGGCTCGGAGAGCTAGTGAGATGGCCAGTAGTTCCAGGTAGTTGATGTGCCTGTTTGCAGTAGCAGCATCCCACCGGTATCCCACGCTGATGCCATGGAGGTAGGCCCCCCATCCCCATAAAGAGGCATCCATTGTCAAAGTGTAACGAGGAGAGGGGGGGTAAACGGAGCACCCTCTGTGATATTTGGGACGATAGTCCACCAGGTCAGAGAGTCCAGTACGGTTCGAGTAGGAGTCAGGACCTTTGACTGAGACATTCAGTTTGGATGAAACTCTTTAGAAACCAAAGTTGGAGAGGTCTCGTGTGGAGTTTCGCCAAGGGGAGGGGAGGACCGAAGTCGAGGCGGACATGTGCCCCAGGAGGCGTTGGATGTCGTACGCCGTTGAGGATGGAGAGTCGCGAACAGAGGTTGCTAGGGTGGACAAGGTTTGAGCTCTGTCCGACGGCAGGAAGGCTCTGCTGGCCACCGTGTCAAGTAGGGCCCCGATGAATTGCACCCTTTGAGATGGTTGAAGACAGGACTTTTGGAGGTTCACTTGAAGACCGAGCGAGGATAGAAGGTGTAGTGTGAACATGATGTCCTTGCGTAGAGAGGTTGGGGAATCGGCCACGAGAAGCCAGTCGTTGATATAGGGGAAGATTGTGATCCCCTGGAGACGGAGGTGGGCTGCGACAACTACCATGGTCTTGGTGAAGACCCTTGGCGCCGTAGAGATCCCGAATGGGAGACATTGGTATTGATAATGACCTTCCCCTATCGCGAAACGGAGGTACTTCCTGTGCGACGGGTGGATGTTGAGGTGGAAATAAGCATCCTGGAGGTCGATGGTAGCCATCCAGGTGCCCTGTGGGATCAAGGGAAGGATAGCTTGCAGGGTCGTCATCTTGAATTTTCGATATCGTATATAGATATTGAGATCCCGAAGATCCAAGATGGGACGTAGCCCTCCATCGCGTTTCGGCACAGCGAAGTACCTGGAATAGAATCCCATCCGTTCGGAAGTTTTCAGGACGGGTTCTATCGCCCCTTTCTTCAGTAAGGATTTGGCTTCTTGAAGGAGGACGGAGGAAGGAGGGGTGGAACAGAAGGTCGGTAAAGGTGGGAGATCGAGGAATTCGTTGAGATAACCATTGGTTACGATGGATAAGACCCAGGCATCCGTGGTTATGGTTTTCCATACAGGAAGGAAGGGATGAAGGCGGGTCTTTTCTCTCGACATCGAGAGGACAGAGTCAAAGACCCTGCTTTGGTCCACGGTTGGACTTGGGTCTTGCCTGTGGATGTTGCGAACCCGACTTCGGTTTAGACTGGTACGATTGCTTGTTGTGGTTTGGAGATTGACGGGGTCTCCAGACAGTGTCTGGGGATGGCTTTGTAGGGTATGGACGACGGGGGGTGTACCTGGACCAGGACCGCTGTCGGTAAGATCTTTGTGGCGCCGAGACTCCCAGCGATTTCGAAGCTTTGATATTCTTATCCAGCTCCTGCAAGGCAGCGTCGGTGGAGGAGTGGAATAGGCCGTCCCCATCGAAGGGGAGATCTTTGATATACGATCTAGTGTCCTGTGGGAGAGATGTGATACGTAACCACGCATGGCGGCGGAGTGACACTGCAGAAGCCATCGACGTTGAGAAGGCGTCTAAAGAATGTTTCGTAGTGTTCAGAAGTTGTTTGGTCACCAGGAGACCTTTCTGAATCGATCTTGCTTCAGCTAACTTGTCATCCGGCATCAAGGGGAGGAGTGCTGACATCCTTTGCCACAGGGCATACTGGTATCTCCTGAAGCAGGCTAAATAATTGGAGGATTTTATCCCCAGGGCTGCAGAGGAGTATATCCTACGGCCGTAGGTGTTGATTTTTTTGCTCTCTTTATCCGACGGAGTGGAGTTAGAGCTATTGTTTTTGGAAGATGTGGAAACGACCAACGAATTTGGGCGAGGGTGGAGGTAGAGGAAGGAAGCTCCCTCTTCTTGGATTCGTTACATGTGGTCTAACCGCTTGGTGGAGACTGGTGCCGATGATGGTTTCATCCACGGGGACTTGACTGCTTTTAGGAGGTGTTTAGACATTGGTAAGGCTATCGGCGTAGATGCATCGATCTTGATGATGTCGTACACCTCGTCAGCTGCGGGTGGTTGGGGCTGGATGATCGGTAGGGCAAGAGAGTGTGCCATACGTTTTACTAAGTCCCCGTATGAGGACATGTCCTCCGAAGGGGAAATTGGGCTGCCCCCAGAGATCGGTGTTTTGGGGAGAGGTTCGACAGGGGAAAGAGCATCCTCCACGTCATCGACATTGGAGTCACCCCGAGAAGAGGCGGAGTCAGAACTCAAATCTTGAGGCCTCGGTAGCAGTGGCTCAGCCATCAGCATTGGTGGAGCAGTGGCGTAGTCGGAATGGACGGGAGGACGAGGAGGGGACGGTGGAGGTTTCGATACTGTCGCCAAAGGTGGGTGGTGAGGTGAGCGGGAGCGGTATCGACGGGCCTCCCAAGACTCAGGACATCCAGGGAAATTCCACGGCCTGGAGGAGAACCAGTATGGCATCTCATGCCTATGGTTGTAGGGAAATTTCGGAGGTCGGTATGGATAGGATGTGTGGTACCTGTCGTAGCGCGGATCGTAAGTCTCCTGCTCACGACAGTCTGGATGGTACGGAAATCTGGAGTGGCCCCGAGGGCAATGTTGAGATCGATCCGAGCGGTCACTAGCCCAAGAAGCTACCAAAGGGGATCGAGATCCCACTGCCTGGAAGTTAGAAACCAGATTGAGGTCAGTAAGAGGAGGCGACATCAACTGGGGAACTGTACAACGATGGGGAACTTCCGACATGGGGGGTTCAGGCTGATGCGGTGGAGAGTCCAGTATCTGTATCGGAGGCTCCACAAGGATTTTCGTCAGCTCCGGCGTTGGATGGGATAGTCGTGGGGGTTGCTGAGGTGCGTCCGCACAGGAAGCAGAGCCCCTAGGAGATCTAACACCGCTCACACCGTGAGACTTATGTGTGTCTCCCGTTTTGCTTGAACCCAGGGTCCCCGTTTTATCCTTCTTGGGCTTCTTTATCAGGGTCGACATGGATGAAGTCGTCTTCGACTTAGACGCCTTCTTAGGGGCCCCTCCAGTATCCGAGGAGGACTTCCCTACCTTGGGAGGCTTCGGTGTCGGAGGATCCCTCTGTGTCAACACAGATGACTTCGATGCCGAGACGACTGGTCTCGATACGGACTGATCGGACTCCATAACAGCGGCTGAAGGAGCGAGTGCAGACTCCCACAATGCGACCTTCAGCCTAGCAGCCCTGTTCTTTCTCGTCTGGTTGGAGAATCGGGCACAAATGGAACAGGCGTCAGGCCGGTGACTCTCCCCCAAACAAAAAACACAGAGGGAGTTCTCATCCCTCAAGGCTAGTTTGCTCCCGCAGGAAGAGCACCTTTTGAAACACCCCCACTTTCGACTTTCCATAAAACAATGGAAGTGGGCCCTTCAACCCGATAAGGATGAAGGGGGGGGAGTGAGGAGAATGGTCTGAAGACCGGAGGAAATCCACGAAAAAGGGTGGATTTGAGAGGAGAGTCAACAAAACGGAGGTTTAGAAGAACAGAGAAAAAGGCGGTTGCACGCATGCGTTAAACCAAGCCGGCTGTGTTTCCTCCGAGCTCCTCCTTCGAACTAAAGAATTTATAGCTCAAAGTTTGTAAATACTACGCAAACCCAGATAAGAGGCTGATAACCAGGAAGCAGCTGGCTAGAACAACTTCAGAGTGGTAAGAAACTAATTTACTGCTGTGCTAGAAAGGAAAGCCTTGAGATTCTTAAGGCCGCTCCCAAAGCTTTGAACCAGATATGGCGAAGACAATTAAGGACCTATCTGAACAAATTTCAGGACTCCAAAATACAGTCCTTGCCTTTCAAGAGAAAATCAGTAGTGAGTTAATCTCACTGCGTGGAGAAATTAGTAAAATAGGCACAGAAATAGCTTCTATAAAGCAGACAGCTACAACAGCCAAAGAGCTTGCTGAAGCTAATGAGCAAAAAATAACCGCTCTGAACCGCCAAATAAATGACTTGTCAGACAGAAACAGAAGAGCTAACCTTATTTTATCAGGGATATCTGAAGAAATTTCTGTAAATAAATTGGAGGAATCGCTGATACAGTGGCTGCAGACAAACGAAGTAGAAATAAAAATAGAGGATGTTGAGAGAGTGCATCGACTACAAAGGAATGGGAGGGCGGGGCCCCTAGAGATGTAATAATTAAATTTGCCAGAGAGAAAATTCAACAGCAAATATATACAGCACTAAAGAAGAGGAAAGACCTGACTTTTAGAGGAAGAAAAGTCTGGGTGAGACAAGACTTTTGTCAAGAGACCTTAAGGAAAAAAAACCTCATGCGCCCCTTTGCCCAAAAGCTTTATGCAAATAACGTGAAATTTTCATGGGGCTATCCATCCTCGATAATTATATTTCGGGAAGGAAAGCGACTGATGGCAAGGAACACTACAGAGGCAAAGGAACTACTTAAACAATTAGGTATAAACACAGATGATATGGGAGAGCAAGAAATGGAAGCGGAATCGGGGTTCCTGAAGATGGCGATGAAGGAACTTCAGAGAGAGGAGGGAAACGCCTCAGGACCAGCTCCCGATAACCAATTAAGGGAAGTATACCTTTATTGATTGAGCTAATGACTATTAATAGTATTATCATTTTTTACAGTATCAAGAAGGAGGAGGAGGGGGATGCGTGCACCCCATGCAGTGGAGAGAGGGGAAGAGATTTTCTTTCCACCTTTACTCTCAACCACGGGGGGGAAGGGAAGGGGAAGAGTAAACTAACTAACCATTCAGATTTTTCACAGCCACGAGATGTCAAAGCCTTAATTGATGTGGGATATGGATAAAACAATAAAAATTTTATCACTGAATGTCAATGGTTTAACATCAGAAATTAAACGATATAGGATAGCCAAGTTGGCAAGAGAGCAAAAAACTGATGTTCTGTGTTTACAGGAAACACATAAGAAAAGAAATGACAACAAGCCTTTGCTAAAAGACTCGAGCCTGGATGATGTTAGCGGAAGCTAGGAGCCACACCAAGGCCAGAGGAGTGGCAATAATGACTCATAAGAAACTTAGAGTAGAGGTACTAGAAAGAAGGACAGACAGGGAAGGGAGATATGTGATGGCTAAATTCAGATTAGAGGGGAAGAAATTTACATTGGTAAATATATATGCACCCAATAAAGGACAAAAGAAATTTTTAGCCAGGCTAGTTAAAAAAACTAAGCAATTCGCAGAGGGAGAATTAATTATGACAGGAGATTTGAACATGGATCTGACTAAAAATAAGGCAATTAAAATAGGAGATTGGGGCTTGAGGGAAGCACATGAATTGATAGGACAGCAGCCAAAACCCACCCATGTATCCAGCCGGCACAAAACCCCATCATGCATAGATTACATAATTGTAGAAAAAAGCAGCAACCTGACTATAAAAAAAATTACAACGCACCCAATCTGGATATCGGATCATGCACCAATCACTATAGAAATAGAAGGCAATCAAAAACCAAAAAATAGAACTTGGAGGTACAATAATTTAATAATGGCTAAAGAGGAAGATAGGAGCTATATGATGGAGCAGATAAGATTATATTTTGAGGAGAATAGAGGGACTGTCCCAACTAATACCCTGTGGGATGCCGCGAAGGCGGTGATAAGGGGACACTGCATAAATAAGGAAAAGTACATCAAAAGAGAACGCTATCTAAAAAGACAATCTAAAATTCAGGAACTGGAGAGGTTGCAAAAGGAACAAATCAACAATCATGATTTAAAAGTACAGAGTCAGATAACAACAATTAAAAAACAATTAGATGAGTTGGACTCAGTTACATTATGGAAGAGAGAAGCAATGGTAAGAAATGACTTCCATAGAAATAGTATTAATTCGGCCAGAAGGTTAGCTAACTATTTGAAAAACAGGAAGGTAAGGCAAAAGATAGAAAATATAAAAGTGAATGGCCAAAGAACTGGCAACTCAAAAGATATAGTAAAAGCCTTCGAGACCTTTTATAAGGAGCTGTATAAAAAAAAGGACATAGTCATATATGAGGAAGATATAAGAACAACACTCAAAGAAAATGATAAAATTATGTTAAAGGAGGAAATAACACTACAGGAGATAAAGGTGGTAATTAAAGAATTGAAAAAGGGCAAATCCCCAGGCCTAGACGGTTTCACAAGTGAATTCTATAAGGAGATGGTAGACATATTGGCCCCAGAGCTCCAAGAGGTATTTAATGGAATATTGAAAGGGAAAAAAGCCCCAGATTCGTGGAGGCAATCAGAAATAGTGGTAATCCCTAAGCCACATAAAGACCCAGAGGAAGTGGGCTCATATAGACCTATTAGTTTACTAAATCAGGATTATAAAATCTTTGCAAAAATACTGGCAAATAGATTAAAGAAGATCATACCTAGCATAATAAAGGAGGACCAATATGGATTTGTAAAGACAGGAATATAGCCCACCCCATAAGGAATATTATAAATGTATTACAACATGGCCACAAAAAAAGCTAGGCCTCTTGAAATTAGATGTCTACAAAGCATTCGATACACTCTCCCAGGATTTTCTGTGGCAGGTAATGACTAAATACGAGATGGGGGAGCCATATATAAAAGCGATCCAAGAAATGTACAGAGAAGGGACAGCAGTGGTGAGAGTTAATGAAGAACACTCACAACCCCTCAAGATTCAAAGAGGAGTCCGGCAAGGATGCCCGCTCTCGCCCCTCCTATTTATACTAGCAATAGAACAGCTAGCTGAAAGAATAAGAAATTCTGCAAGGGTGGAAGGATACAGGGTAAAGAAGGAAGAAATGAAAATCAATTTATTTGCCGACGACATTATAATCGCTATGACAAACCCCAAAGAGGCAGTAAAAGAAATAAAAGTTATATTAGAGGACTTCGAAAAATGTTCAGGACTGAAGGTGAACATGGCTAAATCAGAAATTATGTACCTTAATGTGACTAAAGAGGAAAGGGAACAAATACATGGGATTACTAATATTGGAATGGGCACCAAAAAATTCAGATATTTAGGCATTGTACTACAGAAGAATATCGATAAAATAGCAGAGAACAATTATAACAAGGTCTGGAAGAAAATAGAAAAAGATATGAAAAAGTGGAAAAATAAAATAATGAATATATCTACTAGAATAAAAAGTGTTAAAATGTTTTGGCTGCCAAGATTAATATACCTCTTTCAGACAATACCGCTAGGAATGTATACCAAAAACTAGACCAATGGAACAGAGTGATTAAGGAATGGATTTTCGGTAGTAAAAAATGCAGAATACAGAGAAAGATAATTTATAGCCACAGATCAGAGTTGGGATGGGGAGTCCCTGACCTGATTAGCTATTACGAAGCCTTCCAAATAAAATCGATACTGGAGATAGGCGACGGAGAGGGACTAAAATGGGTGAGTTTTGAGAACGAAATCAATAATAACATAGGGAGTTTTGGGGTATTCTCCAAAACGACAAATAAAGATCTTATACAAGTTAAGGGACCTAGGTATTCAACACTAACAGTGTGGAACAAGTGGCAGCCCTCATGGCTTAAAAGAACCTCAAAATGGGCACCACTAAAGTCCCTCTATAACGAAACAGAAGAAAATAAATGGTGCGAACTCCTGAGATCAAAGGGATATTATAGGCTAAGAGACTTATTTAGAGGAGGCACTCTAAAACCAGCACAGGAATTAATCGAGGAGATAGGCAAGCAATATTGGTTAAAAATTACAGGCCTTTATAGAATGATTAAGGAAGTTAATGAAAAAGGAAATATTTGGACAGAAGAACCAATTGAAGAAATACATAATAGGATGCAAAAATTTAAACAAGGATTAGCAGGATATATTTACAAGAAAATGTTATCCAATAAAGATAGGGCAATACTTTATTTACAGAAAACATGGTGTAAGGAAGGCCAGATATCGGAAAACGATGCAAATAGAATAATGAAGGGAATAGAAGAAACCAAAATTATTAAATTTAATGAATTGGAACATAAATTTTTCACAAAGTGGTATAAAACACCAGCGCAGATAGCAAACATGTTTCCGGGATCGAGTTCTATGTGTTGGCACTGTAAACAATTTAAGGGCTGGTTCTCTCATATGTGGTGGGAATGTCCAGAGGTGAGAGTCTTTTGGTCAAAAATAATACAAATTATAAAGAAAATATGTAGAATTTCATTGAATGTAGACTTTAAACTAATGTTAATGGGTATATTAGGAAATAAGGCAGTCAATAAGGAAACCCAGGCTATACTCAAAGCTATGGTGTTAGCAGGCAAGGCAGTGATAGCTCTGGGCTGGAAAGATAAGAGCAAATGGACAATAGATACCTGGCACACTTATTTGTTTGATTTTGTGCAGTCGGACATCATTGAGAAATTGCGCCAGAAGACCACATGGGAGGATAAAGCCGAAGAAATTAAAGCGAGGTGGAAGATCTATCTAAAGTGGATAACAGTGGAAGGGAAGACAGGACATTCGGTGGAAGATTCAGACTTTGTGCCCGTGGCTGTGAATAAAAGATCAACAAACAAGGGGTAGAGGGAGGGAGGGGGAACTTATTGAGTTAAATAAAGTAAGGAGACAAAAGATATTGTGTAATATGTAGAAAATTCAAAAAAATAAACCTATTAAAAAAAAAAGAATGTAACAGTGAAAAAAAAAAAAAAAAAAAAAAGAAGAACAGAGAAAAAAAGATGAAGAAAAAAATTTGAAGAGAAAGCGATCCCTGCTGTGAGGTAAAAGTGTTCTTGGAGACACCAACGCAGGCTGCTAACAGCGAGGCGGTCAGAAGAGAACTGGCGGGATGTCCGTGCCCCCGCCCCTTGGGCAAGCGCGGTGGGGTTCCTGCACATGCCCGGGGGCGAAGGGCGCGAAAATCCCATTGTGAGCTTTGTACAGACATCGACCAGGTCAGTGCAGCACAGAGACCATGAAGAAGATCTATTATTTTAGGAATTGTTCTAAGTGTCCCCAAATGCAATGCTGTATAATGAAAAAAGAGGAAAACTCCAAGACCAAGAAGATACCATCAGTTGAGAAAGACAAGAGTATCCACTATAGAAACAGGCCAAACTGATCACACAGTGGTTATGTTGAAACTAGTATAACCCCCCCAATCCAAGTGAAATTGGGTACTAACACAGAAAAAAAACCTGTAGAAAAACTGTGTCCATGACTCTGTCTCTCCGTCTAGCAGATAGGTACACCTCTGATCAGAGAAAAGGTACAGAAGGTTAGGAGACAGGCTGGCCAGTGCTGTCAGAGGCTGATTTCCCACTACAGCTGCCTCAGTGTTGCGTCGCTGTTTGCCCCGATACCACTGGTCAATTTCACACCCGAAGCCGCGGGGCTGCATGTGACCCACGGCTTCGCCCGATTTCCCCGCAGTTTCGTGATCCTGTTTTTTGAGGATCACGAAACTGCGGGGAAATCGGGCGAAGCCGCAGGTCAAAATGCAGCCCCGCAGCTTCAGGTGTGAAATTGACCAATAGTGTCAGGGTAAACGGTGGCGCAACACCGAGGCAGCTGTAGTGGGAAATCAGCCAGAGTCTATCTGCTCTTTGGCATGTAGAGCCATACCCTGTCCTCTAGCTACCCTGCTATGCCAGTCTGAATTGGGGATCTGCCATCACACCCTGGTTTCTGGTTTTCCTGGTCCTGTTGCCTGGGTCTTTTGAGACCTCAAAGGGTTTCCAAGCCTGGAAGAGACTGTCCAGAATTTCAGGCCCAATCTTTTCAATGACTTACTATCCACTGGCTTGGTTTTTTTGGAGCCACTGAAGGTTCACAAGTCTGTGAGGGTCCTATCTTTCAACTGTCCTGGTGTTCTGATAGGTAATTATGGAACTGCTTTGGCTTCTCGATAATTAGGGAACTACACATTCACTAGCAACGAGCTGAAGGATATTGGAGCTATAGGTTAGCTGCAATGCAAAATGGCTTTGGCTACTATACATTCTGGTTTTGCTCCTTTTCCATTCTTTTTATCTGCTTTTTGTTTTTTTGCATTATTTGTTGTAGCTTTGTATATCTTTTTTGGTATTTCTATACCCTTGTCTTTTACTATTAATTCCTACTAGCAATAGCCAATACTCATCAGGGTCACCTAACCATAAATGATAGGTTTTCTTAGAAATGATTAAACAATATGCACGAGCTGAATTTTATGAAAGTATGCCCTATTTAAATATCACATCAACGCATTACATGAGTCTCCAAGAGTGCAGACATATGATCAGTTCAAGACCTTTGAGGTAGAAGAACAGTAAGGAGGAGAACATGCATATCTGGAGGGCAGCATAGGAAGGTGGATTTCTATTTCCCCACTTGACATAGGGAAACTGGAAAGAAATAACCCAATTAAAGTTAATATACCAACAAATCTTAACCACACTAAGTTATCTGAATAAGGCACAGATAATATTTCCCTCTCCAGCAACATGTACCTGTCAATGTTGAGCTGCTCACATTACTGACAGTAGAAGAAGGTGTTTTAAGTCCACCCTCATCATCTAGTTGGAGTTCTCGCTCTACAGGCTGTTCTGGAATTGGCAGAGGAAGTCCTTCTCGTTGCTGTGCTATAGGCAGTGGTATCCCATCCAACTGTTTCTTTTTTCCCTCCTCCTCAGCTGAAATGGCAAATCGAGGCATGTCGAGAAGCAAAGAACAACGCCGACGGACAGTCAGTGGTGGGCTGGAATCACTCTCTGTATGAGATGATTCAGATACTGACAAGTGTTTACGTAATCTGAAGAAAAAGAATGGAACATATTGCCTTCAATTTATTCTACAATAAGGTCTGTGAGATACAAACAGTTAAGAGATACACAAGCATCATAATGCTGAAGTCAAGAGTGGACAGCCCATCTGTCATGGCCCAGATGGGGTGTCACTTGACGCTGCCACAACTCTGGTTCCAGGCTCCTCTGAGAAGGCCCAGAGCACCCTCCCAAGCCTTTAGACCTCCCTTTTAGCTGAAATGAGTGTGAGGACCAGGCAGAGTGAAAATAGTTTATTTTACAGGAGGTCAAACAGACAAGGTGCAGAATAATAACAGTAAGTGGGTGAAAAGAAATAAAATGCCCTAATGCGTCTGAATATACTGTCTCTAGCTCACTATCTCAAGTGGCCTTAGACTACTCACCCTTCCCTCAGGATGAGGGTTTCTTCCCCACAGCAGCCTCTCTTCTGGCCCTGTTTCCTGGGAAGAAGAAATGCTTCTCCTCTTGCACCAGTTCTTTTATTCCCCAGCCCTCTTCTTCCCTATTGGTCAAAATCGGTGCCAAAACTTCCCAAGGCCTTCTGGGATTTGTAGACCAAGCCTCCCCTACTGCTAGCCAGGCTCCCTGAGCCTAGTAGGCCTCTAGTGGCACAGCCCAGATCATGACACCATCAGGAGGAGGAGGAGGAGGAGGAGATTGGATCTATACCCCGCCCTTCACTCAGAGTCTTAGAGTGGCTTACAAACTCCTTTTTCTTCCCCTCCCCACAACAGACACCCTGTGAGGTAGGTGGGGCTGAGAGAGCTCTTTCAAGAACTGTCCTTTCAAGGACAGCTCTGACAGAACTATGGCTTACCCAAGGTCATCCAGCAGCTGCAAGTGGAGGAGTGAGGAATCAAACCCGGTTCTCCCAGATTAGAGTCCACGCACTTACCCACTACACCAGGGGTCCTCAAACTTTTTAAACAGGGGGCCAGTTCACTGTCCCTCAGACCGTTGGAGGGCCGCCGCGTTCGCCCCCTCCCCCCACCAGCCTGCTTGCCCCGCCGCCGCGTTCGCCCCCTCCCCCCACGACCAGCCTGCTCGCCCCGCCGCCGCGTTCGCCCCCTCCCCCCACCAGCCTGCTCGCCCCGCCGCCGCGTTCACTCCCTCCCCCCCACCAGCCTGCTCGCCCCGCCGCCGCGTTCGCCTCCTCCGCCACGACCAGCCTGCTCGCCCCTTCCTCCTCCTCAGCTCCTGGGCGCTCTTGCCGCCCAGGGCTGCTGGAGGAAGAAAGAGGCCGCGGGGGGCGCTGCTGCTGCGCTCCTCGAGGAGGGGGCAGCTCCGGGCGGGGGGGGCAGGCATAAACACTCGGTGGGCCGCATAAATGTCCTCGGCGGGCCGCATGTGGCCCGCGGGCCGTAGTTTGAGGACCCCTGCACTACACCAAACTGGCTCTTTACTGAAGCCAGTAAAGAAGGAAAATGGAAACGAGGATACCAAATTTAAAGGACAACACCATCAACAGACTTCAGACCAAGAGAATCTTATCTATTAATAATACTGACAGAAAATCAACAGGGGCCATGGTTCAGTGATAGAGTATATCTATGCTCTGCATGCAGAAGATTCCTGGTCTAGTCCTTGGCATCTACACTTAAAGAATATAAGATAACTAGTATTGGAAGAAGGCTCCCTCTGCCTGAGATATTGAAGGGCTGCTAGTAGACAGAGTAGACAATACAGAGCTAGATGGACCAATAGGAAACAACTGAATACATTCAAATATTTCCGCCAGTATAGTACTGTGGCCGACTAGCCTGAAAGGACTAAACAGCCACTATTATAATAGCTCTTCTCTCTCTCGGCCTAGTCATCCAATTTGATAATGGTGATACAACTTTCCTAAACTCTCGACCTAACGTAACCCATCATCAAAGATGCAGTGGTGGAATTTCTTTTCACGTTTATTTCAGTATACCAACACTAAATAGATTTTACTGTTTCACAAAGAAACCATTATGAAAGTTGAAGCATTTATTCTGAAGACGTATTCCATAGTGATTTTTAAACACCCATACAAATTCTGGCAGTAATCCTTACAACAGTCCTGACTGCAGATTTGAAACTGAAGCTAGAAGATGATTTCACTTGCTTAATATCAACTAGTATTTTCATAGCTGGTATAAAACTTTCAGTTGGGTGCTTAATGACTCACACTACTCCACTCAGTATGCTACAGAGCAAAACTGAATTATGCTACAACACTTGAAGGTCTCAGTGAAACACTAATTGGTATTATTTGTGAAAATTAAACAATTATTTTTCTATTGTGAAAGTTATAAACAATTATTTTTCCATTCATATAACATGTGAAAGATTTGTACTGGTGATAACTGTTGGAAAATTATTTTCCCTTTTTTACTCCATTAAACTGTTAATGTCTTTAAGCATTCTTAAGTTGTTTTATTTTTGCTTTAATACAAAAGCAAGGCAACTATTTCTTGGTGTTCATTAAGTAGGCAATCCTGCACACTTTTACATGGCTTAAATTCCATAGACTTCAATAGAATTACAGGAGTGCACGCCTCACATGGTAACTAAGCCAAACTGCCAATTCCAATATTCAGATTTTTATTAAGAAAAATCCTTGTATTCTGCATAGTCAAACATCAATTGAGTTTTTAGATACAAGACTCAAAACATTTCTCTCTCTATTCTCACCCCTTCATTTTTACATTCACAGAAGGAGAAGCTCTGGAATATCACTTTAGACCTGTCTCTTAAAAGAGAAGATGGTTTTCCCACAGCAGCTGAATTCACAAGAAGGAGAAGGAGAAGAAGAAGAGATTGGATTTATACACGGCCCTTCACTTGGAGTCTCAGAGCGACTTACAATTGCCTTCCCTTCCTTTCCCCACAACAGATACCCTGTGAGATAGGTGGGGCTGAGAGAGCTCTGAGAGAACTGCTCTTGAGAGAATATGATTGACCCACGGTCACCCAGCTGGTTGCATGTGGAGAAGTGGGGAATCAAACTCGGTTCTCCAGATTAAAGTCCACTGCTCTTATAGACTATGCCGCTCTTAACCACTACACCTTTTCTTTAGCAAAAATTCTGAGCTCACATTTCAGGTGACCCGATTACCCAGCTGCGGTCTCGACTCTTCAGGCCACCAAAGCTATCCATTCTATCATCTTTTTCCTCACTCAAGCTGCGTTTGGTGGGAGGCGGTGTTTTCCTCTCTTCATGGATGGAAAGACGTTCCATGCTACTATACACCTGTAGGTATAATCCAACTTCATATCAGCATATGGAAGATAATTCTGATAGCTTTAAATCACAATGTACTGCTCTCAGAATGGAATGTTTAAATAGAACAGTTAAATTTACTATTGCAGGCAATAATAGAACATGGTGACAACTTGTCTAGGTGATGATGGAAATTGTGTGCACCCAGGTCAATTCATCTGTTCACTAGACAACACTTTGTTGCATTTAAAATATGTCATGCTGATATTGCTGTAATAGCTTTTTTAGTAGTACAGTAGCAACAGATTTTGGAAAACAATGATTCACCAATTTAATGCTAGGAATGGGTCAGTTTTTGTAACATTTTCAACCACAGAAGATAATCTATTTCTAAAACTGCTATAGCACAAACTCAACCCAGAGAGGTTTTTCTAAAGAGAAATTCTACTCTCTCCTGACTAATTTGCTTAGTCAATCATGCTTCAACAGCTGTTTTACAATTACAAATCATTCAATGGTTAAAAGGAAGAAAAAAGGAATCCATGTTTATGAAACTGAACTAGACAGTGAACCTAATTTGCATAAGAGTGATGAAAACAACATTATTAAAAATTCACAACATCAACAGGATAGCTATTAATAAATTATCTGGCTGAATTGTCAGACAAGGTTTTCAAAATAATGAGCTTTTCATGCCAATCACATTATACAAATGATCAGGGGTCTTTTTGTAGAAAAACAGCTGCAGGAGCTCATTAGTATATAGTATGCTAATGAGCTATTAGGCTATTAGCATATACCACAAACCCCTGACATCACCGGAAGTGATGTCAGAAGGGGAAGCAAAAGGGGGGGAGGCATCTTCAAAAGCCTCCCCTTCCCTTCCCCAGCTGGCCTGGGTGGGGGAGCTAAGAGAGAAGGGGTTTAAAGTTTAAACTCCTTCTCATGAGAGTTGGGCCACAGAAGGAGGAAAGAGGGAAGGAAAGAGAGAGAGTAGAGGGAAGGAAAGAAGGAAGGAAAGAGGGAAAGAAAGAGAAGAAAAGGGGAAGGAAAGAAAGAGAGGGAAGAAGGAGGGAAACAGGGAAAGCAGGAAAAAAGAGAAGAGAAGAAGGTGGGAAAGAAAGAAAGAGAGAAAGAGAGAAGAGAAGAAGGAGGGAAAGAGGAAAAAGAGAGAAAGAGAGAAGAGAAGAAGGAGGGAAAGAGGAAAAAGAGAGAAGGAAAGGAGGGAATGAAATAAATTTGGTGGCAATTCGGCCCCATTATATCCTATGGGCCATTGAAGTCAATGGTGAAAACATAGGGTATATTCTGGGGGCTGGAGGGGAGGGGGCTTGAGAGAGAGGCTCCAAACTCACAGGGTAGCTTATGGAGCCTCTTCCCAAGATACCCACCAAGTTTCAAGAACATTGGATCAGGGGGTCCAATTCTATGGGCCCCAAAACTAGTTGCCCCTATTCCCTCCATTGTTCTCTATGGTGGGAAAAAAGTACCTTTTTCCCACCATAGAGAACAATGGAGGGAATAGGCTTGTGAGGAACGCTTGGACTGTTTTGACTATGCCTCTCAGACACCCCCTTGGTAATGGCCCTCTTGACTCTGAAGTTATGGACTAGACTCTTGACTTGGCCTCCATCGCTCTGACTCTAACTGTCTTCCAGGAACCCACCCCCAGCTCCGCCTGGCTCACGACAACAACAGGCAAAAATGGTGACCTCACTCTCTCCTTCCACCAATGCTCCCTCTAAGCTGTGGAGTTTTGTGAGCAACAATTCTTCTTTGTGAGCTACTGGCATTAAAGCTGTGAGTGAGCAATCTGCATAAATTAGTTTGCTCTGGAGCCATCCTTCCTGAGCTAAGATAAAAATGTGTGAGACAGAGGCTAAAAAACTGGGAGCTAGCTCACACTAATTCACCTTAGAGGGAACACTGCCTCCCACTCCACTACAGACTGGTACATGCAAGTCTCTCGACCCAGTGAATAAACTTTCCCAGTATTGAAAATAGCTCCTAGGGGAGGAGGTGGGAAGTTCCCAAACCATCAGTGCCTTCCACTGGCAGTTTGCAGGATCCTAATGACATATGACTGTGCAAGCTATGATATTCAGAGTACGTGTAACCTCTTTAAAATATGTTTTACCCCTCTCCAGTGGAAGCTTTTTCTCAACCAGCTTTGACTTCAAAACAAGCAGTTATTAGATACGCAGAATTGTTAGATGATGAAAACAATTTAAAATCTCAGGAAGAATTAAAGGAAAATGAAAAACTATTATGTACTTCAAAAGAGAAACTTATTAAGAAAATGTATGGTATGTTGATGCAGGACAAAATAGTTAAAGAATGTATGGTTAGATGGATGCAAAATGTAGGTAATAATATCGATCTGTCACAGTAAAATATGGAAAGTGAATATTATGTTGACTAAATCTGTTACATTCAAAGAAAACTTATATAAAATGTTTCATAGATGGCACCTAACCCCAAATAGGTTGGCTAAAATGTATAAAATTTTTTAGTAATATATGTTGAAAATGTAACAACTATATTGGATCATACTACCATATGTGGTGGACATGTAAAAAGGTTCATAAATTTTGGATTGCACACTTTCTTACAGTCAATCTTGAATATCACAATACCTTTTGAGCCAGAAATATTTTTGTTAAACTGTTTACCAGATGAGTTAGATAAGAATCATAGATATTTCATTTTACATGTTGTAACCGCTGCCAGAATCTTATTTGCAATGGCACAGAAGACACCAAAGATTCCAACACTATATGAATTGATACTGTAGATTATGGAATGTGGTCAAATGGATAAGTTGACAAACATATTAAAAGGAAAAATGGAAGAATTTATGAGACCTTGGAGGATGTTTTATGACTGGTTAAAACTCAAATACTGAGAGAATATGTTTAAGTGAAGAATAATAAGAATGACTGATGAAATGGTTGTGAAATTGTAATGAGAAGATTTGCATGCAATATGCTAAATTGGAATTTTATATATTTCTGCCCATTTTCTTTCCTCCCCTCTTTTCCCCTTTCCCTATTTCTTTGTATAAACTAATTTTTTAAAAAAAAATTACAAGAAAGTAACTATTAACAACTGAATTCTTTTGATATTGTGTTAATCTTACTTGTTACGGCAGAGAACCATGTTAAGTACAACAGTAATTTATAAATGAACAACTTTTGTTGTTACCTTCATGAGTGTTAAGGATCACACAGTCCTTCATGCTGTTTTAACATTGTTCAGATCTCATCAACTCAGCAAGTCCTACATACCTTGCTAAACCTTGGTGAACATGAGGAAAATTGCCTAATTTCTACATGATCATCATCATTTGTGTCTTCTTCTTCCTCAGAATCTACATGATGGTATCGCTCAGAGCGTGCTGCAAACAGGAACACAAATGTGAGTCCAAGTAACAACAACACAGTTAGAGTAGGTGTTCTCTGTGCCTAAATGAGATCAAGAACATTCCTGCCAATCATCAATCAAAACAGACAAAGCAACTAGATTTGATTCTTAAATAACAGCCATTTTTCTCCATCATCATTAAGTTTTTATTTATCTTAGTCACAGGTCACCCAAAGAGATCTAAATAAAAAAAGTTTGGAACATCTACAAACAAAAGATACAACAACCTTCCCCATGTTAGTTCACCATGATTATATTAAAAAGGCTTTCTTGATAAAATAACATAGAAGAAGAAATTCAGTTTACCCTGACTACCACATTATCTTCTAAGTAACTATGATACCACTTAGCTGACACAAAAGAGATGATGCCTTTGCAGTTAGCCCTCTGCCATTGTTGGTGAGTCTTCCTGTACAATATTTTCAAGATTTTTTTTGTTTAAATGTAAATAATATTGCCAACAATTGATATAATGTATTTAATGTGTATAATGTATTCAATAATGATATGTTATTAAAGAGTTCAGTATTGTAAAGTTTAGCTTAAGATCCAAACGTGCCAGCAGTCCTACCTATAGTGAATCTGAATGAAAACTTCTGTCTAAATACATTTCCTTTTGTTTAGTACAGAATTTTTCTGCCGCCTTCAATTTTAATTTTTTCTTACCTCTCAGAGACAAAATATTAAAGACATATGTGCTATGGCATCATAGGGTGCAGCAGTTTGCAATTCTGTCTCAAATATTGGGTATACGTGCAATTTTTTAAAATAGAAAAGTACTTTTAAAATCTATAAATATGCCAAATAAAAGTGTTTTATTATTAATTAATTAATAATAAATATTTAATTACTTTTAAAATATTTTACTTGTTAACATAATCATAATATAATATAGTTATTTGTTAACAATAACAATTACTTGTTAACAATTATTAAAAATTAATAATAAAATTTAATAATAAAAGTGTGTGCATGTATTTCCAAACTAAGTTTTAAAACGATGCAGTTTAAATTTGATGGGGAAGTAAATAGTGCATATATTTCAATTTTTCACAACATTTCCACCCCTCCCCTAAAACCTTATTTCCCACCCCCATGACTTCAAAATTAAGATGCTGATTATTAATAACACTGTTTTCCACACAGGGACACGCTTGTGTAGTTTCCTGTTGCTGCTGTGGCTGTTAAAAGAGTGCAATGGTGAGATAGCTTCCACACAACAGGTTGAACCTGGCAGTTTTTTAAAAAAATTGGTGATTTAATAGTGTAATACTGATATATCATTATGCATCAGGTTCTGTGAATTCCCAACTTTCATTTTTTTTAAAGTATGACTCTAGCCCATTTTGTTGGAGGGGATTTCGTATTCAGGTGGCAACAAGGAAACTCTCAGAGCAAACCTCCAGTCTTCTCCCCCACCCCAGAAGAGGTATGCATACGAAACAATGGGTTCCACCAGGTAGGTATCTGCATTTCTAAAGGCTATTCAGTTACTACCTGGTGAACAGTCCTTCTATCTCCAGAACTTCACCTATCCCTTTTGCGTTACCCCATGTCTATGTGAGAATCCTTTGTCTCCAAACCTGTCTTTCCTGCTCCATCTCTTAGGATACTGAGATAAACCAATCATACCCTCAAATGTTTAGTGATCTAATCAGAGACCCATCTCCCACCTTTTGTCTATACTTGGAAACCTTTTCAAACTGCCTTGACTGGACCATTAGTGGTCAGAAAACCCATTCAACTAGACACCCAGCACCTGGCTGATTTAATCAAGTCCATTGTTAAGCCTGACTCTACCCCTCTGGAACGTCATTGGTTGCACCCAGGTCTGGCTCCTCCTGATGCCGCACCCCCTGGGACCCAGGATTGGCCCGGGTAATCTTTTGTCCTCACCTGAGACAAGCCCCTCAAGACCTCCCATTGGTTAGCATTGTTTTCCAAAGTCTATATCCATCCATGCACTCTCTCTTCTTCTCTGCACCCTCATAGCACATAATGCTGGCTGTTGGCGCTATTTTCTTCAAGGACTTCTGCATGTCTGGACAGTAACTGACCCCTCTATTCGCTATCAATCACCTCTGCTTTCTTAGTTCTGTATTGTGTGTGTGTGAATGCTTGATTTTATATTTGTATGTTTAAGAATCCTTTAGTAAAAGAAATCACTGCTTTAGTAAACTAGCTTCAGTGTCTATTTCTGGGACTGGGAAATCAAACTCCCATATACACAGATTCTGATCCTATTTTTAATGCCTATTGCTATTTAATACTCTCTCATAATTCCCCACATTTACTAGTAAATTAAGGCATTTTGGCTAACACACTGCAGGGTCCAGAGTGGCTAACAAGTTAAAAAAACATATCATAATTAGCTATTAAAACAAATTAATGTAATAACAGATAAAATTAGTTAGTGACATAGGCACTAATTCAGTTTATCCAAACGAGGTTGTACAAACTTGTGTGTTCAAAGCTGGTATGCGATGCAATGAATGGTGGTAAGGGGGGAGCTGGGGGAGGCCAATACAGATGGAACTTTGTTGCCTCAACTGTATGCCTCGTGGAATTATTCTGTTTTACAGTCCCTGAGGAACTGAATCAGGGTTGTTTTACTGGACTGGTTTGAGGCAAGACAATTTTTTTTGAGCTGGGGACCACCAGAAGATTGTTATTCACAGAGCGCAATGCTCTCTGGGGGGCATACCATGAACAACGGTCCCAAAGACTGTATAGGGCTTTGAAAGTTAGAAACAGAACCTTGAATCTGATCCAGTATTCAACTTGGAACCAGTGCAGCTGGCGGAGCACCTGTTGTATGTGGGCTCTAAGTGGAGTGCTTGTAAGCACATACACAACCGCATTCTGGACCAGTTGCAGTTTTGGGGTCAGATTGTCTGGGGTGGCATTTGGATGGCTGTTCATCAACAGATACAGCTGGGTGTCATCTGCATACTGGTGACATCATGGCCCAAAGCTCCATATCAGCTGGGTGAGGGTGCATATAGATGTTAAACAACATTGGGGAGAGGACTGCTCCCTGGGGGACACCACACACCAGAGGATGCTGCCCTGAGACCTTCTCCCCATGTGCCACCCTCTGTCCCCAGCCATGAAGAGATGAGACAAACCATTAGAGGGTTGTCCCACGAATCCCCACTTTGGCAAGGTGGTAGGTCATTAGATCATAATCGACCATATCAAATGCTGCTGTGAGGGCCAGCAAAAACAGCAGCACTGACCCTCCTCTATCCAGCTGTCTATGGAGGTCATCTGTGAGGGCGACCAAAACCTTCTCTGTCTCATAGGCAGTGCGAGATCAAGAACCAAGGTGTTATCCAAGAACGTCTGGAGCTGTTTAGAAGCCACTCTCTCAACTACAGAGTGCAAAGGTACAATGCATATTGTGATCAGTTTGATTAGAGCAGAGAAGAAATGCCTAGCAGCAAAATTTTCTGTTCCCAAGTATTTCTTCTCTACTCTAATCAAGCTGATTACAATGTGCATTGTACCTTTGCACCTTGTGCCTTTCTATGTATCCTGTGTCCTCCCATCTTCTAACTCAGGGATCTCCATTTTGACTTGGATCTGACGAAGGGAGCTTTGACTCTCCAAAGCTTACATCCTGAAACTCTTGGTGGTCTCTAAGGTGCTACTGAAGTCAAATCTAGCTTTTCTACTGCAGACTAACATGGCTACCCTCTAAAACGATCTTCACGGAAGTGAGCTACTAAGATTCACATCTTTAGGTGTAACATAATCATGAGAGTTGTTCCTTACTGTCAAAGTAGCTTGTGTCATCTTCTGATTCTAACTGTGGAATAAATTCTGCTTTTTGCCTGAGTAATCCATTCCAATCTAAGTTCTTAAAGAACCTGTGTTGTTTCACCTCAAAAGCACTACCTGAAAAAACAACATAATGAAGAATTTTAAATATGCTGTAGCAAATATAGCTCAACAACTGTGTTTATGTGGATTTGAACTAAAGTCACTAAGCTTTGTTACTGCACAGAGAATAAATGAGGATGAAGGAGATTAAACATTCATATTATCCTGAGCTTTAAGAATAACTATAAATCTAATAAAATAAAATTACTGAAAAATAAAAGGGAGAAAACATCCTTGTCACACATTTTCTGACATATCAAATTTGAGGCCTTTTCTCGTATAAGTGATTAAAACTGAAAATGTTTTTTTACATGCTCACTGCACAAAACAGGATCTTGCCAAGTACCTACAAAGTTCACAACTCAAATATCCAAACTGCAAAAGGCATGTCAACGGAAGGGCAGAAACCTGGAATATATTGTCAGAGGGAAGCTGCTTTATTTGGCAAAGAATCTACATGCCAAAGATGTTTTAAATTCAGTCAACACTAGGAAGAAGAAGAAAAAGAACAGATTGGATTTATACCTTGCCCTTCACTACCCAAAGGAGTCTCAGAGCAGCTTACTAACTCCTTTCCCTTCCCCTCCCCACAACAGACACCCTGTGAGGTAGGTGGGGCTGAGAGAGCTCTTGACAGAAACTGCTCTTTTTCAAGAACAGCTCTTATCAGAACTATAGTTTGCCCAAGGTCATCCAGCCAGGTGCAAGTGGAAGAGTGGAGAATCAAACCTGGTTCTCCCAGATTAGAGTCCACACACTTAACCACTACACCAAATTGGGACATGCAATGCTTTAATATATGTAGCAAATTAAGGAATGGCTTATACAAAAGCCTTCCTACTTCCCATATGTAATGACTTTTTTCTACTACAAAGCCCTTTCTACTAAAGAGCACTTTATGGTGCTTATCACCATCATACCAAAAAAAGAATGAACAAATACAGTGAGAAGGTTCACACACATTGGTCCCCAAGATGAGTTGCTTTTTTTCTTTACAACTTTTCATTATGCTTCAACTTTTCAAGCAAGTATTTTTCTAAGAATTCATTTGTACCTGTTCCCAGTCTTTCCAGAGGGTTTTGGTGCAGAAGTTTACTAATCAGGTCTTGTGCATCTGGTGGTAAAGCTTCATCTCCTTCTGGCCAGGCAATTTCATCTATATAAATGATACTGCCGAGGTTAGGAAAATATATGTTGCACGGTATTAAAGATCTCTCATGTTAAGACTTTCATTAACTGTACTAGGACAATAAATCTACCAAAGTATTATCACAGTATTGTTGAGTGAACATGAACTAGAAGGACTATGGGTTGAAACCAGAGATATTATTAAGGAAGAATGTGCAAAGACTTTTCTTGTAGCCAAAATAAATGCAAAGTGTCAATGGATGACTGATAACATCACAAACAGCTAAAGATAGACGAGAAACAAAAGTAAAAGGTGACAGAAATATAATCAGAAGTCTAAATGCAGCATTCCACCAACTGGCACGTAGAAACAAAGAGAATTATTATAATAACCAGTGTAAAGAAACAGAAAAAAGGGGTTGCACTTACCTGTAACCTTTGTTCATTGAATGGGCTTCTGTGCAGGCACACATGGGGACTGCAGTACTGCAGGCCAGCCACCAGGAGGAACTACCGAGCTTCTACTAGAAATTTCTTCCCAAGAAAGTCAAGGCTCCTCTCCAGGGAGGGGTTTTCCCACCCAAAAATCACCTGACCTGGGGGGGAGCCTGCCCTCTTCCCTCAGTTCTCCTTCTGTCGCCACCTCGGAACATGAGACTCCCACAGCGGGGAAGGAGGGAGGAATGTGTGCCTGCACAGAAGCCCTTTCGATGAACAAAGGTTACAGGTAAGTGCAACCCCTGTTTTCATCTTCAAGGCTTCTGTGCAGTCCCACAAGGGAGAATAGCAAGTTCACTTACATCGGAGGAGGGAGCGGGAGGTCTTAGCGGCAAATGTTGGGGACTGGAATTCCAGACCGGAAGGCAGCTGATAGGCTTGAGCCCATGTGGAATGTGCAGACAACATCAGGGGCATTTGCACACCTGCTGCATCGTATGCTAGTTGAACAGCTTTACAAATCCATCTAGAGATGGTCTGTGAGGAGGCTGCTTTTCCTTTGTTAGCACCACCAAAGCATACAAATAAGGCTGTTGACTCACGAAAAGGGTGAGTTCTCTCTAGATAAAAGAGCAGAGCTTGTCTAACATCCAAGGTGTGCAACTCACATTCAGCTAATGTTGTGTAATTGGGAAAAAATACAGGAAGGACCATGTCCTGTGTCAGGTGAAACTTCATAACAACCTTAGGAAGGAAATCTATACATGGCCTGAGGACCACACGATCTTTGTGCATACGGAGGAATGGCGGCTCTATGGAGAGCACTGCCAACTCACTGACTCGTCTAGCCAAAGTGATGGCAATCAGAAAGGCTAACTTAAATGAAAGGAAAGACAATGCACACGTTGCTAAAGGTTCAAATGGTTTATGGCATAAAATAGGTATCACATCCAACAAGAGGGATCGTTCGCATCGATGGGAGCCTTGGGATTGCGGTGAGTGCTCAGTACTGAGGTGAGTCCGAGCATCTTCAGTGCCATTGTGGTGATCTGTCCCTCGATGCTGGGCAGTCGTTGGTATCGGGGGAGCATTGATGTTGAGGCAATGGAGACTCTTGGTGCCAACTCAGTGCTGAGTCCTTCGGACAGTCAGTGGGTCAAGGCGCTTTCAACAGCAGTGTAGACCGCTCTTGAGCTTTTTTCTTAGCTTTCTTAGTGGGCGGCTCGGATTCTGCTCAAGGCAGTGGAGGGGCTGTGGCAACTTGCGCTTGGGCGGGAGTCGGGGTTGAACACACAGATGGAGTCCATGAGGGTCTCTCTGAGGGTGCAACAGTCTCCGAGATAGATTCTGGTGTGGCTAGAGCCCTCTCCCATAATGTTGCCTTCAATCGGGCCGCTCTGCCCTCCCTTGCCCAAGGTGTCAGGGCCTTACAGGCCTTACAGGCTTTATAAGCAGAGGAGTTATGGGCCTTCCCAAGGCAGAGCACGCAATAGGCATGTTGGTCCGACTGAGCCATTTTGGCTCCACAAGTTCTACACTTTTTAAAAAGAGCTACCTTTAGTTTTCCTGAGGCCATAGTTCTCCTCAGAAAATAATCACAGCTCACAATTGCAGTCCTCTTTCGGTGGCAGCAGAAAGAGAACTGAGGGAAGAGAGCAGGCCCCTCCCAGGTCAGGTAATTTTTGGGCAGGAAAACCCCTCCCTGGAGAGGAGCCTGACTCTGTTGGGAAGAAATTTCTAGTAGAAGCTTGCTAGTTCCTCCCAGTGGGACTACACAGAAGCCTTGAAGATGAACAGAACAACAAAAAGGTTAGAATGAAAGATTTGTCCCAAAAGATCCAAGAAATCAAGTGGAAGTTTAAAGTACAGTTAGGCATCCTGAAAGACCAATATGGAAATACATCAACTGAACAGAACAAAATAAGCAAAAGAAGGGAACAATAAACCGAAGATCTATTCAAAAAAGATGAAAGGATGACAGATTCCTTAAAAGAATCTTTTGAAGAACCGGCAGTTTTAGAAAGCAAAGTGAATGCGGCACTCAAAGCAATTGGGAGAAACATATCACCAGAAGTGCAAGGGATATCAATAGAGCTTTTCTGAGTCACAGAAAGAGTCCATCAAAATCTTAACAAGATTATGCCAGCAAATATGTAAAACAAAACCAATGGCCCATAGACTGAAACTTTCAATTTATTTTCCAGTTCCGAAAAAGGACACATCAAAGACTGCAGCAACTATCAGACCATTGCCTTAATTTCTCACACAAGTAAAATGATGCTCAAAATCTTACAACAAAGACTGTCACCGTATATGGAATGAGAAATGCCTGATGTTCAAGCTGGATTCAAAAAAGGAAGAGGCACTAGAGATCATATTGTAAATTTTACTTTAGTTACTGAAATATACAAGAGAATTTCAGTAGAAAAATAGCTTGTTTTTCATAGATTGCGGCAAAGCTTTTGACTGTGTGGAGCATGAAAAGCTATGGCTGGTTTTAAAAGAAACAAATGTGCCACAATATCTAATAGATTTGATGCTCACATACAGTCTGGACAAGAGGCTACTGTTAGGACAGAATATAGCGAAACAGAATGGTTTCTAATTTGCAAGGGTATTGAACATGGATGT
Source organism: Gekko gecko (assembly GCA_029375565.1). NCBI lineage: Eukaryota > Metazoa > Chordata > Lepidosauria > Squamata > Gekkonidae > Gekko > Gekko gecko. The sequence goes on from JAPDNY010000006.1 coordinate 96,095,806, forward strand.
TTTTCTCCCCGTCTCTTCAATCTATATGTAGAACATATTGTAAGGAAAACTGGATTAGATTTCAATGATGGTGAAGTGAAAAATGGTGGAGGGAACATTAACAATTTGAGATCTGCAGATGACACCACATTATTGGCAGAAAATACTAAAGACCTGAAACAACTACTGATGAAAGTTACAGCAGAAAGTGCCAAAGCAAGATTACAGCTGAACATCAAGAAGACAAAAGTAATGAATACTGAGGAATTACACAACTGTAAGGCTGACGATGAAGAAATTGAAATTGTTCAGAGTTTCTATTCCTTGGTTCAGTCATCAACCAAAAGGAATATGGTACCAAGAAATCAGAAGGAGACTGAGACTGAGAAGGGCAGTTATGCAGGAGCTGAAAAGATCCTTAAGTGTAAGGATGTGTTGCAGGCAACCAAGAAAAAGATAATTCATACTATTATTCCTCATTACTATGTATTGGCGTGAAAGCTGAACAATGAAGAAAGCTGACAGGAAGAAAGATTACTTTAAAATGTGGTGTTGGAGGAGAGCTTTACAAATACCACGGACTACCAAAAAGACAAATAAGTATGTTCTGGATTAAGTCAAGCCTGAACTCTACCTGGAAGCTAAAATTACTAAACTGAGGCTAATGTACTTTGGTCACATTATGAGAAAACAAGACTCACTGGAAAACACAATAATGATAGAAAAAGTAGAAGGCAACAGGAAAAGAGGAAGACCCAATATGAGGTGGATGGACTCAATAAAGGAAGTAAACTGAGGAGTTTGCAAGACCTGAGCAAGGCTGTTAGCAATAGGACATTTGGGAAGTCATTAATTCATAGGGTCACCATGAGTCAGAAGTGGCTTGACAGCACTTAACACACACAAACACGTTGTCATAGCACATGATATATCTGCTAAGTAGCCATATTGTTTTCTCCTTGTCCTGCATGAAATTATTTTTTAGCTGGGTTAATCATTTTTCTGTCATCATAGAATGGATTCCTCCAAATCAAAACATACAGAAAAGAACAACCAAAGTGATCAGGATGCTGGAGTCTCTTCCCAAAGATGAAAGATTAAAGCATTTAGACCTATGTAGCTTAGGAAAAAAGATATATAAGGGAGGATGAGGGTTAATAAAATTGAGCATGGTGTAGAAAAACAGATAGAATCCAAACACCTCTGAAAAAACAGGTTTCTTACCTGTAACTGATGATCTTCGAGTGGTCATCTGTGTAGTACCACACATGGGTTGGGCGCCTGTGCACGACCTTGATTGGAGAATATTCCAGAGCTTGCCTCAGAAGTCTTTTTTCGTGGGCTCTCTTCCTGCCCTGGGGAGCAGACATGCACTGCATATGCCTGGAGCAGGGGAGAGAGCCGCCTCCCACTCAGTTCCTTCAACCGCTGCTGACAAGTCCCATCAACCAAGGTAAGTGATCAGGAGATGCCAGCAGTGGGGAAGGCTGGGTGGATTGTGGTACTGCACAGATGACCATTTGAAGATCATCAGTTACAGGTAAGCAACCTGTTTATCTTCTTTGTGGTCTCTGTGCAGTCCCACACATGGGTGATTAACGAGCTGAACCAGATGGAGGAGGGAGCTGGCAGCTGAAAGAATAATGAACAAGTTATGACATAAGAATGTCATTTGCACATACAGATCCTACCTGTTGAAGTAGAAGACTCATGCAAAGAGAGGTCTCAGCACTGCCTGGCCAAAAGCAGCATCCCACTGAGCTTGAACATCTAGTGCATAGTGGGACATGAAGGTCGAGCTGGAGGCCCATGTGGCAGCAGCACAGACATCTTCTAGCGGAACACCAGCCAGGAAGGCAGTGGAAGTCGACACCGCTCTTGTGGAGTGGGTGGTAATACAGGTAGGTATGGGCTGATGTGCAAGCTCATAGCAGAGGGCTGTGGCGGAGGTCACCCATTTCGACAATCTCTGTGATGAAATCACGTCACCCCACATGGGGGCGCATATGCCACAAAAAGCCATTGAGACTTTTGAAAGGGCTGCGTGCGAGAGAGGTAAAAAGAAAGTTCTCCTGACATCTAAGGAGTTCAGGGCCCTTTGACGAGCATCAGCAGGGTTTGGAAAGAAAGTAGGTAGGACAGAAGACTGTGACAGATGAAAGGTAGAGACCACCTTAGGAAGGAAGGTTGGGTCTGGTCTAATAATGACTTTATCTTTGTGGAAAATAGTATATGGAGGATCTGCCCTGAAGGCAGCAACTTCTCCTACCCAGCGAGCCGTAGTGATAGCAATTAAAAAGGCTGTCTTCCAGGATAGGAGCCGAAGGTCCGTTGAAGCCATTGGCTCAAACGGTTTAGCCATCAATTGGATAAGGACCAAAGATAGGCTCCAGGATGGCACCAGCAGTTTTCGAGGGGAAAAGAGGTGAAGGAGGCCCCATAGAAAAGACTTTGTGATACGGTGAGAGAACGCCATAAACACCTTGTATCAGGGAGTGATACGATGAGATTGCAGCCAAGTGCACTCAGGAAAGAGTATGCAAGACCAGAGTCCTTCAAGGATACTACATAAGAGAGAATATCAGCCAAAGATGCATGGTAAGGATCAAAGGAGCGTTGCTCCACATAAGTTACAAATCTGGTCCACTTCCATCGATAAGCATTGAGAGTGGATGGCTTTCGAGCATTAAGCAGCACCTAAGAGACAGCAGGAGGAAAATCTACTGTAGGATCCTCCAAGCCATGAGCTTGAGAAAAGCCAGGTCATGGTGGAAGACCCTACCTCAATCCCAAGAGAGGAGATCTGGAGCATGAGGCAGATGGAGGAACTGACCCTTGGAGAGATGCAGCAGGTGAGGGAACCACTGCTGTCATGGCCACCAGGGAGTGATCAGGATGCAGGAGGTTGCATCTACTACAATCTTTTGGAGAACCCTTGAAATCAGGGGGAACAGAGTGAAGAAGTAAAACAGGGTTCTGGTCCATCGGTCAAGGAATGCATCCCCGAGAGATCTGGGCGACTGGCAACCTTGAGTGAAAAATAGAGGACATCAAGCATTCTCCAGAGTTGCAAACCCGTCTATTGTCGGGCAACCAAACTTAAGACAGGACAAAGATATCGAGGGTGGAGAAATCATTCACTCTCCTGTAGAGGAGCATGACTGAGGACGTCAACATCAACATTCTGAATACCTGGTATGTGTACAGCAGATACCGAGACGGAGTGTCAAAGGCACCAGTTCCAAAGATTGATGGCTGTGCGGCAGAGTCAAAGAGAGGCAATGATGCCTTGTTTGTTTATGTAAAAGACCATGGTAATGTTGTCTGAGGCGACTTGAACAACCTTGCCAGTCAGCACCAGGAGGAAGGAGACTATGGGCCAATGAACAGCTCAAAGTCCAAGGGCATTGATATGCAGAGTTCTCTCTTGAGGCGTCCAAGCCCCACTTGCAGACAGAGACCTGCATTGGGCTCCCCAACCCCAAAGGGAGGCATCTGTCGACAGGCAGAACTCCGGAGGTGGATGTCGAAAGGGCATGCCAGATAGGAGATGCTGTGGGAGCAACCACCAAGGCAGAGTGTAAAGGACTCATGGAGGGATGGAGAGAACTGTGTGCCATGGAAGTCAATGGGGATCGAAATTTCAAAGTAGCCAGAGTTGAAGAGGACGCATCCGAAGCCTGGCGTGTTGGACTACACAAACTGTGGAGGCAAAGTGCCCGAGAAGTCTCATGATCAATCGAGCAGACTATTGCAGGTGCTGAGTGAAGGTGGACACCAGAGACATTATGTCCTTGGCTCTGAACTCTGGGAGGAAGGCTCTCTTGCAAATGGTGTCGAGACGAGCTCCCAGGAATTGTAGAACCTGAACAGGTTGAAGAGCAGACTTTGCCAGATTCAAACAAAGCCCCAAGCCGTGCAGCAGAGTCAGGGTAGAGAGGACATCCTTTTCAAGCTGGGATTTTGTCGAGGCTACCAGAAGCCAGTCATTGATGTAAGGATACAGGACAATCCCTCGACGATGGAGTTCCGCGGCCACCACCATCATCATCTTCGTGAAAACATGAGGAGCCGTGCAGAGGCCGAACAGAAGGACACTGTATTTGTAATGAGTGGCTCCGATGGCAAAACAGAGAAAACGTTGATGTTGAGGTTGAATGGTAACATGAAAATATGCATCTTGAAGGTCTATTGATGCTAGCCACCCTATTTTTGGAAGGAGGGGAAGAATCGATTGGAGAGTGACTGTACGAAATTTTTGGCAGTGAACAAATCGATTGAGCTCTTGAAGTTCCATAATAGCCCGAACACCCATCCCTCTTGGGGATCATGAAGTACTTGGAGTAGAAGCCTAGAGTTCGTTGTGCCTCCAGTACAACTTCAATGGCCCCTTTGACGAGTAATGTAGCTACTTCTAGGCAGAGATATGAAGTCGGTGGCATGACGACGAAGCGATGGAGCGTCGGGGCAAAATGAACTGTATGGTGTACCCGACCCCTATGATTGTTAGGACCCAAGAATCGGTGGTAATAGCTTCCCAAGTTGGAAGGAAGGGGAAGAGTTGGGTTCCAACAGGAGGGGTGAAAGGTGGTGGTGTCAGGCGATGGAGATGGTAAAACAGACTGCTTTGGCTGTTGAGGTTTCTTAGACGCTTGAGGCTTGGACTTCTGAGAGAGCTGACAAGAATCATTAAGATCTATGCCTCCATTGGGAAGTGGCAGCAGGTGAAGGCTGGCATTTATTCTAGTAAGGCTTCCATCGCTGATATCGAGGATGTTGTGGAGTCGAGGTGGAAACACCTAGATTTCTAGCTTTCTTTCTACTATCCTCTACAGCTTTTAAGGTTTCATCAGTGGTGGCATGGAAAAGGCCTTCACCATCGAAAGGTAAATCTTGCTGGAGAGATGTGTTTCTCAGCCATGTATGCCAGCGTAGGGAACAAATGACGGCATGCCTAATGGAGTTGATCTGTTGTTTAGATATAGTACATATCTCAGATAGCACAGCCAAAAGTGTGGTCCTGCACTCCTCTGGCACAGCATCAAGGACTGGATGAACAGTGGTAGCAACACTGAAAGCATAAACTGAGAGGTAGGATAAATAAGTATTGATCCGAATGTTCACAGCAGCCACTGAATAGGTCTTCTTAGCTATAGAGTTGATTTTGTGATCCTACCGATCCAGAGGGATGGATTGTCTTGGCTGCTTCAACTTCAAAGAGGAATGAATTATCATCGAGTTCAGGGAAGGATTATTGAATAGAAACTTCCCTGAGGACTCCTGGATTTTATAGATGGCATCGTATCTCTTTGATAGCGGGAGCACCGAGGCAGGATGGTCCCAGGACTCATTCAAAGCTGAAAGGTGAACCGGGAGCAGAGATAAGATCGTTGATGAAGGCAAGTCAGCCTGAACTAACTTGTGAACTACATCCATAACTGCTGGTGTATCTGTGGTACCCTGTACTCAAAGGGCAGTTATGAGATACTCCTAGTTATGAGTATCAAGTAAGCTTTCGGACCTTCAGTAGGTAAAAGAGAACCTGCACCAAGACCATCGTTCTTGATCAAGATGGTTCAGGTCACCCGAGATGAAGCGATCACAGACTGAATCCAGAGATGGTGACCGAATATGCTGAGACACATCTACAGGCGGTTTGACATCAATCGGAGGACGGTACCAAGGTTCTGATGGAGAACGCTTTGGGGCGTCTGCCAAAGTCGACACATCAGGGAGTTGTTTGAGTGTCAAAGAGTGCACTGAGGCATCAGAAAATGAATGTCCACTGTGGCAACAGGGATGGCAATCAGCTTCACACTATGTTCTATAAGGGTCATGAGAAGGCATTGGAGACCTCGAGTAGGAGAGATGACCATAGGAACTGTGATGCCTAGGGTCCAGGGACCAAGTTCTGTAATCAGATCCCGATGGAGATCTGGATGGCAATTTTTATTTTTATTTTATTAATTCAATTTATACCCCACCCTCCCCACGAGCAGGGTCAGGGTGACTTACATTCGCTGGTACATAGGTATCAATAAAATTCACATAAAATCATTTAAAACCGTTCAAATGCAATTACGATACAGGTACAATAAAACCATAAAATCCTAAAGTGCTGGCGGTAATTCATAAATTACTTAGCATAGCATGCAAAGGAATGCATACAAATAGTTTCCTCACTTGGTGCTCTCTCTCAATCCCATGGTGGCAAAGGCCAAATATCAAAACCAGGACCAGGATCTAAAGCCATGCTTGTTGGTGGTAGTCATGTGGGTGGCTCCTTAGTTGAAAGCCTGATGGAAGAGCTCTGTTTTGCAGGCCCTGTGGAACTGTAAAAGATCCCGCAGGGCCCTGATCTCTTCCAGGAGCTCATTCCACCAATATGGAGCTGCCACTGAAAAGGCCCTGGCCCTGGTAGTAGCGAGCCTGGCATCCTTGGGGCCTGGGAGGGTCAGTCGATTTTGAGACCCCGACCATAGTGCTCTCTGGGGTATATATGGGGAAAGACGGTCCCTCAGGTATGTCGGACCCTGGCCATATAGGGCTTTAAAGGTAAGTACCAGCACCTTGAAGCAAATTTGGTATGCTATTGGCAGCCAGTGCAATGTCTTCAGCAAAGGCCAGATGTGCTCCCATCTGGGGAGGCCCATCAGGAGCCTGGCCGCAGCATTCTGCACTAGCTACAGCTTCCAAATTTGCGACAAGGGCAGCCCAATGTAGAGAGCACTACAGTAGTCTAGTCTCGAGGTGACCATCGTAGCCAGGTCATCACGATCGAGGAAGGGAAACAACTGCCTAATCAGCCAAAGATGGTAAAAAGCCGACTTAGCAGTGGCTGCTACCTGGGCCTCCATTGTTAAGGAGGCATCCAGGAGCACTCCCAAATTCCTAGCCTCCGGCGCTGGCCCCAATGGTGCCCCATCGAAGGTTGGGAGTGGGATCCCCACCCCCGAACTACCACGACTCAAGCACAAGACCTCCGTCTTCTCCAGATTCAGATAGCTCAGTCTAAGCCAACCAGCTAGATCTATGGTAGACCAATGCCCTGTGATCGAGGTGATCGAGATCAATTTGTCATAAAGTGCTCCCTGTCATCCAAATAGTGGATAGGCAAGTGGGAGTCACAAGATGAGAACGGCATCTAGAAGCCCTGGAAGAGTCATGATGAGAGCCAGAGGACTTCATGATTGGTGATTTTGCATGCTGAGCCACTGTAAGCTGGTCTGCTGGGGATAACAAAGTCGGTGTTGAAACCCAAGGGTGGGGTTTCGATTTTTGAGGTGCAGTCGGAAGCAAGGCAACTGTAGGTGTCGACATCAATAGACCCGAAATCACTACTGGCTCAAGCTGAGGAGCGGCGCCCGATATCGATGGTTTCGACTTCTGCGCTGAGCGGTCTTTGTTGATGTATTTTTTAGATTTATGCTTCTTCAAGACTTTCTCGGTATTGCGTTGGGAGGAGGTCTTCTGGGACACAGAAGTGGACTGTGAGGCCGCTGAGGACATTGCTGGATGAAGTGCAGCTTCCAAAAGTACAGTTCTTAAGTGTGCTGGTCTATTATGACAGGCCTGTTTAGTGAACCTAGCACAGTGGGGGCAGGAATCTACGCGTTGAAGCTCTCCCAAATTAAACAAAGGTCATGGCCATCATTAGAAGGCAGTTTTGCTGGGCATTGGTGACACATCTAGGGGTGTGCATTCGGGAATCCCAAAACGGAAAAAAACCCAAAAAAAGCATTTTCGGTTTTTTTTGGCTTTCGGGATTCCGGACAGGCTATTCACTGTAATCTTCGAATTCCAAAAAAAAATCCCGGAAAATTCGGGATTTTTTCGGCATTTTTCGGCATTGCCGAAAAACGGTGTTGTGGGGGTTTTAAACTGTTGAAGGGCCCGGGAATTCCTTTTCCCACCATTTCCCCTCTTTCCTGCCTTTTCCTCCTGTTTCCAGGAGGGGGGAAGGAGGCTCCAGACAGCCAATCACTGCAATGCATTTGCAAAATGCATTGCAGTTTGCAAGCTTGCAAGGCTGTTGTTGCTGCCTGCAGCCCAACCACCAGTTTGCTCCTTTCCCAGGGAAGGAGCACTGTGGTGGCCAATAGGGTTCTGGCATCTGCTCTCTGGCCAATCACAGAAGGTTTTTCCTTTTTGAAATCCTTCTGTGTATGCTCAGAGAGCATAAAAGGAGCCAGTCTCTGGGCTGACTCTCATTGCTGTGTTCCTGGATCCTGCTGGCTGGTGAGAGAGAGCTGCATGGCTTGGCTGTTGGAGATTGTGGCTGGCTGGCTTCTGCTGCCCCTGCTCCTCCTGAGTCTGCCCTGCTTTCCTCCCTGCTCTTCATGGACCTCGGATCAATACCTCAGAAGACTTCAGACTGATTTGATTTATTAGGGCACTTTTAAATTTAATTTCTTTTCTCTTTATTTTATTCTTCCTTAGGGTTGGTTTGGGAGAGACCTGGGGTTGGTGGGGTGGTGATTGCACATGGTCTGCTGCTGACTTGGCAAACATGCCCCCTCACACCACCACCACACCTCTCAGGTTTTTTTACAGGGAGAATCTGCTTGCCTGATCCATTCCCATAGGAAACAATGGAGAACTGGGGGCACCCTCTTTGGATGCCCCTAGAATTGGACCCCCTGGTCCAATCTTTTCAAAACTTGGGGGTCTTTTGGGGAGAGGCTCCAGCAGCTACAGTCCAAATTTGGAGTCTCTACCTCAAACCCCCCTCTCCAGCCCCCTGCAAACTTTCCAGAAAATTTTGCCATTGAAGTCAATGGCCCCATTGGATATAATGGACCCGAATTTTTCGGGAATCCCAAAACTTTTCGGATTTCAATGCTTTACCGGTATAGGTATTCAGGTTTTTTCGGGAATACCGAAAAAATTCAGGTCCAATATGCCCAAATCCGAATTTTACCGAATTTTTTTTTTTTTGCACACCCCTAGACACATCTTTAAAAATAGTGTGCAGCCCATACAAATACCGTCCCTAGTGGGGACAGGGGCAGAAAAAGATTTCGAGCCTGCTTTTGACTGTCATCGACAGCTTTCAAAACTTCATTGGTGGTGGAGTGGAAGAGGCCATCGCCGTCAAAGGAAGATCTTCAGTACGGAATTTGACGTCAGGTTGTAAAGAGGTGCCCCGGAGCCAAGCATGACGCTGGAGAGCGACGGAAGAGACCAGGAGCTTTGAGGAACAATTAACAGCATGGCGAACCGAATTGATCTGCTACTTCAATATGGCACAAACCTCAGACAAGACAGCCGAGAGAGTGGGACGATGCTCCTCTGGAACGAATTCCAAGATAGGACAGACTGCATTCGCAACGTTGAAGGTGTACGCCGACAGATAGGAGAGGTAAGTATCGATGCGAAGTTTCATGGAGGCCAGAGAGTACATCTTCTTGGCCAGAAGGTCCAGCTTGCGACCCTCGTGGTCAGGAGGCGCAGACTGGCGAACGGGCTGCTTCGATCTCGAGGAGGAGTGGACAACCATCGAGTTAGGTGGTGGCTGACAAATGAGGAATTTGCCTGGATTCTGTTAAATCTTGTAGAGGCCGTCATAGCGCCTCGAAACCGGGGGGATCGAAGCCGGGTGCTCCCAAGACTCTTTCAAGATCGAAAGGTGCACAGGACGGTGGATGAGGAAGGTCGGCTTGCACCAGTCTGTGAACCACGTCGGTCACAGCTGGGGATTCTGTAGAGCCCTGGACTTGAAGGGCAGTTGCCATCCTAGTAACGAGCTCCAAATATGCTTTAGGGCCCTCAGTTGGTGAAATAGATCCGGAACGTCGAGGCTTGTCCTCGATCCGAGTTACCTCGGGATCGAACTCCGCCGAATCCAACCTGTCCGAGATCGACATGGGAGAGGAGGATCGTGGTTGAACCAGATCGATAACTGGGTGATCAACAGAAGGCTGGTACCGAGGTTCCACTGGGGAACTCTTCGGGGCATCTTGACTTCTAGAGGGTTCGGAAGGCTGTTCCCGAGGAAGGGAACGGGCCGAGGCAACAGACGTGGAGCGCCGAGGGTGGTCAGGGACATGGGTCCGATCCACACGTTCGGAGTGCCGGATACGATCATAATGGTGCCTCTCCAGTGTCGGGGACCTGGAGTAATAGTAGGCCGCATCCGGGCATTCTTGACGCTCCTCGAAAGACCAACATTGGTTGTCAGAAAGGGAACCGGATGACGATGGAGACTGCCTACGGATCAGTCTTCTCCGGTCGTATTGTGATCGGGACCGTGAATGGCGGTGCACCACAACAGGGCCCTCGTCCAAAGTGTGGACCAGGGTACCAGAACGCCTCGATGGAGACTGGGAACGTCTTCGAGGGGACAATTGTGGAGGCGATCTCGTCGACTGGCCCAAAGGTGACGAGTGGGTATGCTGCAGGGTTGCTGGCCGCACCACAGACCGTTGAGAGGTAGGGGCCAGGATCGGCATCGACGTTGACAACCCGGTCACGATGATGGGGTCCACCCTCAAAACCGAAGCGGACAGCAGGGCCTTCGACTTCGAAGGGGTCTTATCTTCAGCCCGCTTAGGTTTCTGTTTTGGTGCCTTCGAGGAGGTGTCCGATTTTCTAGCTGCAGAGGCCTGGGAAGCCGCTGAGGACATTGTAGGACGTAGAGCTGATTCTAAAAGAAGAGCCCTGAGCCTAGCCTCTCGATTATGTCGAGCCTGACGAGTGAAACTAGCACAGTGAGGACAAGTATCCACTCTATGGGCCTCTCCCAAACAAGTTAGACAAAGGTCGTGCCCGTCATTAGATGGAATCTTGGCGGGACAATGACGACAGACTTTGAAAAACCTGGTTTTTCCCATACAAAGTCCCCACCCACCCTCCAAAGAAAGGGGGGGGAGAGAAAAAGAGAAAGACTCATTTTTTTTTTTTAAGATAGAAGAAGACAAAAAGGGGAAGGAAACAAGAAGCGAAAAAGAAGAAAAAGATATACTCAGCTGAGGCAACGATATGGAGGAACAACAGGAACAAGGTGTGAACGCGAAGGTGGTCGAAGAAAAACTGAGTGGGAGGGCGGGAAGAGAGCCCGCCAAAAGCTCTTCTGATGTAAAGCTCTAGAAGATTCTCCGAATGAGGTTATGCGCAGAACGTGGGACTGCACAGAAACCACGTCGAAGATCAAAGAATAACTCAGCTGAGGCAACCTGAAGAGCGATCGCTGGAGAGGTGTGAACGCAAGGGCGGTCAAAGAAGAACTGAGCGAGAGGTGGCTCTCTCCCCCGCTCCAGGCATGCACAGTGTGTGTCTGCTCCCCAGGGTGGGAAGAGAGCCCGCCAAAAAAGACTTTTGAGGCAAGCTCTGGAATATTCTCTGATCTAAGTTGTGTGCAGGCACCCAACCCATGTGTGGGACTGCACAGAGACCATGAAGAAGATCACTGTGGCTGCATTCAAACATCAAACCAAACTGATGTTATGTCTGAATGTGCACAAACTTTGCTTGTTACCAATACTTCTGTGCGCACCTCATTCCATGAACAGAGTCCAGTTTAAAATATACTTGGTTACTTAGTATCCCATCTTATGTGCGGCAAATTATCCATAACAATCAGCATTCTTACAACCAGGGTTCCTTCATTGCATTCTGTGCCAAGGCATGTGGTACAAGCACAGTAATCAGTACAGACCTGAATGCTCCTGTAACTTGGGCTCATCAAAGGAAACTGACTGGCAGTAGATTCAATAGACACCAAAAACTATATTCAGAATCTGAGAACACAAGATCTGACTATGTTCACAGGCTCAGATAAATCCACAGATGATAAATCACAACAGGTCACTGGACACAAATTGCTGGTGGGGGGACAGGGACATCAGAGGAAGCCTGTTTTTTTCACTGACTACTTGAGGGTCTCCCAGCAGAATCTGGATGAACACTGTTAGATGGCTGGATCTATACTAAATTGCCAATTTAGGTTTGAATCCAGCCCACTAGATTTTCCCTTCCTGCTGCAGATCCCCATTAAGTCATTCCTCAGGGTCCCCTACCAATAATGTTTTGTGGAGATCAGTGGGCTGCAGTGGGAGAGGGAAGGCAGAAAAGTACATTTCTGCCACTGGAAAATTTAGTCTAGCTCCAACCTTAATGCTAAACTAAACTGACCTTTGGTTTGATCCTGCAGGGATTTTATATATTTATGATCTTTTTTGTTATGAGAGGTATGTATTATTCTTGAAACTATGCCTAGTTTGGAGGTCACTCTCATATCAGGTGTTGTGGATCAGCCAGACATAACTAACACTGAAGAAGACACTGTGGAAGAGGAACGGGCAGACAAAAGGAGTTCCCAGCTCACAGTCACTTGCAGACGACCTGCTGCAGAAAGCTACTGTGACCCTGCCAAGTAGTGATTCACCGTCTGATAATAGTTTCCCAGCTGTTCACGCCCATGGCTCAGAACCAGATAGTGTCCCACCACCACCTCCCTCGTCTCCAGAACCACTGGGGCATAGAGAGAGGAGTCCATCATGAAATGCTGGAAAGAAGACAGAGTGCATGATCAGCAGCTCAGAGACACCTCAGTCTAGTTAGTAAGGAGGAAGTGAACCAGCTGTGAGATGAGCATATTGGCCATAAAGGGCGAAGAGAGGTAGAGACGGGCATGGAAGCAACACATCAAATTATTCCTGACCTCGCTGCCACAGACCCTGTCTCTGACTCATGACTTTGACTCTTTGGACTGCATCTGGATCTTGACTTTTGGATTTTCTCTAAAGCTGCTCCTGTACAGGATCCCGGTCACGCAGGCACCATGTACAGGTTTCTTTGTACACTGCCAACATGTACAACACCCTGACGCTGCCAACAAGCACTGGGTTCTTGCCTCTTGAACCCCCCTTCAGGAGTGAGAGAGCGAGCCAAACCCCGCATGCTTTTTAAGAGCACTGAAATCAGTGTTCTGCCACCAGGACCTATTTAAGAACGTTCCTAACTCAGACAGGAGAATAGGTCCCACCTCCTTCCTGGTTCTTGGAACTTAGCAACTTATCAGCTCTGGGGTAGAGCTGCAGATGATTTAACACACAACAGTAGCTTCTAAGCGAGCAGCGAAGGCTCTGGAATTAGCCCTAGAGTTCAGGTACAATATTGATCCAAACCAGATCAGATTAATCTATATAAGATCTTTATTAAATACAGCAGTATATGACATGAGACTTACACAGGATGGAAAACAATGAACATTCCTATAGCTCGGTAGAGCTCTGACTAAAACATACAAAAGCATCAAAATTACCAATCCTAGATTCAGAGAACAGTCTAAGCAGAGTCTATTCTCCAAGGAATCTTAAAGATGAAATCCATGCTTGCAATGGGCAATTAAGGTCAGCGTGTTGCCCCCTTGCAAAATTCAGTGCTGCCGGTGAGTAATCCAAACAGAGACTCTTAGAAAGGGGCCCTCTTTCCAAGAGAGTTCTGGGTGTCTTTTGATAGGCTAAAGACAACTCTCTTCCTACCTCTGTCATAACTGAGCATGGCCAGTACCCAATCGTGACAGAGTAGAAAGGCGTGTCTACTCTGTGAGCGCCTCCATAGCTTACGTGCAATGGTTCACGTATGCTGGGGCTTTGAAGTTTGGGGAAGAGTCTGAATGTCTGCCCTGTCCCCCAGAGGTGCCAAAGTGGCCTTTGAAAAGCAGAACCAGGCCTGCCATTTGTGCCTGCCATCTGGTCAGGTGTGAAAGTCACAGGGACATGTTCCCAGCTGAACCATTTGAATTTAATCACTGAATCAGAGAAATATTTTTTCTATACAGCTCCTGTTGCTGACTCTGTGTATGACTTAGGAACTGAACTCTGATTGTGCCATTTCGGATTGTGCCTTTGCCTTGCTTGCACCTGAACTTTGCTAAACAGCCCTGTGCCGAATGGGCGTTGGGTCATCAGGTCCAATATAGGCACTGCTGGCCTTGCAACCACTGAGAGAAGTAGTTGACAGTAAATATTTATTTAATATGTTTCTGTATCATATTTCCATAATGCTCAAAGTGGTTTCCAATAAAAGCCAAAATCAAATAATCTAAAACTCATCAGAATGTAGATATAAATTAAATAACATTAAAACATCTCCTGACAAACCAGATAAGTAAATGGCCACCAAAACAGCGCTGCCTTGCAATGCCATCTGAACTCTACAAGGCAAGAGACAGGCAGCCCTTATGATTTCAGGACATTGTCAGAACCTTTTATTATGACTTCCAAGCTTCACATGCATCTAAATTCAATTCATTTTGCAGTATATTTGTACCATGTATTCTAATGTAATCTTGAGTACTGATTAACTGAATGGTCGTGAAGCCTTTTGCTCAGAAACCAACTAACAAAACTTGCTGCTGGTAAGGAAAGATACATACCACTGATAACTTGACCAAATAACTCTTCTGGTGTGTCACCAAAGAAAGGAACACAGCCAACTAGAAACTCATATAGGATAACTCCCATGGCCCACCAGTCCACAGGCTTTCCATAACCCTGCCGCAAGATCACTTCTGGGGCAATGTATTCTGGAGTACCACACACCTGAATAGAAAAAAATGTGTCATTCAGAAGCTGTTTTTTTAAAAGCATTGTATTTTTTAATAGCTCATAGCAATCTTCACTAATACATATTTATCTCATGGTAACATCCCAGGTAATGAGACTTTTTGTATGAAAATCTCATAGAACAGTTTACTCAGGAGTTGTATGAACTGCCCTTGTTTTCCAGAGAAAGCTTCAAAGAGATAAAAATAAAATTCTGAACTTTTATAACTGAAGTTGGTTTTTCCCACAAAGAGAATATTTCTGTGAAGACATATGGTCAAAGATAATTTGAGTTTACCTGCTTATCCAAGAATTCTCTGGTATCTTTCTCTATATGCCCCTCGTACAGGTTTGTTGTCAAGCTCATTAAGCCAATTTTAGAAAGGCCAAAGTCAGTTAGCTTGATGTGACCCATTGATGTTATGAGAAGACTGGGAAAAAAGGGAAACAATCAGTACTTAATAATTTCTATTTATAGATAATATTTACACTTTGTTAGCCAAAAGACTTGGACAAGATTATTAGACAATTTATTTGGCACTCAAAGAAACCAAGGATCAAATGAAAGATTTTACAGGATAAAAAAGAAGAGGAGGTTTTGGATTGTCTAACTGGAATCTATACTACAAGGGGCATCCCTAAGTTGCATAAAAAATTGGTTAACATTAGAAAATATTAGAAACATGAAATTGGAAGGGCATGATCTGTATGGGATGGCATGCGTATATATGGTATGGAAAGGATAGAATACACTTGAACTTTCAACAACATATTATAAGAGGAGCACTAATAAAAATATGGAAAGAAATAAAAGAACGCTACTGCCTCAAAATTCCAAAATGGGTATCACTCCTGGAAGTTTTCATAAAACCAACACTGATTAATAAAGAAAAGAGAATAAGCTATGAGGTTCTTCTAGATGAAACAGATAAACTAAAACAGGATGAGGTGCTACTTTCACAAACTTTACACTTAACTTGGTGGGAAAGCATACAATTAAAACCTAGATTTAACAAAGATAGCAAAGTGGGCTTTTATAGACATAAAAATGGACTAGATAAAACCTGGTTATCAACAGATGAGAAAATGATTAGGAAACTGTACAACTTTTTACTAGATGACTACATGCAGGACGAACTAGTCAAAAACACAATGGTTACATGCAGGGCTCTTTTTGTAGAAAAAGCCCAGCAGGAACTCATTAGCATAATAGGCCACACCCAGAAGCAGAAACTCATTAGCATATTAGGCCACACCCACATGTTACCAGAAGTGTGGTCATCCAGCCACACCCACCTTTTGCTTCTTATTCTGTTTACCTTGTCTGTTGTTAAAACCCAGGGCTTTTTTTGTAGCAGGAGCTCCTTTGCATGTTAGGCCACACACCCCTAATATAGCCAGTCCTAATGAGTTCCTGCTGTTGAGTGTGGCCTGTTATGCTAATGAGTTCCTGCTGGGCGTGGCCAACTTGGGAGCCAGCTGGAACTCCATTCCTGTGCGTTCCTGCCCCAAAATAGCCCTGGTTACATGGATGCAGGATATAGGATATAATATAGATTTAGATCTCTGGCAAAAAACTTGGAAAACAGCAAAATATATGAGATTCACTGCATATAAAGAAAATATTTATAAAAATTTTCACAGATGGCACTGGTCTCCAAATAAAATAGCTAAATGTTACCCAGATATTTCAAAGAAATGTTGGAAATTTAAGAATAACATGGGAACTTACTATCATATGTGGTGGAGAGGTAGAAAAATTCAGTAATTTTGGTGTATGATTCATAAAATAATACATGAAATAATGAATATAGACTTGTTAAAAAGCCAGAATTTTTTTTGCTGAATATTCTTCCAGATAGTTATAATCAAAGTGAATGTATAATCTATATCTTAACAACAGCAAGAATTCTGTTAGCAAAAACTGAAAAAATCCCTTCAAAAGAATAACTAATTCATAGATTGTTAGAGATAGCTGAAATTGATAGATTGAATATTATATTGCAAGATAAAGATAAAGCTTTACCAGAAACGATGGTTGAAAGTATATACATGGGTGTTTAACAACGTGGAACTAGACTTGAAAACATGAATGCAGTATGTTGATTTCTTTATGATATTATAAAATTAAAATTATTTTTTTTAAATAATTCCTATTATGAGAAGTATTGTAACAAAGCAAGCTATAGAATTATACTACTTAATTACCCATCAAAACACTTGTTAAAAACAGGTTGCTTACCTGTAACTGATGATCTTCGAGAGGTCATCTGTGCATTCACACCTCTGGGATAGGTGTGCCTGCACCGACCTCGATCGGTTCCTCTTGAAAGCGAAAGGGATTTTTGCGCCCACTCCCCCATCACATGCCAGCCCCACTGCGCATGACTAAGGGAGGGGCATGACAATCCCACCAGTTCCTTCTGACCACTGTCATCAGTCTCAGAGTAAAAAGAGGAGAGGACTGAAAGCAGAGGGGAAGGAGGGCGGGTGGTGTGAATGCAAAGATGACCACTCGAAGAACATCAGTTACACATAAGCAACCTGTTTATCTTCTTCGTGGGCTCTGTGCATCACACCTCTGGGAGATTAGCAAGCAAAAACAGGCCTATCCGAAGGAGGGAGCTGAAGGTCCTAGACTTGCGCAGCCTGCAACACTGCCCGTCCCACCATGGAACGTTGATGAAGATGCACATCCAGGGCGTAATGCTTCACAAACTTGTGGGGGGTAGCCCAGGTTGCTGCTTGACAGATGTCAGTGAGCAATGACCCTCTCAGGAAGGCTGTGGATGTAGCTACCACCCAGGTGGAATGCGCCTGGAGCGGGCCTGGGAGTGACCTGGTGCAAAACAGGCAACACTTTGCATTCTGACACATCACAAATACATCTATCACTGGGTGGCCCCATATGTGAAAGATTGATTGGAGGTAAGTCCAGTTGAGTTCCCACTCATGAAGAAACATGCCTCCCCTGCTTAGAAAATCCACATGGACGTTGAGCGCCTTGTCTGTTCAGGTAGCACAGCGCGGTGGTGTTTTCCGTCAGGATTGCCACCGTGCAGTGGGCTATAAAATGACGAAACGACCGTAGGGCATACTGGATGGTGAGTAGCTCCAGGATGTTGATGTGTTTGTGGGTCAGACACGGTTCCCACTGGGCGCCAACACAAACACCTCAGAGATGAGCTACCTATCCCCACAGGGAGGCATCCATGGTCAAGGTCATATCGGGGCTGGGTGCATGAAATGGGGCTCCCTGAAAGGGGTTGTCCAGAATTTCCCGTCACTGTAGGGAATCCAGTACTTGTACAGGGAGCATGAACTGTTGAGATTGGGACTGCCATTGTGGATGGAAACGTTTGAGGAACCACAGCTGAAGTGGTCTCATCTGTAGTCTAGCAAAGACGAGTACCGCTGTGGTGGCAGCCATCAGACCCATCAGTCGTTGAACCTGCCTTGCGGACACATCTCCCTGTGTCCTCAATAGGCTGATGAGAGCCATAATGTTGCTTGCCCTCTTGGGGGGGAGAAAGGCTCGGCAGACAGTTGAGTCCAGAATTGCTCCGATAAACTGGACTCTCAAGGAAGGAAGGAGCATGGACTTTTTAAAGTTCACCTTCAGACTCAACCCATTTAGGGTGGCCAGTGTTAAATCAATATGGTTGAGCAAAGTCTCTCTGGAGCTTGCTATCAGTAACCAGTCAGTTATGTATGGAAAGATCTGCACGCCCTGCAGGCAGAGGTATGCCGCAATGACGATCATCATTTTTGTAAAGACTTTTGGTGCTCTTGAGAGTCCAAAGGGGAGAGCTTTGTATTGAAAATGGTCTCCTGCGACCATAAAACGCAAAAACTTCCTCTGGACCATGTGGATAGTTCTATGAAAATATGCATCTTGCAAGTCCAAAGTTACCATCCAGACACCCTTGTTGAGGAGGGGAAGAATACTTTGCAACAGATAAACCTGTTGAGTTCTCTGAGGTCCATAATAGGACGGAGGCCTCCATCTTTTTTGGGGACCGTAAAGTAATGGGAGTAGAACCTGTATTTACGTTGTGTTGTCGGGACTGGTTTGATAGCATCCTTTTGAAGGAAGTTCTGTCTCTTTCAGGAGCATGATGGATGGTGGGGTAGATATGAAGTTGGGGGCCTCGAGTATCTTGATGAATTCTATGAAGTACCCCTTCTCGATGATGGAGAGTACCCACCGATCTGAAGTGATCTGCTGCCAAGCAGCCCGGTAGGGAGACAGGTAGGTGGGGGTGGGACGATAGGAGTCAAAGGCTCTGCTTGGGGGCTTTGGGAGTCTTAGCCCTAGGTGGAGCAATGGGTGAAAATTTTGGTTTGTGCCCATAGGGGTGGGAAGACATGAGGGGCGAGCGTTGCCATTGTGTTTCCAGGGATGACTTAAGAGATGATCTGCAAGACCATGGCTTGTTCCAGGATTTCGCTTTGGACGGTTTAGGAGCTGACATAATCCCTAAATTCCATGATGTTTTTATGCTCTTGTCTAGGTCTTGCAGGACTGTATCAGTCGTGGTACTGAAAAGGCCCTCACTCCCGAAAGGGAGATCTTTGACAAGAGTCCTGGTGTCCTGCGGTAAAGCCGTGGAGCGTAACCAAGTATGTCACTGGAGGGTAAAGGCCAAAGTCAGCATTTTGGCTGCCGCATCCAATGTGTGTTTAGCAGCATTGAGTTGGTGTTTGGCCAGGAGCATTCCTTCTGTTTCAATTCTACGAGCCTGGCAATTAGAGTCCTCAGAGAGGGTTGCAATGAATGCAGACATCTGCTCCCAAAGAGTAAACTGATATCTCCCCATTCATGCTGCATAGTTCAAAGTCTTAATGCCGAATGCTCTGGCAGAATAAAATTTTCTTCCAAATGAATCAAGTCTCCTCCCTTCTTTCTCAGGGTGGGTGGAATGACTGCATCTGTCTTTGGAAGAAGAAGTAACTACGACTGAATTGGGTTTAGGATGGGTGAATAAAAACTCAGCACCTTATACATATGATCTACTCTCTGGCTCGAGACAGGGGGTAGATGCTGGATGAGACCATGGGACTTTGGCTGCCTGAAGAAGGACCGACGTCATTGGTAAGGCAATCAAGGTAGAAGTGTTCATTTGGATGATATCGAACACGGAATCTGTCATGGTAGACGGGGGTTGTACTGTAGGCAGGGTTAGCGTGTTGGCCATCTGTTTGATGAAATCCCTATAAGATTTCAAATCTTCAGAAGGGGAAATCAGGAGATCATCGTCCACTTGTTGAGGTGGCGAGGGTTCCACCAGAGGGTCGGGGTTTTCATCTCCTGATTGGGAAGACGTGTCGGGGGAGGCAGAATGTTCAGATGGTTTGGAAAAAGACATAGGTAACATTGGTGTCAATAAGACCGGATTCGAAGGACCTTTAAACTTAGGTATTGGGTTCGATGGTTTGCCTCAACGGTTGCGGACTCACAAACTCCAGTGTTGATGGTGGATCTCGATACTAGGAGAGTCGGGAGGAGATGGACAGTCCTATTCCATTGGTTCAGGTGGGAACCACGGCACGTTGCTCGATAATGGATAGACCCCAAACATTGTCGTTGATCCCAAGAGGGAGGTGGGTGGATCGGTGCCGATGGCCATTCTCGATTGTCAGGTCGGGGTTGTGGAGGATGGACAAAGGCTTCGGCTCTGCGGTCGGAGTGTAGACTTTCGACACTGGAAGACCGGGAGATCTGTGTTAAGTTCATATCGTGCTCAGAGTCAGTGAGCTGGATAGGATGCAGAGAAGGTGACCGAGGTACACCTTGTAGATGCTCTCGGCTCGAAGAGTCAAGTGAAGCAGCTCCTGTGAGATTCGGTTCCATGGCCCTCCGAGGGGTCAGTGGAGTTTGTACAGGGGGAGTTTTCTTATGCTTTTTTAATTTGACTGGCCGATTGCCCTTGCCCTCCCTACGTTTTTTTAGAGGGAGTATGGGCTTCGGACAGAGATGTCTGAGACGAGCATTTCAGCATTGGCGTTTGACATCTGAATGCGCTGGTATCGGGGACAGTGCAGTCGTCGATGCTGAAGTGGGAGTCAACATTGACGCATGCCCCGAAGTGTCCTGTGACGACATCAGCGAGAGCACTAATTTCAAAAGCGCAACGCAAAGTCTAGCAGCTCGCTTTTTTCTCGTCTGCTTCAAGAACTTCACGCAGTGAGCACAAGAGTCCACTCAGTGCGGTTTCCTGAGGCACAAGAGGCAAAGTGGGTGTCCATCTGGGGGGGCAATTTTACTGTCACACTTAAGGCACCATTTGAAGAAACTCCACCTCTTGGCCGTAGGCCGAAGGAGGGGAAAAACACACGGTCTTGTAAAAGAAGACAACCAGACTTCGGGGGGTGGGGGGGGAGTCCAAAAAATAAATCCATAGAAACAATGTCCTTTCACTTAGACTAAAAAAACAAACAGGAAAAACACAAAGAAACATCTAAGAAGAAGAGGAATAGGCCTAAAAGCCCAGAGTTTTACCGACCGAAGCGGAGAGGATCCTACCAGCATGGCGGTCAGAAGAGAACTGGTGAGATTGTTGTGCCCCTCCCTTAGTCATGCGCAATGGGGCCGGCATGTGACGGGGGAGTGGGCATGAAAATCCCTTTAGCTTTCAAGAGGAACCAATCAAGGTCAGTGCAAGTGCACTATATCCCAGAGGTGTGATGCACAGTGACCACGAAGAAGATCATTCTGTTACTTATAGCTCTCACTGCCATACGATGTCTTATAGGAAACAAGGTTAAAAGTTGATTATGTGTTTAGTGTATACATTCTTATTACTACTTAATTGTCATGTGTCTGGCTTAATGCACATGTTTGGGACTGAGCCAATCAGGGACAAATTAAAACAGTTATATTCCCTTATTATTTCCTTGGACTGAAGATGGCTAACAGTGCAATTACAAGTTGCAAGGACATGAAACATAGAAGCCCATTAACAGGTAAATACACACACAGTTAAATCTACTAAGACTGCCAGTACTGTCCTACAAATGACCTTTAAAACAGAGCTGTCTAGCACACCTTCATAAATGTAGGCAGTGAAGCCACATTCTGTACCCATGCTGCTACATCATTCCAGAGAACCGAAGCAACTACCAAAAAAGCCAGTTGCACAGACAGTCCTAAGAGAGGACACCACAAGGAGAAGGCTGTCTAAGGAGTATAACTGGTACATGGGAGTATACCAGGAAATGCAGTTCAGCAACTATGAATGCCCTAGGCCATTAAGGTAAATAACCAGCACTTTGAATTGGGACCAGAAACACATAGGTAACCAGTGCCATTGACGTAGCTCTGGAGTGCTACATTCTGAGCAACAGACCCCTGATAGGAATCTTGCAGCTGTTTGTTTGTTTGTTTTTTACCATGTGTGAATATATATCAAAGATTAATGGCAGAGGCCACTGTATGCGTTCAGACCACTGTAAAATCAAAAGCCTTTCTAAAGAGGAAAAGCTTTACCTGCTTAACTAAAACCCATCAGAATTTATCCAAGGAAAACTTCCTTAAGCAAGGAATTCTGTAGAATCAGGCAATCCTTCTTTCCAAAAGAAGATAATCCCTTAAATGATGCTTCCCTTCTTAACACACACATGGGGCTTTCAGAGGTAGAAGCACCTCTTGAGATAGGATGGACTCAGGCTACCCAGGACCATAAATCTTAACAGCAGCACAGTGAATTGTGCCAGAACCTCTCAACAACTAACACATCTCATAGGACTGTTGTCTATCATCCCATCTATTTGATCATATGAAAACACAGGCAGCTGAATCCTGCACACAGTAGCACATCCTGCCACTAAATATTCTTCAAGAACAGATCCATGTAAAGTACATCTCAATAGTCACTTGGGGAAGTTACAAAAGTATCATTTTTCCCCCAAAATAAGGATGGGACATCAGATCAAATAAAGTTGGTAAAAGATATTGCTGAAGTTAGCCAAAACTTGACCCTCCAACCAATGTTCCCTCTAAGCTGTGGAGTCTTGTGAGCAAAAATTCTACTTTGTGAGCTACTGCCATTAAAGGTGTGAGCAATCAATCTAGCTACTGCATAAAGTAGTTTGCCCTGGAGCCATCCTTCCTGAGCCAAGACAAAAATGTGTGAGCTGGAGGCTACAAAACTGCGAGTTAGCTCACAGTAACTCAGCTTAGAGGGAACACTGCCTCCAACTACTATGATCACACCAAAACTGCAGACATGATCCCTCAGTGAGGAGACATAAATGCTCACTCTCCAGGGAGCTAGCAACTCACGTGACTTTACATTTATCTGGGTTTAGCTTCAGTTTGTGAGACATTATCCCACCAAAGCTATCAGACACTGTTTTAGAGAAGAGATGGCTGTTTCTGCATCAAACCAGCAAATCATTACAGATCATCTAGGGCAGGGGTCCTCAAACTACGGCCCGCGGGCCACATGCGGCCCGCCGAGGACATTTATGCGGAGCCACCGCCTCCTCGAGGAGCGCAGCAGCAGCGCCCCCGCAGCCTCTTTCTTCCTCCAGCAGCCCTGGGCGGCAAGAGTGCCCAGGAGCTGAGGAGGAGGAAGGGGCAAGCAGGCTGGTCATGGGGGAGGGGGCAAACGCGGCGGCGGGGCGAGCAGGCTGGTGGGGGGCAGGGGGTGAACGCGGCGGTGGGGCGAGCAGGCTGGTGGGGGGAGGGAGCGAATGCGGCGGCGGGGCGAGCAGGCTGGTGGGGGGGAGCCAACGCGGCGGCGGGGCGAGCAGGCTGGTGGGGGGGAGGGGGCGAACGCGGCAGCGGGGCGAGCAGGCTGGTCGTGGGGGGAGGGGGTGATCGCGGCGGCGGAGCGAGCAGGCTGGTGGGGGGAGGGGCGAACGCAGCGGCCCTCCAACGATCTGAGGGACAGTGAACTGGCCCCCTGTTTAAAAAGTTTGAGGACCCCTGATCTAGGGCAAGAATTGAGATGCTTGGAAACATCTCCAAGAATTCTATGACTATCAGAGGAATAAAAATATGGACACAAAGCAATCATGATAAAGGGCAGTACATAATGCTTCCACTACTGTAGCCTTTCCACAAATTTTAAGGTCTGATGTACTTTACAAAAAAAGTATTATTAGGTCTGCTGTAAAACTATATGATGTATTCTGTGTTTTAATGGCTATTAAAGTTTGATCACATCTTGCTATACAAGGATATCTGAAACACAACTCCCATTAAATTCAGAGCATCATTGATAAATGAATATATTTCAGACTAACTTTTATTGAAACAACAGCATAGTGCTACAAAGCAGCAGGACAATAATGAAAAAGGACACAGAAATAAATGTTATTCTTGCAGGAGAAAAAAAATACGTATGTTATTCTTGTAACTATTTTTAGCATAGACAGCTGCAACTACAGGCCCAAACATGAGAAGCTAAAAGCATACTTGTCAGGCTTTAGGTCACGGTGGACGATGCCATAATTGTGGAGGTATTCCAATGCCAGCACAGTTTCTGCAAAATACATCCTTGCCATATCAACAGGCAAAGCTCCAATATTCTTTAAGAGAGTTGCACAATCTCCTCCTAGACACCAATGAAAAGGGAGCACAGAGAAACAGTTATCAAGCAGCGACAACAGCTAACAAATATAACTCATTAGATTACTACTTTTTAGTAATATCTTCCCTTTACGTCAGCTACCCAAAAGCCAGAAGGGGGAGGGGAGAACTGATAAAGCATTGCTATGATGTGGTAGCCTTGTTCATGTTGACATTTAGCTCTGTAAAATGTCAAAGGACTAGGCTGAGCATTCCTTGCTGCAATAAACGATTCTCAGCTTCTAAAGCAATACTTTAACACACACACACACACACACAATGTTCCAGGCAAGTGGGAATCACTATATATTGCTTGCCATCAATGATGCCCCACTAATAAGTACTTGTGAAACTATATAGCTGCAGTTATCCCAGTTACAATGACTGCCCTTGCTGGGGAAAGGGAGAATTGCCTCCCAATGCTTCAAAAATGTCCAGGATTTAATGTTTCCCCAGAGGGAAAAAGTTCTAGAGCTATGTGATTAAATCTGCTGTAGGTATCCTATATTCATCCAATGTACATAGAGTAATCACCAGAAAAGGCTTTTGATCATCGTGTTGATTGGGGAGACAGAGAGAACAACACCATCGTCAAGTAAGCTGGACACAATTAGCTGTGCACTGAGAGCTTTGTAAGTCAGTATCTGGAAGACAAATGAAACCAGTGCCCTATGCAACCCACCCTGTCATGAGTTGGAAAGTCATGCTCTGCACTACCTAAATCCTCATGTTGACTGCAGTATAAAAAAGTATTAATCACAGTTGTCATTAACATTTTTATAAAAAGGGTTTCACACAAAACCCAGAAAGAATCACAAATAAAGGAGGTGGGGAAGCTGATCATTGACACGGGATTAATCCCACCATCCATCACGTCACAAGATCCGCCAATAATCATTACACTTCAGTCTTGCCTGGATACTGCCAATTCCATAAGCTGTCCTTGGAATCCATTGTTTATCTCATTTTGAAATATAACTGCATGCTTCAGAAAGAATATGAAATTTGTGGTTAATTTGGGATACCAGAATTTGACTTCTGGATGATCACCCAAATCTTAGTTTGCTTGCTGGTTTTATTGCCTTTGCTCTGTAGTTCAGGAGAGCACTGCCAGAGAACAAGCCAAGATTAAGCCAAGGTGTCTTGATTCTTTCTTCACACAAAAACAATGAAGACTGAGGTTAAACAAATAAAGCCATTTCATCAGCCCATGACCTCAGATCTTAATTTGACAGATGCTAGCTAACCATAAGTAGTAAAGTGGCCCTGCATTCAGACAATCATACTAGCCATAATTAGTTCAATTAAAATATGGTTGTGCATAATTTCTAAACTGTGACAAATCAGGGCAGTAGAATATTATTTATTCTTCTGTGGACATTTTCCACCTGTTTCTTCAGATATATCTCTAATCCAGTACTCACAATTTCAAGAAAAAGCCTGGCTAATGATGAACAGGGCCACCTTGGGGAACAACATAAGCCTATCATTATATCTTAGAGAACGACCATTGGCACTTACCGTGAAGGGTCCTTCTCCTCTGAGGTCAGGAGGACATCTCCATGGCTTATTCCCATTGTGCCTTTAGGGAGGCAGGAAATATTTTTCCACTTCCTATTGGTGCCTTCAGAATAGCCCATCCCCTTAGTTCTGGGACTCAGAAAGCAGTAAGAACGAGGTAAGAAACTAATGGCCTTGTACTGTAGAAATACAACAGTTGACTAGAACCTGCACATGAACTGCAACTTGAAAACAAACAGATTCAGTAAACCAGGACAGGGAAGAAGAGAACAGCACAGAAAGAACTGAGATGATGAAAACGGGAGGGCCGAGATGTCCTCCTGACCTCAGAGGAGAAGGACCCTTCACAGTAAGTGCCAATGGTCATTCTCCCTCTGAAGGGGAGGACATCTCCATGGGACCTCCCAAAGCAATGTCCCTCATTTGGGTGGGTCTCCATCATCTGCTGATGTCATGATGTGCTGCAGGAGTCTTCTTCCAAATGCTGCATCTGCTGAGGCCACTGTGTTCAGCTTGTAGTGGCATACGAAAGTCAATATGGAGCTCCAAGTTACTGCTTTGCAAACCTCCTACACAGATGCTCAGTTGATGAATGCTGCATTGGTTGACAAGCTTCGCAGAGAATGAGCCATAATGCCCTTGGGATTTTCGAGCCCAGTGGCTTTGTAAGCTTCCACAATACAAGACTTTAGCACCGCGCTGATAGAAGTCTTGGACATCTTTTCTCCTTTGCATGGAGGGCAGATGTTTCCAAACATAGAATCTGTCTTCCTGAGGGTCTCTGTCCATGTGATGTAAATCTTGAGTGCCCTTCTGACATCAAGGGTATGCCACATGACCTCCTTAGGATGTTTCGGGCAGAAGGTTGGCAAATATATCCCCTGTAGCCGTTGGAATTCAGACGATACCTTTGGCCGAAAGGTAGGATCTGTATGCAGTACGACCTTGTCCCTGTGAAACATGCAGAGATCAGACTTGACTGAGAAGGCATTGAGTTCTGAGACCCTTCTTGCGGAGGTCACCGCTACCAGAAACAGTGTTTTCATACATAGCCACCACAGGCTGACCTTGCGCAATGGCTCAAAGGGTGCTTTGGTGAGTGCTGTTAAGACAGTATGCAGCTTCCACGTCGGAAAACGATGAACTTGTGGTGGAGAGTGAGACTTGACAGTTGCCCCCTGAAGGAAAAGCTGTATGTGAGGATGCATGGTTGTTTTGTAACCGCTCATGGTAGGTAACACTGTAGAGAGAGCCACAACCTGCCTGCGTAGAGTCGCAGGTTTTAGCCCAGAGTCCAAACCTTCTTGCAGAAAGGAAAGGAGGGATACCACTGAGGGAGGAAAGGATTGATCCTCTTCCATCTACACCACTGAACGAAGGCCTTCCAGGTAGTGTTGTATATGCGAATGGTGGATTGCCTTCTAGATGATAGAATGGTGTCGGTGACCTCAATCTCCAGGTGGTCAAACACAGCCAGTTCGGGGGGGGGTGCCAAATCGGTCTCTGAAGCAACATTTCCGGGGTCATTGGGAGAGTAAGAGGTGGGCTGATTGCCATCTCTCTCAGGGTTGAGAACCACAGCCGAGTAACTAGGATCACCTCGGCTTTCAGTTCCCTGACCCTCTGAAGAGTTCTGGGTATCAGTGGAAGGGCAGTAAAGGTGAAAAGCAGGCTCTCAGGCCATGGTGCTGTCAGTGCATCCATCGCTTCCGCCTCGCAGTGGTAGTACCTGGTAAAATATCTTGGAAGCTTATAGTTTTCTGGTGAGGCAAACAGATCCACTAGGGGTTGCCCTAGCTGAGCTATTATCATGTTGAACAAGTTTGGATGCAGTACCCATTCTCCCTTGTGAATGGTTTCCCTGCTGAGCCAGTCAGCCTGTACGTGTTCTGCTCCCCTGATGTACTCTGCTCTTAGGGATGTTATGGTCCTTTCAGCCCAGACTAGGATCTTCATCGCTTCCCAGTGCAGTTGAGATGATTGGAAACCGCTCTGCTTGTTGAGGTAAGCTTTGGCTGAAATGTTGTCCATCCACACCAACGCATGCTGTCCTCGCAGGTGAGCGCTGAAATGATTCAGGGCATGATAAATGGCTTTGATCTCCAGCACATTGATGGGGAGGTTCATTTTGGCAGGGCACCACTGGCCCTGGGCTGGGAGTTCCTCTAGGATTGCACCCCAGCCAGACAGACTTGCGTCTATGAGGATCTCTAAGAGTTGTTGGGTGTGGTAGACTTTGCCCCGGCGAAGATTGTCCAGCTTGGACCACCATAGCATGCTGCTCTTAACTGTGCTGGGAACCTGAAGATTGAGAATCTTTTTTTCCATGATGGCACATTGATAAGGCCAAAGGAAACACTGCAGAGGTCTGGAATGAAGGCGTGCCCATTGGATCATGTCTGTACTGGATATCATGAGACCCAGGAGTTTTTCCAGTGTCATTAGAGTCAATGAACTGTTCTGGATCACCAGGACGCCAGCTAACCTGGCTTTGGTTAGAAGAAGGAAAAGAGTTACAGGTTGTGTTGATCACTCCCAGATGCTCGATCCTCTGTGCTGGCTGAAGGGAGCTCTTGCAAAAATTGACTAAGAACCCGTGGCTCTGAAGGCATCAGAGAGTCGCCTCTGTGTTCCGGATGGAACCTGTCTGCTGTCTGCTCTCAGCTCTCGCTAGAAGGTCATCTAGATATGGATGCACATGGATTCCCTGGTTCCGGAGATGCATCACTGGTTGATAATCAACTTGGAGAATAGCCTGGGAGCCATGGAGAGACCAAACGGAAGGGCTCTGTATTGAAAATGCTGGTTGCCAACACAGAACCAAAGGAAACGCTTGTGTGCCAGAAGAATTGGGACATGAAGGTAGGCTTCTGTGAGATCTATCGAGGTCAGGAACTCATTGGGTAACAGGGATTCTTTGATGGATCTTAAGGTTTCCATGCGAAAGTGACGTAGTTTGATGAATTTGTTCAAAAACTTGAGATCCAGGATAGGTCTCCAGTCACCGTTCTTCTTGAAAACCATAAATAAGATAAACACCATAGCCCCTTTCAAGAATGGGTACAGGTTCTATGGCCTGAATGTCCAATAGATGTCGTAAGGCTCTGTCGACAGTGACTCTCTTGTTTATGGCCGTGCTGATTGGAGAGATGAGGAATCTCTCTGGAGGTTGGCAACGAAACTCTATGGTGTACCCCTGAGAAACTATCCCCATGGCCCAGACATCCACCAGGGACTGTTCCCATGCTGGATGAAAATGTAGAAGACGAGCTCTCACAGGGGGCGAGGCATAGACATGCCTGCTTGGGTTTGGTGTCACAATCCCCTCTGTTGGTCTTGTTGAAGGAGGGTTTGTGGAATCTAGACCCTTAGGGGCTCTTTTTGGATAAGGGTTTGGCAGACTCCAGGAGTTTTTCTTGGGGTCCTGACGGAATCTTGCCAGAGAATGTTGAGTACGAAAGGAATGGTTTTCTCTCCTCTCCATACGTAGTATGGATCTGGGCATGGCCTTTTTCTTGTCACGTGTCCCCACAAGGATCCAATCCAAAGAGTCACCAAACAGGCAATATCCCTGGAAAGGGCAGGCCATCATGATGGACTTGGAGAGTGTGTCGGCTTGCCAGGCTCTTAACCAAAGAAGTCTTCTGGTCATTGCCGTCGATGCCGTGGCATGCAATGCAATGGTTAGAATATCCAGGGTGGCATCCACAGTGAAGGAATTTGCCTTGAGGATACGAGTGGCTCCCTCCAAGAGACTTCAGTTGTCTTCAGGTAGAAGTTGAATCAGTTTGCGGATCCAAACTATAGCCACTCTGGAAGCAATAGAGGCTGAGGAAGCTGCCCTCACCATCATGGCAATTGCTTCATGGATCCATTCTAGTGTTGCTTCCGTCTTCTTATCTGTGGGGTCACGGATTGTGCCCAAACCATCTTCAGACACAAGGCCAGTCATCTGGAGAGCTGCCACTGGTCCATCCACTGAAGACACCTGTTAGGCAAAGCGTAAAGATTCCTCACAAATGCTGGGAACAGCTTATTGGCCATGTGTCTGTCCCATTCCACCCTTAGCTGACGTTCAAAATATTCAGGGAAGGGAAAAACCTTTTCAGTATTTTCCTCTGGAGGGAATAATTCAGTTCCCTCTAAATCTAGATTTGAACTTGGACCTAGGGGTTTTTTGATCCTGGATTTCTGAGGCCTTGATAGCTTTTGTTAAAAGAAATTGGTAGTCCTCTGCCTTGAAGAACCGGCTGGATTGTTCGGGGACCTTGATCTCTTCCTCCTCCTCACCAGAGAGAAATTCCCCCTCCTCCCTATCATCCAGAATGGAGGCAGATAAGTCCTCATCACCCCAGGGATCCCCCCTTTCCTTTCTGTGTTATGGGGGAGGGGCTTTTTGGGCTGCCTTAGTGGGCAGGAGGTGGGTACTGGAGCATGGGTGGCCTGTGAGGTAGAAGCCCCTTGATGGGAAGTCCCACTCTGCTACAAAAGGAGATCTCCTGCTGCATGGTTTGTCTTAGTACAGCCAGGAGATCAGAAGAAGAAGAAGCCAATATTGCCCCCCCACACTGGGTACACGGTGCACCGCGTACCTCTGCTCCATGGCTCTGAGTTCTTTTTCTGGCCCATGGAAATCTGAATGGGAGATCAGGTTTTTTCCTCCACTCCCACGGGGGCCTGGGCAGAGCTCTGGAGGCTGTTGGAGCCGAACTCTGCACCTCCAAAATGGCCACCGGCGGGCCAATGGTGCCTTGATGACAGGGTGGGCTCATCTCCTGACTGTTGCCAGTGGTGCTTCTGGGCATGCAGTGCCACTGTCGGCTCAGCCGGGTCCATTGGGGTGGCGTGAGAATGCCTCAAGGGCAAGTGGGCCCCATTGACGACTCGTGCCACAGCTGCCTCTGTGGTGCACATGCTTTCTTCTTCGTCCCCTGATGAGAAACCACTGGGGGACTCTGTTGCCGCCATATGGTCACTGGAACCGGGACCGCTGAGTCTGCGGGGCTCACGGTGGCTGCATTGTCTTCGTTCCAGAGAGGGAGTAAAGAAGGAAGGGGGAAGAAGAAGAAAGAGACCAGAAAGGAAAAAAAGGCAAGGCAAGTGAATAAAAGTCAAAGTTAGGCTGAAAAAGATGGAAAAAGATGGAAAAAGTTGGGAGAATTAGGGCTAAACCTTTTCTACTGCTGCTTCTCCCTGTAGAGGCAGCAACAAACTAAGGGGATGGGCTATTCTGAAGGCACCAACAGGAAGTGTGAAAAAGTATTTCCTGCCTCCCTAAAGGCACAGTGGGAATAACCCATGGAGATGTCCTCCACCTTAAAGGAAGAACAATACATACAGGGCAAATTCTAGACACAGACAATATGGAGAAGAACTCGTGAAGGACACACAGTACAGTGTATACAGTGGTCTCTACCTCTTGAACACAATTTTATCCATGTGTATGATCATTATGACCAGGTGACTTCTGTGGTGATGAAACAAATACCTTCTACGTACTCCATGACCATGCACAGGTGGCGCTTTGTCTCGAAGGAGCAGAACATACTGACTACAAAAGGGTTTTCTGCAAATGTTAAGATGTCTCTCTCCACAAAAGCTTGCTGAATCTGATTCCTCAAAATGAGGTTCTGCTTGTTGATCTTCTTCACTGCAAAGCGCTGGCGGGTCGTCTTGTGGCGCACCAAGAATACTGCCCTGAGACAAAACAAGACAATTACACAACATTAGAGATGCCACAAGCATAATATTCCAAGAGTACTGACTCCTTCTTTGACCAGTTCACAAATTATCAAGATGTTGACAAAAGAAGCAGAAAGAGTGATACGCAGTTGTCTCTGCTTCTACTGCAACAAGTAAAAGAATCAGATCTAGGAGCTCCACAGGATGTTTTGAACTAACACTCAGGATGGGTCTGATGAGTCCCAGATTATACATCACAGCAGCAACAGGGAAAGATGATGTACAGTAACATAAAAACCAGTTCTTGCATACAAGGCCAAATTTATCATTCTAGTTTTCATTGGTTCAACTATAACTTCCTTAAGACCCTGCAAAATTTCTATCCAACCACATAGATGCTAGAATGTTCAACTAGTTGCAACAAACCAGGACTTATTTACTAAAATGAATGTAATAAATTATTTTCCTGCACTTCCTCGTACACTATTAACATTTCCCATTTCTCTTCCTTTATTTAATAATGTCTATTTCCATTTCTCTGAAAGTGCCTGATGCTTTGCTGTCCACAGAACATTATATTTCACAAGCAGATGGATAACATACACCAGCATAGCATAAAAAGGGTAGAGGTGGGCAATAGCAAACCACCTCTGAACGTCTCTTGCCTTGAAAACCCTACAGGGCTGCAATCAGTTATAACTTGGCACCATTTTACACACACCATTGACCAATTAACCTTCAGACAGTAAGAGATGCTTACAGTATAAACACACTTTAAATCTTTTAAAACCTTATTTATTAAGACCTGTTGTATCTGGTTTCTTTCCAATTTAGTGATCACAATTACTTTCACACTTAAATATTTATTACTTTAATTTTCACCCAAAGGAACACATAACAGCAGAATGGATGGATATATAGTGAGACACACATTAACATCTGATAAAAGGGTATGTTACTGAGCTAATCCTAAAAAGGCAAGGTTTGGCTAATGCAAGCACATATTTACCATAATTTACGTTATAAAGGCTCTTTTAAAAGTTAAAAAGAAACTCCAAAATCAATGTATTACATTAAAAGGTGTTAAAATTCAATCAAACAAAATATCTTTTGAAGATATGAATCCCCCCCACCCCGAGGGGATTTGTTTACTGCTTTTTCTATAAACTACAATAGAAAAAAGGGGAGGGAACTACAAACTAATGGTGAAAGTAAAGAAAACCCACTAAAAACCCAAGAGATGGTGGTCATACATTATGCTTGTAGAATCAGCTTATTAGCTCAAAGTTACAGTTAAGGTTTATTGAATATGTTCATCTAATAGTCTATTTAAACTGAAAAATACAAAAATTGAAAACTCCCCCATGTCTGCCTTCATAAAGAGCAAAGTAAGAAATAGTTATACAGAATAAAAAACTTTAAGACATTCCAGAGTGCAATAACTACTCATTTTTTGTCCTTTTTCTTTCTCAAGTGATAGCTTGTTTTTGGGGCTGCCGCTCCCAGTGCTGAGTCAGGGTTCTCATCAGAAGATGCCACTGCTCCCTCTTCATCACTTTCTTTGGTGCTGTTGTCTTCCTCATCTTCTTCTCCTTTTGCTGGACGACTATGAAGATGCAAAAACTCATGTGCTTTTTCAACAGAGTCAATTTTTTCTTTTATAATAATAATAATAACAATAACAATAATAACAATAATAATATCTTTCGATTTATTAATTGCTCAATCCTGCAAAGCTGCTGGCTCTAAGCGATGTAGAGTTACACATTAACACGGGATTAACAATGATTCATAGGGGTAAGGGAGCACAACATATAAATTTTTCAATTGCACATATTTGCAGTTGGCAGGGATTTTGTTCAGCTGTAGATTCAGACGTATTCCAGACGGCATTCACTCAGCTTTGGCTTGATGACATCAGCTTTTTCCAGGACTGCTTCAAATCACAGCGCTGCACTGCCACCGCCTGGCCGGATTGCCCCATCGCAGGCTTCTAATGCCGAAGAGATCTTCCAGGCTTACAAGCTGGACATTCCATTTCGCCGGCTAACACCTCCCCCCACTGGGGGGGGTTAGTGCGCCCACCCTCTCTAAGGAGTGGTACCCATTTTATCTACTCGCCGAAGCTTTCGAACTGCTGGGTGGACGGCGGGCTGGGGACAAGGCTGGTAGCTCACACCAGCACGGGCTAGAACTGACAGAAGATAAGTTCAGATGTTACTGTAACCAGAGGATAAATCCTCTGTGCCATAAATTTGAAGATTATGCCTTCGGGGACAGTCCATCTGTAGGCGATGTTGTTTTTCTGTAAAAATAGAACAAAGTCCCTATATTTCCTTCTTTTCCTTCTTATTTCAAATAGAATATCCTGGGAGCTGACCCAGCTGAGCTCTAAGAAGGAGCAAGGTGTTAGAACTGCCAGAGGGGTGAGTGGTTTTTTTTATTTATTTACTTTCAGCTGAGCTGCTTTAGCTGAGAAGGTACTGTGTGGGGGACTGTATTTGGGAGTATGTGGGTGACTTGTAGCAGACTCTTGGCTGCTGGAGTTAGGGAGTGAAAGGGTCATTGTTTGCCTGTAATTAAGTGCCTGGGTGAAATTGAATAGTAGACTCCTGGCTGCTGGAGTTAGGGTGTGAAAGGGTCATTGTTTGCCTGTAATTAAGTGCCTACAGTGAATTTGAATAGCTGCTGGCCACACCCTCTCCTGGGGGACGCGTCTATTTAAGGCAAGAAGCTTGCAAGAGGCATGAGCCTCTGGCACGAGCCGAAGGGTGAGGCTCTTGGCCTGTGACTCTTGGCCTGTGGCTCTGTAAGAAGACCAGGAAGAGCCAGAAAGCCACGGACCTCAGCTCCTTGGGTTCCCAGTAAGTTAAGTAGACTTCTACAACAGTAACCATATAAATACAAAGGGTTTTAAAAGGGGGGTTATAGAAAAGTATTTGTTTAAAAACAATTATGAAGCCAGAATGCCAGCAGGGGGTTGGGGGCTATCCAGTGTTTTGCATGGAGTGTCACATGTATGACTACATTCTTTAGCTTGGAGAAACGACGGCTGAGGGGTGACATGATCGAGGTTTATAAGATTATGAATGGGATTGAGCAGGTTGAGAAAGAAGTACTTTTCTCCCTTTCTCACAATACAAGAACTCGTGGGCACTCTATGAAATTGCTGAGCAGTCGGGTTAGAACAGATAAAAGGAAATACTTCTTCACCCAAAGAGTGATTAACATATGGAATTCACTGCCACAGGAGGTCGTGGCAGCTGCAAGCATGGACAGTTTCAAGAGGAAATTAGATAAACATATGGAGCAGAAGTCCACCAGTGGCTATTAGCCACAGGGTATAGAATGAGAACTCTCAGTCTGGGGCAGGTGATGCACTCTATTCTTGGTGCTGGAGGGGGCACCAGTGGGAGGGCTTCTGGTGCCCTGGCCCCACTGCTGGACCTCCTGATGGCACCTGGTATATTTTGGCCGCTGTGTGACAGAGTGTTGGACTAGATGGGCCATTGGCCTGATTCAACATTGGCTTCTCTTATGTTCTTATGTTCTTATGTTCTTATGACTATCTGCCCACTGGTCAGAAGTCTTGGGTGTGTGCTCGGTGCAAGGAGCTCCTGGTTCTCAGGGAGCGAGTTTGCTCCTTTGAGGCCCAGGTGGCTGACCTGGAGAAGCAGAGACAGTCAGTTAGGTGCATGGAGAAGACTCTCGGGGACTTGTTAGATGTGTCCCACTCTGGATCTGGCAGCCCAGTTGCTGCCAGGGAGCATGAGGGTCAAGTGAAAGGACCTCCAAGGACCTCCAAGGTAGCCTTCTCAGAAGTGCTACCTGTTCCACACGCAGGGCCGGAGAGACAGGCACAGATCAGGAGTCTCAATGTGTGGATGGGACGATGGTGTAGGGGGGAAGGGTTCGAGTTTGTTAGGCACTGGGATGCTTTTTGGGACAAAAGGGAGCTGTACAAAAGGGACGGTCTCCCCTTCTCCCAAGAAGGAACCAGGCTGCTGGCACTCAAAATCAAGAAGGTGGCAGAGCAGTTTTTAAACTGAATAATGGGGGAAAGCTGACAGGAGATGAAAAGTCTCCGGTTCGGGATGGCTCATCTCAAAGAGATGAAGGGGTAGCTATTACTTTTGTACAAGGAAATGGATTACAATTGTCCACTGAGACTGTGGCTAATGATAGGAACTGCCTGGCAAGGTCTCGAGGTAGCAAGAGGAAGGCTGTGGGCTTAACAAGCGTGGGAAACTATAAGTGTTTATACACAAATGCTAGAAGTCTCCAAGGTAAAATTGGGGAGTTGGAATGCTTGGTGTTGGGGGGGGAATAGACATTGTGGGTATTTCAGAAACTTGGTGGGATGAGGAAAATCAGTGGGATATGGTGATTCCTGGTTATAAATTATATCGGAAGGATGAGGGGGAAGGGTTGGAGGTGGGGTGGCTCTGTATGTCAGCGAGGGTATACAATCCAGTAAGATTGAGAGGGTAAGAAAATTGGATTCGCTTCTGGAAATGGTATGGGTTGAAATAGTGGGTCCAAAAGGAGGCTTAACAGTGGGAGTTTGTTATCGCCCACCAGATCAAAAGATAGAGGAGGATTATAAAATGATGACTGAATTAAGGATAGCGACTAGACGGAATAACTGTGTCGTAATAGGTGACTTTAACTAACCACACATTGATTGGGTCAATATGAGTTCTAGTCAGGAAAAAGAGATTGAGTTTTTAGACACTCTCAATGACGGTGCTATGGAACAGATGGTCACAGATCCTACCAGGGGAGAGGCGATCCTGGATTTGGTTCTAAGTAACACCCAAGACCTGGTGAGAGATGTAAAAGTGATTGCACCGCTTGGGAACAGTGACCATAATGTCATTGAGTTTAACATTTGTACAGATAGGGAGTTGCCCAAAAAGACGGACGCAACCACTTTTAACTTTAAAAGGGGTAACTTCTTCTGGTATGAGGGGACATGTGAGGGAGAAATTGAAAGGAAGAGTGGAGAAGGTCAAAACCATTGGGGAAGCTTGGAGACTATTTAAAAAGACAATCCTAGAAGCTCAGAAAGAATATATACCGCAAGTTAGGAAAGGCACAAATAGGTATAGAAAAAAGCCTGCATGGTTAACAAATAAAGTAATGGAAGCTGTAAAAGGTAAGAAGGATTCCTTTAAGCAGTGGAAAACTAGTCTCAGTGAGGTTGATAAAAGGGAACACAGACTGTGGCAAATAAAATGCAAGTCTGTGATCAGGCAAGCAAAAAGGGAATATGAGGAGCATATCGCAAAAAACATAAAGGCCAACAATAAAACTTTCTTCAAATACATAAGAAGTAGGAAGCCAGCCAGGGAGGCAGTGGGGCCCTTGGATGACCAAGGGGTAAAAGGAATAGTGAAGGATGATAGGGAAATGGCTGAGAAACTGAATGCATTTTTTGCCTCTGTCTTCACTGTGGAAGAGGAGAAGTGCTTGCCCACTCCAGAAGCACCGATTTCGGGAGGGGGTTTGAAAGACCTCAATCAGATTGTGGTGACAAGAGAGGAAAGTCCTCTGACTGATGGACAATTTAAAAACTAATAAATCACCAGGCCCGGATGGCATTCATCCGAGAGTTCTGAAAGAACTCAAATGTGAACTTGTGGATCTCCTGACAAAAATATGTAATCTTTCTTTAAAATTTGCCTCCATTCCTGAGGACTGGAAGGTAGCTAATGTCACTCCCATCTTTAAAAAGGGCTCCAGGGGAGATCCAGGAAATTACAGGCCAGTCAGTCTGACAGCGATACCGGGTAAGTTGGTGGAAACTGTTATTAAGGAAAGAATGAGTAGGCACATTGATGAAGAAAAACTATTGAGGAACACTCAGCATGGGTTCTGTAAGGGAAGATCTTGTCTCACTAACCTGTGTTTTTTGAGGGAGTGAACAAACATGTGGACAAGGGGGACCCAATAGATGTTATTTACCTTGACTTCCAGAAAGCTTTTGATACAGTTCCTCATCAAAGGCTCCTAAGTAAGCTCAATAGTCATGGGATAAAAGGACAAATCCCTTGTGGATCAAAGACTGGCTTATAAATAGGAAACAGAGAGTGAGTATAAATGGGAAACTTTCTCAGAGGAGGGTGGTAAGCAATGGGGTACCACAGGGATCAGTACTCGGTCCGATGCTTTTTAACTTGTTTATTAACGATTTGGAGTTGGGAGTAAGCAGTGAAGTGGCTAAATCTGCAGATGACAGGGAGGAGTGTGAGGCACTCCAAAGGGATCTGTCGAGGATGGATGAGTGGGCGGCAACGTGGCAAATGGGGTTCAATGTGGCCAAGTGCGAAGTGATGCACATTGGAGCCAAAAATCCTAAATATAAATACACGTTGATGGGGTCTGAACTGGCAGAGACTGACCAAGAGATAGATCTTGGAGTCGTAGTAGATAACTCAATGAAAATGTCTAGACAGTGTGTAGCTGCAATAAAGAAGGTCAACGCTATACTGGGGATTATTAGGAAGGGAATTGAAAACAAATCAGCCAGTATCATAATGCCCCTGTACAAATCATTGGTGCGACCTCATTTGGAATACTGTGTACAGTTCTGGTCACCACATCTCAAAAAGGATATTATAGCATTGGAAAAAGTGCAGAGAAGGGCAACTAGAATGATAAAAGGGTTGGAATACCTTCCCTATGAAGAAAGGTTAAAATGCTTGGGGCTCTTTAGCTTGGAGAAACGACAGCTGAGGGGTGACATGATCGAGGTTTATAAGATTATGAATGGGATAGAGCAGGTTGAGAAAGAAGTACTTTCCTCCCTTTCTCACAATACAAGAACTCGTGGGCACTCCATGAAATTGCTGAGCAGTCCGGTTAGAACACATAAAAGGAAGTACTTCTTCACCCAAAGAGTGATTAACATATGGAATTCACTGCCACAGGAGGTGGTGGCAGCTACAAGCATGGACAGCTTCAAGAGGGAATTAGATAAACATATGGAGCAGAAGTCCATCAGTGCCTATTAGCCACAGGGTATAGATGGGAACTCTCAGTCTGGGGCAGTGATGCACTCTATTCTTGGTGCTGGAGGGGGCAGTAGTGGGAGGGCTTCTAGTGTCCTGGCCCCACTGCTGAACCTCCTGAGGGCACCTGGTATTTTTGGCCGCTGTGTGACAAGAGTGTTGGACTAGATGGGCCATTGGCCTGATTCAACATTGGCTTCTCTTATGTTCTTATGTTCTTATGTAACACTTTTATTTCTTTTTCCTTGATTTTCAAGTTAGCTCCATTTGTCACTTTAAGTATTTGATCCCTCACTTGTCTTTTGGAGAATATCACCGTAACTTCCCCGGGCAGATTATTTTTTCTTATGAATTCTGAATATGACCTAAAGATCGTATCAATTTCGCTTTGTAATATATCCGTTTTAACATCTGCAATTGGGCCCAAAGCATCACACATAATCTGCTTCAGATCCTCTCCCTTCTCTTCCAGGACACCTTGAAATCTTAGGACATAGCTTGCCCTTTCCATATGCAGTTGAAAGAAATGGAATTCATTGTTTTGCCTCTTTTTCTCCGTCATCTGCAGTTGTTTTTGAAGCTTCCTAGTGTTGGCATCTACCTCTTTAAGCTCTTGCTCCGTTTTTTCTGTTTTTTTAAGTGCCTTGTTCAATTGAGTTTGCTGTGCATTGAACTTATGGTGTAATGCCGGAACTCGTTCCACCAGGGGTCGCAATGCTTAAGTCAGCATCCTTTGAAGCTCTGTTGTTGAGTCTTGTCTAGGGACAGAACTCGCTGGGCTGGCATTTCCAGTCAGCAGCTTAGGTTTTGTTTGTTTATCTTTCTCATCCCTCTGTGGAGGCGCCATGTTGAAAAATTGTTTACTTTTTGCAAAAGTTATCACAGTCTCTAGAACTCTTTGCAAAGCATGGTAAGTTCTTACAAGTTCTTTATTTTAGTCCATCTTGCTTCTATAGCCCCCCCTTTAAGTCCATAGTTGAAAATATGTTTGTTTTCTTCTTATCAGGGGAGAGTTCCCTCCCCCCCTTGCTTTTTAAGGGGAGGTTTTCGGCTACATCTTTGGTGTTTCTCGCTTTCATTTAGACTCACATTTCAATGATGTAGCTGCTTTCATCTGCTTTTAGCTTGTACGTTCAGCCACCAAACGCTTGATCCGATGTGTGTTCTTAGTTCCTTTCACAGACGCTCCGCAGTGGGGCCTTCGGGGCATGGAAGAGCCCCCCTTCGCTGGCTAGTCGCCAGAGGAAGAGCTCTCTTAGTGCCCTATAGCTGAAAGCCCAACACAAGGGCTCCGGGGGTGGTGCAGACAATCGCATCCCCTCCCAGCTGGAGGCGCTGGCACGCAGCTCCCAGGAGATCGGGAAGCCACCACCGCCATAGCAGACGCCAAAACTGGAAGAAGATCTGAATTCCTCTGACCTTCATTAGGCTGCCAATTAATTTTAAAAATGGCTGGACAAAAGTATATATTCTTACCCATAAGCCCCATTGCTGATGAGCTTAATGGTTTCAAATTCCTCTTCAGAAGGAGTTTTCTTTGTTTGCATGGTGGCTCCTCGGCTCTGAAAAAAAACAGAAATACCTTTTCCATTAAATTATTTTACACATTAAAATTTTTTGCAACACCTGTTTCTCAACATTAATCATTATAGTTTAGAACAATATTTGGACAGAAAATACTTTATTGTACTTCTAAGATACTTTTTGAACTGAATTCTACCTAATTTCTAATCACACACTAGATGAGGAAAAAATTACGTTTGCGATTAGGCTAACATTGTGCTTTTCCCTCACCCATAGCAATTCCCTTTGCTACCAAAATGTCTGAACTTGAATTAAATTTACCAATTTATTCATCTTCTAAATATTTTCTAACATAAGTACATTTGATTATTTATACAGGCTTACAATACCATCATGGAAAAGAAACCAAAGATTCAGATTCCCCCCCCTCCAAAAGCAGTGTATATATTCATATTAGGGTTGCCAGATCCATCCCCATTCCCAGCGGGGGCCTTTGGGAGGCATTCCCGGGGGGGGCATCCAGGCTCCAAGCTCCGCCCCCACGGGGACAGTCCGCTGGCTGTGAGCTGCAGCCAGAGGGCCCCACCCAGCTACAGTGGAGATTGGGTGCACGGGCCCTTTCCTGCTGGCTGGCTGCACTTAAAGGGAGCCCCTTTAAGTGCAGGGAGCCAAAGGGCCTTGTGCGCCCACTCTCCAAGCGGAGATCGGGTGAGTGGGGCCCTTTCCTGCCAGCTGCCTGCAGTTAAAGGCAGCCCCTTTAAGTGCAGGCAGCTGGAGGGCCTTGTGCACCCAATCTTCGCTCAGAGATTGGGCATGCGGGGCCCTTTCCCGCTGGCTGCCTGCACTTAAAGGAAGCCCCTTTATGTGCAGGCAGCTGGAGGGCCTCATGTGCCCGATCTCCACTTGGAGATCGGGTGCATGGGGCCCTTTCCCACTGGCTGCCTATACTTAAAGGGAGCCCCTTTAAGTGCAAGCAGCCAGATGGCCTTGTGTGCCCAATCTCCGCTCAGAGATCAAGCACACGGGGCCCTTTACCACTGGCTGCCTGCACTTAAAGAGGCTCTCTTTAAGTGCACGCAGCCGGAGGCCCCTGCCCACCCAATCTCTGAGAGGAGATTGGTACACAGCCCCTCCTTTTTCTCAAGAGAGACAGGAGAGGGATGGCTGCCGGTGTTGGGGCGTGGGGGGCACGGCTTCCCCATTGGCCAGCTGGCCGGGGGTGGGTAGAACCCCCCCAAAAGCAGGTGACCCCACTAAACCAGGGGATCTGGTAAGCCTACTTGATATACACACAGAAATATTTTAGTTTGTCAGAATGTCATTCAGTTTTAGTGATTTTAACTATTCAATTTATACTTAATACAATCTGATGAGCAATGTGAAATTACTATTACAGACATACTGTTGTACTGTAATACTAATGCTATAATTCAGTACCTTTACCTCAGCAGAATCATCTGTCTCTGGAGTGTGTGGACTATCATAGTTATTCAACTGGGCCATTTCTAAGGAGAGAAAGGGAACACAGTTTATAGTTACATTACACTCTCATGGAAAATACTATACAATGTGTAATACTTCATTAATAATTTAACCAACACACTCAGCAACTGAAAGGCCTTCCATAAACTGCACAGCTTTCCATGCACAAAATAACTGGGACAGTGGTTTTTGTGTAGGAGGCTGATAACCAAGGATAAGAGATGGAAAGAAAGGGGCAGCTCATGAGATTTTTCATACCAGGATTCCTTCACTAAAACAGTAGTGTCAATCACAGGTCTGTACATTGCATGATCCTGCAATGCCCATGATCATATGCATTAATCTTCTTGAGTTAAGAAAGCTACTTTTGAGTATGCACAGTCTGCTTGCAGTTCTTCATAAGGACATTTTTTCATGTTGCAAAGGTTTGTGGCTGTTGCTGTAAAAGAAATCTGTTTATTCACATAATTACTGTTTCTATTTGCCATATATAGCTGGGAATGCTTTTATAAAATACAATTCAGAGACTTATCATACAAATCAGTTATTACATCACAATGCATTCGTATTTTCTCTTTTAAAAATTATCAATGTATGGCAGTTGACAGTAAGTTATATATGGTTAAGTTTTAAACACATATAAAAAGTGTAACTAAGGTGGCAGCTGATGCAAGTGAATTTATATTTTTACAATTAATATTTATAGCATTGTGATATATGTGTATGCACAAGCTCAAACCTTATTACTGTCACTTTTCCATTATCACATACATTCAGAAATATTATAAATGAATAGTACTGCAGAATATAGCTGACTCTTAAATAGAAGGCTATGAAGAGATTAAAAATAATTGTGTACAACTGTTTCTGGCAAAGACAAGGGGAAAGGATAGGGTTCACAAAAATGTGTGAAATTTCCCAAAGGCAATAAAATGAAAAATTATTTTACAGGATAGTGGTGATTGGTCTGTGGTAATTCTAGTACAAATTCATTGTGCTTTCCTGCCTTAGGTGAAGAAGAAGAAGAAGAAGAAGAAGAAGAAGAAGAAGAAGAAGAAGAAGAAGAAGAAGAAGAAGAAGAAGAAGAAGAAGAGAGGAGGGAGGAGGAGGAGGAGGAGGAGGAGCAGGAGGAGCAGGAGCAGGAGACTAGATTTATACCCTGCCCTTCACTCAGAGTTTCAGAGCAGCTTACAAACTCCTTTCCTTTCCCTTCCCCACAACAGACACCCTATGAGGTAGGTGGGGCAGAGAGCTCTATTCAGAGCTGTCTTTGAGAGAACAGGTCTGACAGAACTATGGCTTGCCCAAGGTCATTCAGCAGTTGCAAATGGAGGAGTGGGGAATCAAACCCAGTTCTCCCAGATTAGAGTCCGCACACTTAACCATTACATCAAACTGGTAAACAGTTCTTCCACTTATCAGAACTCCCCCCCCCTCCCCCAGTGCTTGGAATGTTTCCCAGATCATCTGGATAAATTACAATCACTATTTATGCATTTTTTCAGGTTTAATTCAAGATGGTATTAAAGAGCCAGGCAAAAGAATTAATATATCACTATAGTCTCTAAGGGGTCAAGCAAATAGGAAATCAGAAAAGTCACTGTGCAGCTGAAGATCTGTCATACAAGGCCACTTCATATGCTATACGGTTAGCACGTATACCACATGTACATTATAATGAGTGAGGAAAATGTTCTTTTTTAAAAAAAAGAAAGAAGAAAAATTGCAATGTATATACATACTGTGGGAACACAGTTTCAACTGCAGCTCTTTCAATATATACTCACAATGCATGTATATTTCTAAAAAAAAGCATTTCCCAGTCTCATATTAGAAGTTTCATTTGCTAAGTTCATAACGTACGATAGCACTAAAAATGTCTTGTTACCTAATATACCCTAAGAATACAAAGTAGAAATCCTCACCCTCCAGGGGATCCCGGGTGAGGCCCAGCTGGCGTATAATATAACGAGGGATATCACATTTAATTCCTTCCCCTTCCTTAGCATGGCCTTCAGCTGCTTCTAGCAAGTGGTAGAACTCTTCGGGATCAAACTCCTAAAGTAAATTGATACAAAAGGAGAATAATTTTATCTCCCAAAGCCTTAATTGGTTATTCATCAAAAGAATAAAGAAAGCAAGAGAGTAGTTCAGCTTAAATATCTGGATCTACATTTCAAAACTAGCCCAAAAACAGAGAACATATTACGTACTGCAATAAAGTCCCACATCCTCCTCTGTGCTAGAACAACGTAAACTGCTAGAAGTTACTGGAAATTAACTCTATTTACTTTATCACAACTTCCTACTGTAGAAGCTCTAATAAATAAAAAGTAAGCAAAAGGGCAACAACACACACACTTTTAATTTCCTAGAGTAATAGATGAGAAGGACAAAGAAGGGGTAGTTTTATCTACTCATAACCATAATAATTACATCTTTAGCTTTATGTATTTGAAAGTAAAACAACCTCAGAAAGTAAAACAAGATGGAAGAGCAACTTGTAGATATGCATGAGCAACTTGTCCAGTCCTACTTAAAACGTACATATCTGAGTTGGGATTTCAGCTGAGGCCTAGCTTTTCCAGTCTAACCACCAATGCATTGATTAGTGACATCAAACGTTCTGAAATCATCACCAGAAAGAAAGGGCAGGGAAGATAACCTAGAACTGTTAATAGGAGCCAATTAGGACAATGTACAGCATAAATATATTTTATGCTAAAAGCTTGTACAAAATAAACAAACATTCCTCTCATTCTCAGCTCTGAAAAACCAAGCTTCAGTGATTTAAAAAGAATTATGGATGAAGAAAAATGACAACAGTAAATCATAATAATGAGATAGCAGATGATGACTAAGGGGGGGATTAGCAAACCTGTGCTAGTTTTAACAGCCTATCTAAATTTAAAAAGGTTTTAGACATCAGTATGTATTTGTTTCCCACTTGGAAGTCACACAGATTTGCCTGGTAGCACTTTTATTGCAGAGATACCAAATTGGCTAAGTACCATATCTTATACACAGAAAATATGGTATGTCCCCTTGGTAACTGCAGTGTAGTTTCTAGCTTCCTGAGTGTTACTGGTACTTTTCAGGTGTAGGTTAGGATTGGAATAGAACTTATTCCTGGCCAACAGCAACCCTGGACCACTTTGTACAACATTTTAGAAATGGCTTGGAAGAGTCCTCCTCT
Organism: Gekko gecko; assembly: GCA_029375565.1. Classification (NCBI taxonomy): domain Eukaryota; kingdom Metazoa; phylum Chordata; class Lepidosauria; order Squamata; family Gekkonidae; genus Gekko; species Gekko gecko. The sequence continues at coordinate 96,140,329 of JAPDNY010000006.1, forward strand.
TCTCAATTTTTTTTAAATACAAGGTTCTACTCCCAAGAGGATTGCTTGGACATACTCCCGCTGCCTTAATTATGTGAAGAGTTAATGGGCATTTTCAACCTTCCATAACTCTATTGGACACTTCTTTTTATAACATCTACATGAAATATAGGTGATACATTTGCACACATGAAAATTATGCAGTACGCATAACTTGCACAATTTGGGAAGGAAAAAAGAGAAAGGAAGTAGCAAACTGTGCATAAATTATGAAGGTGCAGATTTAAATAAAGAATGGTTAAAATGCCACTGGGAAATGCTTTTGGTGATCAAATGGATAGTTGATAACTATTGAGAAGAAACTATTTAAATGCAGCTATGTAATCAAGTAGAACTACCCCTTTTGGATATGTTCCTGGTTGCCTTAAATGATTCTTTTGGCATTTGTTTTTTTGGCAAGTAAGGCATGAATACAGAAAGAAAATAATACTCTCTTGTTTATTCAAAAGCACATGTAGTAAAAAAAATTACATTCACTGAAAATCCCTCCAGTGAGCCACATAATTTAATTTTTACAAAGAAGGCATATTGCTGAAAGCATATCTTTTGGAGGCAACAATGAGCAGTAATCAACACTGGGCATATTACATCTATACAAAACTGAATGAAACAAGATGCTTTCACATTATTATGGAAAATGGATAGTATGGTTGGGACATCTATTGCTAGATTTTACATTCTTAAAATATAAGGGAAAACTGTCACTACAGTTACATATTACAGCTAACCGAGGTATAAACACTGAACGGATAAGAAAACACTAATGAAAATGCTAAATTAGACTTGTCCTCTATTTTTAGACTTTGGAATTTTATCATATCATTTTCTGGATTGTCACAATAAGCTTTGGTGTCCATTACTCTGATTCTTCCAGCTGACACCTGCTTTCATTTACTCTTCAGAAACAAAGGGAAGGAAGCTGGTATATATTAAAGAACTTGATTAGCTAAAGACTAGCAAAGATTAGGAATTACTAGAACAGGATTGTTTAGTTTTTCAAAACTTGTAAATCAGCAAAAGGATACAAGTGCACGTATTTATTTTTAAGCCGTTTTAGATAAAAGTATTATGGTAATCTACTTTCAGTTTCATTGTGTTCTTCAGATCAGTTTCATATCAGGGAAGGATTATGAAAGAACACATTACATTTTAATCCTTCATACACTGCTCTGAAAATACGCTTTCAAGTGTAGATGCAATAATTGCTGCCTTCCTTATGTTATTAACATATGGTTTTTAAAACCCTGGTAGCAAGAGATTTCAATTCACTATCACATAAAAACAGAATAGTTAAGTATATCCCTATTTTGACAATGTGATCAGGATCCCATGAACTATGTATTCAATTCCATGCACCATGGGGGCTCTGAACTTCCATTTCTTGGTTCATTAGATACACCTCATCTATTGGTTATCACTCAATAGCTCTTTGGATTCAAAAATGTCCATTTGAGTCAGAAAAAAATCAGTTAAAATTCACACACTCTTATGACTAATCTTTTGGGAAGAAAGATAAATTAATTCAAGGAAAGTATTCTACTAATGGTGGGAACCTTCTCAACTGAGGACATTAAAGATGACTTGAGTCATGACTTACATGACTCAAACTATTAAAATTTTGTAAATTGTAAAGTTCAGTTAAGCCATGGAAAAAGCTACCTGCGGAACCTGTAATTACAAGAAGCTAGAGGAGCACCTGCCAGAATATTCTGCCCTGTGGTGTAATATGTGGGATCATCTGCTCAAATTCTAAAAGGTGGGATCATCTTCTGCTGAAGTTATAAAATGTATAATTAATGTTACTTATCATTTTAGGGTGCCAAGCACTGTTAAGCCATACAAAGGTTAATGGAATCTATGCTCCATTTCTGCACTAGGAATTCCTCCCTCTCTGTTCCTCCCCTCATATTTGAAACTTCTTACAATCTCTAGCCACATGTGTGCTTTTATGCTTGCCAGACTGAATGTCCTGGCGACTACAGAACTGAGAGGACACTATGCTAAAATTCCATTTTCAAAGTGTCTTTGTGGTTGTATATCTAGTGCATTAGAGATGGTAGACCATCTTTTGCTATTTTGTGATCAATGGACCATTCCCAGGGCTCTTTGAATTACCCATTTTGTCTAGATATCAGCTTCCAGCTAAGGTATCTCTATTGCTAGCAGATCTTGATTCAGTAATAACTTGATCTGTTGTAAAATATTTGACAATAGTGATCTCCTCAAAATGCTAAAATGAGTATTATCTTGCTGACCTAATAAGTAATTGTATAGGTCTACTGTTACATCTTATCCTCCTATGTCTTTTATAAATTTTACACATTTATAACTTTTAATAAATTGTAGACTTTTAATGAGATATATATATTTTATTGCTTTGGAGTTTTACCTTTGTTATACTGGATTTGTCTGTTTTGCTCAGCTGTAATGTATTGGTTTTATCAGGGCTTTTTTGTAGAAAAAGCCCAGCAGGAACTCATTAGCATAATAGGCCTCACCCAACAGCACAAACTCATCAGCATATTAGACCACACCCCTGACAGCACAGCTCATTAGCATATTAGGCCACACACCCCTTGTTACCAGAAGTGTAGTCATCCAGCCACACCCACCTTTTGCTTCTTATCAAGTTTACCTTGTTTGTTGTCAAAACCCAGGGCGTTTTTTGTAGCAGGAACTCCTTTGCATGTTAGGCCATACACCCCAAATGTAGCCAATCCTAATGAGTTTCTGCTGTTGGATGTGGCCTATTATGCTAATGAGTTCCTGCTGGGTGTGACCAACTCAGGAGCCAGCCGGTACTCCGTTCCTGTGCGTTCCTGCTCAAAAATAGCCCTGGGTTTTATGCTTAAGACCTTTGGTCATATGAGCCTAATAATAAAGGAAAGGTTAAGCAATACAAAGATTTAAAGAGATACACATTCTCTGGTCAGAAATCCATGGAGCCATGGAAACATGGAACCAATGCTATACGTACTGTATATGTAGCTATCCCTTGCTTCTCTGGATACAGGCCTAGATACAAGCTTACAGGTCCATCCTTTCTACAAGAAGTTCAACGTAGCTTATCTTCCCCACTTTATCCCTACAACAATTTTGTGAGAAAGGCTGGGCTGAGAGATAGTGACTGGACCCAGGTCACCCAGTAGGCTAAATGGCAGAATGAGGATTATACCTAAGGTTTTCCTTGTCCTAGTTTAACACTATAACCACTATACTATGCTGGATCACACTGGCTCTTTAGTTACTACAAACAGGAGCTTGGCTTTTAATTTTAAATGTTTGAATAGCAGCAACAGCAAGCTTAAACTATATTTGGAATTCCTACAAATTTAAAGGTGACCTGCCATTAGGAATTGGCACAAACTAAATATCATGATGAAGTTTAGCAGGTTTGTTCACAAACTGAAGTTCGTGGCAGGTCAACCTGCACAAACTTTCCATGAACTTTCGAGTAGTTTGTGACAATTCATGACAGTTCAAGAATGGATACATTTCCAGACAGACTGTCTTGGCTCAAAAAAATGTTTACCAAACTTCAAAGCAATGTCAAAGCAACCGGGGGGGGGCAGAATTCTCCAGCCTTGGAAACTCCAAGAAGAAGAGATTAGGGCCGAGGACAGACTGGCAATTTGCCCCGGGAAGGGACCCGGGCTGACAACGACTCAATATCGGATTAAATGGAATGTTCACACAGGCACATCTGCCTGGTGTCCCCCACCCGTAGCCTACCGGTGCTGTTGCGCTTCACTGCCGGATTAGAAAAACACCTGATAAAAGCCGTCGGAAATCCAAAAGCCTGCGTTCGTCGCGCATTTGTCCGCTTCCGGGGAGTCTGAATGCGCAGGCGAAAAGCCGGGCGGAAGCCGCGTTGGGCACGAGGCAGCAGCACTGTGATTGGCTGCGCTCCGCTCCACTGCCCAATGTGGTGCCGGCATTGCAGGACAAAAAAAAAAAAATCGGCAAAATGCACCCACAGCCGAATTAATGGGGAAATGGCGAATATAGCACACCTCCGGCGCAGCAGTCTGAACGCTCCCGCGTGCCTCCGTCCCGTATCTTCCGGCAGCGGCCCCCGCTGTGTGGACGGGAAAACCCGGTATAGTTTAATCCGGGGTTTTTTTTTGCCACGACTGGCTACCGGGGCAAATTGCCAGTCTGTCCTTGGCCTAGATTTATATCCCGCTCTTCACTCGGACTCTCAGAGCGGCTTACAAATTCCTTTCACTTTCCCTCCCCACAACAGACATCCTGTGAGGTAGGTGGAGCTGAGAGAGCTTTGAGAGAACTGCTCTTTCAATAACAGCTCCAACAGAACTATGGCTTACCCAAGGTCATCCAGCAGCTGCAAGTGGAGGAGTGGGGAAATCAAACCCGTTTCTCCCAGATTAGAGTATGTGCACTTAACCACTACACCAAATAGGTTCCCTATGCATTTGAGGTGTCTAGTTTGCATTTTTAAACCTATGCCTGACATTTCCAGTAAAAGCATTTTCCTGAGGGCATCTTCTTTGGAGGGCCATAACTGAGACCCCCTAATTCCAATCTACACATAACTTGGAGGGCATGTAGAGGAGCATCCAGGGGAGGTCCCCTGTAAGTTTGATGTATCTAGCTTGTACCAGGTCCATTCTATACACTCCTGGGCCTGTCAAAATGACCGCCTATCATTTCCCCAGAAAGGACTTTCCAGGGGGCACCTTTTTGGAGGGCTGTAACTCGGACACCATAAATCTAACCCTCACCAAGCTTGGAGGGCAGGTAGGAGAGTCAGCTGGAGATTCCCTGCAAGTTTGGTGTCTATAGCACACCAGAGGGGGCATTCTACTGCATCACAAACCACACAAACCGAACCAGTTCATTTGGCAGCTAAAACTTTGTGACAGTTCACAAACCAGGCATGCCATGAACCAAACTGCATTTTCCCAATTCATGCCCATCCCTACTTGACATACAGTGGTGGCAGAGTCCTGTCCAGGGGAACAGGGTGCTGGACATACATGCATGAATTAGGTGGATTGTTCTCTTGTTAATATTATATTTGTGTGAGGGGCTTCCGGCCGGAGTTAAAATGGTGAATTGACACACTTTGCGATTTGAGCAGAGTGGACAGCAGTATCTGGCGACAGTTTGGGCTTTACCTGGCCCAACGCAGCACTCCCCAGGCGGGGGAGTGGCAAGCAAGCAGCCAAGCCTGAGAGGGGGTTGAGATCGGTGTGGATAAGCCTTGGAGGAGGCTTGTTTACACCTTGATCTCCCTCCGCGAAGAGGGCAGTTGCAAATCAGCACTACAGATACCAGCTGGGCTGAGAATTCAGCATAAATCCGTCATCTACCGGCCTCTTTAACATCAAGCTTAACATCGGTTACAGAAGAAGCACTGCGAAACCCCGAGATTACATGCAAGGTAACAAATGAACAATTGCTTACCGGTTTAAAGAAGAAGACAAAATCTAAACATTCGGATAAGTGTAAAAAGCTTCAATGAACTAATCCGTTTGATTTAAAAGTAAAAAGAAAGCTTTCCTTTAGAGAAAACGGCTGAAAAGTAACTTTGTTTTGCATTCCTGTGGTCAGCTAAGACTAAACTTTGAGTAGCAGAAACGAAACTGACTGTGATTCTATGATACAGGAAGTAGGCTAGAGTGGATGTTTTCGATGTTGCTGTGCCGGAAGTAGACGGACGTTTTAGAGTGTGGCACCGGAAGTTGGATTACAGTGACGGACAGATAAACAGGAAGTTCTGAAGGAGCCTACTCTAGCCAGAAAATCATAGAGAAATTGCGCCCGCCATTTTGAGGAGGACTAAATTTTAAAAAGTTATTTTTAAGCCGAAAAAGCACTGGAAGAAGTTATAAAGGTGGCGATTTGGCTTGAGGATTGCTAATATAAAGATCGATTAGCCCTGAACTCGCTTTCAAGACGGATTTGAGGTCAAGACCAAGGGCTGCCTCATCACCTAGTCCAAGAATGACTGCAAAGGAAAAAAAAGAGTGGCAGGCTGCCATGGAAGCGATGGAGAAACGGATGACTGAAGTGGTGCAGTTTGGGAAAGCAAATAGAATCACAGCTGCAACAACAGTTGCAACAACAACTGCAAATACAACTGGAGCAAATAGAACAAGTACAAGTCCAAGTACAGAAAAAAAATATGGAAGAGCTAAAAGAACTGGTACTAACAGAAGTGGCAGGGATAAAAAAAGATACAGAAGAAGTTAAAAAAGAGGTTAAAAGTCTGGTGACAAAATCAGAAGAAATGGAACAGAAAGTTAAAAGAACCCTGTCAGAAAATATAACACTGGAGTCCATGATGGAATATAGGGCCACTCAGAACCACTTGAGATTGAGAGGAATCGAAGAGGAGGAAGATCAAGATTTACGGGCCCTAGTAATTAACACATTGACAACTTACATAGGGGAAGATGTTGGAGACTTGGATCCAGACTTTGACCTGATTTACAGAGTAAATTCAGTGTATGCCAAGAGAAAGCAATTACCCAGAGATGTGATTGTTCAATTTGTGACTACTAAAATGAAGGAAGACGTTTTCAAGAAGCAATTTACACAACCGTTGGAAATTAATGGAAAAAAAATAATAATCTTGAGAGAAATTCCGAGATCGATCTTACAAGACAGAAAGAAATTTAAGAAACTAACAGATAGGTTAAAAGAAATGAGTATCAGGTTTAGATGGGAGATTCCATATGGATTATCATTTACATACAATTCGGTGAGATTTACTCTTAAAACGGAAGGAGACATCTACAGATTCAAAGAGAACAACTTTGATGATTTCAAAGATATTTAATTCAAAACAACTATGGATTACAAATTTTTATCTTGGAACGTAAATGGACTAAATTCACCAAGCAAAAGAAGATTAGTGAATCATTGGCTAGAGAAACAAAAATGTAACATAATTTGTTTGCAAGAAACACATTTCAGAAAACAAGATAATAAATATTTGGTTAATAAAAAATTGGGAGAAGAATTTCATTCATCAGCAGTTAATAAGAAAAAAGGAACAGTGATATACATTACCAAAGAATTGGAACCTAAACAAATCTTCTCAGACAAAGAAGGAAGATATGTTGGCATGGAATTAATGATGAATAGAAAAAAGACATTGCTTGTAAATATATATGCACCCAATGGGGCAAAAGAGACTTTTTTTAATGATTTGACTAAAGAGTTGGACTGTTTAAATTATGATCAAATAGTCCTTGCAGGAGACTTCAATGGCACAGTGAACAATGTATTGGACAGAAAGTCCAAAGCAAGTGGAGAGGCGGTTGGAAAGCTGCCAAAAAATTTTTCCAGCTAATGAAGCAAGAGAAACTAGAAGACGTTTGGAGGAAGTGGAACCCTAAGACAAAGGATTATACATTTTATTCTAACAGACATAACTCCTTTTCTAGAATCGATATGATTTGGATGTCAGAGGAGATGGCGCAAAAAACCTACAAAATAGAAATTTTACCAAAAACCAACTCAGATCACAACCCTTTACTTTGGATATCTAAAGAAAAACCTAAACAATTATATTGGAGAATTAATGAGGACTTATTGGACCAAAAATTAATTAATGAAACTTTAAAAAGGAAACAAAAAGTTTTTTTGAACTGAATTTAAATAAAGGTACTGATATACAAGTCGTATGGGACACGTACAAAGCAGTAATGAGAGGTTTGCTTATCTCTTTGAATTCTAAAGATAAAAAACAAAGGATGCAACAACAAAACGACCTTCATGAAAAAATTAGACAAAAAGAAAAGGAATTAAAGAAAAGGCCAGGGAAGAAAAAGATTATTAAAGAGATCCACTTTCTGCAGGATGAATTGAATGTTCTACTAAATAGAGAATTATATTGGAATCTGAAGAAATTACAGCAAAAAGCATTTGAGGGGGCAAATAAACCAGGAAAATTTTTAGCGTGGCAATTGAAAAATAGAAAAGAAAGGAATTTTATAAGTAAAATTACTGAAGACGGAAAGGATGTTATGAATTTGAAAGGTATAAAAAGAGTCTTCTTCAAATACTATGCCAAACTGTTCAAAAAGAAAGGAATTGACCAACAGAAAATTAAGAAATATTTGGAGACTATTGAAGTTCCAGAGCTGGGAAAACAAATTAAAGAGTTATTAAATGGTTTAGTAACAAAGGAAGAGGTGACAATGGCAATAGAAGACGCAAAGTTGGGCAAAGCTCCAGGTCCAGATGGCTTTACAGCAAAGTTTTATAAGAAATTTAAGGAGGAGCTAACCCCTATCTTAGTACTTCTGTCGAACGAGATAAGAAAGACTAAACGGATCCCAGATTCATGGAAAGAAGCAAATATTTCATTGATACCCAAAGAAGGTTTGGATTTAACTGAAGTAAAGAATTATAGACCAATATCGCTATTAAATAATGATTACAAATTATTTGCGAAAATTATTTTGGAAAGACTGAAAAAATATTTGAAAGATACTATAGCGGAAGAACAAGCTGGTTTTTTACCAAATAGACAGATTAGAGACAATTTAAGAGTGGTGATTGATGCAATCGAATACTATGACAAACATCCAGAAAAAGAAGTTGGATTCCTCTTTTTAGATGCGGAAAAAGCTTTTGACAATTTAAATTGGGAGTTTATGCTGCAAGTTATTGAAAAAATGGATATAGGACAGTCTTTTCTAAACATGATTGTGGCAATTTACTCAGAACAGAGAGCAGCTTTGAATATAAATAAAGAAAGAACAGATTTCTTCCAAGTTCAAAAGGGAACACGTCAAGGCTGCCCGTTATCCCCGTTGTTGTTTATTTGGATATTGGAAATATTATTGACAGCGATAAGAAAAGATAACAGCATTGAAGGACTCACAGTGAAAGGTTTTGCATATAAATACAGGGCATTTGCAGACGATGTAATGTTTATGATTCAAGATCCAATCGACAAAATACCACAATTGATGGAAAAAATTGAAGAATTTGGATCAGTTGCGGGATTCTACGTTAATAAAAGTAAAACCAAAGTGATGTGCAAAAATATGACGAAACAAAGACAAACAGAACTTCAAGAGAAAATTCAATGTGAAGTAGTTACAAAGACTAAATATTTAGGAATTGAATTGACCATGAAAAACATTGATTTGTTCAAATATAACTATGAAAAGGTTTGGCACAGGATTCAACAAGACATGAAGAAATGGGATACCTTGAATCTATCGTTATTGGGAAGAATTGCAACTGTAAAAATGAATGTTTTGCCGCGTTTGATTTTTTTATTTCAAGCTATTCCAATATTAAAACAAAGGAAAATACTGGATACGTGGCAGAAAGAACTATCGAAATTTGTATGGGCAGGAAGAAAGCCAAGGATTAAAATGAAAATTTTATGTAATGCAAAGGAAAGAGGAGGTCTACAACTACCAAATTTAAGACTGTATTATGATGCCGTCTGTTTAACATGGTTGGAACAGTGGATTAATTTAGAAAATAAAAAGTTATTGGCTCTAGAAGGGCATGATAACAAGTTTGGATGGCATGCATATTTATGGTATGGAAAAGTAAAAATAGATAAATTTTTCAAACACCACTTCATAAGACGATCACTGTTCGAGACTTGGATGAGATATAGAAAATTCTTCTTAGAAGAAAGACCACTTTGGATAGTACCAGCAGAAGTGATTAATCCATATTCAAGAAATCAAGGGTTAGATTGGCTACCTTATAAAAGTCTTTTAAAATTAGAAGGGAAAAACTTTGTGTTAAAAGACAGATTTGATGTGGAATTTGAATATGATTGGTTGAAGTATAGACAGATTTATGACTTATTTAAGACCGATAAAAGAGAATATGGTTTTAGAGAAAATAACACTGAAATTGAAACTGTATGGCTTGAGAAAGGTAAAAAAATGATTTCTAAACTGTACAAGGTTTTATTGAAATGGTATACTGAGGATGAAATTGTAAAAGAGCAAATGATAAAATGGGCGGTAAATATTAATAATGAGATATTAATGACATCTTGGGAATATTTGTGGAAAAAGTCAATGAAAATTTCAACTTGTGTAAATGTTAAAGAGAATTGTTATAAAATGATGTACAGATGGTATATGACGCCTAAAAAAATTGCTATTATAAATGAAAGTATGTCTAACAAATGTTGGAAATGTAAGAAACATGAAGGGTCTTTTTACCATATGTGGTGGACATGTGATAAAGCAGTAAAGTATTGGACTGAGATCCACAATGAGATACAAAAAATTTTGAAATGTACTTTTAAGAAAGACCCACAGATGTTATTGTTAGGTCTTAAAATGGAAGAAATAAATGTAGCCAAGAGAACACTACTATGGTACTTGATTACAGCAGCTAGACTGACTTTTGCTCAATGTTGGAAACAAGATAAAGTACCTGAAACATGGGAATGGATTAAAAAGACGTTGTTTATGGCAGAAATGGACAAATTAACAAGAAAATTAAACAATGAAGAAGACGAAACCTTTTTCGAAGTCTGGAAAGACTTTCAAGAATACTTGTTGAAGAATTGGGATGTAAAACGTGGTTTGATTTGTTTTGACAGCTATTGAGGAGAAGTGGAAAGAGACTCAGATCTTTGAATTGTTACCATTAGTAAAAGAAATATGTTTAGTAGTAAATGTAATTGTATAAGAGAAATATCAAGGGGGTTGGAGCAGTGCGGGAAGCCTTGTTTGGGGGGGAGAGGGAGAAAGAAAAATGGATATGTATTGGTTTGTTTAAATTGTATGAACATGTGATATATCCAATAATAAATTGTATTTAAAAATATATATATATATTTGTGTGTGATGACATCTGAAAGAGGGTCATGGTCCACAATTTGATAGCCCGCTAAGAAGCATTTTAATACATTCAACCCATTTCTCAAAGAACTTCCAAGGGTTTAAGAGGATTTTTGCTTGTTGCCTCTGACGTATAAAAATAACCTTTTAAAAAGCAAAACAATTAAATATCATTTCTTCTGTTTTGATTATCAGTTCACAGACTTTACATTCCTGAATTCTGTAGGAATTTATAGCTCCATCTCTTGAAAGATCCATTTGCTTACCAGGCATTCTAGCAGTCGTGCAGGCCGTGCGATGATGATCATCAGCTTTTTCACCAACTGGGTAACAAAAGCCACCTCTGAGCTCTCTGATCGTTCATGGGCCTATGGAAAGCACATCATATAATTGTTTAAAGTAGGAAGTGGTTTTTCAAACAACAAAGACAACAATCAGCTTTTTGACTATAATTCATACAAAACATAAGTAGAGAGCCATTAGCTCATTCTATGCTACTATTGTGAAAGCTTTATTAACAGGAAAATCATTGGCTGACTTCAAGTGTAATTAACTAATCTGAGACATTCTATGCTGTCAAAATGTGAATACCATAAGAAAGTGAAGAGAAGAGGAGACTGGATTTATACCTCACCCTTCACTCAAAGTCTCAGAGCAGCTTACAAACTTCTTTCCCTTCCCTTCCCTTCCCTTCCCTTCCCTTCCCCACAACACACACCCTATGAGGTAGGTGGGGCTGAGAGAGCTCTTTCAAGAACTGCTCTTTCAAGAACAGCTCTTGTCAGAACTATGGCTTGCCCAAGGTCATCCAGCAGCTGCAAGTTGAGGAGTGGAGAATTAAACCCAGTTCTCCTAGATTAGAGTCCGCATACTTAACAGGAAAATCATTGTCTGACTTCAAGTGTCATGAACTAATCTGAGACTTCTAAGTCCTTAGGAATTCTGGTTTATAACACAAAAAAACTGCAATTTGTTAACATTCGCAATTTGGATGTCAAAACCAATTGCAAATGACTGAAGACTTTTTGGTTTGCAATTCCTTTAAATGCATGCAAGGCAGGAAAAGCAAGAGACTGTGGCTCATTTTAGGCACAAAACCAATTACATCAATACTATTTATGCATAAGGGAATGACAATAAACTAGTTCAAGTTGAGGTTTGTGATGTATGAATGTAGTCCCTGAAAATATGATGATTACAAAGTTTCCAACCAAACATTTATTCATTTAACTATTGTTTATGCCAGGACACTCTGTTTTGACATTTAGATTTACTGGGCCTTGACTTTTTATTATTGTCTTTTTATTAATGTCATTTCTCAATAAAATAAATGTTTAATTTTTTTAAAAAAATATTAGTTTTATTAAACAAAAAAGGCAGCAGTAAGCTTAACTTAGCTATATAAAAATATGCAAAAAATTGCAAGTAAAAAATATAATTGACGACTAACATAGCTATATGAAGGAGTAAAGTAAACTAGTTTATATTGAGACAGCTAAAAGTTTCCTAGTAACTACTCTTGATGCACAATATTCCTAAGACACACCATTTGGCCTGAATCACATTGGGTTCATGAACATTTTGTTGCCTCAATATATCTTCTGTGCTTCTTTTATAATCTTACTTAACACAGACAGGTAAGCGACAACAAAAAGTGATTTTCAGTCTTCCTTGTTGAGTGCAGTAACATCTATGAGAAGTATGTTCAGGTCAGACTTCACCTTTCAGGTTTATAAGTACTCTAAAGCACTGTTTTTCAACCTTTTTTGTGCAAAGGCACACTTTTTTCATGAAAAAAATCACGAGGCACACCACCATTAGAAAATGTTAAAAAAAATTAACTCTGTGCCTATATTGACTATATATAAAGTAATTCTCTTGAATAGGAATCAAATAAACACAAAGAAATTATGTTATAATTACTTTATTATGAAATAATAATACTTTATTTTATAATTGTTCATATTTCTGTTTACTTATTATCAAAATAAACACAAAATAAATCAAATAAACACAAAGAAATTATTTTATAATTACTTTATTATGAAATAATAATACTTTATTTTATAATTGTTCATATTTCTGTTTACTTATTCAGTGCGAAACCTGGGCCTGTTTGGCTGAACACAAAGATGATATTCTGGCAGGAATCGAAGAAAGACACACACGTAGCTCTTCGTCAATAGCTCTCAGTCTCTCTCTGTCTTTAGTTTTTATAGCAATCAGGCTTGAAAAGCTCATCTCACACAGATATGTAGTGGAAAATGGGAGCAATGTCAAAATAGCTTTGTTTGCCAGAACGGGGAACTCCTTGGCAGTATCCAACCAAAAACTGTCCAAAGGTAGATCAGCAAATCTTAGCTTGAAACCACGATTTTGTCTCAGTTCAGTTAGTTCCTCCTGCTCCTGTAAAGTCATGTCCTTTCCACCAACTGATGCTGAGCTATAAGGGTCCCTAACCCAGTCAAGGCATTCAGTGGAGACTGAAGAGAAATAAAATGACAACTTCTCCTCGAGTGTTTTTAAATGTTTAACTATTACCTCACACAGTGCAGCAGTGTGAACACCTTGCCATTGCTTGGTGAGTGTGAACATTTCAAGATTGCCACTTTCCACGTGTTGATGCCAGAGTTGCACCTTTGAACTGAATCCATTTATTTTATCTGTACTTTTAAGCAGGTTTTCATTTCGGCCTTGCATTCGTGTGTTCAGTTCATTCAGATGATGAGAAATATCTGCCAGGTATGCCAGTCTTGAACATCACTCATCACTTGCAAGCAGCTTTGTGTAATCTGACCTCTCATTTGTCAGAAACACTTTAAGTTCTTCCCGCAGCTCATACACACGAACCAAGACATTGCCACGCGACAACCACCGGACCTCCGTATGAAACAGCAAGGTTTTATGCTTCGCTCCCATCTCCTCACACAAAGCTGCAAACATGCGACTTTTCACGGGTCGTGACTTTACAAAGTTTACCATGCGCACAACATCATCCAACACAGGAACTAGGTCTGCTGGTAAAGTCTTGGCTACGAGGGCCTCACGGTGTAAAAAACAATGCGTAACAATCACATCTAGATTTCTTTCCTTCACTCTGCTTACAAAGCCTTTGGTGCGCCCGACCATGGCTGCAGCTCCATCGGTGCAGACACTTGTGCAGTTTTCCCACTTAAGTCCTCCTTGTTCAAGGTATTCTGATGTGACCCGAAAAATTTCTTCTCCTGTTGTTTTTTCTGGCAATGCCTTGCAAAAAAAGAAGTTTTCTCTAATTGCATCACCATCCACAAAACGCACATTGGCCAAGAGTTGAGCATGTCCACTGATATCAGTAGACTCGTCAAGTTGCAATGCAAATTTCTCACTGATACGGATCTTTTCCAAAACCACACTTTCGATGTCTGCAGACATGTCATTAATACGTCTGGAAATTGTGTTGTCTGAGAGAGGGACTTTGGCTATTTCCTTAGCTGCTTCAGGTCCGAGCATCTCCTCTACAATAGCTTTGCAGGCGGGAAGTATTAATGTCTCTGCCACAGTGTGCGACTTTTTTGACTTGGATATAAATTCAGCAACTTGATAGCTAGCTTTAAGAGCTCTTTCATTTACCTTTGTGGTTTTTCTCATGAAAGTTGCCTGTTTCTCCGTGTTTTCACGCAGGCGAACAAAAAAGTCCACATTCTTGTTTTGAAGCAAAGGGTGTTTCGTTTGGAGATGGTGTTTAAGTTTACTTGGGACCATAGCACTGTTAGATAGCTTTTCACCACACACCACGCACAGTGGAGTTGGTTTCTTTGCATCTCCGGTGAAAGTAAATCCAAATGAAATATAGCTTTCGCTATATTGCTTTGTGCCAGAGAATTTGCTTGAGCTAACCATCTTTGCTTTCTTTTGATCCCCACTCATACTTGGGCTCTCATCCGGCTCCGAATTTTGTTCAGAGTCCAGTTCTTTCCTTTTCCAAAACTTGTCCATCACTGCAGTATCTGCTCCTGTCTCACTGTCACTCAGTACTTACTGCGCTTGTCTCCTCCAGATAGCTGCTGTCCGTCACACTCAGCACTCTTCTGCGCATGTCTCCATCCAGATCCATCAGTCAGCGCTCTTCTGCTCATTTCTCCATCCAGATCCATCAGTCAGCGCTCTTCGGCTCATGTCTCCATCCAGATCCATCAGTCAGCGCTCTTCTGCTCATGTCTCCTCCAGATCCATCACTCAGCGCTCTTCTGCTCATGTCTCCTCCAGATCCATCACTCAGCACTCTTCTGTGCTGCGTCCGCGATAATCCTCCAGAGTTCAGATCCATTGGCGCTCTTCTGCGCATCGGCGATCTACTGCGATGTCTCCTCCTGTCAGTGTAACAGTGACACCGGAGCCATTTATAGTCCGTAACATTCTAATGATTAGAATCTAATGATTGGTCTATTTGTGAGCCGAAGCCGCATGTCATGGATGAAATTGGAATTTTTCCCACAGCACACCAGACAATATCTCACGGCACACTAGTGTGCCGCGGCACAGTGGTTGAAAAACGCTGCTCTAAAGGCACTGAAGACAAAATACAGGTACGTTTTTTGTGGTCATGAACAATAGTTTTGAAAAAACTCAAATACAGAGTTCAAAGGCCAAATGGGTGACAAACATCTGATCTCTGTAGCTTGCAGAAACAACTGCTCAATCAAAAAATGTAGGCAACTAGCAAGATGAATTAATTAATGATGTTTATGTTAAAAACCCATGCACAGATGAGCAATAAGAAAGCACAGAAAAACTAAGGAATGTGTGGAAAAGGTAATCTCAGGGCTATTTTGGGGCAGGAATGCACAGGAATGGAGTTCTGGCTGGCTCCCGAGTTGGCCACGCCCAGCAGGTACTTATTAGCATAATAAGCCACACCCAACAGCAGAAAATCATTAGGATTGGCTATATTAGAGGTTTGTGGCCTAACATGTAAAGGAGTCCCTGCTACAAAAAAGCCCTGGGTTTTGACAACAAACAAGGTAAACAGAATAAGAAGCAAAAGGTGGGTGTGGCTGGATGATCACACTTCTGGTAATATGGGGGTATGGCCTAATATGCTAATGAGCTGTGCTGTCTGGGGCGTGGCCTAATATGCGAATGAGTTCCTGCTGTTGGGTATGGCCTATTATGCTAATGAGTTCCTGCTGGGCTTTTTCTACAAAAAAAGCCCTGGGTAATTTCAAATCTTAAATGAAAACTTCCATATTCATTTTTAAACTATAAAGGTAAAGCTTCCCTTGCTCAAAAGCCAGTCGAATCCGACTCTAGGGTTGCGGTGCTCATCTCTGTTTCAAATCCAAAGAGCCAGCGCTGTCTGAAGACATTTCCATGGTCATGTGGCCGGCATGACTAAACACCAAGGCGCACGGAACGCTGTTACCTTCCCACCGAAGTGGTACCTATGTATCTACTTGCACTGCTTTCTTGCTTTCGCACTGCTAGGTTGGCAGGAGCTGGAACTAGAGACGGGAGCTCACTCTGTCATGCGGCACTCTCGGGTCTCTAACTGCTGAACTACTGACCTTCCACAGCCTGCAGTTCAGCGTCTTAACCACTTGAGCCACCGCAGCTCCTCCTTTTAAACTATAAGAATTACTCTATTTTGCTTACTTTATACTGCTGGTCTACGACCATAAAAAATAACAACTGCTACTACTACTGCATTACCCCTCTGTTGAGAAACTGTCAATTGTTTAATTTGGCTCACTTATTAAAATTACTGTTTTACACGATACAATGTGGTTCATCACAACACAGTCTAAAATGCATATAGTAAATACAGATCCAGTACTCAACAGTTTTATTCAAGATTTCACAGAAATACTTTATAGATCTTTTAAATTAAAGATATAAATATTCTATAATTCAATGCTATAATTATAAGGCTTTTCAGCAATTCACCTTCCACTAAAGGCAACAATGCAAGATTCACTTTGATCAATTTAGACTGAACCTTATAAACCTAAAAGTAAAAATACTGTTTTAATCAATCCTCCAGGTTCATAAACTTAGTAAAATTATTATTATTATTATTATATATTATATTTAAGAAGAAACACCAATATTTTAAATATTTAAAACTATTTCCGCAGATCACCATGGACTAGCTTTGTTTAAAAACAAAGACTGAAGAAGGTAATCACACAATGTTACTTGCAAAAATGTGCAGGTAAAAACTGTAGGGTTAAAAAAAAATCTTTCCTTTATCTAGACAACATTAAATTTAAAAAGATTTATCAACATTTAAAAAATACTGTTTCAGTATAAAGAAAATCGAGGCAAAGAAAAGTTTAAAGATCTTGTACAAATGGCCTCTGAATGTTAACACTTCATAAAGTCCAAAAATGATAAATGCAGGACTATAAAATAAGATTCCAGGATCACAAAAATCAAACACAACTTGTAGCAACCACTCAGTCATAATATCCACAGAGCACTGCTGCTCCAGAGTCTTAAGTAAGATTGCTGCTGCTTGTTTTTGCCTCTCAAAGAGTAGTCTTCTGGACATCTCCTCATATGTTTTGTTGAGAAAACGTCCTGCCACTAGTGAATCTTGGATGTATGGGTCATATACCAAACAGCTGCCTATCACTTGTTTGTCTCTCCTTTGCATGATGCATGCCATCTAATTAGCAGTCCTCAGTGACAACATGCTTGTCTAAAGGTTGCTGGTATCATTTCAGGTCTTCCTCCCATTCCTTGAGGAAAGGAGTGGGGAATGTGCGAGGGCTATGAGCTGACGCTAGTGTCATTCATTTACTGAAACCAAGTTATTTCCAGTAACACATATACAGAAGGTGGCAATGGGCAATTTACAAAGTGATTCCCTTATCTGAAAGACTCATCGCTCACTAACTGTAGCTATTGGAGCATGAAATTAAAATCACTATCCTTCCCTGGGGTTTAGCAGGACCAACAGCAGTGATATTCAAGTAACAATTTGGTAATTGAGCTAATGCATAGTTATGGAGCAAGCAAGCAAGCCAAAGCAGGAAGACAAGAACTAATACATTTTCACTGAAATCATATTAAGAACAGCAATTCTAATCAGTATTTCAGTTTTCAAGATGATATACCATGTACTGTATATACATTTAACATCCAGTATGTCAACCTAGTACTTTGTCCACACACAGAAACATCTGTAAATTCTTCATCTGTTTGAAACAAAATCTTAATAAACATTTTATAAACAAGCATATGCATTTTATGGTCTCTAGTTAATTCAGTGTGCTGATTATTACTTATCCAAATCCTTCATTTTTATTATGTTCCATTAAAAATGTCCATAATGTATATATGGATATTATTTTATTGCTTGAGTGAAAAGATTCGACTCAAATGTTCTCATAACAGAAAAGGAATTAATTTTATATTTGTGTATACTTAATTTTTTAAAAATTGATAAATATAACTGCACTACAATCAATACATTCTTATCAGTAGTAATCACTGAAACTACCTCACAAAAGGACTGTATGCATCACACCGTTTAGAAGTTTTTAGAAACACAAGATACCAGACAGTCACTAACTGGGATGTTTCCAGTCACAACACAAGACAGGCTACAAAAGGGAAATTAAATAAAAATTTGGAGGACGGGATTTGATTTTTCCACCCCTCTGGTGTGTCCTAAAAGTGATACTGATTTGGCTCTCAGCTGTGTTTCATTTGTGAACTTTTTTGCGGATAAAGTCCCCAAGCTCTGCCTGGAGTTGGCTGCTGAATTTGGTAACAGTAGTAAGATGGGGGTTCCACTTGCACTGTCTGGTTCTTTTTGGACAATTTTGGTCTGATCACTCATGAGGATGTTGACAGAATCCTGACAGCTGTGAAGCCAACTACCTGCTCCTTGGATCCTTGACCCTTGTGGTTGGTAAAATCATGCCACAAAGTGGTAAGTGGCCTTTTGAGACAGATTATTAATTTCTCTCACACACAGGGCTGTTTCCCAGTTCCCTTAAGGAGATGATCCTTTGTTAAAGAAACCCTCCTTGGATAAAAAGGAGCTGTCCAATTACCACCCAATGTCTAATCTACCTTTTTTAGGGGGAAGTAATTGAGCGAGCAGTGGCTGAGCAGCTCCAAGTTTTCTTGGATGAGACATCTGCCCTAGACCCTTTCCAACTGGGCTTCAGACCTGGCTTTGGGACTGAGGCAGCACTAGTTGTTTTGGTTGATGATCTCCATTTACTTGTGGATAAAGGCATGCCAGCCCTGTTGATCCTCCTGGATCTATTAGTGACCTTTGATACAGATGACCATTTGCCATGCCTCCTTAGGGTAAGAAGCACTGCCCTTAGTTGGTTCTCCTCATTCCTCCAGAGATGCTCTCAGAGGGTCACTATCAGGAAGGAGAAGTTCACTTGATGAAACCTGAACTGTGGGGTCCCACAGGGTTCAACATATATATGCAGCCTCTTGCTGAGATTTTCAGGAGGCTTAGAGTTGGGTGCCATCAATATGCTGATGATACTCAGCTCTTCCTCCTGCTGGATAAGCTACTGGAAGCAGGGTTCCTGACACCATCCCAGTGTTTGGATGCAGTAGTCCAATGTTTAAGGGGGAGCTATCTGAAGTTGAATCTATCCAAATTGGAGGTCATATGTCTGGGAAATACTGAAATGCTACCTGAAGGGTTTAACTCCCAAGACTTGACGGTGTCCAGTTGAGAGCTGTAGACTCTGTAAAGCGCCTCAGGGTGTGGTTGGATTCTGCGCTATCATTGGATAAACAAGTGTCCATGGTAGCACGGTCAGTGTTTTTTCACCTGCACCAGGCCTGCCAGCTGGCTCCTATTTGTCTGGGTCAAACCTTGCCACATTGATCCATGCAATGGAAACCTGCAGATTGGAATACTGTAATTCACTCTACATAGCGTTACACTTGAAAACACTTCAGAAACTGTGGGTGGTCCAGAATGCAGCTGCCAGGTTACTGACTGGAACATCATGTTCAGATCATATTACTGACACCTAATGGCCTAAACCAGACTCAAGATTATTCATGTTTATTATAATGGCTCTGTTCCTTTAAAAGTATGTTCATAACAGTCCCTTTAAACTGTATCCTTACTATAGCTGAATCCAATAAGTGCAACTTTCTTAATGGCCTGTTAGGAGGCTTCAGGATGCTCAACCAACTATTGTAAACAGAGGATTAGGTGCGTAGAAAATTAAAGAGTGGGAGCAGAATTCTGTAGTGGTAAGGTATATTATATTTGAAAGTTTTAATTGAGATAGCACTATGAATTGAAAAAAGGACTAAAATGAGATTTTTCCCTTTAGTATGGGCTCCGGAAAACTGGTTAATAAGAACAAAGATTAATAATCGTGGTGTCCAACAGATACAATGGATAGCCTTAGTAGCAGGTGTGTTGGTTTTTTATTCTTTTTTGATCCAGTTAAGACATGGCAATATTGAGGCTATATTGTAACTATTTTTGTAAATGACAGTTATATTATTCATTATCAGTTCATGATCTGAGGAAGACAATATGAAACAAAGTTGAATAAATCCGAAGTCTTCATCTACTCATCTATTTTTCAGAATTCAGGACTGTGATCTTTCCCAATGGAACTTTTTGGACTTTAAATGACTACACAATTGTGTCTCTTTATGTTCGTCTTCTATACAAGGCCTACTATTTCAATTGTATTATCCTACATATATTTATATATAAAAGCCCAGCATGTTGGCACTTTCTGGCTCTCCCATTGGCTGTGCTGTACTGGACATCATCTGCTCCATGTGTGGAGAAATTAGATGGCATGCATCATGGTACTTGTGTGCCATTGGCTGGGTGCTGGACCCACCCCTCTCCCCTACCCACTGCCAGCTTGGCTGCTGTGTGGCTCACTTTCCCCTCGGTGGCTGTTGCTAGGCAACCAAGCTTGGTTCTGTCAGTCAAAAGGCTGGGGCAGGAGACCCTTTCCAGGACTATTTTGACCATTGTGGAGAACTCATTGAGGCCAGTCCTGACTAGGGTTGCCAGCTCCAGGTTGGGAAATTCCTGAGGATTTTGTGGTGGAGTCTATGGAAGGCAGGGTTTGGGGAGGGGAGAGGCCTCAGCTGAATAGAGGGTTCACCCTCCAAAACAGTTATTTTCTGCATGGGAAGACCTAAGTTCTTGCTGTGGAAGCTGAGTGGGTGACTTCGGACCAATCACAGACATTCAGCCTAACCTACCTCAAAGGGTTGTTGTACAGATCAGAAGGGGGAGAGGAGAATGATGTATGCTGCTTTGGTTCCCACTGCAAAGAAAGACTGTAGTGTTCCTCTTGGGGAAAAACAGGTTGCTTACCTGTAACTGATGATCTTCGAGTGGTCATCTGTGCAGGACCACACATGGGTTGAGTGCCTGCGCACAACCTTGACTGGGGAAACTTCTGGAGCTTGCCTCAGAACCTTTTTGGCAGGCTCTCTTCCCGCCCTGGAGAGCAGGCATGCACTGCACATGCCTGGAGCGGGGGAGAGAGCCGCCTCACACTCAGTTCCTTCAACTGCTACGGGTAAGTCCCATCAACTCAAGGTAAGTGATCAGGAGATGCCAGCAGTGGGGAAGGTCGGGTGGGATTGTGGTACTGCACAGATGACCACTCAAATATCATCAATTACAGGTAAGCAACCTGTTTATCTTCAGCGTGGTCTCTGTGCAGTCCCACACATGGGTGATTACAAGAGCTGAACCAGTCAGAGGAGGGAGCTGGCAGCTGAAAGAAACAAGAATACTGGTTAGGGCACAGCATCATCATTTAAATTCAGAGGTCTTACCTAAAGAAGCAGCAGGATCAAGCAAAGAGAGATCACAATACCACCTGGCCAAATGCAGCATCCCATCGAGCTTAGACATCTAGTGCATAGTGGGTCACAAAGGTCATGCCGAGGACCACGTTGTGGCAACACAGACATCTTCCAACGGGACACCAGCCAGGAAGGCCACCAGTGTCGATACTGCACACGTAGAGTGGGCAGTAATACAAGTAGGAATGGGTTGATGCACCAGCTCATAGCAAAGGGCTATGGTGGAAGTCACCCATTTTGACAAGCATTGAGAGGAAATCGGAAGCCCCGCATTCACGGGACCATAGGCAACAAAAAGCCTAGGAGACTTACGGATAGGCTTCATGCGGTGCAAATAAGAAGAGAGCGCTCTGCGAACATCGAGGCAGTGTAAGGCCTCCTGAGGTGCGTCAGCCAGGTTTGGAAAGAAGATAGGTAGGATTGACGACTGAGACAGATGAAAGGCAGAAACAACTTTAGGGAGGAAAGAAGGATCCGGTCTAAGGACAACCTTCTTCTTGTGAAAAATTGTATAGGGGGGTCAGCACTCGATGAGTATAGCTGCATTAGTGTTTATTCACAGTCATAGACTGTTTATTCATAGTCATAGACCAATATACATAGACCAGGGGTCCTCAAACTACGGCCCGCGGGCCACATGCGGCCCGCTGAGGACATTTATACGGCCCGCCGGGTGTTTATGCCGCCGCTGCTTGTCTGTCATTTGTTTTTACATGAGAAGGAAGCAGTGACAAATATGGAACCAGACATTGACCATCTCATTAGCCAAAAGCAGGCCCATAGTTCCCATTGAAATACTGGCAAGTTTGTTGATTTAACTTTACTTCATTTTAAATATTGTATTTGTTCCCGTTTTGTTTCTTCACTTCAAAATAAGATATATGCAGTGTGCATAGGAATTTGTTCATAGTTTTTGTTTTTACTATAGTCCGGCCCTCCAGCAGTCTGAGGGACAGTGAACTGGCCCCCTGTTTGAAAAGTTTGAGGACCCCTGACATAGACCAATATACATATACTCGATGAGTAGTTGTAATCGCAATCAGGAAAGCCGTCTTACCAGATAATAAGCAGAGATCTGCAGAAGCCATGGGTTTGAATGGCTTGGCCATAAGTTGAGTGAGGATAAGTGAGAGACTCCAAGGAGGTACCAAAGGCTTTCGTGGGGGACACAGCCGAAGAAGGCCCTTAAGGAAGGACTTCGTGAGGTGGTGGGAAAAAACTGTAGATCCCTGTATCAAGGGATGGTATGCGGAGATGGCCACCAAGTGTACCCGTAAGGAGGAGTCCTTCAAGGAGACAACATAAGAGAACATCTCATGCAGAGAGGACTTCAGACACTTCTGGCGGGAAGTCTAGTGCAGGATCTTCCAGGCAGTCAACCGGAAGAAGGATGGATTGTAATGCAGGATCCGGCCTCAATCCCAAGAGAGGAGATCAGGAACGAGAGGCAGGGGCCAGAACGTGCACCTGGAGAGACGGAGGAGGTGCAGAAACCAGACCTGGCGTGGCCACCAGGGTGTGACGAGAATGCAGGAGATGGCATCAGTCACAATTTTCTGAACTACACGGGAGATGAGAGGGAACGGTGGAAAGAAATAAAAAAGGGTTCTGCTCCATGTGTGGAGAAAGGCATCTCCAAAAGACAGAGCAGAAGTCAGACCTCAGGTGAAGAAGAGGCGATATCGAGCATTCTCCGCGGTGGCAAAGCTATCGATAATGGGGCAATCAAATTTGAGGAAGACCGGTTTCAGGTATTGAAGATGGGTGGACCGTTCCTTGTCTGGCATTCCAGAACGGCTGAAGTGGTTGGCATCGACATTCTGAATGACTGGAATGTGTATTGCCAAAAGCCTGATCGAATGGTGGAGGCACCAATTCCAAAGGTCAACGGTCGCCTTGCAGAGCCGTAGAGAAGAAGTCCCGCCCTGCTTGTTTATGTAGAAAACAGTGGTGGTATTGTCAGAAGCAACTTGGACTACTTTGTCCTGCAATATTGGGAGAAAGGACCATAGAGTGAGGTGAGCAGCTCGAAGCTCCAAAGCATTGATGTGAAAGGCGGCTTCCTGAGAAGACCAGGTCCCTTGTGCTGAGAGTGTTCCACACTGTGCTCCCCAACCCCAGAAGGACGCATCTGTGGACAGCAAAATCTCTGGAGGAGGATGCTGAAAGGGCATGCCAGAGGAAGAGATGCTGAGGAAGGGACCACCAGGAGAGAGTTGAGAACTGGAATCAGGATCAACAGGATCTTGTGCCAGGGACTCCGGAGAGTGCCAAAGGCACGGAGAAGCCAAAGTTGGAGAGGACACATCCTGAGTCTGGCATGCTGAACAACAAAGACTGTGGACGCAAAGTGTCCCAGGAGCCTCATAATGGACCGAGTGGATTGTTGGGGAGAAGTCTGAAACTCGGACACCAATGAAATTATCTCTGATGCTCTCGAGTTTGGGAGAAAGGCAGTTTTGGTGGTGGCATTGAGGTGGGCGCCCAGAAATTGCAGGTTCTGGGACAGGCGGAGAGACGATTTGGGCAGGCTGACACAAAGCCCTAGGGCACGAAGGAGGGAGAAGGTCACCGGGACGTCTCGGACTAGCTGGTCCTGTGTAGGGGCAACTAGGAGCCAGTCATCGATATAGGGACAAAGGGCAATCCCTCAGTGATGAAGATTTGCAGTGACAGCTGCCATTAGTTTGGTAAAAACCCTCGGGGTGGTGCAAAGTCCGAAAGGGAGGACTTGATATTGGTAGTGAGCATTTCCAACAGCAAAACGTAGAAATTTCCGATGTTGGGGATGGATGGTCACATGAAAATAGGCATCCTGGAGGTCTATTGATGCTAGCCAACCCAACTTGGGAAGAAGAGGAAGAATGGATTGCAAAGTCAACATTCGAAACTTGTGGCATCAAATGTATCGATTTAGATCTTGAAGATCCATGATGGCCCACAAGCTGCCGTCCCTCTTCGGAACTAGGACGTACCTGGAATAGAAGCTGAGAGTTTGTTGAGCCTCCGGGATGATCTCGATGGCACCCTTGTCTAGAAGTGAAAAAATAGAAACAACAGTCGGGATAAAGTACTCAAACACTATTGAACTGTGGTTTTGCTTTTACAACAAAAATATTTATAACAAGAATTGCTCAAAGAACTCATCAAAAGTTACAGAAAATAAATATATATCAACACTGTCCAAATATTTTCCAAAAGGGTACAGAAAATCAATAAGTATCAACACTGTCCAAATATTTTCCAAAAGATTAACGAAGCTTCCGGATTACATCTCTTCGTTTCCAAACTTCATCAGAAGTAAAATTGATGCAAACAGTGTTCAACAGAACTGTGAAATACAATTATTACATTTTAACATAATATAAAGAAATTGATTGGAAATTATGTATATAGTAAATAAATAAAAAATATGTACCATCAATGGTGTGTTATCTTATTCAATTAACAAAGTTTACCAGGAGTAGTCAACTTCCTGCAACCAAATAAACATAACAAATGAATTGCAAGTCAGTATGGTATTTTTAGCATTTTAAACATTTTACAATTTTAAACATTTTACAAAAGTGAAACACTCACCATTGAAAAATCAGAAGAGTACAAAAGATTAAGTTGGCTTCAGTCTTTGGTGCCAAAGGCTACAGATTGCTGAATAGCCTTACTTCCTAGTATGTGGAGCTAACACTTATACTCTTAACACACAAAATTTAAAGGGACAAAGCCAGCCATACAATTAAACTCCTAAAGAACAGTATTTATCAACACTGGTCAACTATAAACAGCAAGAAGAACACCTAAGGTTATATTGGCTTCAGTCTTTAGTGCTAAAACTAGCTATGTAGCCTTACTTCCTTGCATGTAAAATTGGCATCTTTACTTTTAACACTCAGAACCAATCTTACAACTAGACTCCTGGAAACAATAATTTTCCTACCTTCAACATCTTTTCCTATGCAGCTTGCTACAAATTGTTCAAAGCCTTAAGTCTTTGATGATTTCAGTACTCGAATTAAGACCTTAGAAGATGAGCTTAAAACATATGAAAAAAACATTAGAGACATTGATTTTCTGTACCCTTTTGGAAAATATTTGGACAGTGTTGATATATATTTATTTTCTGTAACTTTTGATGAGTTCTTTGAGCAATTCTTGTTATAAATATTTTTGTTGTAAAAGCAAAACCACAGTTCAATAGTGTTTGAGTACTTTATCCCGACTGTTGTTTCTATTTTTTCACTGTATTGTTCAGCCGGTGGTCTCTTTATACACCACCCTTGTCTAGAAGGGCAGAGATCTCCAGGGAGAGCAAAGGGGATGTAATGACAAAGTGAGGGAGGACAGGAGGAAAAATGAACTCTCTGGCGTACCTGACCTATACGATGGTGAGGACCCAGGAATCGGTGGAAATTTCTTCCCAGGTTGGTAGGAAAGGAAGAGTCAGGTCCGAATGGGAGGTTTATAGGAGGGAGGCGACGGCAGGCAATTGAAGCAGTCAAACGGACTGCTTTGGCTGCTGAGGCTTTTTAGGACCCTGCTGACGGGGTCGGTGAGACTGGCGGGAATCGTAAGGCCTCTTTCTCCACTGAGAGGTGGATGCAGGAGATGGCTGGCACTTAGCATAGTAAGGCCTCCAGGACCAGTACCGGGATTGAGACGTGGAGGTGGAGACTCCAAGGTTTCGAGCTTGCTTCCGGCTATCATCAACAGCCTTCAAGGCTTTTTCAGTGGTAGAATGGAAAAGTCCCTCGCCATCAAAAGGGAGATCTTTGATCCGGAACTTTACATCCAGCTGAAGAGAAGTGCCCTGAAGCCAAGCGTGACGACAGAGAGCAATGGAGGAGACAAGGACCTTAGAAGAACAGGTTACAGCATGACGAATCGAATTGATCTGCTGCTTAGAGATTGTACCTATTTCAGAGAGAGCTGCCGACAAGGTAAGGCGGTGTTCCTCTGGAACCAAGTCCAGCACTGGACGAACAGCAGTGACAACATTAAAGCCGTAGGCGGAAAGGTATGACAAATAGGTATCAATCCATATATTCACAGAAACAACTGAATACATTTTCTTGGCAATAGCACTGACTTTGCGGCCCTCATGATCAGGAGGAGCAGATTGTTGGACCGGTTGCTTAGATTTCGAAGACAAGTGCACAACCATCAAATTCGGTGGAGGCTGATGAAAAAGAAACTTCCCAGAAGACTCTTAAACCTTACAGAGGCCCTCATAACATCTCTATATCGGGGGGACTGAAGCACGGTGATCCCACGATTCTTTAAGGGCGGAAAGGTGTATGGATAGTAGAGGCAAGACTGTAGACGGTGGCAAATCGGCCTGAACCAGCTTATGGATTTCATCAGTCACTGCGGGCATCTCAGTAGAGCCCTGGACCTGCAGAGCAGTAGCCATCCTTGTCACAAGCTCCAAATAGGCCTTCGGCTCCTCAGTGGGAGACACAGAACCCGAGTGACGAGGCTCATCATCGATGTATGGGACATCAGGATCAAGATCACCAGATTCTGAATGATCTGATAGAGACAAAGGAGAAGGTGATCGTAGGGTTTGAGAGATGTCAAGAGGCGTCTGGTCAACAGGAGGTGGATGGTACCGAGGTTCTAAGGGAGAACTCTTCAGGGCATCCATAAATCTTGAGAGCTCTGGAGGCTGATCAGGTGACAGAGAATGAGCTGACACCACTGAATAAGAATGTCTAGAGTATGCAGGAACCTGTCGGTGTTCGGGACATTCAGAATGTCGGAGTCAGTTATAACGATGTCGGGGAGGCGTAGGAGACCTGGAGTAAGAACAGGGATAATACAGTCTCTGGTGGCGGACATCAGAAGACCATGACTGATCATCAGACGGCGATCCCGAAGGAGAAGGTGACGGGTGACGAAGACAATGCTTCCGGTCATAACGAGACCAAGATCTGGAGTGACCTCTGACAAGCTGCTCTCTGCCCTCCAAATTGTGGAGAGGCATGTGGGAGTGTCAGGAAGGAGATCGAGAGTCACGTTGAGAGGAAAGTTGGGGAGGCGATCTCGAGGATTGGACCAACGAAATACGGTCGGAAGGCGAATGGCGAAGACAAAGTGGGCAGTGGCGTCCGAGGATGATGATTGGCCTTCTGAGGGACTGAAGATACCACAGGAATTGAGGTCAATAGGCCAGAAATCAGCACGGGATTGACCTTCGGGGCTGGTGGACGTTGAAGGCTTCACTTTCGATTTTGATGCCGATTTATTGTTCTGCTTTTTAGGTTGTACTTTGGTGTTTTAGAGTTTCCCCCAGCTTTTGGGGAAGCGACAACTGAGAGGCAGCTGAAGACATGGTAGGGCACAAAGCTGCTTCCAAAAGAACAGTACAAAGTCTGGCCACTCTATTACATTTGGCCGGGTAAAATTGGCACAATGGGGACAAGTGTCAACCCGATGGGTTTCGCCCAACAGAGGAGACAAAGATCGTGACTGTCGTTAGATGGAATTTTTGCTGGACAACGACGTCTTTAAGAACTTTGTCTTTCCCATACAAACGCCACCCCACCCACCAAATGGGGGGGAGGAGGGAAAGACAAGTGAGGAAAGAAAGAGATTTTTTTTTAAGTTGTTGAAGAAGATAACAAGGAAACGAAGGAGAAGAAAAGAATCAAAGAAGAAAAATACTCAGCTGAGGCAAACTAAAGAGCAGTTCTAACGAGGTGTGAATGCAAAGGCAGTCGAAAAGGAACTGAGTGGGAGGCGGCTCTCTCCCCCACTCCAGGCATGCACAGTGTGTGCCTGCTCCCCAGGGCAGGAAGAGAGCCCGCCAAAAAGGTTCTGAGGCAAGCTCTGGTAGTTTCTCCAGTCGAGGTCGTGCGCAGGTGCCCAACCCATGTGTGGGACTGCACAGAGACCATGATGAAGATCCATTGTTGCCAATCTCCAGGTGAGGGCTGGAGATCACTTAAAATCAAAACTGTTCTCCAGATGGCAGAGATCAGTTCCCCTGAAGAAAATGGTGGACTCTGTGTCATTGTACCCTGCTGAGGTGGCCCCCCATGACAGCCAGTGTGACATAGCAGTTAGCACTTCAGAACAGGGTCTGCCAGACCCAAGTTCTTGCTGTGGAAGCTGTTTGGGTGATTTCAGACCACTCACAGACTTTCAGCCTAATCTACCTCACAGGGTTGTTGTGCAGATCAAAAGGGGGAGTGGAGATTGATGTGAGTTGCTTTGGTCCCACTGCAGAGAAAGACTGTACTTTTCCTAGGTAGAGGCTGCAGGGACTGGGGAGGAGATGAAAAGCTGTATTCAGAGGGGCAGATGAAGGTAGGTTGATGGTTGGCTGGGAAGGAGATAGGCTTGTCAACTCCAGATTGGGAAATTCCTGGAGATTTAAGGGGTGGAGCCTGGAGAGGGTGGGGTTTGAGGAGGGGTTGGACCTCAGACAGGTACAATGCCATAGACTCCACACTCCAAACCAGCACTTCCTCTTGGGAACCATTGTTGTCAATCTCCAGATGAGGGCTGGAGATCACTCCATATTACAATTGCTCTTCAGATGACAGAGATCAGTTCCTCTGGAGAAAATGGTGGACTCTGTATCATACCCTGCTGAGGTCGCCACAGCAAATTGAAGCTGAGCACTCAAGGTCAAGGCACCTACCCAGAACCTCTTTCTAGAGCTCGTTGTAAATATTTCCACAACGGGCCTTCTTCCTATTTAAAGAGAATGCTGTAGAATTTTCGAATTTTGTAAATGATATATACACAAACTGATTTTCCTAAATTATGGGATTCCTAGATGTAATATTGTGATAAGAGTGTTTCTCTGACAGTATATTGTATAATAAGTGTGTTGAAATTTGTATGAAAACGATATACTTTAATGTTTTTATAAAAACAGTCTTTATTTGTGTACAGCATCATATTGGCACAGATTATTAGTGTACAGCATCATACTGGCATGAATTCCATAATTTCTTGGTTGAATCTCATTGAACCATGACCCTTTCTGTGGTTGATATCCCAGAATGGCTTGGACAGCTGTCTCCAGGGGAAGGGCCTTTTCATGGCCTCTACCCTGTGGAATGCACTCTCGGATGACACCCTTGCCCTGTCGGACTTGTTTAGTTTCTGCAGGGCACGCAAAACTGAATTATTTAGGTTGGCCTTTGGAGGGTAACCATGTGTTTGGGCTGTTTTGATAGTGGTATGGTGATAGTCATGTATTTTTAATATTTTAATGCTAATATTTCATATTTGTTATTTGTTTTTATGTTGTTTTTACCATTCATTTTAATGCTGCAAATGGCAATGAGACCCTTAAAGTGAGTGTTGTCTAAAAAAATCTAATAAATAATAATAATTTTTCTTTAGAACAAAGAAAGACCAGGGAAAAGAGAAGCATCTTGCTTTCCTTCATCAGCATCTTACTATATGAATTTTATTTGTTCTGTCCTTTTCAGTACATTAGCAGCTATCCACTATTATCTTCATTCCCACTATCTAATCTTTGTGACTGCTTTTAGGTAGATGATGAGATGAAGCCACTTTAGAAAAACAATTAAATACCACCAGCTCCCCCATTCAACCTGTATACCTTGCTACACATGCTGAAACAGAAGATGGGAGAAAGAATCCTGCCTGACATACTACACTACCAATCTGTGTGCCTTTATATGACATTCCAAGTTGAGACAGACTGATCAGTTCCTAAATATTTAGAATAAAGTATCCTGCCTTTTACATTTCATTTAAGTCTATGAATAAAGCTCTATTTATGGACCCTCAAGGCCATTACTGTCTGCTTTGCTTGAATCAACAAAGATGGGTTTTTCTTGCCACAATCTACTACTTGAAATGCTAGGAACAGAACTGCATCTTCTACAGTGCCATGGGCCCCTCTTCCTAGATTTAAAGATATAGCCTACATAACCTAAGGGCAATAAGCCATCGTGCTATAGGTCAAAACTTCTCTCTCTCTCTCTCTCTCTCTCTCTCTCTCTCTCTCTCTCTCTCTCTCTCTCTCATGTAAAAATAATGTTATTGTATGAGGAAAAGTGAAGAAATGGCAGCTGCATTCCCAAATGCAACACATAACTTATGACAGAAAGATGGCATAGGAAAGGACATAAAGTAGATGAGTCTGATTGGTTTTACAGAAAGCAGATATTTTCTATGAATAGCAACTGCTTTCCAAAGATAATAAGCAAAGACAAGGAAGCTCTTTAGCTAGACGCACTTAAAGATGGGAATAAGAATAATCACATATTGGAGTACAGTCTGAAATATGCTCTGACTTTGACAGTTTCTACTATAACCCTAATGTAGAACCTCAGAATTGAATGGAGAGAGAGTACTGAGGAGAAAAATTTCTTCCACCATAAAACTTTGAATTTCTTCCTTGTTCAACCACCCTTCTCCCCCACTTCACCTGGGCCACTGCGCAACTAAAGATGAAGCATCTGGTAAACTTACATACCAGCTTACTGGTTCTGTTTCATGCACTGAGTATAAATAATAACCCATTATTTGGGATGAGGAAATATTTTCTTCCTCAGTTAGATATAGATTGGCTCTCTTGCTTGAACTAACTGGAGCTATCTGCTCTGCCTGAACTTGTGTGATGCATCTTGTTTCCTTTTCCTCTCAGCACATTGTGGTATAGATTATGTGCGGGCTGACTTGTGAATACTTCCATCCTGCAATAAGGCAGGCCTAAGTGGATCACCTTCTACTCCTTCCGACCCAGAGACTTATACTGGTTTCTGTACTGTTTGATGCCCTGACCTGGATAGCCCAGACTATCTGGTTTCTCGTTTGATATACAGGCTATCTTATTTGACACATTAGACCATGCTACATAAACACCAAGGCAAAAGTTATTATCCACTGCTAGAATACTTACATCCTGTAGGAGTTTTTCAAGGTTTTCCTGCAACTCATAAAAGTACCGAGAAGTAATAAGTCCTTCACGTGATTTATCTAGACAGTCTCTGGCCAACTCAATAACTTGATGATGAATAAAACTTAGGACCCCATCTGCTAGTTGCAGCACGTTCTCTGGTGCATTTGATGCAATAAACTCAGCCAGCCGTTCCTCCATCTGGGCTGTGGCCTAAAGAGTGTTACAACAATAGTTACTGGCATTTTGCTATCAAGACATACACATATAAACTTAAACGAATGGCCTTTGTTTTTCATCACCAAAACACCTGATTGTTTGAAAGAAATTGAGCAATACTAGAACTTGCAGATGAAAAAGTAAACTGCCTTAGAATATACAGAAATAAATGTAATCTTACTTACAAAATGCTAGGTATAATAACCACAGAATGAAATTCTCTCCCTAAAGACCCAACTGCACCTTATGTGGGGAGATTAGTAAATGGATCTCCTGATGATAAAATGTATATTTTAAGCAGCTTTGTTCTGGATGTGATTAGTGCAGTGGAGCTTTCCTATTCACCATTCTTACCGTCTAAATCTTGGCCAGATGTTAAGGATTCTTACATGTATCATGAAAGTTACACTTTCAAGAAGGGCCTGTTATTCTTATAATGGCCTTTAAAGTGTCAGCCTATGCTGGCTTGATCTTCCCTAATCCTCCCCCCTCCCCAAAACCTGTTCTTTGACATGCTGATCGCTATATGTGTAGAGGGTTTCTTTTTCTCCCTAGAAGGAATGCAAGATGTACTCTGAAAGGAGTGAATTATGTTTAAGGACAGAATTGGTGAGCTTTCTTTTTGAATTCTAGACCCTGACTCTTTGTCTGTTTTATCCTATAAAAGAACTCTGAAACTTGTTCAGTATGCCAGCTTGATTTTTCTTGCTTGCATCAGGATGATCATCTTATTAAAACTACATGCTCTGGTAGCCTAAAGCCCTGAGTGAATCTTTTTCTCTCTCAGACAGAACTCGGGAAAAGGGGTATGTGACATCATAGGGGGTTATATTAGGATTTTGAAAACTCCCCTAACACTGGAATAAGAAAAGTGTTGATTGTGATTGGGGGGAAAGCATGGGGAAAAGCCTCAAACACCACTATTCTAATCAAACTAACAGCCCCTTATCTCTGCTGTAAACTTTTTAACATCAGGAAATCCAGTCTCCTTCATACAGTGTAGCTTGATCGTTAGATACAGAATTTTATCCTGTGTTTTTTACACACAGAAAATTCCTGTTAAATTTAAATCATTTTTGGTGAATTCTGAATGAGACTGGCACCACTGAGTCAATCAAATTTGACCCCCCCTATCTGCTTTAAAGCATAAAATGTGGAGATAGTCACAGTACAATCCTAAACAGAATTATACCATTCTAATCCCACTGACTTCAATACAAGGATATAAACTGTTTAGGACTGCAGTGTCAATCAAAGGTCTATAATAAAACATGCAGTTTGGCCCTATGAAGGCAAATGAAAATTAGGAAGGCAGGATGTATGCCAAGTAGGTAAGCCTATGAATACATACCAAAGATTACCTACAAAAACTTTATCTCATTTACTAGCTATGTGATAAAGTAAGAAACTGACAAGTAAGAACCAGCATAGCTCAAGGAAACAATAGCCTAAAATGATACAGGAAAAATATATTCAATGTAATGACCTCTAATTTTATCATATACAGATTGGGATATTGACTTTCTATGTATTTACCTTTAAAACCAAAAGTAACAACACAGACACTAAAAACCAAGCTTCCTGCAAAAATAAAAGATGTCAGTTTCTTTCTCAATTTTTATGGAAGTTTACTATACTTTAAGTGTCATCTGGAGAAATTTAGCAATACTGATTGCAAAAATCAGAGAATTAGAGATGGGGTCACGAAGAGTTGGACTCGACTGTGCGAATGAAGAACAACAACAACAATATGTTACTAATGTTCATTCTTATACATTAATTTTCATTTTAGATAACAAGACTCTTTTAAGAAACTGAAGCACAGAGAACTGCAGTGACATCAAATATAGACTCATTCAACATAAAACCATGGTTTGCAAAACTAGGATTTGGCTTCCAGTTTATCATTCAGTTTATCAAATCTGGTTTTGTGCCTTCTTTCCCAATGTTCCTCTAAAAGACCTAACTGGCATCTTAGCTAGTACTGTTGTACTCAGTTAAGGGCAAAGTATCACCATGTAACAACTCCCTTAACACTGGGTGCGTTCAGACGCGCCGTTTGAGCCGTTTTCAGCACGGCTCAGAAACGGCTTTTCCCTGCGCGTTCACACGCCCAACATCTGCCCACCGTCCCCAGCCGTCGCTTTCTGGAGCAAACCCCCTTTGAAACGGAGTATTTTGGCACCACTTACCCAAGTGGTGTTTTCCAAGATTCTCCGTTTCAAGCCGCACTTTTCCCTGTCTGATCGCTCCATCCAGCCACTTCCGGGTGCTTCAACCCCCCCTCCCCTCTGGGAAGCTGCCTCCAGCTTCCGGTTTTAGTCCTCCATTTTTTTTTCCCCTTACCGGTGTGCGCTTGAGCGGAGCTCCGCACTTAGGTAAAAAAAAGAAAAGGTTTACTGGTGCCTAGTTTAGGCATTTAGAGGAGTCCGGGATCTCGGGGAGGCCATTTTTAAAAGGACTCTTCCTTTAAACTTTAAAGGGACCTGTTGAGCTCGCTCTTCTTCGCACCGGCCAAACTTCCTGTTCGGGAGAGGGCTGCCTGTGCGCATGCTCAAAGGAGAGGGGGAAACCCCTCCCACCTGCAGGAGGACGGCGGGGCGCTCGGAAGGAGGAGGTGAGTCTGAGCGCGATTCTCCAGTTTAAAAAAAAAGCGCATCGTGCCGGAGCAGTTTAAACCGCTCCAGCACGCTGTCTAAACGCACCCTATGGCTCTCAAACTGGGGAATCTGAACAAATGGTAAGCAGTAAGCATTTATGCCTCCTTCCTCAGTCATTGATAAAGGAAGTTTTTTTAATCATTAACCCTTTCTTCACATTGATTCACGGAAGCCATTCTTCTGTTCACACAAAGCCACTCAAACACTTAAGAGCTCAACAGTCATCCCACTGAAGTGTCATCCCACCCATTGGCACTGTATTCCACCCTGCAGGGAACAGAATAGCAAGGAGCCTTGAAGGTGCAGAGATATGTGGTGGAGCTGTCTGCCCTCTCTCCAGCCTACTCTGCAAAATTTCAAAGCAATTTTCCCTGTGAAAAATGTAACTAGGATGCTTCCATTTCTGGACTGCTGACAAATGAACAAGCCAAGGATCTGTTGTATGAAAGGACTGTATTGGCATTCCTTCTCCTTTAAGATGACAAAGACAGAAGGAGAGATAAGACAGTTTCTATGCAGATTACAAGTGAACAGCTGGCCGCTGCCAGGAAGATTAGGAGCCCAGGGTGGGGTCAGGGAGCCTGCTAATGAGAAGGAGAGAAACACAAGATGGGTTTCAATTGTAAGCAACTTTGCCCTAGCATCTGTGTAGCTGGGAAGCATGCAAAAGGATAAACCAGGATGTCTAGATTTGTACATCACACAAAACTATCATTAAGGCTAACTCTGATTAATAAACCAACTTCAAAACATATGTTCAGATCCTGGTTTGAAGTATCCTAACCATACTTAATGGAGTGATCTACATTCAGTCTTTAACGTTCCAGTCCCCTATGATGATAAGGGCATCTTTTTTCGGTGTTAGTTCTAAGAGGTGTCATAGAACTGGTCCAGTTCAGCCTCTTCTGCATCAGTGGTTGGTGCATAGACTTGGATTACTGTGATGTTGAATAGTTTGCCTTGGATTCGGATCATAGGGGAATGGAATGCTTAAGTAGGAAGTCAAAAGGTAACTGGAATAACGGACAAATTTGGCCTTGGAGAACAAAATGAAGCCAGGCAAAGGCTAACAGAGTTTTGTCAAGAGAACATGATGGTCATAGCGAATACCCTCTTCCAACAACCTAAGAGGCAACTCTACAAGTGGACATCACCAGATGGGCAACACCGAAATCAGACTGATTATATAATTTGCAGTCAAAGTCAAGACCTGGAGCTACTCATGAACTACTCATTGCAAAATTCAGCCTTAACCTGAACAAAATTGGGGAAACCACTAGGATATTCAGGTTTGACCTAGATCACATCTCTGATGAATATACAGTGGAGGTGAAGAATAGCTTTAAGGGACTAGATTTGATAGACAGAGTGCCTGAAGAACTATGAACAGAGATTCGTGACACTGTACAAGAGGCAGCAATCAGCACCATCCCAAAGGGAAAAAAATGCAAGGAAGCAAAGTGGCTGTCTGATGAGGCTTTACTAATAGCTGAGGAAAGAAGGAAAGTGAAAGGCTAAGGTGAAAAGGAAAGATTTACCCAACTGAATGCAGATTTCCAGAGAACAGCAAGGAGAGATAAGGAGGCTTTCCTGAATGGACAATACAAAGTAATAGAGGAAAACAACAGAATGGGAAGGACTAGCGATATCTTCGAGAAAATTGTAGAAATCAAGGGAACGTTTTGTGCAAAGCTGGCCATTATAAAGAATAAAAACAGTAGGGACCTAACAGAAGCAGAAAAGATTAAGAAGAGGTGGCAAGAATACACAGAAGAACTATACAAGAAGGATCTAAATGTTCCACGATGGTGTAATCACTGACCTCAAGCCAGACATCCTGGAATGCGAAGTCAAATGGGCCTTAGAAAGCATTACTAACAACAAAGCTAGTGGAGGTGATGGTATCCCAACTGAGCTATTCAAAGTCTTAAAAGATGAGGCTGTTAAAGTGCTGCACTTAATATGCCAGCAAATTTGGAAAATGCAACAGTGGCCACAGGATTGGAAAAGGTCAGTTTACATTCCAGTCCCAAAGAAGGGCAATGCCAAGGAATGTTCAAACTATCGCACAATTGCACTAATTTCACATGCTAGCAAGGTTGTGCTCAAGATCCTACAAGCTAGGCTTCAACAATACGTGGACAGAGAAGTGCCAGAAGTACGAGCTGGGTTTTGAAGAGGTAGAGGAGCTAGAGATCAAATTGCCAACATTCAATGGATTATGGAGAAACCAAGGGAGTACCAGAAAAACATCTACTTCGGCTTCATTGACTTCGCTAAAGCCTTTGATTGTGTGGACCACAACAAACTATGGCAAGTCCTTAAAGAGGAGTACCAGAGCACCTCATATGTCTCCTGAGAAACCTGTATAAGGGTCAAGAAGCGACTGTTAGAACCAGACATGGAACAACTGATTGGTTTAGAATAGGAAAAGGAGTACGGCAAGCAGTGTTCCCTCTAAGCTGAGTTAGTGTGAGCTAGCTCATAGTTTTTTAGGCTCTGGCTCACACGTTTTTGTCTTAGCTCAGGAAGGGTGGCTCCAGGGCAAACTAATTTATGCAGTAGCCAAATCACCTGCTCACAATTTTAATGCTGGTAGCCCACAAAGTAGAATTTTTGCTCTCAGGACTCCACAGCTTGGAGGGAATATTGACGGCAAGGATGTACATTGTCACCCTGCTTATTTAATTTATATGCAGAGTACGCCATGTGAAATGCTGGCCTGGATGAATCACAAGCCGAAATTAAGATTGTGGGGGGAAACATCAACAACCTCAGATATGCAAACGATACCACTCTAATGGCAGAAAGTGAAGAGGACCTAAAGAGCCTCCTTCTTAGGGTGAAAGAGGAAAGCGTAAAAGTTGGCTTGAAACCCAACATCAAAAAACTAACATAATGGCAAGCAGCCCCATCACTCCTTGGCAAACAGAAGGGGAAGTCATGGAAGCAGTGACAGAATTGACGTTCCTGGGATCCAAGATCACTGCAGATGGTGACTCTAGCCATGAAATTAAAAGACGCCTGCTCCTTGGGAGGAAAGCTATGGCAAACCTAGACAGCATAATAAAAAGTAGAGACAATACACTACCAACAAAAGTCTGCATAGTCAAAGCGATGGTATTCCCAGTAGTAATGTATGGCTGCGAGAGTTGGACCATAAGGAAGACCGAGCGCCAAAGAATAGATGCTTTTGAATTATGGTGCAGGAAAAGACTCTTGAGAGTCCCTTGGACTGCAAGGAGATCAAATCAGTCAATCCTAAGGGAAATCAAATCTGACTGTTCCCCGGAAGGCCAGATACTGAAGCTGAAGCTCAAATACTTTGGCCACCAAATGAGAAGAGAGCACTCACTGGAGAAGACCCTGATGCTGGGAAAGATTGAAGATAAAAGAAGAAGGGGATGGCAAAAGATAAGATGGTTAGACAGTGTTATCGATGCAATGAACATGAAATTGAGCAAACTCCAGAGGACAGCAGAAGACAGGAGGGCCTGGTGTGATGTGGTCCATGGGGTTGCGAAGAGTCGGATTGAACAACAACTATGTTCAATCATCTTACTGTAGTTAGTGTAATTAAACCAATATTTCATGTAATGTTTTAACTAAGCCACAGAGTATTTGGATTACAGATAAACTGTGTCTTGCATTTTAGAGCTCAATAGATTCAAAATACTTGTTCTTACCTTTGGAAATCTTTCTTTGTATACATGGTTCATCATTACTATTTCACTATCAAAGGACACAGGAGAACGGCCAGGACTGGAATAAAGTTCAAAAAATTAAAATCTAATGCAGATAACAGCAAGATTGATGTATAATCACTTTCATATGTGTATAAAGGCTATGACATAGGAAACAGCTAGGGAAAAAGTGGACACTGAGTTTCAGTTAAGATGAACGACTGAACAGCACTGACATTTGCTTAATTATATTGCACTGTCAGTGTTTAACAGATGTCAAATGGTTAGGTGCCAGAATATATGGAACATAAAACAATTTAAGTTGAGCTGCCTTGGACATAGTGCCTGATGGAATAAACTCTGTGTCCTTACTCCTGAGATGCTATATAACCGGCTATTGAGATCTGATGAACCTGGAATTGGAAAGCGGTTGGAGCTTTCCAAGATGTATCAGAAACCGGCAAGAAGGATTCCATTTACACCTGCTGGAAACGAAACATTGTACTTACCTGAAGGTTTCTTCTCTTCAGTGGGGCGAAGGCATCCAGACTGGTCAGGCCACGTCTCTTCTTGCTCCAGGCAGGGCTATGAAATTTTTTTTGAGCATGCCTAGTAGGACAGCACATGGGTGCCCTTCCAGACATGAAATAGCCTAGAACGCAAAAAACTGCACAGCACTCTCTGTGATCCTGAACTAGACAAATCAACTTCTTTAATTTTAACACCAACCAAAAACAACTTAGTCATGCTTGCTCGTCACCATACACATTATAACCCCACCATCATTTCCCATCAAAACTGAAAAAACCGTACTTCCCACAAAATACCAGCAGTGCATAAACTGGATGCCTTTGCCCCACTGAAGAGAAGAAACCTTCAGGTAAGTACAATATTTTGTTCTCCTTCAGTGGGGGAAGGCAACCAGACTGATTATGTATAAAAGCTCAGTCATGGTGGGTACTGTTTTTTCAGTTACTCATCCAGAACCCGTTGTAAGACCCTTCTCCCAAAAGCAGCCTTAAATGGAGGACTGTTGATCAATTCAATAAAGCTTTACGAAGGTAGAGAAAGTAGACCAGGTTGCTGCCTGGGCATATCTCCTCAAGGGGGCCCTAGAGGAAAAAGCAGCTGACATTGCCGCTGCTCTGGTGGAATGTGCCATCACCCCTGTTAGCGCCCTAAGCCCATGTATCTCGTAAGCTTCTTGTATGCATTTCTTTACCCAGAATGCTATCGAGGTTTTAGACACTCTCATGCCCCTGGTCTGAGTCCCATAAGATACAAACAGAGAATCAGATTATCTGAAACTCTCTGTTCTCTGTATGTAGCACTGTAGAGGTCTTCTAACATCTAATTTGTGCCACTGTTTTTCCTTATCATGTGTTGGGTGTGGGCAAAAGGGAGGTGATACCAATTGTTGGTTCAAATGGAAAGCTGAATTTACATTTGGGACGAAAGAGGGATCTGTCCTGAGAACAACATAATCCTCCTGGAAACTGTACAATTCCTTCCTGGCTGAAAGGGCCCCTAATTCCGAGACCCTTCTAGCTCAAGTGACTGCTACTAAGAAGGCCACTTTCCAAGATAGATGCTTCATCTCAATGGAAGGAAGTGGCTCGAAGGGAGGAAATGTCAGTGCTTGTAATACCTTTGACAAGCTCCAAACCGGGAATCTCTGTTGGACTGGAGGAGCTAACTATGTGGTGCCTCTTAAATATCTTTTAATGAGCTTGTTTGACATCATTTTACTCATTCCCCTATTGCTGAGGACTGCCACCTTCCTCTTTAATGTGTTGGGCCTTAAACCCCTTTTCCAACCCTCATGTAAAAATGCTATGATATCCCCGATATCTGGCTTCATAGGTTCCACGCCCCGGGTCACTGCTCAACTATGAAAGGCTGTCGCGCTTGAAACATGATGTCTGTAATATCCCTAGGCAAGCCTGATAATTCTAAGTCCTGCCTTTCAGTCTCCATACCATCAACTGGAGCCATTCTGGATCTGGATGAAGTATGGGACCCTGATGGAGCAAGTCCTTCTGAATTGGGAGTCTCCACCGCTTCACCACCGATAGCTGAATCAGCTCCAAGAACCAGATCTTCCTCGGTCAGTGTGGCACTAACAGGATCACTTCAGCTGCTTCCTCCCTGATCTTTCTTATCACCCTGCTGATGATAGGGGTAAGTGGGAATGCATACAGAAGACCTTTCGGCCATTTTATCTGGAGAGCATCCAGACCTTCTGCCTCCCTCTCACTGAACTGAAGAGATATCTTGGCACTTTTCAATTTTCTGCTGACACAAAAAGATCTATTAGAGGCATCCGGAATCTTGACGTCAGTTCCCCGAACACTCAACTGTTCAGAGACCACTCTGTCGGATCCACATCCTGTCGGCTTAACCAATCTGCCTGAATGTTGAGAGCTCCCTCCCTGTATGTGCTGAGCTCATAGGCCCTTCAGGTGACCTTCTGCCCATGCCAACCTCTGTATCGACTCCTTGTATAGCCGTACCGCTCTTGTCCCGCCTTGGCGATTTATGTAAGCCTTTGATATTGTGTTGTCCGTGCGGACCAGTACAAACTTTTCTCTTAATATGCTCTTGAAGGCTAGTAGCGCCAAACGTATGGCTTTGAGCTCTAGGAGATTTATGCTGTTCTGTTTCTCCTCCGCGTTCCACCTCCCTGAACTGTCTTGTCCAGGCAGTGTGTTCCCCAGCCCCTTAGACTGGCATCTGTAGTTATCATTATGTTGGGGTTCTGAAACAGTGGGACCCCTTGTCCTAGATTCTTTGTGCAAGTCCACCATCTTAGTGACTCCCTCACTTTTGTTGTGATAGGAATAAATTTCTACCTTTTCCTTATGATGTGATTCTGGTATGGCATCGGTGCCCACTGTAAGACTCTTGAGTGGAATCTCACCCATGGTACTAGATCTATTGTTTCTATCATGAGACCTAGTAGCCTGACTAATATCATCAGGCTTGTTCTCTTTTTCTGTAGTATGGATACTATTAGAGATCTGCTCATTGTCTGCCTTTCTGGAGTTAGGAAGACCTTTGCTAGCATGGTATCTATTTGTGCACCCAGATGTTCGAGAGTTTGAGATGGAACTAGTTGACTCTTCTGTGTGTTGATAAGAAACCTGTGGGTCTGTAGGAAATCTACCATCCAGTTTATGTCCTTCTGACACTTTTCCTGGTCCTGAGCTCTGATCAGGATGTCGTCCGGTTAGGAGTACGTGTGTATCCCCTCTCTCCTCAGAACTGCTATTAACGTGACCAGGACCTTGGTAAACACCCAAGGTGAAAATGACAGTCCAAAGGGCAGTGCCCTGTATTAGTAATGACTCCCTTGAAAGGTAAAACAAAGGTATTTTCAGTATGCTGGGTGTATTGGAATGTGTAAATACGCCTCCTTGAGGTCCAAGGAGGCCAAAAAGTCGTTCTGGTGTAAGGTTTGAATGATGGACCTTAAGAGACTCCATGAGGAACTTCTGCAGAACCAAATTGAGCTGTTTGATATTCAATATGGTTCTCCATTCTCCCGATTTTTTGGAGACTGAAAAAATGACGGAATACACACCCGGGAAGTGCTGGTCTGTCGGAATTGTCTCTCTCGTGACAATGTCCAACAAGAGCTGGATGGCTTCCCTCATATGCGATAGCTTGATCAAGTCACTTAACACTGGTGACTGAATGAAGCAATGTGCTGGCAACAATGAAAACTGGATCTTGTATCCTGACTCCACAATGAAGAGAACCCACTGATCTTGTGTTGTTCTTCTCCATTGTAGAGCTAAATTTTGAAATCTTCCACCTATTCTGGCGTCATGCTGCTGCCTTTTTCTCCTGACCGCAGGAGTCCTTCTTCGGTCCCTGGAACTGCTTCTTCTGGAATCTTGGCTGGGATGAAGGGAAGCGTCCTCTGCTGTCTCTGTAGTCTCTGCCTCTGTATGGAGGCTTGTATGAACAAAAGGGCTGCATGTGCCTTGGTTTCAACTTCTTCTTTTTGACCTCCATTGTCGACGGCATAGCTCGTTTCTTCTCCTTGGTCTCTACTAAGACTTTTTCTAAATGATCTTCCCCAAACAGAAGCCTACCAGAGAACTTTTCTGTGGATAGGTTTGCTTTAGAAAGTGAGTCCACCTTCCACTGTCTAAACCATAGATTTCTTCTCACCAGCACGTTAGCCACCTGAGACCTGGCGGAGTATTGAAGGCTATCCTGTGAAGCATCCACTGCAAACTGAACTGCACCCTTTATTTTGAATAGTGACCTCTTAAGTGTGAGTGGATCTGGCTCCCTATTCTGAAGCAAATTGTCAGCCCAGATCACTATTGCACATGAAAAATTGGACAGAACTGCAGACGCCCTGATAGCCAAGGATGCTGCTTCATATGACCTCTTTAACAGTGTCTCATTCTTTCTATCCACTACATCCTTCAGGACATTGTCCCCATCTTTTGACAGTACGGCTCCTGAGTGGAGTGCCACCACTAGCGCATCTACTAGGGGTGCTTTCAAGTCTACCATGGTTTTTTCCAGAAGCAGATAAAAATTTTTGGCTATGGTTTGTAAGGTAGAACCTGGCACAGCCCACTCCGACCTGACAACCTCCTCAAAATTTTCAGGAAAAGGACAACCATTCAATTGCCTCTTAGGATTCTTAAAGCCTTTGTTATCCAGGTCAGGAGTGTCTTTGATGGTCTTCTGTTCCTCTGGCTCTATGTTGTAGAGTTTAGGGTGGAAACCACCTTCTTGAGGAGTCTCTGGAAATGCTCTGGTTGGAAAAGCCTGGTTTTCCTTAGTGTCAGATTCCTCTCCAGACCATTCACCGTCCTCTCTACCTGAGTCTATGCCTGTAGAATAAATGATTGATGGAGCTCCCTCTCCTTCTGAATCCTGTCTGCAGCTGCTTCTTATAAGGGGAGAAGGAGCCTGACTCTGATATCCTGTCTTATTACTACTGGATCTCTTCTTTCCTTTCTTTTTTGGTCTCCTTCTCTCTACTAGAGATTTTGAAGACTCAGAGGAGGCTGACATGCTAAACAAGTTTGGGCTGCCTCTCCTTGATCTCCGAGATCCACAGGAGCTTGTACTGGGAAAATGTCTCTTCCTCCCTGCTCTGCCTTCCACCTCCCTTTCTCCCCCTGATCTCCCCACCTGCTGTCCTTCTGACCCAATCGGCACAGTTTGTGGGAACCAGGCTGCCCTCCATGCATTCCAGTCAGTCAGTAGCTGGCTAAACATAGCTAAGAAGAAGGGCGCAGCTGTCATGCCTGTACTCACTGCGGCTGTCGGACCCGCCATGGCGGAAAATGCTGGTATAAAAGGCATCCCTAATACGCTATCCCAGTAAGCCTGGGATCTTGGGCCAGTAGTATCTCTGGGAGGCTTGTTGGGGCCCCGGGACACTCACTGTCTGTTGC
Organism: Gekko gecko; assembly: GCA_029375565.1. Classification (NCBI taxonomy): domain Eukaryota; kingdom Metazoa; phylum Chordata; class Lepidosauria; order Squamata; family Gekkonidae; genus Gekko; species Gekko gecko. The sequence goes on from JAPDNY010000006.1 coordinate 96,183,874, forward strand.
TTGGGGGGGGTATTCAGCCGCATTCCTAACGGCTTGCCTAGCATGGTCACCATTATGGCGGTTTTCCTCTTCCTCCCCTTCTGGCTGTCCGGAGGCCTCCAGAGCCGGCAGGGACGACCGTGGTGCTGCTCCAGCCATGGTCGGGTGTTTCCCTGAAGCCTCAGAGGCACCTGCCTGTTCCTCTCTCTGGCTCGCCACTGAAGCGGCGTCCTTCAGTCCTTCCCCTCTCCCCAATACCTTGAGTAGGCTTGACTTGCCTTGCGGTTCCTTTTTTCCCAAGGATCCTGCAATTGGTGCTCTCTTTGAGTGCTTTGAGTCCATCCTCCCTGAACTCCGCCTTCCTCACTGTTTTGACAGTCTCTTTAAATATGTAGTTGCACAAGTGAGTGGAGCTAGGCTCTAACAACCCTCCTGAAGCAGCAGGGCTATAAAAATTGGAAGGGCACCCACGCGCTGTCCTACTAAGCATGCTCAAAAAAATTTGCATAGCCCTGCCTGGAGTGAGAGGTGTGGCCTGACCAGTTTGGATGCTTTCCTCCACTGAAGGAGAAGAACTTGGCATGACTGTCCCTGCAAGCTGGGTATTTTGCAGAAAGACCAAATTATCTGCTTTCTAAATAATAAAAAAAAATCTTGTTTCTGTGTGAGCACAAACAGAAGCCAATTAAACAGAACAAGCTGTATGTGTTTATGCTCTTTTTTCCCTATCTTGGAATGTACCATATATAATGGTCAACATGTCATCTGAATATCTCCCTACAAGATTAAATGCCATTCCCATTTGTGATGATTTCACAAATATAGTTCATCTATAAAACAAAAAGGCAAAGATGAAGCACCAACACAACTCATACATTTTTCTTGAAGGGTAAAATGTTACACTGGGCAGGGGGAGTTCACACTTACTAGTTTCACTAGCTAAGCACTTGGTATATGCATTAGGGGGGGAGTTCACACTTACTAGTTTCACTAGCTAAGCACTTGGTATATGCATTAGATACAAAAGAAATTTAAAGCGGCCCAATGTTCACACTATATTTATATGATACATTAAAAATTCACAGGTCTTTGTGTTAAATCATTTCAAGCTGTGCATAGAACTTTCACAGGAGAAATATTTGAATGGACTTATATTTGTCTGTTACCTATATCTCATAGCCTGTTTCCAGACCATTACCAAATGACAGCCACAGAGGCAGTGTGTCAATTATGCAATTTTATTTAAGCAAATAAAACAACACGAACCAGACAGAAGAAAACACTGGCTATCCACAATAGCAATAAAATTGCTATTGAAAATAAAATATCTCAAATTAAATGTCTAAGGCAACGCAGATGTAGGATAACCTATAACTAGTTTTAGGCTGCGAAATTATGGAAACAATTACACAGACAATTTGGCCAACCAACCAAAAGCTATCTATGACATGACAGGTTATTTTATAATTTTGAGATAGTTATCCAGCCTGTAAGAATTTTCCTTGAAAAAGGAAATAACAGAATAACAGAATGAAGATTTGGGAGAGGAAAGGAACAAAAACAAGATACAAAAGCAAGAGGAAAAATGTTATTTTCCTGATTCAGCTTACGTGTGCGCAATTTCCCCCCAGAAAGAACTGTGGGTTTTTTTGTGCATGTGTATCTCTCTCTCCCTATCTCTCTGTCTGGAATGCAAGCCCATGTCCTTAATAACTTTATGAGATTCATCAGTACAGCATGTTTATTTGCCCCCTAAGGAAAAAGTTACCTCTGTGAAATTAAGTGCCTGAAGCTATAAAGAGCACATAGTCCACTGCATAAATTCAACTTTCTGCCAATTACAATGTAGATTTGTTTATTTAAACTTGATATTATATGATAAAAGATCTAATGCTATTTAAAGAAACTGATATTTATGAATCCTTTGGAAACTGCAGCATGCAAAACAGACTAAATTAGAGTGTACTTTTTCCTAGTATCTTTTTGTTTTTCAAATTGTCAGCTGCATTTATTGGGGAAAAGGTAGATCAGATAGATATTTTAGATCAAACTAAAAAAAATTCAGACATCTGCTTCCTAACCTAGTGACTGACAGTCAAAACACAAGTCTCACAGCCAGATCACTGAATGATTTTATTTCAAAGAGCCAACCACCAGTCATGTGGAAAACTGGGGAAAAATTAAAAGTATGTGTACTTATATTTTTGGGCCAGCTTCAATCATTAGTTTTCAACACAAGTAACACTCTGATCCTAAGTAATAGCAAGAGTATGCCTGCAATGTTGTTATACTTGGCAAAAGCTATACTCATAAAGCTACTGGTGCACTTTATGCCTTTGTAGGTTTAGGGAGAGACCACAAATCTTGGACATGCAGTTGGTTCTAAGACTTAGGTGGAAGTTATTTTAGGAGAGCGTATCACAAGAGGACTTTGTAAATCAGGGGTCCCCAGCATTTTTGAGCTTACAGGCTCCTTTGGAATTCTGCCATAGGACAGCAGGCATAACCACAACATGGCTGACACAGGAGGACAATGTCAGATAGTGAGTTAATGTCTAACTCTAATAGTAACTTTGTTGGTCTTAAAGGTGCCACTGGACTCCAACTTTGTTTAATAGCAACTACTCAGCATTTCAGGCAGAAATTTTGTTTAACAGGATACCTTTTAAAATGAATATATTGTTTTAAAACGTTTTTTTGTGCACAGAGCTTACTTTCAGCCACCTTGTTATGTGGAGACAGCTGCTATCAAAGCATTTTTTTAACCAATCAGATCTCCGATGGCCAATCAGAAGTGTCCCTCTTTTTAAAAACACCTGGCAGGGTCAACAAAGGTGTCAGCAGGCACCATAGTGCCCATGGGCGCTATCCTGGGGACCCCTGTTGTAGACTGTTCAGACTATTCTGTACTAAAATTCCTTTCTAAGTAACTGACATAGCAGCTTTCTGCCCACTAAGTTACACGACAGAGCAGCATTTTCAACACACTACAAATTCTCCTCTCTTCCCCACTCCTTCAGCAGCTGGTGCTACTATTCTGCCTTGTTCACTTGGGAGCCAGTGCATTAGTACTGTCTTGGCTAGTTTCTAAGCAGTTTGCCTCAGGAACCTGCCCCCCCCCCCCATATACACACATACACTGCACACTCTGTACTGCTTTCAAGTGAAGTACCTTATCCTCACTTTTAAACTAAATGGATGAGGGGAAGACCTGGATGCATGTAAGAGGATAGTGAGACTGCTCTCTGCCTGACAACTGTGCAGTCACCGAACAACACACAGCCTCTTGCTGCTGGGTCATGCTTGGCTTGAGGCACCTTAGTTTATGCAAGGCAGAGAATTCTGAAACTAGCACAGACACAGTGAATAGAATGAATATGCAAAGTGGGCAGGGGATAAGATGATGCACATCATACACACCCCTTCATCCCATTCAATCACACTAACTTAACCATACCAGTGAGATGGAACAAGAAAACTCACTTTTATTTATGACTAATTTTAGCCCCATGTTTGAGGTGATGGGAAGTTTACTGCAACTGGCATAGTCAGAGGCTGGCAGAGAACTGCCCAACCTGTCCTTCAAATCATTTAGAAGAAGGGAAGTTCCTTTTCTATACTGTCTTGTGTCATCGTTCCCTCCATCTTAAGGACCATTTCTGGACCGAAAGAGAGTGAATATGATTGAGTGTCCACCATTGAAAGCTTTCCTTTGAATTGTTTTTATTAACTTATGTGCTACACCAGCCAAGAAAGTTCAAAAAGTATTTTGAAAACTCAGTGTAAGACAGTTGCTAGAAAGCAAACTCTCAGGATCTCATGGTACATGCATTTATCTCAGATCACAAGTTTTAGCTGTGAATCAACCAGTATCGTTCCATACTAATTAATATGGGTCTGGCAGCATAGCTAGATAAAGCAAACATCAGGTTTGAATTCAGGGGTGGGGTGGGGATTAGGTACACTGACAAAACCTCTAATTATCTGAATTGGAATGAAGATCTGCTGAGATCACAATGCTTGCATTATTACAATATCATAATTTCTGTATTCTGAATTAAAGATTACATTAGGGAAGAGCTGTACAGCTCTGCTTTACTTACTTCACACAATGTTACTACACTTATTGTGCTGCAGCAGCTAATCATAGAAATAGAGCTGAACAATTTTCTTGTGAATATATGACAATAAGCAAGTAATGGGGATCTTGCATGCAAGATATGATGTGCAAACAGTGCAAAATTCACCTGAGGCTGCGAGATCGGGGGCGCATGGCTGGAGAATGCCGTCCTTCTTCATCAGTGATGCTCTCTGTGCTGAAATGCTTTGTCAGGAAATGAAGTTCATCTGCTGTTGGCTGAAAGGGCAATTGGTGCAGTTTCTCCTGAGATGAGCACGATGACTAAGAACAAAACATACACAAAACAAGTTCAAACATGTGATGTACATGGTTCATAAGTCAATTTTAAAACTTCATGATGAAAGGAAAACAGAGTTTCTAACTTTTCTTGATTAATTCTTTGATTAATCTGAAAGAAACAGATCTGATACATAAGACAAGGAACTCCAGAGACAAAAAGCCTTTAACCATTTTATTGGCACTATTCACATGCCATATCTGAGCCATTAGCCACTAGCTGGATATTTAGGCTCTAAAAGATTGAATGGAATGACATCTCTATAGTTGAATGGAACACGGGCTTCTCATTATGATCTAGGGCTATATATGGAATGTGGGGAAGTGTGCACATGGGAGGAGTTTGTTCTAAATTAACACACACTGCTGTAAAGTGGTCAATTTTGTCATACATTGAAACAAAACAAAATAAGTTTTTATGTTCCCAGATTTTTCCAATATATACAGTTCTAAGTAGAATAAGTAGCGGTATGTTACAGAATCATAACATTTTAGGAAGAGTAATAGTCATTGTACTATATTAATGTACTGGAATTAAATATTTATACTTTTTGGTGTGTGTGTAGGTTTTTTAGATATTTTAAGAACCAAAATGCAAATATTTTTAAAATTAGGATTACATACAACAGCTGCATTTAGATGTCAAACAAACAAACAGTAGCATGCTTATGACAAGTTACAGTACTCAGTATCATGCTTTTCCTTCTCTAACATTCAGCTCTGAAATGGCACACCAGTAAGTCTTCAATAAACCATAATGTGTTCTGAAATGGCACACCAATACATCTTCAATAAATTATAATGTGTAGTCAACAGGTTTCTAAACCACAGTTAACCACAGCCTGTTAAGTGCTTGATTTGGATATCAGAACATATTGAAGTTTCCAGAATACTTACTGATTTCCAATTCTGATGAAGTATGCAACAAAGGGAAGAAACAGGGAGCACATGAACTGAAGGGGTTTGGATCATTCTTATCAAAAGTGAAGCTTGTTTATAACGTCTGAATTCAGCCAGTGATTCTGTTATGATTTAGAAACTGTTTCAAAATGATACTGCGAGACAGACATCACAGTCTCACATCAGATCAGTGACATAAAAACAAAGTATAGTGATGGAAGCATGGAAAAGAAGGAAGTTTTGTTGTTGCTGCTGCTGTTTGCATCAGTGCAATAATTGTCATTAGGGAAAGATCTATTAAGTATACCTGCAAATACTATGAGAAAATTATTACTCTTATTTACAATTTGTTAATTAACCCGTCATAGACAATATCACACAATATCAAATCAAACAATACTTTTCAATAAGGACAGATCACAAATAACGCAACGTTCTTGAATGGGTGAACAAGCTTTAACAGATTAATAAAAATGCACTTGGCTCTTTTTATTAACATTCTAAACAAATAATAAAAAATGAATGCCTATGGCTATGAAGATAGTTTATATTACAGGAAAATAAACAGCTACAAAAATAATCCTTACATTCACAAGTTATATATATGCTAGTGAAGGTAGACAAAAATCAATAATAAAAAGAACACATGAGAGGGACCCACAAAAACCTGTAGAAGGGGAGAATCCATTTCCCCCTGCAGGGCCCAGCCCCTTTGCTGTGTCTACTTTCCCCCACTCTGATCAGCTTTATTTTTTCCTACTCTTGGCCCTGCTTCTCCTGCTCCTGCTCCCAGTTCCCATCCCGCTTCCATTACTGTTCTCTGCTTCTGCCCCATCCACCTTCAGTTCCTCTTGTATCCCTCCCTCACTACAATCCAGCTGAGTCCAAGTGCTCCCCTCCCCCTTTTAAACAGTTCTACTCTGCTTGCTTTCTTTATCATAGCTGCCACTTTCATTACTCTCCTGGCTCTCCCAAAATGCACTGTCTTTTTGGACTGAGATACTGGAGGAGAGGGAGTCCGTTATATCAGGAGGAAGAGGAGTTCACAGACATTACTGTCCGCTTTTTAAACACACCCCCTCCCATTTGTTTTATTAAATCTTTTCTATTATTTTGCACACAGGACCATACATGGCTATTAGTTATACAGATATTTAAAACAATGTGGAGTCCATTAACTAGTGGAATGAAAAAGAATGAAAGCTAGTTTACAATTAATGGTGAAAACTTACTGAAACAGTTGAACTAGGTGTGTTTGTTCCATATCCAGATGAAGGGAGGGAAGCCAGGGACCAACGGCGTCCATCTGTCCTAGAGAAAGAAGTGAACAATACTGCTTAGGTTCTACTTTGGAACAATGTTATGCAGTAATTTATGGATGTTAGTATGCTTATTTCAGACATTTCCTTCCAATCTATCCCAAATGGTTTTTGACTGGCTATAACTCAAGTGGCAGGGATTCTGTACTTAAGGATCTGGCCTGCAAGCCTTAACACACTTTAAAGTAAATATGAAACATTTTTTATAGTTTCTCTATTCTATATGCATTTAATTCACTTGGACAACATTTTTAGACAAATTTTAGGGTTGCAAATCCACATACTGAGCACATTATGACTTGCCTGCCTTGTGCAAAGGTAACATACATTACGTGTTGGCTAGGCAGGCTGGTAGAAAGTGCTGGGGAGGAGTCAGTGGTCATGGTACATGTTGGTACCAATGATCTGAGGAAATGTAGACATGTGGTCCTGAAGGAAAAATTTAGACTGCTATGCAGGAGGCTCAAGTCCAGGACCTCCAGGGTAATCTTCTCAGAAGTGCTACCTGTTCCATACACAGGGGTAGCTAGACAGGCACAAATTAGGAGTCTCAATGTGTGGATGAGATGATGGTGTAGGGAGAAATGGATTAAATTTGTTAGACACTGGGATGATTTTTGGAACAAGCAGGACCTGTACAAAAGAGATAGACTCCACTTGCCTCAAGAAGGAACCAAGCTGCTGGTGCTTAAAATCAAAAAGGTGGCAGAGCAGTTTTTAAACTAAATCTTGGAGGAAAGCTGACAGGAATGGGATGGCTCTGATCTCAGATGGCTCATGAAGGGGTAGCTGTTACTATTAGAGGGAAATGGATTAGGAATGGTCACTGAGAGGGTGACAAACAATACTGACTACCAGACAAGGTCTGGAGAGCCCAGGAGGAAGGTTGCAGGCCTAATGTGTCTGGGAAAATATAGATGTTTATATACAAATGCTAGAAGGATTCAAGGTAAAATGGGAGAGCTGGAATGCTTAGGAGAACACAGGCAATGCAGGCATTTCAGAAACTTGGTAAGATGAGGATAAATCAGTGGGATACAGTGATTCTTGGATATAAATTATACTGGAAGGATAGGGAGGGAAGGGTCGGAGGTGGAATGGTTCTGTATGTCAGACAGGGCATACAATCCAGTAAAATTGAGAATCTAAGGGAAAGAGAAACACAATGGGTGGATATAGTGTGCCCAAATTAAAGCTTAACTCTGGGAATTTGTTATTGTCTACCAGATCAAAAGTTTGAGGATGATTTAAAACCAGCAAAAGAATTAAGGAAAGCAGCTAGATAAAATGACTATGTTGTATTAAGTGGTTTTAACTACCCACACATTGATTGGGTCAATATCTGTTCAAGTCAGGAGAAAGAAATTGGGTTTCTAGATACCCTCAATGACTGTGCCATGGAGCAAATGATCACAGAACCTACCAGGGGAGAGGCAATCCTGGACTTGGTCCTAAGTAATGCTCAAGACCTGGTGAGTGATGTGAATGTGATAGCGCCAGTTGGGAACAGTGACCATAATGCTATTTAATTTAGCATTTATGTAAATAGGGAGTTGTCCAAAAAAATCAATACAACCACATTTAACTTTAGAAGGGGTAATTTTTCCTCAAATGAGGGGGATTGTGAAGAACAAACTAAAAGTAAAGGTAAGGATGGTCAAATCCCTTTGGGAAACGTAGGGACTATTTATAATCCCGGAAGCTCAGATAAAATGTATAACACAGTTTAGGAAAGGTACAAATAGGTATAAAAAAAGGCCTGCACGGTTAATGAACAAAGTAGTGGAAGCAGGAAAAGGTAAGAAGGATTCCGTTAAATAGTGGAAGGCTAGTTTGAGTGAGGTAAATAAAAGGAAGCATAGGCTTTAGCAAATAAAATGCATGTTGGTGATCAAACAGGCAAAAAGGGACTATGAGGAACATATTGCAAAAAACATAAAGACCAACAATAAAAATTTATTCAAATACATTAGTAGCAGGAAACCACCAGGGAGACAGTAGATTATGAAGGGGTAAAAGGATGACTAAAGCATGATAAGGAAATGGCAGACAAGCTGAATGCATTTTTCGCCTTTGTCATAACTCTGGAAGATGAGAGGTGCTTGTCCACTCCAGAACTGCCAATTTTAGGAGGGGTGTTGAAAGACCTAATTGAGGTGACGAGAGAGGAGGTCCTATGACTGACAGACAACTTAAAAACTGATAAATCACCAGGCCCAGATGGCATACATCCAAAAGTTCTGAAAGATATCCTGACAAAAATATGCAATCTATCATTTAAATCTGCCTCCATTCCTGAAGACTAGAAGGTAGCAAATATAACCCATCTTTTAAAAAGGTCCCAGGAGAGATCTGGGAAATTACAGGCTGGTCAGTCTATTGTCAATACTAGGTAAGTGGGTAGAATCAGTTATTAAAGACAGAATTAGTAGGCACATTGATGAACAAAAGCTATTGAGGAAGAATCAGCACAGATTCTGCAAGGAAAGGTCTTGTCTCACTAACCTGTTAAGAGTTCTTTGAGTGGGTGAACAAACATGCGGACAAGGGTGACCCTGTAGCTGTTGTTTACTTAGACTTCCAGAAAGTTTTTGATCAAGTTCCTTATCAAAGGCTCCTAAGTAAACTCAGCAGTCATGGGATAAGAGGACAAGTCCTCTTGTGGATTAAAAACTGCTTAATTAACAGGAAACCAAGAGTGAGTATAATTGGGCAGTTTTCACATTGGAAGGTGATAAGCATTGGGGCACCACAGAGCTCGGTACTAGATCCAATGCTTTTTAACTTGTTCATTAATGATTTGGAGTTGGGAGTAAGCAGTGAAATGGCTAAGTTTGTGGATGACACTAAGTTGTTTAGGGCAGTGAGAACCAAGGAGGACTATGAGGCACTCCAGAGGGATCTGTTGAGGTTGGATGAGTAGGTGTCAATGTGGAAAATGATGTTCAATGCGGGCAAGTGCAGAGTAATGCACATTGGAGACAAAAATCCTAACTATAACTATGTTAACGGGGTCCCAAACTGGCCATAACTGACACACTGAGTTTGTGCATGGGATAGAGAAGGTAGAGGAAGAAGTACTTTTCTCCTTTTCTCACAATACAAGAACTCATGGATACTCAATTAACTTAATGAGCAGGAAGACTTCCGGGTTATGGCACAGCGGGTGTGGCAGGTGCTCAGACCAGCTCCTGAGCAACACTGACTCTCCATAGCTTTTAACGGAACCCTAGGGGTTCCTGGGTTCCACCAGTCCTTGTGTGGGGAGGTCTGGAGCAGGGGACACAATCCGAGCCCCCAGCGAGTGGCAGCTAACAGGGGACGCAGGAATATCCTGAAGCAAAAGTATGGAACAGAGCAGTCATGGTTCGCCATGACTGCATTAGCTAGGTTTACCCGACCAAGAGAGTTCAATGCCTCACCTCCAAAATCGGTGAAGATATTGTGAGTACATTTAAGATGCAACATAAAAGAAAAACAGGTTGCTTACCTGTAACTGATGATCTTCGAGTGGTCATCTGTGCATTCACACCTATTGGATCCAGTGTGCCTGCGCTGACGTGGTCAGTGTTGTACAAAGCTCACAATGGGATTTTCGCGTCTCTGCCCTGGGCCTGCGTGGGAACCCCTACCATGCAAGCCCAAGGGGGCGGGGCATAGACATCCCGCCAGTTCCTTCTGACCGCTATCAACCCAAGTCATATGGACAACAACTGAGAATGACAGCAGTGGGGAAGGACGGGCAGGCGGTGTGGATGCACAGATGACCACTCGAAGATCATCAGCTACAGCTAAGCAACCTGTTTATATTCTTCGTGGACTCTGTGCATCACTCCTATGGGAGATTAAAAAGCAGTGGCTCTCCTGGAGGTGGGCACTGTCGGACTCAGCGAGCCTCAGCAGACAGGACCAGATGACCCAAGTCACCCTTCTGTTGCGCACGGACATCCAGAGCATAGTGTTTGATGAATGTGGTTGGCGTAGACCATGTAGCTGCGCTGCAGATGGACGAGAGTGATGCGTCTTTCAGAAAGGCCATAGAGGTCGCCATGGACCTGGTAGAGTGTGCCCTCAGGTGAGGGGGGAGTGTGCCCTCAGACAGGGAGTAGCACAGTCTGATTGTCCCAATAATCCATTTGGACAAACGTTGAGGTGAAATGCGTAACCCCAAGGAAGCTGAACTGTAGGAGAGGAACAGCGTATTGTCATGTCTGGTAGGTTGAGTCCGATTTAGGTAAAAGAGAAGTGCCCTCTTGTCATCGAGGGTGTGAAGTAGGCGCTGTTCTTCCCCGTCAGGATAAGGAAAAAAGCCCGGTAAGAATATTTCCGAGTTTAGATGGACTCCAAGATGACCTTAGGGATGAAGGAGAGATCTGGCACCAGACACACTCCATTTGGCAGGAAGACCAAATACGGTGGGTTATGACGTAGTGCCATGAGTTCGCTGACCCTTCTGGCCGAGTTGATAGCCACCAGGAAAGCTGTCTTCCAGGCTGCATACTGGAGATCACATGTTGCCATGGGTTCAAACGGGCGTCTGGTGAGATGACAGAGAACCAGAGGCAAGTCCCACAATCCTGTAGGCGCAGCCACAGGGAGATGCAGTCTAATAAGGCCTTTTAGAAATTGTTTAGACTTTGGATGGGAAAAAATTGTATGGCCATCCAGGCCGTCATGGTACGCAGAGATTGCTGCCAGGTAGACCCTGATGGACGAGTGGGAGAGACCCTGGTCCTTGAGGGAGATAAGGAAGTCCAGGATCCTGTCAAGGCTGACAAAAGTTGGTGATTCGGTAGGAGAGCGTAAGTATGATACGAACCTACACCATTTCCTCTGGTATGACAGACGCGTGGATTCCTTCCTCGCGTTGCAGAGGACCTCAGAGACCCTGGCAGAGAACTTCAAGGCTGTATTCTCCAGGCCGTCAGCTTTAGGTTTTTCACCTCCGGATGGAACAGCGTTCCCTTCTCTGCCATAAGAAGGTCTGGAACCCTGGGGAAGTGGTGGTAACTGCCCCTTGCTAGACATAGTACAACGGGGAACCAGGGTTGCCTGGGCTACCATGGCGTTACAAGGATGCAATCTGGCAGAGGGGGAAACATATAAAGGAATGTCCCTTCCCACAGGAACAGGAGGCCATCTCCTAGGAAGTGTGGGTCCTTTCCCCCCTGGCTGCAAAAAGGCAGGCATTTCGCATTCTTCCAGGATGTGAAGATGTCAATGTCTGGAGTGCCCCATTGTTGAAAGAGGGGCCGGAGGTAGGACCAGTTCATTTCCCACTTGTGATGATGAGTGAGGCCCCTGCTGAGACAGTCTGCCTCCATGTTCACAATGCCTGAGATGTGGGTGGCTACCGGGACGATCTGGTTGGCAACACACCAGTCCCACAACTCGATAGCTAGCCGATAAAGGCTCCAGGACACCGTCCCTCCTTGACGGTTTACATAGCCGAGAGTCGTAGTATTGTATGCAGTGACCGCAAAGGAGAGGTTGGAAAGCCCACAGAGCCAACTTGATTGCCAGCAGTTCTAGGTAGTTGATGTGCCGAGCAGTGGTGCCAGCATCCCAGCAGTAACTGATGCTGATGCCATTGAGATGAGTTCCCCAGCCCCATAGGGAGGCATCCATTGTCATAGTGTAAAGGGGGTTGGGGATGATGAAGGGTGCACCCTCGGTGATATTCGGGATGACAGTCCACCAGAGTAGAGAGTCCCACACACTTTGAGAAGGTGTGAGGGATCTGGATTGAGGCATGAGAGCCGGACGGAAGCTCTTCAGAAACCAGAGTTGGAGGGGCCTCATATGGAGCTTTGCCAGTGGAAGGACAGATGTCGTGGCAGACATGTGCCCCAAGAGGTGTTGGATGTGGTACGCCGTCAACGATGGAGAATCGCGAATAAAGCCGGCAAGGGAGGACAGGGTTCGAGCCCTGTCTGTTGTAAGGTAAGCCCTGCAAGCGGTATTATCCAGTATTGCCCCTATAAACTGCACCTTCTGGGACAGTTCCAGGTGAGATTTTGTGCAATTGACCTGAAGTCCAATGAATGACAGGTGGTACAGCGTCAGCGCAATGTGCTTGCGTAGGAGCATTGGGGTGTCTGCCACCAGAAGGCAGTCGTCGATATAGGGGAGGATGGTGATCCCCTGGAGACGAAAGTGGGCTGCCACCACCACCATGGTCTTGGTGAAGATCCTCAGCACGGTGGAAAGACCAAAGGGGAGGCACTTGTATTGATAGTGACAGTCCCCTTGGGCAAAGCGGAGATATCTCCGGTGGGAAGGGTGGATGTTGAGGTGGAAATAGGCATCCTGGAGGTTGATGGTAGCCATCCAGGCATCCCGGGATAGTAAGGGAAGGATAATCTGCAAGGTTATCATCTTGAATTTGTGGTATCGGATGTAAACATCGAGATCCCGAAGATCCAAGATGGGCCGTAGTCCCCCGTCTCGTTTTGGTACCGCAAAATAGGGGAATAGAACCCTGCCTGTTCCAAAACCCTCGGTACAGGTTCTATCACATCCTTTTGTATCAAGGAGTCAACTTCCTGAAGAAGGATGGCAGAAGGAGGGGTGAGGCGGACGACTGGGAAGGTGGGGAGTTCGACAAATTCGATAAGGTATCCTTCAGTCACAATAGATAGGACCCAGGCATGTGTAGTAATAGTCCTCCATGTGGAGAGAAAGGGATAGAGGCGGGTTGTCACTGTCAAAATGGAAAGGGGAAAGTCAAAGACTCTGTTTGGGACCCTGGCGGGTTTTTGGTCTGGACTGCTGCTGGAGAGATCCCGACCTCGATTTTGGTTGGTATGGGTACTGTTGGCGGTTGCCCATCGGGGATTGGTGCAGTCTCCAAGCGGTGTCTGGAGAGAACTTGTCCAGGTACAGATGCCGTGGGGCATAACGAGACCAGGACCTCTGCCTGTATGGTCGTTGCGGAGTGGAGACCCCCAAAGACTTAGAGGCCTTTATGCTTTTATCTAATTCTTGCAAAGCAGAATCAATCAAGGAATGGAAAAGGCCTTCCCCATCAAAGGGAAGGTCTTCGATGTAGGACCTGGTATCCTGTGGTAAGGATGTGGTCTGAAGCCATGCGTGTCGTCTGATGGAAACTAAGGAGGCCATCAACGTCGAAAAGGCATCAAGGGTGTGCTTTGCGGTGTTCAAGAGTTGTTTCGCTACCAGAAGACCCTCCTTCTGGATCGACCGCGCTTCACTCATCTTATCCTCTGGTATAGAGGGGAGAAAATCAGCCATTCTTTGCCAAAGAGAGTATTGATATCTCCCAAAGCAGGCCATGTAGTTGGAAGCCTTGATCCCCAAGGCGGTGGAAGAATAGATACGGCGACTATAGGCATCAATCTTTCTACTTTCCCTGTCTGCTGGGGTGGCATTAGAGCGTTTGTTTTTCGATGAGGTGGACACGACCATCGAGTTTGGATGGGGATGCAAGTAGAGGAATGAGGCACCTTCTTCCTGCACCCAATACATGTGATCTAGAGGTTTTGTGGACCCCGGGGCTGAGGATGGTTTGGCCCACGGAGTCTTGACAGCGCGGAGAAGATGCTTCGACATCAGAAGAGCTATGAGAGTTGAGGCGTCAATTTTGATAATGTTGTAGACCTCATTAGAGGCAGCAGGTTGAGGCTGCACTATCGGTAACCCAAGAGAATGAGCCATTCGCTTTATTAAGTCACCATAAGAGGACATGTCTTCTGAAGGCGATATCAGACTATCCCCCGAAATGGTTTGCTTAGGCGGAGGGTCCAAGGGGGAGAAGTCATCCTCCAATTGTTCTGCATCTGAGCCCTCATGAGAGGATTCGGAGAACGATTCCGTGACTTCGACTGCTGTCGATACCAGTAGGACCTTTGGTGGCAACTGAAGGGGGAGGAGAGGAGGGCAGTGCCGAAGGCGGGTGACGATGAGGGGAATGCGACCGATGCCTAAGGGCTTCCAAGGCCTCATGGTCTTTTGGTGGTTGCCATGGCACAGAGGAAAACCAGTGGGGCATATCTGGGCGATGATCATAAGCATACATCAGAGGACCGTATGGATATCCTGACGGGGGTTCATGCGGACGAACGGGACGGTACCTGTCCAGTCGAGGGCTGTAATCATCCCACCTCCTCCGATCGCCACGATGTGGGGACCAAGACCTCTCCCCAGGCCGGTGTTGGGCATGGTCAGATCGCTCACTAGCCCAGGAAGCCTATGACGGAGAGCGAGGACCAACCGCCTGCATGTCGGAAATCATATCGAGATCGATATCAGAAGGCGACACCGAAAGAGGCTGATGTCGGACATCCAGCACCGGAGGGTCCAGCTGCCATGGAGGCGAATCTAGGATTTCTACAGGAGGCTCCAGATGGACCTTCAGCAGCTCCGGTAAGGGATGATGTGGCTGGAGGGGTTGCTAGAGAACATCGGTATACAGAGCAGAGCCCCTAGGAGATTTTACACCACTCACACCATGAGACTTATGTGTGTCTCCTCCCTTTTGGGTAGTAAGCCCTTTGGATTTGTCCTTCTTGGGCTTTTTAAACGGAGTTGACACCAACGAGGTTGTCTTGAAACTACCCTTCTTAGTTACCAGCCCCATATCGGAGGAAGACTTGCCTGCTCAGGGAGGTTTCGGTGTGGAGAGCTCTTTGGGCACCGACGTTGACGATGTCAAGGGTTTCGACACCGACTGATTGGCTTCCATAGCTGAAGTCGGGGGGGGGGCAAGAGGACTCCCACAGAACGACTTTCAGCCTAACAGCCCTGTTCTTCCTGGTTTGGTTAGAGAACTGGGCACACAAGGGCACAGGTGTCCGGCCGGTGGCTCTCGCCCAGATAGAGGATGCAAAGAGAGTGCTTGTCTCGGGGGGCTAGCTTGCTGTCACAAGAAGAGCACCTCTTAAAACACCCCCACTTCTTTCTTTCCATAAACTGTCCTGGCTGAGGCAGTTCAGGAGAGGGGGGGAAGGGACGAGGTCCGGAGACCGCGAAAAAGCACAGCATCCCTTCGAAAAGCTTCAAAACAAATTAAAAAAGCAAAACCTGAAGAAAAAAGTTCAAACAAAGATCCCTGCTGTGAGGCAGAAAAGTCACTCAGAGGAAAACTCTCAGACCAACCGACCAAAACTGTTACCAACGAGGCAGTCAGAAAAGAACTGGCAGGATGTCCGTACCCCACCCCCTTGGGCATGTGCGGTAGGGGTTCCCACACAGGCCCAGGGCGGAGGCATGAAAATCCCATTGTGAGCTTTGTACGACACTGACCAGGTCAGCGCTGGAGCGCTGGATCCCATAGGTGTGATGCACAGAGACCACGAAGAAGATCTTAAAGATTGTATGAACAAACCCCTTTTGAAGAGACAGAAAGGCGAAGGAAGGAGGAGTATAAATCCCCCCCCTCCTTAAAGAAACAGCTTGCAAAGTTCTGGGAACAAAACTTTTTAAAGCTATACAACTGGATAAAAGGAGAAAATATTAGCATTGCTATCTGGGCATTCTAATATAAACTACTGGACTATAAACAGAATAAATTTGTGAGTTCTACTATAAAGAGAAGAAAATACAGAGACATCTAAAAAGCAGAGTTTGTGCATAAGTTAAGATAACTTCCAGTTGCAGTATGGCTGCCTCAAAAGCTGACTGAGTCTATGAAGCACCAGATAATTACAATCATTTGCCAAAGATTTCTGGATGCTAAGAGTAATTTTCTAAGGAACTGGTTGTATGTCTAAACGTACAATAGGAAAGTCTTTTTGGGGTGGGGGGTGGGGGGTGGGACTCCAGACAGTGTTTGAAAATGTGTACTCAAGTAGTAAACGAGCTAAAGGTGGAGAAATTAAGCAATTATGATGAGGAATGCTTGACCCAGATTACATGGGATGATCTGAAATTCATGATTGTTGCTACAATTAAATCAGCAATTAAAGAGATCTGCACAGAATTACATAGTGAAAGCCAAATGTCTCTAAAGGAACCTACAATCAACACTGACAAATGGACTCTTCAAACGTCAAGAGATAGAGAACAAACTTGCAAGCAAAAGGATGTTTTGTTAAGACAGGGCCAGAAGTCTTATAAAAAGATCTCTACAATAAGAAAAAGAAAAACAGGTTGCTTACCTGTAACTGATGATCTTAGAGTGGTCATCTGTGCAGTACCACACATGGGTTAGGCACCTGCGCATGACCTCGTTCAGAGAAACTTCGAGAGCTTTACCTCAGAAGAGCTTTGGCAGGCTCTCTTCCCGCCCTGGGGAGGAGGCACGCACTGAGCATGCCCAGAGCGGGAGAGAGCCGCCTCCCACTCAGTTCCTTCGACAGCCACCGACAAGGCCAATAAAACCAAAGAAGGAAATCTGGAGATGCCAGCAGCGGGAAAGGCCGGGTGGGATTGTGGTACTGCACAGATGACCACTCAAAGATCATCAGTTACAGGTAAGCAACCTGTTTATCTTTGTCGTGATCTCTGTGCAGTCCCACACATGGGTGATTACAAGAGCTGAACCAGTTGGAGGAGGGAGCTGGCAGCTGAAAAAGACACAAAAATACTGGTTAAGACACAGCATCATCATCAAAACAAATCACCCAAGGGTCCTACCTGAGGGTGCAGCAGGATCAAGCGAAGAGAGACCGCAGCACCGTCTGACCGAAGGCAGCATCCCGTCGGGCTCAGACGTCAAGGGCATAGTGGGTCACAAAGGTCGATGCCGAGGACCACGTAGCAGCCGCACAGACGTCTTCCAACGGGACACCCGCCAGGAAAGCGGTGGACGTTGATACCACCCGTGTTGAATGGGCAGTGAGACAGGTAGGAATAGGTTGACGCGCCAGCTCATAGCAAAGGGCTATGGTGGAAGTCACCCACTTAGAGAGACGTTGAGAAGAAATCGGCTCCCCCAGGTGCGGAGGGCCATAAGCTAGGAACAGCCGAGGAGATTTACACATGGGCTGTGTCCTATGCAGGTAGAAAGAGAGCGCTCTGCGAACATCGAGACAGTGCAAGGCTCTCTGGGAGGCATCAGTTGGGTTCGGAAAGAAAGTAGGGAGAACAGACGACTGAGAGAGATGAAAGGCAGAGATGACTTTAGGGAGGAAGGAAGGATCTGTTCTAAGGACAACCTTCTCCCTATGAAAAACAGTAAAGGGGGGATCAGCCCTAAAGGCAGCTAGCTCCCCTACTCTACGTGCAGTGGTAATGGCAACAAGAAATGCCGTTTTCCGGGAAACCAACCTGAGGCCGGCGGTAGCCATGGGTTCGAACGGTTTAGACATGAGTTGAGAAAGGACCAGTGACAAGCTCCACAAAGGCACCAACGGTTTCCTAGAAGGGCACATCCGAAGGAGACCCTTGAGGAAAGTTTTGGTGAGACGATGGGAGAACACTGAGGATCCTTGTATCAGGGGATGATTGGCGGAGATAGCCACCAGATGAACCCGCAAGGACGAGTATGCAAGGCCAGTATCCTTCAAGTGTACGATGTAGGAGAAAATCTCACAGAGAGATGATCGAACTGGATCGAAGGAGTGATCAGAAGCATAGGATTGGAATCTGTTCCACTTGAGTCGATAGGAACGTCGAGTAGAAGGCTTCCTAGCGTTCAGAAGGATTTCAGAAACTTGAGGCGAGAAGTCTAAGGTTGGATCTTCCAGGCCGTCAATCTGAAAAATCCCAGATTGGGATGGAGGATTCTCCCTCGGGCCCGAGAGAGGAGATCTGGGACGACAGGGAGAAGGTGGAAGGAACGACGGGAGAGTTGGAGCAGGTGAGGAAACCAGACCTGGTGTGGCCACCACGGAGTGACTAGAATGCAGGATGTGCCATCTGCGCGGATCTTCTGGAGATGAGAGGGAACGGAGGGAAAAAGTAAAACAGGGTTCCGGTCCACTTGTGAAGAAAGGCATCCCCGAGCGACCGAGCAGATGGGGGACCCCTGCTGAAAAACAGGTGACATCGAGCATTGTCGGCGGTCGCGAAGCTGTCGATAGATTGGTGACCAAACTCTAGAAGGAGAGGTCGAAGATCCCAGAAGGGAATGGACCATTTGTTGTCTGAGGAGGCAGAGCAACTCAACCGATCTGCATTGACATTTTGATCCCCGGGAATGTGTATCGCCGAGAGTGTGATGGAGT
Source organism: Gekko gecko (assembly GCA_029375565.1). Classification (NCBI taxonomy): domain Eukaryota; kingdom Metazoa; phylum Chordata; class Lepidosauria; order Squamata; family Gekkonidae; genus Gekko; species Gekko gecko. The sequence continues at coordinate 96,202,617 of JAPDNY010000006.1, forward strand.
GACCGAGGCACCAGGAGCAGAGGTCGATCGCCAAGTTGCAGAGACGAACAGAGGCAGTGCCGCCCTGTTTGTTGATGTAATAAACAGCAGTGGTGCTGTCGGAAGCCACTTGGATGACACGTCCCCGAAGGGTCGGAAGAAATGACCGAAGGGCCAGATAAGCCACTTGCAACTCTAGGTAATTTATGTGACGAGTTGCATCTCGAGCCGACCAAGCCCCTTGAGCAGAAAGCGTTCTGCGCTGGGCTCCCCAACCCCAGAGGGAAGCGTCCATGGTCAACAAGAGCTCGGGAGGAGGAGGTCGAAAGGGCATCCCGGAAAGGAGGTGGATAGGTTGAGACCACCATTTGAGAGAGTCGAGGACGCCCTGCGGAATCGACAAAATCATGTGCCAAGGACTCCGTAGAGGATCAAAGGTGCGGAGAAGCCACAGCTGAAGCGGCCACATTCTCAACCGGGCATGGCGGACTACGAACACCGTGGAGGCAGAGTGACCAAAGAGCCTCATCACAGAATGGGCGGATTGTTGAGGGAACGCCTGAAAGGAGGACACCGTCGCCAGAATGCTGGAAGCCCTCGATTCTGGGAAGAAAGCCGCTTCGAGGTTGGTGTCGAGACGAGCCCTGAGAAATCGAAGGACTTGGAGGGGCTGAAGGGAGGACTTGGCGACACTGACGCAGAGACCGAGAGCACGGAGGGGGGAAAGAGTCTCCTGAGTGTCGTGGAGTAAATTAATTGGTGTCGGAGCTACGAGAAGTCAGTCGTGAATGTAAGGATAAAGAGTGATTCCCCGTCAATGAAGCTTGGCCACCACCACAGCCATCAGCTTGATGAACACCCGTGGGGCGGCAGACAGACCGAAGTGAAGCACCCTGTACTGGTAGTGTGCATTTCCAACAGCGAACCGAAGGAATCAATGGTGTTGGGGACGGATCGTGACATGGAAATATGTGTCCTGGAGGTCGACTGACGCGAGCCACGCCACCTGTGGAATCAGGGGCGACTGCAAAGGGACCATTTGGAATTTTTGATACCGAATGAAACGGTTTAGATCCCAAAGATCCATAATCGATCGGAAGCCGCCGTCTCTCTTGGGAACCAGAAGTATATTGAGTAGAAGCCGCGAGTCCGTTGTGCCTCCGGGACGACCTCGATGGCTCCTTTGGTAAGGAGGGTGAAAATCTCGAGATCGAGAAGAGGATCTGGAGGCGTGACAACAAAGTGTGGAAGGAATGGAGGCGAAACTAACTCTATGGCTTACCCGACCCGTAGAATAGTTAGGACCCAGGAGTCAGTGGAAATTTCTTCCCAGGCTGGTAGAAAGGGGGAGAGACGGGTCTGGATGGGAGGAGTGTACGATGTCAGAGAGGGCAGGCGGTGGAGACAGTCAAACAGACTGTTTAGGCTGTGGCGGCTTTTTGGAAGGTTGAGAACGATGCTTGGAGGGAGGACGGGAATCAAGGCTTCCTCCTCCATTGGGGAATGGATGCTGGAGACGGATATCGTCTGGAACCAGGAGGACGGTTCCGAGGTTGGTACGAAGCGGCAGAGACCCCGAGATTCCGAGCCTGCTTCCGACTGTCATCGACAGCTATCAAAACCTCGTGGGTGGTAGAGTGGAAGAGGCCATCATCATCGAACGGAAGATCCTCTATACGGAACTTAACGTCAGGTTGTAAAGAGGTGCCCCGCAGCCAAGCATGATGCCGGAGAGCGACGGAAGAGACCAGAAGCTTGGAAGAACAGTTAACAACATGACGAACCGAATTGATCTGCTGCTTCGATATGGCACAAACCTCAGACAAGGCACCTGAGAGAGTGGGATGATGCTCCTCTGGGACAAAATCCAAGATAGGACGAACAGCATTTGCAACGTTGAAGGCGTACGCCGACAGGTAGGAGAGGTAGGTATTGATGCGGAGATTCATAGAGGTCAGAGAATACATCTTTTTGGCCAGAAGGTCAAGCTTGCGACCCTCGCGGTCGGGAGGCGCAGACTGGTGCACTGGCTGCTTAGATCTCGACGATGAATGGACGATCATCGAATTTGGCGGTGGTTGACAGAGGAGGAACTTGCCGGGATTTTTCTGGATCTTGTACAGAACATCATAGCGCCTCGAGACCAGAGGGATCGATGCCAGGTGCTCCCAAGATTCCTTCAAGACCGAAAGGTGAACAGGAAGCAAGGGCAGGACGGTAGAAGGAGGAAGGTCGGCTTGGACCAGTCTGTGAAGCACGTCGGTCACAGCCGGGGATTCTGTGGAGCCCTGGACTTGAAATGTGCTTGCCATCCGAGTGACGAGCTCCAAATATGCCTTAGGACCCTCAGTGGGCGATATAGACCCGGAGCTCCAAGACTCATCCTCAATTCGAGGGACCTCGGGGTCAAGCTCTGCCTAATTCGACCAGTCCGAGATCGACATTGGAGAGGAGGGCCTTAATGGTTGAACCAGGTCAATAACCGGGTGGTCGACAGAAGGATGGTACCGAGGTTCTAATGGAGAACTCTTCGGGGCATCCCTAATCCTCAAGGAATCAGAAGGCTGGTTCCAAGGAATCGAACGTGCCGAGACCACCGATGTGGAGCATCGAGGGCGGTCAGAGACACGGCCCCGATCCGTAAGCTCAGAGTGACGGACACGATCATAATGATGCCGCTCCGGTGTCGGGGACCTGGAATAATAGTAGGCCGCATCCGGGCGTTCTCGATGTTCATCGAAAGACGAATGTTGGTCATCAGAAGGAGAACCGGATGATGATGGAGACTGCCGATGGATCAGTCTTCTCCAGTCATATTGGGATCGAGACCACAAGTGGCGGTGTACCAAAACAGGCATCTTATCCAAAGTGTGGATGGGGAGATCAGAGTGCCTTGACGGAGATCGGGAACATCGACGAGGGGACAATGGTGGAGGCAACCTCATTGACTGGCCCAGAAGAATCAAGCCCGAAGCCGACGAGTGCATATGCTGTGGGGTTGTCGGTGGCACTGCAGATCTTTGAGAGGTAGAGGTCAACACAGGCATCGACGTTGATAATCCGGTAATGATGACAGGCTCAACCAGCGAAACCGAAGTAGACGGCGGGGCCTTCGATTTCGAAGGGGTCTTATCTTCAGCCCGCTTAGGTTTCTGTTTTGGTACCTTCGAGGAGGTGTCCGACTTTTTAGCCACAGAGGCATGGGAAGCTGCTGAGGACATTGTGGGGCGTAAAGCCGACTCTAAAAGTAGAGCTCTAAGCCTAACCTCCCGATTGCGTCGAGCCTGTCAAGTAAAACTCGCACAGTGGGGACAAGTATCAACTCTATGGGCCTCTCCCAAACAAATTAAACAAAAGTCGTGCCCGACATTCGAAGGAATCTTGGCAAGGCAACGACGGCACACTTTGAAAAACTTAGTTTTTCCCATACAAAGCCCACACCCACCCACCAAAGAAAGGGGGGGGGGGAGAAAAGAGAAAAAGAGAAAATCCTTTTTTTTGTATAAGTTAGAAGAAGAAGAAAAAGAAGAAAAGACAAAAGCGAATTACAAGTAGACGAAAATACTCAAGCTGAGGTAACGATACAGAGGAACGATAATGAGGTGTGAACGCAAAGGCGGTCGAAAAAGAACTGAGTGGGAGGCGGCTCTCTTTCCTGCTCTGGGCATGCGCAGTGCATGCCTCCTCCCCAGGGCGGGAAGAGAGCCTGCTAAAGCTCTTCTGAGGTAAAGCTCTAGAAGTTTCTCCGAACGAGGTCGTGCGCAGGCGTCCAACCCATGTGTGGGACTGCACAGAGACCACGACGAAGATCCAGACTTACTAGGGAAGCAAGATATTTAAAAGTAAAGAAAAAACACAGAGATAAGAATACACCCAAGAGAACTACAGTCTCTTCTCAAAATGGAATGAAAAAAAATACACAACTAAGCATCAAGCCAGATTATATATGGCTAACTGTAAACCAATTTTATTAGGTGTATAAAGGGAAAAAACACAAAGATAGGATTCCATTGAAGGAAAGATACATGACAAAAAAATAAAAAAAATAAAATTTATTTATAAAACTGTAACCTTTATACTTAAATGATGAGTTTTCCAAAGGAGAAATGATCAGAATGGATTAATTTATATTAGAACATAATCGAATAGAAGGATTTCTATGGTTAAGAATTTGAACTGAAAGAGCGGATAGTGATAGAATTAAGAAGAAAATTAGAAAGATAGCTGATTAGAGTAAACAGGGTAAAAAAATAATATATAGATTTATGCGTTGGTTGGGAATGCTAAATCTGTAATAATAGAGAGTAACCAAATAGAAGGGCATGTAATATAAGGAAATTAAATAAGGTGATGGGTTAGGATGTGGACTAAAATATAGATTAATAGTTGAAATTAAATCACATAGAAGGAGCTCAATGTTTATGTTCATTAGTAAAAATGACAAGTTAGAATGAAAATAGTTATGTAAGTGTGTGTAGTAGGGGAAAGTAAAAGGACATATCTCTGGTAAAGGTTGAAATATATGAGAGTGTGGAAAAAACAGGTTGCCTACATGTAACTGATGATCATCGAGTGGTCATCTGTGCATTCACACCCATGGGATCCAGTGTGCCTGCGCTGACCTGGTCGCTGTCTGTACAAAGCTCACAACGGGATTTTCGTGCCCTCCACCCTAAGCCTGCGCGGGAACCCCTACCGCGCATGCCCAAGGGGTGGGGGCACGGACATCCCGCCAGTTCCTTCTGACTGCTATCAACCTGAGTCAAGCATGAGAACAACTGAGGATGACAGCAGTGGGGAAGGATGGGCGGGCGGTGTGAATGCACAGATGACCACTCGAAGATCATCAGTTACAGCTAAGCAACCTGTTTATATTCTTCGTGGTCTCTGTACATCACTCCCATGGGAGAGTAAAAAGCAGTGGCTCACCTGGAGGTGGGTGCTGGCAGACTCAGCGAACCGCAGCAGACAGGACTAGACGACCTAAGTCACCCTTGTGTTGCGCACGGACGTCCAGAGCGTAGTGCTTTATTAACGTGGTTGGCGTGGACCACGTAGCTGCTCTGCAGATGGACGTGAGAGATGCGCCCTTCAGAAAGGCCGTAGAGGTCGCCTTGGACCAGGCAGAGTGAGCCCTCAGGTGAAGGGGGAGTGACTGCTTTGCCAGGGAGTAGCAAAATTTGATCGTCCCAACGATCCATTTGGAGAGATGCTGGGAAGAGATGCGCAACCCTTTTTTTAAAAAAAAAGGTTTTATTTACAGATTTTCCAACGTATGTACAACCAAAAACAAACAACGATAAACACATAAATATCCTTTGAGGTTACAATGGGAAGTTCTTCAAATACACTTTTCCATTCATTCATAAATTTTTTCCCATCTGTTTATATATAATGAGTCATCTTTCCCTGAGAGGATTAAATTGAGCTTATCTGATTCCGCTATTGCCAGTAAACTGTCTACAATTTCTTCTCGGGTTGGGACAGATGCTTTTCTCCAGCATTTGGCCACAGCAATTCTTGATGCTGTAACTGCATATAAAATGATTCTAGCGTCCTCTTTTCTTACTCCTGTCGGGAGTATGTTAAGAAGAAAGGCTTCCAGTGCAAAAGGTATGTTAACATTTGTAATTTCTTTCAGTAATTTACTAATCATTTTCCAAAACGGTTTAATTTCTCCACAGTTCCACCAGATATGGATATAAGATCCTACTTCTTTTTTACATCTCCAACAAATATCGGAACTTTCCTTGTAACAGCTAGCTACCTTTTCAGGTGTCCAGTGCCACCTGTAGAACATTTTGTAAATGTTTTCCTTATAATTTGTTGCTCTAAGGAGCCTTAGAGATTTCCATAGCCCTGACCATTGGTCCAGAGAAATATTGTGCCCTAAGTCACGCATCCAAGATACCATGCTTGGTTTGATGACTTCATCTAATAAGTCCTCGGTGAGCAAGAAGGCATACAGTTTCTGAATTAACTTATCTGCTGAGGAGAGCCAAATTTTATCTAAATGTGAAGCGGTATTCTGAAAAATCTTATTTTTATCCTTGGCATACCTGGAATTTATTTGTATTTTTTCCCAGATTGTTAGGTTAGCCTTATGAAAAGCATGTGAATCTAAAGGTTTAAGTTCATTATTCTTGGTTAATAACATATCATAAGTTAGTTTTTTTTCTTTTGACCATAGAGCGGGCAAAATAAATGCTTCTGTTGGGGATAACCATTTGGGGATTTTATTATAGAACCTATTTTTAATTTCTTTTCAAACTTTGAGCAAAGGGCCTCTGAATACATGGTTTTGGAAAATTTGCTGACCTTTATCTAGGTTATACCAGATATGGGCGTGCCATCCCATGGGTAGATCGTGACCTTCTAGATGCAAGGTCCTTTCCTCTTCCAAAAGAATCCAATCTCTGATCCACCCTAATGCGGCCGCTTGGTAGTATAAATTCCAATTAGGTAAGCCCAGTCCGCCATTTTCTTTTCTATCAGTGAGCAGTTTCCTCTTGATTCTTGACTTTTTGGCGTTCCATATAAATCGCCTCACCATACGGTTTAAATCCTCAAAGAGTGTTTTATTTGTTATAATAGGAAGGCATTGGGCTAAAAATAAGAATCGCGGTAGGATATTCATCTTAACCGTAGCGATTCTACCTAAAAAGGATATATGCATATCCTGCCATCTATTTAAGTCTTGTTTAATTTCTTCTAGAAGTTTCATATAGTTGTTTTTAAATAGGCTTTTGTTATTGTTTGTCAATATTATTCCTAAATATTTGACTTTATCCACTATCTGAATCTGTGAGGTATTCTGAATAAAGGCACATTGCTCCTTTGAGCAGTTTTTGGTGATAATTTTTGTCTTTTTCATATTTAGTTTTAGGCCTGCCACTTGACCATATTCCTGTAGTGTTTGCAACAAATGGTGTAAAGAATTTATGGGATCCTCCAAAATAAATACTAAATCATCGGCGAATGCTTGAAGCTTCACCTGTTGTTTTTTTATTTTGGCACCTAATATGTTTTTATTGTTTCTCACTATTTCATTTAATGTTTCCAAACCAAAAATGAATAGTAGAGGTGATAATGGACAGCCCTGCCTGGTACCTTTCTGTATGGGAATTTTATCAGTTAATTCACCGTTGATAATAATTTCCGCATACTGCTCTTCATATATGGCGTTAATTGAGTTTAAAAATTTTTCTCCACAATTCCATAATCTCAATTTTTCTTTTAGATATTCCCGGCTGACATTGTCGAAGGCCTTTTCTGCATCTAGGAAGACAAGGGCCGCCTGCTTCCCGGGATTGTGGTCATAGAATTCTAGTATATTGACTAGATTTCTTATGTTATTTTTGATTTGCCTTTTGGGCAGGAAACCTGATTGGTCTTTATGTATGATTTCTAACATGGTCTTTTTAAATCTACTAGTTAAGATTGAAGCAAATATTTTGTAATCAACGTTTAATAACGAGATGGGTCTGTAGTTTTTGATATCATTGGTTATTAAAGCTTCCTTCCATGACTGAGGGATTGAACTTGTTACCATCGCGTTGTTGATTAAATCTTTGAAAAGCAATAAAATTTCATCTTCTAATATTTTGTATACTTCTGCCGAAATTGCATCTGGCCCTGGTGATTTCATTAGTTTTTGTTTTTTTATTGCATCTACAAGTTCAAAGGCGGACACATTGCCATTCAAGAAGTGCCTTTGCTCTTCCGTGAACTTTCCTGTTTTGTATTTCAATTAAAAAAAATTAATTTCATGGCTGTTTTGTGTCGTGTGTTTGTATAAATTCGTATAGAAGTTTTCCACTATTATTTTCAAATCTTGGGTTTTATTTTGTAATTTTTGGTTTTCATTTTTTAACACTAGAATGGTTTTCTTTGCACTCTCTTTTTAAAGTTTATATGCCAACCAACGCGAGGGTTTATTAGCGTTTTCAAACAAATAAGCCTTAGCATACTCAACTTTATTAGCTACTTCCTCGGATATCCACAGATTCATTTGGTGTTGTAATTTTTCCCTTTTGAGTTTATTTTTCCATGCCTCCTGGTTAATAAAAATACCTCTAATGTAGGCTTTCAGGGTATCCCAGATAGTATTCAACCCCATATCTTCCCTCCTGTTTAATTTGATAAATTCTTTTACATCCTCTTTGAGTTTTTTGACAAATGCTTTATCTCTCAGAAGGCTTCCCTTAACTTTCCATCTATTGACTTTCGGGGTTCCCTGAAAGAGGATCTGTATGGGATTGTGGTCTGCAAAGGTGTTGGCCAGGATTTCCACATTTATCATATGTTTCATCATATTAATATTTACCCAGGCCATATCTATCCTAGACCAGGATTTGTGCCTACTGGAAAAAAAGGTGAAATCTCTTGCCTGTGGGTTTCTGGTTCTCCAAGCATCTATAAGATTATACTCGTCAGCTATTTTTAAGAAGCTTTTTGTCAGGATCGCCCCCATTTTATGTGTTCTCTTAAATTTCTTCCTATCTTCTTTGGGGGGGTAAGACCGCGTTGAAATCCCCTACCATACATATATTATTAGGGCTTTCCTTGCTGATGTAATTGTTAAGTTGTCGGAAGAAAGCATCCTGGTTTTGGTTTGGGGCATATATATTCACAACTAGCACATCCATTCCATTAATAACAACTTGGACTCCTATAATTCTTCCATTTGGGGCCTTAAATTTAAGTATGGGGTTTAGTTTCTCATGCACATAAACTACTACGCCTCTCTTTTTAGTTTTGTCCGATGTTATGAATGGCAGGCCTAATTTTTTACAAATTAAATATTTCTCATGACCTTCTTTTATATGCGTTTCCTGGAAGCAGGTGATATCATTCTTAAGTATAACTGCCTGGTGGAATATTCTTCTCCTTTTTTGTGGGCTGTTCAAACCATTCACATTTACCGACATTAACAATATTCTTTTGGTCACCATCTTATTTATCTTTTCTTTTTCAACACTATGTTTTTGAGTTGCCATCTTGTTTGGATTTGGGAGTCCGTTTTGTAACTTAATTGGCGTTTCTTGTGGTCTTTTTTCTTCTGCGAGGCAGGTGCCTGGTCGTCCGAGTCATCGCCACATTCTTTATTTCCTTCTTCTTCTTCTTCCTGGTCTTGCTCTTCTGATTCAGGTTCGCCCTCATCTGGTCTTTGCCAACCAAGATCTTCGCCGTTTCTTTCCAGAAAATTGTCAAGCTTGAAGGTGGAGTCTATCTTAAATCTTTGACTTCTGTACGTGAACAACAACCCCTCTGGAATGAGCCATCTGTATTGGATCTGATTCTTCTTTAATAACTCCACTAACATGCTATACTTATGACGCCTTTCTCTGACACGCCAAGGAATATCTTTCAAAAATTTTATTTCCTCACCTACTACAGTCAGAGTTTTCCTATTCGCCTCTTGGAGAATCTGGTCTCTAATTGATTTCCTAGCAAATTTAACATGAACTTCCCTGGGGGGTTTAAATTTCTTCGAGTATGCAGAGTTCCTTCTATATACAGCCTCCATATTATCCGCTAACTCCTTTGGATCTGATATGTTAAGTTGTTCCGCAATATTATGGGCTAATTCTTCTTTCAAGTTTTTGCCTAATTTTTCTGAGACGTTTTGGAATCTCACTATCATTTCCGCTCTCCCCATTTCCAATGCAATGAGTGATTCCTCCATTTTTTCTGATTTAGCCCTTAATCCCAGCACTTCTTGGTCAATGTCATCTACTTTCTCCTGCAATTGGTTTGTTTTCCTAGAAAGTTTCTTAATTTCCATCTTGATTTCCTCTGTGTCATTCTTCAACTGTTTCGCTATTTGGTCCATCTTGGTTTGCATGGGTTCTAGTTCTCTTTTTATAATCTCCGCATTTTGTTCGGCTGCAATCTGCAAAAAATTCTGCATCATCTTTTGCAGCTCTTGAGTCGTCACCGAGGCTTTAAATTGGGTCAAGGCTGTCGATTGGCTAGGAGACGCCGTTGATCCTTTCCTACCTCCGGATGCCATTTATGCTTTTATTTAGTTTTGCCTTTATCTTACTTGACTACTTTTAGCTCTTTATTTGTTCAGTGATTTATTTTAAATATTTTATTTGCTCTGGTTTACTTACTTTTACCAAATAGATGGGGAAGAAAGGGGACTTGTATCTTTTTATTTGTTCGCTCAGCGGGTTGTTTATTTGTTCAGTTGATTATTAAATACTAGTATTGGGGGAGGGGCCTGATTAAAGGACACAAATCTCAAATTAAGACAGCACTGGCTTGGGCCTTAGGGTTTATTCCTTATTTAAATAATTAAGCTAATTGGCCTCATGAAATCCTTTACTTAGTTTGTCTTCCAATAAAAAGTTGTAAAATTATAACTGGGGCTTTCCTGGCCCTCCCCAGCAGACCTTCCACTCTTCCTGTTTAACTAACTATCAGCTAATTGAGCAACCCACTAGACAGTGCTACTTGTTCACACCCCCTCCCCTTTCACGCCTTCTGCCAGATGGACTCCCAGCCCCCTAATTGGGACTCTTGCCACTCTCGTCGCTTTCAGTTCTGTCACAGTAATTTTGCTGCTTTTCACCTAGCTCCCGTGTACGTCGCTCTGCGTGTCTCGCCCTCTGGCAAAGCTCCTGGAAGAGATGCGCAACACTAAGGAAGCTGCACTGTATGACAGAAACAGTGAGTTTTCACATCTGGTTGGCTGGGTCCGATTCAGGTAAAAGAGAAGCGCTCTCTTGAAATCAAGAGTGTGGAGTAGGCGCTGCTCTTCTCCTTCAGGACGCAGGAAAAAGTCCAGCAAGAAAATCTCAGCATTGAGATGGAATTCCGACACCACCTTTGGGATGAAGGAAAGGTCAGGTACCAGACGTACCCCATTAGGGAGGAAGACCAATTACGGCGGGTCACGATGCAGTGCCATGAGTTCATTGACCCTCCTGGCTGAGGTGATGGCCACCAGAAAAGCTGTCTTCCAGGCTACATACTGGAGCTCACAGATAGCCATGAGCTCAAATGGTCATCTAGTGAGCTGGCGGAGGACCAGTGGTAAGTCCCAAAGTTCTGTGGGAGCCACAGGGGGATGCAGCCTGATAAGGCCCTTTAAAAATTGTTTTGAGGTTGGATGCGAAAAGATTGTATAGCCATCCAGACCCTGATGGCATGTGGAAATTTCAGCCAGATAGATCCTGATGGACGAGTGGGAGAGACCTTGGTCCTTGAGGGAAATAAGGAAGTCATAGATTCGGTCCAGACCGATGGAAACAGGTGACTCTGTAGGGATGCCTAGGAAAGAGAGGAACCTGCACCATTTCCTTTCATACAACAGACACGTGGATTCTTTCCTCGCCGAGAGGGACAATATCTATCCACTCGTGGGTTGTAACCATCCAAACAAATGCAGTCAGCACGGTACAGAGAGCAAGACCGTTCCCTGGATCTGTATCACTGCCGAGGGCAGCCCAGGAGGCCGTTGAGGGAGAGCGAGGAGCCATCTCCTGCGTTTTGGAAATCAGGTTGACCTCGAGATCAGAGGGTGCGACCGACTAAACCTTTTTAGGTAGACATCGAGAGTCCAGCACGGAGGGTTCACCTACCGCGGAGGGGAGTCCAAGATCTCCACAGGAGATTCGGAATGGACCTTAGGCTGCTCTGGTTCAGAATGCTAGACCTAAAGGGGTTGCTGTTGCTTGTCAGCTTGTCGAGCAGAGCCCCTGGGAGGAATCTCGCCACCCACACCATGGGACTTACGCGCATCTCCCTTCTTATCGCCCTTGGATTTATCCTTCTTTACCTTCTTAACGGGCATTGACACCGCAGAGGCAGACATAGAAGTGCCCTTTCTCTTTGAGGCTAGTGCTGTATCGGAGGTGGACTTGCCAGGTTTAGGTGGTCTCGGTGTCCTTCAGCATCGATGCCACAGATGGTCTCAGGGCTGATTGCTCGCCTTCCATTACAGAGGAGGAAGGTGCGAGAGCAGACTCCCAGAGCACAACTTTGAGTCTCGCAGCCTGATTTTTCCTTGTTTGATTAGAAAAGCGGGCGCAGTGGGAGCAGGCTTCCGGCCGATGACTCTCTCCAAGGCACAAGATACACAGAGAGTGCTCGTCTCGCAGTGCAAGTTTGCTTCCACAGACGGAGCACCTCCTAAAACACCCCCAACTTTCTTTTCCATAGACCAACTCGGCCGAGGCAGTCTGAGGAAGGGGGGGGACTGGGTCCGAAGACTACAGAAACTTGGAGAAAAAAAGTCTCCAAGAGTCCCTTCAAACAAAAAGTCAGAAAAAAGACAAAAAGAAACTCCAAACTGAGGAAAAAGAAGATATTCAAGATCCCTGCTGTGAGGCAGAAAAATTCTCTCAGCACCAACCGACAAATGCTGTGAACAGCGCGGTGATCAGAAGAGAACTGGCGGGATGTCCGTGCCCCCGCCCCTTGGGCATGCACAGTAGGGGTTCCCGCGCAGGCTCAGTGCAGACGGCACAAAAATCCCATTGTGAGCTTTGTACAGACACTGACCAGGTCAGCGCAGGCGCACTAGATCCCATGGGTGTGATGCACAGAGACCATGAAGAAGATCTTTATGGTAGGAGTGTTTCTCAAAGGACAAATGAATAGAACAGCTTAGCTTATATTAAAATGTAATTAAATAGAAGGATCTTTATGGTTAAGAATTCAAATTGAGAGAGCGGATGGTGATAGGATTGTGAGTAAAATCAGAAAGGCAGTTGAGTAAGAAAGCGAAATCCTAAAGAAAGATTCTCATATAATAAATTACTACGTTAGGGTATAATACATACATACACATACACACACACACACACACACAGACATATATATATGTGTGTGTGTGTGTGTGTGTGTCTAGTTAGGAATGCTAATCCATAACATTGGAGAGTAACGAAGTAGAAGGGTCTGTAGCATTCAGAAATTAAATGAGGCGATGGGTTAGGATGTGGATTAAAATATGGATTAATAGTTGAAACTAAAGCACATAGAAAGACCTTAATGTTTATGCTTATTAGTAATAAAATGGCAAGTCAGAACGGAAATAGTTATGTAAGTGCACCCTGTAGGGAAAACTGAAAAGGAAATGTCTCTGGTAAAGGTGGAAACATGTGAAAGTGTGAAAACTTTATGGTAAGAACTTTAGATTTGGATTTATAGAAGGAAAATAATGATTGAGTTTAACATTTGGACATATAGGGAGTTGCCCAAAAAGACTGACGCAACCACTTTTAACTTTAAAAGGGGTAACTTCTCTGGTATGAGGGGACATGTGAGGGAGAAATTGAAAGGAAGAGTGGAGAAGGTCAAAACTACTGGGGAAGCTTGGAGACTATTTAAAAATACAGTCCTAGAAGCTCAGAAAAAATATATACCGCAGGTTAGGAAAGGTACAAATAGGTATAGAAAAAAGCCTGCACGGTTAACAAATAAAGTAATGGAAGCTGTAAAAGGTAAGAAGGATTCCTTTAAGTGGTAGAAAGCTAGTCTTAGTGAGGTTGATAAAAGGGAACACAGACTATGGCAAATAAAATGCAAGTCTGTGATCAGGCAAGCAAAAAGGGAATATGAGGAACATATCGCAAAAAACATAAAGGCCAACAATAAAACTTTCTTCAAATACATTAGAAGTAGGAAGCCAGCCAGGGAGGCAGTGGGGCCCTTGGATGACCAAGGGGTAAAAGGAGTAGTAAAGGATGATAGGGAAATGGCTGAGAAGCTGAATGCATTTTTTGCCTCTGTCTTCACTATGGAAGAGGAGAAATGCTTGCCCACTCCAGAAGCACCGATTTCGGGAGGAGGTTTGAAAGACTTGAATCAGATTGAGGTGACAAGAGAGGAAGTCCTCCAACTGATGGACAATTTAAAAACTAATAAATCACCAGGTCTGGATGGCATTCATCCGAGAGTTCTGAAAGAACTCAAATGTGAACTTGTGGATCTCCTGATAAAAATATGTAATCTTTCTTTAAAATCTGCCTCCATTCCTGAGGACTGGAAGGTAGCTAATGTCACTCCCATCTTTAAAAAGGGCTCCAGGGGAGATCCGGGAAATTACAGGCCAGTCAGTCTGACATCGATACCAGGTAAGTTGGTGGAAACTGTTATTAAGGAAAGAATTAGTAGGCACATTGATGAACAAAAACTATTGAGGAACACTCAGCATGGGTTCTGTAAGGGAAGATCTTGTCTCACTAACCTGTTAGTGTTTTTTGAGGGAGTGAACAAACATGTGGACAAGGGGGACCCAATAGATATTATTTACCTTGACTTCCAGAAAGCTTTTGATACAGTTCCTCATCAAAGGCTCCTAAGTAAGCTCAATAGTCATGGGATAAAAGGACAAGTCCTCTTGTGGATCAAAAACTGGCTTATAAATAGGAAACAGAGAGTGAGTATAAATGGGAAACTTTCTCAGTGGAGGGTGGTAAGCAGTGGGGTACCACAGGGATCAGTACTCGGTCCGATGACTTTTTAACTTGTTTATTAATGATTTGGGATTGGGAGTAAGCAGTGAAGTGGCTAAATTTGCAGATGACACGAAGTTGTTCAGGGTGGTGAAAACCAGGGACGATTGTGAGGCGCTCCAAAGGGATCTGTCGAGGATGGGTGAGTGGGCGTCAACGTGGCAAATGGGGTTCAATGTGGCCAAGTGCAAAGTGATGCACATTGGAGCCAAAAATCTTAAATATAAATACACGTTGATGGGGTCTGAACTGGCAGAGACTGACCAAGAGAGAGATCTTGGAGTCGTAGTGGATAACTCAGTGAAAATGTCTAGACAGTGTGTAAGCTGCAATAAAGAAGGCCAACGCGATGCTGGGGATTATTAGGAAGGGAATTGAAAACAAATCAGCCAGTATCATCATGCCCCTGTATAAATCATTGGTGCGACCTCATTTGGAATACTGTGTACAGTTCTGGTCACCACATCTCAAAAAGGATATTATAGCATTGGAAAAAGTGCAGAGAAGGGCAACTAGAATGAAAAAAGGGTTGGAACACCTTCCCTATGAAGAAAGGTTAAAATGCTTGGGGCTCTTCAGCTTGGAGAAACGACGGCTGAGGGGTGACATGATTGAGGTTTATAAGATTATGAATGGGATTGAGCAGGTTGAGAAATAAGTACTTTTCTCCCTTTCTCACAATACAAGAACTCGTGGGCACTCCATGAAATTGCTGAGCAGTCGGGTTAGAACAGATAAAAGGAAATACTTCTTCACCCAAAGAGTGATTCACACATGAAATTCACTGCTGCAAGAAGTGGCAGCGGTTACAGGCACAGACAGCTTCAAGGGGGGACTGGATAAACATGTGGAACAGAGGTGTATCAATGGCTATTAGCCACAAGGTATAGATGGAACACTATGCCTGGGCAGTGATGCTTCATATTTTTGGTCCTGCTGGCACCTGGGGTTTGGCCACTGAGTGACACAAAGTGTTGGACTGGATGGGCCATTGACCTGATCCAACATGGCTTCTCTTATGTTCTTATTATGTAATCACTTGTAATGCCAGCCAGGGGTAGTCTTATAGTCACATGAATGGATATTATCAGGTATGGCAAAACTCTTCTAGGTTTCTTAAATTCACAAAACATTTCATTGACTAAGAAATTTGTTGTAAACATTTCAACCACCTCTTGGTAACTGAACTGGCCATGAGCTTCCAGTTATTCGACATTCTGTTGTTCTATGATTTACTGAACAAAGACTTATTCTCTGCCATATTTTAGCGAAGTGGGTACCAACAATTAATACACTAAATTCTCACAAATATGTATTTCATAGGAAATCCAAGATAGTCTAGCTCAGTCAGCCCACAAAGTTAGTGTAACAAAACAGGCATATTTTAAAGAGAGACTTTCTCCCCACTGTTCTGCAATGTGAGGTTATGAAAGTAATTTGAATTAATGAGAAAACATAGTTCAATGTTCCCTCTAAGCTGTGGAGACTTGTGAGCAAAAATCCTACTTTGTAAGCTGTTGGCATTAAAGTCGTGAACATGTGATTTGGCTACTGCATAAATTAGTTTGCTCTGGAGCCATCCTTCCTGAGCTAAGACAAAAATGGAGGCTGGAGGCTAAAAAACTGTGAGTATGCTCACACTAACTCAGCTTAGAGGGAACATTCGTTAGGGTTCATTTGAACAAAAGCTTTGTAGGTCATATGTAATTCCAATATTTGCATTTGGGTCTTCAGCTCATACTAGTCTCTGCTCATCTGCACTGCAGATAACAGTGACCATGAGATCAGCATGAGTTGCGCAGACTGCATGATTCAGTCTACAACATCAACACAAGTTTCTTCCCACACCACAGTATAACTGGTTTGTAGACAAACAATATTTTTTTGAACTTTTATACTCAACCCAACTTTAACAAAGATTCAGGTGGGTAGCCGTGTTGGTCTGAAGCAGCAGAACAAAGTTTGAGTCCAATGGCACCTTTAAGACCAACAAAGTTTGGACACAAAAAGCTTGCACACGAAAGCTTATACTTTGAATAAAACTTTGTTGGTCTTAAAGGTGCCACTGGACTCAGACTTTGTTCAACTTTAATAAGGAAGCCAGGTTCAGTATCTCAGAATTATGATTTTAATGGCTTCAGTTAGTTAGTTCAAAGTGTCTATGCATACAGCCTTTGAGGAATAAAATAATGCCCAGTATTATAAATTATCAACAAAACAACACTACATTAAATATGAAGAGGTATTAGTGGTGAAGTATTGAATGGAACTGGTTTTGGAGATTTCTGACATCTTGCTTGCCTATGATGGCAATGTTCTGACTGCCATTTGAGACACAATTTAGGGGTTGGAATATTGCACTTAAAGCAAAGAATGATGGCAATTCAGTATATACTTAATGTTTTGCAAGACTTCTGGGAGAACAATTATCCTCATTGTATTTGCTCTCACAAAAGAAAAGCAGGTGTAACAGAGTAAGCGACAGGCCTACTCCAATTCAGGAATACACTTTACATTTCTAACACAACCTATCTCCTAGGATTAGGGGAAGAAACACTATCAGTCTTTAATAAACACAACCTTCATGCTTCATGCACAGGATCACAAATATTTATGCTGCAGTTACAAAATGCATGCTGCAGTTAAAACCCCATGTAGGCAGATTTTAATATAAGGGTCTTCAGATGCCTCCAGTATATTCATTGTGTATTACCCCTAAAATGTCAAACATTCTGTACATTAAATTGCTGCTTGGTTTACAGTGAACAACTCTACTAGAGCTTTCCAACAAAATCAATATCACCAAAATTAAAAAAATATAGGCCAATTTTCTAGATTCGAACATTATTGCAAAACAGTGGGCTTTTTCCTGGTGCTTGTACATTTCAAAGAGGATTTCCAGGCATTTTGAGGCATTGAAGGCATTTTGAATGGCATTTCATATGACAAATAAATGCCGTAACAGGATTTTCTAACTTTAGGGGCTACTTTTTACAACAGGTTTATTGCATGGAGGCCAGTAAGGTCTGCTTCCACATGGTGGCTGCTTTTTGTGGCAGGCTGATTCAGCTCTATAGCTGAACTCCAGTGGGAAAATAGGAGGAACTTGAGATTTTAAGAAGCCCCTTCTCACTGCTTGCATGCTCACACCACCAAGAGTAAAAAAACCTCCAATTTCTCCCCAGGCCTTTAAGGTGGCATATAGGTCCCTCCACCAAGTATTTTTCTATTAAATATTAAAAAGCAGAAATCCTTCAATTTAGTTAATAAAGTGTAATGTCTGTATGCCTAAATGGGGCTATGATGACAACACATAAGCTCACTAGGAATGAAGCAGACTAAAATATCATGCAAAAACATCCATTTTACATACAACACAATTTATATCTGCTGTAGTGTTACCTGTCTGTCCTGTGTCCATGGCTATATATATAAAAAAGACACAATATCAATTATAAATACTAGGAGGAAAATATGTTATAAACACCTTCTCAAAGCAAATTATTCAAGTATTTTTTCCTGCATTTAGCAAATGTTTATTTTTCTATAGTTGGAAAAATTTGTAAAAGGATTTAAGGTGAGTTCTCTGACAAGGCCTGCACAGCGAAACACCTAGGGACTTTGTATGATAATAAAACAGTCACTTATCACCTGGCATTATTTCCCTTTCATTCTGCTGGAAAATAATGCACCATTTATTTACACTGCATGAATCTTGAAACCACTGAAATACAGTGTTTTGAGAAGCAACTGATTCTCACAAAATAATGTGGATTAAGAATTGTTACAAAATAATTTCTGCAGCAAATTGAACTCAAGTGGGTTATAAAAATGCAGTTCTTTCAAACACATAGTTTGAAAGGGAAAGGTGTTGGCAGATCTTTAGTGAAAGGTGTTGGCAGATCTTTGCTGCATTACCCTCTTACCAGCAGTCCCCTCTGACCCCAGTTGATTCCCAAGGTCACAGAACCCAGGTCAAGAGCAACACTGAGGAGAAGGAAGGAGACCAATGGCCTCTTCTTCTTCCATCTGTCCTCATCAATCTCACTAGCAAAACAGTAGGGATCCAGAGCACAGCCTCCTCTGTCAAATTCAGTGGTTGGGGAGGAATACATGGGATAAGGTACACAAGGGTCAGACTATTTAGGGCTTTGAATGGAAGATTTGTCTCACTTACTGTGAAGCTTCCTTCTCAGTGGTTCTGGGGTGGGGCAGTCTGAGCCATGTGGGAAGAAGCTCCTTCCTGGAGGCTGGTAGTGCTGCTGATCTTTCAGTTCCTGAGGGGAAGGGCTTCTCTCCCAGGCCCTAGGCTAATTCTGAAGCAGTTCAGTTCCCACTCAGTGGCACAGCCACAGTTAGAAAACCACCGACCAATGGACAAATAACAAAACACCATACATAACAGGGTGAAGAGCACTAAAAAAAGGCTGACAAGGAACAGAAGAGGGTGCTATGAGGAGATGAAACCCCTCGTTCAAAACAGTATACTGATGTCTCCCCTTGGGTGGGAAGAGACTGCCCCACCCCAGGACCACCAAGAAGGAAGATTCACAGTAAGAGAGACAATTTTTCCATTATCCAGTGGTCCAGAGTGGGGCAGTCTGAGATATTTGCGACATATCAAAGCAGTATGCCTCCTGCAAGGGTAACAAAGTCTTTGGCTCTTTAGCCTGAAAAGGTATGCTGCAAGACCCTTCTCCCAAAGGCTGCTTCCACAGATGCTGCCTTCTCAATCCTATAATGTTTGGTGAAGGAATGGACTGATCTCCAGGTGGTTGCCCTACAGGCCACCTCTAAAGAAGAGAAAGACCTATAGGCTGCCGATGTTGCTGCCCCCTAAGTGAATGAACCATTACCCCCAAGGAGGGGATCCAAACCCCAGGCCTTATATGCCAGGAGAATACAACCTCTGACCCACCTACTAATGGTAGAAGTTGAAATCCTGTTTCCTAAAGAGGTTTTCTTGAAGGACACAAACATGGAGTTCATTTTGCGAAGCCTCTTACTTCTGTCTAGACAGAAGCTAAGTGCCCTCTTTACATCTAAATATGTGTCATTCCTTTTCCTGAGGATGTTTAGGATTAAGGCAAAATGAAGAAAGGATCTTGAAAACCCGACCTATGAGCGGAGGAATTAGCCTTTGGAATAAAGTGTGGATCAGGGCACAGCACCATCCTATCATTATGAAAATGCATGACTTTATCTACAGAGACAGCCTGAAGCTCTGAGACCCACCTGGCGGAGGTAATACCTACCAGAGAAATGTTCTTGAAGGTGAGCTCCTTAAGGGGGCAGGTAACCATAGGTTCAAAAGGAGCTTGTGAGAGGGCTTTAAACACTGAGGTTCCTAGAGGTCAACCAATGAGCCTGAAGTGGATTTAGCAAAGACGTTTGTTCCCCTTAGAAATCTCCTAATGTGGGGATGATGAGAGAAACCCTGCCTTTTCTTGGCTCCCTATTGTAGAAATGGCTGCCACCTGTCTCTTGAGTGTGCTGGTACTCAAATCCTTATCCAGACCTTCCTGAAGGTTTGGCTGAGAATGAGTCCAACCCTTCCCTTGAACACCAAGATTGAACATCTTGCCAGGTATTTTTATTTTATTTTAAACTTTTTATAGGAATACAGAATAAAGAAAAAGGGTAATGGGAAAGGAGAAGAAAATAAAATTATAAAAACACAATACAAAGAGCAATTTTTACAGATATTAAGGACAATCATTGATTAAAAAGTATATAAAAAGATGTATAACATGGTTGCTTAGTAAACCATGATAACCTACTGAAAATATTCTATTTTCTCATAATGTGTTTTCATTTTTGTCCTATCATCAATTATAAAATAAACCATAGGTAAATTCTCAAAAGGTAAAACTTTGTATATAATTTTAACATAACAGTTTGTAGTAATAAAAGCTGTGCAAATGATAAATGTTCTTAATATTTCATATAAGAGTTGTCATTTATAAAGTAAACCATTCAAATATATAATTACAAAGATTAATTAGAGTAAGCATAAAAAGCTCACCAATTTTTCTCAAATTCATCTTTCAGTCTCCAATTAATATAATTTCTCAGTTTTGCCATAACTGAATATTCTTGCATTTTGTCTATCAAATTCTCAAGAGTTGGACAACCCTCAATCTTCCACTTTGCTGCAAATACTACCGTTGCTGCAGTTAACATGTATCTAAACATTGTTCTATCTGCATTCACTGGTAAATTTTCTAATAACAGTCTCTGGTAACACAGCAAATTTTATATTCAAAAATTTTTGAATTTCAATATGTATTCCTTTCTAATATTTGCTAGGTTTTTGGTTGTTGTTTTTTGCAAGACTACCACATATGGTAAAAAGTACCATCTACTTCCTTACATTTCCAACATACTCCTTTATCATTTTTATCCATCTTCTCTGTTGGTGAGTAAAGTTCAGCACTCAGATCATGACGATCTAGGTGACAGCTAGAGAGCTGCATTAAACCAGTTTCAGCCGGTGTGGGCATGAGCTGATGCAATCTGGGGTTGATGTAACTATGAGTCAGCACTAATGTGATTGGCTGACCAATGTATATATGACATTGCTCTATACTGTATTATCCCCTTCTTCTGATGGTGTATGGCGGAGCATTTTGCTGGAGAGCTGTGTAAATTTGTAAATAAATTCCTGTACATAGTAACCACTGGACTGTCTCAGTGTGGTTGACTATTGGAAACCTCTGGATGAAAGGAGTGCTTGCTGGTGGGTGCTAGAGTGAATGAGTGTGCTGGTTCAAGCGTTCCTGATGCGCTGCGCAACATTCTCAATGTCTTTTCGGGTAATATACCAGCGATAAAACATTTCATACCAATTTTCTCTGAGTGCTTGACTTGCTGAGAGCTTGACCAATTTTGTACCATTCATCCATAGATTTTCGCATTGCTGAAATGGAATCTCCTTCCTAAATCTTTGTGACCATTTCACCATGAATGTCTTAACTTGTTCTGTTTCTGTGTCATATTGTAATAAAAGTTAATGTGTCCTAAAGATGATCTTTTTTGTTAAATGTTATCTTTTCAAATTCAATCAAGTTTCTTAGTCTATCTCCTTCTACATGCATAACTTCTTTAAGTCTCGATGAAAGCTGAAGATATATTAGCCATTGCATCTTTTTTCCTTCTTGATAAATAGCTTGCCAAGATTTAATTTTCCCTTGCTTACTGATCATATCTTGATATGTTATAAAATCATTATTTTCCATAATTTTTGTCATAATAAGCATCTAGTGGTGACATTATGGGTGATATTGGGGGACTTATTCTTATGTTAAGTGACCACCAATTTTCAATAAACTGTCTCTGATAATGTCCATTGGCGTTTTTTGAGTGTTTTCCCAGCTTTTTAAATCCAAAAATGACTATGTAGACCTTCAGACAAATCTGCAGCTTCCAATTTAATCAGTCTTTCATTCAGGTTTTTAATCCAGTCGAGATACAAACCAAGCCGGCTGCTTGATAATACAACTTGATATTAGGAACCACTAGGCTGCCTCTTTCACCCCCCCCCTTGTAAAACTTTAAGTCCAACCCTTGGGTTTTTGCCAATCCATTTAAATATATTTATCTGTCTTTGCCAGTCTTTCAGTATCTTGTCATGTATTCCAATTGGGAGCATCTGGAATAAAAAATGAATTTTGGGGAGAATGTTCATTTTTATTGGGAGAAATTTTTCCAAACCAGGACAAATTTAAGTTAGACCATCTTTCCAAATCCTTTTGAATCTTCTTCCAAACTGCTTCATAATTACCTTGAAGAAGTGTTTCTTTTTCCCCAGACACATTTGTTCCCAAATATTTGATTGAATTGGTGATCAAACCACAGCCTGTAGTTAATTTAATACTTACCTCTACCTGTTTTGTTAAGAATTTTGGAATCGCTTAGTTTTTTCTTATTAATTTTAAATCCAGAGAGGGAACCAAATGATCATCCCTTGGGAGATTTGGTGGGTTGAAAGCCAGAGGAGCGCTTAGGTTCGCAAAAGGAATGAAAGCATTTCTTGGGTTTGCTGTTCTTATTATGCAAGGGCAATGCCTTCTTCTTATCCTTATCCTCTACCAGGTATCTATCCATTCCATCCCCAAAGAGGTGAATGCCTTTGAAGGGAACACTGGCCACCCAAGCTTGAGAGGAAAGGTCCACTTTTCCAGTTGCAGAGCCAGGTGTTGCATCTGGCAGTGACACTGGATGTCATGGCCCTGGATGACAACTGAATTGCATCCAGTGATACAACTGCAGAGAAGGCTGCCACAAGGGCGATCTTTAGCTCATCTTTAAGCTCCTTAGGGATATCATTATCTGCTGCTGAAAGCTCTGAGACCCCGAAGCAGACTGCCCTAGAAAAAAGGGAGCTTCCTGTAGAGGCACTAAGGGTGGACAAAGAGGCCTCAAAATTCTTGCACAGGGACTGATGTATCCTCCTGTTACAAGGGTCCCTAAGAAGACCATCCACCTCTGCAGGAATGACAGAGTTCAAACACAAGTTGGCAACTAGAGCGTCTACTACTGGAAGTTTAAAAGGTCTGCTGCCTCAGGCACCAAGGAGTAGAAGGGAGAGATTATGGGATGATTGGTCTTGGTCCTCGCCATAGTTTTCCACTCAGTTTTGACTACCTTGTCGAAGACTGATAGGAAAGGAATTCCAAGGGAGGGGGGCCCTCCTGTGGAAAGGCTCTGCATGAACCAGTTGGTTTGGTCAGATCAGGCTCTAGTACTTCCTTTTTATTGTAAGGAATTTCCAAAATGCATAGAATCTTACGAAGAAGCTTAGGGAAAACCTCTTGTAGGAAAAGATGAGTCTGCATAGTAGCTACTAATGGGTCTTCCTCATCTGATAGCTCCCCCTCCTCCTTCAGAGAAAGAGAGAGAGAGAGGTCAGACTCCTCAAAATAATGGTCCATCAAGGGACTTAGAGTTCTACTGGATGGTTTAATAGGTGGGGCTTCCTTATGAGGACAAGGTGAGGAAAAAGAGGTGTAGGAGGAGATTGGATTCATACCCTTCACTTGGAGTCTCAGAGCGGCTTACAATCTCCTTTCCCTTCCCTTCCCCACAACAGACACCCTGTGAGGTAGGTGGGGCTGAGAGAGCTCTGAGAGAACTGCTCTTGAGAGAACAGCTATGAAAGAACTTTTGACTGACTCAAGGTCACATTAGCAGCTGCATGTGGACGAGTGGGGAATCAAACCTGGCTCTCCCAGATTAGAGTCTGTGCTAACCACTACATCAAACTGACTCTCTAGTTTGGAGTCCCTGTTCTCCTCCCTTCTTCCAGCACCAGAACTGGAGAGTGAGTGTAGTTCTGATGGAGGGTCTAGAGAGGTCTCATGCTAGAGATGGCCTCTGATGGAGCCTCTCTGATCTCCTTAGGCATTTCCCCCTTGATCCAAGCTAAAAGGTTGACTTGGACATTTTCCCAACAGATTCCAAGTAGGAGTTTCTGCCTGTTCTGATTCAAGAAGGAAACCTTGAGCAGAGGCTGGGGAGGGGGAAGAGGGGAGTTCCTTGCTTGAAGCCAACCTCTCCTGAGGCACATGCTCAGAAAGACCTACCCAGGCCAGCACTGGAGAAATTTCCCAACTTTTTACTGCGGGTGAGAGGGTATGAGACCCTCCTGTTTCCTTGAAAAGGAAAAAAAGCCCCTCACCTTACCAGGATTCAGGAGCTTGGCTGGAGAAAGGCACTGCTGATGACTAGCTGCTGCATGGTGCACCCAGCCAGCCCACTCAAGCTCTGAAATGTCACTGAGAGAAGTGCGAAGCTCCCACTGTGGCACCTGCCAATGCTCCACAGGAAGAAGGAGCAACTGGGGAAGATCCTGGCCCAAAGGCTGGAGTCCCCACAGCTTTCCGCTCACCTGAGGATCGGAGATGAGAGAAAGAGGAGAGGGGTTTATCACCACTGCAATACCCCCACAGAGGCCCCTTCCTCCTTGGCCTTCCCTATTTGTGAGCCAAAAGGGAGGGGTCTCTCCAAAGGGATTCCCCATCCAAGCCTTTAAAAAGGCTGTAGTCTCTCAACCCCTAAAACACTGCCCCAAGGTCAAGGGGAGGGGGGGAGGGAGACTGACACACAAACACTAATAAAGTTAAGAAAAAAAAGAGAACGAAAACTAGGTATTGCGGTGCCCTGAAGGACTGCAGCCAGCAATGGCAAACTGCCCTGCACGCAGGGTCAAGACTGGGGCCTGGGAGAGAAGCCCCTCCCTTCAGGAATCAAAAGATCAGTGGCCCTGCCTGTCTCCAAGGAGGAGCTTCTTCCCACATGTCTCAGACTGCCCCACCCTGGACCACTTGAGAAAGTAGTGCTAACACACTGAACTGGGCCTAGAGGCTAATGGACAGCCAATAAAGATAAGAATGATTAAATGCAATAAGCACCCTGAAACCCATCCTCTCAAAAATATATTAATGATGAAATATCTGGTCAGATGTGTTAGAAAAAAGAGCATGGAAAGATTTCAGGACTACAAGGAAGGTGAATATGATTAAATTGGGCACTTGTCTTGGGTAGTATCCTACCAGCTTCTCTGCTGGTGAAAGTCACAGGATAACCACTGAAAACACTATGCTAGGGACTTTGGGGCTCACACGGACAAAAGCCAATTGGGATGAGAGCTGAAGTGAAGATCGGTGTTGAGCAATGTGGAAAACCTGGTAGGATTCAACACACTGTCTTCCACCAGAAGTAACTCCTAAGAATACATAAATTAACTGCAACAGTTTATAATCTGTGCCTGGATCACATCAAGATTAATCTAGATTGTCCTTGGGCCTTTTATTGATATTTAATCTAATAATTTAATTTACTAAGTTTTACTTTTAACTGTTTCTCAAAATAGTTCAAAATGGACAAAAAACTAAGTGCATTCTATGCTCCTCTAAAAATGTACTCTACTGTGGATGGAACTACATGTTATATCTGATTTCTTTTTAAATTGAATGACATGTCTTTATTAAAAAGGAACATTAAAAAATGCCACAGGTTCACAAATATCACCACGAACAGTAGTCAAGTATTTAATTCTCCCCGTCCCACTGTAATGTCTAAAACAACTATTCATAAACTGGCTAGGTATAGGCAAACATGCTGTTTGTTTCTTTTCAGTTCTATGTTTTCATTATACATGTTATTAGTCAACTCATTTTCATATGCAGCTGATGTGCAAATAAGGCTGAAATGTGAGTACATATTGCAGGAGAATTTTGACATGACAAAATAAAAAATAAGTGTGAAAATAAACAATCTCAGGGTCAATTCTTAAAGAGGAGAAGCAAAATCAAAATTGGGATTTTAAAGTACAACTAGCAGGGGTTTAAAAAAATGGACAACATCTATAGTTATGACATTTTGGTGTCGCACATGTTCTTGCCTCCAATGCAAGTAGGGTTGCCATCCCTCCAATGGGGGAGGGTTCCCCCGATTTCTAGCCCTCCAGTTTGCCCACTGGCCAGTTGCCAGTGGGGGAGAGCCCTGCCCCCAAAGAACTCCCAGGTGTCCAGCATGCCTGGCACGATGATGTCACCAGAGGTGTCATCATCATGCTGGGCACATTATCGCCAAATGATAGAGCATCCTCCCAGCGCGCGCCTGAACATCCAGGAAGGGAGCCTCCATCCTCCCGCTGGCAAAAGGTAGGGACCTGGCAACCCTAAGTGCAAGTAATGATGAGGGACAGAGGCAGGAGAACACACCATGACATCAGGATACTAGCAAGCTGTTCTAGATGTTACAAAGATGAAGCAAGACACTAATTGTTCAATAGCTGGTTTGAGAGGCACATCTCTTGGAAAGGAAGGTCCCCTGGACTCACTGTAGCCCAGTAGGTATATCAGCAACATAGGCAGATATGTAAGGATAAAGAGTGACTCCCCGTCGGTGGAGATCGGCCACCACCACAGCCATCAGCTTGGTGAACACCCGCGGAGCTGTAGATAGGCCGAAGGGAAGCACCCTGTACTGGTAGTGGGCATTTCCAATGGCGAACCGGAGAAACCGCCGGTGTTGGGGACGGATCGTGACATGGAAGTATGCGTCTTGGAGGTCGACTGACGCAAGCCACGCTGCCTGTGGAATAAGAGGAAAGATCGACTGCAGAGTGACCATTCTGAATTTCTGATACCGAATGTAACGTTTGAGATCTCGAAGATCCATAATTGGTCTGAACCCGCCGTCCCTCTTGGGAACCAGGAAATACTTCGAGTAGAAGCCTCGAGTTCGTTGCGCCTCCGGGACGACTTCGATGGCTCCTTTGGCAAGGAGAATGGAAACCTCGAGATCGAGGAGAGGATCTGCAGGCGTGACGACAAAGTGTGGGAGGATCGGAGGCGAAACGAACTCTATGGCGTACCCGACCCGTAGAATGGTGAGGACCCAGGAGTCGGTTGAAATTTCTTCCCAGGCTGGTAGAAAGGGGAAGAGACGGGTTTGGACGGAAGGAGTATACAACGTCGGGAAAGGGAGACGGTGGGGACAGTCAAACAGACTGTTTAGGCTGTGGCGGCTTCTTGGTGGGCTGGGAACGGTGTTTGGAAGGAGGACGAGAGTCATATGGCTTCCTTCTCCATTGGGAGTGAGGTGCCGGAGACAGCTATCGCCTGGAGCTGGAAGGCTTCCAGGAACGGTTTCTAGGTCGGTAAGGTGCAGCCAAGACTCCAAGGTTTCGGGCCTGCTTTCGACTGTCATCGACAGCCTTCAACACTTCATCGGTGGTGGAGTGGAAGAGGCCATCGCCGTCAAAGGGAAGGTTTTCAACACGGAATTTGACGTCCAGTTGTAGAGAGGTGCCCCGCAGCCAGGCATGATGCCAGAGAGCGACAGAAGAAACCAGGAGTTTAGATGAACAATTAACGGCATGACGAACCGAATTGATCCGTTGCTTCGATATAGCACAAACCTCAGACAAGGCAGCCGAGAGAGTGGGGCAATGTTCCTCTGGAACGAATTCCAGGACAGGATGAACTGCATTGGCGACGTTGAAGGCGTACGCCGACAAATAGGACAAGTAAGTATCAACATGAAGATTCATGGAGGCCAGAGAGTACATCTTCTTGGCCAGAAGATTCAGTTTATGACCCTCGCGGTCAGGAGGCGTAGACTGGTGAACAGGCTGCTTTGATCTCGAGGAAGACTGAACAACCATCGAGTTCGGTGGTGGCTGACAAACAAGAAATTTGCCAGGAGCGTCCTGGATCCTGTACAACCCATCATAGCGCCTCGAAACCGGAGGGATCGAAGCTGGGTGCTCCCATGACTCTTTCAGGATAGAAAGGTGGACAGGAAGCAAAGGCAAGACGGGAGACGGAGGAAGGTCAGCCTAGACCAACCGGTGAACAACGTCGGTCACAGCTGGGATTCTGTAAAGCCCTGGACTTGAAGGGCAGTCGCCATCCTGGTAACGAGCTCTAAAAATGCTTTAGGGCCCTCAGTAGGTGAAATCGACTCCGAGCGTCAAGGCTCGTCCTCGATCCGAGAGACCTCAGGATCGAACTCCGCCAAATCCGACCTGTCCGAGATCGACATGGGAGAGGAGGATCGTGGTTGGACGAGATCAATGACTGGGTGATCGACGGAAGGACGGTGCCGAGGTTCCATTGGGGAACTCTTCGGGGCATCCCAATTTCTAGGAAGATCAGAAGGCTGTTCCCGAGGAGGGTAACGGGCCGAGGCAACAGACGCTGAGCGCCGAGGGCGGTCAGGGGCATGGGTCCGATCCACACATTCCGAGTGCCGGATCCGATCATAATGGCTCCTCTCCGGTGTCAGGGACCTGGAGTAGTAATAGGCCACATCCGGACGCTCCCGACAGTCTTCGCAAGACCAACATTGGTCGTCAGAAGGGGAACTGGACGACGATGGAGATTGCCTACGGATCAGGCATTGGCGATCGTACCGGGATCGGGACCGCAAATGGCTGTGCACGACAACAGGGCCCTCGTCCAAAGTGTGGACCGGGGTAGCAGAATGCCTCACTGGAGACCAGGAACCTCTTCGCGGAGACAGCTGTGGAGGTGATCTCGTCAACTGGCCTATAGGAATCAGACCCGAAGGCGACGAGTGTGAATGCTGTGGAGTCTGATGTCGAGCCGCAGATTTCTGGGAGGTCGAGGCCGATGTCGGCATCGACGTCGACAACCCGGTCACGACGATGGGGTCCACCCTCGAAACCGAAGCAGACGGCGGGGCCTTCAACTTTGAAGGGGTCTTATCTTCAGCCCGCTTAGATTTCTGTTTCGGTGCCTTCAAGGAGATGTCTGGTTTTTTGGCTACCGAGGCCTGGGAAGCCCCGGAGGACATTGTAGGGCGTAGAGCCGATTCCAAAAGAAGAGCCCGGAGTCTAGCCTCTCGATTACGGCAAGCCTGACAAGTGAAACTCGCGCAGTGAGGACAAGTATCCACTCTATGGGCCTCACTCAAACAAATTAGACAAAGGTCGTGCCCGTCATTAGATGGAATCTTGGCAGGGCAACGACAACAAACCTTGAAAAATTGAGTTTTTCCCATACAAAAATTCCCGCCCACCCTCCAAAGAAAGGGGGGGGAAGAGAGATAGAAAAAGATTTTTTGTTGCTTTTGTTTTAAGACAGAAGAGTCAAAGAGAGGAAAGGGAACAAAGACGAAAGCGAAGAAAAGATATACTCAGCTGAGGTAATATGGAGGAACAACAGGAACAAGGTGTGAACGCGAAGGCAGTCGAAGAACAACTGAGTGGGAGGTGGCTCTCTCTCCCACTCTGGGCATGCGCAGTGCATGTCTCCTCCCCCAGGGCGGGAAGAGAGCCCGCCAAAAGCTCTTCTGAGGTGAAGCTCTAGAAGATTCTCAGATCGAGGTCGTGCGCAGGCGCCCAACCTATGTGTGGGACTCCACAGAGACCACGACGAAGATCATGAAGCTCTCTGTCAGCTGACAGGGTCCTCAGTTCCAACACCACCTAGTTGATATTATGCTGCTAAAAAACAAGGTCTTGAATGTTAATTCCTTGAGACTCCATGAGTTCAAAGGTTTTCTACACAATGCTCTCAGGACCCTATGTAGGTTCCAAGTCAGAAACCTCTGCACTTGTGGCAGTTCTGACAATATAGTAACCCCTTAGGAAGCTCTTAACATATGGATAGCAATTTAAGGAACTTCCCTTCCTAACCCCCATCACTGCCAATATGGCTGCCACCTGTTACTTTAATGCACTCACGCTTAGCTCTCTATTCAAACCATCTTGGACAAAGCTAAGATGCCTCTAACTGATGCATTTAATGGTTCCAAATCACATTCTGAACACCAAGAGTGAAGAAAACCACCAGGTTGTGTTATACATCCTATCTGTGGAGCTCTTCCTAGAAAACTAATACAGTGTCTGTCACCCTGTCAGGGTAACTCAACTCTTCTAGCTGCTTCCACTCGACCTCCAGGCTGTTAGGTTTAGGAGGGCTGTGCAAGGATGTTGTGCTGAACCTAGTATCAATAAGTCCTTTCCCAGTGGTAGGCACCATGGAATCAAGCTCTTTGTGGCCAAAAGGGTGCTAACAACACTGGTGAAACAATTAAGTCAGTTGGAACATGTACAGTCATCCCTGCAGTCAGTCGCAGTTCAGAACATCAGTTCCTGCTGCCCGCTGGTTTTCAGTTCTGGATATGAAACGCAGAATTGATGATTTTGCTCTGTGGTAAAGAAGTCCATTTCCATCACCCTGTATCTTTTGCAGACCTGTTGGAAAACCCAACTTGCAGAGCATCCATATGGACTAGTCTAATCCTATATACTCAGCCAGTCTGTTAATGCACTGTCCTGAACCACCACATGGACCACCTCCAATGACTGTAGCTGGATCTTCACCCATCTCATTAAGCTGCTCACTTCTACATGTAAGGTCTGGAATCTGGTTCCTTATGCCTTTGTTGTCATATTGTCTGTCTGGACGAGAACGTGATGACCTGTTAGTATCTTGGAGAATTCCAAGAACCCCAGCCTGGTGGCTCTGAGTTCTAAAAATTTTATACTCAGTGAGGTCTCTTCCTGAGACTAAACCCCTTGTGTCATTGTCCCTTGACAGTGGGTTCCCCACCCTGGCAGATTTACATCTGTGATCATCACCATCCTCTTTAGATCTCAGATCAGGGATCACCATCGGAAACCAAAGGGTTCCAGCCACCACTGCAGCTGATGCTGAAGTTGTTTTGGCAACTGTACCAGCTTGTAGCCCTAACTGGCCACTACATCCTGGTAAGGTAAGGGAAAATGTCTGTAAAGGTCTGGCATGGAAGCCTGACCATTGAAGTAATTCACAGCTTGACACCACCATGCTCAGAAGCTTGGCTACCATACCCTCTATCTTGCATTTTTTTTTCAGCCTGTCTATGGTCAGAAGTTGTATGTTGTGTGGTCTCTCCCAAGTGCCTACATGCACCCCCAGGTGTACCCATGATTGAGAGGCATTTAGAGTGCCCTTCTCCATGTTGACCACGAAGGCATGGTCCCTCAAAACCAAAACAAAGAAAGAAAGAAAAACACCACTGTCTCTGATGCTTCCCTGTTCTGCTGGTAAGAAGGGGCCTTGACAAGAATGTCATCTACAGACGGTGATAGCAACACTCCCTGAAGTCTCAGATGTATTACAATGGCCACCATAAACTTTTTGAACCCTCTTGGGAATGACTTCAGGCAGAAAGCCAACACTAGTACTGAAGTGCTTCCCATCATACACAAAGTGTAGGCACCTGCAGTGAGCCTCTTGAATTGGGATGTATAAATGGTCTTCCTATAGATCAATGGATGCCAGGAAATCCTTTGCTTGAACCTCTGCCAGAATGGAGTTCAGAGTTTTCACCCTGAATGTTCTAGTCCTGATGCAGTTGTTTAGCCATTTCAGGTCCAAGATTTTCCAGGCATCCTTATTCTTCTTTGGCTATGGGCATGATATCCTTTTGGAGTCACAACAGGACTGACAAGTTTGTTTGTTTGTTTGTTTGTTTGGGGTTTTTTATGTTTTGTTTTAGTTTTGTTTTTAAACATAGAACACGTCTTTATCTTCAATAATATATCTGTTGAGTCCCTCTCCAAAAAGGTTTATGCCCTTGAAGGGAACTGCTTTAGCTTCTGCTGCAGAGTCCCCATCCCAATTCTGAGCCACATGTTCCTTCTGGCTGCTACCCTGCACATGCCATGGCTCTAGCTAACTGCTGCAGGATGTCCAGTGAAGTACTTGCCACCATCACTGTTGCTACAGTCTTTAAGTTCTTTGGGGACTCCACTATCAGCTGAGGCTAGTCCTGATGCCCAAGAATGTGCTGCCCTGGCAAACACCGAACCTGCCGTTGACATCCTGATAGAGCAGGCTGAGACGTCCAAGTCTTTACATAAGGCTTGCTGAAATCCCCTATCACTGGAGTCCTGGGCAGCCTATCTGCATCCACAGGTAGAACTGAGTTGGAGGTCAAGCTAGTCCCAGGTTCGTCCACCATTGGCACCTTGAGTCTCTTGGTAGCCTCTGGTATAAGAGAATAAAGCTTGGGGGGAAAAACATCTAATGGTTAGTTTTTTAGCTTGGAATGGTGTTCCCACTCTGCCTTCATCCTATTATAAAAAGCTGCGGGCAGTTAGAAGCTTGCCCTTGCCTGCCTCAGCCTAGCAACCCTGGATTTCCTTGGTTGTTTCCCATCCAAGTACTAACCAGGACTGACCCTGCTTAACTTCTGAGATCTGACAAGCATGGCCAAGCCTGGGCCATCCAGGTCAGGGCTGGCATCCCTGCTTGTGGTACTGCCAGTTTGTACATCATCTGGCCAGATTCCACCAGAAGTTCTGGGTCAAAATCATTGTTTTCCTTAAGTTTGGAGGAATTCTAACTACTTAGAAAGTAATCTCATGTACAGCTCTTGAGGGAATAGCCAGGACTGTACTGTTGGTACTACTCCCTCTCCTTCCTCCGACCATTCCCATTCTACCCTACCTGAGGATGGAACTTGGGAGTCTGAGTCCTTCCTGGCCTTTTTACAGCCATCAAGTCACAGCCCACTTAAGGTGACCCCTTGGGGTTTTCAAGCAGGAGATGTTCAGAGATGATTGGCCTTTCCTGCCTCTGTCTCATGCCTCTAACTAACCAGGGCTGACTGTGTTTATTTGATGAGCTCAGGCTATCCTGAGCTATCCTTGCTGCCTGTTTCTTGGTTCTCCTCCATAGAGTCTTGTGGGGACTGTGAAGCTTATAATCTGAGTAGATTTGACTTGCTAAGTGTACCCCCCCCCAATCTGTTATAGCCTCTCTCTGGCAAAAAGTGGAGGTGGTGGAAGTGCTATCGAGCAGCAGCCCCATATGGTTTTCAAAGCAAGAGACAACTGCAGCTGGAGAGCCAGGCAGGGCTGACCCTGCTTAACTTCCAAGATCTGATCAGACTGGGCTAGCTTGGGCCATCCAGGCCAGAGCTGCTGCCCTTTCCTGCCTCAGCGTCGTGACCCTGGACTTCCTTGGTGGTCTCCCATCCAAGTACTAATCAGGGCTGACTCTGCTTAGCTTCTGAGATCTCAACAGATCAAACTAGCTTGAGCTATTCAGGTCTGAGAACAGGGAACTGGGAGGTCTGACTGGCAGCCATTTTCTATTCACTTGGCTGGGAGTGAAAGCGAAAGTATGTCTGCCATGAGGGTCCAGAGAACTAAGATGGCCACCGTCATTTTCCTTGCCCATCTATGGCCTTCCCTGGGCCTTCTAGCTCCCTGTCTGTTCCATGGGAACATTCCCTCTGAAGGGAGAAAAGGAGGGGGGAAGGGCTCTTTAATACACTCCAGCCTGTCCCAGGTTGGGGAGGCTGGAAGCCCCAGGAAACAATTTCCTCTTCATCCTCCCTAAATAGCTTGGGGGACTGCTTGGGGGTTTCCCCAGTCTACCACCCTGCCCTCCTTTGCCTCCAGTCTAGGCTTTTTGACCCCGTAAGGGCTTCGTATGGGGTCGCAAAGAGTCGGACTCGACTGTGCGACTGAACAACAACCACAAAGGGCTTACCATGATTCTGGCGAGGGTAAACTCTGGGAAGTTTGCTGAGTCTGCAGCGCTGCCCCAGTCTCCTTGCAGACTCAGACGCTTCCCCTGATGTGCGTTGGTTGGGGAGGCAACCTCCAACCACAGGCTGGGCCCGGTGGGAGTCTGCGTACACAGCCTTAGCTGCTGAGGATCTCCTAGTGCCATCGGCTTCATTTGCGGTTTGCCACTGACTGCGGCTTGAAATAATGAAGAGGGAGGGTCTCTCCTTTCTCCCTCTCTTCTTCTCGTTCCTGGATCACTGTGCTCTACAGAGCACCTGTGAAACATGTCCTGATCAAGCAACAGGGCCGGTAAGACTGGGATGTTCCCAGGGGACAGGCCCCTCCCCTTCCTGGATTGATCTGAGGAAACCTGTTCCTGTTCCAGAGGAGGAGCCTATTACCAAGAGTAAGGACTACCCCACTCCCAGGAGCACCGGAGAATGTGGAGGATTCATGAAAAAATATTGTCTCATTAGCAGAGGGCCTGTAGAACTCAGATGATGCTAATATAGGGAATGAAGAACAACATTACTACTTCTTATTTGTTGACTAAATAAACATGCCAACACAGTAAGAGCTCAATAAAACGGTTAGATTTTTGAAATACTATAATAATACACTAAACAATTGCGAAAGTAAATATGTTAATTGCTCAGTAAGGGCAAGTTTAAGCTATTCACTCAACTTCTTTTTTATTTTTTGATTCAACTCTCCTAAAGAGGAGAGAATTGTATTGCTTTTAATATAAGAAAAGGGAAGGTATATAGATGGATAAGAATAGTGGTGAGTGAAGATAAATTTAGTATATTAATCTTTTGTTAGTATAAGTAAGTTCTTAGGCTTCTTCTGCGTTGGACTGATCATCCTTCATTATGCTGTAAAGAATGAACATGTTAGCTGTTTTAGTAATGTCCTTTTGGGTTATTATTAGTAAAGTCCGTTATTGCGCATTACGAACACATCTTCATGTTTTGGGTTGTCTCCTTTTTAAGTCTCTCAAATTGTAAGATGGTCCTTTAACTGCTCCTCCATCTTCCGGTTCTTTATCTCCCCCTTTCGGGCCACTGCTGGCGAGTTCTGCTTCTTCCTCTGAGCTGGCGTGTCTCTTCAAAAAGTCTTGAGCTTTAAAGATGGAGTCAATCTTCTCCCGCTCATCTTTAAATTTAAAGACAAGTCCTTCTGGGTTCAACCATCTGTAATTAGTTTGGTGGTTTTGCAAGAATATGGTCAATCCTTTGTAAGCCTTCCGTTTCATGCGAATTTCAAATGGCACATCTTTTAAAATCCTCATATTCTGTTCTCCGATCATCAAGGGCTTTGATGACATCACTCTTAAGATTTGATCTCTAGTACTTTGCTTAGTAAACTTGACCACCACTTCCGCTGGCAAATTATTTTTCTTTGTAAAGTTGGAATAGGCTCTGTAGGCCAAATCCATCTCTTCGCTTAATCTTTCCGCTTCTTTGCCCGTCAGTGGTGCCAAAGCAATCGCCAAAATACTTCTGAGATCCTCTTTTTCTTCTTCCTTTAAACCCTGAAATTGGAGAGTTAAGTTTGATTTTTCCATCTGTAGCATCAATAATTTTTTATTTTGTGTTTCCTGATGTTTTTCCATTTTATTGACCTTCTTCTTGATTCTTTGTGTGTCTTCTGTTGAAACCAGACATTTCTGAGCTATCTCCTCCATCTTCTTAGCTGTGTCTGACAGTTGTTTCTGCTGATTACTGAGAACACTTTCCATGCTAGACAGCGTTTGATTGATTTTCTGCATTTAATCCAGCAGAGGGCGAAGCAGCTCATTTTTTTGTTGAATGACAGCTGGCTCCAAAGAGCAGGAGGCAGAGCCGGAAGTTCCTCCTGGCTTCTTCATCAGCTTGTCTGGGAACTTCTTTTGCCCCGACATCTTTCTTTTATTGTTTACTTTTTAAAAGTTCGTGCCGTGCAGCTAGGGAAAGGATCTTTCCTCTTCGCTATAAGCAAACCTCCAAAAGGTAACTTTACTTTGCTAAATTTTCACTTCTCTTGGGGGGGATCTCCACCCTCCTCCCTTGCGCTTGTTCGATGGGGGGTGGGAGCGCTTAAGTCTTTTTCATGTTTTGATCGTCAACTCACATTTTGCTGTCAGATTGCTTCATTTTCATTTATTCATTCGCTTCTTCACTCGTGGAAGTCGGTGGCGTCGCTAAGTCCCATCAGGGCACATCACGCTGGGGCCGTTGGGGCATGGGGAAAGCCTCAATTTTCCGACCATCAGGTCGGGAAAGAGGCTACTCCCCGGTGTGCCCCCTGGTCTGGAGCCTTTAACTAAGGCTCACTAGGGTCTCCGCTTGTGCGGAGTCCCCCCCAACCGTGTGTGGCTGATCACCTCCGGGAGAGTCCCTAGAGAGTGACCACCATTCACGTCGCCAAAACCAAAAACCGCTATTCACTCAACTTCTTATTAAATCTATTTGATGAAACCAAACACAGAAAGCATACATTCCTTCAGGCATCTCTTGCACAATCATGAACAATGTATAATTAACCCCTTCCTGTGTTTTTGTTGCAAATACTCTCAGACACTGTATAATTATAACAGCTTCCACATTGGATCAGTATGAGTAGAAGAGCATAAGAGTGTCAAAGAAGATAGAGACCACAAGGAAAGGAAGGTAAATAAGCAAAAGATGTTTTCTTGACTAGACCATACAGTTGCACCACATGGGAGATCCTGACATTTGCATTTCAGACCAGAATAGTTCTAGGTGTATAGTACTTAGAAGAAAGCAAAGTGGTTTGTTAAATACTTTGATTTGGTGGCAGTGCCAGACTAGCTGTCATAGGAGCTGCCTGCCTCCTATGGCACTTATGCTTTGGGCAGTATACATGAATGTGTTTGGGCACCCCAAAAGAGCCCAGCAAATGGAATGGGAAAGGCAAAGGGGAAAGCAATCTTTTTGGCCCAACTGCCCCCAAAAATCTACATTTATCTGTGAAGATGTTTATGGGCTGGCATACTGGAGGGGTGTGAAGATAAAGATTGTACTTGGCAAAACACACTGAGAGCAAGCTGTCCCAGCCGAACTGCCAGTGCTTCAGTAGCTTACTTTGGACAGAGGACATTGTGCATACTGAGCTAAACTGTCTGACATGGCACTCTTCATCATGCATGGTGGGGATTACCAATTCCTACCTAAAGGTATGGGGACCTACCTGAACTGAACCTCTATCTGCTGACAGTTTTTTTCCTCCAGACTTGCTCAGAGATTGGGCTGGGCCAGAATAGAAGCTAACACCCACCAGTCAAGATGGGCAAGTACAGACAAAAGACTCTATCCTCATATGTTAACCCTCTCCCCCCACATTCCCAAAATAAGCACAACAGAGAGCAAATTTAAAATCCAGTTTCTACATTTCTTTGTCTTATACTTTCAGACAACGGTACAGAAATCTAAAATTTATTTGCCTGCAGATAAGCAAGCAGAAACAGGTAACAGAATCAGGTGCATTTGTTTACCATGTCACAAATTCTGGACAAGAGATAACTTAAGATTTCTTCAGAAATACTAAGTCAGCCATGCACCATGAGGCCAAATAAATTTAAAACTTGAAAATTGTCAAGGATCTCTCATGGCCTTGACACACTAATCAGAACAAAAGCATGCAAACATACCTACGGGCAGGAACAAAGGAAAAATGAGAAGGTGCGTTTGGGGAGAAATTTCTGGGACTGTCCAATGGACTTCCACCTGTTTGAAAAAGGATAAAAATGTCAATACTTGTGCAGCATTCATAATCAGTACCTTCTGCTATCATATTTAATGATGCCTGACACACTGCATGAGCTAGGTGTCATACTGCTAGTAATCAATTAATCTTATTTTGGGTTTTTGGTCTGTGTCAGGACAGCTTATCTTTCATTATTTTTATAGTTGCAGACATAAATTCTATTTATTACAAATTATTTTCTATTAAAATGAGCAATTAATTAAAACTTGAATATGCAAGCATTCAGCAATACAAAGTATGCCTTATATGGACCACTGGCCAAAGTGCACACTGCACCAAGCGTGTCCCACAAGAACTGACTGTGGCCATTGTTAGCAGAAGTTACTAAGAGGATAAACATTGTAAACGATGTTTTTTAAAATCAACACTTGAATCCAATGAACTATGAGTGGTACCTTTTGCTATATCTCCCTTCTCAATGGAGCCCTTATTAGCATTTCTCTCTACAAACTATCCTTGAGAGCTGGGAAATCATTGAAACTGGCATGGGAGGTTGCAGTTGGAGAAACAAAATAACACTCTTACATAAGGCTCTTGTTCTGTTTGTACACAAGTTCATACAATAATAGAGGGAGTTGGCAGGTCCCTTCTGGTCACCAGCTGGGGGGGGGGAGGTAGGACTGCCAAATCCAGGTTGGAAAACTGGAGATTTGAGGGTGGAGCCTGGGGAGGACTCTCAGATGCCAGAGAGTCCACCCTCAAAAAAATGTATATTACCCAGGGGAAGTGATCTCTGTAGTCTGGAGATGACCTGTAATTCCAGGGAATCCCTAGGAACCTGGGGTTCATACTTGGCAATTGAACTTGCTGATTCCCTGTGGGGGTGAAAGAGAGACAATTGCGGGGGAAAGATGAGTGAGAGCGAGGTGGAATCCTGTGTACAGTTTTGGTCACTGTATCTCCAAAAGGACATTTTAGGGCTGAAAAAAGTACCGAGGACAAACAAGATGATGAGAGGAAAAGCGGAAGAGTCTGGGACTTTTCAGTTTAGAAAAATGACAGCTAAGGGAGGATATGATAGAGGTTTATAAAATTATGCACAGGGTGAAGAGAGCTGAGAAACACACAATTTTCTCCCTCTCCCAAAATACTAGAACTCCAGGACATTCAATGAAGCTGATGGACAGTAGGTTCAGGATGGACAAAAAGAAATACTACTTTACACAGAGAGTGATTAAAATGTGGAATTCACTGCCAGAAGATGTAGTGATGGCCTAGGTTCCCATTTAGCTGTGCCAGGCTGCCCTGGTGCACCAATTTCCCCAATCAGCGCAGCAGTTTTTTTCACAGCGCAGGGGTGGGAGGTTCCCTTCCCAATGGCCATGCAGGCCCAGGCCAAGGTGCATCTTCGCAGTGCTATGGGCGGGTGAGCAAAAGGCAATGAGAAGTAGGGGACAGCATGGGGCGCCTGCGCGTCCATCCTTCCCTCTCCCTCTCTTGCCTGAGCAGGAAGAGACGTGCCGCTGCATAGAGAGCCCCCTCGCACCACTCTCGTCATCCTTCCTCGGTGAAGCGCCACCGCCGGCGCTCACCCATGGGTGGCTCCCATTCTTCCGCTGCCTGGCTCGCCTTTTCTCCTCTCCGCCCTCCTGCCTCCCTTTAGTGTGGGGCTGGCTCTGGCCGGGCACCCTCGCTGCTGCAGCAGCAAGAAGCCCCTCGACTGCTCCTGGTGCTGGTGGTTGAGTGCAGAGAAGAAGCGGGGGTCCTGGTGGCTGCCCACTTTGTTCCCTGGCCACTCTGGAGTCTAGGCGAGTGGCTTGGCTTTACTTTAAATGGGAGTGCAGATCTGGGTTCATTTCTATATTTAAAGCGACAGGGCACCAGAAAACCAAGCAATAACCCATTCAGAGACCAGCTTGGTCTTTTCACTGTTCTACCCTTTGTAATACTGGGCACAGGGTTGCCAGGTCCCCCCTGGCCACCAGAAGGGGATGGGGGAGTAGGGTTGCCAACTTCAGGTTGGGAAACTCCTGGAGATTTGGGGATGGAGCCTGGGATGGACAGGGACCTGAGGGGGCACAATGCCATAGAGTCCCCTCTCCAACGCATTCATTTTCTCCAGGGGAACTGATCTCTGTAGTAAAGATGAGGTGTAATTCCAAGAGGTCCCCAGATTCCATCTGGAGGCTGGCATCCCTAACTGGGGGGTGGGCTGGGGTGGGTTATGCAGACATTTTCTCTCTGTGGGAAGAATCATAGAATGTTAGAGTTGAAAGAGATCTTTCAGGTCATCTAGTCCAACCCCCTGCACTCTGCAGGAGCATAGCCAAAAGATAGCCCTACATACCTACAAGATACCCAAAATATGGTTGTCCAGTCTCCTCTTGAAAACGTCCAGTGGAGCATCCACTACCTCCCAAGGCAGACTGTTCCACTGCTCAACCACTCTTACAGTTAGGAAGTTTCTCCTGATACCTAGCTGGTAATGACTCCTTTGTAATTTCCACCCATTAGATATAGTCTTGCAATCCGGAGCAAGAGAGAACAGATCTGCTCCATCTTTTACATGACAGCCCTTCAAATACTTGGACTGCAATCATGTCTCCTCTAAGTCTTCTCTTTCCCAGGCTGTACATACCCAACTCTTTCAGCCTTTCCTCATAAGACTTGGATTCAAACCCTCTCACCATCCTGATTGCCCTCTTCTGGACACGCTCAAGCTTGTCAACATCCTTCCTAAAATGTGGTGTCTAAAACTGGACACAGTACTCCAGGTGAGGCCTGACCGTAGCACAATAGAGCGGAACTACCACCTCCCGTGATCTGGACACAATGCTTCTGTTAATGCATCCTAAGATTGCATTAGCTTTCTTCACAGCCGCATTGCACTGCAGGCTCATGTTGAACTTGTGATCAACCAGAACACCTAGATCCCTTTCACATGTGCTGCTGTCAAGCCAAGTCCCTCCCATTCTATATCTGTGCCTTTGATTTTTTGTGCCTAGGTGTAGGACTTTGCACTTATCTCTATTGAATTTCATTTATTTGCCTCAGCCCACTGTTCCAGCCTATCTAGATCATTTTGAATCCTGAATCTGTCTTCTTCAGAATTAGCAATCCCACCCAGCTTAGTGTCACATCTGGAAATTTGATAAGCATCCCCTCTATGTCTTCCTCCAGCTCATTTATAAAAACACTGAACAACTCTGGGCCCAGGACCGAGCCCTGTTGCACTCCACTCGAGACTTCCTGTCTCATAGACACAGAGCCATTTACGAGCACTCGATGGGTACGATTTTTCAACCATGAATCCATCCAATGGTTGCTCCATCCAGCCCGCACTTAACCAACTTATCCTCAAGGATATCATGAGAAACTTTGTCAAATGCTTTACTGAAATCCACAGCATTGCCAGAGTCAACCATTTTAGTAACTCTGTCAAAAAAAAGAGATAAGGTTGGTCTGGCATTACTTATTCTTGATAAACCCATGCTGGCTACTACCAATTAACTCATTCTGTTCAAGGTGCTCACAGACAGAGCGTTTGATAATCTGCTCCAGAATTTTTCCAGTTATTGATGTCTGTCTTTTTTCCCTTCTTGAAAATTGGGACATCATTCGCTCTTCTCCAGTCTTCTGGCACAACACAAGTACTCCACGACATCTCAAAGATTAGAACCAGAGGCTCTGAAATAACATCTGCAATTTCTTTTAGCACCCTGGGATGCAAGCCATCCGGCCCTGGAGATTTGAAAGTATTTAAGGCAGCTAGATGCTCTCTAACAGAAGTCAGAAGACTTTCAGAAGAGGGCCTCCTGACAGTTCTGGCTGTTTCTCACAAAAAGAAACCCCTTCTGTGTATGCCTGTGGGTGACTTCTCTGTGTATAAGAGAAGCAGGCTGACTGGAAAGTCTAAATGGCCCAGGAACAACCCTGATTCAACAGTCTCTCTGATGCTCAAAGCCAGGGCCAAGTCATCCAACCTCCAAGTATTACACATCTTCTTTATTTAGACTTGGAGTCTCAGAGCAGTTTACAATCTCCTTTCCCTCCTCTCCCCACAACAGACACCCTGTGGGACTGAGTGTTGAGATCCACGTCTTGTAAGTCTGGCTAGATGGATTTGATCTAGTGACAGGTAGCTGTCAGCCAGGAATCTCTGTTAGAGCTGGCTATAACCGGTTCAGGGCAGTCTTGCCACTGCTATCACAGTGACTCAGCACTGAAGCCTGATTGGCTGGTATTTGTATAAATGTACAGTGAGTGATGTACAGTTTCTCCTCCTCATTTGTATGATTGCAGCAGAGCACTTTGACACTCTGTTTAATGGTGGCTGTGGTGTGTAAATAAATGTATATAGTTTGCACCTAGCTGAAGCCTCCAGTATTTATTTGGATACTCGCACTCTCTTCTGGCCCCCTCCGTGCCTACCACTTCTGCTGTTCGAACCCGCGACAGGGTTATGGGCCCAGCCTACGGTTGGCTGTGCATGGAGTAAGTTGGAGCTGTTGGGAGCCGTGGAAGCAGTATCTGTGGAGTTGTCTGTCTGCTGTGGCTTTCT
This sequence comes from Gekko gecko, assembly GCA_029375565.1. Taxonomy (NCBI): domain Eukaryota; kingdom Metazoa; phylum Chordata; class Lepidosauria; order Squamata; family Gekkonidae; genus Gekko; species Gekko gecko. The sequence continues at coordinate 96,244,378 of JAPDNY010000006.1, forward strand.
TTGCTGGAGAGAAAGCAGTGTCTGGCTGTGCTGTCTGAGAAGCAGGCTGGAGGAGCTGTGAGCTGGAGGAGCCGGAGGTCGGTTGCAGTGTGTGGGAGTCCTGTGTGGAGGAGGATGCCAAGCAGCTGAAGCCGAGAGACCAGCAGCCGGGAGCCGGGAGCAAGCATCATGGCTCAGGTATCTACTTCCCAGCTGGCTGAAAAGCTCACTTCTACTAACTATAACAATTGGGCACTTAAAATGCGGTTCTTTCTTGTGTAGGAGGGGCTTTGGAGATATGTAAATGACCCCCCCCGAAGACCCAATGCCACTTGATGAGAAAAATGATGAAAAGGCCCTAGCACTGATTGTTTTGAGTGTCAGTGACGATCAGCTTGTTTATGTTGCTCAAGCTGAAAGTGCTGAACAGGCTTGGTCTTCACTTAAAAGCATTTATCAGCAGGCTAATATCGGGTCTCTTATCTCATTAACCCGGCGTTTGTATAGAAAGCTGCAAGCACCACAGGAGCCTGTGAAAGACCATCTCAAGGTCCTGATGGATTATTTTTGTCAGCTTCAGGAACGTGGCAAAGTTTTTGAGGAGATTGATAAAACGTTCAAAATCTTATCATCGTTATCACAAACTTTTGACTGCCTTTTACCTGCATTCGAAACAGTGGATGAAAAAGTTTTAACAGTCCAGTTTGTCACCGGAAAGTTAATCCAACACGAGGAGCGTATTGCAGAATCCAGGCAGCATGCCAGGGAGTCCGGGCAGTCGGCCAAGGTGACCGGGCACAGTTCCAGGCAATCTGCAGAGGAGATAACAGCAGGCACCTGTTCTGTTGCTGTTGCCACCCTCCAGGAACAGGCCAAAGATACTTCCAGAGGCAGCAAGAACAAGAGGAAATGTTTTTTCTGCGGCTCTAGAAACCACATGGTTCGTTTCTGTCCTGAGAGGCAGAAGCAAGGAAAGAAACAGCCTGAGTCTCAGCATTCTGTAGCTATGGTGGGCCCTGTGGACAATTTTGTGGCTTCATCCTGGCTACTCGATTCAGGCGCATCCCAAACGTATTGCAAGGATGAGGGGCTTCTGGACAATATTAAGACCTTTCCCTTAACACATGTAAGTCTTGCAGATGGGACGCCTTCCCAGGTTACAGCTGAGGGGGATGTGTTTTTCCCCAACTTAAACCATACTTTAAAGGGGGTGATTTGTGTCCCTGGCTTACAAAATAACTTGTTAAGCATTATGAGCTTGGACACTGCAGGGTTCCAAGTGGTATTTGCCAACAAAGAATGTAAAATTATGAAAGCTGGTAAAGTGTGTGCAATAGGCAGGTTGCAAAATAATGTTTATGTGCTGAACAACACTAAGGAAAATGTACAAGCTGTTACCAATGTTAACCCCCACAATAACTGTCAACATTTGTTACACTGTCGTCTAGGTCATGTGAGTTACAAAACTATTCAAAAGACCCTGGGCCTGAGAGGCCAAGAGGGAGTAAAAGAGTATAAAAACTACCTAGACTGTGAAATATGTAAAATGGCAAATTCTAAAGCATTTCCAGTCGCAAAACAGAGCTTAAGAGAGTCTCAAAAGCCTTTGGCTTTGGTTCATATGGATGTGGTTGGTCCTTTTCCAAAAAGCCATTCGGGTAACAAATATGTTCTCATTATTACTGATGACTGGTCAAGATTTTGCTGGGTGTATGTGATGAAGTGTAAGTCTGATGTCTTCTCAACCTTTAAATATTGGTATAAAAGAGTAAAAAACCAGTTTGGCAATGTGCTAGCCATCCAAACTGACATGGGAGGGGCATTTACCTCCAATGCTTTTGAGCACTTCCTACAACAGAAGGGAATAAAACATAGGGTTGCCAATGTCTGTACTCCAGCAGAAAATGGTGTAGCTGAGCGCAAAGGTGGGGTTCTTCAGAACATGATGTATGCAATGTTGAAGGACTCTGGCCTGGGTATTGCGTTTTGGGCTGAGGCAATGAAAAATGCCTGTTATGTAAGCAACCGGATTTATTCACACTCAGTAGAGGATATACCATTCAGGTTACTGTACAATCGTTTATCAAATCTGGAATACCTAAGAGTTTTTGGCTCCAAAGCATGGGTAAACATACCTCTTGAGCGCAGGAGGAAAGGGGGAGCCAAAGCCAGGAAATTGGTCTTCCTTGGTTATCAGTCTGGTATGAAGACCTATAGATTTGCTGATCAGTTCAACAAAGTGAGTTTCAGCAGGTCTGCCTCTTTTTGTGAGCATGAAAACTGGGGAAAGATTCATGCAAATGAAGTACCACAAATGGTTGCTTTACCTAGCTCTGATATCACTGAGGGTGTCAGTAATGAGCCTGTGATCAAACAAGAGCAACAACCTGTAAATGTGCAGTCTGATGGTGTGCAAAATGAGAAAGTACTACCAAGGGTTTCTATGCGCAGTACTAAGGGCATACCACCTGTAAGATATGGCTATGATGTCAATCATGTTTTCATTAAGGAGCCTCAAACCTACCATGAAGTATTGCAAATGCCTACAGATGAAAAGGAGGCTTGGTTTCAGAGTGGCCCTCGTAAAAGCAGGGCAAAATAACATGAGAGTGGATCATTTTGATTTGGCAAATGTACCCATCTCTGAGAAGGTTTACATAGCACATACTGCTAGTGTTGTGTGCAGTTAGAATGGGTTTTACAACTGCTAACTGACTTCAATCTAAATTATGTGTTACCTGTCAATGTTTTCTGTGACAATGTGGATACACAGAGTATTAGAGTAAGAAGCAGGCACATTAACATAAGGTACATGAATGTTAAAGATGTACTACAACAAGGTTTAATTAAGTTAACATATTGTGCTTCCAAGTCAAACGTAGCTGACTTGTTTACCAAGTGCCTTGATGTGAAAACATTTACTGATTTGAAGATCAAATTGAACATCCAGATGCAGACTTAAGGGGGAGTGTTGAGATCCACATGTCTTGTAAGTCTGGCTAGATGGATTTGATCTAGTGACAGGTAGCTGTCAGCCAGGAATCTCTGTTAGAGCTGGCTATAACCGGTTCAGGGCAGTCTTGCCACTGCTATCACAGTGACTTAGCACTGAAGCCAGATTGGCTGGTGTTTGTATAAATGTACAGTGAGTGATGTACAGTTTCTCCTCCTCATTTGTATGATTGCAGCAGAGCACTTTGACACTCTGTTTGATGGTGGCTGTGGTGTGTAAATAAATGTATATAGTTTGCACCTAGCTGAAGCCTCCAGTATTTATTTGGATACTCGCACTCTCTTCTGGCCCCCTCCGTGCCTACCACTTCTGCTGTTCGAACCCACGACACTGAGAGGCCTCTGAGAGAACTGCTGTGACAGAGCTGTGACTGGCCCAAGGCCACCCAGCTGGATGCATATGGAGGAGTGGGGAATTAAACCCAGTTCTCAGATTACAGTCCACCACTCTTAACCACTGCACCAAACTAGCTTAGAAGGACAAGGTTTAGAAGCACACACCAGTGAGGTGGGGGAAATCAGAGACTGAATTACTCGTTCTCACAATTAAAAAAAAAAATCAGCAATTTCAAATGTTGTGTTTTTCATTCTTCCTAGTTTGAAAATTGGTGGGCACATGGGGTGGTGGTGGTGGTGGTATGTGCCAGGATGACTTAGCTAAGTTGATGATACTGTTCATAGCTATGATGTATAAATCATTTCTAAAATATAGTTTGAAAGACTCATATAGTATGTTCCATATAAATATATGGCTTGTAATACAAATGATAATAATATATATGTTATGTCTGTATGTTTTGTATGTTTGTACACTGAAATAATTTTTTAAAAAAATGTCGGCCTGCTCACAGTTTTAAAGCTAGCACCACTTTTGGCTCACAGGGTAAAATTTCTGCTCATGAGACTACACGCCTTAGAGGGAACATTGCTGATGGCCACAAGAATAAACAGCTTTAAAAGAGGGTTAGATAGATTAATGGAGGCTAAGTCTACCAGTGACTACTTGCCATTGTGACTAAAGGAAACCTTCATATTCAAAGGCAGTCAGCTGCCCCCCTCCCTGCCCCCAGTCTCCTTTCCACATCAAGAGGCCAGGTATCCTGAGATTTTCCCAAGGTTGTGGTAGTAATCTACAGAACTAATGTATGTGATAGTCAAATGAAATATTAAAAGAAAAGCTGTACATAAATGATTTGTAATACAAACAGTAGTTTATATTTCATCTTTGTGTGTTTTGTATGTTTCTGAACTGAAATAAAATACATATTTTATATATTTAAAAACTGTACATATATAAAAATCGTAGGCCTGCTTACAACTTTAGGGCTGGTAGATTGTTTGGCTCACAAAGTACAATTTCTGCTCACAACGCTTGACAGCTTAGAGGGAACGCTGGCTGGGAGGCAGAGGTGGGCTATTAAGCCACTTCTCTGAATGTTCCCCATGCCCCAGTAGGAGTCACCAGATGTCGCCATGACTTCCAGGCACGGGCATGCACACGCGCACACACAAATATTCATGATCTCCTTTCATCTAGAGACTAATTGATAATATATCAGTCATTGAATGTTTACGCCTTCATCTTTTTTTTTTTTTATCAAAACCCTCCTTTAGGAGAGGAATTTATTCTTTTTATAAATAGAAAAAGGTAGGGTATATAGAGGGATAAAGAAAAGAGCGGAGTGAGTATTCTGTTAATAAAGGTTAGTTTAAATCAATATAGATACAGTTTTTGGCAATCTCCGTGATTTGAGAGTCTTCTTTTCATCTAACAAAAATTCAAAATAACTCTGTTAATAAGGTTAGTAATGTCCTTTGGGGTTAATTATTAGTCATCTCCTTTTTGACGTTTCCCGAACAGTTATTTCTTAGGTTGTCTTCCTTTGGTATCCCTCAAGTTATAGGATGGGCCACCTTTGGTTTTCACTTCTCCCGCTCCGGCACCTCCCTCCTCTGGGCCGCTGTCATCTTCACTACTCAAATCTGTCCACGTTGCGAGTGCTGCCTCTTCCTCTGGACTGGCGTGTCTCTTCAGAAATTCCTGCGCCTTGAAGATGGAGTCAATCTTCTCTCTTTTATCCTTGTACTTGAACAAAAGGCCTTCAGGGAAGGTCCATCTGTATATGACCTGTCTTCTTTGTAGAAAAGTGGTCAATCCTTTATAAGCTTTCCTTTTCATCCGGATTTCATAAGGCACATCTTTCAATATTCTGATGGTCTGCTCCCCAATTTTCAAGGGCACCGCTGCAACTGCACGCAAGATTTGATCTCTGGTACTTTGCTTGACAAACTTGACAACCACTTCTGCTGGCATATTATTTTTTTTTGTAAATGTGGAGTAGGCCCTATAGACCTTATCCATTTCTTCTTTTAACTCACGCTGATCTCTGCCAGTTACGGGTGCCAAGGCATTCGCAAGTATAGATCTGAGATCTTCCTTCTCTTCTTCTTTAATGCCCTGAAATCGAAGAGTCAGATTCGATTTTTCCATTTGCAACATCAAAATTCTTTTTTCTTGCACATCCTGATGCTTTTCTAACTTGTTGACCCTTTTCTTCACTTTTCCAATGTCTTCCGACAAGACCAAACATTTCTGTGCGATCTCCTCCATCTTCTTTGACGTCTCTGTTAATTGCCTCTGTTGACTGTTGAGAACACCTTCCATATTAGTTAAGGTTTCGCTGATTTTCTGTATTTGAACCAGCAGAGGGTGCAGTAGCTCGCTTGTCTGTTGACTGACAGTCGGCTCTGGAGGGGATTACCCGGACCGGAAGTCCCGCCTCCCTTCTTCTCAGTTTTCAAAGGGACCTTCTTCATGGCAGACATTTCTTGTATTTGTTTACTTTATAAAAGTTCGTGACACGTCGCTCAGGAGTCCCACTAACTCATTCGCTTCAATGGCACCCCAAAGGTAATTTCACCAACCCTTCTTCCCTTTCATCCCCCTTAGCTTTCTTATGCAAGTCCCGCTTCTCAGTGGGGGGGGGATTCCCCTCCTCCCAGCCGCTTATTCGCTTACGGGGGAAGGGCTCGAGTTTCGCTTCAGATTCAGACCTCCAACTCACGGTTCCTGCCGTTTCTTCTTTTTGCTTTAATTCATCGCTGTTCCTCACTCCTGTTGGAAATCGGTGGCGTTGCTAAGTCCCATTACGGGCACACCACAGCGGGGCCGATTGGGGCGGGGAGAAAGCCTCAATTTCCCGGCTGACTGCCGACAAAGAGGCTACTCCCCAAGCGCCCCCGGTTTGGAGCCTTTGCCTAAGGCTCACTAGGGTCTTGCAAACCTGCAAAGACCCCCCAAACTGCGTGTGGGCTAACCACCTCCGGGGACTTCCCGAAAGGTGGCCGCCATTCGCAACGCCAGAAACCGAAACCACGCCTTCATCTTTAATGCTGGTTACACCTTGCCAAGATTTCTTTTCTCCTGAGAGTTTATCATCATACCATATGTTAAAAAAACATTTTTATTTCTCGTGTTCTTTTATTTCTTGTATCCTTATTTCTCACGTTCTTATAGCTTCCCCGCCTTTGTCAGGCTCCTCAACAATGAAAAATGGACTCAGATTTTACATCCCACTGTATTGGGAAGGATGCAAAAAAGGAGAATGGACTTGCATGTATGCCTGCATATGAAACACAAAATACTCATGCCTGATATTATTTATTTGAAAAATGTATATGCTGTGATTGCAACCTCTTCAGCAGTTCAGAGCTCTGCTCAAGGCAGTGTGTTTGTCTAAGTGCCCTATTTGTGAGCTGCCCTGAGCCCACTTGTGGGGAGGGCGGGCTAGAAATTTAATGATAATAAATAAATAAGTACTTTATGGTGAAAAATCCCCATTCTTTGTAGATAGGTTAAAAAAATCCCGACTCTTTGTAGATAGGTTTCCCGGGTCATCCTTCTTCCCTTTCTTAAAGACTGGGATAACATTCGCTCTTCTCCAATCTTATGGCACCTCTTCAGTCCTCCAGGAGGCCTTGAAGATGATGGACAGAGGCTCTGCAAGTTCATTAGACAGTTCTTTGAGCACTCTTGGGTGCACACCATCTGGCCCATGGGATCTGTATTCCTCCAGTGCAGCCAGGTACCTCTCCACAACCTCCCTGTCAATGTCAACTGGACACTCAGGTGCCCTGTTATGTCCTATACCATCTCTAGATGGGCTCAAGTTCTTCTGGGAGAAAACAGGCAAAAAAGTCATTAAACCTGTCCGCTTTTTCTCTGTCCTCCACCAGAGTTTCTCCTTCTACTCCCAAAAGCGGTCCAATTGCCTCTTTTACCTTGTGTTTGCTTCTCACATACCTGTAGAAGTTTTCTTACTGTAGCGAGCTCCCCTGGCCAGACCCAACTCATACTGAGCTTTGGTTTCCCTGATGGCTGATCTGCAGTACCTAGTAACTCTCATATACGCCATGCTTCCCATTCCATTTTCTTGCTGGGAAAAGTCCACAAGTTTTTATTCCTTTGAATGATAACTTATGGGTGCCCACATCTTTTCCCAGTAGGGATAAGAGCACCTCAAGAGTTGCTTTTTGCAATAAAAAAGCAGCAGAAGAGGAAATAAAGTTTTCCCCATCCCCCACACCATTCTCTTCCCTGACCAAACCACCCCAGAGGCTGAATTTGCTAGAGAAAAAAGTTGGTTAAAATACTGGGGGGGGGGGGAGGGGGAGAGAGAATACATGTATAGCTGAGCCCTCAAAAGGTTACTTAATAAAGCTGTAGGGCCCAATGCAGAAGTCAGGGCAAGTGCACAGACACTATTAGGCATCTCTATCTACCTCCACAGTTGTTGCAGATAATGTGCTGGTTCAGACTTGAAATTATGGATGAGGAATATAATCTAAATCTTAGAGTAGTATAAAAGTATGGGATAAGGAAAATCAGTGGGATACAGTGATTCCTGGTAATAAATTATATCAAAAGGATAGGGGGGAAGGATTGGAGGTGGGGTGGCTCAGTATGTCAGAGAGGGTATACAGTCCAGTATGACTGAGAAGGTAAGAGAATTAGATTCGCTTCTGGAAATGCTATGGGTTACATAAGAACATAAGAACATAAGAGAAGCCAATGTTGAATTAGGCCAATGGCCCATCCAGTCCAACACTCTGTCACACAGCGGCCAAAATATACCAGGTGCCATCAGGAGGTCCAGCAGTGGGGCCAGGACACTAGAAGCCCTCCCACTGCTGCCCCCTCCAGCACTAAGAATAGAGTGCATCACCTGCCCCAGACTGAGAGTTCCCATCTATACCCTGTGGCTAATAGCCACTGATGGACTTCTGCTCCATATCCTGTCCTTATATATATTTGAATTCTGGTTCCACCACATTCTATGCTTGCCATAATTGATTCGGCTCAAGAACCGGCAGTCAGAAGACACAGGCCAGGGCTGACTGGCTGCTTCGCAAAGTCCCACCCAAGTCAGCCCCGATCAGTGTTTTCAGCTCAGTCTGCTCCAGTCCTCCGACAGGAGAGGACCGTCTGGAGTGTTAGCGCAGGGACAGGCCCTCAAGGCTGAGGCAAGTGAGAGAAGCCCTTTTCTGCCCCCCCATACCATCCCCTGGGCCTTCTATGAGAGGACTAGGCGCAGAGAAGCCCTTTTCCACCCCCCACACGACATCCCCTGGGCCTTCTATGGGGACACTAGGCCCAGAGAAGCCCTTTTCCACCCCCCACACGACATCCCCTGAGCCTTCTATGAAGGGACTAGGCCCAGAGAAGCCCTTTTCCGCCCCCCACACGCCATCCCCTGAACCTTCTATGGGGCACTAGGCCCAGAGAAGCCCTTTTCCGCCCCCACACGCCATCCCCTGAGCCTTCTATGGGGCACTAGGCCCAGAGAAGCCCTTTTCTGCCCCCCCACGTCATCCCCTGAGCCTTCTATGGGGCACTAGGCCCAGGGAAGACCTTTTCTGCCCCCCAGACGCCATCCCCTGAGCCTTCTATGGGGCACTAGGCCCAGAGAAGGCCTTTTCCACCCCCCAGACGCCATCCCCTGAGCCTTCTATGGAGCACTAGGCCCAGAGAAGGCCTTTTCCGCCCCCCACATGCCATCCCCTGGGCCTTCTATGGGGCACTAGACTCAGAGAAGCCCCTTTCTGCCCCCCCACACCGTCCCCTGAGCCTTCTATGGGGCACTAGGACCAGAGAAGCCCTTTTCCGCCCCCACACGCCATCCCCTGAGGCTTCTATGGGGCACTAGACCCAGAAAAGGCCTTTTCCGCCCCCCCTCTCCTTTCTTCCTCTCTCCTTTCTTTCACTCTTCCCCCTCTTCCTTCCTTCCTTCCTTTCTCCAACCCTCTCTCCCTTCCACCTCCCTCTCTCCCTTTCTAGGGCCCGTTGTCTTCCACCACAACGGGCTTTGCTCCCTAGTGTTTATCTAATTCCCTCTTGAAACTGTCCAGGCTTGTAGCTGCCACCACGTAGTAGATGACTCAATGAAAATGTCTAGACAGTGTGTAACTGAAATAAAGAAGGCCAACGCTATGCTGGGGATTATTAGGAAGGGAATTGAAAACAAATCAGCCAGTATCATCATGCCCCTGTATAAATCATTGGTGCGACCTCATTTGGAATACTGTGTATAGTTCTGGTCGCCACATCTCAAAAACAATATTATAGCATTGGAAAAAGTGCAGAGAAGGGCAACTAGAATGAAAAAAGGGTTGGAACACCTTCCCTATGAAGAAAGGTTAAAATGCTTGGGGCTCTTCTCTTGGAGAAACGACGGCTGAGGGGTGACATGATCGAGGTTTATAAGATTATGCATGGGATTGATCAGGTTGAGAAAGAAGTACTTTTCTCCCTTTCTCACAATACAAGAACTCGTGGGCACTCCATGAAATTGCTGAGCAGTTGGGTTACAACAGATAAAAGGAAATACTTCTTCACCCAAAGAGTGATTAACATATGGAATTCACTGCCACAGGAGGTGGTGGCAGCTACAAGCATGGACAGTTTCAAGAGGGAATTAGATAAACATATGGAGCAGATGTCCATCAGTGGCTATTAGCCAGAAGGTATAGATAGGAACTCTCAGTCTGGGGCAGGTGATGCACTCTATTCTTGGTGCTGGGGGGGGGCAGCAGTGGGAGGGCTTCTAGTGTCCCGACCCCACTGCTGGACCTCCTAATGGTACCTGGTATTTTTGGCCACTGTGTGAAGAGTGTTGGACTAGATGGGCCATTGGCCTAATTCAACATTGGCTTCTCTTATGTTCTTATGTTCTTAAAAGTAGTAATATCCACACAAAAGCATTTCTAATTTTTGTGACTCTGAAGTAAAATAAATTTCACGTGACTTGATGAATGAAGTTCTGAAGCTCCAGTTATAGTAGTTTGCCTTTGAACAACAGGACATCAGCAAGTCCTCATTGTTCTTGAACTTCTCAGCTAACAGCAAATGCGATTTTTACATTTAACCAGGTCCTTTTAAAATGTGGCACTAGCTACTGCTAAATAGGACAGTATACATATACAGTGGAGTTCTGCAATCGCTAGCATAATGACAGAGGATTATAAAACTATGCATGGGGTGGAGAGAGTTGACAAAGACATTTTTCTCCCTCTCCCAAAATACTAGAACTTGAGGGCATCCAATGAAGCTGATGGGCAGTAGGTTCAGACAGACAAAAGGAAATACCACTTTACACAGAGTGATTAAAATGTGGAATTCGCTGCCAGAGGATCTAGTGATGGCCACAGGAATAAGCAGCTTTAAAAGAGGAGTAGCTAGATTCATAGCAGATAAGTCTATCAATGGCTACTAGCCATGGTGACTGAGTGGAACCTCCACACTCAGAGGCACTAAACCTCTGAATCCCAGAGCCAGGAAGCAGCTTCAGGGGAAGGCATCGGCCTCTATGCCCTGTTGTTTGCCCTGCAGAGGAAATGATTGACCACTGTGTGAGACAGGATTGCTGGACTAGATGGACCATTGGTCTGACCCAGCAGTGCTCTTCCTAACAAAGCAACATGCGAAATAACTACACATTTTTCAGCAATAATTAATATATTAGTGGAACCAACACGGGACAAGGTGACCCACAAAAGCCAAAATTGTGCTCAATTGGTCTATGGAGTCTATAGCAGAAGGCAGGCTAGTCTAGGCAAGCCTTTAATTGGTCAGGTCACCAGTTTGCAATCCTGAACATATCAGATGCAGTGGCAGTTCCAGTCTGTTCTCCTGTCACTATGTAGTGAACATACAACACATATTCAAATAATCACAACAGTGATTCACAGAGGTAAAGGAAAGAAATACACAGACAGCTGAGGGAGATATTTCACTTGATCAAATATTGGTAACTATTTTTAAAGCATTAACTTTATTAGAACAACAAAGAGGTACTATGATTTTCAACAGGTCTGATATATCTGCTAATTATACAAAAGTGGAATGCATGGTGTTTTGGCCTTCAAGCTTCTATGGACCAACATGCAGGAAGCTGTCAATTCGTCAGTGCAAATATTTAATACAGTTTTAATACCAAGATAGCTAACAACTCAAAAGCTAACAGAGGTTATGGGCCTACGAATAGTTTTAATGACTGAATTAAACCTTTTGTCTGGGGAAACAACAGCCATCCTTCAATCTTTCATTAAAAATCAACCTTACTCTATTTCTGCATGCACTTGAAAGAGGGAATACATGTACTAGAACATTGCTGCTATGGGAGGGGGAAGGGAAAGAAAATATTGGTATTTTTCCCCATGGAGATGAGGGGAGAAGTCAGCAGTGGTTCTCTGTCCACTTCTTACTACCTTTCACTGTGGTGAAACTTGCAGTACTTTGGGGGAAGGGATAAAATTTTGCTGTTCACACCCTGCATACTTTTTCAAAATTCTAACAATTTGCCCTCACTTTTCCTAAGGCAGAGAAAAAAAATCTTATTTTCAAATTAGGATGGGAAAGTAAACATTTTTCCAATTGGTCTGTATAAGAGGCTTAACAAGTAAGAAACTGTTAGGTTTCAGTACTTCATTTCAATAAACTATTTATTGGCCCCTTCGGAGGGTTTGTCCTCTTGTTTCTTCTATTGACTAGTGTGGTCTTTCCATTTTCTCTTTCTTTTTGCTGATCCAGAAATTTCCTACATCACTGCTTTAATAAGGCCCCGTTCACACTGAGCATTTGCCCCGCTGAAGGCATGGGAGCCCTGCGGACTTTCCGTGCGCAATCACACGAGCACATCTGGGAGGCGTAGTGCTCCCGTGGCCAACCCGCGGCTTCCTGTGGAAAACGCAGAGTAAAAAACTAGTAGGTCCGAAGTACTAGTTTCTGGAAACCCCGGGGCAAAGACTGGCGTCTGATCGCGGGAGCGCCAGTATCCTGCAGCTTCTGACACCCGCCTATGTCCCCGGGTTTTCCGGATGTTGTAAGTGTCCATGGGATGTGCACCAACGCTGAACAGCACATGTGCACACACAAGACACCGACAGCGGCTCGGGCCCCCCATGGCGCATGCGCACTTCGCTTTTTTGCCGCGCTGCAGCAGCGCAGTGTGATCGGGGCGCAGAGCTGGAGTGTGGCAACCCGGTGGCCCATGTGATTGGGCTACCGCGCCTTATTTAAGTCCAGGGCAAACTGCCACGCCTCTCCCCCACGTTTTCTGGCCCGTATGACCGGGGCCTATGTTGTGCACATGAATTTACTGTTATAGGGGGATTTAAATATGAAAAACCTAGGCTACTGCTGATTTAAAAAACAAAACCAAATAAACCACTTGTATTGGTTGCTGCTTCCAGGTAATTGGCAGCAGTGTCCAATGAAACTGCCTGGAAGATGCTTAAAGGAAAATTATGCAGCCATGGGTTCCTTCAAAGAGAGTTTCTTTTTTAAAATATCTGAAATCCTAATTGTGTCAAAGGTCAGCAGGCAGCCACTTATACTCTTCTTGGAGAACCTGAGTCAGATTTTCTCTGATTGGATACCAGCCATCTAAGATGAGAGGTTCTTGAATTAGAAGAGCAGGTGGCTCATTCTAGTTGAACTGCTAACAGTTTTCTTTTGAACATTCCCCCAGTTTTGTTGTCTAAAGAGCATATATGGGATACACTATCAACTTGTATGAAGAACATTTTGAACAAAATTAATTGTAGCATTTCACTAAGGCTATGAAAGCCAACAATACTTTCCCATTTGCAGTGTGTGCTTAAATTCTATTCATATTTCTTGGCAGAGTTATTATACCATCTGGAGTTCCCCAGCAGGACTGGATCACCACCAAGGTTTAGAATAGATTAGCAGGGCTGTCTGGGTCACCAATTCCAGAAAGGGAGCCATCGTTTTATGAAGCACAGCATAGCAGTCTCCCTTTTTTGTGTCTTTGTGTCTAACACACACTTGTCTAATTGGGGGAATCTCTTAAAAGACTGAAAAATCCAGCATAATTTCTCTTTTGACTGTAGACATTCTTTATTGATGTTATGTTAAGTCCCTATTAATTTCAAGTCTTTACAAACAGTAAGCATCAAGACACCTTTTTAATGTGCTAAAACACAAGTTAGTAACTGCTGATACCGAGATATGCTCTTATGTTCAGAAAATGAATGGTATTATAGTTGGGTCACTTCTGTATCAACCTTCACGAAAGTCTAGCAACAGCTGTACCCATACCCACTGCAGACGGCAAGACTAGAAAACTAGAATTAAATTACTGAAGGAACTTCTGAATGGTAAGAGAGGGTGACAACAGAACCAATTTCTCCCTGGAGATAAGTAGAGGCTGTATAGCCATCTGTCAGGGATGCTCTAGCATAGAACAGCCTGCATGTAACAGGTAAATGGGCCGCACACCCTTCCAACTATAATTTATACACTGCACACATCTTCTGTTTCCTTTCACAAAGGCACACAAACATACAGCCATTCTTCCACTCAACTTCAACATGCAAACAGTCTCTCTCCAACCTAGACCCTGTCCAACTAACTGGAGCTGCTGGTACCTGCTTTGTCCAACTGTGGTACTACTAGTGGCAGGGCAGCAGGTTTGAAGAAGACAAGCAAGAGCACAATCCATTCACTGTTGTTGCATGATCTGTGTGAAAACTAGGATGCTCAGTCCACAAAATGATACATGTACAGGCAACTCACAGTCCCAGGCTGCTGCTGGATCCTCCACACATGTATCTGAAAGTAAGCCCCACAGAGTAACTTGCTTACTCCTAATACAGCACTCCTCCCATCGGCCCCTCTTCTAACCTGATAGCAGTTGGTTTATTCAAAAGAAGGACAATAAAAACGCAAGAGAAAGTAATGAAGGTGGCAGCAGCACTACCACAAGCCTCCTGAGGTTGAAGTCTCAACTTGTATGTTATAGATTTCTGGAATTTTTTGAAATAGCCCCAAATAGTTTTGCTACCTAAAAGCCATTCATATTTCTCTCATTTGTATTGTTTCTTTAGTTAACAGAGGCCACAACTTGCTTTTAATAATTAAAAAACCAGCTGAAACATCTATTACCAACTAAAACAATGTTTTTTAGAAAAGGAATCAAGGCAAATAATAGTACATAAAACAGGACTTAGCAAATGCCAAGATGGGGAGGAGATCAGGCATATATTCATTTAAATGGACAATATCCCATAATTATACACCAAAGGTAGACAGCAGTGGCATAGGTAGGTAATTTTAGACTCTGGGCTTGATGTGCATTACGTCACTTGTATGTAATATGAAGAACAGAATGAACATTTCAGTAACAGCTTCTATCAATTAATGCACAGGATTAGACACAAGGAAATGGGCTAAATACAAACCCCTCCCAACAGCATTTGGTGAAGGGAAAAAAAAACAGCATTCTGGTCCAGAGGAAAGAGGTAACAGATCCTCCTCCTTGAAGACCATTTAAAATTCATTTTAAAGGACAGTATGTAGAGGTGGATGTGGATGATGGACATCCAGGCTCAAATACCCAGTTGACTGGAAACTCCCTGGGAGACCTCGGGTCAGTTACTGTGAAATTCACTATGACTTTGGGCTAGTCAACCAAATTGTCCTACACAGCTTTCACGAGGATAAAATGGAGACGGGATTCCCCTGAGTTCCTTTGATGAAAAGCAGAATGAAGTGTAATAAAAGACAATTTTTTTTATTTAAAACCCTGAAAGACAGAAAAGGGGAGTTCTTCTCCTCCTCTATTTCTTCATGTGAGACTGAGGGAGAAAACATGGCAAGCCCTCCTCATTTAATTGGTGAAGGGGAAACACAATGGTATGAAGAAACTGGCTCAAAAATGGATCTTTTACAGATTCCTGGGATAAGAATGTTAATGCCTTCATATTCTACATAACGCAGTTGTGATTGCACATGATCACTAACTGGTCTTCTCTAAACTCTGTGTGTTTAATACTTAGTATTAGAGATTGCAATCACTACTTTCTTACCACCCTTCTCAGTAGTAGTGGGAAATACTGTTTGCACATTGTCAGAAGTGCCATCAATATTCCATGTTTCCCACGTTAGCCATGAGAGACAAATGGAACCTCCATGCTCAAAGATAGCATGTCTCTGTATGCCATCTAGTGTGGAAGAGATACATGGTGGGCTTCACAATTATTTCACTTATAAACCTGCCATTCTCCCAAAAACTGGAACTTTATTGTGGGCTTCCTTAAGGCATTGGTTGGAAACAAGATGCTGGGATAGGCTTAATTTTAGTTTGCTTTATGTTGAGAGGCAGTCAGCCTCTGAATGTCAGTTACTTGGGGGGGGGCACAAATTACAGCAAAATGTTGTTACCTTCTTGCACTGCTTGAGATCTTCTGAGAGGCACCAGCACCCTTATTGGACTCAGGATACTGAAAATGATAGGCCAACTCTGGTTTGATCCAACATGGCTAGGCTTATGGTCTTCTGCCGCCTACCACATATTTTTCCCTGGCAGCCAGCATTCACAAGTAGATTGCTCTTGAACATGAAAACTCCATTTAGTGTACTCTCTCTCACCACACATCCCACAGTCACCACATATTCACCTCCTCCAGACTCTACACATTGCCCCCAACCTACATTTATCTCCATCTTTTCTCTCTTCCACCCCAGGAGTCCCAAACTTCATTCCACTACAGTGCTCCATGCAGGACAAACCAAAGAACAGTGAGGTTTGTTGATCCTCAGCTCCCATACAGAGGAGGAAGAAGACAGCCCTCTATGCCCCTGCTACCACAGATTTAGGGAAAGGCCAGAGCAACATGCACAAACTTAACCTGACAGCCAATGTAGGCTATTGGTTAGAGTACTGACTAGGATTTGGAGACTCCTTGCTCAAACCCCCAGTCAGTTATAGAATTTCACTGGATGACCTTAGGCCAAGACTGGTAAGGACTGCAGTGGGACTGGGCTCCTTTGGAATGTGGAAAGAGAGTCTACTACTCCTCACCTCCTATGCAGGCAATTAATGCTCTCATATCACTAGCCACAGTATGCATTTGGTGAACCGGACTGTGAAGACCCCTCCCCCTCTTTCAGCTGAGTCCCTTAGATAACAGGGTTCCTCTCTTATTTTCGACTTAGTTGTGTGTGTGTGTATAGACACAGACACACACACTAGGAATAAGGCCTGTTGTGGAAATAAATACAATGGGCTCTAGGAAGAGGCTCTGGGAGAGTGCCCCAGCCTTGGGCACTCAGTGTCAATTTGCTGTGGCAACCTCAGCAGGGTATATTGACAGAGTCTCCACCATTTTCTCCTGGGAAATCCATCTCTGCCATCTGAAGAGCAGTTGTAATTCTGCATGATCTCCATCCCTCCCCTGGAGACTGGCAACAATGGTTCCCCATGAGGGAATGGCTGGTTTGGAAGGTGGAGTCTATGGCATCTCACCTGTCTGAGGTCCCACTCCTCCTCAAACCTCACCCTCTTCAGGCTCCACTCCTCAAATCTTCCAGGAATTTCCTGCCCGGAGTTGGCAACCCTATCGGGACTGGGCCTAATGAGTTTTCTCTCAAAGGCCAAAACAGATGTGGAAAGGGCCTTTTACTGACAGAACCTGGTTGCCTAGCAACAGGCACTGAGGGGAAAGCACAGTTGCCACCTCTGATTAGAGAAATACCTGGAGATTTGAGGGGTGGATCCCGTGGAGGGCAGCATTGGGGGGAGATGGAAGAGCTCAGCAGGGGATAATGCCATAGAGTCCACCCTCCAAAGCAGCCAATTTTTTCCAGGGGAACCAATCTCTGTCATCTGGAGATCAATTGTAACAGCAGGAGATCTCCAGGTCCCACCTGGAGACTGGCAACCCTAGGGGAAAGTCAGCCACATGGCAGGGGGATGAAGAGAACGGTTTGATGGTCACTGGCCCACCTCATTAGCCAGCCAGCCAGCCATGGTTGAGCCAAAAAGGAGAGAGAGCTGGTTTAAATGTATTCTAACAGGAAAGTGGCCAAGATGACAGTGGGAAGGGGAGGAGGTTATGCTGAAAGTACTTTTTTTTTTACTGACAGAAGTTGGTTGCCTACCAAGAGCCACTGAGCAAACAGTTAGTCACAGTTAGGTCCACAAAGGAGCCAAGAGAATTGTTTTTGCAGGAGAGAGCCCGGCTTTCCAGGAGCCACAGCTCGTTTCCTCCAGGCCCTCCCTGGCACTGCTTGCCGCTGCTGAAGGAAGGTGGGGGAGCCATTGAAAGGTGCTGGGCAGCCTTCTCTGTGGTGCAGCCCACTGAGCTACTGCCCTTACAAAGCGCTGGCCTTGCGGTCGAGGGAGAGGGGCCATGAGGGGCAGCGAAGGTGAGTGCTTCCCCTGCTTGCTGCTGCTCGCTAGGTCTGCCTCCTTCTCCCCTGTGGAGTGGCCGCTGCTCCCTCAGCAGAGCATTCATCCCCTTCGCCGGCTCCCTCCAGACTGAGAGCAAAACGCTGGCTGCCAGCTCTGTGGGCGGGGCCGAGCCAACTCAGCGAGGCAATGCAGCCAGGGGATTGGGAGTCCACAAGATGGGCAGCTGAGCAGGCCAAAGGCTAGGGAAGCGTGTCCAGGAGTCACACCAAAACTCTATTATATATAAGGATTGGGTTTTCAAGAGAAAAAAAAATGAGAGCAGTACATTTTAGAAAGATCAGTCAGATATCTCAATTATAGCATCGTATTTGCTTGTATATTACTTTTTTCTACATAGCCTATAATGTCTAGCAACTAAAATCTGAATGATTAAAAGTTTCTAATTGCAACTAATAAAAAGATAACAATTTATCAATCTACTACAAACTATTCTTAATCAGTTTTTATATCAGAAAAGAAAGAAAGAAAAAGAACAGTAACAATAATAAATCTATGCTTAAAGAAAGTTCTTATCAACTCCATGCTACCTCTTAATAGATTACAACTATAAGTTGGACAGAGTTTTTATGTAAATTGTCACTGTATCACCTTTAAGATATTCATTCATATTTTTCCAACAATATTAGATTTAATCTAATTAATAATAAAATCTTAGGTCACCAGTACATATTTTCCATCTGTATTATATTATAGTTCAATATAGTCAGCACACCTGAATCATAAGCAATTACCAATTACTCTCTTTACTGTAAATCTTTCATCTTTGGATATTATATTATAGTTTCACCTTTTACCATAAATCAAATTAGCCAATAAGCACATATTTTTCCATACCTCCACTTAACCAATACACCTGCTAAAAAAGCATAACTTCAAGTTAGCTATTCCTTGCTTATATAGTTTACTTCATATTTTTTTAAGACTACTGGTTTTCATGTTATCAATAATACAATTTTAGATCACCATAATATATGTTTATGACTTCTTTACATTTTTACTGATATTCTATGTTATAGTGTGATTCAACATAATTAGCTCACATAAATCTAAAACAAATGCCCACAATTATATTGTAATTTTATATTTTGCCATATATCAATTTGACCAAAACACATGCTCAAGATAAATTGCATCAGGTTGGACAGTCCTTGTTTATAAAATTTACTTCTAATATTTAATTTTTCTCTGCTTTCTCCGCACATTCCTTTTGAGGATTACCCTGCTCTTGTGCCTTTCTCCTTTGAAGGTGAAAATCTTTCCCCCCTCTCTAAATTTACTTGTGTAAAGAAACAAAAGGCCCATTGCTTCTATTTCATCCTCAGGGAAAATTGTATTCTCTTTAGCCATCTCTAATGCTTGGTGATTTGGGAATCTTTCCGTTGTATTATTTCCTTGGTTTATATAACAGGTTAATATTTCTCTTGTTGCAAGGATCAAATCCTTCGAAGAAGCGTCTTGGTCAGAGTTTTGTTTTATGGATGAAATCTGCTGTTGTTGAATGTCTTCTTGATCCTTTACTGCATCCGGTAACATGATCTGTTCTTCATCGTTGCAGCTCGAGACTTTTTCAAAGACTTGCTGAATAGCTTCTATCAGCGCTTCTGCTAAATGCTGTTTCACTTGGTCCCAAACGGATTGTAAAAGTTGTGCAAAATCACACTTTCCCAGATACTCCTTCTCTTTTAGTGTGATTAGAAGAGTCATCAGGTTGCCTTTTAGTTCCAAAGCGCAAAATCCACAGTCTTGTAACCTAAAGTCTCAATGTGGTTATGCAGTTAACAAAGCACAAATACAATAGCCATTTTAGTTCCTTAAGTTCTTTTGTTTTTCCATAAATCAAATAGTCCTCAGTTCTTTAGAGTCATAATCCCTTTAATAGTAACTTTTTCAATAACAAAGAGAAGATTTCAATAGAGTCTTTAGCCCCTGTATGTGTTTTTAATGCCTTAGCTTTCCGGTCTTTTCTTCGCTGCTCACAACAGGAAAGGGAGGGGAGGAATTCCACTCCACATTCTTTAACTTCTGGGGAAGATTTAAGGGGGTGAGTTGAAAGTTCTTTTTTAAGTTTGAAGGTTGCAAAGAAAAAACAAGTACTCACTTATCAGTCTATTCATCACCGATGATGTTATGGTGAGGTTCAAAGGGGGAGATGGGGCTGCAGCACAGTAAAGCGGTTGATTTCTCAGGGGCTCCTGAATTTCATCAACTCATGATGCTTCTTACGGGACCGTCTGGATTTCCTGAGGTCCCACCAGCACTTCTGGAGGAAGCACTGATTGCAGAGGAATTGATCTGAGCCCCCCGCGAGTGGCAACAAGCAGGTTGAGGAGTCGGACCATCCTGATGCAGAAGCACCAAATTGAACAGCCGTGATGAGTCATGGCTGCTAAGCTGTGAACACCCCTGGACATAGCTGTTTTAACAGGCACCCCTCTTAGGCATTAACTGCCAGGGATCTGAAACTTAGGGAGCCTCATAATGGCAACTGAGTTCAAACATGACATTGTAAATTCCAGGAAATAAGACGAAGGGTTTGCTAGAATTAGAAACAGGAGAAGGAGGAGGAGGAGATTAGATTTTTACCCCACCATTCACTACCCAAAGGAAGCTCAGAGCAGCTTACAATCTCCTTTCCCTTCCCCTCCCCACAACAGATATCCTGTGAGGTAGGTGGGCTGAGAGAGCTCTTTTGAGAACTGCTCATGAGAGAACAGCTCTAAAAGAACTTATAACTGACCCAAGGTCACACCAGCAGCTGCATGTAGAGAACTGGGGACTCAAACCCGGTTCTCCAAGATTAGAGTCCACACTCCTAATTACTACATCAAACTGGCTCTCTTAAGTGCAGGGAGATCTCAGCTGAATAGCTTATCATTCTCAATAACAAAAGATTTTCAATACTGGAGACTAGGGGTTTGCACAAAAACAAATCAGCATTTTTCAGATTTGGTTATAATGAAGCCAAAAATATTGGTATTTCCCAATATTTCCAAATCCCAATACTGGTTCAGTATTCAGATTTGAAGTTTTTTCAGGAATCTTGATTCTTTCAGCTCCATTATACCCAATGGGGACCATCGTATGATGGTCCCCATTGGGTATAATGGGAAATCAATCTGGGGGTTGAGAGAGCTGTTTTTCAAGGTAGAGGCACCAAATTTGCAGTACAGCTGCTGATGCCTGTCCTCAGAAGAACCTCAAGTTGCAGAAAGATTGGACCAGGGAGTCCAATTCTATGGACCCCCAAAGAATAGGAGGAAGACATTTAAAGGGCTCACGGTCTGCCTTCTGCAAGCTATACATTCACTTCAAAGGTGTTCAAAAGGCTTGTGGTCCCTTTAAATGCCTTCTCCAAGCTACTAGTTCACTCCAAACATATTTAAAGGGACCACAATCCCTTTAAACACCCTTTAACTGCAACTATCTAGCATTCCTGAATAACCCCAAATATTTTCAGGATTTTTCAGGATCAGCTATATGAGATAGATGAAAAGATACTGAAAAATATCAATAAGGTATTTTTGGCTCAGTTACACCCAAATGCACACCTCTACTGGACCCAATATCCTGACATACCCCAGATAAGCCTAATTAAAGTATGTTTATCACATTGCCTCACCCAGGCTCTTTGTGCCCATGCAGATTTGGCTCACAATAGTGTAATCAAGGTATTTTCCACATTTTTTCCTGCTGAACTTTGACAGCAATTAACTTTAAACCAGAAAGTGAGAGTCAAACTTTTTATCTTGACCCAACCCAAAGCCAAGATGGCTAAAACTCACCTATACTAGGGGTCTTCTATCCATAGCAAATTGTTCCTCAGATCCCCAAACGAGATCTCTACTGGTCAGAACTCTGGTTTCTTTTGGAGAACCCCCTACTGTGCTCTGCAAGCTTCTTCTCCCCCTTTCCTTCCCAATGCTCTGCTCCTTGGACCTCCACTGCATCTGCTCCCAGAGTCCTCCAGACCTCAAGCCTCAAGCCCTAAAACTTCCCAATTCCCTCCCTTCAACCTTCTATAAGTGTACCCTCTTGCTGGTGTGTGTGTGATTTCTTAGTGAATCAGTTCCCACAGGCTTACTGTAGGTTCTTTACATTTGTATTTCTTTTTATTTTATTTTGTATACAATAAAGCTATTTGTTTGTGTTTACATTCTCTCACTCACTCTCTTTCTCCATAATTTTATTTTGGGGTACCCCTACCAAGATCCTCCCTGATACACACAGACTACAAGGTCTCATGTTATTCCTTTCTGGAAACCTTTCTAAAGTTAATTTCCTCTTCTCCAGGTCCATTTTGGGTAACAAGACATGCCCCAAAGTCCAGCCACGACAGCTATCAGTGTCAGAGAGCCCATTACATTAAGTCCTCTATGGACAATGAACTTTAGAGGGAATGGATGGGGAACAGTACAAATGAAAGGACAGAAGGTTACAGTGGGGGGACGGACATAAAATTGTCCATATAAAATTAACTTGTGACTATTTTTTTTAAAATGTTGTACCCCTAAGAACTCCAGTCTTCCAAACAAGAATATGATTAACTGTTGCATGACATGATGCCCAATCTGCAGGTAACAGACAGATGCTATTCCTCTTTGCTACAAAAAGTTAAGGTCTTACATTATTTATAAGCTTTCACTCAGTTCCATTTTAAACACCAAATTCAATTCAAAAGCAGATGCCCAGTATAACAAAAACAACTGCACTTCCAATAAACAATTATTTGCAAATGCACCACAAATATTTTACCTGCATGCCCATGGAGAGGAGAGTGTGGTCTTGGAAGCGTTGGAGATGTGCTAGAAGTCACAATCAAACTCTTTCTATTACTGGTCCGACAGCTGAAATAGAAGTAAACAGACAAATAATTTAATAAGGGGCAGAAATGTTTTAAAAAGAATTTATAGCATAAGTTTGTATTGCTCAAAGTGAAGGATTTATCTGATAAAATTGGTCTCTGGATAAAATGATACGGAAAAATGTTGTAATTTTTTTGGTGACTACACAGGTGTACTAAATTGGTATCACAGTCACACCACCTATTTACCTACTTTGGCTCATTGTTCTGCTATAGAAAAACTCAAGGATTTAAGGGAACAGAAATGGTAGGATTATTTTGTTTCATGTATGAAACACTAGAGTAAAACTGGTTTGCTTTGGGAAATGGTTAGATAATACTAGATATGTCGAATATAAAATTAATTTTAAATCCTTAACAATATTAAAAAAATATTCCAAAATAATTTCAAGATTTAGTACTTCCTGTAGCAATGTTAATCCAAGCTAAACACTGGAAAATACTGGTGAGTTCATCAAAATAAGAAGGCTTTTAAAAATACAGGAGTTAGCTATTTTGGAGTATCGCATCAAAAATCCAATGCAGAATATATAAAAGACAGATGTCTCCCTTATTAATATACCTTACAAATTAATGTATTAAAATACATTACTGATTATTTTCTGTATATTTATATTTTCTATGGTATTCATAGAACTGCTATCCTACCTTTCCATATGTTCAAGGCAGTTAGTTAACAATCAAAGACAGAGGTCCTGGGCCTGAGTCGGATCGGTTCGGGGCTGGAGCTCCCTCTCCCGGCCTTCGGCGGGGTACCTTTGGTGCCGGCGTCGGAGGTTAAGAGTTTGGGAGTGCTCCTGGACTCCTCTCTAACGATGGAGGCCCAGGTAGCAGCCACTGCCAGGTCGGCCTTCTTCCATCTGAGGCAGGCATGGCAGTTGGCCCCCTTCCTTGGCCACGATGACCTGGCCACGGTGATCCATGCGACGGTCACCTCAAGGTTAGACTACTGTAATGCTCTCTACTTAGGGCTGCCTTTGTCACAAATCCGGAAGCTGCAGCTAGTGCAGAATGCTG
Source organism: Gekko gecko (assembly GCA_029375565.1). Lineage (NCBI taxonomy): Eukaryota > Metazoa > Chordata > Lepidosauria > Squamata > Gekkonidae > Gekko > Gekko gecko. The sequence goes on from JAPDNY010000006.1 coordinate 96,268,024, forward strand.
CAGCCAGGCTGCTGATGGGTCTCTCTAGGAGGGACCATATTCAGCCTGTGTTGAAAGCGCTGCACTGGCTGGCAATAGCGTACCGGATTCGCTTCAAAGTGCTGGTGATCACCTTTAAAGCCCTGTATGGCCAGGGTCCGGCTTACCTGAGGGACCGCCTTTCCCTACATGTTCCCCAAGGGCACTTCAGTCTGGGGGCCGTCATCTCCTGGAAATTCCGGGCCCCAGAGATGTGAGGCTGGCTGCCACAAGAGCCAGGGCTTTTTCGGTGGCGGCTCCTACCTGGTGGAAGGAGCTCCCAGAGGAGATCCGGGCCCTGCGGGACCTTGTCCAGTTCCGCAGGGCCTGCAAGACGGAGCTCTTCCACCAGGCTTTTGAGTAGGAGCCGCCACAGCCGTTATTCCACCTTCGATATCCCACCTCGAAAACCATGCCATTGTCTTCCTGTCATCTTGGTTTTAAATGTTGTGCTTATGTTGTATTGCTTGTTTTTATAATTTTACCTGTTGATATTGTTTTATATTGTTTAAATTGGCATTCATGCCCTTGTTAGCCGCCCTGAGCCTTCGGGGAGGGCGGGATACAAATCGAAACAAAATTCATTGCAAAATATGATCATTTTAAAATCAGAACTAGAAGATACACAGCCAGCTTCTATAACTCTGCAAATCATTGCAGCATACCTTGAGAAGCTCCACTCAACTTCAAAGTCTCTACTACAATCTGATATATCAGAATAACATCTCCAATGTATCGAACGCTCTTACAAATTACACCTCCTCCCGCTATTAACCATTTTGTGCTAAATTTCATCGACCATAATGGGTAGACCTAAAGTACTATTAGAAAAATAAAATTCACACAACAAAATTTTCCCATCTTCCTTCCCACCATAGCCCACTGACCAAGGTTCCCTTTAAGCTGCACCAGGTTGCACTGGCACACCAATTCCCCCCGCCCAGCGCACCAATTTTTACAATAGTGCAGGGGTGCAAGTTTCCCTTCCCAATAGTCACATAGCACAGACTGGTTTGGTCAGGCAGCACAGAAGCCCAGCGGTATGATTTGTGTTTCCTAATTTGGGCTGGCTCAGCCTCCCCTCAGCTGGGGCTTGCATGCCCTATGAAAGGGGGCTCTGTTGCCCTGCCCAGCAGTCCTCTCCTTCGTGCCCCACTGCTGGACCTCCTGATCGCACCTGGCCACTGTGTGACAGAGTGTTGGACTAGATGGGCCATTGGCCTGATTCAACATTGGCTTCTCTTATGTTCTCTTATGTTCTTATGTTCAGCTGGAGATCCCCTGGGCCAGGAGTTATCTGGAGGACTGCTGCTCTTCCTGAGGTGAGTCACCCAGTTGTTTGTTTTGTCTTTTGGGGGGTGGAGATCGGGTAGAGGGTCCAGGCCAAGATCCATGCAAGATTACTGGTCTTCAGTTTGCTGGGCAGCCGGGCACCGTCCGGCAGCCTGACACCATTTCCCTTCCCTTTGGGTGGGGGGAGGGGTGTGGGCTTGAGGAGGTCAGCTGGAGGGCCCAGGCCAGGATCATAAGAACATAAGAGAAGCCAATGTTGGATCAGGCCAACGGCCCATCCAGTCCAACACTCTGTCACACAGTGGCCAAAAATACCAGGTGGCATCAGGTGGTCCATCAGTGGGGCCAGGATCCATGCAGGATTGTCAGCCTTTGGCTTTCTGGGCAGCTGGGCACCCTTCCTGCAGCCTGGTGACATTTTCCCTCCCTTTGGGTGGGGGGAGGGGTGTGGGGCTTCTGCGGGCAGGAGAGGAGGTCAGCTAGAGGGCCCAGGCCAGGATCCATGCAGGATCGCTGGCCTTCAGTTTGCTGGGCAGCTGGGCACCTTTCCTGCAGCCTTGAGCCATTTCTCTTCCCTTTGGGCAAGTTTTTCCCTCCTCCAAGTCAAGCTTTAAGAAAAAGCACTAATGCACCTTATATTTTTTCCTGTGGTTTTCTTCAATCTGCTATAAATGCTACTGTAAAATTTCACCAAGTACTAAAAAAAGAAAAGAATAGTTCTGTAAATTCCAGGGGGTCCCAGTTCAAATCTCCTTGTAGATCGACTTCCTCAGACCAATATGCTTATCCTGTATGCCATTCCTTTTGCCACAGGTATTTAAGCTGCCAGTGAGCCTTGTTGGCACCTAACCACAGAATGCATTATGTTCTCCCTTTATCTCTCTTTATTGATAATACTCTTAATTTGACATTGTTTTCAATTATTGGAAAAAGGGAAAGGAAGAAGAAAGCCTAAATTAAACTTTTTTCCATAAGGAAACTTGATGGGACTGTTCACAGCTTTGATGTATAAATCATTTCTAAAATATAGTTTGAAAGAGTTATATAAGTAATACAAATATGTTCCATATAAATATAAATAAGTTTAATAGAAATATATGTTATGTTTGTATGTTTTGTAAGTTTGTAAACTGAAATAATTTAAAAAAAAAAGTCGGCCTGCTCACAATTTTAAAGCTAGCACCATTTTTGGCACATGCGGTAAAATTTCTGCTCACAAGACTGCACGCCTTAGAGGGAACATTGCCACTGACCCTCCCTAATTCTGTTCCAGGCATCAGAGATCCACAAGAACAGAGGGCTAGTGGAAGTCTCCTCTGCCAACAACATTGCTGCTACCCCAGCAGACAAGTGCTTTTGAATATGGTAAATGTATGTTCTACCAAATATCAGGGTTGGTTATAAAATCCTATTAGATTTGCAATTAAAATCAGGAATTCCTTCCTCCACCCTATTGCTCAATAGATAAATTCCCATCAATGGGATTTCCAATGAACAGTCATAACTAGTTCATCAAAAAAAATTAGGGGGGAAAAGAGCATTGGTTGCACACTTGCATAAAGTCATAATTTTGGAATCATGACAAATGTGCTCCTATGCCACTTAGATTTTTTTTCTAATTTCCTCAGGAGCTCACTTGTGCCATTTTTTAATCTTGGTAAATGTACTGTCCTAACTTCCCTAATGTAATTTGCCCAGGTCCCTAAACTGAGTGATCATGTAAGTATGCTCCCATGGGATATAAATTTTTCTAAGCACCACAGGAGCTTTACACAGTCCTATGGGAACTTTAGATCTATCTGAAACAAAGTTTCTGAGAAAGACTGAGAAAACATTTTCTGAATGCCACAGGAACACCACAGCTCTAAGGCATCTTTTAGCACTTCAAATACTTTCTCTAAGTGCCAGAAGAACTCCTTAGAGATGACTATACACAAAATCATGGAAGTGTGTGCCAATGTCTCTTAGAAAAGATTTTTCTAAATAGCACACTTCCATGATCTCACAACTTGGAACTTTGGCAAATAGACTCCCATTATTTTCCTAAGGTATCCCAAGACTTGGGAAAGCCATGAGAAGATATTTCCAGGGTCTTTAATCACAGAACTGTGAAACCATAGCACCTATCTAACTCCCCACCCACCTACTCAGTAACTGGGGGGGGGGGCACAATGGGTAAAAATACTTTGACTGAAGACTTTTGGACTGAATCCTGAGGAGCAGAGATAGAATGATCTAAACCAAAACAGAGCAAAGCTGTGGGAATCCACCGAACCTTACCAAATAGTCTTTCAAAAGCTCACATTAAGTTCAAATCATTATTGAAAAGGTTTTTAACATAAGCAAGAATCACTGTGGAAACACAACAGATGGAAAATATTCCTTATATTTTGAGTCATACATACACTCCTATGGATAAAAATAACATGTATGTGTGCTTAGAATTCCCAATGATTCTTGAATCGCAACATTGTGGAACATCAGCCTTGGATACTGTAACATGATATTATTTCTCAGCTCTCAGACAGTATTGATCAGCATGGTAATGAATAAGTGGAAGGAAAAACAAATATGGGGGGAGTGGTGGCACAGTGGGTAAATCCCCTGCATAACTATAACATCTGAACTGCCAAGCTTTTACTTACCACGAATCTCCCTTCTCAGTGGTCCCAGGGTGGGGCAGTCTATGGGAAGTAGCTCATCCCTGGAGGCAGGCTGGCAATTTTGATCCACTAGTGGAGGAGCTTCTCTCCCCAGCTCCCAGGCTGGATCCAAGCTGTCCATCTCTTATGCATGAGAATCACAACAGACCCAAGAGACAAAAAAGCCAAAAACCCAACAGCCAACCAAAGGAGTACAACACAGAGAAATAGCAGAAAACATTAAATGCTGAAGAGAGAAGACCTACAGGGGCCCTACTGAAGGAGTCCAGCATACCTTAAACCAGACCATAGGCCACTCCAGAAGGTCTAGCTTTACCCCTGGGTGAGAAGAGACTGCCCCATCCTAGGACCATCGGGAAGGGAGATTCATGGTTAAGTGAAACAAACCTTCCATACTCCAGTGGTCCAGGGTGGGGCAGTCTAAACCTATGCGACATAGAAGAGCAGTATGCCGGGGGGGGGGGGATAAAAACCTTAGCCTAAAAGGTATGCCGCAGAACCCTTCTATCGAAGGCTGCATCAGCAGAGGCTGCTTTATCATCAATACAGTAGTGTTTGGTGAAAGAATGAACTGACTTCCAAGTGGCTGCAAGGTAGACCATATTCAAGGAAAGGAAGCCCTGTAAGTTGCTAAAGCTGCCCCCCTCCTGAGCAAGTGAGCTGTTATGCCCAATGGAAGATCTAGGCCCCTGGCCTTGTATGCCAGAAGAATACACCCTGTCTGTCTGCTAAGAATGGATCCCACTTCCCCAAGGATGCTTTCCTAAAAGACACGATTATAGAATCGGACTGGCGAAAGGACTTAGTGTGGTCCATGCAGAAGCTCAGCACTCTCCTGTCATTCCTTTTCCTGAGGATGCTTAGGGTTAGGGCAGAATAAGGGTAGGACTATTTCCTCTGACCTATGGAAGGCCAAATTAATCTTTACCAGATCCATATGCAGTGGGTGTCTCCCCCCAAAAAAGGGGGAAAAACCCAAGGCACAGCAGAGGTATCAGCATCACTTCTGCTCTTAGATCTATGATCCTCTGAAGCACTCTTTGAATTAGTTTGGTGGGAGCAAAGGTGTACAGGAGCTGATTTGGCCAAACGCAGCTTACAGCGTCCATTCCTATGGCCAGAGGACACCTCATTCTTGTCATGAATCTGGGCACCTGACGACTGAGTTCTGATTCAAATAAGCCTACCTTTACTGCCCCAAATCTGTGGCAGATCTGGCGGAAGGTTTCCTTGTTCAGTATCCATTCTGACTGATTCAGAGACAGCCAGCTTTGAGTGATCTGAGGTCAGACTCCACCCATCACAAATATCTGCATCACCTCTGAATGGAGGGTATTGAATTTCATGCCTCCCTGGTGACTGATGTATGACTTGGCCCTTGTGTTGTCTGTGTGCACCAGAACATCCTTCCCAGCTGGGAGATCCTGGAATGCTAACAGACCCCACCTGACCACCCTGAGTTCCAGAAAATTCATGCTCTGGCAGGTATCTTCCTGAGACCAGATTCTCTGGGCCACTCTCTCATGGGAGTGAGTTCCCCATCCCTGAAGACTGGCATCCATTGTCAGAAGTGTCATGTTCAGTTCTCTGAGAGGTGACCCTTCTAGGAGTCTGGACGGATGTAGCCATCATAGCAAATCCTGAAGGCGACTGTCTGAAAGTTTGACCAACTTGCACTTTTTATGGGCTATCACATTCTGGAAGGGGATAGGAACCCCCTGGAAAGGGAGGGCATGGCATCTTGCTCATGGAATCACATCCTGGCAGGAGACTACCATTCCCAGAAGCCTTGCGAGAAGCATGACCTCTGAGTGGAGTTGCTGGATAACCTCCCTCATCAGAGAAAGGATCTTTTTCCTTCTTTCTTGGGACAGGAAGACTTGATTAGGAACTGTATCTGTAACAACCCCCAGATGAAGCACCCTCTGTGCAGGCTGCAGGCAGCTCTTAAACATAAGAATATGAGAAGCCAATGTTGAATCAGGCCAATGGCCCATCCAGTCCAACACTCTGTCACACAGTGGCCAAAAATACCAGGTGCCATCAGGAGGTCCACCAGTGGAGCCAGGACACTAGAAGCCTTCCCACTGTTGACCCTCCCAAGCATCAAGAATAAAGAGCATCACTTGCCCCAGAGTCCCAATCTATACCTTGTGGCTAATAGCCACTGATGGACCTCTGCTCCATATGTTTATCTAATTACCTCATCAAGCCGTCCATGCTTGTAGCCTCTGCCACCTCCTGTGGCAGTGAATTCCATCTGTTGATCACTCTTTGGGTGAAGAAGTACTTCCTTTTCTCTGTTCTAACCCGACCACTCAGCAATTTCATGGAGTGCCCACGAGTTCTTGTATTGTGAGAAAGGGAGAAAAGTACCTCTTTCTCTACGCACTCTATCCCATGCATAATCTTATAAACCTCAATCATGTCACCCCTCAGCCGTCGTTTCTCCAAGCTGAAGAGCCCCAAGTGCTTTAAACTTTCTCCATAGGGAAAGTGTTCCAACATTTTATCATTCTAGTTGCCCTTTTCTGCACTTTTTCCAATGCTATAATATCCTTTTTGAGGTGTGGTGACCAGAACTGTACACAGTATTCCAAATGAGGTCGCACCAATGATTTATACAGGGGCATGATGATACTGGCTGATCTCTTTTCAATACCCTTCCTAATAATGCCCAGCATAGCATTGGCCTTTTTTACTTCAGTCGCTCACTGTCTCAAAATTTTCAGTGAGTTATCTACTATGACTCCAAGATCTCTCTCTTGGTCAGTCTCTGCCAGTTCGGACCCCATCAATGTGTATTTATAGTTAGGATTTTTGGCTCCAATGTGCATCACTTTGCACTTGGCCACAATGAACCCCATTTACCACGATGATGCCCACTCACCCATCCTCGACAGATCCCTTTGGAGTGCTTCACAATCCCCCCTGGTTTTCACCACCCTGAACAACTTTGTATCATCCGCAAATTTAGCCATGTCACTGCTTACTCCCAACTCCAAATCATTAACAGACAAGTTAAAAAGCATCGGACCTAATCCCTGTGGTACTCCACTACTTACCACCCTCCACGGAGAATACTGCCCATTTATACTCGCTCTCTGTTTCCTATTAATTAGCCAGTTTTTGATCCACAAAAGGACTTGTCCTTTTATCCCATGACTATTGAGCTTACTTAGGAGCCTTTGATGAGGAACTGTATCAAAAGCTTTCTGGAAGTCAAGGTAAACAATATCTTTTGGGTCCCCCTTATCCACATGTTTGTTCAACCCCTCAAAGAACACTAACAGGTTAGTGAGACAAGATCTTCCCTTACAGAACCCATGCTGAGTCTTCCACAGTAGTTTTTGTTCATCAATGTGCCTACTAATTTTTTCCTTAATAACAGTTTCCACCAACTTACCCAGTATTGACGTCAGACTGACTGGCCTGTAATTTCCCGGATCTCCTCTGGAACCCTTTTTAAAGATGAGAGTGACATTAGCTACCTTCCAGTCCTCAGGAATGCAGGCAGATATTAATGGAAGATTACATATTTTTGTCAGGAGATCCAAAAGTTCACATTGGAGTTCTTTCAGAACTCTCGGATGTATGCAATCTGGGCCTGGTGATTTATTAGTTTTTAAATTGTCTATAAGTCTAGGACCTCCTCTCTCATCACCTCAATCTGACCCAGATCTTTCAACACCCCTCCCAAAATCAGCGGTTCTGGAGTGGGCAAGCACTTCCCATCTTCCACAGTGAAGACAGAGGCAAAAAATGCATTCAGCTTCTCAGCCATTTCCCTATCATCCTTCACTACTCCTTTTACCCCTTGGTCATCCAAGGGCCCCATTGCCTCCTGCTTCTAATGTATTTGAAAAAAGTTTTATTGTTGGTCTTTATGTTTTTCGCAATATGCTCCTCATATTCCCTTTTTGCCTGCCTGATCACAGACTTGCATTTTATTTCCCACAGCCTGTGTTCCCTTTTATCAGCCTCACTGAGACTAGCTTTCCACCACTTAAAGGAATCCTTTTACCTTTTACAACTTTGCTTGTTAACCATGCAGACTTTTTTCTATACCTATTTGTGTCTTTCCTAATCTGTGGTATATATTTTTTCTGAACTTCTAGGATAGGTTTTGACCCTTTCTTCTTTTCCTTTCAGTTTCCTCCTCACATGTCCCCTCATATCAGAGAAGTTACCCCTTTTAAAGTTAAAAGCAGTTGTGTCAGTCTTTTGGGTCAATTTCCTTTTTATACAAATGTTGAACTCAGTAACATTATGGTAACTGTTCCCAAGTGGTGCAATCACTTCTGCATTTCTCACCAGGTCTTGGGCAGTACTTTGGACCAAATCCAGGATCGCCTCTCCCCTGGTAGGTTCTGTGACCAATCTGCTCCATAGTACTGTCATTGAGAGTGTCTAGAAAATCAAATCTCTTTTCCCCGACTACAACACATATTGACCCAATCAATGTGTGGGTAGTAAATCACCTATTATGACACAATTTTTTTGTCTAGCTACTATCTTTAATTCATTCATCATTTTATAATCCTCCTCTATCTTCTGATCTGGTGGGTGATAACAAACTCCCAGTGTTAAGCTTCCTTTTGGGCCCATTATTTCAACCCATAGCATTTCCAGAAGCAAATCCAATTCTCTTAGCCTCTCAATCTTACTGGACTGTATACTCTCTCTGAAATACAGAGCCACTCCATCTCCAACCCTTTCCCCCCCATCCTTCCGATATAATATATAACCGGAAATCACTGTATCCCTCTGATTTTCCTCATCCCACCAAGTTTCTGAAATACCCACAATGTCTATTTTTTTCCCCAGCACCAAGCACTCCAACTCCCCGATTTTACCTTGGACACTTCTAGCATTTGTGTATAAACACCTATAATTTCCCATACATGTTAAGCCTGCAACCTTCCTCTTGCTATCTCAAGACCTTGTCAGGCAGTCCATATCACTTGCCACAGTCTCAGTGGACAATTCCAATCCACCTACCTCCCTGAAGAAAAGCAACAGCTACCCCCTCATCTCTCTGAGATGAGCCAGCCTGAACCAGAGACTTTTCATCTCCTGTCGGCTTTCTCCCAATATTCAATTTAAAAACTGCTCTGCCACCTTTTTGATTTTAAGTGCCAGCAGCCTGGTTCCTTCTCAGACAAGCGGAGACTGTCTCTTGTACAGCTCCCACTTGTTCCAAAAAGCATCCCAGTGCCTAACAAACTTGAACCCTTCCCCACTACACCATCGTCTCATCCACGCATTGAGACTCCTGATCTATGCCTGTTTCTCTGGCCCTGTGCATGGAACAGGTAGCACTTCTGAGAAGGCTACCTTAGAGGTCCTGGAGTTTCCTGCCTAGAGGCCTAAAGTTTTCCTCCAAGACCTCACAAAAACAGGTTGCTTACCTGTAACTGATGATCTTCGAGTGGTCATCTATGCATTCACACCCGTGGGAATTCAGTGCGCCTGCGCTGACCTGGTCGGTGTCTGTACAAAGCTCACAACGGGATTTTCGCGCCCTTCGCCCCCGGGCATGCGCAGGAACCCCACCGTGCATGCCCAAGGGGCGGGGGCACGGACATCCCGCCAGTTCCTTCTGACCGCTATCAAGCCTAGCCATGTATGAGAACAGCTGAGGATGACAGCAGTGGGGAAGAACGGGCGGGCAGTGTGAATGCACAGATGACCACTCAAAGATCATCAGTTACAGGTAAGCAACCTGTTTATCTTCTTCGTGGTCTCTGTGCATCACACCCATGGGAGATTAAAAAGCAGTGGCTCACCTGGAGGTGGGTACTGTCAGACTCAGGGAGCCGTAGAAGAGAGGACCAGACGACCCAAGTCACCCTTCTGCTGGGCACGGACGTCCAGAGCGTAGTGTTTGATGAACGTGGTTGGTGTAGACCACGTAGCCGCTCTACAGATGGATGAGAGGGACGCGCCCTTCAGAAAGGCCGTTGAGGTCGCCATGGACCTGGTTGAGTGTGCCCTCAGACGAGAGGGAGGTAACTTTTTTGCTAGCGTGTAGCACAGCCGAATCGTCTCGACAATCCATTTGGAGAGTCGTTGAGACGTGATGCGTAGCCCCAGGGAGGGCGAGCTGTAAGACAAGAACAGTGAGACGTCACGTCTGGTTGGCTGAGTCCAATTCAGGTAGAAAAGGAGAGCCCTCTTCACATCCAGGGTATGGAGCAAGCGTTGCCCGTCATCATCTGGATGCGGAAAAAAATCCGGCAAGAATATTTCAGTCTTGAGATGGAACTCTGAAATGATCTTTGGGATGAAGGTCAAGTCTGGTACCAGACGCACGCCGTTCGGAAGGAAAACCAGGTAGGGTGGGTCATGTCGGAGTGCCATGAGTTCACTAACCCTTCTGGCTGAGGTGATTGCCAGTAGGAAGGCTGTCTTCCACGCTGCATACTTGAGGTCACAAGTGGCCATTGGTTCAAACGGCCGTCTGGTAAGTTGTCTTAATACCAGTGGTAGGTCCCACAGTTCTGTAGGTGCAGCTACAGGAGGGTACAATCTAATGAGGCCCTTCATGAACCGCTTAGCGGTCGGATGGGAGAAAATTGTGTGTCCCTCCATGCCCTGGTGGTAAGCGGAGATAGCCGCCAAGTAGACTTTGACCGATGAGTGGGATAGACCCTGATCTCTAAGGAGCAGGAGGAAGTCCAGAATTTTGTCCAGGCCCACTGTGGTTGGATTGCCTGTAGACTTGCCCAAGTACGAGAGGAACTTTTGCCACTTTCTGCGGTAAGATGAGCGGGTCGATTCCTTCCTCGCATTACAGAGGACCTCTGCAACTCGGGTGGAGAAGTTCAAGGTTGGAGCCTCCAGGCTGTCAACTTTAGGCTGTTCACCTCCGGATGGAGCACCTTGCCTCCTTCGGTGATGAGGAGATCTCACACTCTGGGGAAGTGGTGGAACCTGCTCCCCGCCAGATGCAGTAGGATGGGGAACCAGGGTTGCCTGGGCCACCATGGAGTCACCAGGATGCAGTTTGGTTGAGATTTGGCCACCTTGTGCACTACTCTCAGGAGTAGGGGCAGTGGAGGGAACATGTACAAAAACGGGCCTGTCCAGGGCACCAGCAGACCGTCCCCTAAAGAAAGAGGGTCCTTGCCTCCTTGGGTGCAAAAATATTTGCATTTTGTGTTCTCCCGCGAGGCGAACACGTCTATAGGGGTGTGCATTCGGGAATCCCAAAACGGAAAAAAACCCAAAAAAAGCATTTTCGGGTTTTTTTCGGCTTTCGGGATCCCGGACAGGCTATTCACTGTAATCTTCGAATTCCAAAAAAAAAATCCCGGAAAATTCGGGATTTTTTTGGCATTTTTGGCATTGCCGAAAAACGGCGTTGTGGGGGGTTTTAAACTGTTGAAGGGCCTGGGAATTCCTTTTCCCACCATTTCCCCCTCTTTCCCACCTTTTCCTCCTGTTTCCAGGAGGGGGGGGATGGAGGCTCCAGACAGCCAGTCACTGCAATGCATTTGCAAAATGCATTGCAGTTTGCAAGCTTGCAAGGCTGTTGTTGCTGCCTGCAGCCCAACCACCAGTTTGCTCCTTTCCCAGGGAAGGAGCACTGTGGTGGCCAATAGGGTTCTGGCATCTGCTCTCTGGCCAATCACAGAAGGTTTTTCCTTTTTGAAATCCTTCTGTGTATGCTCAGAGAGCATAAAAGGAGCCAGTCTCTGGGCTGACTCTCATTGCTGTGTTCCTGGATCCTGCTGGCTGGTGAGAGAGAGCTGCCGGGCTTGGCTGTTGGAGATTGTGGCTGGCTGGCTTCTGCTGCCCCTGCTCCTGAGTCTGCCCTGCTTTCCTCCCTGCTCTTCATGGACCTTGGATCAATACCTCAGAAGACTTCAGACTGGTTTGATTTATTAGGGCACTTTTAAATTTAATTTCTTTTCTCTTTATTTTATTCTTCCTTAGGGTTGGTTTGGGAGAGACCTGGGGTTGGTGGGGTGGTGATTGCACATGGTCTGCTGCTGGCTTGGCAAACATGCCCCCTCACACCACCACCACACCTCTCAGGTTTTTTTACAGGGAGAATCTGCTTGCCTGATCCATTCCCATAGGAAACAATGGAGAACTGGGGGCACCCTCTTTGGATGCCCCTAGAATTGGACCCCCTGGTCCAATCTTTTCAAAACTTGGGGGGTCTTTTGGGGAGAGGCTCCAGCAGCTACAGTCCAAATTTGGAGTCTCTACCTCAAACCCCTCCTTCTCCAGCCCCCTGCAAACTTTCCAGAAAATTTTGCCATTGAAGTCAATGGCCCCATTGGATATAATGGACCCGAATTTTTCGGGAATCCAAAAACTTTTCGGATTTCAATGCTTTACTGGTATAGGTATTCGGGTTTTTTCAGGAATACCGAAAAAATTCAGGTCCAATATGCCCAAATCCGAATTTTACCGAATTTTTTTTTTTTGCACACCCCTACACGTCTATCGTTGGGGTCCCCCAACGGTCGAAGAGTGGTTGGAGGTAGATCTGATTCAGTTCCCACTCGTGATGGTGAGTGTGGCCTCTGCTGATCAGATCCACTTCGATGTTTAGAACTCCGGGGATGTGTGTGGCCACAGGAACAATGTCGTTGGCAACGCACCAGTTCCAGAGGTCGATTGCAAGCCCACAGAGGCTCCTGGAGATGGTTCCTCCCTGACGATTCAGGTAGCTGAGTGCCGTGGTGTTGTCAGTGAGGATGGCAACACAGTAGCCTCGTAAGATGCACTGAAAAGCTCGAAGAGCTAGAAAAATGGCCAGTAGTTCCAGGTAGTTGATATGCCTGTTTCTGGTGGCAGCATCCCACCGGTATCCTGTACTGATGCCGTCGAGGTGGGCCCCCCATCCCCATAAGGAGGCATCTGTTGTCAGGGTGTAATGATGAGTGAGGGGAGAAAAAGGGGCACCCTTGGTAATGTTGGGGACAACAGTCCACCAGGTGAGAGAGTCCCGCACGGTTTGTGTTGGGATCAGGATCTTTGACTGAGGCATGCGGTGTGGACGGAAACTCTTCAGAAACCAAAGTTGGAGAGGCCTCATGTGGAGTTTCGCCAGGGGGAGGACCGAAGTCGTGGCGGACATGTGTCCGAGGAGGCGTTGAATGGCGTACGCCGTCGAGGATGGAGAGTCTCGAACCGATGTTGCTAAGTTGGACAGGGTTTGGGCTCTGTCCATCGGTAGGAAGGCTTTGCCGGCCACAGTGTCGAGTAATGCCCCGATGAATTGCACCCTTTGAGACAGGTGGAGACAGGACTTTTGCAGGTTCACCTGAAGACCAAGTGATGAGAGAAGGTGCAGGGTGAATGCAGTGTCCTTGCGTAGAGAGATCGGGGAGTCGGCCACCAGAAGGCAGTCGTCGATATAGGGGAAGATGGTGATCAACTGGAGACGAAGGTGGGCCGCGACAACTACCATGGTCTTGGTGAAGACCCTCGGTGCCGTAGATATTCCGAAGGGGAGACATCGATACTGATAATGATGGTCTCCTATTGCGAAGCGGAGATACTGCCTGTGGGAGGGGTGGATATTTAGGTGGAAGTAGGCATCCTGGAGGTCGATGGTAGCCATCCAGGCGCCCAGCGGAATCAAGGGCAGTAGGGCTTGCAGGGTCGTCATCTTGAATTTTCGGTACTTTATATAGATGTTGAGATCCCGAAGATCCAAGATGGGACGTAGTCCTCTGTCTCGCTTCAGTACGGTGAAGTACCGTGAGTAGAATCCCATCCGTTCGGAAATTTTTGGGACAGGTTCTATTGTCCTCTTCTTCAACAGGGAGTTGGTCTCCTGGAGAAGAATAGTGGAAGGAAGGGTGGGTCGGAAGGTCGGTAATGGTGGGAGGTCGATGAACTCGATGAAATAGCCATTGGCTATGATAGAAAGAACCCAGATGTCTGTGGTTATGGCTCTCCACACCGGAAGGAAGGGGTGGAGGCAGGTCAATTCTCTCGACGTTGAGAGGGTGGAGTCAAAGACCCTGCTTCGGCCCGCGGTTGGACTTGGGCCTTGCCTGTGGGTGTTGGGCACCTGATCTCAGTTTTGGCTGATATGGTTGCTTATTGTAGTTTGGAGACTGGCGGGGTCTCCAAACCGTGTCAGGGGATGGCTTCGTCGGATATGGACGACGGGGAGTATAACGGGACCACGATCTCTGTCTGTAGGATCTTTGTGGTGCTGAAAATCCCAAACATTTCGAGGCTTTGATGTTTTTATCCATCTCCTGCAAGGCGGCGTCGGTGGAGGAGTGGAATAAGCCGTCCCCGTCAAAGGGGAGATCCTCAATATAGGGTCTAGTGTCCTGAGGTAAAGAGGTGGTCCGGAGCCACGCATGACGCCGGATCGATACTGCCGAAGCCATCGACGTCGAGAAAGCGTCTAATGAGTGCTTTGCAGTGCTCAGGAGCTGTTTAGCTACAAGGAGGCCTTCCTTCTGGATGGATCTTGCCTCGGCACACTTGTCCTCCGGCAGAGATGGGAGGAGCGCTGACATCCTCTGCCATAAAGCATACTCGTATCTCCCAAAACAGGCCAAATAATTAGAGGATTTGATCCCCAAGGTTGCAGAAGAGTAAACCCTACGGCCGTAGGCATCGATCTTTTTACTCTCTCTGTCGGACGGAGTGGAGTTAGAACTTTCGGTCTTGGAAGATGTGGAAATGACCAAGGAATTCGGGCGAGGATGGAGATGGAGGAACGAGGTTCCCTCTTCTTGGACCCGGTACATGTGGTCTAAACGCTTGGTGAAGACCGGTGCCTACGATGGTTTAGCCCACGGGGACTGAACCGCTTTTAAAAGGTGTTTGGACATCGGTAAGGCTATCGGCGTAGAGGCGTCGATCTCGATGATATCGTACACCTCGTCAGCTGCGGATGGTTGGATTTGGACGATAGGTAGGGCAAGAGAGTGTGCCATACGCTTTACTAAGTCCCCGTATGAGGACATGTCCTCCGAAGGAGAGATCGGACTGCTCCCGGAGATGGATTGCTTGGGGGGGTTCGACATTGGAAAGAACGTCCTCCGGGTCATCGACATCGGAGTCACCCCGAGAAGAGGCGGAGTTGGAACTCGACTCTTGAGGTCTCGGTAGCGGTGGCTCGGCCATCGGCATTGGTGGAGCAGCGGCACGGTCGGAATGAGAAGGAGGAGACGGTGGAGGTTTCGACACTGTCGCCGAGGGCTGGTGGCGAGGCGAGCACGAGCGGTATCGACAAGGTTCCCAAGGATCTGGGTACCCAGGGAAGTTCCACGGGCCCGAAGAAAACCAGTACGGCATCTCGTGCTTGTTTTCGAAGGGAAACTTCGGAGGTCGGTACGGATAGGTTGCATGATACCTGTTGTAGCGTGGACCATAGGATTCCTGCTCACGGTGGTCAGGACGACATGGAGATCTGGAACGGTCCCGAGGGCGATGTCGGGATCGACCGGATTGATCACTTGCCCACGATGTTGGCGAGGGGGATCGAGACCCCATTGCCTGGACATTCGAACCCAGATCGAGGTCGGTAGGAGGTGGCGACATCGACTGGGGAGGATCACGACGCCAAGGTGCTGCCGACACAGGGGGTCCAGACTGACGTGGTGGAGAGTCCAGAATTTGTATCGGAGGCTCCACAATGATTTTCGTCAGTTCCGGTGTCGGATAGGACAGTCGTGGGGGTTGCTGAGGTGCGTCCGCACTAGCAGAGCCCCTAGGAGATCTAACGCCACTCACACCGTGAGATTTATGCGCGTCTCCCGTCTTGCTCGAGCCCCGAGCCTTCGCCTTATCCTTCTTAGGCTTCTTCACCGGTGTTGACATGGATGAAGTCGCCTTCGATTTCGATTTCTTCGGAGGGGCCCCTCCGGTATCAGAAGAAGATTTCCCTACCTTGGGATGGTTCGGTGTTGGGGGATCCCTCTGTGTCGATACGGACGACTTCGATGTCGAGATGGCTGGTCTTGCAATAGAAGGATCAGATTCCATTTCGGGAGCTGGAGGAGCGAGTGCCGACTCCCACAACGCGACCTTCAGTCTAGCGGCCCTGTTCTTTCTCGTTTGGTTGGAGAAACGGGCACAGATGGAACAGGCGTCAGGGCGGTGAGTCTCCCCCAAACAAAAAACACAAAGTGAGTGCTCGTCTCTCAAGGCTAGCTTGCTCCCGCAGGAAGAGCACCTTTTAAAGCAGCCCCACTTACGACTTTCCATAAACAATGGAAAGGGGCCCTTCCACCCGGCAGGATGAAGGGCGGTGAGGTGGGGGGGGAGAATGGTCCGGAGACCAAGAAAAATCCACCAAAAAAGTGTGGATTGAGAGGAGAAATAGTTGAGAGGAACGATCCAAAAGATCAGAGAAGAAAAAACAGAGGAAAAATTTGAAGAGAAAGTTGTGATGTTTCGCTGAGATAAATCGCTCTCAGAGACACCAACGCAAGCTGCTAACAGCGAGGCGGTCAGAAGAGAACTGGCGGGATGTCCGTGCCCCCGCCCCTTGGGCATGCGCGGGGGGGTTCCTGCGCATGCCCGGGGGCGAAGGGCGCGAAAATCCCGTTGTGAGCTTTGTACAGACACCGACCAGGTCAGCGCAGGCGCACTGAATTCCCATGGGTGTGATGCACAGAAACCACGAAGAAGATATATTAGTTAAAGATTCCTGAAACCTTTATTAAAAGCCTATTTAACAATAGTGCAGCAGCTAAACCAGAAGCACACACAGAGAGCAATGATTCCCAAAAAGGCCCCTTTGGCCCTCTTAGCCTAACACCCCCAGTGACACAACCACCACCACTGCCTCCCTTGGAAACTCCTTAGAACTGCTAGAAGCCAAGCCAACTACAAACCAACAATCCCAGAAATATAATAACTCACAGAAGAAACATTTTTTTAAAAAAACTGCAACAGGAACAAAAGCACAAATACAAACCAGATGAACCAGAAACAACCAGAGAGGCCCAAGAGAGCCTGCCTAGGCCCCAGGTAGAAGGCCTACCCCCCAAGAAAAGAAAACTGACAATCCAAGAAATAAAATATCAAGTACAGTAAAAGATATATTTAAACTGCAAAAATAACAGGCTGGCAACAAGCCCACAAACTAGAAGACCCCCCCCAAAAAAAAAAAAACCATGCAGGAAGAGGCCTGAGAGGCCCTAGAGGCCTACCCACCACACCAACCCCGGGCCCCAGCCCACCAACCCACAAGAAAAAGTGGCCCTAATATAAATCAAACCAGTGTGATGTCTTCAGTTTTAATCTCCAAACCAGGCTCTCTCTCAGCATTAGCAGCAGGAACAGGAATGGAGTCAGCCCACCAGAGAGTCTACTTTTATGCTCTCTGGGCATACACAGAAGGATTTCAAAAAGGAACAAACTTCTGCGATTGACCAGAGAGCAGAATGCCAAAAACCTATTGGCCAGTGCTCCTTCCCTGGGAAAGGAGCAAGCTAGTAGCTGGGCTTCAACAACTGAAGCCAGCAGCAACAACAGCCTTGAAAAAAGTTGCAAGCTGCAATGCATTTGGAAATGCATTGCAGTGATTGGATGTCTGTAAGGTCCCTTTTCTCCCTCCCTCCTGGAAACCAGAGCAAGAGGTGGGAAAGAGGGAGAAACGGCGGGAAAAGCAAGTTTAGTGGAGCCCTTTAAAGTTTAATTCCCCCCAGCGTTGTTTTTCAGTAAATCCGAAAAAAAACCCAAAAACCTGAAAATGTTCAGGTTTTCTCGGGGGGGGAGAGTCGGAATCTGAAAAAACCCGATCGAGGTCGGTAGGAGGTTTCTGAAAAGCAGAGAAAACCCGGAAAGACTTCCGGGGGCGGGGGGGTCCAGTTCGTATTTATCAAATGCACATGCCTACTATCAGCTGGTATTAAGTATAAATGCTCCCATTCTGTCCAATGGAAGAAAAACAGACACACAACCCCATCCATGCTGATGTAGCCAGGGTGCAACTTAGGATAGTAACTAGGTCACAGCATACTTAAGCACTATAGAAATCTCACTCAGGACACCTATATCTATATTAATGATCCCCATTGTGGCACCCATCCCTGTTTCTTGTTGCCCACTTCCTTCGTCTTCAAAGCATCTCTTCCCCAAAGTGAAGAACCCATCTTGATTTTTCTCCCTCTCACTGGCATAGGAATGCTTTAGAACAGCGCAAGCAGGATGATCTTTGTGTCTTCAGAGAACACTTTTCGTAAAAAGCTAACTCGATCACAGGATAATATCTGGCTTGGAATCTCTCAGAATGTTGTGATCAGTCCTAATCCCCATAGCAACCATTCTGTGATGGTGCTCAGCAGTGTTCCCTCTAAGCTGAGTTAGTTTGAGCTAACTCACAGTTTTTAGCCTCCAGCTCACACATTTTTATCTTAGCTCAGGAAGGATGGCTCCAGAGCTAACTAATATATGCAGTAGCTAAACTGCACATTCACAGCTTTAATGCCAGTAGCTCACAAAGTAGATTTTTTGCTCACAAGACTCTACAGCTTAGAGGGAGCATTGGTGCCCAGTACCTGTTCTCAAAATTCCAAGAGCACTCAAGGTTGGAAGCTCCTGATCTAGATGACAAGGGGCACGGCTTGGTGCTATGTCTTTCTAACCTTATTTTGTGCTCATCTAGACTATGCACGGGGGTGGGGCTTTGGTTTTGAAAACTCAGAGAAAACAGGGTTGCACTTACCTGTGACTGTTGTTTATTGAGTGGTCTTCTGTGCAGGCACACACAGGACTGCACACATGCAAACTAGCCACAGAGAGGAATTCCTAAGATTTCTAGAGCTTTCTAAGTGCTAGGAGCGCTCCCCCCTGCCTGTCTGAAGCCTGAGTGTCCCACCTAAATCGGCACATGACATGGGCAAGGATAGTGCTCTTTCCTCAGTACTTCTCTTGCCACTGAAGACACAGCTCACCAGATTAGGGCAGCCAACAGTGGGAAAATGAGGGAGGGATGTGTGTCTGCACAGAAGACCACTCAATGTACAACAGTTACAGGTAAGTGCAACCCCCAAGGACCTAAGGGGTCCCCTCCCTGATAATCTGGCCTTAATAAACAACCCAGAGAATCATGACAGTAAGCAACGGGCAAGCCCCAGCTATTTCCTCCTTATCTTAAGTGTTGTACAGGAAGATTTCTCCCCCTATTTCATCATGTAAAATACACAGCCATCAGTACTTGTCTATCTAAACTCTCAGTCTCCCTAAATGAACACTTCTCCTTGATACTCTTACTAGTAATGCAAAACAAGAAAACTCCTCTTCACAAGGTACACAAAAAACCCTTTTCAAATTAGCTCATCTCCAGAGAAATTGACTTTTCATCACTCCCACATTCCAATGACAACACCTTTTTTTCTCCTCAATCTTAGCAAAAATGTATAAAAAGTTTTCCCTCAATCCATCCAATCTGTAACAGGTTTTTGATCCCAACCTGTTACCCCAACTGTATGGATGACTTCCCTACTTTTCCACCATGTTCTGCTGCACTTCTTTATTCTGGTCAATTTCCCTCTCCAGAGTCACTTCATAATCTGCGGGAAGCAGGCTTGTATGTCTTTGATTCTCCCTTTTTAGTTCTTCTCTTGGTAGCAGGCAGTTTGTTAGGGAAAGGGTTTAAACTGTTTGTACTTCACATAGGCATTTATTTCCTTTCTGTAGTGCCCCTGTTTTTATTAACCTGATTTAATCAGCATATTGATGGCAACTCATCCCAAATCTCCAGATGACCTCTCCCAACAGCTTTATGTTGATGCTAAAAAGCATTGGTGACAAGATGGAACTATGGTGATCTCACCCTCTTCTATCCCTCATGCACAGGAGTTTCTCTTAGTTTCTTTTTTCTTGCTTGCTAAGCAGCTCCTACATCTATTTTCTTCTTATCTGTTGGTCTACGGCTGTCCCACCCTGTCACATTATCATATACTTTGATGCTAGCCTAGCCCAGCCCAGGGACTTGAAGGAAGACACAAAATCACCTGCTAATATTCTACTCCTGTAATGGCACACGAGAGGCTTTTGAAAGTTCAAAAATAAACAAAATATTTTATTTAACTTGGAGGAGAAAATATCAGATGAAATCAGGGATAGGATGTATGAAGTGAACTGATAACAAAAGCTGAGGTAACTTTGTAATCACACTAGCAGTAGTCAATCAATTTATTGTTCATGGACATTGGCCTTCACAATTAAAACATATATTTGAATTTTGGTTTCACAGCATTCTATGCTTGCCATAATTGATTCGGCTCAAGAACTGGCAGTCAGAAGACACTGGCCAGGGCTGACTGGCTGCTTCGCAAAGTCCCGCCCACGTCAGCCCCGGTCAGTGTTTTCAGCTCAGTCTGCTCCAGTCCTCCGACAGGAGAGGACCGTCTGGAGTGTGAGCGCAGGGACAGGCCCTCAAGGCTGAGGCAAGTGAGAGAAGACCTTTTCCGCCCCCCACACCATCCCCTGGGCCTTCTATGAGGGGACTAGGCCCAGAGAAGCATTTTCCGTCCCTCACACACCATCCCCTGGGCCTTCTATGGGGGCAGTAGGCCCAGAGAAGCCATTTTCCGTCCCCCACACACCATCCTCTGGACCTTCTATGGGGGCAGTAAGCCCAGAGAAGCCCTTTCCCCCCACACACTGCCTACTGACCCCATAGAAGGCCCAGGGGATGGTGTGTGGGGGACAGAACAAGCCTTCTCTGGGCCCAGAGAAGTCCTTTTCTGCCCCTCTTCCCTTCCTTTCCCCCCTTTCCTTTCTTCCTCTCTCCTTTCACTCTTCCCCCTCTTCCTTCCTTCCTTCCTTTCTCCAACCCTCTCTCTCTTCCACCTTCCTCCCTTCCTTTCTAGGGCCCATTGTCTTCCACCACAATGGGCTTTGCTCCCTAGTCTAAAACATAATTACAGACAAGCAAAATTAAAATCAGCATACAGTCAGCACTATAATACTAGAACAGTTCAGTTGGAGAAATTTTTTGAAACTAACTTCGCTCTGATCTTCCTAGCAGCCAGAGTAAAAAGAGCCATTTTGTAGGAAACAGAAAACTCTTTACTGGAGAGCATATAAGCTAGTTTTTCGGGATCTGAAAAGAACTGTAGAGTAGCTAAAATCATGGCCAGGAATTTATTCCTTGGACCCAGATACAAATGACAAATCAGAATATAATGTGGTAGATCTTCCACAGAGCTTTTATGCAGGCATATAAGTTGATCAGTTGGAATTTTGCTATAGTGGGCTGTTAGTAGCTCAGTTGGCATTGTTTGAAAGTGCAACTCTGTGAATGCCATTCTTAAATTATGAGCTGTTATGCTGACCAAATAAGAAACTCTGGAGTGATTGTTCTTTATCACTTTGTACCATGGGACAAACTTCTGATGCATAATTGAAAATATCGATTATGGAGTCCCCTTTAAATACGCATACCCACAAATTGTTCCCTGGTAGTTGGAGCAAGTCGTCTGGGATGGTATAATGAGCAATAATACTACAAAAGAAGTCAGAGCAGGCCCTATCTATGTGTAACAAAATATAAAAGCTAGAGATGGCTAGACAGTGTTATAAATGAGATGGTTAGACATTGTTATCAATGCAACTAACATGAAATTAAGCAAACTCTGAAGGATGGTGGAAGACAGAAGGGCCCGGCATGATGTGGTCCATGGGGTTGCGAAGAGCTGGATGACTGTGCAACTGAACAACAAGAAGAGTTTCTGAATAAGGCAGTGTTAGATAATTGATTTTTCTTCCATGATTTAAAAGTTATAAGATGGGTGCAAGACTTAACTGAGGGCAGGCCAAGTTCTGATCACAACAGAGCCCCTGGCGTCCCTTTTGGTAATACTAAGATGCGTTTCAGAAATGAATTTTAAATAGTTTCTAGACTACTGACTATTGTAATCAGTAGCCAATATGCTGCCAACAAGGAAGTGTTTTTTTGCTTTTCAACAAGGTCTTTGAAACTTTGAGAAGAGAGGCTTCAGTTTTCGCTTTAACTTGCAAGCATAGGTTTCTGAATTTCATTGACCCTTCACAATTAGAAGGCAGGAGCTTACAACAGAGTTCCCAGAATCCTTCTCTCTACACAAACCAGGGATCACTCTTCTTTTAAGAGTTATCTCCCTTTTCACTGGGCAGGGATTGCATCTCTTGACTAGAAGCTCTGTCACTTTTCGGCTTAAATGAGGATCTTCCGTGGTCCTCTCACTCCTCTTGGAGATCCTTGAGGGTCCTGCTTAGCAACCTAATTTTTTCCTCCAGGACCACACAACTACATTTCCCCACATCACTGGTGCAAACATATACCATGACCACAGGCTCCTCCCCAGCACTGTCTACCCAGTCTATCTAGATCAGGGGTGTTGAACTCGTTTGTTATGAGGACCAGATATGGCCGGGCCATGTGTGTCATAAAATGTAATGCCAGGTAGCAGATATATAAACTTTATAAAGGACACAAACACATTTAAAGACTTTTTTACTTAAAATAAAAACATACTTAGAATATTAGCACTCTTGCAATATTTTGTTTATTTAACAGTGTCTGATAACTGACACCTCTTGCTCTGAATTATTGCATCAAAATTTCTGTGCTGTTGCCATCTTGAGTATGCTGTTCAGGTGTGTATCTGTAAGCTGCAAACCTATAATGATGCAGCAGCAGCAGAACTGGAAGAAGAAGCAGAAGACAACCAGTTCCACTGCGGGCCCGACAGAAGCCCTCCCGGGCCTGATCCAGCCCCTGGGCCGCATGTTTAACACCCCTGAATATGTAATGTCCACTACCTTCACACACAGCAGGCAACTCACCATGCAGGCAGTACACGAGGTCCAAACCCATCTATCTACATGCCTAAGGATCAAATCACCAACTATTAAGAGGCCCCTTCCCTCCTTGCCCAGGGATGGTTCCTTGCTGCAAAAGGGTACCTGTTCACCAACTGCAGGAGGGATCCCTTCTGAGGAAACATTCCTCCTTTCTTCAGCACGGTGCCCTGTTTCTCCTTGACCTTCATGCTTCTTGACATTGGTGGGGCTGCTGTTCTTGGAGTGGAACACAAGTCCTTGTGAGTCTTATCCATGTGCCTGAGTGCCTCTGCTTCTCCAGGTCAGCCACCTTGGCCTCGAGGGTGCAAACTCGTTCCCTGAAAACCAGGAGCTCCTTGCACTAAGCACACACCTGTGCCTTCTGTCCAGCTAGCAAACAGTCATACATGCTGTATTCAGTACAATACTGGATAGCCACCAACCCCTTGCTGGTATTCTACTGTCATAATTGCTCATTTTTATCCCTTTTTTAATAAATGTCCTATTTATGGAAAACTGTGAAAACTGTGCATACCCTTTTTAGGGATTTTAAAAGACAAGAACCTTGGCTTCCTTGCCCCGCTGCTGAACTTGCACAAGTTGCTAAATTCACCTGCTTATTCCCTTGTTCCAGACATTTTGTCACCAGAGCTGGAACACTTCCGTCACTGGAGTGGGACCTGCTCGTAGGAACCCTAAATAAATAGCTTGGGCCAAAACTCCACCCCCCACTGGAGCCAATCACACTGATTCGGAATGGAGGAGGAGGAGACTGGATTTATACCCTGCCCTTCATTATTCGAAGGAGTCTCAAAGCAGCTTACAATCTCGTTTCCCTTCCCCTAACCAGAACAAAACCCTGTGAGGTAGGTGGGGCTGACAGAGCTCTTTCGAGAACTGCATGTGCAAGAACAGCTCTGAAAGAACTTGTGACTGACCATAGGTCACACCAGCAGCCGCATGTGGAGGAGTGGGAAATCAAACTCAGTTCTCTCAGAGTAGAATCCACGCTCCTAACCACTATACCAAACTGGCTCTCTAACCAATAAAGGAGGATGAGTCAGCCTCTGGTTGAATAACAACAGGTATTGCTGAAAGGGAGCTGCTTAGACAGCTCCTGCTTAGACAGTTCCTATCATTCCCAGGCTGCCTTTTACTTCAAATGCTAATTTAATTTCAAATTTTAATTTCAAGGGAACTCTTTTTTTCTTAGTTTTCTGTTTGTTAATTTTAAAGCCTGCTAATGCACCAAATTCTTTTAATTTGAACATCAAAGAATCAACACCTTTTAAGAAACCCTCTAGAACTAAAACCAAATTGTCTACAGACTCTTAATTTATAATTCTCTTTTTTGATCTTTACACTCCCAATATTTTCATCTTGTCTTATATCTCTGTTGAAAATTTCAAGGACTAAGATAAACAAGAGAGGGCATAAAGGACAACCTTGTATTGTTCTTTTTTGAATATCAAAAGGTTTGGTTAAGTCTCCATTGTCTATTATTTTTGCTGTAAAATATAAATCGATTTTATCCATTTTATAAAATTCTCACCAAAATTCATACCTTTTAAAACTTTAAACATAAAGGCCAAATTCAAATTAGCAACAGCTTTCTCTGCATCTAAAAAAATCAAAGTGGCTTGCTTTTCATTATGCTTTTCAAAATATTGCAAGATATCCAGTACAATTTTGACATTATCCTTCAGTTGTCTCTTGGGTAAAAAACCACATTGGTCTTCGTGAATAAATTATTGTAAAATTATTTTCAGTCTTTCTACTAAAATTGTAGTAAATAGCTTATAGTCATTGTTCAGTAATGAAACTAGTCTATAATTTTTTGTTGAAGTCAAATCTTTTTCTTTTGGTATTGTTATATTGGCCTCTTTCCAAGTTTCTGGCATCTTACCCCCCTGTACTATAGAGCTCATAGTATTTTGCAAGGGTACTAAAATTTCATCTTCAAAGCACATATAATACAAATCCGATAAACCACCTGGTCCTGGAGCTTTTCCTGGTTTGATCTTTTTTATGGCTTCCACTACTTCTCTAATTGTTAGCAAACCATTCATTATAAGTCTTTGTTCTTCTGTAAGCTTGGGTAAATTTTGTTTTCTAAGATATTTATTTTTGTTGAAGGAACATCCTGGCTTTTGTATAAACTTCTCTATAAACTAGAATAATATTTATAAAATGTTTTTTGAATACTCATATTGTCCATTAATACCTTGTCTCTTTCCTACAGTTCCAAAATTATTTTCTTTTCTCTTTCTTTTCTCAGTTTCTAACCCAGCCGTATTCTTGGTTTATTTGCAAATTCAAAAATTTTTTGTTAAACATAATTCAATTTTATTTCCATTTCTCTTATTTATAGATAGCTGCTGTTGTAAAAATTTTATTTCATGAGAAATTTTATACTATTCAGAAAAAAATTAATTCATCCTTTTAACCTCATCCAAGATATTTTATATTTTCTCTTGCCTCTTTTTCTTCAGCTCAGCATTATGCTGTATCAAATGTCCTCTCATAAAACCTTTACTTGCATCTCAAAACATTTTCATCAGACTGGCCACTGAGAGGGTGACAATATTGACTGCCTGAAGATCTAGAGGGCACAGGAGGAAGGTTGTAGGTCTAATGTGTCTGGGAAAATATAAATGTTTATATACAAATGCTAGAAGGGTTCAAGGTAAAATGGGGGAGCTGGAATGCTTAGTGTCAGAGGAGAACACAGACATTGCGGGCATTTCAGAAACTTGATGGGATGAGGATAATCAGTGGGATACAGTGATTCCTGGAAATAAATTACATCAGAAGGATAAGGAGGGAAGAGTCAGAGGAGGAGTGGTTCTGTACGTCAGTGGGTATACAGCCCAGTAAAATTTCCAGTAAAAAGAGATTTGCTTATAGAAACACTGTGGTTGAAAACAGTGTGCCCAAACTGAAGCTTAACTCTGGGAATTTGTTATCGCCCACCAGATCAAAAGCTTGAGGATGATTTAAAACCAGCAAAAGAACTAAGAAAAGCAGTTAGACGAAATGACTATGTCATAATATGTGGTTTTAATTGCTCATGCATTGACTGGGTCAATATGTATTCAGGTCAGGAGAAAGAAATTGGGTCTAGATATTCTCAATGACTGTGCCATGGGGACTTCCAGTTAATGGCGTAGCGAGGGCAGTCGCTCTCCTCGAGGCTCGGGGGAGCAATTTGCACACCAGTGGTTTGAAGTGGAGCTACTGATGTGGCTCTCCCATGGAACCCTTGGTGAGGGTTCCAAGCCATAGGGCTTTTTTGAGGGGCAGCCTCTTCGACGGCGTAATGCCAGAGAATTGAGGCGCTTCTCCGCCCTGACAGTCCTACCGCTGTGTGACCACATGGCACAAGCTGGGCTGGCCAGAACAAGCGCTGGAGATCCAGTGATTTGCGGATGCAAGTGAGGTCGGAGTGACCAGCAATGAACGTGAGTTGGATCTAGCGAATGTGAAGATAACCGAATGACCCCTTACCCCCCTACACCGGGAACCAGAGAATGGAGGGACAACCCCCCCCCGTTCGTGAGTGAAAGAAGTTACAGAAAAAAGAGTGGGGGGAAGGGAAAATCGGAGTATTTGGCTTGTTTGGTGAGACTTACCAGAGCAGATTTAAAGCACAAGCAATTTTCAAAGGAGGTGGAAAGTCGGTTGGCTTTTGTAAACAATTGAACAAAATGTCAGGCATAGGGAAGAAAGTACTGAAACCAAAACCTCCAGGTGGGCAAAGTCCAAGACTGGAAGAGGAGGGAGTGGATGTCATGAGACTTCTAGCAGAGACGCTCAAGCCGGTTATGGAGCAGCTCACTGGTATTAACCAGCAGTTGACCGTCTTAAACCAGACAATCGCAATGCAACAGCTCCAGCTGGCAGAAAATGTTAAACAGACGGAGCAATCAATAGAGATGGTGAAAGAGATGTACACCGAAAACAAGAGTTTGAAGAAAAAGGTGGAACGAATAATAAATAAGCAAAATCAACAAGAAAATAGACTCCTGTTTCTACAAATGGAGAAAGCAAACATGGTTCTCAGGTTCCAGGGAGTTCCTGAATCATTGAAAGATTTGAAGAAGCTCCTTAGTGATCTCATCGCACTAGTTGTAGGCTTAAAAGCGGAAGAAATACTGCATGATATAGAATCAGCATACAGGGTGTGTTCAAATTACACCCAAAAGAATAACCTACCTGGGGAAATTTTAGTTAAATTTTCAAGAAGGCAAACTAGAGATGCAATTTTAAAAGCTACATCAGCAACTCCATTGAAACTTGGGAATGCTACAATCAAGAGTCTAAAAGACATTCCCTTTGAAATTCAACAAAAATGGAAGAATTATAAGGATCTAACCCTTTTTCTCCAAATCAACCAAACTGCATACAAATGGGCATTTCCAGAATGGGTCATCTTTAAGCTACACGACAAGAGAGAGAAGATTGACTCTGTGCACAAGGCTAAAAAAATTTTGAAACGCCAACTGGGAGCCAAAGAGGACGGTGAAACTGGTTCAAGTTGCTCCACACCCTTGGAGACAGACGAAGACTTGGCCATGGAAGAAGGCGCTGCAGCCCGCAGACCAATTTATGCTGCTTTTAGAGATAGAAAGCCTAAGTAAAGGCAGAAGGACTCTGAAAATGGCCTTTATGAAGCGAGCTTGGGTGATGCTCTGAAAGTTTCCCATAACAAGTAACTAATTACATAGCAGAGATAGGTTGTAACTCACAGTATGCATTGCTTACTAACAATTTAGTACTAACATAGATTTTAACTGGGGTAAAGATCTCCCTCTCTTGGGTTTTTAGTTTAGTGTGGGTTTTCTTTACTTTCTCCCTAGATGTAGCCCCTTCCTTTTTTTGTTGTAGTTATTAGTTGTCAATTATAAAAAAGCAATAAAAAATCCCCTTCGCTGCCCCCCTCCCCCAAAAAAAATGACTGTGCCATGGACCAGATCCTAGACTTGGTCTAAGTAATGCTCAAGACCTGGTGAGAGATTTGAATGTGATGGCACCAGTTGGGAACACTGACCATAATGCTATTAAATTTAGCATTTATGTAAATAGGGAGTTGCTCAAGAAGACCAACACAACCACATTAACTTTAGAAGGGGTCCGGGGGGGGGGAGAGCACAGACTTTTGTAAATAAAATGCAAGTCAGTGATCAGACAGGCAAAAAGGGACTATGAGGAACACATTGCAAAAAACATGAAGACCAACAATAAAAAATTCTTCAAATACATTAGTAACAGAAAACCAGCCAGATATGACCAGGGATGAGCCATCCCGAATCAGAGACATTGGATGACCAAGGGTAAAAGGATTACTAAAGCATACTAGGGCAATGGCAGAGAAGCTGAATGCATTTTTTTGTCTTGGTATTCACTAGGGATGTGCATTCGGTTCGTCCAAACGGAATGCAGCCTCGAAAATGGCCATTTGGGCCCCTTTTTGGCTGCTGCAGGCTGATTCAGATTCTCTGATCTGAATTGGCTTGCTGCCAAAAATTCGGCAGCAATTCGGCTCCATTATATCCTATGAGCCATTGAAGTCAATGGCAAAAACATAGGGTATAGTCTGGGGGCTACAGGGGAGGGGTTTGAGGGAGAGGCTCCAAACTCGCAGAGTAGCTGCTGGAGCCTCTCCCCAAGATACCCACCAAGTTTCAAGAACACTGCACCAGGGGGTCCAATTCTACGGGCCCCCAAACAGGTTTCCCCCATCCCCTCCATTGTTCTCTATGGTGGGGGAAAAGTTACTTTTTCCCACAGTGCTGTTAGTGACTTTGGGGGGGGGAGGTTTGAGGGAGAGGCTCCAAATTTTTAGGGTAGCTTTGGGAGCCTCTCCCCACATAAACCCCCATGTCCCAAAGCAATTGGACCAGTGGGCCCAATTCTATGGTCACCCAAATAGATTGCCCCTATTACCTCCATTGTTTTCAATGGGGAAACCCAGCCAGCAGCACTTAAGGCAGGCAAGCAGGCAGCACCCAGCAGTCAGATTCTCCCAGAGAATCTCAGGGAATGTGAACTGTCTTGGGAGGTAACAACTCGCTGCCTAAGCCAGGCCGAGGAAAGCCATCCATGAGAAGTTCTTGCAAGAAAAGCTCAGCTGCACCTAGCTCCCTAGTCACAGAGCCAGAGCCTAGTGCATGCCACCGGCCAGCAAATTCCATCCTCTTTCTTTTTCTCAAGGATCCCAACAGGGAACAAAGTGGCTCCAAGTTGGGAGTGGAACGCTGAACCTGGAAATAATGGGCGAGCGCCATTCTTTCCTCCACACACTCCCCCCTCCAAGCTTGGGAGTGAAAGAACTGAATCCAACAGAGGAATCTCAGGCAGAAAGGAAAGAGATTCTTGTAGCCTGCCCCTATACACAGAGGTACGGCCAAAGATGTCAGGAAAGAGAAAAGACAAGCAACATGGTAGGAACACAAGAAGTCGTTCTGCGCTGAAAGATTTACGATGCACTCGTAAACATACTTATTACAAAATAAGTCCCATGCTTAACATACATATCTAGGTTTTAACACCTAGCCTTGCACACCTACTTGGAAGCAAATCCTTTTAACATCAATAGAAATTCTAAGAAAATGTGGAGCTTGGCATAAAACCTGTGAAATAAGAGGGTGTCTTCCAGAATTTGAGTGCCCCTTCTCCACCCCATATGCATTTGGGATTACAAAACACGCTGCTCAGCCAGTTTAAATATAGGTATTTTCTCACTTTGGAAATGCATGCTCATGAGGTTTACTGTCCTGTATCTTCAACCTCTTGATCTGATGGGCATTTAAAATCCCACCCATTTCCCCCACCCCTCCTCCATCCAGTGCCCCTCCATCCATCCAGTGCCCTCCCCAATGAAAATCGTCTAGCTACGGTGCTATGCCACTCTCTCATATTTGTAATTCACAGTACATGCACATTTACTGCATGGGCCCACATGCTGTTCGCTGCTATAGCAAAATGTTACTCCTTATTCTGTCTCTCTCTTTTTGGCTCTTGGCAGGCATTTCTCCCACAGGAGTTGAGGACAGGATGAACCCCATCCACTGTCTGCAGATCTGTACTCTAACAAAGGGTAGAGGAAGAACCTCTGGGTTCACAACCCCTGTGGCCACTGCTAGTGAATGATAAACCATGAAGGCTGTATGATGGGAAGGGGAGACAGAGAATGAAGATTGCTGAGATGAACAGCAGTATGCAGAAGTAATCAACCTAATGAATATAGTAGAGAAAGATGGGTACACAGAAAGATGCTCTTGTCACTATGGACTTCAATGCAGCTGCTATGCTCTCAGCTCCCTGTTGAAATTTTTTTCCACTTAATGATTATAGAAGATTGACTAGGTACAGTGGTGCTGTGCCAGCATCCAAGGATTGAGATGTAAAATTCTCCCAAATGATGCAGGTATAAGAAGCAAGCATGCATCAGTGATGAACATGAACAGTACACATCAAACTGTAACTGACAAGTTAACCTGCCAGGGGAGATAGCTTTCTTGGTTAATAGAACATTGCAGTTCACCACTGGGAAAATGGCATCTCCCTACAATAAATTCATCAATTGGATGGAGGCTTCTAAGTAGTTCTTGCATTAAAAAACTGCCCAAAAAGGCAATTTGCAGGATCAAATCTTTAGCACTGATCCTATAACACAACACATATTTGCTAGCCTTTCTAGATCCCAGAAAACCCTGTAGTTTGCAAGATGAAGCCCTAAATCTCTATGCTTTTGCATCCCGTGAAATGGCAAAACAAAGTTTGAGTCCAATGGCAACAAAACTATATCTGAGAAAGTGTGCATGCACACGAAAGCTTATACCATGAATAAAACTTTGTTGGTCTTAAAGGTGCCACAGGATTCAAACTTTGTTCTGCTGCTTCAGACCGATATAGCAACCCCACCTGAATAAAATATGGCAATATGCCAAAATCATCATAGGAAAAATATCCCTGGCAAAAAAACTGTCTCACATCATACTGAAAGTTATTTGATGTCTAAGACAGTTTCTGTACTATAGCTAATGAATTGCATTATGTTGATGAGACAAGCATATGCAAGAATATAGAACTGGCAGGAAGCAGCTGTTAGCTAAAAAACTGAATAACTGAAGCATGTAGTGGTGACAACTCTCAGTCACTCCTAAAGGTAAAGGTTCCCTTGCTCGAAAGCCAGTCGAATCCGACTCTAGGGTTGTGGTGTTCATCTCCGTTTCCAAGCCGAAGAGCCAGCGCTGTTTCTGTGGTCATGTGGCCGGCATGACTAAACGCCAAGGCGCACAGATTCCTACAAACATACTAAAAATGGTTACATCAACTCATTCAGGGCTGTTGTTGTTTTTAAAGCATTTCAGTGAAATTTCCAACTTCTAGAGAAGATTTGAAAGTCCTCTGAGAGACCATGCATTTGAGCCATATTATAAATATGGTTACTGTGAAGAACCAGGCTATAATCCAAATTTTGGTTACTTTGAAACAGAAGAGCTCCAAGAATGAATGCAGGAAGCTGTAAAACATCCTACAGCATACTGATACAAGGATAAAACAAAATGCCTTCATGGTTTTCATACAAATAGGGCCAGCCCTTCCATAAGGCAAGGTTAGGCGGTGGCCTAGGGGCACCATGGAAAAAGGGCACCCCTGCTGGCCTGCTGCCCTGTCCCCGCTACGGTGCCCCTCCCTCACCAAAAACCCTTCATCTTGAAGCTGCTGCTGGGAGGAGTTATTGCCCCCCTGCTGGGCCTGGGCAGGTCAGGTGAGTGAGCGGGGGGGGCTGAGGGACTCTGCTTCTGTGGTGGGCCTGGAGGGGAGGGGACCAGGAGCACCTCACCATCAGAAGCCCTTTGCATGTCGCCTAGCCCAAACACAGCCTAGCCTGGCCTGGCCCTGGCTCTTCCTCCTCCTTGCCTGCAGCTCTCGGCTGATGACCACTGGGTGGTTTAAATACCGGAGAAGAAAGAAACCTGGAGGACCAGGGAGGCAGCATGCTCACTCAGACACCCAGCCAGGCAGACGGAGCCACCCGCCCTCTCTTCTCTCGCTTGCTGCTGGTAAGTTGCCTCTGGCAGCATTCCCCTGCTGCCCTGCTGCCTGCTGGGCCTGTCATCTCCGTGGGTGGTCCTGTCACCTTGTTGAGGGCACATCATGGGCTGGTTGGGCTCCTCCCTGCAACTTGGCCCGCTGGCGGGGAGCTGCGTCAGAGCAGCCCTGGGGCAGACAGACAGGATTGCTTGTAAAAGACAGGGAGGTAAGAGCTCAGTTCCCCTAGAGGAAAGGGCTGCTCTGAAAGAGATCTTGGAGTCCCTGCTGATAGCTTAATGAAAATGCTGATGGGAGGGGTAGTTTAAAGCTCCCTCCTCCCTCCGTTCAGCTAAACTATGAAGTGGTTTGGAGCAGCAGCGGTCTGGAAGGGAGACAAGGGATGTTTAGAAACAGAGTGCCCCTCCAGTCTCACTTTCCAAGTATTTTGACTGGCTGGCCCAGGATCGCTGTGCTGAGCCAAGCAGGAGCACGTGGATAAACAGGCCTGTGGGAAAGTGAAAGCAAAGTCCTGCAGTTCCCACAGCCCCCCCCCCTTTCCTTAGAGGAAAAGCAACAATGAACAGAAAAGGGTTGGTTGCCCTGGTTCAAGACCAGGATTTGGTTTGCAAGCCTGTTTCTGGAAGGATTGTAGGCTGCCTCAGATTAGGAGTGTGCAGTTTTTAAAAACCTGGCTCTTTAATCTGCAGAGGTAGGTAAGCCAAAGGTTTCCAAAGTTGTGTGCAGGAAAGGGAAGAAGGGAAATTCCCTACAGTTTAAGAGGAGCCCGTTGCAGTCTGGGATGCTGATCAGAAGAGATGGGGCTGTTACTATCTTTGCTACCTTCTCAAAGCTGAACGAGGCTGTGTTCACACATCTATGTCAACCACTCCTTAGATGCTTTTACAGCCATGATACCTTACATGTGGAAATGACCACATCGAGCGTGTCCAGAAGAGGGCAACCAGGATGGTGAGAGGGTTTGAATCCAAGTCTTATGAGGAAAAGCTGAAAGAGTTGGATATATTTAGCTGGGAAAGAGAAGACTTAGATGGGACATGATTGCAGCCTTCAAGTATTTGAAGGGCTGTCATATAAATATGGAGCAGATCTATTCTCTCTTGCTCCAGATTGCAAGACTAGATCTAATGGGTGGAAATTACAAGAGGGTCATTACTGGCTAGATATCAGGAGAAACTTCCTAACTGGTTGAACAGTGGAACAGTCTGCCTCGGGAGGTGGTGGATGCTCCTTCCCTGGACGTTTTCAAGTGGAGGCTGGATGACCATCTTTTGGGTATGTTGTAGGTATGTAGGGCTATCTTTTGGCTATGCTCCTGCAGAGTGCAGGGGGTTGGACTAGATGACCTGCAAGGTCCCTTCCAACTCTAACGTTCTGTGATTCTATGACCACTGCTGCCAGTCAAGCACCTCAGATAGTTATTTTTAAATGGGAGGCTAGATCACATGTTTGAGCAGAACTATTTAGTGATGGCTAAATGGAACCTCCACATTCAGATGCAGTATATCTGAGATGCAATGCATGTAAGATTGGTAGAAAATACCATAAAGGTTGAAATTGTGTACATAGTTCTCGATAGGTGGAAGGTAAGAATATAGAGTGGGAGGGAGACAGTATGCAGAATGGAGTGATTGATTAACAGAATGACAGAGAGAGGAGTGAAATGTTCTGACTGGATGAGACAATGTGATTGAGAGGCAAGAAACAGGGAAGTTAAGAAAGGGGGTCTTGTTGTCCTTTTTACATCCAGCTGGGTTAGATAGATACCCTGACCTGGATGGCCCGGCAGGCTAGCCCAATCTCATCAGATCTCAGAAGCTGAGTAGGGCTAGACCCAGTTAGTACTTAGATGGGAGACCATCAAAGTCCAGGGTCTCTATACAGAGGCAGGCGAACCACCTCTGACCACTCTTGCCCTGAAAACTCCATGAGGTTGCCGCTGCAACTTGATGGTGCTTTACATGCACAGGTTAGGTAGCTGGGATAGAACATGGTAGAAAGTGAAGGTTTATTGTAGGTTTATTGTATATTTTGAACTCCCTATGTTTCTTAAACTAAAGTTTGTTTGTATTCATTTTCTTTTATAAAGACAACATCCTTGTTGGTTCTTGTGTGCCCTCAACAGTTTTGCTGAAAACTAAGATTCATGGTTTCAAGAGTAATGCTCAAACTAGCTGAGCATAGATTCAGGTGCATCTGAAGCAGCAGAACAAAAGTTTGAGTCCAGTGGCATCTGTAAGAACAAGAAAGTTTCAAATGCTGTCCTGAGTCTCCGGGCCTGGAAGGGGGGCCACCCCACCCAACCACATCTCCTCCGCCACACTCACCTACCGAAGAGATCAAGAGCAGCAGAGACCAACCAACGAACGGCGGTCGGGCCAAGAAGACGCTGCATGGGAGGAACCCCTCTGCAGCGCTCGCAGGAGTGACGACAGCGACAGGGCGAGCAAGGCCCCGTGGTCGCACGGCACGGGCGGCACCAGGAGAAGAAGCCGCAGATGGAGAGGATGCCGCTGACAGTGCCGGCGGCGCGGCCTCTCGGCCGACTGGACCACCACCGGCCTCGCACCGGCAGCCTCCCCGGAAGGAGGAGAGCGTCCCCGAAGATAAAGGGGGGCGGAGCCTGAGAGGGTGGGAGCCGGCGGGGCGGAAGGGCGGTGCCGGGGGAGAGGCCAGGGGAATAAAGGACGAGGAAGATGAGGGGGCCGGGGAGGAAGTTCGATCCAAGGACTCACTCACTGGTGTGGCACACGAGAGAGAAGGCACCGAAGTGGGCAGTCTCCCGGGATCGGGGGCCGAGATCGCCTGGGGGTGGAGTTAACCCCCAGGACCGGCCACTCTGAGGCCCTTACCTCCAACCCCTGCTTACCTCCAACCCCAACCCCAGGACCGACGCCCCGCCCAGGAAGCACGGAAGTCATAGCTACGGGCGGGGCGCCTCCTGGACCGCGGCGGGAGCTTGACAAATGCATTGAAACAGAAGTCACCAACCTTTACATATGGGTAGCTGATAAGGAGGATGTTGCCAGGAAGGGCCAATTAGAGTCAAGATGCATAAGTACCTGAACAGTAAATATAGCTAAGACTGGATGAAAGCAATTGGTAAGATCTGTGAATAGCAGCAAATTAGCATACAGCATAATAAAGGAGTTAACAAAAGATGCAAGAACTGATGTTAATGTGTATAGTAAAGTGGAGCTGTTCTGCTAGGCCTTTGGCTGAGGTGGTGGGCGTCCAGTGAAAAAGTCAACCTCCCCCGCTCAAGTTCCCCATCTCTGTGTGGCCCAGATGAGACCCTGACTGATATTCTTATGAGTACTTGTGTCACAGCCTCAGTGGTCATGTGGCCGGCATGACTAAACACCACGGTGCACGGAACGCTGTTACCTTCCCACCAAAGTGGTACCTATTTATCTACTTGCAATTTCTTGATTTCGAACTGCTGTTTCTAATATCTTTGGCACTTGCATCAGTATACTCTAACCCTGGTTGAAGTCATAAGAGAACATAAGAGAAGCCAATGTTGAATCAGGCCAATGGCCCATCCAGTCCAACACTCTGTCACACAGCGGCCAAAATATACCAGGTGCCATCCGGAGGTCCAGCAGTGGGGCCAGGGCACCAGAAGCCCTCCCACTGCTGCCCCCTCCAGCACCAAGAATAGAGTGCATCACCTGCCCCAGATTGAGAGTTCCCATCCATACCCTGTGGCTAATAGCCACTGGTGGACTTCTGCTCCATATGTTTATCTAATTTCCTCTTGAAACTGTCCATGCTTGCAGCTGCCACGACCTCCTGTGGCAGTGAATTCCATATGTTAATCACTCTTTGGGTGAAGAAGTATTTCCTTTTATCTGTTTTAACCCGACTGCTCAGCAATTTCATAGAGTGCCCACGAGTTCTTGTATTGTGAGAAAGGGAGAAAAGTACTTCTTTCTCAACCTGCTCAGTCCCATTCATAATCTTATAAACCTCGATCATGTCACCCCTCAGCCGTCGTTTCTCCAAGCTAAAGAGCCCCAAGCATTTTAACCTTTCTTCATAGGGAAGGTGTTCCAACCCTTTTATCATTCTAGTTGCCCTTCTCTGCACTTTTTCCAATGCTATAATATCCTTTTTGAGATGTGGTGACCAGAACTGTACACAGTATTCCAAATGAGGTCGCACCAATGATTTATACAGGGGCATGATGATACTGGCTGATTTGTTATCAATTCCCTTCCTAATAATCCCCAGCATAGCGTTGGCCTTCTTTATTGCAGCTACACATTGAGTAGACATTTTCAGCGAGTTATCCACTACGACTCCAAGATCTCTCTCTTGGTCAGTCTCTGCCAGATCAGACCCCATCAATGTGTATTTATATTTAGGATTTTTGGCTCCAATGTGCATCACTTTACACTTGGCCACATTGAACCCCATTTGCCACGTTGACGCCCACTCACCCATCCTCAACAGATCCCTTTGGAGTGCCTCACAATCCTCCCTGGTTTTCACCACCCTGAACAACTTCGTGTCATCTGCAAATTTAGCCACATCACTGCTTACTCCCAATTCCAAATCGTTAATAAACAAGTTAAAAAGCATCGGACCGAGTACTGATCCCTGTGGTACCCCACTGCTTACCACCCTCCACTGAGAAAGTTTCCCATTTATACTCACTCTCTGTTTCCTATTTATAAGCCAGTTTTTGATCCACAAGAGGACTTGTCCTTTTATCCCATGACTATTGAGCTTACTTAGGAGCCTTTGATGAGGAACTGTATCAAAAGCTTTCCGGAAGTCAAGGTAAATAATATCTATTGGGTCCCCCTTGTCCACATGTTTGTTCACTCCCTCAAAAAACACTAACAGGTTAGTGAGACAAGATCTTCCTTTACAGAACCCATGCTGAGTCTGCCTCAATAGTTTTTGTTCATCAATGTGCCTACTAATTCTTTCCTTAATAACAGTTTCCACCAATTTACCCGGTATCGATGTCAGACTGACTGGCCTGTAATTTCCTGGATCTCCCCTGGAGCCCTTTTTAAAGATGGGAGTGACATTAGCTACCTTCCAGTCCTCAGGAATGGAGGCAGATTTTAAAGAAAGATTACATATTTTTGTCAGGAGATCCACAAGTTCACATTTGAGTTCTTTCAGAACTCTCGGATGAATGCCATCCGGGCCTGGTGATTTATTAGTTTTTAAATTGTCCATCAGTCGGAGGACTTCCTCTCTTGTCACCGCAATCTGATTCAGGTCTTTCAAACCCCCTCCCGAAATCGGTGCTTCTGGAGTGGGCAAACACTTCTCCTCTTCCACAGTGAAGACAGAGGCAAAAAATGCATTCAGCTTCTCAGCCATTTCCCTATCATCCTTCACTACTCCTTTTACCCCTTGGTCATCCAAGGGCCCCACTGCCTCCCTGGCTGGCTTCCTACTTCTAATGTATTTGAAGAAAGTTTTATTGTTGGTCTTTATGTTTTTTGCGATATGCTCCTCATATTCCCTTTTTGCTTGCCTGATCACAGACTTGCATTTTATTTGCCATAGTCTGTGTTCCCTTTTATCAACCTCACTAAGACTAGCTTTCCACCGCTTAAAGGAATCCTTCTTACCTTTTACAGCTTCCATTACTTTATTTGTTAACCATGCAGGCTTTTTTCTATACCTATTTGTACCTTTCCTAACCTGCGGTATATATTTTTTCTGAGCTTCTAGGATTGTCTTTTTAAATAGTCTCCAAGCTTCCCCAATGGTTTTGACCTTCTCCACTCTTCCTTTCAATTTCTTCCTCACATGTCCCCTCATACCAGAGAAGTTACCCCTTTTAAAGTTAAAAGTGGTTGCGTCAGTCTTTTTGGGCAACTCCCTATCTGTACAAATGTTAAACTCAATGACATTATGGTCACTGTTCCCAAGTGGTGCAATCACTTTTACATCTCTCACCAGGTCTTGGGTGTTACTTAGGACCAAATCCAGGATCGCCTCTCCCCTGGTAGGATCTGTGACCATCTGTTCCACAGCACAGTCATTGAGAGTGTCTAAGAACGCAATCTCTTTTTCCCGACTAGAACTCATATTGACCCAATCAATGTGTGGGTAGTTAAAGTCGCCTATTACAACACAGTTATTTCGTCTAGCCACTATCTTTAATTCATTCATCATTTTATAATCCTCCTCTATCTTTTGATCTGGTGGGCGATAACAAACTCCCACTGTTAAGCCTCCTTTTGGACCCACTATTTCAACCGATAGCATTTCCAGAAGCGAATCCAATTCTCTTACCCTCTCAATCTTACTGGACGGTACACCCTCTCTGACATACAGAGCCACCCCACCTCCAACCCTTTCCCCCTATCCCTCCGATATAATTTATAACCAGGAATCACCGTATCCCACTGATTTTCCTCATCCCACCAAGTTTCTGAAATACCCACAATGTCTATTTCCCCCCCAACACCAAGCATTCCAACTCCCCGATTTTACCTCGGAGACTTCTAGCATTTGTGTATAAACACTTATAGTTTCCCATGTTTGTTAAGCCCACAGCCTTCCTCTTGCTGCCTCGAGACCTTGCCAGGCAGTTCCTATCATTAGCCACAGTCTCAGTGGACAATTGTAATCCATTTCCTTGTACAAAAGTAATAGCTACCCCTTCATCTCTTTGAGATGAGCCATCCCGAACCAGAGACTTTTCATCTCCTGTCGGCTTTCCCCCATTATTCAGTTTAAAAACTGCTCTGCCACCTTTTTGATTTTGAGCGCCAGCAGCCTGGTTCCTTCTCGGGACAAGTGGAGACCGTCCCTTTTGTACAGCTCCCTCTTGTCCCAAAAAGCATCCCAGTGCCTAACAAACTTGAACCCTTCCCCCTACACCACCGTCTCATCCACGCATTGAGACTCCTGATCTGTGCCTGTCTCTCCAGCCCTGCGCGTGGAACAGGTAGCACTTCCGAGAAGGCTACCTTGGAGGTCCTGGCCTTGAGTTTCCTGCCCAGCAGCCTAAATTTCTCCTCCAGGACCTCACGACTGCATTTCCCCACATCGTTGGTGCCGACGTGCACCACGACCACTGGCTCCTCCCCAGCACTATCTACCAGCCTATCTAAAACACGCGTAATGTCCGCTACCTTCGCACCAGGCAGGCAAGTCACCATACGGTCAGTACGCGGGTTCGCCACCCAGCTGTCTACCTGCCTAAGGATCGAATCACCAACTACCAAGAGCCCCCTCCCACCCTTCCCAGGGACGGTTCCTTGGTACGAAAGGATACCCGTTCACCAGCTGAAGAAGAGGTCCCTTCTGAGGGCACATTCCCCTTATCCTCAGCATGATGCCCCTTTTCCCCTTGACCCTCATGCTCCCTGGCAGCAGCCGGGCTGCCAGATCCAGAGTGGGACATATCTAACAAGTCCCCGAGAGTCTTCCCCGTGCACCTAACTGACTGTCCCTGCTTCTCCAGGTCAGCCACCTTGGCCTCAAGGGAGCAAACTCGCTCCCTGAGAACCAGGAGCTCCTTGCACCGAGCACACACCCAAGACTTCTGACCAGTGGGCAGATAGTCATACATGTGACACTCCATGCAAAACACTGGATAGCCCCCAACCCCCTGCTGGCATTCTGGCTTCATAATTGTTTTTAAACAAATACTTTTCTATAACCCCCCTTTTAAAACACTTTGTATTTATATGGCTCCTGTTGTAGGAGTCTACTTACCTTACCTTACCAAGGAGCCAAGGTCCTGGCTTTCTGGCTGTTCCTGGGCTTCTTACAGAGCCCCTAGGCCAAGAGCCACAGGCAAAGAGCCTCGCCCTTTTGCTCTCGCCCTTCAGCTCGTGCCAGAGGCTCGTGCCTCTTGCAAACTTCCTGCCTTAAATGGAATTGTCTCCCAGGAGAGGGCGTGGCCAGCAGCTACTCAAAATCACCCAAGGCACTTAATGACGGTCAAACAAAGCCCCTTTCACACCCCAACTCCAGCAGCCAGGAGTCTGCTATTCAATTTCACCCAAGCACTTAATTACAGGCAACAATGACCCTTTCACACCCTAACTCCAGCAGTCAGGAGTCTGTTACAACTCACCCACACACTCCCAAATACAGTCACTGACACAGTACCTTCTCAGCTAAAGCACCTCAGCTGAAAGTAAATAAATAAAAATACCACTCACCCCTCTGGCAGCTCAAACACCTAGCTCCTTCTCAGAGCTCAGCTGGGTCAGCTCTTGCCTACCTGCTCCTGCTTGCTTCACAGATAGAGCCTGCTTCAGCTGTACACACTAAAATCTAATAAGAGGGAAAGCAGTGAACCTTTACATATCAGTGTGGTTCAGAATGGGACATTGCTCCTGCTAGAGTACTTGAAGGTACCACAATCTCACAGATGATTTAGTCAGAAACAAATAAATGTAAACAACCACTGCGTCTAAAATAATTTAGACTCTGGATACATTTGAGATTAAGAACCAAATATCATTTATAAAATATCCAAATCTGTCATGTACATTTAAAGGATTCAGGTTAATTTTACCACTATAATAAAGCATATCACCAACAGATAGTCATCTCTTACATGTTTAGTAAAAATTTGGTGGTACTTGCCATAGTATTGCATTATTGCATTACTCATACATTACTCCTTTCCTTCTCTATTAAACAAGTGTAGAAGCACTCCCATTTTAACATCATATACTTGTTCATGACCCCAACTGTCTTACACAGACTTATAGCAACCATTTTCTACTGCTTTACACTGGCAATTTTAAACTTTAAAACCACAGGAATTGCAAGAACCACTAGATTACTGAGTGCATTAGCTCACCAAAGTAACATATTTAAGTATCTAGCTATTATGACAAAAAGATAACAAATATAAATTAATAGCTTGGAGTTTAGCTCCAATCTGAGATGCTGCTGCAAAATAAAAATAAGTTATTTTGAAACATAGGTTTTTTCATCATTTGTCTTAGCTTTAATTTAGGACAGATGTTCTGATTGCTGATGAGCTTAATTTAAGAACTATCATATTTACAGTGTGAACCCCCATCACCCACTCTTGATGAAGAGAGACTGTATCAATTGACTTGTATTTTTTCTAAATAAAATACCAAGCAGCTGTGTGTTTTTATGCCTACTATGGACCTTCTATTCATTCAACCATCAGCTTTGATCTCTGTAATACTTTCAGTCACAAGAAACAGAGAGATCAAGGAAACATTCTAAGATGTTTTAAAAAATCTTTTGATTACCTTTTAGATCGCCTCAGCATGCTGGTTTCTGGAAGAGAGAAATTGGATAGCACTGTCCAGGAGTCAGACATGATCTTCGTATGCTTTCATCGCCAGGAAAAATACTGCACAATCAAGCCACTAGCAATAAATAAGAGACCAAAGAAAACCAGTAACAGAGCCAATGCAAATTCCCTGTAGACTTTGCAGGCTGTTCCATTAATGCGAGTGAGGCAAGTAGGCAGGCAAGCTGCTGCTGCTTTCAATGTCTCTGCTTTCTATTGATCTCATCTATGCTTGCCTTTCCCTCTCAACCCAAATAGGTATTCACACCCAAGCCTTTTCTAAGAAACTACAACTGCACCCAAACCTTTTCTAAGAAACTACATGGCCATGCTAGTATTTTATTTGTGTTAATTTATTCTAAAGGAAGCAAATTGTATGTTTTCTTTTACATAAAATTAATTTCCTAATTCTCAGACCCAGCTCTGATGTAGCCTTCTATAACTGTAATTGATCACATTCCTCCCAGACAGCCTCTGGTGTCTATTCCATCCCACTTTTGTCCCAACTCCCACTATTTTAATCACTTGCAACAAAATATACTGTAAACTCATCAGAGGCAGGAATTATCGGCAACCACTGGAAGAGGAAATTCACTCCTGCATCTGCTGTATTCTTCTACCAGTTTGTGGTGACTGGCTTCAGCCCCAAGGCAAAGAGGTCTACATACAGAGAACCAAAGTTGCATGCTATATTGTTTGAACACATTTCTTTAGCCAACTGAACTCTCTGTTTCCAATACTCTGAATGCGTATTGCCTTGATATGACAGGCCTCTCTCCCACGGTGAAAATATTATTGCGTTCCAGGACCTCTAAAGGAGCATTCTCAGAATTGCTACTGGTTCCATGGACAGGGCCTGCAAGACCGACCCAAATTATTTTTATTTTATTTATGTTACTTATACAATCTCAAATTAAGAAGAAGAAGAGAAGAAGAGATTAGATTTATACCCTGCCCTTCACTACTCAAAGGTATCTCAGAGCGGCTTACAAACTCCTTTCCCTTCCCCTCCCCACAACAGACCCCCTGTGAGGCAGGTGGGGCTGAGAGAGCTCTTGACAGAAACTGCTCTTTTTTCAAGTACAGCTCTTATCAGGACTATGGCTTGCCCAAGGTCATCCAGCCAGGTGCAAGTGGAGGAGTGGGGAATCAAACCCGGTTCTCCCAGATTAGAGTCCGCCCACTTAACCACTACACCAAACTGGA
This sequence comes from Gekko gecko, assembly GCA_029375565.1. Classification (NCBI taxonomy): domain Eukaryota; kingdom Metazoa; phylum Chordata; class Lepidosauria; order Squamata; family Gekkonidae; genus Gekko; species Gekko gecko. Next base: position 96,310,309 of record JAPDNY010000006.1, read on the forward strand.
CACCAAACACCAATGAGAAAGTGGTACTAGGGGGTATGGTTGAGATTAACAAATCTTTTACAGAACTTTCTGGGACAAGCTGAACCTGTATATAAGCCTGTTTGGGACAAATCAGTCCAACGGGACAATCGTGTAAATAAGGTAATATCAGTAGGAGCTCAACAGAACTTGGGAGCGAAAGTAGGATGGCTGCTGGGGGGTGTACTATTTGCAAAGACAAAAGGGCGCAGGGAGGCAAGGGTTGTTGGAAAGGGAAATACATTATAGATGTCTATATGCCAATGATAGAAGCCTCTGAGTCAAGAAGGGGAACTGGATTGCTTGGTACTAAATGGCAATTTAGATAAAGTGGGTGTTTCAGAAACATGGTGGAATGGTTATAAGCTCTATAGGGAACAGAGGGAGGAACATCTTGAGGAAGGTGTGTAGTATATCAAAGAGGGCACAGAGTCAAATAAGTTAGAAAATACTGAGGGAATTCTGAGGGGTGAAACCTCCCCACTGCACACAAAGCCTGGGACCAACTTCTCCTATGGCGTGGTTTAAACTGTGCTGCAGGAGAAGCCAAGCCAGCCCCAGGGTCAGGCTGGCTTTTTTTTACATCAGTATTTTTCTTCTTGGGTCTACTGGACCTGGAAAAAAATCAGGATTTCCAAAAAATCCCAGATCCGAATACCATAACATTATTGAGACCCGGGATTTTCTGGACATGCTGAAATTTTTTCAGGTACAATAGATCTGAACCAAAAAATAACAGGTTGTTGGGGGGTATTTTTGCACACTCCTAGTTGCGACACAGAGGCAGACAATGGCAAACCAACTCTGAATGTCTCTTGCCTTGAAAACCCTATGGGATTGCCATGAATTGGTTGCAACTTGACAGCACTTTCCACCACCACCAATAATCGCTAAAAGATTAAGACCTGATGCATATTTACATAACAGCAAGTATCACGAACCTCCACTAACTGAAGTGAGATGAAATGGTGTTTCTATTGTGTTCAGAAACAATGAACTACTTCAAAAGTATGTATTTCAGTACAAAACAGCAAGTCTTTTTTCTAATACACCAACAAAGCACATTATTTTGGGATCTCCATTTTAATCTGTATACATATTTTCCTTTAGTTCATTGTTTCAGGTTCTAGATATTACGATTGCCTAGAGCGCATATTGGATTACACAGTAATATATTATGTAATTTGAACAAGTATTACAATTACTGATGTCATGTCAGATGGGTACACACCATTCTAGCCAGGAGAGAAGATCACTTGTGAAGTTATGAACCCTTTGCTAAAGCATGTAAGAAAGAGCAATCATGTAATCTTTTATAAAATGAACAAACAAAATTAAATGCAATGAGGAAAAATATATCAAAGGTGGGAAAAACCTTGTATTTTTGTCATTACTATTCACCTTCTAAGGCTATCTGTTTTACTTTTGTGAATAAAGTCAGCTACCAGTATAAAAAGCTTCCACAGCAATCACAAGTACTGCCTCAGGGATGCTATTATTCAAAAATAAATTTCCTTTTGTAGATCTGTATAGTGGGGTGAGAGTGATAAAGACAGCAGAGCTGGCTGAGCACAGAAAATGATGCCAAAAAAAATAATTTGATAGTAGATAAAATCATTTAATAAAATGTATAATTTATATTAAAACTTTAAGACCTGTTTTGATTAAATCAACAGGCCATTGTGAACATTACTATAATGGTAAGAAAAGTCTTTGTGATGTTTTCACTGAGCACTTTTTATCATTGTCGGTAATGTCAATAACTTTCCATGCTACTATTAACATCTCTTTGTTATTGCGGGTGAATATATGAGATGGCAATATCAAAATGGCTTGGATTTAATTCCATTTTTCAATACAGGAATATGATGCCTTCATTTCTTTAATCTATGCATCTTTTTTCACTTAGAAAACCCCCTCCCTCTCCCCTACCACTGCCTTAAAAGCCCTAAGTAGTATCTTCCATTTTGAAGTGAGTGGCTAGGCAAAGTATTTTGCATATATCTAATATACTTCTGGTGGCCAGTGGACCTCTGGCTAAAAAAGTTTGTTCAGATTTAGCCTCCACATTTATGAGCAGAATCAAAGCACTACCACTGTCTCTCACTAGGATATCCCTCTTCAGCAAGGAAAAGTTTTCCTCCTTAGAAATCCCATCTAAACCTAATGTGCATGTAATGTTACTGCTGTTAATACCAATAATGGATATAACCAAGAGACTAGATTTCACCTATAAGCCAGGAATTCTGTAACATCATTTAATCACCACATAGTTCTCTATGCCACAGATAAAATATGTACAAGATAAATTTGTCCTGGTGGTCTAAGAAATATCCAAAAATATTTAATAATCAACTTACATAGACAGGCACCTTGTTTACACATGGTTATAATGACGTAAGATTTCCTGACTACATGTACTTATTGTGAGAATCATACTGCCACAGTTTAGATGCTGAGATACAAAGTAAACAATACTAAGATATACAATAAAACAAAAAAATTAGCAAACAGATCTATAATTCCTTTTTTTAAAAAAAATCCATGTATCAACCTTGCTAAATACAGTGGTAAATTTTGTGTTTCCACACTGATGAAAAAACAACCCTCATCGTGCAAGAAGCAGTGAGGGGGACTGAGGTGCATGGGGACTGCATTCACACATCCCTTCCCCCAAGCCTCGGTCGGGGCCAGAGCTCACCGGAGCGACACTCTGGGAGAGAGAGGGCCAGGGGTGGAGCCATGTGGCAAGCCCCACCCCCTGCTTCCAGCAGCCCTCCCCTCAGTCGGCACTGGAGGAGAAAGAAGAAGTAAGGTAAGTTGTGAATCTCCCCCGCCTTTCCAGGCCCGGGAAAGCCCACCCCAACACCCCAACCCTGTCTTTCCAGGGCCTGCTTAAGCGTGGGGCCCTGGAAAGCCCCCCAACCCCATCTTTCCAGGCCCCGCTTAAGTGTGGGGCCCTGGAAAGCCTGTCCAACCCCCAACCCTGTCCTTCCAGGCCCCGCTTAAGCGCAGGGCCTTGGAATGCCCTCCCAACCCCCAACCCCATCTTTCCAGGCCCTGCGCTACAGCACAGGGCCCTAAGCAGATCTGCATGCCCCCCATAGGTAGCAATGCAAAGAGTCCACTGGCACCTTTAAGACCAAGGCTTATTCAGGTAGAACCTCTCCCAACTCTGTGAGGGCATATCTGCGTGTTTCTCTCCCACTCATAGGCAGCAATGCAAAGAGTCCAGTGGCACCTTTAAGACCAAGGCTTATTCAGGTAGAACCTCTCCCACCTCTGGGAGAGCAGATATGCGTGTTTCTCTCTCCCCCCCATAGGTAGCAATGCAAAGAGTCCGTGGCATCTTTAAGACCAAGGCTTATTCAGGTAGAACCTCTCCCTCTTCTATGAGGGCACGTATGCGTGTTTCTTCCCCCCCATAGGTAGCAATGCAAAGAGTCCAGTGGCACCTTTAAGACCAAGGCTTATTCAGGTAGAACCTCTCCCTCCTCTGTGAGTGCAGATCTGCATGTTACTCCCCCCCCATAGTTAGCAATTCAAAAGATTCCAGTGGCACCTTTAAGACCAAGGTTTATTCAGGTATAATCTCTCCCACCTTCTGACACATTTCCGGTAATGTCAGGGGGTGTGGCATATACAAATAAGTTATGCTGAGTTATGCTAATGAGCTCCTACACCTCTTTTTCTATGAAATGACCCCTGCCCTCCCCTGTGTTACTTGCTGTTGGCTCTGTCCCTTCTCATTCCCTTCCTGCTTGTCACATCACCATTTCTGAAGGCAGCAATAAATTCCATGCCCTCTAGATTGGCTGTAGAGCAGAGCTTTTAGACAGAGGCTTTGCAAGCAGCAGACATGCTGCTTCTCCTTTAAGTTTCTATTTGCTCCAGGTTGAAAGGGAAAGCCCCAGGATCCCAGCCACAAGCCATGATCAGAAAGAGTATGGTGCCTTATGAAACCTGCTGAAGAAAGTGGGGGCATGCTATGTAGCTCCAGGTGGAAAAGCCCTGTGTTGAAAACAGCCAATGTTTCTGAATTGTTTACATCTGAAGAGATAAGGTGGGACAGAAATGTTTTAAATAAATACTAGAAGGCAGGGGCCACCAATATACTACATGGAAACAAATTTACAAATATTCAAAACTTTCTGTAACACAGGATTCTTCTTGTTGAGTATTTCAAGGCTCATTTGCATCAGATGATGTTTAATAACAATGTAAATAGTACAATAAAATGTGAACAAGACCTGGTTAATCAGAAATGAAGTCTACTTAGGATGAAAAGCTATACTGAATGAGCACATTGAAATCAAGGGATACTTAAACATAATTTCAATCAGATATCTCCCCTAAAGCATAATTCATTGTAAACGGTTGACTTATATGAATAATTGTGAATTTTCTAACTACTGTACCGTATTGCTGCCTGTAAGAATTTCAAAATTTTGCAAAAAATATCACAGATAATATCCAACATATTAAATATTTTTAAATATTCAGAAAAATATTACACAAACTAAAACTACTACAACAAAAAAGACACTCTACTCAACAAAATGACATAACTTTTGCATTATAGGCTTCCAAGTTGATTCAGTCTGCTCTGCATTTTTCTTGTTCTTTAAATCAGTCAATTTTATCAATTGATAAGTCTCTAACTGCTTTGTACCCATTCTTGAATTGTCAGAGCTGTTTCCGACTTCCAGTACCTTGCAAACACAATTCCAGCAGCCGTGATGAGGAGAAAAACAATAGAAAGAAGGAATCTATGGTATGTAATTATGTAAAAAAGCCTCAGTTGATAGGGAAAAATTTGATCCAAAATCAAAATCATCTTCCTAAGTATCAATAATTTATATTTCAAGCATCTGATGAAATAGGCTGACTCATGAAAGCTTATGCTGAAATAATTTTGTTTCGACTTTAAGGTATCATTGGACTTTTATTCAGTTTCAGTTTTAGTTTATTGTCTTAGCCATTGGCCATAACAACACAAAATAAAACAAAATACAACAAACATTATACATCAAAGTGGGGAAGACCATTCAGTAACTTGCAGTAAGTCCTAAACTCATTCTTATCTTTTTGGCTGCCAGTGCAAACAAAGCCATTCTGCTAGTAACGTGCATCTGTATCAGAGAGCAAAACCTGATCTGAGGTTCCATTATGCAGAGGTACGATAGGATAAATAAACCTTTGCCTAAGTGATTCGTGCCATACGCATCTCAAAATGTAATGCTCAACATCATCTACCTCACCCACACCACATTGGCATATTCTAGAGGTGGCAGGGGTACTCAAAAAGCGGCCAATGCAAACCATTGAAGGTATGGCATGAAATCTTAGGGCAGTAAAAGCCCTTCTTATCTCCAGAGTAGTTAGCTTCTCAAGATATACCATCCTACAATGGTCTCTCTTAAAGTTCTTATACAAGGGGGCTGTACGGCAACTTACCACTGCCTGGCAGTTCAAGAGCCCATCCTTACTAAATACCCATTCCTTCAATTTAGACTTTTGATTTTCACTGTCCAGTAAGTCATCGGGGATGGAGTTATTTCAATAAAATAGAGTTCAAATGTTCATCTAGTCTTTTCGAGGATTTCAACAGCAACCCGAAACTTTGAACACCTAGGATAACCTGAGGTCGTTCGAAACATTTCCTCCAATAGGAGATGATTCTTACATTTGCCCTGGCTTTCAGAGATACCATAACCAATTCGGCCATCATCAATGCCACAGGGGAACCTTTGGGTAAAATCAAAATCCACCTCATAAAGTAATTTTGCACGGTTTCAATCAAGGACAGCAGCGATTCGTCCCAACCCCAAATCTCTACCCCATACAACATTGCTGAAAGAATCTTACTCATGTATAGTTTAACAACCGGGTCAATCATACCTCCACCCCCCGAGAAGTAAAACTTCAACAGGGCCCCTAAATTGTTCATGGCAGCGATCTTCAATTGTGTGATATGGGGACGCCAAGATAGGGTTTCTGAAAAAATAATACCCAGATATCTATATGTGCTACATTGCTCAATTGGTGTACCAAGAATGCTCCAAATGGATTTCTTGGGTCGTTTCCTAAAAATTAGAACTTTAGATTTGGCGTAGTTTATTTGTAGGGCTTCGGTCTTGCAGTACTCACCCAATCTATTAAGTAACCTCCTCAAACCAATCTTGGCTACAGATAGAAGGACCATGTCGTCCACATACAAAAGAATTGGAACTTTGTATTGCCCTATAGCGGGTGGCATAAATTCACTACCTTCCAAACTGGCAATTAAATCATTCAAATACAAGTTAAACAGGGTAGGAGCTAGCACACAGCCCTGTTTCACTCCCTTCTGCACAAGTATATCTTCAGTAAGCTGGCCCTCCCTTCCTACCTTGACCTTGACAGTGGTGTTATTATACATCAAGCCAATTAATTTAACTAACTAGGGATCAATATTTATGTTCCAGAGTTTCTGCCATAGCCTGCCTCTGTCTAGAGAATCAAAGGCTGCAGCTAGATCGATAAAGGCAGCATAAAGGGCCTTTGTGGGGCCTCTAACAGCCAAGGATGCCAGGGTGTATAAGGTTTGGCAGTGTTCAATAGTTGAGTGCTCTTTTTTAAAACCAGTTTGAAGGGGATGAATTAAATAATTCTCTGTAACTTGATCTTCACGTTTATTTTTTAGATGACTACTATATAGTTTAGAAGCAACTGGCAGTAAGCTGATTGGCCTATAAAAACAGGTTGCTTACCTGTAACTGATGATCTTCGAGTGGTCATCTGTGCATTCACACCCATGGGATTCAGTGCGCCTGCACTGACCTGGTCGGTGTCTGTACAAAGCTCACAACGGGATTTTCGTGCCCTTCGCCCCCGGGCATGCGCAGGAACCCCACCGTGCATGCCCAAGGGGCGGGGGCACGGACATCCCGCCAGTTCCTTCTGACCGCTATCAAGCCTAGCCATGTATGAGAACAGCTGAGGATGACAGCAGTGGGGAAGGACGGATGGGCGGGCGGTGTGAATGCACAGATGACCACTCGAAGATCATCAGTTACAGGTAAGCAACCTGTTTATCTTCTTTGTGGTCTCTGTGCATCACACCCATGGGAGATTAAAAAGCAGTGTCTCACCTGGAGGTGGGTGCTGTCAGACTCAGGGAGCCGTAGAGGAAAGGACCAGATGACCCAAGTCACTCTTCTGCTGGGCACGGACGTCCAGAGCATAATGCTTGATGAACGTGGTTGGTGTAGACCATGTAGACGCTTTGCAGATGGACGAAAGAGATGCACCCTTCAGAAAGGCCGTTGAGGTCGCCATAGACCTGGTGGAGTGCGCTCTCAGGCGAGAGGGAGGCAACTGCTTCGCTAAAGTGTAGCATAATCGGATCATCTCGACAATCCATTTAGAGAGTCGTTGAGACGTGATGCGGCGCCCTAGGGAGGGCGAGCTGTAGGATAGGAATAGTGAGTTGTCACGTCTAGTTGACTGAGTCCGATTCAGGTAGAAGAGGAGTGCCCTCTTGACATCCAGAGTATGGAGCAAGCGTTGTCCGTCATCTCTGGATGCGGGAAAAAATCTGGTAAGAATATTTCAGTATTGAGATGGAACTCTGAAACAATCTTTGGGATGAAGGTCAAGTCCGGTACCAGACGCACGCCGTTCGGAAGGAAAACCAGGTAAGGTGGGTCATGTCGGAGTGCCATGAGTTCACTAACCCTTCTGGCTGAGGTGATAGCCAGTAGGAAGGCTGTTTTCCATGTTGCATACTTGAGGTCACAAGTGGCCATTGGTTCAAACGGTCGTCTGGTAAGTTGTCGTAACACCAGTGGTAGGTCCCACAGTTCTGTAGGCACAGCTACAGGAGGATATAATCTAACGAGGCCCTTCATGAACCGCTTTGAGGTCGGATGGGAGAAAATTGTGTGTCCTTCCACGCCCTGGTGGTAAGCGCAGATAGCCGCCAAGTAGACTTTCACTGATGAGTGGGATAGACCCTGATCTCTAAGGAACAGGAGAAAGTCCAGAATTTTGTCCAGGCCCACGGTCGGAGTGTCTGTAGACTTATCTAGGTACGAGAGGAACTTTTGCCACTTCCTGCGGTAGGATGAGCGGGTAGATTCCTTCCTCGCATTACACAGGACCTCCGAGACTCGGGCGGAGAAGCTCATGGCTGGAGCCTCCAGGCAGTCAGTTTTAGGTTGTTCACCTGTGGGTGGAGTACTATGCCCCCTTCGGCGGTGAGGAGATCTTGCACCATGGGGACGATTTTGTTGGAAACGCACCAGTCCCAGAGGTCGAGTGTGAGCCCACAGAGGCTCCTGGAGACGGTTCCTCCCTGACGGTTCAGGTAGCTGAGGGCCGTAGTGTTGTCAGTGAGGATGGAAACACAGTGGCCTCGTAAGAGACGCTGAAAAGCTCGGAGAGCTAGAAAGATGGCCAGTAGTTCCAGGTAGTTGATGTGCCTGTTTGCAGCAGCAGCATCCCACTGGTATCCCACACTGATGCCACTGAGGTGGGCCCCCCAACCCCACAAGGAGGCATCCGTCGTCAGGGTGTAATGCGGAGAGGGAGGGGTAAACGGAGTACCCTCGATAATGTTTGGGACAGCAGTCCACCAGTTGAGAGAGTCCCGTACGGTTTGTGTAGGGGTCAGGGCCTTTGACTGAGGCATTCGGTGTGGACGGAAACTCTTCAGAAACCAAAGTTGAAGGGGCCTCATGTGGAGTTTCGCCAGGGGGAGGACCGAGATCGTGGCGGACATGTACCCAAGGAGGCGCTGAACGTTGTACGCCGTTGAGGATGGAGAGTCGCGAACCGAGGTTGCTTGGTTGGACAAGGTTTGAGCTCTGTCCATCGGTAGAAAGGCTCTGCTGGCCATGGTGTCGAGTAAGGCCCCTATGAATTGAACCCTCTGAGAAGGTTGAAGACAGGACTTTTGTAGGTTCACCTGAAGACCGAGTGATGAAAGAAGGTGTAGTGTGAACGCAATGTCCTCGCGCAGAGAGGTCGGGGAATCGGACACCAGAAGCCAGTCGTCGATGTAGGGGAAGTTTGTGATCCCCTGGAGGCGGAGGTGGGCTGCGACAACTACCATGGTCTTAGTGAAGACCCTCGGTGCCGTAGAGATTCCGAAGGGGAGACATCAATATTGATAATGACGTTCTATCGCGAATCGGGGGTACCTCCTGTGGGATGGGTGGATGTTCAGGTGGAAGTAGGCATCCTGGTGGTTGATGGTAGCCATCCAGGCGCCTTGTGGAATCAAGGGGAGGATAGCTTGCAGGGTCGTCATCTTGAATTTTCGATATCGTATGTAGATATTGAGATCTCGAAGATCCAAGATGGGGCGCAGCCCTCCATCGCGTTTCGGTACGGTGAAGTACCGAGAATAGAAAACAGTTCGGAAGTTTTCGGGACAGGTTCTATCGCCCCCTTCTTCAGTAAGGAGTCAGCTTCCTGAAGGAGGACGGAGGAGGGAGGGGTGGAACGGAAGGTCGGTAAAGGTGGGAAGTCGAGGAATTCGATGATATAACCATCAGTCATGATGGATAAGACCCAGGCATCCGTGGTGATGGTTTTCCACATGGGAAGGAAGGGGCGGAGGCGGGTCCTTTCTGTCGATATCGGGAGGATGGAGTCAAAGACCCTGCTTTGGTCCACGGTTGGACTTGGGTCTCGCCTGTGGGTGTTGTGTACGCGACCTCGGTTTCGGCTGGTAGGATGGTTTGCTATGGTTTGGAGATTGACGGGGTCTCCAGGCCATGTCTGGGGACGGTTTCGTAGGGTATGGGCGACGGGGAGTGTACCTGGACCAGGACCTCTGCCGGTAAGATCTTTGTGGTGCCGAAACTCCGAGCGACTTCGAAGTTTTGATATTTTTATCCAGCTCCTGCAAGGCAGCGTCGGTGAAGGAGTGGAATAAGCTGTCTCCATCGAAGGGGAGGTCTTCGATATAGGATCTAGTGTCCTGGGGGAGAGAGGTGGTGCGTAGCCATGCATGACGGCGAATCGACACTGCAGAAGCCATCGATGTTGAGAAGGCATCCAACGAATGTTTTGTTGTGTTCAGAAGTTGTTTGGCCACTAGAAGGCCTTCCTTCTGGATCGCTCTAGCCTCAGCCAGTTTGTCATCCGGCATGGAAGGGAGGAGCGCCGACATTCTTTGCCATAAGGCATATTGATATCTTCCGAAGCAGGCTAAATAATTGGAGGATTTTATCCCCAGGGCTGCGGAAGAATACACCCCACGACCGTAGGCGTCGATTTTTTGCTCTCCTTGTCGGACGGAGTAGAGTTAGAGCTTTTATTTTTTGAAGACGTAGAAACGACCAACGAATTTGGGCGGGGATGGAGGTAGAGGAAGGAAGCTCCTTCTTCCTGAACTCGGTACATGTGGTCTAACCGTTTGGTGGAGACTGGTGCCGACGATGGTTTGGCCAAAGGGGACTGAACTGCTTTCAAGAGGTGCTTGGACATCGGTAAGGCTATCGGCGTAGATGCGTCGATCTCGATGATGTCGTACACCTCGTCAGCTGCAGATGGTTGGGGTTGGATGATCGGTAGGGCAAGAGAGTGTGCCATACGTTTTACCAAGTCCCCGTATGAGGACATGTCCTCCGAAGGAGAAATCGGGCTGCTCCCGGAGATCGGTTGTTTGGGGGGGGTTCGACATTGGAAAGAGCGTCCTCCAGATCATCGACATCGGAGTCACCCCTAGAAGAGGCGGAGTTGGAACTTAACTCTTGAGGCCTCGGTAGCGGTGGCTCGGCCATCAGCATTGGTGGAGCAGTGGCAGGGTCGGAATGGGCGGAAGGACGAGGAGATGGTGGAGGTTTCGACACTGTCGCCGAAGGCTGGTGGTGAGGTGAGCGGGAGCGGTATCGACAAGGTTCCCAAGGGTCCGGATATCCAGGGAAGTTCCATGGCCCTGAGGAGAACCAGTATGGCATCTCGTGCTTGTGTTCGAAGGGAAATTTCGGAGGTCGGTACGGATAGGATGTGTGGTACCTGTCGTAGCGCGGACCATAGGACTCCTGCTCACGACGGTCGGGACGGTATGGAGACCTGGAGTGGTCTCGAGGTCGATGCCGGCATCGATCGGAGTAATCACTAGCCCAAGAAGCCGGAGAAGGGGATCGAGATCCCAGTACTTGGACGTTGGAGGCCAGGTCGAGGTCGGTAGGAGGAGGCGACATCGACTGGGGAGGATTACAACGGTGGGAAACTTACGACATGGGGGGTTCAGACTGACGTGGTGGAGAGTCCAGAATCTGTATCAGAGGCTCCACAAGGATTTTCGTCAGCTCCGGTGTTGGATGGGATGGTCGTGGGGGTTGCTGAGGTGCGTCCGCACAGAAAGCAGAGCCCCTAGGAGATTTAACGCCGCTCACACCGTGAGGCTTATGCGTGTCTCCCGTTTTGCTTGAGCCCAGGGTCTTCGTTTTATCCTTCTTGGGCTTTTTTACCGGCGTCAACACAGATGAAGTCGTCTTCGATTTAGACTTCTTCATAGGGGCCCCTCTGGTATCCGAGGAAGATTTCCCTACCTTGGGAGGCTTCGGTGTCGGGGGATCCCTCTGTGTCAACACGGATGACTTCGATGTCGAGACGGCTGGTCTCGACATAGACTGATCGGATTCCATCGCGGGCGTTGGAGGGGCGAGTGCTGACTCCCACAACGCGACCTTCAGTCTAGCGGCCCTGTTCTTTCTCGTTTGGTTGGAGAAACGGGCACAGATGGAACAGGCATCAGGCCAGTGAGTCTCCCTCAAACAAAAAACACAAAGTGAGTGCTCGTCCCTCAAGGCTAGTTTGCTCCCGCAGGAAGAGCACCTTTTGAAGCACCCCCACTTTCGACTTTCCATAAACAATGGAAATGGGCCCTTCCACCCGATAGGATGAAGGGCGGTGAGGTGTGTGGGGGGGGTAGAATGGTCCAGAGACCGAAGGAAATCCACAAAAAAGTGCGGATTTGAGAAAAAAATGGTTGACGGAGACAGTCCAGAAGATTGAAGAAAAAAAACAGAGAAAAAATTTAGAGGAAAAGTTGTGATCTTTCGCTGAGGTAAAGTGTTCTCGGAGACACCAACGCAGGCTGCTAACAGTGAGGCGGTCAGAAGAGAACTGGCAGGATGTCCGTGCCCCCGCCCCTTGGACATGCGCGGTGGGGTTCCTGCACATACCCAGGGGCGAAAGGCGCGAAAATCCCGTTGTGAGCTTTGTACAGACACCGACCAGGTCAGCGCAGGCGCACTGAATCCCATGGGTATGATGCACAGAGACCACGAAGAAGATCTACACGGATCACACTCTTCACCCTTCTTATAAATTGGGACAATAATACTTGTGGTCCAACCCTTAGGGAGTCTGCCAGTTCTATCGATCAAGGTAAAAAGCTTAGCTAGCATTGGGGCCCACCAATCAATAAATGATTTAAAACACTCAATTGGGATTAGGTCCTCGCCAGGGGATTTGCCACTGGGTGTGGATTCGATCAATGACCTCACCTCGCGCTCTGTTACCTCAGGCCAATGTGGTAGTACAGGAAGAGAGGGGTTTGCCTGGTTATTCTCACAATCACAGCTAAAAACCTTAGCGAAATGGGCAAACCATGTCTCGGCTTGGATATTAGAACCCCTCCTCGCTGATTTACCATTGAAGCCAGCTGAGATTAGGCGCCAAAAGCGACCTTCATTCCTACTCCTAACCGCCTCTTGGAGCTCCACCCATAGGCGGGCAGTGCATGCTAACTTCTTTTCCTTTAAAAGATCTTTATATTGTCTTCTAGCTGTACCTACTAACCTATAGGATTCCAGGTCCCTATCTCTTCTAGCTGACCTAATACATTTCAACAGATATCTCTTGGATTGTGCACACTCTCTGTCAAACCACTTAGCTCTCGACTCAGAAGAAGTATTAACGAAGCTCTCTTTCAAAAATAGAGATTTTAACTGTTCCACAATACTCTCATACAAGAGAATCACATCTACTTCTTCCATGGTTGGATCAGTGCAGTCCGAAGCCACTCCCATGCTAGGGAGTGCCTCCGCAATTAATTCCTGGACATTTATAGTCCATTTGGGTCTCCTATGTAATGGGACATTCCCTTTAAAAACGTCCGGAACCCTAGTTGTTTCCTTCCAGCCACACAAAACTACCAGCAATGGCTTATGATCACTATGTATGGACTCAATTCCCTCAAAAGAAAGGATTTGTTCTAACATGTCTCCAGAAACAGCCACAAAGTCAATGGTACTTCTTCGCAAGCCGGTGAAATAGGTGAAAGACCCCTTTGAAGAGTCCCACCTTGTGCCATTCAGCACTAATAGATTAAACATTGAAAGGATCTCCAAAAATCTCCTATCAGACCTATTGATGACTGGATCCTGGAGGGTACGTCCACCAGCTAGGATGTTCCCATATGGACACCTCCCATCCTCCTGATCAATAATCGAGGACCCAATCCTGGCATTAAAATCGCCCCCCACTACTAGTTGGGCATATGAGTATTGGGCCACTAACCATTCCATAAGAACCACTAGTTTCCCCCAGCACAATTCATTGCTGATTCCGTTTATACCATTGGGAGGCAAATATACATTTAAACACAGAAGACTCCCCCAAGGAGGGCCTCTGAGCAAGAGAAGTAGCACAAAGTTCTCACATTCATGGGGGATCAACTCCACCTCCAACTGAAGAGAATTCTTAACCGCTGTAGCCAAACCACCGCAGCTTCTACATTTGTTATGGATCTTAATGGCAGGGATGTTATAAAGCTTAAAACCTTCCATATTAGGGGGAACTAAAGCCGATGCCCAGGTCTCTTGCAGCATCACTATCTCTGCACAACCTAAAAATTTGTTGAACTCCGGGTCCCATTGCTTATTCCACCACCCACCTATGTTCCAAGTCAAAATTTTTAAACGTCATTGATCCATACTGATTTGATCCAGCATCCCCTCCTGGTCTCGAAAAACACAACCGTTGGCAATGGGTTGCATGTCTTGGCTCTGCAGCCCCCCTACCGGACCACTGGGATGGTGATTGTTGCGGGGAAATAGACACAGCCCCAGAAGGGAGGTGGTTAGGTCCCTGCAAAATTTCTCCTCCTCTGGAATCTAACGTCCTACTTTGCAGGGTGGTTTCTGTTCCAGAAAGATTCTTTAATTTCCTTAGTGTTGAGGCCAGTCTTTCACACACTGCCTGTTGTTCAGCTGGGATCAGGTCCCCAAATGAGGTCAGGAGTTCCTCTTCCGAGGAGTTCAATAGATGATCCTCTGGTAATTGCTCCTCTGTGAGTACTGCGTAGAGGCCTCTTCCATTGGCCTCCTGTTGGCAAGGCAGGCTTTCCATATGGATATTGGTTTCCTCATGCATCAGCTGCTCAGCTTGTACCTTAGGTGGCTCTATAGAGCCCTCCACGAGGGATCCCTTGTGATGTTTTTTTATATTGTTCTGTATCAGAGGTTTAACCACCAGGTTCTTGAACACCCTCACCGGCTAAATTCCCCATGAATTAAGTCTATTTTTATCTTTCTGGATTAATGAAGGAATTCTCGGGGAAGCAAAAGAGAGAAGAATTTTTTGCATCTGGTCCGGTAAGTTAAGATGTAAGATCCTTTCAAGATCAATTATAGTCTTATCCATTCCCAGTAGCCTTGACAAATGGGCAATACACCTTCTCCTCCCAACCCATCCAGGGGCCTTCTTAAAGGGAACTGGGTAACCATATATTGTCAGGGCAATACAGTTGGATTTAAGGACGAGGTGATCCCTTTTTTCTTTCCCAGTTCCCTCCATCAGACAATTGTCTGCTGGCAAATTGTTTGCTACCCCATACTGCTCCCATTGTACAAGATTATGAGACTGGGACCCGTTACACCTACTAAGATTTTTGTTGGATTGAAGCAATTCCACCACTTCTTCCATTCAAGTCCCTAGCTGAACCACTTGAGTGGCAATTGCATCCATGTGTTCAAAGATCCTTTTTACAGTTCTTGCAATCAAAATTGATTGATTACTCAGCAGAGAATCCCGGACCCCCTCTCACCTCCTTCACCAGGAACACAACGCTGAATTGTTAAGAGAACTCTCCCTCGAAGCAATGATATTACTGTCATACGGCTCTGTGCCTCTTCCTTCCTACTCTAAATCCTCTAGGAGAGTGAACTGGTTAGCAGTTTTGACATTATATGCAATTGTTCCACTTACATTTTCTGAGGGGGGGAAAAGTCTTCCAACTTAGACTGCTTAGAAGCTGGAATGTTCGTGCTATCTGTGTCTCTGGGTCGTTTACCGGATGCCATTAATTAAAGCAAGAAAGGCTCGACTGTCCCAGATCATAAAATTTCACTTCAGATAGCCAGCTGATGGTCTGCAACAAGAATTCAGCCTTAACTTCTTATCACTCTGGGAAAACAAAGAACGGCAAAAAGGAAAGGAAACGAACGAGTAGGAGAGAGAAAGCTGAGGAAGCCTTCCCGGTGCACTAGAATAAATAAGATAAAACCTAGGGAACCACACCAAGCCGGGCTAAAATTAAACAGAGCCGACTCGGCTAGGTTCAAGGCTCCAGTAAACAGCCAATTTGTAGATATAAAATCAATACTCTAGATGAAATGACTTAAAATAGTTCCCTAGGAGGGAGGGAAGCAAATATTAGCGTCCTCCCCTCAAGCACCGGAAACGGAACTCCCCCCAGAAATCCCCGACTATCTCACTTAGCCTTTTAATACAGATTTTTTTCACTTTCGGTTTCGGCGGAGCGAATGGCGGCCACCTCTCGGGACGCTCCCGGAGATGGTTAGCCCACGCGCAGTTTGGGGGGGTCTTCGCTTATGCAAAAGACCCTAGTGAGCCTTAGGCAAAGGCTCCGAACCAGGGGCGCTTGGGGAGTAGCCTCTTTGCCGGCAAACAGCCGGGAAATTGAGGCTTTCTCCCTGCCCCAATCGGCCCCGCTGCGTAGTGCCCGTAATGGGACTTAGCAACGCCACTGACTTCCAGGAGTGAACAAAGCGACTGAATTAAAGTTAAATGGAAAGATCTGGCATCGAACCGTGAGTTGGAGATCTATTTTGAAGCGAAAATTTGAAATCCCCCGCAAGCTTATAAGCGGATGGGAGGAGGGAGGAATCCCCACCCCCTTTGAGAAATGGGACTTATAAAAGAAAAGCGGAGGGGGTAAAGGGGAAAAAGAGTTGATGAAAATACCTTTGGGGAAACACTGAAGATTAAGAATTTGTTAGTCTCCTGAGTGGCGCGGCACGAACTTTGATAAAGTAAACAATTAAAAAGATGTCCGCATTGAAAAAGGTCCCGCAGAAGCCGGAAAAGAAGGGGGGAGGGACTTCCGGTCTGAGCACCCCCCCATCGGAGCTAGCTGTCAACAGAAAAGCGAGTCACTGCGCCCTCTGCTGGATCAAATGCAGAAAATCAGCGAAACTTTGTGTAACATGGAAAGTGTTCTCAACAGTCAACAAAAACAATTAACAGAAACATCAAAGAAGATGGAGGAGATTGCGCAAAAATGTTTGGTCTCAACGGAAGACACCAAGAAAATAAAGAAAAAGGTCAATAAATTAGAAAAACATCAGGATATGCAAGAAAAAAGAATTTTAATGTTACAGATGGAAAAATCAAATCGGACTCTCCGCTTTCAGGGCATCAAAGAAGAGGAAAAAGAGGATCTCAGAACTACATTGGCGAATGCCTTGGCACCTCTAACTGGCAGAGAAGCGTTGGAATTGAAAGAAGAGATGGATATGGCCTACAGAGCCTATTCAACCTTTACAAAGAAAAATAATCTGCCAGCAGAAGTGGTTGTCAAGTTTACAAAGCAGCGTACTAGAGATTAAATTCTGCGTTCAGTTTCAGCGGTGCCCTTGAAAATTGGGGAGCAGACCATTAGAACTTTGAAAGATGTTCCCTAGGAAATCCGTATGAAAAGAAAAGCATATAAAGGATTGACCACGTTCTTACAAAAACATCAGACAATTTACAGATGGTGCATTCCCGAAGGACTAATTTTTAAATATAACGATAAAAGAGAGAAGATAGACTCCGTCTTCAAAGCACAAGAATTTCTGAAGAGACACGCCAGTACAGAGGAAGATGCAGCACTCGCAACTTGGACCAATTCAAGTAGCGAAGAAGACAGCGATCCGGAAGAGGGAGGTGCTGGAGTGGGAGACAAGAAGCCTAAAGAGGGCCCATCTTACAACTTGAGAGATGTAAAAGGAAGACACCCAAAGAAGTAGTTCGTGGAACGTCAGAAAGGAGCTGATTAATAACTAACCCCAATGGACTTTACTAACTTTACTAACAGAGTTATTTTGGACTTTTGTAAAATGGAAAGAAGATCTTCCAACCGTGGTGGTTGCCATAATTTATAATTATACTAACTAAAACTAATCTTTTAACAGGAAAAAATTCACTCCACTCTTTTTCTTAATCCATCTATATACCTTCCCCTTTTCTTTTTATAAAAAGTAATAAAATTCTCTCCTTTTTAGGAGAGTTTATTCAAAAAAAAAAAAAACCTTTTAATACAGATTTTTAATGTCTGTTATTTCTATTCAGATTATCCTTTTGTCCTATGCTATTTACTCATGTTTCTACATTTTTAGATAATTTTTACAT
Source organism: Gekko gecko (assembly GCA_029375565.1). Classification (NCBI taxonomy): domain Eukaryota; kingdom Metazoa; phylum Chordata; class Lepidosauria; order Squamata; family Gekkonidae; genus Gekko; species Gekko gecko. The sequence goes on from JAPDNY010000006.1 coordinate 96,327,967, forward strand.
GTTTAATATAACTGCAACTGAAATTCCCTTTTCTTTCTATTCCTTCTTTGACCTTAATGATGTCTAGCTTTCTCAAGCCTGTAATCTTGGTGTGCATTTAGGTTCCTCTCTTCATATTCTTTCTCAGACTCCAAAGCCTGTTGCTTTCAGCTTCTTAATATTTCTAAACTTAGGCCTTTTGTTTCAGTTAACACCTCTCAGACTTTAGTTTGTGTTCGCATTTTTCACATTTAGTCTACTGTAATATTCTTACTGGCTTAGTGGTTTCTTATCTTAAACTTGTAATTTCTATCCTTAAATGCTGCTGTTTGCTTGTTTTCTCCACTGGAAAGTTCAAACATGTTTTTCTTGTTATGCTTTTCTTTAAACTAGCTTCAATTTCCAATGGCATACCTAGCCTATTTGGTGCCCAGGGCAGATAATTTTTTTAACACCTTCCTCTTTTCTTTTCTTTTTTTGCCATCAAATCACAGCTGACTTATGGCAACCCCATAGGGTTTTCAAGGCAAGAGACATTTGGAGGTAGTTTGCCATTCCCTGCCTCCACATTGGCCCTGTAAGCTTCTGAGATGTGACAAGATCAGGCTAGGCTGCGGCTATCCCCTCCTCTATATGACAAAATTATCTTCAGTAATAATCATGAAATAAAACAAACAGTAATAATGGTCAAAAAAGGGAGACAGTGAAAAAAATTATTTTATTTAACTTCATATATATAATCATGCCAGTAAAAAAATATTCAGATTCCAACACACTATTCCATCACAAGAGCCAGCATGGTGTAGTGGTTAAAGTGTCAGACTAGGATCTGGGAAATCCAGATTCAAATCCCCACTCACGCCATGGAAGTTTGCTGAGTGACCTTGGGTCAGTCACATTACTCTCAACCTAGTCCTGACTTGGATAGCCCCAGAATAGCCCAATCTCATGAGATCTCAGAAGCTAAGCAGGGCCGACAGGGAGGCAGGCAATTGCAAACTACCTCAGAGCATTACTTGCCTTAAAAACACTACAGGGTCACCATAAATCAGCTGTGATTTGACTGCAAAAAAAATAATAATAATCCATCATCCCACTCATGTTCTGAACAGGCACTAAAAAAGGCATCTATTCTCGATTTTGAAGTCCAAGAGCTGACCACCTCAAACATCTAAAAGGCATTTTTGAGAGCTAGGATCCCTTGTACTAACTTTTACTAACTAACTCTAGCCAAAGCATCTCAAAATAGTGATTGCAAACTTCATGAGAATGGATGTTAAGAAACACACTACCCCCCCCCAAAGAAACTGCCCCATCCTCCATTGTTTCCAAAGAACTAAAGTCAAACCAGAGAATCTCTGCAGTGGAAATTGGGGGGGGGGCATTTTTGCAAGCCCAGCAGAACCAGTGAAATGTACACAGTATCCAGCAGTACCATTGCAATCACAGAATGCCCAGCAGAACCCAGTGCCATAGTGGCAATGCCACCTGATGTCAACCACAGAATCACAGTCCAAGCAAAATGGGGTTGGAAGCCCAGCAACACTGGTGCAATGTACAGTGCCCAACAAACCCAGTGCCTTCTTTTCATAATATTAATAAAGGTTTACTTCACAACAAACACAACAAAAACTATACTACTCTTAAATACATCCTGTCACTAAGCAGGATAAGGATGGCTTGTGGCATGGCCATAAATTAAGATTTTCTTAGGTCTGTGGGCTCTTTTTGTGGTCATGTAGAATTAATATACTCCCTTTCCTTTGCTAGATTCCAGTCCAGCAGCACCTCAGAGACCAACAAGATTCTTAGGGTATGAGCTTTTGAGGGTCAAAGCTCCCTTAGTCAGATACAAGATGTCAGATATCTGATGAAGCAAACTTTGACTCTCAAAAGCTTACACCCTGAAAATCTTGTTGGTCTCTAAGGTGCTACTGGACTTGAACCTATTTCTTCTACTGCAGACCAACCTGACTAACCTCTGTACTCAGGGCTTTTTTTGTAGAAAAAGCCCAGCAGGAACTCATTAGTATAATAGGCCTCACCCAACAGCAGAAACTCATCAGCATATTAGGCCACACCCCTGACAGCACAGCTCATTAGCATATTAGGCCACACACCCCATGTTACCAGAAGTGTGGTCATCCAGCCACACCCACCTTTTGCTTCTTATTCAGTTTACCTTGTTTGTTGTCAAAACCCAGGGCGTTTTTTGTAGCAGGAACTCCTTTGCATGTTAAGCCACACACCCCAAATGTAGCCAATCCTAATGAGTTTCTGCTGGGCGTGGTCAACTCAGGAGCCAGCCGGTACTCCATTCCTGTGCGTTCCTGCTCAAAAATAGCCCTGTCTGTAACTACCCCCTTCCTTTGGAAACTGAAACCAAACAATATCTGTAACCCCAAACCAAAGAGCCAATCTTTGCTTTCTTTCACATCTTGGATGCAGAAGCTACTTCTGAAGAGTCCAAGAGGCCTCACCTTTGTCCTCCTCTGGGAGCGCCTGTACAGAAGCAGTTGCCTCAGTTGCAGGACACCTGGCTTGGAACTTCCCGGCATTTTGTGCAACTTAACATCATTTCATGATTGGCAAGAAGCATCATGGCTAGAAGCTGTTGTTGGACCTCTCCTTTACAGTTCTAATCCCCTTTAAATCCCTCTAGCTAGTGGCCATCACTGCAGCCACTGCCAGTTTAATTCATCAGTGAGTAAAGAACCGCTTTCTTACAAGTACGTAATGTGAATCTCCAATACCAGGATCTAATACTAGGGAAGACCTCATTGTACCATGCTCTTATCTCTTTTTATGACTTCAGAGGAAGAAACTAGATCCCACAGACTGCTGACCTTGCTCCTCCATTGGGGGGGGAGAGATCTACTACAATCACAGCCACACATCTAACCTAATTTTAGATGCCTCTGACACATCTCCATGGACAAAGATTCCATCTGCCCCCCCTCCAATATGACCCTGATCCAAACCAAATATCGTAACAAAATGAACAAATCATTTGGCTTGCTGTTACCATTATTCTATAGTAAGAAAACAATTGGCCCATCTGTCCATGTTTATTTGTTTATTTACTTTACCTTTCGCCCCAGCAGGGACCCATAGTGGCTTACATCATTCTCCTCTCCTCCATTTTATCCTCACAACAACCCTGTGAGGCAGGTTAGGCTGAGAGTGTGTGACTGGCCTAAGGTCACCCAGCAAGCTGCCATGGCAGAGTGGGAATTTGAACCTGGATTTCCCAGATGCTAGTCTGACACTTTAGCCATTACACCACATTGGCAGGCACAACTCAACAGAGAATAAAGCTAGGAGACTCAAAACTGGCCACCAGCTTCAGGATGACTGTGGGAGTTCCATGGCCAAAATGGAAAGGCATGGGAAAATGGTGGCCCAGGTGAGACAGAACACCACCACAACATGCTATTTGCAACTGAAGCTGAGGGTCTCTGTGGCAGGCGTAACTCAAAAAATAATGCTACATGTTTGAAAACCAACCACTAACCCCAGAACGATGATGAAACTTACAGTGTCAAAAATGAAGGGAACTGGAACACCCTGAACCAGGTTGTCTTCATGACAGACAACATGTAATATGAGAACTTTTAAGCAACCTGTCGTGTGCCTCTAGTATTCAGATCTCCAACCCACCATGGAAGGTTGCTGGGTGACACACTCTCAGCCAGACCTACCTCACAAGGCTGTTGTGGGGAGAAAATGGAGACCAAAAGAACAATACAACTTTGGGTCCCCATTGGGGAGAAAGAATAGGTACGGTGTTTGGTATAAATCTAATTCTTAATGATGTTTTAAAAATTACATCATTTGTCATATAGCAAAGTAGGTTATCAGATCTTCCACCAGCACAATAATGATTAACAATCCAGTGCCTGAACTGGGAGTTGTAACTTCTATTCCACATGTATAACCACTAAAACAAATTAATGTTCCATTATCATGTATGTAAAGGGTAGAGGCGGGGGGAAGTATCCTTTTACTACTTTGTTAGATCATGGGGAAATATTAACTCCCTCCCCCTTCTGTTCATAATATTAACAAAGGTTTGCTACTCTGAAGTACATTCTTCACCAAGCAGAATGGGGATGAGAAGGTCTTGAGACCCAGAAGTGAAAATAAGTGGGAACATGGAAAAATTAGGTGACAGGAAACAGGAATGAATGAGGAACGTGTGGAAAAGAGGGAGAGAAATTAAGAGAGGGAAAGATTGTTTTGTCTTGCTGTGATACCCTAACTACAGCTTTGCAAGATCTGGCTGAGCTGGGTCAAGGAAAGGGACTAGGGAGAGAGGCAGCTAGATTATTGAAGAAAATGCCTACAGGTTGGCAATTACTGTAACACCTCTCAGCGTCCTGGCTTAGTCATTGGGCTTAGTAAGCACAATTGCTTCAGTCTTGAAGGAAGGATAGCTGCTAGCATGCTTTTTGCTATGCTGGAATTTCCTTGCGCCCCTAGTGGCTGTAGCCAAAACTGCATTTTAAAAAGAAAAAGACGTTTGGCTGGAGGCAGTAGGATGATGCTGGCTTTGAGGGCCCCCTTCAAAGGGCCCTCTCTAGCTGCGCCCAGGGCGGACTGCCCCCCCCGCCCCCCTTGGTATGCCACTCTCAATTTCCATACTATGACTTCTCATTACCTTTCATCTTTGCTTTCACTTTGCACAGCACTTTGTTTATTGTGTTCTTCAGGTATATTCCTCTGCTTGCTAAGCCTAGCTTTTTTATCATCAAGTATTCATACTCTTCCTTTTGCTTTGCCTTCGCTCTACCAATGGAATTGCTACTGCTGGAACAGAATACAAGACAGGATTCTGGCAGTTTTAGAAACTACTTTAAGAAGCACCAGTGTTTCTGTGATATTCACATTCCCTTAGAACACTATATTCATGAAATAGAATGTTTTCATGGACAAACAGAAGTTACCAAAACAAGTACGAAAAATGTGATTGTTGTGTAGAATGTAGAGGGGAAAGTAGAGAGGAAAGCACAGTGCCTACATGACACTCTCAATGCTATGATTCATTATTACTTGGGATAAAAGATCAGATTGAGCCTGAACATTATATGCAATATATACAGACTAGCATAAGCAACTTTCACTGGGCAGCTTTACCATACTGTTAAAATAACACCTCTATGAGGTGGAACACTTCCATTTCACTTGTCAGGAGCTTCACGTGGTAAGGAATTGCATGGGAGTTATTTAAGCAGTCCCTATATGGCTGGTGTAATATTTAGAACAGTTATCTGTTACGGAAATTACTGGAGTGGATTCAGCCCTGGAATTCTCCACTGAGCTCTGCACTAGTCTTAAAAACTGCCTTCGATTTTTCACAAAGAACATAAGAACATAACAGAAGCCAATGTTGGATCAGACCAATGCCCCATCCAGTCCAACCTTCTGTCACACAGTGGTCAAAGAATCCACAGAAGTTTATTAGCAAGCAGAAGCAAGGTTCTTCTGATACTGGTGTTTACATTCACAAGTTCTTGCTGTTTCATTTATAAGAAATATGTTTCAGACCCTCCTTCCTCTGTCCCTGACAGCTGGCATGAAAGATTATTATTTGCTACCAACAGTAAACACAAGTTTTCTGAATCAGCTTAGAGTTACCCTATTCTAGAAAATGCTTTGGTCAACCAAAAGTGACAAAAATAGTTCTGCATCACCTGGCACTTAGCAATTACTCATTATGTTTAAGCAAATGAAATCTGAAATGAAGCAAAAACAAAGACTGGAAATTATTATTTACTGTAACAAACAAAACTCTTTTAAATAGCATTTAATCTGCAGTTATTCACTAATACATTTGTCAAGAAGTTTAAAATGTTCAAAATAAAAGACGAGAATAAATGGACTAAAATGGTATATCATTATGTATGCTAGATTATACAGGTTTCAACACACTCTTAAAGTTTATTTATACTCTTACACTGACAAACCTATGTATTTTCATTCTATCTAATGTAATTTTATTTATTTAATTAATTAATTCAATTTCTGTCCCACCCTTCCCATAAGCGGGCTCAGGGAGGGTTACAACATCAGGATAAAGCAATAAAAGAATAAAATCTGATAAACTATCAATTAATCCTTAGACGATGGTGAACAAACTACAACACAGCTATTTTAGTGGTGCCCTGATGTTAGACAATAAAGACAGAAGGGCTGGATCCAAAAAGAAATTCCAGATTACGGATATCCTACCTTGGGTACATAAGAACATAAGAACATAAGAGAAGCCAATGTTGAATCAGGCCAATGGCCCATCTAGTCCAACACTCTGTCACACAGCGGCCAAAATATACCAGGTGCCATCAGGAGGTCCAGCAGTGGGGCCAGGGCACCAGAAGCCCTCCCACTGCTGCCCCCTCCAGCACCAAGAATAGAGTGCATCACCTGCCCCAGATTGAGAGTTCCCATCTATACCCTGTGGCTAATAGCCACTGGTGGACTTCTGCTCCATATGTTTATCTAATTTCCTCTTGAAACTGACCATGCTTGCAGCAGCCACGACCTCCTGTGGCAGTGAATTCCATATGTTAATCACTCTTTGGGTGAAGAAGTATTTCCTTTTATCTGTTCTAACCCGACTGCTCAGCAATTTCATAGAGTGCCCACGAGTTCTTGTATTGTGAGAAAGGGACAAAAGTACTTCTTTCTCAACCTGCTCAATCCCATTCATAATCTTATAAACCTCGATCATGTCACCTCTCAGCCGTCGTTTCTCCAAGCTAAAGAGCCCCAAGCATTTTAACCTTTCTTCATAGGGAAGGTGTTCCAACCCTTTTATCATTCTAGTTGCCCTTCTCTGCACTTTTTCCAATGCTATAATATCCTTTTTGAGATGTGGTGACCAGAACTGTACACAGTATTCCAAATGAGGTCGCACCAATGATTTATACAGCGGCATGATGATACTGGCTGATTTGTTATCAATTCCCTTCCTAATAATCCCCAGCATAGCGTTGGCCTTCTTTATTGCAGCTACACATTGTGTAGACATTTTCAGCGAGTTATCCACTACGACTCCAAGATCTCTCTCTTGGTCCGTCTCTGCCAGATCAGACCCCATCAACGTGTATTTATATTTAGGATTTTTGGCTCCAATGTGCATCACTTTGCACTTGGCCACATTGAACCCCATTTGCCACGTTGACGCCCACTCACCCATCCTCAACAGATCCCTTTGGAGTGCCTCACAATCCTCCCTGGTTTTCACCACCCTGAACAACTTTGTGTCATCTGCAAATTTAGCCACATCACTGCTCACTCCCAATTCCAAATCGTTAATAAACAAGTTAAAAAGCATCGGACCGAGTACTGATCCCTGTGGTACCCCACTGCTTACCACCCTCCACTGAGAACGTTTCCCATTTATACTCACTCTCTGTTTCCTATTTATAAGCCAGTTTTTGATCCACAAGAGGACTTGTCCTTTTATCCCATGACTATTGAGCTTACTTAGGAGCCTTTGATGAGGAACTGTATCAAAAGCTTTCCGGAAGTCAAGGTAAATAATATCTATTGGGTCCCCCTTGTCCACATGTTTGTTCACTCCTCAAAAAACACTAACAGGTTAGTGAGACAAGATCTTCCCTTACAGAACCCATGCTGAGTCTGCCTCAATAGTTTTTGTTCATCAATGTGCCTACTAATTCTTTCCTTAATAACAGTTTCCACCAACTTACCCGGTATCGATGTCAGACTGACTGGCCTGTAATTTCCTGGATCTCCCCTGGAGCCCTTTTTAAAGATGGGAGTGACATTAGCTACCTTCCAGTCCTCAGGAATTGAGGCAGATTTTAAAGAAAGATTACATATTTTTGTCAGGAGATCCACAAGTTCACATTTGAGTTCTTTCAGAACTCTCGGATGAATGCCATCCGGGCCTGGTGATTTATTAGTTTTTAAATTGTCCATCAGTCGGAGGACTTCCTCTCTTGTCACCGCAATCTGATTCAGGTCTTTCAAACCCCCTCCCGAAATCGGTGCTTCTGGAGTGGGCAAACACTTCTCCTCTTCCACAGTGAAGACAGAGGCAAAAATGCATTCAGCTTCTCAGCCATTTCCCTATCATCCTTCACTACTCCTTTTACCCCTTGGTCATCCAAGGGCCCCACTGCCTCCCTGGCTGGCTTCCTACTTCTAATGTATTTGAAGAAAGTTTTATTGTTGGTCTTTATGTTTTTTGCGATATGCTCCTCATATTCCCTTTTTGCTTGCCTGATCACAGACTTGCATTTTATTTGCCATAGTCTGTGTTCCCTTTTATCAACCTCACTAAGACTAGCTTTCCACCGCTTAAAGGAATCCTTCTTACCTTTTACAGCTTCCATTACTTTATTAGTTAACCATGCAGGCTTTTTTCTATACCTATTTGTACCTTTCCTAACTTGCGGTATATATTTTTTCTGAGCTTCTAGGATTGTCTTTTTAAATAGTCTCCAAGCTTCCCCAATGGTTTTGACCTTCTCCACTCTTCCTTTCAATTTCTTCCTCACATGTCCCCTCATACCAGAGAAGTTACCCCTTTTAAAGTTAAAAGTGGTTGCGTCAGTCTTTTTGGGCAACTCCCTATCTGTACAAATGTTAAACTCAATGACATTATGGTCACTGTTCCCAAGTGGTGCAATCACTTTTACATCTCTCACCAGGTCTTGGGTGTTACTTAGGACCAAATCCAGGATCGCCTCTCCCCTGGTAGGATCTGTGACCATCTGTTCCACAGCACAGTCATTGAGAGTGTCTAAGAACGCAATCTCTTTTTCCCGACTAGAACTCATATTGACCCAATCAATGTGTGGGTAGTTAAAGTCGCCTATTACAACACAGTTATTTCGTCTAGCCGCTATCTTTAATTCATTCATCATTTTATAATCCTCCTCTATCTTTTGATCTGGTGGGCGATAACAAACTCCCACTGTTAAGCCTCCTTTTGGACCCACTATTTCAACCCATAGCATTTCCAGAAGTGAATCCAATTCTCTTACCCTCTCAATCTTACTGGACGGTATACCCTCTCTGACATACAGAGCCACCCCACCTCCAACCCTTTCCCCCTATCCTTCCGATATAATTTATAACCAGGAATCACCGTATCCCACTGATTTTCCTCATCCCACCAAGTTTCTGAAATACCCACAAAGTCTATTTCCCCCCCAACACCAAGCATTCCAACTCCCCGATTTTACTTCGGAGACTTCTAGCATTTGTGTATAAACACTTATAGTTTCCCACGTTTGTTAAGCCCACAGCCTTCCTCTTGCTGCCTCGAGACCTTGCCAGGCAGTTCCTATCATTAGCCACAGTCTCAGTGGACAATTGTAATCCATTTCCTTGTACAAAAGTAATAGCTACCCCTTCATCTCTTTGAGATGAGCCATCCCGAACCAGAGACTTTTCATTTCCTGTCGGCTTTCCCCCATTATTCAGTTTAAAAACTGCTCTGCCACCTTTTTGATTTTGAGCGCCAGCAGCCTGGTTCCTTCTCGGGACAAGTGGAGACCGTCCCTTTTGTACAGCTCCCTCTTGTCCCAAAAAGCATCCCAGTGCCTAACAAACTTGAACCCTTCCCCCTACACCACCGTCTCATCCACGCATTGAGACTCCTGATCTGTGCCTGTCTCTCCGGCCCTGCGCGTGGAACAGGTAGCACTTCCGAGAAGGCTACCTTGGAGGTCCTGGCCTTGAGTTTCCTGCCCAGCAGCCTAAATTTCTCCTCCAGGACCTCACGACTGCATTTCCCCACATCGTTGGTGCCGACGTGCACCACGACCACTGGCTCCTCCCCAGCACTATCTACCAGCCTATCTAAAACACGCGTAATGTCCGCTACCTTCGCACCAGGCAGGCAAGTCACCATACGGTCAGTACGCGGGTTCGCCACCCAGCTGTCTACCTGCCTAAGGATCGAATCACCAACTACCAAGAGCCCCCCTCCCACCCTTCCCAGGGACGGTTCCTTGGTACGAAAGGATACCCGTTCACCAGCTGAAGAAGAGGTCCCTTCTGAGGGCACATTCCCCTTATCCTCAGCATGGTGCCCCTTTTCCCCTTGGCCCTCATGCTCCCTGGCAGCAGCCGGGCTGCCAGATCCAGAGTGGGACATATCTAACAAGTCCCCGAGAGTCTTCCCCGTGCACCTAACTGACTGTCCCTGCTTCTCCAGGTCAGCCACCTTGGCCTCAAGGGAGCAAACTCGCTCCCTGAGAACCAGGAGCTCCTTGCACCGAGCACACACCCAAGACTTCTGACCAGTGGGCAGATAGTCATACATGTGACACTCCATGCAAAACACTGGATAGCCCCCAATCCCCTGCTGGCATTCTGGCTTCATAATTGTTTTTAAACAAATACTTTTCTATAACCCCCTTTTAAAACCCTTTGTATTTATATGGCTCCTGTTGTAGGAGTCTACTTACCTTACCAAGGAGCCAAGGTCCTGGCTTTCTGGCTCTTCCTGGGCTTCTTACAGAGCCCCTAGGCAAAGAGCCACAGGCAAAGAGTCTCGCCCTTTTGCTCTCGCCCTTCGGCTCGTGCCAGAGGCTCGTGCCTCTTGCAAACTTCCTGCCTTAAATGGAATTGTCTCCCAGGAGAGGGAGTGGCCAGCAGCTACTCAAAATCACCCAAGGCACTTAATGACGGTCAAACAAAGCCCCTTTCACACCCCAACTCCAGCAGCCAGGAGTCTGCTATTCAATTTCACCCAAGCACTTAATTACAGGCAAACAATGACCCTTTCACACCCTAACTCCAGCAGTCAGGAGTCCGTTACAACTCACCCACATACTCCCAAATACAGTCCCTGACACAGTACCTTCTCAGCTAAAGCACCTCAGCTGAAAGTAAATAAATAAAAATACCACTCACCCCTCTGGCAGCTCAAACACCTTGCTCCTTCTCAGAGCTCAGCTGGGTCAGCCCAAGGTGGCTATCATTCTGTGTCCTCAAAAATTGAAAATCATAATATAGATGGTAACAGAGAGGTAATCATCAAGTAGGCTGCAGTTCTACTTTATTTGACAGTTGTCTAACATCAAGTAAGAAAGAATGCCAAGGTGGTTTATGTCAGTTTTTGAAAACACAGGTTTTGTAATACAAATGCTAGCCTAGGAGTTAGAAACCCTGGCTAAATCTTGGATTGTAAACCATAGAATTGTTCACTGAACTCTGTAGCATGCTCTGACAAGGGAGTGCAGCTTGGCTTCTGGGACCAAGTACCACCAGCAACAACAAAATCCAGCAATTCAGCTACAGTAGGGGTCCCCAAACCTTTCTGGTCTGTGGGCATCTTTTGAATTCGCTGTGCAACCACAAAGTTGCCACCACAGGAGATGGAGCCAACTATAAAATACTACCATGGGTAGAGAACACACACACACACAAATAGGAAGTCCAAGCACAGGGGACAAAATAATTGGTTTTTTTAAAATACACTGGAAAGGATAAAAGGGAGAATAAAGCCAACCCTATGGTGGCTGCTGAACCATTATTTTAATCTGCACGACCAATCAGCTCTCCTATCAGAAACCCTGCTGAGCATAAGCCTCAACAGGCCCCAGCTACTTTGTAAAAACAATTGGTGGGACCCAAGAATGGTGTCTGCAGATGCCATGGCACTTGCCAAGTGTTTTTAGAAAGTGGGTGGGGCCTAGTGGGACTTTTGCCCAGCAAGGATTCTGACTGGCCACTGGAAATCTGATTGGCAGTGCACATTTTTTTAAATGTTGCTTTGGCAGTAGTCGCCACCACATCACAAGGATCTTTGAAGGTAAGTTGTGTGCATGCAAGAAAACTTCTTAAACAATATGTTCATGTTAAAAGGCATCATGTTAAACAGAATTTCTGCCAGAAATGCTGAAGAGCTACTATTAAAGTTAAGCGTGACCTTACCCCTGAATTTTTTTTGTGAGTATTTGAGTGTGTTTGTGTGTGTGTGCTTGTGAGCCTGAAAGTCATGGTGACTTCTGGCAACCCTTGTGGGGTTAGGATGTTTCAGAGAGGTGTCTTTGATATAACCTGCTTCTGTGTCCTGGCCCTGGTATTCCTTGGAGGTCACCCTTCCAAGTACTTGCCAGGGTCAGCCTTGCTTAGCTTCCGAGATCTGACGAAATCGGGCTTGCCTGGGCTATCCAGGTCAGGGCACCTCTGATGTTTTGTGGCTTGCTTTGCCTTCTGCACCAGCTTGTGCCCACCACCCATGTCAGAATTCCAAAAGAGCCCGCAGGCTCAAAAAGGCTGGGGACTGATGCACTACTGGGAAAAACTTAGTTTCTGAAAGTTAACAAACAATTACATTTATGGCCTCAGATGATTACCTGTTAATTAATGAGTCTGAGCTATAAAACATTAGTCTCCAAGCAGATCTAACTTCTCTAAAGCTATAACTTTTTTACCAAATACTATGAAGAGACTTGAAGTCAGGCAAGCTAACAGCTGTTTGTCTGCACAGAAAGGCTTACTGCTAAAACAAGAGGAAAGAAGAAACCTATGTAAACAGTTTTGGAAGAACAACTTAATACAATGCATTTATTGGACTTATTAATGGACAATGTAATTCTCTACCAAACTAAGAAAACTGTAACCTCACTCAACTAATCTGTGGGTGTTAAACAGAGTGCAGCAGTGCCAGAAAATAACCTGACAGGATGAACTTTTATTCCAAGTCAGCAGCAAGAGTGACTGATTGGTATCCATGTAAATAAAATGTCAACAACAGTGAATGGATAAGACAGGATCAAGAAGTGAAAGCAACAGGTGAACTCAGCAATTTACAAATGTCACAAAGCTAAGTGGTCCTTATAAAGCTGGTCTTCTACACAAAAGTACACAACTATTTAATATTCACTAAGTAGATGGCAAGAACCTCAGAAAATGTAAGAACTGTAATGAAACAGAATCTATCATGGTAATACTGAAATAGAAACCTGCGTTGGTGCTGCAACACAGAGGCCACCTGTCAAGAACATGAGTTACAGACCTCCAACCTAAAGCCACAGCCTTTTGAACATACCTCCTGTTTAGATACAATGCTACATATTATTGGAATTTTTAAAAGAGATATTAGTGCCACATTATCTTATCAGAAATTTCTTGACTTGTTAACAGTTTGGTTGTTGAAAAACAGAAAACAGCCCCAACTAACTCTACACAACTGTCATACAGTGTCTTTGATTCATGCTCCTATTCTTTCCAACAAAACGCTACACACATTTCAATTTTATAAATTCTTTTTGAACACTGCTCCCTTTATATCATTACAATACATGCCAAGATCAAGATTTGATTTTTCTAGATTATTTCAATCATAGTTTTATGGACTTAAAGCAGCTTAGATTAAAGGAAGCTATACAGTCAGCACAGCTGTCTCCAACTAAGAGGACATGCTATTCAGTATAACACTTCTGTGATAAAGACAGAACTCTTCCAATTAACATGCTTCCATACAGAACACTATTTTTATTCTTTTCATATTTTTTCCATATTGTTCTCTTAACTAGCATGACACAAGCTACAGATAACCCTGTGAAATTGCACCCCCTCCCATCTGCACTGTTCACCCCCTCCCAGCTGCATTGTTTAACGAGGAGTCTTGTGGCACCTAAACCACTAACAAATGTATCCTGACCACTCCTCTTCAACACTGTGAATACCCTAAAAGTAATTTTCATTCCCTTCTGAGTCTTATAGAACAGTAGACTACTACTCAGAGTATACTCCACAAGAGAACATGTATCCTTTTTCCCCAAAGGATTCTCTTACAGAAACTGTATAGGATTGGATGGTGGGAGACAATTTTCAATTGTGTAGTTCAAAGTGAGAATTCCTGCTAGTAGTTATAGACATATTCCCGGAGGTAGGGCTACAATGTAGGAGGGTCATATTCTCTTGCCTGGCAAAGGATAGTCAGAGAGTCACTATTCTTGTTATCAGCATCCAATTTTATGCAACATGAAACCTAGGAATTTTCTTATACTGGCTACAAAAAAGTAGGCTTCCAATGAATATCTATCCTGGATTCGAGGGGTGGGGAGGATCTCTATAATGTTAAGCTGTATAAGTTTGTTCCAATTATTACTCTCTATACATATATAGCAACTGTCTAATTAAACAGAAGAAGTTTTCTAAATACTTCCACTACATAAGTAAAAATAAATATTCAATATACACAATGAGCCAAAAGCTATATTCATTCAAACTAACAAATGAAAAATTATGCTAGATATGATACACATTTCAGTGGCTTTTACTCACATGTAGAGTAGAGCAAACTTCAAGTCCAGTAGCAACATAAAGATCAATACAGTGTTCCAGAGTATAAGCATTCATGAGTTAAAGCTCACTTTGTCAGACACCATATCTGATGAATTAAGTTTTTACCCATGAAAGCCTGGAAAACTTCCTTGGTCTTTAAGATGCTCCTACACTTGAATTTGTTCTACTAGTACAGACTAACACAGCAACCTCTCTGAAACTATGTGGAGGGGGACAAATTCACATAAGAACTCTTAATATGCGGTCTGTCTCCTATGGTATCCAGTCAAAGAGAGACTTAACTGTCTTAATTGTCAAAAGATATTCCAGCTTTTATTTTTGTTGGCAGAAGGGGCGGGAGGCACCAAGAAACTCATGTGTCTATGTTCCAGTGATTTTTCTCTTTTCTCCACGTATATACTTGTTTCATCTGTATGCATTGACTGGAATAGGGTTATTAAATCATGACATCATTCAACTAGGGATTGCTGGGTTCTTCTGAGAGGCAAAATGACAGGAAAACAGTGCTCACAACACTCTCTTACAGTTCTGGCAGGCAACTAAAACACTACCTTGGAAAGTAACATTTCAAGTAAGCAAACACAATTAATCAGTTTTAAGGAGCCCATGTGAAACCAAGTACAATTACCAGAGTGTTCTGATAAATCTGTGAGGAACCACTATTTCAAGGCCATAAAATGTTCTTTGTTATTTTGAGAAGTGAAATGGAAATATGGATAACAAAACTTTTCTCTGAATCATGCTTATTTCTTTACTCTAGATCAGGCACAAGCCAGCGCTCACAAGCCCATACAAGTACAACTAAGTAGCAGATCCCAGGAATGGACAGAGATGATCAATAGGGTTTGGCAGCAAGCCATTGGCAATGCTACCACAGCCATCATAAGATGGTACAAAGGGAAGGGTGGCAGGGAAGACTTCAGTAGAAACCACAGCTGCATCATCAATGCTATGGTGACATTGCTCCTGGATGGAAGAGACCTGGATACCTCACCAGGGTGGGGATGGGGGGTGAACAGTATTTAAACCCTTGCAATTAGGCCACTGAATATTGTCTTCCAGACTCAGAGTACAAAAAAGCAGAAACATAGAAAAAAATCCACTCTATCCCAGAAAGAGGCCAAGCAAGAAGGAATGAAAGTTAGGCCCTTGCCAATTCAAGAGGCCTGGCCCAAAGAGGAAACTCTCTGCCATGTTTTTGGTGAATCAAGTAAAAAGGTATGGTCTACTGTATTAAGTAACAAACATCCCCACTCTAAATTTCTCCTTACCTCCACTGAAGTGGATTGTTGTAGCAGGGACTACCAGGGTTGCTCTGAGGTTGTGGGTTGAGGTAAAACACTAGAGGAGAAGTAGCAAGGGCACAATCAGCACTAAGTGGGATTTTAAGATGCTGCAGACCTGGAGCAGATGTAGGAGAGAACACATGCTGATGGACATCGCTTCCTCGGCAGTGGGAGAGGAAAGGAGAGGAGATTCTGACAAAGTATCACAGTAGAAATAGTCAGTGACAATGCTGTTCTGCTTAGTTTTTAAACATACATATACACAGAGAGAGCAGAAAGCATATAACTGATCTAGTCCTCATCAAGTTTATTTATTTATTGTATAAATTAAATTTCTAGACTGTCGTCTCCAGTGCAAACAAAGCTCAGGGCAGTGTACAACAATAAAAAACACATCCATAAATTAATACAATTTAAAGAATAGGAAAATGCAACAGTTAAGACATTTCTAGATGGTGCTAAAAAGTATAAAGTGTGCCGTTGCCTTGTGAGGGGGAGGCAAGGAGTAGAGGTGCCAGACAAGATGGAAACCATTGCTGCCCTCAATCAAAAGCCTGGCGGAACATCTCTGTCTTAAAGGCCCTGCAGAACTGCATTAGGTCCCGCAGGGCACAGATGTTATTCAGCAGAGAGTTCCACCAGATCGCAGCCAGGGCCGAAAAGCACTTGGCTCTAGTCGAGGACAGCCAGATGTCTTTTGGGCTGGGTATCACCAGTAAGTTCTTCTCTGCAGAGCACAATGCTCTTCTGGAGGCTGTACCAGGAAAGGCAGTCCAAAA
Organism: Gekko gecko; assembly: GCA_029375565.1. NCBI lineage: Eukaryota > Metazoa > Chordata > Lepidosauria > Squamata > Gekkonidae > Gekko > Gekko gecko. The sequence goes on from JAPDNY010000006.1 coordinate 96,344,312, forward strand.
GACACATGGGTCCCAGACTGTTTAGGGCTTTAAAGGTTAATGCTAGAACCTTGAACCTGATCCAGTACTCCACCTGGAGCCAGTGCAACTCAGACAGCACTGGTTCAATATGTGCTGTTCATGGGGTCCCAGTAAGGACCCGTGCCACCATATTCTGGAACAGTTGCAGTTTCTGAGTTAGTCTCCAGGGTAGCCCTGTGTAGAGTGAGTTACAGTAGTCTACTTTGGAGGTGACCGTTGCATGGATTACTGTGGCTAGGTCGGGGAGAGACAGGAAGGGGGCCAGTTGCCTGACCTGGTGTAGCTGGAAGAATGCCAGTCTGGCAACATTTGTGGTCTGGGCCTCCACTGACAAGGAGGCATACAGAATTACACCAAGGCTCTTGACAGTCAGTCCCTATTAGGGCACACCGTAAGGAGCCAGAAACTGGCACCCCAATCCTGATTCTCCCACACCCAACCACAGAACCTTTGTCTTAGCAGGATTCAGTCTCAGCTGGCTCTGTTTAAATTATCCCACCACAGCCTCCAGTCCCTCAGCCAAATTAGCTGGGGTGGTATCCAACCAGCCGCTCATCAACAGATACAGCTGGGTGTCATCAGTGTACTGGTGACATCCCAGTCCAAAACTTTGCACCAGCTGGGCAAGGGGGCGCATATAGATGTTAAACAACATTGGAGAGAGGATTGCCCCATAGGGACCCCACACACTAAGGGGTATCTAGCTGACACCCTCTCTCCTAGCGCTACCTTCTGTCCCTGAGGTAAGTCACTTCAAGACGACTCCACAAACTCCTATGTCTACCTACCCAACGAACTCCTACCCCACAAACTCCTACTTTATGTGGCTATAAAGCTTTTTTACTATTTGTGTCTTGTCTTAAACAGACAGTTTTAAAGTACTGAGGTTACACATGATTGTCAATAACCCTCAACTGATCCAAATGCATTTATGAGTAAACTCTAGATTATGAAAACCTCAAGTGGTTACCTCTTTAAAAATCCAATTGGAATTTATCTGTTACTGAAGCAAACTATTCTCCATCTTCATAACAAAATGTTATAGTATGGTAAACTTGTAGAGATGAACCACAGTCTTCCAACCTGCATTTGCATGACCTGTAACTGCAAATGTAACTGAGGCTCTCTTGGGACCTTTAAATACTAAGGAAATATTAAGTTTCTCCTCCCTAGAAGTGGATCCCAGTGAACTAGAGTCACAATCTTTTTTTAATCTAAAAATGGATTAATGAATACAACTAGCACATTACTTTGAGAAGTTCAAGTAAAGTTCACTTTGCCCTGACACTTAAAGCAATTATCTCAGTAATTCAGCTATATTAAGATGGGACAAGATTCCCTTACCCAAGGAACATAGCTTTAAAATATAAAACACAAAAGTTCAATATGGAATAATTCACTGTACAGTTATGAATACATCTAGAATATTTGAAATTTCCCCATTAGATAAAAGTGCTACAAGAATATGAATTAGGTATTGCATTATCTCTATTCTCACAGCAAAGTACATAAATTAATACTTTTTATGAAAAGCTAAATCAAAGTATGTGTTTGCTAAAATATTCTTTAAATAATACTCAATTTAAGGTTATAGTTGTTGATCCTGATAGATTCACAATATTCTACTAAACCTATTTTCCAAAACAGTTCTTACTGGATCCGTAGTGATGGGGCTCCAAACCGCTCTCTTCTTCGTTTCATCATTTCACTGTGTGAAACACTTGATTTGCTCAAAAAACTGATCTTAAAGCCAAAAAAGTTAGTGCTGCTATAAATTCCAACACCAAACTCTTTCTGTAGCCCAGGCACTAACTAAAGGTATTATGCACTCAGCTGCAGTCCAGATTTATCAAAAAATCATGTTAAAATGCAATTTTTAAAGCAGCTATTCTGCGGAGTTATTTATGACATCCAAAAAAGAAAAGAAGTTGAAGCTGATGAACATCGAGAACCACAACTGCGAAGCCAAAGGTACGACTGAATTATTTTGTTATAGAATCTATATTTCTATTACTCATGGTTGCAACACAAAATCACTGACAATCATTTTTCACTTCAGCAAGCAACACTTTCAGCAAGCCACAAGGAAAACAGAGTTTGAGAGAGAGAAAAGGCACATGAGCAACGACTCTGGCAGAAGCCTCACATACCAACAGGAAAGCTCAGATTGCAAAAGTAGTACACAGTCACTGCTCTGACCAAGAAGGCCATGGGCAGCTGCACTTAGTTTTATGGAAAGATTTTCAATGTCCCATTTTTGGATGTTAAATGAGGGAAGTATGCCATACCTTCTAACTGTGGCTTTTTATACTTATTCTATTATTATTTGTATAACACGTATGTATACAAAGCTCTTTTATTGGATTATTTTACAAGATACAAAGTAACCGGGAGGAAACAGTTTTCTAGCCATGTTTTCTTTAATTCTTGATTAATCTAAGAATGAAATAATAAAGAACAAGAAGGCTGAATTGCTAGGGATTTAAAGAGTTGAGTCCATAGTTCCTTTCAAAAGGAGAAACATTTGCTTCCCTGAAGAATGAGTCATTCCTTCTGGTTGTCAAATAGCAGTTCTTACTGGTAACTCAAATAACAGCATGATACATCAGTATTTTCAACCCAATCATCTGCTAATGTCAAGACCTTACACCAGAAAGGCAGTGATCCTATGCATATCCAAAGCTATCACTCACAGCATTCCACACAACCAATCATCTATAGCTAACACATAAGATTTGACATTTGTTGTACACCCTAAAATAAGCATTCAAGAATCTGCAACCCCCACGCAATGAGGAGGACATACATATCAACCAAATATATAGAAAAAATATATAGATACAGCCTACTACCAGACAGAGCAAGAGAAAGACACAACACCCTTAATATTATTTACAGCTCCCCATTAAAACCCTTCCAGAAGCTCTCTAGAGAATTGGTTACCAACCCTGATAAATTACACACACATCCAGAGCAAACCTTCAATGGGAGGCCTGTTGTTGCTTAGAAACACAACCTCAGCCTGAAATGCTACTCAAACAGCTACCTCAAGAGCTTCTGGGGGCTCATAATGCAGAAAACAAATTCTAGAAATAAATGATTGACCAATAAATTGAGAGAAACTCAGGAACCAGGCTAGATAACACACTCTAGTTGGCCAATGCTATAACATGACCAAACATTAGCTATACAATCAAGGACTCAATCAGCTGTGTTCTCCAATATAATATACACAGTCACAAACAAGAGACATCTGTTTATGTAATTATACAAACACACTAGAGGAAAATGTAACAAGACACTACCTAAGGACATTCAGAAAGCAGGAATTTTAACTTCCCAGGACATTCTGTTATTGGTCTCACAGTACAATCCTAAGCAAAACTACATCCATCTAAATCCATTGAAGTCAATAGGCTTAGGAGAGTGAAGATCTGCACTGTTAACAGTCAACATACAATACAAGCAGAATTCATTTGGACACCTGAGCACAAAATTGTAAAGTCCAGAATCAACACTGAAGCTCTAACCACTACACCTCACTGGCTTTCAAAGGGTGGCTGCTGCAGAACAAGTAGCACACAGCCAGGCCTAGCTGAGTCATGCAAGTAGCACACAGCCAGGCATACAGCAGCTGCTAACAGGCCTAAGTTTGTCAATCTCCAGATCCCCCAGAACTGCAAATGACCTTCAGAAGACACTGGAGAAAGTGACAGCTTTAGAAGGTAGACTCTATGGTATTATATTTGGCTGAGGCCTCACCCCTCCCCAAACCCTGCCCTTCTCAGACTCCACTTCAAAATCTCCAGGAATTTCCCAACCTGTAGCTGGCAACCCTAGTTAGGCCTGGCCTGAATGAGTCCTCCCTCAATGGCCAAAATAGGCCTGGAAAGGGCCCTGCCCTTTCCCCCTGCCCTTTTACTCAAAGAAACCTAGCCTGGGATACGGTAGTTGTCTAGCAACAGCCACTGAGGGAATGAATTGCTTAAAGCTACAAGCACTTCTTTTCTCATTTTGTGTTTTTTTAAACCTTCCTCAAAAGCATTTTTTAAAAAGATTTCACAATCTTCTCAGGTTGTAGAAAAATCTGTCTTGCCCATTCACAGCTCCAGTCACCGGATTTAAGCAAGAGATGAACCAACACAACCATTGGATGTCACATACACATCATTATATTTATATTATGCATCTTCTGGTAGATTAGTGTCAGAGATTAAACTAACATCTAATTTTAAAACAATGCTGACACAATATGCTAATTCCTTATGCATAAAAATGTTGCCATCTACAAAGCCACACTGTCATTTTGATGCAGTTGATGCAATTCTCACGGGGAAAAAACAGGCTTCTTTCTTACAGTTTTGATAAGGCCTGTTTCAGTAATGCAGCTAGCAATTCCAATTCCTCAATCAGCACTTCTTATCTTTTTAGAAGCAGATAATTATTTTTAGATTTGCTCTTCATAAGAGTCTCACCCATTGGTCAAATGATTTATTTAGAACACTATCACTCCACACTTTCTTATTAGAGACACATGGGAAAACTCTTCCCATTTTCTTAGCATTAGACTTCACATACTGAAGATACTGGATTCCAGCTACCATCCTCCTATGCTAAGGAAAAACAGAGATGGCCCACCAAGTACAATGGCTAAAATTATTGGACTGTATACCAGGGAAGAGGGTAAGGTAATGGAATCTGTCACACCATGCATATGACAATAAGTGCATAATTCTGTGACACACTGAGAGCCAACTTACAACAGAATATTAAAAGTACAGCAGGCTAGTGCAACATAGAATGATAACCATATAAAATCTTAATTTTGCGGCACTTTAAAAAAAAATTGTACTTACCTTCAATTAATATTTAGTCAGTTTAAACATCCTTCTAGAAATTCAAGGGAAAATGTTGCTCCCACCTTTCTTTACTAACATTGCCTTGTTTTCTCAGTGTAAATGCTTAGACCTTTTGACTACAAACTGCTAGAAATTTTGATAATACAAAAATAGCTTTAAACAGCTTTAAAATACAAAATCCTCTGGAAATAGATTCATAAATTATGTCATATTTCAGTGTAAATTCTTTCTTCTACTCTATTACACATTCCACCTGCCAACAATTATGGGATCTGCCTAAAATTAGAAGGTCTTTTAGCTTCCAGGCCTCCTCTTTTGGAATTGATGCTGTTCAAGTTTGTGGAAGCAAATCAACTCCTTTGAGTAATTTGCCAATAAAACTACAGCCAGTCTACCCAGCTGTATATAAGTTATGGACATAAGTTATGTTCTTTATGTTCACAAACCAGCACCAACAAGTACCCAATACCAACATGTCCCTCCCGAAATAGGACTTATAAAACACAACTGTTGTATCAAATACTTCACATATCATATACTTCCCATCTGAAACGTTGACCTGGGATTACACACAGCACAGGAGCATGATGGCTTTAAGCTTAAGACCAAGGCCAACATAAGTACTTCAAGCAAACAGCAAGACTGATTTTTTTAAAAAAAAAACTTTAAAATGTAAAGCATGTTTTAAAATAGATTTTTTTAATATAAGAAGTTTTCATTGTAAATCAGGTCACTTTAAAAAGAGTATCTGAACTTAACACAGCTATGAAAGTAAGAGTATTCTCAAGGCAAAGGGGCTAGTTTTGTGCACAGATCTTAACAAATCCAGCAATTCTACTCTTTTGAAATTGAAAAGTCACGTAAAAATCTGGAGTGTAGTGCTCCACTTTCTGATATCCAGCTGTTTTACAATGACCAGCCAAGCTGCAACCTAGGAGGATGTCAAAGAAGAGTCTTTACCAGTCTGTTACTTCTCATGCCCTCTCTATGCACATAGCCCATAAGCTCTGCATACATTGCCAGCCCCCCTTTCATCTGAACAGCCCTCAGTCACAGCCTGAATGATTTATGACTGTAATACAGTGACCAAGTTCCATGAGGCAAGCACAGAGCATGCATAGCAATTGCCATGTTTTGTGTCCCAAGACAGATTTTGCTGCAATGAATATAGCAAAGGATCTTGCAGTAGCAACCAAGGAAGCCTTTTCGGAGAAACCAGTGAGTGCCAAGAGGCTAGAAGACAAAGATGCGTCTCCCCATATTATTTTTTCATTACATGCAACCAGTGACCATTAACATAATTTGGACGTTAAGTGCCCTGTGACAGCCAGGAAACTCTGAGTCAAATCTTCCCGTTGTCCCCAAAGTTTCTGCCATCTATATGATTCAGCGTCATGTCTTCTGTTTTGTAATTCTACATTATAATTCAATCAAAAACTTCCCTTTCTGCTGCCCTTCCCCAGGACCATTTAGCCAGTTTTATAATTTTCTCCTGATAAGTTGCCCAACTTCTAAGTAGTCCCTTATCTTCTGTTGTAACCTTTTGTTTCTTGAAAAGAACCCATTTTATCCTGTGGGCCAAAGACAGTAATTTAAAACCAGTAATTTGAGTCTGACCTGGGCTACAAACACCGGCTCCCAACATACTGGATCCCTCTTTCTTTTGTCTGATTTCTTCACAGACTAGGACAGATATATCTCTGTTCCCCATCTTGCTCTATCTCCCTTAATTTTCCAAACCCACACTGCGCTACACAGAGAGTAGACATTTTGCTCCTCTCTGCTGTTTAGGCCCTGACTAAGGAAGGCTGGACAAGTCTGTCCCAACAGTTTGGTGTAGTGGTTAAGTGTGCGGACTCTAATCTGGGAGAACCGGGTTTGATTCCCCACTCCTCCACTTGCACCTGCTGATGTGACCTTGGGTCAGTCACAAGCTCTGGCACAGCTGTTCCTGAAAGAGCAGTTTGTGTTAGAGTTCTCTCAGCCCCACCTACCTCATAGGGTGTCTGTTGTGGGGAGGGGAAGGGAAAGGAGTTTGTAAGCCGCTCTGAGACTCCAAGTGAAGGGCGGGGTATAAATCCAATCTCTTCTTCTTCTTCTTCTTCTCCTTTGTATTCCCCATTTTTCCACATCTACACCTTTAGCTTAAAAGATAATTCCTGCTCCAAACTGGAGTAAAGGTAAAGGTAAAGGTTCCCTTGCTCGAAAGCCAGTCGAATCCGACTCTAGGGTTGCGGTGCTCATCTCCGTTTCAAAGCCGAAGAGCCAGCGCTGTCCGAAGACGTTTCCGTGGTCATGTGGCCGGCATAACTAAACGCCAAGGCGCACGGAACGCTGTTACCTTCCCACCGAAGTGGTACCTATTTATCTACTTGCAATTTCTTGCTTTCGAACTGCTAGGTTGGCAGGAGCTGGAACTAGAGACAGGAGCTCACCCCGTCATGCGGCACCCGGGTCTCGAACTGCTGAACTACTGACCTTCCACAGCCTGCAGTTCAGCGTCTTAACCACTTGAGCCACCACAGCTCCTCAAAAACTGGAGTAGCTCTGATTAATTTGTTGCTGTTGTTGTCATATTGTTAGTGGATGAGCAATGAATTTTGTGCTTTGATTTAGTATTAGGTAATGTTTGCTTGGGATAAGTATCCCAACTATTGTACCAAATCCCTTAACAAACTCCATATGTTCCTTTTAAATCAGCTCTCTGTCTTCCTTTCTTACAGAAAACTTGCTACTTTCAGTCACCTTTTTAGGTAAAAGATCTGTGTTTCTGCTCCCTACACAAACACACAATCTAATTCCTCAGTGCAGTTTGAATATATGTTCATGTGTTTGTGGAACTGTGGTAACACACAAAGCACAAAAAGTTCAAGGTACAAAAGCAGCTTGACCTGCATAGCCCAGGCTAGCCTGATCTCATCAGATCTTGGACGCTAAGCAGAGTCAGCCCTGGCCAGCATTTGGAGGGGAGACCTCCAAGGAATACCAGGGTCATGACATGGAGCCAGGCAATGGCAAATCAGCTCTGAATGTCTCTTGCCTTGAAAACCCTACAGAGTTGCCATAAATCAGCTGTGACTTGAAGGCACTTTCCATCACAACCACAAAAGCACGCTGATCCTGTAGAACACTTTGCTGGCCAGACTCCTGCTGGCTGGAACTTTAAATAGGAATTTTGAAAGTGGAAGCCCTCATAAACACACACAGATATACACACTTGAGTCAATCTAGCAGCAGCATGACAGCATCCACCAACACTCTTAAGATGCTCACAGATAACGGTGGTACTACCAATGACTACTGGATCCAGGGAGTGCTATTGCAGTACTACCAAGAAGTACTGGATTCAAGAAGTGCTGGGCTATGTCCTATGTAAGAACAGTGGGATCCAGGTTCTCTCCTTCCCACCCATCCTTTGCCCTCTTCCACCCTAAACACAAACAGATAGTTCTTTAAAAATTTAAGGAAGGCTGCTTTGCTTTAGATACAGAACCCTCTTTCTAAAATATCCAATTAATCATTAACAATAATAACAATACAATAATAAAATTACACGAATAAATACAGCAGTAATAGTTGATGGCATCATCCTTGAGAGAAGATTAATGGAGTCAGGCCTAGCAACAACCACCAGGCGATTTGATACCATGAGACCTGCATGATCATCGAGGCCTGGGTGCGTGTTACTGTTCAACAGCAGCCACCACACAAAAGCCAGTACTGTGTAGTGGTAGTTGCCACTCTGCTATGTCGCCACTCTGCTATGGCAGCTCACTGGGTAACCTTGGGTCAGTTAAGCACTCTCAGACTAACCTGCTTCACGGGATTGTTGTCTGCTTCAATGGCAGAATAGTGATTCAAACCTGAGTCTCGGGTCTCCCAGATCCTAGTCTGAAATGCTAACTGCTACACTTTTTTTTTTTTTTTTTTTTTTTGGGGGGGGGGCCCCTGCTGCTAAACAGTCCTGTTTGATACATGCAAGGCACATGGTATCAGATCATCCAGTTGTTGTTGCTGGGCCTGACCCCAATAGGGTTGGAAACTCCAGACTGGGATATTCCTGGAGAATGGGGGTTGAGCCTGGGGAGGGCAGGTTTTGGGATAGACCTTAGCATGGTATGATGCCATAGGGTCCCCCTCCAAACAGACCACTGGATGCTTACCATGAAGGGTCCTTCTCCTCTGAGGAAAGGAGGACATCTTGGAGGGTGATTCCTATTGTCCAATCAGGGAGGCAGGAACAATTATTCAGCTTTCTGTCTCCAACCTGTGGGAGTCACCCTCTTCAGTTTTGGCAGCTCCTAAAGCAACTAAACTATACTGTCAACTCTAGAAGAGATTAAAAATGAACAAGAGCAGAACAGCAACGAAGAGAAAAAACAGGTTAAGTGCTACAGCTAAGACAAGAAGTGAACCTGCTGACTATTTGACAAAGACTCCAGGAATGACAAGATGTCCACCTTTCCTCAGAGAACGACCCTTCACAGTAATACAATGGTCCATTCTCCCTCTGAGGCAGAGGATTTCTTGAAGGGACCTCCCAGAGCAGTGTCCTCACATTTTGGGTGGGCCAGAGTCGTCATCACTTAGGATGTGCAGCAACACTTTTCTGCTGAATGCAGCATCTGCCGAGTTATAGGTATTGATCTTGTAATGCCTAATAAATGTGGAGAGAGATAACCAGGTTGCAGCTTTGCAAACCTCCTTGGCCATTGCATGCCTTCCGAATGCCGCATTGGTGGTGTCATTTCTAACGGAATGGCCTGTAATACCAGCAGGGATGGGAAGCTTGTGAATTTTATAAGCCTCCATGATACACACTGGCCAAATGGCCAAAAGACATTTTTAGAACTGTGTTAGGAGAGACAGACAAAAATAATGTGTCGGCTTTTTAATGTAGTTGGTTTGTTTGATGTATGTCTTGACAGCTCTTCTGACATCAAGAGTATGCCATGCCTTCTCCCTGATGCTTTGGATTTGGACAGAAGGATGAGAGAAATATTACTTGAGCTTTGTGAAAGGCGAAATTGACCTTTGGAATAAAGGTGGGGTCTGGCCTTAGTACCACATCCTTGTGGAGTATGCATAGCTCAGGCTTTACTAATAGCAAGCCTAGTTCAGAGACCCTTCTGGAGGATGTCATAGCTGTAAGGAAGAGAAGAAGAAGAGGAGTTTGGATTTATACCCCGCCCTTCACTACCCAAAGGAGTTTCAGAGCAGCTTACAAACTCCTTTCCTTTCCCCTCTCCACAACAGACACCCTGTGAGGTAGGTGGGGCTGAGAGAGCTCTTGACAGAAACTGCTCTTTTTCAAGAACAGCTTTTAGCTGTATATAAGTGTCTGTTCAGCTCCCCTGCAGAAAATAGCTGCTTGCATGGTATTATGCTGAGGCCCCTTCCCACCATCCAGGTGTTTTCCAACCCAGACCTGGCAACCCTAGTTGAGAAGCAGTCTATCTCCAATACTCAGAATTGTATAGGAACAAAACAAGTACAACTGCTAAGCAGTCCAGGCTTAATTCCCCAGAGAAAGACCACAAAGTAGGTAGCATAGCTCATCAGGGGAAACCCCCTCCCCAAGACAGCAATGCAGAAACTTTTTAAAAATCAGGACTAATAACAAACAACAACCTTAAAGCAAGTAAGTTTTCAAGTTCCCCAAAGGTCTTTGCTCCACTGAACATCCAACCTGAAAAAGAGCAAAGAGCAAACACTCCTGCTCCACCCTGGGGCTGTCATTCCACTCCGTAGTCTCTCATTCCATTCCCAGAGTAGTGAATTTTTGCCCAGAGACCCTAATGGAAAATCCATTCCACATTTTTATTGCAACTCTACTTGTACTGTAATGTATTTCAACGGAGCCCATGTAAAATAATTGGCATTCCTGTCTCCTATTATTTCCAATGGGCCTTCAAGTGTTTCCCATTGCTTCCAATGGGCAATCTTGTCCTTCCTTTTAGTACATCCCAGAAAAGGGAGCTAGTCCTCATGTGTGCGCCTCAGCAGCAGCCCCTCCCCAGGCTTGACCTTTTGCTTTTGGATAGGTGCTGGGCGCACAAGGAAAGAAAGTTGGGAGCTGGGGGAAAGGGGGGGGACACATCCCGGTTCAGGATTTCTCCAAGTTCGGCAGCTTCTCCCCCACCACCACCACTTTTTTTTTTTTTTAACAACTTTGCTCTGCCTGCCTGGTTCAGGATTTCTCCAAGCTCGCCAGCTTCTCACACACACACACACACACACGTCTTTTTGTTTTTACAACTTTGCTCCATCTGCCCAGTTCAGGATTTCTCCGAGCTCACCAGCTTCTCCACACACACACACACACACATTTTTTTTTTTTTACAACTTTGCTCTGCCTGCCCAGTTCAGGATTTCTCCAAGCTCAGCAGCTTCCCCCCCCCCGGCACTTTTTTATTTACAACTTTGCTCCGCCTGCCTGGTTCAGAATTTCTCCAAGCTCCGCAGCTTCTTCCTCCCGCTTTTTTACAACTTTACTCTGCCAGGCAGCCCTCCCACAGCCTTGCAGAGGGGAAGGAAAAGGAGCTAGTTCTCATGTGTGCACCTCAGCAGCAGCCCCTCCCCAGGCCTCCACTCTGCCCACCAGCCAGCCTCCCCCGCTGCCCTCGGCTTGATTCGCCACCCCACTGCTCCCCACAGAGCCTGGCAGTGACAACCAACTGATCGCCCCACTTGCCTGTGTTGCAGCTCCAGGGACGCTGAGACTGTACTTTGGCTGTGGTGGTGACTGGTGAGGCGAGCAGGAGCGGCAAAGTCTGCAGATCGTCCGGAGGTGCCCAATGCAAAGTCCTTTTGGGCTGGGGGTGGCAAGGGGACATGCAACGCACGTGTGCTCCAAGCGCCCGGAGGATTGCCGCTTCTTCTAAGGCTGCAGAGCAGCCTGAGTAATTGTGCATGAGGGTGGGGCTCTCGCTCACAAGATGAATGGATGCTGCGTGCACACGCACTCATGTAATACTGCCTCTGCACTCTGCTTGGCAGGACCGAGCCAGGGAAACAGGGAGTCGGTGGCAACTGGCATAAGGGTGATTCTTTTGGCAATGGGCAGCCCGGGCACCAGCTCTGGCTGGGGCGACAGCACGCATGCCCACAGAGAGGGCTCTGAGTGCCCACTCTGGCACGCGTGCCACAAGTTTGCCATCACTGCACTAGAATGATGTCTGCTTGTTATTCCTTGATCTCCTTGAGTACATTGGGAATAACTGGAATAGGTGAAAATGTGAATAACAGGGTCTTTGGCCACAGAGAGGTGAGAGCGGCTGTTGCCTCTGCCCTGGGGTGGAAGAACCTTGAGTAAAATCTGTTGATATGGTGATATGTTGGGAATGCAAAGAGATCTATTTGCAGGAGACTGAAATGCCTGGTGATCTATAGGAATAGTTCTCTCGTGAGGGATCATTTTCCTTCTTGAATTACTTGCCCGCTAAGCCAGGCTGCTTGGTTGTTCAAAGTCCCTTTTATGTGTTCTGCTCCAATACATGTAGATTTTTCTCAGCCCAGGAAATTATCTTTGTTGCCTCCTTGCGTAGGGAGGACAATCTTTATCCCCCATTTATGTATGTTTTCATTGATACATTTTCCGTCCTCACTAGGATGTATGTATGGGCTACCTGCAGCTGGAAGTGCCTTAATGCCAAATCTATGGCCCTCAGTTCCAGAACTTTGATATTCAATTCCATTTCTGGTTTGGACCATGAACCTTGGACTGGTTTGCTGTCCAGCGTTGCTCCGCATCCCGATAAACTGGAATCTGTAAAGATCTGTCTTATCTCTGACATACAATATGTCTTGCCTTGAAGTAAGTTGGACACCTTTGTCCACCATAACAGACTGATCTTTACCTTGGATGGTATTTGAACGGGTAAGTCCTCCTTTTTTATGATCTGAAATTGGAAAGGCCTTAATAGTTGTTGTAATCGCCTTGCGGGCAGCCATTCCCACCAGGTTGAATCTATGCATGAAATCAGCAGACCCAAGAGTCATAAGAGGAGTAGATCTGTTTGTGATCATGGACTTGGGACATCTCTCTGATTTTTTGTGCTTTGTGTACTTGGAGAAATAAGCAATTGACTGTTGTATCAATGATGACCACCAGGTACTCTACCATTCTACTGTGTGCAGTGAACTCTTCTGCAGATTTACAATGAAGTCAACACTTTGCAGACATTAAATAGTCATCTTTGTGTCCACTAACGACTTGGCTCTGAAGCTGGTCCTGATCAATAAGTCGTCTAGTAAAGGGTGAATGTGAATCCCTGTTCTCTTAATTTGATAACTGGATTAGGTAGAACTTTGGAGAAGACTCTCAGGGCTGTTGGAAGAATCTCCTGTGCCTTGGAAGAATCAGAATGGGCAGATATGCCTCCATAAGATCTATTGATTAGAGTCTGTGATATCCTTTTCCTCAGCTGCTGGAGACTCTTGCAGCACTAGCACAATGAGGGCTTTAGAAAGAAGATTCTGGTCACCCTCAGTCTTAAAAAATCTATTTGGCAGCTCAGGAATTTCAATGTCCTCCTCATTTTGTTTGTCTGAGAGATATTCTTCCTGTTCTCTGTCAACAGACGCATCAGAGGAGGAATTGGAGTCCCAAGCCTACTATGGTTTTCTCCCTTTTTCCTTTTGGGCTGCTTTAGTGGGCCAGTACTGGTTCTGGGCCACACTGCTCCCCACAGGTCTCTCTCTCCTGGACCCTGTTCTGACCCTTGGTGGGGAAGGAGAGGAGGAGGAATCAGGCACTGATCTTTCTGATGTTTAGTGTTTTTTGCATCCTTTGGATATTGCACCACTATCACAAAAATTCTTAATCTCTTCCCTCATGATCTACCCAGTGACCAAAATAAATTCAGGGGGAAGTTGAAATGCCCCAAAGGGGCTTACATTACTGGACACCTTACATTACTGAACATCCACTGACACCGCTGCCATCTGAGTGGAAGTCCTGATCTTCTTGTTGACCTGCATCAGAGCCATCCCATGGAGCCCCTGTTTCCATTAACAAGGAGGTGGCAACAAAGCCAGATTCCATACCCTCCAGAGCAGTTCTGCCTGCATAGGGGTTGCCTCCGTCATTGGGAAAGATCAAAATGGCCATTGTCATGAGCCAAAAGGCCTAAACTGGCTGGAGGCTTTGGTGCACTTTTCAATAAGCAACACTTCTTCATGCGCTTAGCCTTCTCTGGCAGCAAGGGGTTGGGTGCAGCTACAGAAGTGTGCTGCTCGTGGGCCTTGCTGATGTCCCTGGCAGTCCCCCTTGAGCCTGAAATTAAAGATGCATCCGCTTCCCCCTCCAAGAGGAATCTAGCACCACCGCCGATATGTGCCATTTTAAAGGCGATATTACTCTTCTCTCTCTTTCCCTGATAGAGAGGGTGTATGAGAAGCCCTGATGGCCTCCCTTCACCTCACTCCCAGAGATCGGTGGAGGGACAGGGATAGAATGAGGTGGAGAAGGACTGGAGGAAAGGGAAAACAGACTAAGAGGGAGAAAGCAAGTTAAGATAATACAGAGAAAGATTAATAGAACAAACTGTCACAGTGTCACAACGCCTGCTGAGCCCGAGCCCCTGGCTCCAGTGGAGGAGCTAAGTGCCTCCAGGGATGAGCTCCCGACAGCAGAAACCTCCACACCTGACAGCGTGGCGAGTTCAGAGGCAGGCCCAGCAACAACTGAGGCAGATCCCCGCTTGCTGGGCACGCCCCCCGATTCGCCGCCACTGGTGTCTTGTTTGCGAGAGCAGCACGATGGGACATGGCAGCCTGGCGACGAGAAGCACACATGCACACCCAGTGCTCGTTTAACCCTGAGTACTAGCGGGAGCCAGGACATGCTTGGAGCATGCTAATTGCCGGCCGCTTGGAGTACTATTTAGCCCTCACTGGCACACTGACAAATCGTGCCAGCAACTAGTCAGTTTGACGATGCTCTGCACCACCTCGTTCGTATTCCTGCCTCCTGTCTTGTTTCCCTTGGCTCCTTGACCTCGGCTCATTTGACTCCACTCAACTCTGCACCTTGAACCTTCACCTCCCAGACTCCTGGCTCTTGGAACTCTGACCCCCTGACTATGCTAACGGTTTGTGATTTGCACTTGGTTTCCCCGGTTATTTGACTTGCCTGGTTCCTGACTCTGGACTGCATCTTGACTACCCCGTCTGTCTTGCACCTTGAACTTGTTCTTCCCGGTGATTGTTGGGTTGCCCGGTTCTGACCTCGGACTGTGTTTTGACCACCCCCACGCTTGCCTGGCCCCGCAGCCCGGCTCGTGACACATGGATTGGGGTGCAGGACCAGGCAAGAGCGAGGAAGTCAAGGCACAGTCCAGGGTCAAGAGCCAGGCAAACCAACCAACCAGGGAAACCAAGTCCAAAACACAAACCATCAGAGTTGTCCAGAGTTTCCAAGAGTCCGGGAGTCAAAGGTTCGAAGTGCAGGTCTAAGCGTAGTCATGCGAGCCGAGGTCAGGAAGCTGAGGACATCAAGAAAGGAACTGGGAATCAGGAACATGAGCAAGGAAGTGCAAAGCTTCGTCAAAGTGACTAGTTGCTGGCATGATTTGCCGGCGTGAGTGCGAGGGCTAAATAGCTCACTAAGCTGCTGGCAATTAGTGCGCCCCAAGCATGTCCCGGCTCCTGCTAATACTCGGGACTGACAGAGCATCTGTTGCGCATACGTGCTTCTCACCGCCGGGCTGCCATGTCCCGTCGGCGCTGTTCTCTCAAACGGGAAATCGGTGGAGGCAAATCGGGGGGAGTGCTGACTAGGCGGGAATCTGCTTCAGCTGTTGCTGGAGCAGCCTCCTAACTCTCTGTGCTGTCAGGTGTGGGATTTTCTGGCATCGGGAGCTCATCCCCAGCAGCACTTAGCTCCTCCACTGGAGCCGTGTGCTCAGACTCAGCAGGAGCCGTGACACAAACTAACAAGAGGTTAAAGATGTTAGGATTGAAGAGACAAAGTCTATTCCCTAGCTGCTGTCCCTGTTGAGGGAAGAAAGAAAGAAAATTGTTGAGGGAGGAAAGAAAGAAAATTGTTCCTGCCTGCCTGATTGGACAGTGGGAATCACCCTTCAAGATGTCCTCCACCTCAGAGGGAGAAGCAGCCCTTTTCTCCAGATGAACTGTTTGCTGTAGTCTGGAGATCAGTTGTCATTCCAGGAAATCTTCAGCCCCCACCTGGAGATTGGCAACCATAGACCGCAGCTGGCAATACTGCATGGTTGCCTATCAACAACTGAGGCATTTATTTCTTAAAGCTGCTTCTATTACTTGGCGGAGGAATTAACCCTCCTATGTGTGCATTTCTTGGTTTCAGATATAAATTTTTTCTGCACCCCTGAGGTGTTTTTCGGGTTCCTGGCTCCAATTTCCAGATTTAAGAATCCACAGATTTGGCCATGCTGACTATTAGATATAGGGATGTCATGCAGGGGGGTGGATAAATCTGAGGCCTCTACTTATTAATCTGCAGAATTCCTATTAGCTAAAGCTATGCTGAGCTCGCTAACAAGAGCAGTACAACAAAAATACCATTACTATAAAAAAGAACCATTTGCAAATTACCTTAACAAAAGAGAGATTGCTGAAAATTCACTCAATTTTAAACATCTAAGGCAATTTCTAAAAAGGTAACTCATGAGTATTCAGATCTTGGTTCTCAATTAAATACAATCTTTCATTCTCATTACAGGATTAGGCAGAAGACTCCCTTACTTCTCACATAATTCCATAAATACAGAACATCATTATTTTACCTGTGACCAGATCATGTGGCCTATAATCCTCAGATCATGAAGTATCTTCAGAATTTTAAAAATACAGACATCACAAGGTACATAAAAATGTCAAGTCAATTTAAACACAATATTTTAGCTGTCTGCTTTGTTCTCTACCACTTTACTCCCAACCGTGCAATTCCTTAGTATCATATGAGTACATGGAAACTGGTAATTCACAGAATCCATGACTATGTATCACCCCAGCCTAATGTTCCACTAAATGTATCTGAAAAAACTGCAAAACATCACCATCACTATATGTATATGGCACCTGTTTCAGTTGACTAAATAAGATAATGTCCCCACAACACAGGTAGCTGTCAGGTCCTGAAGTAGCCACTCGGTATGCAATAGTTCTTAAGCAGGTTTATTGGCAAAAGTATGGCTTCTGGACAGGTGAACACCTTTGCCAGAACTGGCACTCAATAGCATGGAACAAGGGAAGAGGGGTTAGAGTCCCACCCTCAAGCATACATCACACAGAGGCACCTAGGCTACTACAGGTCATGAGAGAATATGAAACCTAGCTAGTTATCATAAGACTCTTGTCCCACAAAGCCTTGGACCTAGCTGTGGCTCCCAGGCTAGGTGGGGGCTGCCTAGGAATAATTGCCGCCAAAGCTTCTACCACACTCCTTCCATTCATAAACATGCTCCCGCCCCTTGAATATCAGGGAGGACTTGATAAGGTGCAAGACAGATGGGCTATGGACTAAACAAGCAGGGAAAGCAAGCAGGTCTACAAAAGCGAAACTAAAGCATTGGCAGCATAAGGCATAAGGTTACAGGTATTGGAAATTGATCATGGTACAAACACAAGCATTGCCACCCAGGGGAAAAGTCTGATCCTGACAGTAGCTTCCAGTGTGTGGTATCAACCACACTGACTTGAATGTATGGGAGGAAAATGTACTACCACTACATCCTTTAAACAGCAGTGAGCTCCAACTCCAGATGGTAAGACCCCACCATTCATCATCATAAAATAAAAATATATAAAAGGGAAATCTCCATTATCTCCTAACACCATAGTTCAGTATGTAGCTGTATTTAAGATTCAATTGGTGTTAAGGTAAGAAAAATAAAATTCATACTCACAAACTTCCTCTTCTAGGGAGACTGAGTTCCTTCTGAGGGAAAAAAAATAAACAGCAAATTAGAAAGTTTCCCAATATCAGCTTCTTATTCAAATCAGCTCTATTAATGTAGCTGATGTGGAATGTGAGCAATACATTTAAGATCATTAAAATCACAGTATTAAGAAACCTCAGTGAAGTTCATATGAACTGCCAAGAGCATTTGCACATTAAAACAGGCACTGTTAGTTCATATATTGTGTTACATTTGTTAAATATAATCAAAGATAATGAATGTAAATTTGATACAAGTATATAAGTTAAAATATTCATTAAATATTTCTGTATTTTACATGCTGTAAACATCGTTGCACCACTAGATGGTATCATTATCCTGTTTGGCAATCTTATAATAGTATGAGAAGAATAAATTTAGCAGTATTTTGAAACTAAATCTATATTCAATTTAAAAGTTCACCAAAGAAAGAAATATTTCATCACTTTTGAAAAAGTCCAGCTGTTCAAAATAAAACTAACATATAGTTTCTGGAAGAGTACTTGCAGAGTTAAATAGTCTTTTTAAGCTAGATTTAGTACTTTTTCACATTACTAGAGTTTAATTCTTTTTTTGTTCTGCAGTCATATAAACTTAGCAGGACCTCTCAATTGCTTGAAATTTTATTAGAATGAGGCTCTGTTCTCACTGAGGTGGTAAACCTGTGTCTGGACTGTCCCACTTGTGGCTGCATGTGAGGACTGCCTGTCATTTCCCTAGAAAGCACTTTCCAGAGGACACCGTCTTTGGGAGCCATAATTCGGACCCCGT
This sequence comes from Gekko gecko, assembly GCA_029375565.1. Taxonomy (NCBI): domain Eukaryota; kingdom Metazoa; phylum Chordata; class Lepidosauria; order Squamata; family Gekkonidae; genus Gekko; species Gekko gecko. The sequence goes on from JAPDNY010000006.1 coordinate 96,362,886, forward strand.
ATATCCAATCCACACCAAACTTAGAGGGCAGGTAGAGGAGAGTCAGTCGGAGATCCCCTGCAAATTTGGTGTATCTAACTTGCACAGGATCTGTTCTATACAGTCCTGAACCTCCTTAACCTGAGCCAGTCAAAATGACCTAGGTTCAGGAGTGTATAGAATGAATCCTGGTCAAGCTAGAGACATCGAAGTTGCAGGCGACCTCCCCCAGATGCTCCTCTTCATCCCCTCTAAGTTGTTGCTTTGAAGTTCTATAAACAGTTCGACTGAGCAGATACAGTTTGTCTGAAAATTTCTCCGCTCACAAACTGTCATGAACCTCCATGAACCTATACAAGCAGCTTGAAAATTCGTGGAAAGTTTATGCTGGTTCACATGCGACAAACTTGACTTTGCGAAGCATGAACTGGCCAATATTCATCACAGACTTTAGTTTGTGAGCCAGTTTGTGCCCATCCCTAATTATGATTACATCCTTCAGTAGTCGAATGGTCAGGAAAAAAGAACTCTTTGAAGCACTTTGTTGCCAATGGAAGTGCTATTCCTGGACAAAGAACTTTTCATCACAATTCAGCTTGAAAGAAAGTGATGGTTACTCATCATCATCATCATCATCAAATAGTGTTTATTGGCCAAAGGCCATCATATTCTCAGCAACAACTCAAAGCTAAAGGAGATCAACCATCAAACAGTCATACCAACAGTATGAAAAGAAACATTAAAACAGTAAACCATCTTAGTTCCAAGCATATTACACAGCAATTGTTGTTGCTGTTGTTGTTCAGTTGCACAGTCAAGTCCGACTCTTCATGACCCCATGGACCACATCACGCCAGGCCCTCCTGTCTTCCGTCGTGCCCCGGAGTCTGCTTAATTTCATGTTCATTGCATTGATAACAGTCTAGCCATCTCATCCTTTGCCATCCCCTTCTTTTACCTTCAATCTTTTTCAACATCAGGGTCTTCTTCAGTGAGTGCTCCCTTCTAATTTGGTGGCCAAAGTATTTGAGCTTCAGCTTCAGTATCTGGCCTTCCAGGGAACAGTCAGGGTTGATTTCTTTTAGGATTGACTGATATGATCTCTTTGCAGTCCAAGGGACTGCAATTACCTACATTTAAACTTTGCAAGATATATTTATCCTAAAAATACTATATTTATTCAATCAACATGTATTGATATGTACATTACAATATATCCAAACATTCAGTAAAATTCTATCCCACTGTAATATACTTAATATAGTATACATAAATTCAAGTAACCATTTATTTATTTGTTCATTTTGACAACAAATGTTAAAATATTTCACAGTAAGAATTAAAACACTTCATAAAAATCATCCATAACAAATAATTAAAACAGAATTAAACTGGGCTATAACAAAACAGATGGCATAGAGATTTAATATGGCAGCCACAATAACTAGAGCCGCTATGCTGTAGATCAAACTATGGATCTTTACCTGATGGGTTGTTTCAAGATGGAAGGTTCAGCAGGGGAAGCCAATAGATGGAATAATTGGACACCCACTGCCTCATTCAAAGGCCTGGCAGAACAGCTCTGTTTTACAGGCCCTGCAGAGCCCTGATCGCTAATGAGAGCATGTTCCACCAGGTCAGGGCCAGAGCAGAAAAAGCCCTGGCCCTGGTTGAGGCTAAGGGATGTCCTTTGGGCAGGGAACAATGAGCAGATGCTGTTCTGCTGAGTGCAAGGCTCTCCGGGGCACATATGGGGAAAGGTAATCCTTCAGGTATGTCAGTCCCTGGCCACACAGGGCTTTGAAGGTCAGCACCAACACCTCGAAATGAATCCAGGATTCAATCAGAAACCAGTGCAATCTGTGCAGCACTGACTGAAAGTGTGCCTGCATAAGAATTCCAGTCAGCAAAACTGGCTGCCACATTTTCCACTAGTTGAAGTTTCCAGATTAGCCTCAAGGGTAAGCTTTGCAAAGAGCAAGTTACAGAGATCAGGTCTGGAAATTACCATTGCATGGGTCACTGTAGCCAAGTCCTGCAGGGAGAGAGAGGGAACCAGTTGCGTGATCTGCCAAAGATGGTAAAAGGCAGATCAGGCAACAGCAGTGACCTGGGCCTCCACTTAAAATGAGGCATCCAGGATCACCTCTAAACTCCTCACTCTCTGAACCAGCACTAATGGTGTGTGTCAAAGACAGGGAGACATTATTGGATTGTATCGATACTTATCTATGGTTAGCCGTATCTAACCAAGTTTTCCTCCTATTGAAGACTTCAGCCATATTTGGCCATTTTAAAAGTAATTTCCCTATCCTTATCAGCTAACATTATTAAAAGGTAATCCATTCTATCTTTCCCAGGCAGGCTAGCAATTGTGGGTTTAATATATGTATTTCCCTAATGTGTTGATATATTTAACAATCAAAGAAGGCATGCACTAAGGACTCAAAGCTCACATTTCCATATGGGCATAAACATTTTTCGTAAGTTTGTCTTCTTATATTTGCCTTCCAGGATAGCAGAAAGTAAGGGATCATACTGCAATAGAGTAAAATCTCTCCTATAATCAAGATTCTCTAAACTGTTTATATAAGACCTCAGTGAAACCTTATTCATGAAACATATCTCCATTAAATCATTTTTAACTCTGTCCAAATCATTAAATCATTTTTAACTCTGTTCAAATCATGTTGCCTTTCCATGTCTAAGACTTTTTGTTTAACTAAGACCTTGGCCTGAGCCATATTTACGGACAATAGATATTGTTGAGAAAAACCTAATTTACTCCTCAGCAATCTCAGCCGGGGGGGGGGAGTTATCCTTCAGAATTAGATGTGCAAGACCATTTGCGGTAGAAGCCAATTTTAACCGATATGAAAAAAACACAATCCATAATCTGGTTTCCACTGCTACCATCCCAGCTTCCGATTTTATAGCCACATTTGACACATTCGTTGATGTTTGAAATACTGCTCTTAGGAATTTGGACTGTGTTCTTTCCATCAATGTCCTATTCACTGTAATACTAAGCGGAGCACCATAACCATTTGTATGAGAGATTTCATCGAAAATAATTTAATGGCCTCTGCCACATTTTGCCCACCTTTGGTCCAATGGAATTTTTGTATAGCTCCAGCACTCTCACATACTTTATATGTGAACTTTTCATTCCATTATCCTGTATGATCACGTCTAAATATTTATAACAGTTCACCTGTTCTATGCAGATCTCATTTAGATACCATGAATACCTCTTAAGTCTTTTCGCAAAGGCCATTATTTTTGTTTTGTCATAATTAATCTCCAGCCGATTTTGCTTACAATAATTAGTAAGTGATCTCTTTAATCTGAACAATGTCCTTGTGAGAAGCACTGAGTTATCTGCATAACATAATATATGCTTATTTGCCAGCTTTGGAGGACGATGCTTTAAATTATTTCAACATTGCACCAAATCATTTATATAAAAATTAAATAACAGTGGTGTTAAAATGCAACCCTGTTTTACCCCTTTCTCTGGTCTTACCCCTCTCTAAAACCCATTTGCTCTTTGGCCAGACACTTTTCCTGCTCCATCCAGTTTCTTAATTTCCATTGTAGGTTCCTTGCATATAATTCACTCATATCTTCTTTTTTGCTTACAGCATAAAAAGGCTTTATATTGTTGTTTTTGCTGTTTTAATACTACCTGCATAGTATCCTCTGTATCTGATATAATTAGTACTCCATTCCCTTTTTGCTATTCTGCATTCCCTATCAAACCCGTGTGTAGCATGCCTTTTAGATTAACTTCTGTAGCTTTTATTTACTCCATTTATAACCTAAGTATTTCTTGAATCATCTGCTCATATCCATCTAAGCAAGCATCCATATTATCTGCATCTAAAAATTTCTGTACGATCCCATTTAATTGGCCCAAGCCCAATAATTCATTTTTTAAAAAAACTGCCCCTAAAGGCAGGCTTTTATTTAGTTTAAAAACAACACTACAACAATACATTACAGAAACGTCATACACTACATACAAACTAAAACAGACAAAATACAACACATATGAGAGGTATTTATTTAGTTTTTTATAACATCTTCCATGCCTCTTATCTTTCAGAAATTATATTATCCTTTATGTGAGTATCCCTTATATCAAATCAACTATATCATCCCTATTTTTCTCTTTTATTACCCAGTGTAAGTTCTTATCCCTCCTGACCCTTTAAATTGTACCATTCATAGAAATGAAGCCAAGTATTCTGAAAAGTAGAGTCTGTATGACCTTTCATCGTCAAAGTCAGCTTGTCCATCTTTGCTGCCTCTAATATCTTCGCAATATACTTTTGCTTGGATGGCATCAGGGCAGTCCTCCAGTATTTTGCATATAAAATCCTAGCCGCGGTCGTCAAATATATTATCAAATAGCGATCGTCTCTATTTATCTCTTTAGGTAGAATACCTAGAAGTAACAATTCTGGTTTAAACGGGACTGTTCTCTCTATAATTTTCTGAATCAACCTATGCACCCATATCCAAATTTTTTTAGAAACTTCACACGTCTACCACATATGATAAAATGTACCCATCTTATTTTCGCCATTTCCAACACTTATTAGGGCATTTAACATTGTGATTCTCTCTGGTATAACATACCATCTATAAAACATTTTATACATATTTTCTCTATAAGAAACCGCTTTAGTTATTTTAACATTTTTATTCCACATTCATTCTGAAAGAACTCAAATGTGAACTTGTGGATCTCCTGACAAAAATATGTAATCTTTCTTTAAAATCTGCCTCCATTCCTGAGGACTGGAAGGTAGCTAATGTCACTCCCATCTTTAAAAAGGGCTCCAGGGGAGATCCGGGAAATTACAGGCCAGTCAGTCTGACGTCGATACCAGGTAAGTTGGTGGAAACTGTTATTAAGGAAAGAATTAGTAGGCACATTGATGAACAAAAACTATTGAGGCAGAGTCAGCATGGGTTCTGTAAGGGAAGATCTTGTCTCACTAACCTGTTAGTGTTTTTTGAGGGAGTGTACAAACATGTGGACAAGGGGGACCCAATAGATATTGTTTGTCTTGACTTCCAGAAATCTTTTGATACAGTTCCTCATCAAAGGCTCCTAAGTAAGCTCAATGGTCATGGGATAAAAGGACAAGTCCTCTTGTGGATCAAAAACTGGCTTATAAATAGAAAACAGAGAGTGAGTATAAATGGGAAACTTTCTCAGTGGAGGGTGGTAAGCAGTGGGGTACCACAGGGATCAGTACTCGGTCCGATGCTTTTTAACTTGTTTATTAATGATTTGGAATTGGGAGTAAGCAGTGAAGTGGCTAAATTTGCAGATGACACAAAGTTGTTCAGGGTGGTGAAAACCACGGAGGAGTATAAGACACTCCAAAGGGATCTGTTGAGGATGGGTGAGTGGGCGCCAACGTGGCAAATGAGGTTTAATGTGGCCAAGTGCAAAGTGATGCACATTGGAGCCAAAAATCCTAAATATAAATACACATTGATGGGGTCTGAACTGGCAGAGACGGACCAAGAGAGAGATCTTGGAGTCGTAGTGGATAACTCGATGAAATGTCTAGACAGTGTGTAGCTGCAATAAAGAAGGCCAACACTATGCTGGGGATTATTAGGAAGGGAATTGAAAACAAATCAGCCAGTATCATCATGCCCCTGTATAAATCATTGGTGCGACCTCATTTGGAATACTGTGTACAGTTCTGGTCACCACATCTCAAAAAGGATATTATAGCATTGGAAAAAGTGCAGAGAAGGGCAACTAGAATGATAAAAGGGTTGGAACACCTTCCCTATGAAGAAAGGTTAAAATGCTTGGGGCTCTTTAGCTTGGAGAAACGACGGCTGAGGGGTGACATGATCGAGGTTTATAAGATTATGAATGGGATTGAGCAGGTTGAGAAAGAAGTACTTTTCTCCCTTTCTCACAATACAAGAACTCGTGGGCACTCCATGAAATTGCTGAGCAGTCGGGTTAGAACAGATAAAAGGAAATACTTCTTCACCCAAAGAGTGATTAACATATGGAATTCACTGCCACAGGAGGTGGGGGCAGCTGCAAGCATGGACAGTTTCAAGAGGGAATTAGATAAACATATGGAGCAGAAGTCCATCAGTGGCTATTAGCCACAGGGTATAGATGGGAACTCTCAGTCTGGGGCAGGTGATGCACTCTATCCTTGGTGCTGGAGGGGGCAGCAGTGGGAGGGCTTCTGGTGCCCTGGCCCCACTGCTGGACCTCCTGATGGCACCTGGTATATTTTGGCCGCTGTGTGACAGAGTGTTGGACTAGATGGGCCATTGGCCTGATTCAACATTGGCTTCTCTTATGTTCTTATGTTCTTATGTTCACATTTGTTCACATTGTTCTAGTTCAATATTATAGCCTAAGTTCTGGGCCCACTGAACCATATTCTTTTTAACCATTTCATCTGCCATCATTTCTCTTAGGAGTAACCCATACATTTTCTTTATAAATTTCTCCACTGGTGCATACAATAGTTTTTCCATCTCTGTAAGAGTCTTATTAAATCCAATCTTCTTGTCCTTGGCATATCTCAATTCAATATGTGCTCTCTGCCGACATGTTAAGTCTTCTTCCAGTTTAAGCTCAATTTTTGAGTTCAGGATGTCCATATACCTCTTTGGTGGGTTTTGGCAGGTATAGTAATTGCCTCTAACAGTACTGCCAATTTAGAGGTCTTCATAAACCAGCTCTTTTGAATAGTCTCCCATACTTTCAATAATGAAGCCCGTATCCAGTGCTGCTTAAAATACTTATGTGCTGAGGCTTTTTCATAGCAAAGAAATGCATGCCAACCCAACAATAGATCATGCCCTTCTAAGCTTAATATCCTCCTATCTTCCAACATAATCCATTCTCTAATCCATACCAATGCCACTGCTCTAAAATATAGAGTCCAGTTCGGTAACCCAAATCCACCCCTTTCTTTTAAGTCTTGTAGAGCTTTCAGCCTAATTCTTGGACTCTTTCCCTGCAATATGAATTTGGTTACTACCTGGTCCTACTCTTTGAAAATTGCAAAAATTTTGTAATACTGGGATTGTCTGGAAAAGAAAGATCCATCTTGGTAAGATATTCATTTTGATCAAAGCTATTCATCCCATCAGTGATATTTGTAAGTTTTTCCATCTTCCTAGGTCCTGCTTTGCTGCTTTCAATAGTTCTTTATAGTTATTTTCTTGTAAAGCACTGCATTTACTTGTTAGGTTAACTCCCAAATACTTTACCTTATCACACAGTTGATATCCTGAAGTATCTTTCTGCTTTATCATCATATTCTTCGTCAAAAGTTTTGTCTTATTAATGTTTACTCCTAGCCCCGCCACCTGCTCGTATTCCCATAAAACTTTATTCAACTTGGAGATTGAGGGAAGGGGATCTTCCAGTATAAATACAAGTTCATCCACAAAGGCTAGTAGCTTAAATTCTTCCTCTTGCACCCTCAATCCCCTAATGTTTTCATTATGTCTTATCTCTTCAGTTAATATCTCCAATGCAAAAATGTATAGAAGTGGTGACAGTGGACAACCTTGCCTTGTTCCTTTTTGTATTTCAAAGTTTTCCGTTCATTCACCATTAATCATCACTGATGTAGTTTTGGCTTGTGTATATCGCTTGAATCATCTGGATGAATTCCTTTCCTGCCTCTGCCTTCTTTAGTGTTTCCATCACAAAACACCAACTCGTTATCAAATGCTTTTTCTACATCCAGAAAGATCAAGGCTGTTACCTTTTCAGGATGTATTTCATAATATTCTATTACCTCTAAAATACATCAAGTTATTTTTTATTTGCCTTTTAGGCAGAAAACCTGCTTGATCTCTATGTATAGTCCTTGCCAAAATTCTCTTCAGTCTTTCCGCTATAATAGAAGCAAACATCTTGTAGTCAGCATTTAATAATGAAATTGGCCTATATTTCTTTTTCATCCATGTTTGGTTTATGTATTCAAGAAACTGTTGCTTCCTGCCACGAGTCTGGAATCTCTTCTCCATCCATAATTCTCTTACCTATCTCTTTCAGTTGTAGGAGAATTAATTCTTCAAAAGCCCCATAAAATTCTATTGGTAAACCATCTGGACCCGGTGCCTTACCTTTATTCTGTCTTTTTAATGCTTCCTCCATCTCCAGCATCATAATTGGTTGGTTAAGTATCTTTCTTTGTTCCTCTGTGAATTTTTAAACTTGGTGTTCCTCCAGATAATGGATTGTTTGTTCAGTCTTGGTACAATTCTTTCTATATAAATCTTTATAGAAGTTCTCCAATATACTCTTCAGATCTTGAATTCTACTTACTTCTTCTCCATTCTTCTTTCTTAAAGTTTTTATATATGCCTTTTCTCTTTGTTGTCTAAGTTGATAGGGAAGCCATCTTGTTGATTTATTACCATTTTCGAAAAAGTTCTGTTTAGCAAAAGTCAATTTTTGCTAGTTCAGACGAAAGCAGACAATTCATTTTATGCAAAAGCGATTTAATTTTATTCCGTCTTCCTGTCTCCGCTCCTTTTTCCATTATTCTCTTCTCTTGTTCTTGAATTTCCTTTTTCAAGTTCATATATTCTTTGTTTCTCTTCGTATTTATTCGGGCAGCTTCTTTTATTAGATGTCCTCTAGCATACGCCCCGAATGCATCCCATACAATTCTCATTGGCATATCTGGTTGAATGTTTTCTTTGAAAAAGAGGGTAAATTCCTCCTGCAAACGTTTTACTGATTTCCTGTCCTTCAATATCGAGAGGTTTAAGGTCCATCTGTTTCTGGGTCACGTTCCTTGTAACTCCAGAGTAATTGGGTTGTGGTTCGCATATATACCTGCTTCAATTTCCAATTCCAGTAGGTCTTTAATCATTGTGGTCGAGATCCAACACATATCCAACCTTGACCATGAATCATGTCTAGCTGAAATGAAGGTATATTGTTGCCTTTTTGGATTCCTTACTCTCCAGGCATCTATTAGTTGCCATTCTTCTATTATCTGGCAGAGTGATTCCAGAAATTCATTGCCTCCCATTTTCCTTCCAAGAGTATTCGCTTTTCTATCCTTCTTATCAAAAACCGCATTATAGTCTCCAATAATACATATTTCTTGAAATTCCTGTTTCACGATAAGCTTTTGAAGGTTTTGATAAAAAATTTCCTGATTTTGGTTCGGTGCATATGAGTTAATTATCATTGTTCTTTTAGATTGTCTCTGAATGGCCACCATTAAGATTCCTCCATCCTGAGAAGCAAATACTAATTCCGGTTGCAGATGATCTTTAACATATGTAGCTACTCCTCTTTTCTTTTTTCCCTCCTCTGAGGCTACAAAGATTTTTCCTAATCCTTTAGCATTTAAATATTTTTCATCTCCTTTTCTTATGTGTGTCTCTTGTATACAGGTTACGTCTGCGTTTTGCTTTTTAAGTTGGTGAAAAATTCTCTTTCTTTTCTGAGGTCCATTCAGTCCATTGACATTCACCAATATGAACTTTAATTTCCTTCTATCCATCTAGGTTTTGTTTCTGTTGTTCCCGTTTATCTTTTTCCCTTTGTCTTGTAGCAATTTGAGATCTCTTGAATCTGATTTTTTTCTGTCTTGGAGGTAATGCCGGCAATGCCATCGCCCCTTGGGGCTCATGCACCATTTCTTTTCCCACTTCGCCTTACTCTCTTTCTTCCTGGTCTTCTTGATCTTCTGACAACTCCTCCCCATATGTCTTCAAGAAGTCCATCACCTTAAAAACTGAGGTTATTCTGAATCTTTTACCTTCAAAATAAAGAACAGTCCTTCAGGTAAAATCCATCTGTAACTTATATCATTACTCCTCAGCAGTGCGGTCAATTCCATGTATGCCTTCCTGTTTTCTCGCACCCTCCATGGAATTTCTTTCAGCACATTTATTTCCACTTCATCCATCATTAAGGGAGAGGCATTTACTTCTTTCAATATTTTGTCTCTCACCGCTCTTTTGTGGAATCGAACTTGTACTTTTCTTGGGAGTTTAAAACGTCTTGCATATGCTGAATTCATTCTGAAGGCCATATCTATTTCTTGTTCCATCGTGCTTATATCTTCCATATGTAGGTGTTCTGCCAGTAACTTGGCCATTTTATTGTTCAAATCTTCCTCTTTCCCTTCTGGGACATTCTGAAATCTTAATATAAATGCTGCTCTCTCCACCTGGAGTCTCATGACGTCTTGCTCTGGAGTGGTCTGTTTTTCCTCATTTTCTTGATGTTTCCTTTCCATTTCCCTAGTTTTGCCTTCCATATTTTCCATCGCTGTATTCAGAACCGTAATTTTGGCAGTGTTTTCTGTAATTTGTTTCTGCAGTGCTTGCAAACTCTGGGAAAATTGTACAGTGATGTCCTTTCATGGCACTCTGAATGGGCTCCACAATTTGGGGTATCAGGTTTCTAATTTCTTGGATTGCCCCTTTAATGGGATCTATCACTTGAGGGACAGAGTTCCTAATTTCTTCCATAGTACTCTTAATGGGCTCGACTACTTCCGTGATGGAACTAAGTATAGTCGACTGCACAAGAGTTTGCATTTCTTTCTGCATTTCTTTTTGTGCAGGGCCTCCCAATTTTGTTGATGCCGAGCTAGATATCCCAGGTGAAACTACCAAAAGTTTCCTCCCTTGCCCAGGAGCATTTGACATATTTCTGTAAACTTCCCTTTTAATCCACTATCGATTTGACATCAAACTCAACTACTTCAAACTTGTAACCCACTTTTATTCACAAATTTATAGCCTGCTTTCAGTCCCCCCCCCCTTTTTTTGCTATCTCCCCTCTATCCAATGTTTGGGAACAGTCTTCTCCTCCTGGCTTTATGCCCAGACTCAATGTTTATTAAACAATAATTATTTGGGTTAGATAGATTATTTGGCAAGAAGCCCAGTAATTTCTTCGCACTATCAGCTTATTGTTTATCAACCACTCTTAGGCCATTGGCTTTCTGCCCAGACAGTGTTTTCCCACTTTATCTACAACAATTTTCAATGGCACTGCAACTCTGATTTTTACCCCTTAAAAAACCCCTCCATAGACCTCGATCAGTAGGCTTATACAAATCCCACTTAACTTTTTACAATACAAGAAAGAGAAAGACAATGTCCAAGCTTCCTTTGGTCTTCTACCCTGGCTCCAAAGGGTTAAGAGATAGAGAATAAATGCAAAAATTGAGTGTGCTGAAAAGAGGTTGCTTATTCTTCCACCCTGCCCCTATAGGGTTAAGAATTTGTGTGCATTGCAAAGGGGTTCCCACCCTATATTTTCTTCTACCCTACCCCTAATAGGTTAAAATTGAGAGCACTGCAAGGGGTCTCCTGATCCTACTCCTACTCCTGCTCCGTCCACTATCAGCTTTCCGCTCGCCTCCCCCCCTCCTCTTCCACGGGGTATAGAACGATCACAGGCCTCTTCTTTCCATGCTTTTATCCAGGGATAGGATCTACTTCTGGTGCCTCTTCTTTCTATCACTTTTCAGTTATAGTACAATGTACACTTCCATCCAAAGGTGAGGTTTATTTCTCTGTCAATCTCGCCCTGGTCTGCTTTTTCGATCTGCCAATAATTAGCAATTCTACTTATGGCTGCTTTCTTTCGGGGGGAGAGCCCACCCCTTCTTTGCTGCTTCCTTAGGGCTGTTACTACAGGTTACCCTTTAGAACTAAATTTTTTCAAAGAGGATACTCACAGGAGCGCTTCACCGGCAAGGTCTCTCCCCCCCCGTGCAGGAGCATCGGCTTTGCTCATGGAATGAGTTCGGAACTTCAGTCCCGCATTGGGGGCAAGCCTGGTCTCCCTGCGAGTAGCCACACTGACAGGGACCTGTATCAAGCCCCTTGCTGCCATCCGCTCCTTCCCCAGAGTGGCAGGGGGTCTTTTAGATGTCAAAAGACCCCTGGGAAACCTGGAAGTCGCCGGAGCGCTTGAGAAACACTCCGTGGTGCCGCGCTGCGCCTGCACACTCTAAGCCCAATAATTCAGACATCATGGTATCTAAACTTTCATTCCACCTAACCCTGCTCATTTCCTTATCCCTTACTAATCCCTCATTATGTCGCTCCTCAATATGTGATTTAAAGGATGGTATCTCAAATAACACAGTAAGAGGAAGATGATCACTATGATAATAATTACCAACTTCAAAAGATTCAATAAACTGAACCATATTTTCAGACACTATGATGTAATCTAACACATTCATCCTTTCACCAGTAAGTAAATTCAGCAGGATGATCATTTGGATAAAACCCATTTAAAATGCAGAGGCTCATTCTGCCAGTCATCTGTGACATCATATACCCAGCATGATTTACTTTTATGATCTTTTGACAATCTAACATATGGCAAAATAAAATTTCCAATCTCTGGAGAGCAAGTTTTGAATCTATTATATAAACTAATATCATCTAGCCCAGATATGTCAAACATGTGGTCGGGGGGGCAGATTAGGCCTCCAGAGGGCCTCTATCAGACCCACAGTGGAACTGACTGTCTTCTGCTTCTTCCAGTTCTGCTGCTGCTGCATCTTTGTAGGTTTGCAGCTTACAGATACACACCTGAACAGCATACTCAAGATTGCAAAAGCACAGATATTTTGATGCAATAATTCAGAGCAAGAGGTGTCAGTTACCAGACACTGTTAAATAAACAAAATATTGCAAGAGTTCTGTTTTAAGCATGATTTTATTTTAAATTAAAAAAACTTTGTGTTTGTGTCCTTTATAAAGTTTATATCACCACTACCTGGCATTACATTTTATGACACATATGGCCTGATCCAACAAGGTCTCATTTATGTCAGATCCGGCCCTCATAACAAATAAGTTCGACATCCCAGATCTAGCTCAGGCTCAGCTGTAAAATCTCCTCCTATGATAACATATGCCATTAGGTTATTTAATATTATTTGCCACATATATTCTTCCAGTTCTCTCCATCCTATTTCTATTTGTGTTTTTGTTTTTGCTGGGGTGAAATTTACATTTCTTATCACACAGGTACCTGTTGATAGTATTTCAACAAGTATGTGACTATTGCCACTGCTGTCTGGGCATAAGAGGGTAGCTTAACTATTCTAAATTTAATGCAGTGGAAATTAATGATGGTTACTCCTTGAAGTCTCAGTCTAAAACAAACTGTTTAAGTATATTTTGACATGACTACAACTTGCATGTGGCCTCAAGGTACATAGTAACTGACAAAAAAATATTACCTTAATTCATCACTTCCCTGTAAATGTAACTTGAGAAGGGCCTCGCAATACTTCACATAGTTATACATTCATAAAAATCAGCACAGAAATTAGTAGGCTAGCAAAGGCTAATAAAGAATGTTTTAGTAGACTAGTAAAGGCTAATTAAGGATGTTATATATTATTAGCATGCCAGATTACTCATAGAATTGTTTTGACTATACAACACATAGAAGTATAACCCAGAAACTAAAGTGCTTCTTAAGAAAGACCTGTAGGAATTAAATATTTTTTTAGAAGTAAACCTCAGAATGACAGCTCACGCTGCTTTTGAAACTCAGTTTAAAAGTCGTCTGCCATGAGTCAGGGGACGGGGCTGTGGAGAGGGAGAGAGGGAGGGGGAGGGGGAGGGGGAGGGGAAGAGAGAATGAGAATGCAAGCATTTTCTTTTTCATACTGAAATGACAACTTAATAAAATGAGCTGTCAAGCTGTAACCACTCTATTTGACCTAGCATTTAACTCTGGTAATAATTCTCCACAGTTCAATAAATCTCTTACTAAATGTACTAATTAGGTTTAATGCTTTGTCTTACATAAGATTATGCATACCAATCAGAGGGGAAAACCAAAGCATAGCAGCATTAAGTGCACTGTCCTTCTCATACAGCTCTTTAACTGTCAATGCATGAATAGATTGCCCTCATTACTTGAGCTTTGCTCTTACCTGGATAGCCCAGCCTAGCCTGATCTTGTCAGATCTCAGAAGCTAAGCCGGGCTGGCCTTGGCAGTATTTGGATGGGAGATCTCCAAGGATTACCAAGGTCATGACGCAGGGGCAGACAATGGCAAACCACCTGGGACTGTCTCTTGCCTTGAAAACCCTGCAGGATCACCATAAAGTCAGTTGTGACTTGATGGCCAAAAAGGTCACAACAACCTTATAAACACTGGTGCTTGCATGATCATTCTATTACACAACCACAGCCAACCATTTAGTCCAGTTTTATTTTACCAGCTGCTCTCTGCCCCTGAACAAAACTGTAAATACTGCATTTTGGCTAACCTAACTATGCCTGAGCACCCAGCAGTTCACCTTAGTCACCAGCAGACTATTCAGTGAGCTGTTCCATGTCTGACCCTTCTGGATGTTTGTTGCAACACTGCTTTCTTGCATGTGTTGGAAAATCACAGTACTGGTTGTCAACCACTGATCAAACTGCTTGCTGTGATGACCATTTTTTTAAAAACTGAAAGTGGAATTATTACACAATTATGCAACTTCTACCATTAGGTGATATGCCTGGTATCCTGGCGGGATAGCAGTATTCTGATCAAACTGGAAAAAAAATGAGGTTTACTTCTCTGATGTAAGTAAACAGCGGTTACAAATTACGCAGTGCTTCTTCATACTGCATATCTTCATACCTACACACCTTCAGTGTCTGTTCCTTACTAATGCTGGTAGAGGTATACCTCTGTCATTTGTTTCAGTTTGAGCAGGTTACTGCTTTTATACACCATGACACAGGAACCTTGCCTAATGATAGAAACAGAAAAGTGGTATAATAGTGGCAATTAAAAAGCAATTGAATGGCAAGCAGAGGCAAGAGGTTCAGAGGTAAATAACCAGAACTCCAAGAACTGAAGATGCAAGAACCTGATCCTGTAGAATAGGTAGCCACTATTCAAGTTCAAAGCTGATCAAAATGAACTTCAACAATGACCATCAAGGCAATACAATCAGGAGCTCACCTTGCATCTGATTGGAGGAGTTAAGCAAAGTTAAGTTCACCTGGATATGATGGTCAAATTGAAGTTTGCAACATTCATAAATTTAACATCTTATCTGGTGTCATTACTTTACTGAGAATAAAACTAACTTTCCACTAAAACAAGAACAAAGCAATAGTACCCAAAGTCTTACACATACTGCTGATACCTTCAACTTCTACTAGCAATTAAAAACCTCTTTTCCTGAACGAGGCAGGGGCAGGCTATAACTAAAAGTATAACCCTCCCTGTGTCTTACAGGCTATAACTAAAACAGAAAGCATATTCTCCATCTTCATGTCTCCTTTCCTTGAGTATGAAGCAAGCAAATGGAACACTAAAACCTATGTTTTGAAAAATGATTTCCATCAGTTTCATTCTTACATCTCTGAGACAGATCACTATTACCTAACTTCACAAACAGGGAACTCAGACAAATAGAGTGCCTTTTCTTCCAAGGACCCCACTACAGAAAAGCTATCATCACAACTCTTTCAGGTAGACTGAGCAATTAGCTCTTTTCTTCTTCTTGGGAAAACAGTTTGCTGTACACCTGCTCATTAGATTTTAATGGCACATTACAGGTTTATGTCTAAAATATGCACATATCTATTTTTCAAAAAGAATATCATAACAAAACTACCTGAAGACAACTTGAAAACTGTATATATTCCTTGCAATGGTCTTTGACTATAGCAATCAAGTTTGATTGATGGGATTTTGTATATTAATATCCTAAGCTGAAATGGCAAAATACTTTCAATTTCAATCATTACTTTAACACAGTGAAACAAAATTATTTTAAAAATTATCACTGCAAATTTCCCCAAACTCTCACATTGCTGAACACCAGAACAGCAGCATCTTTTTGATCCCTTGGTTGATGCTGCTTCTTGGCACTTTTTCTCCCCTTATTTTCTGGTCTCAGTTGGTCACAACTGAAGTTTGTTCTTTCTAGTTGTTGAAATACACATAGTCTTGTTTATAAGCATTATTGATGTCATCCATTCAAAGGCAGCACTGCAACAGCATCACAAAATCATTTGTGTTGGTACAGTCAATATGACAAAAAATATGACAGTGTGAGAACATTAAAAGGTCCGTGAGTGCAAGAAAGGAAAACAGCCCTGAGAAAAACACGAAATAAAATGACTATTCTGCAGCAGTTGCAGAAATTGTTGGAAACGGGAGGGACTTTTTGATACTTGACACCATAAAATCAAATGCAAAGCAAATCACTAAAGTATCATAGAGAGATTTTGAGAAGAATCTAAGTTTTATACAAGTATTACTTTTGATGTACTTTCAATTAAAACTGATCACATTTCATTTTTTTTACTGTCTAAAGTACTCAAAACCTAATATTCTAGCTTCCAAAAATGCTTTCAACAGCAAATTTCAGAAAGAAAACATAGGTTTACTGTATCTACTGCATTTTAATTCTCTAAAAGCAATTATCTTGTTGGCCATTATTTCTCAAAACAATACCAAGGATTCAGAAAGCACTTCAAAAGCAATCCCAGTGAGATTTCACTTTCAACAAAGCACCTGCATGACATATCAGAAACTCTCTACTGCTGAAAGTTCTCTCAGTTTCAAAAATGGTTTGCCATGAGCCAAAACTAGGGTTGCCAATTCTAGGTTGGAAAATTCCTGGAGATTTGAGGAGGTCATGGAGCCTGGGGAGGACAGGGTTTGGGGACCAGAGACACATCAGCAGAGTATAATCCCATAGAGTCCACCCTCAAGTCTCAAGAAGCCATTTTCTCCAAGGGAATTGATCTCTGTTGTCTGGAGAGCAGTTGTAACTCCAGGAGATCTCCAGGCCCACCTAGAGGCTGGCAACCCTTGCCAAAACCAAAACACTTTCTTAAGTCCACTAAACCAGTTGCATGTTTCTTTGGTTTCAGGATAAGAACATAAGAGAAGCCATGTTAGATCAGATCAATGGACTATCTAGTCCAATGCTCTGTATCACACAGTAGCCGAAACCCAAGTGCCATCAGGAGGTCCACCAGTGGGGCCAGAACTCCAGAAGCCCTCCCACTGTTGCCACCAAGAATACAGAGCATCGTTGCCCAGACATAGTGTTCCATCTTCTACACCTTGTGGCTAACACCCACTGATTAACCTCTGTTCCATCTGTTTATCCAATCCCCTCTTGAAGCTGTCTATGATTGAAGCTGCCACTGTTTCCTGCAGCAGTGAATTCCACATGTTAATTACTCTGTAGGTGAAGATCAGTGGGGACAAAATACCATGCTACCAGGGCTCTTTTTGTAGAAAAAGCCCAGCAGGAACTCATTAGCATAATAGGCCACGCCCAATAAAATAAACTCATTAGCATATTAGGCCACACCCTGACAGCACAGCTCATTAGCATATGAGGCCACATTGACAAGCAAGGGACAACTCAGAAGATTAAGGAAGGAAGGAAGGAAGGAAGGAAGGAAGGGAGAGAGGGAGAGAGGGAGAGAGGGAGAGAGAGAGAGAGAGAGAGAGAGAGAGAGAGAGAGAGAGAGAAAGAAAGAAAGAAAGAAAGAAAGAAAGAAAGAAAGAAAGAAAGAAAGAAAGAAAGAAAGAAAGAAAGAAAGAAAGAAAGAAAGAAAGAAAGAAAGAAAGAAAGAAAGAAAGAAAGAAAGAAAGAAAGAAGGAAAGAAAGAAGGAAAGAAAGAAAGAAGGAAAGAAAGAAAGAAAGAGAAAGAAAGAAAGGAGGAAAGGAACTGGCTAAGATGCTAGGTATAGCCAGTTGGCCACTTCTAGTATGATATTATATTTTTATTATAGGTGGTTAATATGGTTATGTGGAGCTCTTAAGTATGTATTGGCAAGCTCTTTCAAATTCTTTCTATGTGATTGACTACACTGCTACAAATCACCTGTTTCTTCAGAAATGATTTGGTATACTGTTACAGTATATATTTTAAAAATTGCAAACAGTAAATTTCTGTCAACGTACATGTATATTAGTTCATATGGTATAATTTCATAGTGATTTTACTGATAATATATGGTACTTTATACTTACTATCCTGTTGATCTCAAAATACATAAGGCAGTAGCCCAATGCTATAACATAGATTTTAATTCTGTATTTTTATGGGAAACAAAATAGCTCATCCTGTTACACAAAGTCCTTTCCTCCAAAATTAATATCCCCAGTGGACTTCTTTCAGATTTACAAATCAATGACAGACTCCACTCATTAGCTTTTATGACACCCAACTGTATCTTTAAAATAAACCTGTGAATAGCTAACTGATCTATGAGGTTTGATGTCTGTGGGGATGTCTATTTCCAAACAATAAACATTTAAGCAATCTGCAAAAAAAAAACCACCCTATAAGCTAAATGTGAAAGAGGAAATGGAATCAATGTCTGCCAAAACACCACCAAGTTCTGTCCTCTAGTCTTTTCAACTAGATATACCACTGTTCTATAACAAAACAGTATATTCAAACAATTAGCTGTGCTTTATTTCAGCTTTCAAAGCTTCAGCAGAATTCTTTGAACCATTTATTTTATGTCAAAGGGAACCCAACCCACTAGAAAAATGTGTTTGAGAGATTTCATGCCTGTTAATGTTAAGCTCAACAGGCATGAAATCTCTCAAACACAAGATCCATATTACAATGTACACAAACTTAGAGGGAGCCATCCAGATACCCCTTAACACATGGGGTCCCTCAGGGGGCACTTCTCTCCCCAATGTTCTTTAATATCTACATGCATCCCCACGCCCAGATGGTGCAGAACTTCAGGCTGGGGTGTCATCAATATGCTGATGACACCCAGCTGTATCTGTTATTGGATGGCCACCCAAATACCATCCCAGAAAATCTGGCCATGGGCTTGACGGCTGTGGTTGGGTGGTTGAAGCAGAGGAGATTGAAACTGAATCCAGCAAAGACAGAGGCTCTGTGGCTGGGGAGGGGAATTTCAGAGTTGGGATACAGGCTGCCTGCTCGTAACAGGGCACCACTGACACTGGAGCAGTCCATCAAGAGTCTGGGAGTAATTTTGGATCCCTTCTTGAATACAGAGGCCCAGGTCACACACATTGCTAGACCGGTGTTTTTTCACCTTTGCCAGGATCAGCAATTGGCCCCCTTCCTGTTGTGCCCCAACCTAGCCATGGTAATACATGCAAAAGTCACCTCCAGGCTAGACTCCTGTAACTCACTTTACACTGGCCTGACCTTGAAACTGACCCGGAAGCTCCAACTGATCGAGAATGCGGTGGCGCGAGTCCAAACAAGAATGTCATGGACGGCACATATACATCCAGTGCTGTGCCAGCTACACTAGCTCCCAGTGGAATGTTCAAGGTTTTGTATTGACCTAAAAGGTCTTGAGCAGTCAGGGACCGTCTCCTCCATTATGTCCCTGGAAGAGCATTACACTCTTCAGATAACAACTTGCTGGAGATCCCTGGCCCTAAAGCTATCTAGCTGTCCTCAACCAGGGCCAAGGCCTTTTTGGTCCTAGCCCCAACCTGCTGGAACTCTCTGCCAAATACCATCAGGGCTCTGCGGGACCTTACACAATTCCGCAGGGCCTGTAATGCAGAGATGTTCCACCAGACCATTGGATGAGGACAGTAACAGTTTCCATTATAGCTGGCTCCCTTCCTGCCCCACCTGCTTTTGATATCTGTTTTAACCTCTTCTCTCCTGACCGTAAAGCAGGATAAATTAATATTCACTATCTTTTGTTTGAAATATCTTATTAATGTTTTAATTATTTTATCTTGATGTTTTTATGCCCTACAGGGATTGAGTGATTAACAAATTTAATACATAATAACTAATTGCATCGTCCTACAATTTGCCTATTGTTTAGATAGGGGCCAAATAAAGCCCTTCAACCTTTCCTCATAGGTTCATTGCCCTCCTCTGGACACGTTCCAGCTTGTCTATATCCTTCTTAAACTGTAGTGCCCAAAACTGAACACAATACTCTAGGTGAGGTCTAACCAGAGCAGAGTAAAGTGATACCAGCACTTCATGTGATCTGGACACTATACTTCTGTTGATACAGCCCAAAATGACATTTGCCTTTTTAGCTACTACATCACACTGCCCACTCATGTTCAGTGTATGGTCTACTAAGACCCCTAGATCCTTTTCACATATACTACTGCCAAGACAGATCTCCCCCCATCCTATAATTATGCATTTGATTTTTCCTACCTAAATGCAGAACTTCACATTTGTCCCTGTAGAAATTCACTTTATTTGTTTTAGCCCAATTTTCCAGCCTGTAAAGATCATCCTGTATCCTGACTCTGTCTTCTATCGTATTTGCTACCCCTCCCAATTTGGTACCATCTGCAAATTTAATAAGCATTCTCTGTATCCCTTCATCCAAATCACTGATAAAGATGTTCCCTCACCATGTGTTCTGTTTTTGCCATGCTGAGCACCATTTCCCTCGCAAGTCTGAGGAAAAGTAGGAATTAAGCAGTTCTGCCCTCTCTTCATCACCTGTTACAATTTCACTTTCCTGACTTTCTAACAAAGAAGTTCCACAAACAGAAGAGGAAACAATATTCACCAATTCCCTCCTCTCACAGTAAACCTCCAACTCCCCTGACCCCAGCTATTCCTGGGCATGCCCCAGCATCTGGGGCTGCAGCAGGAAGGGGACTCAGGACAGTCACGTTTGGACAAGTGAAAATCCTTCAACACTCAGAAATTTTAGTCAGGATCCAAGCCACAGTTTTAAAAAGGTAGAACATGTCTGTAAAACTAAAAATACCTTTATCACTGTGAAGTCTTTTAAAGGAGCCATACAAAGATTTCATCTCCTGAAGACAGACAGATAGTACATGACATAGGTTATAGCTTTTTATTATACTAGGCTACTTCATCATAACAGATTTTTTTCTCCAAACAGAGAGCTGCATGCCTCTGCAATTCTGGGGAGCTTCCACACAATGTTATACTCATCCCAAGTATAACAGTGCAGCTTTGCACAACTCAGCTGGGAAGGGGGAAAGGGAGGGTTTTCCAGGCCACAAGGCTACCAGGATCAATTGTCATTGCGTCAGCACTTCTGCACCAGTGCAACAGAGGGAACGGGGGAGGAGTGGCAACATCAGCAAGCAGCAGAGAGATAGGCCATGCTGATACTCTGGCTGCCTACTTTCATCCCTACTCAATACTGTTTCTGTTGTTAGGGTTCCTTTTTGGTCTTCTATGTTGAAGAAACCCCAGACTCACTTGAATGGCAACAGGTAAACATATAAAATAAATCCAACATCCCTTACTTAAGAGATAGCCATGACACAAGCACTCATATGACAGAGCAACTAGATTTTACTGTCCAGTAATCAGAAAAGCCTAGCACACAGATAAAATGGAAATTTCTATCCCTCAAACTTGGTAAATGATCAGAGATTAAAACAGAATGGAACTCACTGATTTCTCAGTGCACTGAGATCACAGTTTCTTACCAAGCTTCAGCATGAAATGCTAAATGCCTATACTCCTTCCCAAGTATCAAAAATAAGAACAGGACATTGCAAGCAGGAACCTGCAAGAACTTGCAGGGCTTATTTCCCTCTCCCCCAACTATTTCCTCCTTCTCTTTCTTGAAAGCCCTCATAGTCTCTCCCCCTTTCCTGCCTCCTCTCCTTCCCATCCACCAGCCAACTTACCTTTATCTTCTCCCTAATTTCAGTTTAATGGCAACTTGTACACAGGAAAACTGGCCCAGTTACATGGTGCTGGCACACTAGGGAACCTGCAAGGATGTACAAAGGGTACCCATTTTTCCCTGTCAACTTCCCTACACTATTTTCTCTTTCTTTCTACCTGGCAACACCCATATCCTCAACCTTCTCTAGTTCCTTCTCTCCTTTCTACCCACCAACCTGGAGATTTTCCATCCATATAATGACCAAATCACAGGGCTGTTTAGTTTCACCTACATTGCTGTGTCATTTGCCATCAGACTATATCCCTGGAGCCTGAAACTAGCCATTACTTTCAGTCAGACATTGACAATTCTTTTAATTAATTATATACTTCAGTGGAAGATGTACAAAATCAAAGGAATTCAAGGTCTGAATTATATTTATTTGATTGAACACACTAAAAAAGAAAAATTTATATTACCAGCCTCCTGGTCATAATCATAGCCATAAAAAGTCACAATACAAATACCTTGGCAGCTCCCTAGTATTAAGAAGGAGTTCTCAAATAGGCTTAATAATGTTCAAGAATAGAGGTCACTTCATTCTACTGTTAGACAGAACGCATACAGTTTAGAACATTCTAGGTCCAAAAAATCATCTCGCTTCCTTTCTGGGAAGCACTAACAAGCTCATGAAGCTTCCAGAGTATCTTTATTATGAGATCCTGGAAGTCTTCACCTTTCAGGAAAGCCCATCATACTGTGCATCAGTTGTATAAACAATCTTCTATACAGATCTCATTTTACATAGCAGTCAAGACTTAGGGGTTCAAAAACACAAATGGCCCAAACGCTTTAGAATGCTAAAATGAAAGCTGTTAATGTTCCATTTCTTTAAAAGTACTGTTCATCTGTAATATGTGATTCCACATAGTTCCATTTCCTGTCCAATGAGTATATGACAGCTTGGTGAGATCATACAGACAGTTGTTAGATATTCAATCCACCTTACCTCCCAACTTCTTTCTCTTTTACTCCCAGTTAGTTGTATGACTATATTTTAATCTCTAGTTTTAATTTTCCTTCTGAAAACTGAAACTGTTAAATGCTCTTCTAAGAAAAACACTCATAAGTCTTGCAGGAATTGGTTTATACTTCACTTTAGAAAAATTCCCTTTGGCAACTGTAATACTTTCAATACTCAAGAAAAACTAAAATTGTGCCCAGACATAAAAATATTAACCAGACCACAAACTGTGATTCCAGGTGTTAAAATGGAAAAACTGCATGAGTTTCATCAAGAAGAAATAACACCTCTTTGTCAGTTTTACAATGACAAAAGTTCTAAAGATGAAATATAAAATGTCAAACAGCCCATCTGTGCTGGACAAAACTCAATGGATTAATTTACAGATCATCCTGACTGTGACAAAAGGCTTACATTTGGAAACACATGGAAGTCTTCTGCCTTTCAGGAGAGAATTAGAGCAACTACTTTTACCTTGGAAAGGCAGTATTTTCCATTCTTATTTTCAAGACTGAAAACTCTCTCATCACTTTACTTTGTACCTTGATACAGTTTAATTATTCAATTGAAACCATACTATAGAGATCAAATGGTCTGAGATGTTCAATGAATGGAAACTGCGTTTGTTAACAGCCAGAATGCATATGGCACGTCAACCTGTCTCACAGAACAGTTTGCTAGAAACAGCACACTCAGTAAGGTGGCACAGATCCAAAGTCAGCCTCTGTCCACAAGGGAATCACATGAGGGCAAGTTAAGCTGCAGAACTATTTTCTGCATTGGGACTTTGTTAGCAAAGGGGTTTTTTAGTCTTGTTTGTCATACTCTATTGCATGTTATGACTTTTGAACTAATGCAATAAAATTGATTGATAGCAAAAAAACACCTCCTCTCCCCTGTCCCAAAAGCCATAATAAACCATTATAGCAAAAAAAAAAAAAAAAAAGTGCTGGGGCTTAATTTCCCATAGCTCAGCTGGAAATAGAGACGGAACCATTTGGATACAGTACTTGTCCTACTGCTCTTAATCCTAGACTATTGCTCTAGGGCAGTACCACAAACATTGGACTCATGCCACCATCATGTTCCTCAAGTTCAGATATAAAAGCAGGGGAGGGGGGTTACCTAAGTCTTTTTACATCGAAGAAGAAGAAGAAGAAGAAGAAGAAGAAGAAGAAGAAGAAGAAGAAGAAGAAGAAGAAGAAGAAGAAGAAGAAGAAGAAGAAGAAGAAGAAGAAGAAGAAGAAGAAGAAGAAGAAGAAGAAGAAGAAGAAGAAGAAGAAGAAGAAGAAGAAGAAGAAGAAGAAGAAGAAGAAGAAGAAGAAGAAGAAGAAGAAGAAGAAGAAGAAGAAGAAGAAGAGATTGGATTTATACCCCGCCCTTCACTTGGAGTCTCAGAGCGGCTTACAAACTCCTTTCCCTTCCCATCCCCACAACAAACACTCTGTGAGGTAGGTGGGGCTGGGAGAACTCTAACACAAACTGCTCTTTCAGGAACAGCTGTGCCAGAGCTTGTGACTGACCCAAGGTCATATCAGCAGGTGCAAGTGGAGGAGTGGGGAGGAGTGGGGAATCAAACCCGGTTCTCCCAGATTAGAGCCCGCACACTTAACCACTACATCCTCCTCCACCGTAGTTCTCAGCAGTCTGTCACTGCAGGCAGTTTTCACTCAATGAGCAAACATCTGGTACCTGAGCCAAACTATAAGAAAAGTGCCTGGGGCAAAAGAAGGCAGAGAGATAATATGGAGGACGGTTCATCTTCTCATCCTTTTTGATGTATGCACCTTCCCGCCCAATACCTACCATCATCCCTGTTTCATAAATGAACAGGAAAGATATGGGAATAAACAATCACCATTAAATATATTTTACCTGTTTGACATAGGAAATAAAGCATCAAATCTCCCAAAACATATCCAACACCACCATTTTGAGAATTATCAAATACGTAAATTGGTAGGCAATGTACTAGATTCAGAGGGCTTAGTGCAAACAGAAAGATTTTTTAACCTCATAATTTTCCTGTATTTGCTTCATTCATACCCTGCCTTTCTCCCAAAAAAGGAACCCAAAGCAGCTTCCATCATCCTCTTCTCTTTCATTTTATCCTTTGATTCAGATTAGGCTGAGAATAGGCTGACCCAAGGTCACGCAGCATGGCAGAGTAGGGATTTGAACCTAGTTCCAGATCCTAGTCTGACATTAAACTGGTATATTATCTTTATTACAATATCAGATGAGATCTGATTTATAACAGCTGCTTTCTATAGTGAATTCTGCTTCTTCTATATGCTGGGTTTGGTGTCCTTTTCCATCAAGTATGTGCAAAGGCATCCTTAAATCCATATATTGCAAAACACACATAACTATGTTTAGAATTTTGTTTATTGATATAATTACTTATCATTATCCTATCAATAATCAACTGTCCTTTGTTTTACAAACTCTTTTTATTGGTAAAAATAATAGCCTTTGTAGCTACAACACCACACTGGCCCAAGCACCCCAAAGAAGTGGAATTTGTCATCTAGCTAAAAGAGATCTAATTTCAAGTGAAATGTATTTCTTTAGTTCTTAGGAAGAGGAAAAAATAATTTAATCAGTGAATTGGGTCATTTCCTAGAGTGACACTAAAACCTGCAGTTTTTTCAGAAGCACATCTTGTTCTTCTGTTTATTGCACAGCACAGACCAAACCACATGGGTATTTTGTGAGGAGTCAGATAACAATCTTATGATTCCTCTTTCCCTGTACTTTTATGATTACAAGAGGAATTTCCCATTTGTTCAGGAGTAGAGATGTGAAGGCCTGGATCAAAAATACAGAAAAAAATTGGAGAGGGGGGAAGTGGTGGGGTTTCCCACGGCCTTTTTTTCAGTTATCCCAAAATTGGAAATCTGGGGGAGCACTGGGAGGAGGGGAAGCTCCCTCAAACCACTGTGACATACTTACCCACTGTTGATTCCGCTCTCCTCACCCAGGGTCCTGCTGCTGCCACCATTGCTTGGATCGAACCCCTCTTCCCTTGGGGCCAGCCTGAGGTCTCAGAATGGCTGGGTGGAGAGGGTTACTTTACCACTCCCATTCTCCTGACCCACTGGGTTCTCTTCACCCTTTTTTTCTCTCTCTCCAGTCCTCTTACGGTTACCAGCATTCTCCTCCTTGACCTCTCTGGCCTTCCCACTTTTATTCCCTGCCTCTGTTTTCCCCCATACTTTCCATCTGGCTCCAGCCCCATACATAAGCCTGGATGCTCTGCTGTGGGTTGAGGCGGGGCTGATTTGCTGCTTCCACATACAGCTGGAAGCCTCCACACAGCCCCTAGGCTGGGACCCCATCTACCTCCATTGGCAGCTTGATCAGAGTTGTGGGGCCAACTGCCCATGTCTCCACCCGCCCCTTTGCCCATTCAACGGCTGCCATAGGATCTTGGTCTCACCCATCCAGACTTGTCTTCAGTGTCTCTTCCCCTCTTGTCTGCCAGGTCAGCCAACTCGGACCAGACAGGGTTTGTGTCCCCTCCTGCCCTTGAGGAGGTAGATGTGAGTTCGGGCTCAATGCAGGCAGCAGGGACTCTCAGGCACAGAGTAGGGCTCCAGATGGGAGGCACGGAGCACACAAAGAGACACCCGCAGACTGGGTATCAAGTAGGTTATTGCCCTACCTTGCAGGAGGCAGAAAGAAGATTGGAGGGATATGGGGCATAAACTGCACCAAAACCTCAAAAGAAAACTGAAAGTTTCATTGAGAACTTGGCATTCTCTAACTGTATAGTAGAAATGAAAGAACATTTGCTAAGACAGCATATGGTGCATCAGTACTGCATATATATTAATTTATTTATTTATTTATTTATTCATTTAATTCAATTTGTATCCCACTGTTCCCACCAAAGCGGGAAGTGGGCAGGGAAGAGGAGCAAACCCAGCACCCAGGGCAGCTTACATTAAAAGTTAAAATATTAAAACACTGATGCATTGACACAATGCAACATCACATTTTTTCAATTATTTCAATTTTTCCCAAAATTTCAATTTCCCTCCAAAAGATTTTGAAGCCACAGGAAAAAATATGTTTTTTTCCCATCCATAGCTTCAAATATTCTGGAAATTTTACATCTCTATTCACAGCCTGTGTGGTGTAACTGTCAGCATATCAAACTAGGAGAGGGCACAAGGAAATCCAGGTTCAAATCCCCATGTTGTCATAAAGCTCACTGAGTGGTCCTAACCTATTGTATAAGCCTGACCCACCTCACACAATTGTTGCAATAATAAAATGGAAAGAGGGGAGAATCATGAGGCACAGATGATACAAATAAAATCTTATCTGAGGTAATTTCATCTAAGGTTACTTAATAACATGTAATGGCAACACAGAATTTAAGGACAGACTGAAAACATCATCTTATCTATATGTGAAGATAAAGAACAGCTCTGATTTATCATAATTTTGTTTTATGTATGCATGAACTCCACTATATTCCCATGACCCCATATTTTAAATACTGCTGTTCTCAATATAGATTAGTGTTTCCCAACTTGTGGCTGGGACCCAACAGTGGGTCACAAAGCCTCCAAAAGTGGGAATGCCCTTTGCATCCTTCTTTCTTTCCTCCTTGCCAACCTCTCCTCCTCATCTCCCCCTCTATCTTTGTGACAATACCGAAGCAATAAACATATTAAACTACTAAAAACTTTACAATAGTACCTGAAACAAAGGGGGGGGGCTAGACAGTAAATGGGAGCTGTTCAGCATGCCACAGAAAAACCAAAGGAGGAAAGAAAGAGGGATGTGTCTACATGGGATGTGTCAGTGCTGGTCCTTTAGCAGCCCAAGCTCTTGCTCTGTCCCTTGCACTGCCTCACTGCCCTCTACTTGAGTACTGTACCGAGCCCCTTGTCACCCACCTCTTCACCACCATCTGCCATCTTCATGTTATCTCCTGAACCCAGCGTCCTCTGAGTTCACATCCTCAAACTCCTGCTCTGGCCCAGCTAACAGAGAAGGAGATGAACTCCCACTTGCCTGGGGTTCATAGTGGGGAACAGCTGCACACATTGTGTGATGTTTGTTTGTTTCTCAAAAACACACGGTTGGGTACTACAGAAAATGGAATGCTAAAATAGATGGATGCTAAAGCCATACCTTGCCTACAACATCAAAAAACCTTGGGCCAACCGTGGATGGGTCACCATACAAAGTAAATTTGGACTTGTGATCTCAAAGATCACCAAAAATTTTCGGAACTGTTGATATAGATTATCTTTAGGCTATTAAGGGATGAGAACATATCAGAAAAAGCCTAGATGAAATGACAACAATTCAGTAAATTCAGATTCACTACAAGAATCTGTTAATTGAGGAGACAATCTTCAGGAATCACTGTCCAAAGAAGGATCCTATAAGTTGCTATGATGATGGTTAGCACAGATGTTCTAGTCAAGCACTAAGTTAGGTATTTAAATTTTTGACTTTCAATATTTCATCTGCATTTCAATAGCCTGTCCAATACCACTGCATGTTCAGATCAGTTGTGCATCTACACAGCTGTAATTTTCATTCCAAGCTCTCCTGCATTTCATTCCACTACTTTCTAATAGACTTTGGAGGTGGATGGGAGGGTTTAATTTTCTGAAAATCAATGACTGATAA
This sequence comes from Gekko gecko, assembly GCA_029375565.1. Taxonomy (NCBI): domain Eukaryota; kingdom Metazoa; phylum Chordata; class Lepidosauria; order Squamata; family Gekkonidae; genus Gekko; species Gekko gecko. The sequence continues at coordinate 96,391,203 of JAPDNY010000006.1, forward strand.
AAATGGTCACCTGGTGCCCATGACCAAAGAATCATGAACAGACATCATACACCAGCCCAGTCTAAATTGGTTCAGTAATCACATGCCAAAAAGAACTAAAATTAGAAACTTCTAGTAATATCCTCATTCTTTGGAATACATATACAGCAACTTTTAGGAACAACATGAATTCAGAAGCATTCTTTCAGAAGAGTGATTGTTAAGACTGATATGCAAAAGGAAATTACAAGGCAGAATAAAAGTCTGCCAACAAAAAAGCTGTCAACAATCTTCAGGAAACACCTTGGTCTACACAACAAGCAGCAAATAAGTCCATCTGGCCAATTAAGAACAAGTTCTCTCTCGCTCTTTATTTTAGTACTGTTCTTCAGCAAACGGCCCTTTGGCACTTACCATGAAGGGTCCTTCTCCTCTGAGGAAAGGAGGACAGCTCTGAGGGTTATTCCCATGGTTTGTACAGGGAGGCAGGAAATACTTTTTTCTTCTTCCCTTTGGCGCCTTCGGAATGACCCGCCCCTTCAGTTCTGGGACTCCGAAAGCAGTAACTATGCAATCTGAAACTATAAAAACAACTAACAACATATCAACTTGTCAATATAACATTAACAAATGTTAGACAGTGACAGGAAAGAAAGAAGAGAGCAGCAACAGACAGGAATAGGCTGACAAGAGTAAAGCAGGAGGGCCGAAATGTCCTCCTTTCCTCAGAGGAGAAGGACCCTTCACAGTAAGTGCCAACGGGCCAGTCTCCCTCTGAGGCAGAGGACATCTCTGTGGGACTTCCCAGAGCAGTGTCCCTCAGATGGGTGGGTCCTCACCGTCAGCTGAAGTTACAATATGCTGCAAAACTCTTCTTCTAAAGGCTGCATTGGCTGATGCCAGTGTATGGATCTTGTAGTGACAGATGAATGTCAAAATTGAAGACCATGAGGCTGCTTTACAAACTTCTTCCACAGAAGCGTGATTCAGGACAACCGCGTTGGTAGAGGCACTGCAGAGAGAGTGAGTTGTAATTCCTTTGGGAACTTCCATGCCAGATGCTCTGTACGCTTCTGCGATGCATGATTTAAGAACTGAGCTGATGGAAGCTCTGGACATCCTTTCTCCTTTCCGTGGGGGAGAAATGTTGATGAACAAACAGTCAGACTTCCTGATATGTTCAGATCGTGTGATGAAGATTTTGAGGGCTCAACGTGCATCTAATGTGTGCCATACCACCTCCTTAGGGTGTTTGGGCTGTGGACAGAAGGTGGGTAGATAGATTTCTTGGGTCCGATGAAAGCTTGAAAAAGCCTTCAGGACAAACGTGGGATCCGTCCTGAGAACCACCTTGTCCTTATGGAAAATGCATAAGTTGCTCTTGATGGAAAGAGCTCCAAGTTCAGAAACCCTGCCTGCCAACATTATTGCCACCAAGAACAAGGTTTTCATGCAGAGCCACCTGAGCCCGACCTCTCTCAATGGTTCAAACGGTGCTTTGGTCAATGCCATCAGCACTATGTGCAGTCCCCAAGTGGGAAAACAATGTACCTGAGGTGGTGCTTTGATCGACACCCCTTGCAAAAACATCTGTACATGTGGATGTTTGGTTAGTTTGTATCCTCCTACAGGAGGAAGGACTGTCAAGAGTGCCACTGTCTGTGAAGTGTAGCCTCCTTAAGTCTGGAATGTAACCCCTCCTGGAGAAATGCCAGCACTGAAGCCACCAAGGATTGTAAAGGGTCAACCTTCTTCTGTCTGCACCACCAGATGAATGCCTTCCACGTCGTATTGTAGATATGAATGGTGGACTGTCTCCTGGAAGACAGGATAGTGTCTGTAACCTCTGTAGAACAGCCAAGCTATTTCAACTGGCTCCATTCAATTTCCACGCAGTCAAGCACAGCCAATCCAGTTGGGGGTGCCAGATCGGGCCTTGGATCAACATGTCCGGAGACACCAGTAACATCAGTAGTGGATGTACCAACATTTCTGATAGAGCAGAGAACCACGGTCGTCATGCCCAAGCCAGAGCAACCAGGATTATCTCGGCTCCCTGTTCCCTCACCCTCTGAACAGTCCTGGGAATCAGGGGAAAGGGGGGGAAGGCAAAGAGAAGAGCTCAAGGCCATGGTGACATCAACGTGTCTGTGGCTTCCGCCGCTGGGTGATGATATCTTGTGAAGAACCTGGATAGTTGGTGGTTTTGTGGTGAGGCAAACAGATCGACTAGAGGTGTGCTCACTTTGTGGCAAATCTTCTGGAATAATCTGGGATGTAGAGACCATTCCCCTTTAGAAATGGTTTCCCTGCTGAGCCAATCTGCTTGAGTGTTGCAGATGCCCCTGATGCGTTCTGCCCAAATTGAGGAGACGTGCCTCTTGGCCCAAATGAGGATCTCCGAAGCCTCCCAGTGGAGTTGAGATGAGCTGGACCCTCCCTGTTTGTTCAGGTAAGCTTTGGCCGTTACGCTGTCTGTCCTTACTAGCACATGGTGATGACGAATCTGTTGATGAAAGTGACGCAGAGCGAGCCGGATCGCTCCAAGTTCCAGCAGGTTCATAGATAGGACTCGTTCTTCTGGTGATCATCGACCTTGTACTGGTACATCGTTCAGGATAGCTCCCCAACCTGAGAGGCTGGAATCCATTATCAGTTCCATGGTTGATGAGGTGTGAAAAACTTTGCCCTGACATAAGTTGTCTAAGTCTGTCCACCACAGTAGACTCTTCTTGACCACCAGCGGAACCCAAAGGTTGCAGGCCCTCTTCTCCATTATAGGCCTTTGACATGGTCAAAGGAAGGTCTGCAGGCATGGAAACGCCCCCATTGGATCATATCTATGGATGAAATCAGGAGACCTAGAATAAGCACCAGGCTCAATAATGAGGAATGATCATTCTGGATCACCAGAGAAGCCGCTTCTCGGATCTTTTTTGGCTTTGGGAGATGGAAGGAACAGAGTGTTGCAAGTTGTGTCTATCACAGTGCCATTCACTGAGAAGCGGAGAAACCTTCTGTGAGCCGGATGGATGGGCACATGCAGGTAAGCATCTGTAAGATCTATCGATGTCAAGAAGTCGCCCTGCTGTATGTTCTCTATTGTGGACCTCAGGGTCTCCATGCGAAAGTGTCTGAGCTTGATGAACTTGTTGAGAAATGTGAGGTCCAGGACTGCTCTCCATTTCCCATCTTTCTTCGGGACCATGAAAAGGAGATAATATATGCCGTGTCCCACTTCTGTCAGTGGCACTAGCTTTATCACCTGGACGAAATGCTGAATAGCTGACTGAACTAAAAGCATTTTGTTGGAGTTGGACAACGGAGACCAGATAAACCTTTCCAGTGGAAGGCTGTGAAATTCTATGCTGTAACCCATAGATACTGCGTCTAGAGTCTAAGAGGCTGCTTGAGAGGCTTCCCAACATGGAATTAAAGTGGGTTAGATGCACACCCACCAGATTGGAGCTGCAGTCATGCCTGTTTAATCTTAGCATCCCAATCCGGGAGGTTGTTTCTGTTGAAGTTGGATTTGGTGAACTTGGCATTGGAGAGGCCTTTCTTGAATGAAGATTTTGATCCTTCCCAGTTACTTTTCTTTGTCTCATGGTGAAATCATGGCAGGGAGTGCTGGGTACAAAAGGACTGTGTTCCACATCTCTCAGAATGGCACAGTGATCTGGGCATAGCTTTCTTCTTGTCCCATGTCTCTATCAAGATCTTGTCCAGTGATTCCCCGAACAGGCGATCACCTTTGAATGGATAGGCCGAGACCATATACTTGGACAAGAAATCAGCTTGCCACACTCTGAGCCACAACAAGTGTCTTGCAAGTGTAGTGGATGCCAAGGCCTTGGACGCGAAGGTCAAGATGTCTAAAGAAGCATACACTGCAAACAACGTGGCTTTGAGGATGCGGCTGGCTCCTTCCAAGAGTCTGCAATCATTCTCTAGTAGTAGTTGTATCAATTTGTGGGTCCATACTATTGATGCTCTAGAGGGTATAGATGTCATGGCGGCAGCCCTGACCATCATAGCAACTGCCTCGTGATTTCTCTTGAGCGTAGCTTCTGTCTTCTTATCTACTGCATCCCGGATAGTGCCATAGCTCTCCTCAGAGAGTATACCAGTAGACTGAAGTGCCATCACTGGATCATCAACTGGAAGTACCTGTAATAGCTCATTAGCATAGTTAAGATAAGGTGTACAGTGTCTTAACAAAATGTGGAAATTGTGTATTGGCAGATGGCTTATCCCATTCAGATGTCAGTTGATGTTCAAAGTATTCTGGAAATGGGAAGACCTTTTCAGTTATTGTATCAGGGGGAAAGAACTCACCATTTTCTCCTGGATGCTCTAGCATCCTGATCAGCAGGGGAGTCCTGGATGTGCAGGGCTGCAATTGCCTTAGTTAGTAGAGATCGGTAATCTTTGCTTTTAAAGAACCTTATTGGACTGTTTGGGGATCGTAGCAGGCACTACTTCCTCATCCAATAGGAACTCCTCCTCCTCTTTCTCTTCACCATCAGACTCAGGGACTCAACACAAGAGTCTCTAGTTTTCTTCCTTTGGGGAATGGATTTCTGGGATGCTTTAGTGGGCCAGGGATGACATGGGTGACTCTCTTGGCCTTGAGAGCTGATGCCTACTCTGGTGTAAAAAAGAGGAGATCTCCTCCTGCATACCCCTTCTAAAGTATTGCATTATCTCTGAAGAAATCGGTCCTTCCACCAGTTGGGAACATTACCTGACTGGCATGGGTCTCCTCAGGAGTCGCTGGGCATGGGAAGTGCTGGATCAGAGCCCTGATTCCTCCTGTTGGTTCCCTTTGAGGTTTGTTGAGGAGGCAGGAAGGTATTGGAGCCTTGCCCTGCATTTCAAAATGGCCACCAGGCAAAGTCGTGAGCCCCATTTGGAGTGGTGGGCTACTCAAGTAGAAGAAGAAGAAGAGAAGAGATAAGTGGTGCTTCTTGGCCCTCCACTCTGCTGCTTCGTCTCGCTTCTCTCCGTGGCCAGCGCAAACAAGCCGTAAAGGCAAGTTGGCCCTTTGATCTTCCACCGTGGCCCTGCACAGCTCGGTTTCCCCTCAGATAGGAAGTTGTTGGAGTGCTCCATTGCTACCATAGCTGGTGCACTCCGCTCCCAACGTGAGAAGAAAAAGCGGGAGCTCTCCAAGCCTCAGAGGGAGAACTGAAGAATTCTCACAAAATTCTCACAAACTTGTGAATAGGTTTTGTACACTTCCATTTAAATATAAGTCTGCCATCAGAAACCACAACATTCAAAAACCTGTGGGGGAACATTTTAACCTTCCAGGACATTCAGTGGCTGACCCAAAAGTAGCAGTTATCTTACAAAGGAATTTCAAAGGGAGATTAGAAAGACTGCTGAATTGCAACTGATAACGAAGCTCAAAACAATGTATCCATCTGGACTGAATTGAGACTTTCCCTGTCTCATTACCAATGCTGATTTCTCCACACCTACTACCTCTCTGCATATCACACCTAATCCAATCACACCTTTTATTGTCATTTGCCTGTCATTTGGCATCTGAAATCACTCCACTTTTCCATATATAGCACAGATGGACTCACATTCTAACTGTATCTGAAGAAGTGAGCAGTGACTCACAGTTCATACCCTACCACAAATTTTTTGCTAAAGTAGGAAATCAAAAGGTAATCGGAATAACAGACAAGTTTGGCCTTGGAGAACAAAATGAAGCACGGCAAAGGCTAACAGAGTTTTGTCAAGAGAACACGCTGGTCATAGCGAACACCCTTTTCCAACAACCTAAGAGGCGACTCTACACATGGACATCACCAGAAGGGCAACACCAAAATCAGATTGACTATGTCCCTGGTGGCGAACCTATGGCATGGGTGCCAGAGGTGGCACTTGGAGCCCTCTCTGTGGGCACGGGCAAGGAGGCAGCTGAGCCTGCTTATTGTGCTGCTGCAGCTGCTGCACCAGCTGGTCCTAGGCCAAACCCTGGGCCCTGGTCGGAAAGCAAATACCACACATGACAGGAAAAGACATGCAAACCCCCGGTGCAGACACCCTGCTTGTTGACATGGGGGAGGGAGAAAAACAGGTTGCTTACCTGTAACTGATGATCTCCGAGAGGTCATCTGTGCAGTACCACACATGGGTTAGGCGCCTGTGCATGACCTCGTTTGGAGAAACTTCTAGAGCTTTACCTCAGAAGAGCTTTGGCAGGCTCTCTTCCCATCCTGGGAAGGAGGCACGCACTGCGCATGCCCAGAGCAGGAGAGAGAGCCGCCTCCCACTCAGTTCCTTCGACCGCCACCGGCAAGGCCAATCAATCCAAAGAAGGAAATCTGGAGATGCCAGCAGCGGGGAAGGCCGGGTGGGATTGTGGTACTGCACAGATGACCACTCGAAGATCATCAGTTACAGGTAAGTAACCTGTTTATCTTCGCCGTGGTCTCTGTGCAGTCCCTCACATGGGTGATTACAGGAGCTGAACCAGTTGGAGGAGGGAGTTGGCAACTGAAAAAGACACAAAAATACTGGTTAAGACACAGCATCATCATCAAAACAAATCACCCAACAGTCCTTCCTGAGGGTGCAGCAGCATCAAGCGAAGAGAGACCGCAGCACTGTCTGACTAAAGGCAGCATCCCGTCGGGCTTGGACATCAAGGGCGTAGTGGGTCACAAAGGTCGATGCCGAGGACCACGTAGCAGCCGCACAGACGTCTTCCAACGGGACACCCGCCAGGAAAGCGGTGGACGTCGACACCACACGTGTGGAATGGGCAGTGACACAGGTAGGAACAGGTTGACACGCCAGTACATAGCAAAGGGCTATGGTGGAAGTCACCCATTTAGAGAGACGTTGAGAAGAAATCGGCTCCCCCAGGTGCGGAGGGCCATAAGCTAGGAACAGCCGAGGTGATTTACGTATGGGCTGTGTCCTATGCAGGTAGAAAGAGAGCGCTCTGCGAACATCGAGACAGTGCAAGGCACTGAGAGGCTGGGTTCGGAAAGAAAGTTGGGTTCGGAAAGAAAGTAGGGAGAACAGACGACTGAGAGAGATGAAAGGCAGAGATTACTTTAGGGAGAAAGGAATGATCTGTTCTAAGGACAACCTTCTCCCTATGAAAAACAGTAAAAAGGGGATCAGCCCTAAAGGCAGCTAGCTCCCCTACTCTACGTGCAGTGGTAATGGCGACAAGAAACGCCGTTTTCTAGGAAACTAACCTGAGGTCGGCGGTAGTCATGGGTTCGAATGGTTTAGACACGAGTTGAGAAAGGACCAGTGACAAGCTCCATGAAGGCACCAACGGGCACATCCGAAGGAGACCCTTGAGGAACGTTTTGGTGAGACAATGGGAGAACACTGAGGATCCTCGTATCAGAGGATGATTGGCGGATATTGCCACCAGATGAACCCACAAGGACGAGTATGCGAGGCCAGTAACCTTTAAGTGTACGATATAGGAGAAAATCTCACGGAGAGATGATCAAACCGGATCGAAGGAGTGATCAGAAGCGTAGGATTGGAATCTGTTCCACTTGAATCGATAGGAAAGTCAAGTAGAAGGCTTCCTAGCATTCAAAAGGATTTCAGAAACTTGAGGCGAGAAGTCTAAGGTTGGATCTTCCAGGCCGTCAATCTGAAAAATCCCGGATTATGATGGAGGATTCTCCCTCGGGCCCAAGAGAGGAGATCTGGGATGACAGGGAGAGGGCGGAAGGAACGACAGGAGAGTTGGAGCAAGTGAGGAAACCAGACCTGGTGCGGCCACCACGGAGTGACTGAAATGCAGGATGTGCCATCTGCGTGGATCTTCTGGACGACCCGGGAGATGAGAGGGAATGGAGGAAAAAAGTAAAACAGGGCTCCGGTCCACTTGTGAAGAAAGGCATCCCCGAGCGACCGAGAAGACAGGGGAGCCCTGCTGAAAAACAGGCGACATCGAGCATTGTCGGCGGTTGCGAAGCCGTCGACAGATGGGTGACCAAACTCCAGAAAGAGAGGTCAAAGATCCCGGAGGGGAATGAACCATTCGTTGTCCGACGAGGCGGAGCAACTCAACCGATCTGCATTGACATTTTGATCCCCAGGAATATGTATCGCAAAGAGCGTGATGGAGTGACCGAGGCACCAGGACCAGAGGTCGATCGCCAAGTTGCAGAGACGAACAGAGGCAGTGCCGCCCTCTTTGTTGATGTAATAAACAGCACTGGTGCTGTCGGAAGCCACTTGGATGACACGTCCCCGAAGGGTCAGAAGAAATGACCGAAGGGCCAGATAAATTACCTAGAGTTGCGAGCGGTTTATGTGACGAGTTGCGTCTCGAGCAGACCAAGCCCCTTCAGCAGAAAGCGTTCCGCACTGGGCTCCCCAACCCCAGAGGGAAGCGTCCGTGGTCAACAACAGCTCGGGAGGAAGAGGTCGAAAGGGCATCCCAGAAAGGAGGTGGAGGGGGTGAGACCACCATTCGAGAGAGTCGGGGACGCTCCGTGGAATCGACAAAATCGTGTGCCAAGGACTCCGTAGAGGGTCGAAGGTGCGGAGAAGCCACAGCTGAAGCGGCCGCATTCTCAACCGGGCATGGCGGACTACAAACACCGTGGAGGCAAAGTGACCGAGCAGCCTCATCACAGAACGGGCGGATTGTTGAGGGAACGCCTGAAAGGAGGACACCATCACCAGAATGTCAGAAGCCCTCGATTCCGGGAGGAAAACAACTTCGAGGTTGGTGTCGAGACGAGCCCCGAGAAATCAAATGACTTGGAGGGGCTGAAAGGAGGACTTGGCGACGTTGACGCAGAGACCGAGAGCACTGAGGAGAGAAAGAGTCTCCTGAGTGTCGTGGAGCAACTGAATTGGCGTCAGAGCTATGAGAAGCCAGTCGTTGATGTAAGGATAAAGAGTGATTCCCCGTCGATGAAGCTCAGCCACCACCACAGCCATCAGCTTGGTGAAATCCCACGGGGCGGTAGACAGATCAAAGGGAAGCACCCTGTACTGGTAGTGTGCATCTCCAATGGCGAACCGAAGGAATCGACGGTGTTGGGGATGGATCGTGATATGGAAGTATGCGTCTTGGAGGTCGACTGACGTGAGCCACGCCGCCCATGGTATCAGAGGAAGGATCAACTGCAAAGTGACCATTCGGAATTTCCTATCCTGAATGAAGCGGTTGAGATCCCGAAGATCTGCTGTCTCTCTTGGGGACCAGGAAATACTTTGAGTAGAAGCCGCAAGTCCGTTGCGCCTCTGGGACGACCTCGATGACTCCTTTGGTAAGGAGGGTGGAAATCTCGAGATCGAGAAGAGGGTCTGGAGGTGTGACGACAAAGTGTGGAAGGACTGGAGGCGAAACGAACTCTATGGCGTACCCGACCCGTAGAATGGTGAGGACCCAGGAGTCGGTGGAAATTTCTTCCCAGGCTGGTAGAAAGGGGAAGAGACGAGTCCGGACAGGAGGAGTGTACGATATCGGAGAGGGCAGGCAGTGGAGACAGTCAAACAGACTGTTTAGGCTGTGGCAGCTTTTTGGAAGGTTGAGAACGATGCTTGGAGGGAGGACGGGAGTCATAAGGCTTCCTCCTCCATTGGGAATTGGATGCCGGAGACGGATATTGACTGGAGCCAGGAGGCTTCCAAGGATGGTTCCGAGGTCGGTACGAAGCGTCTTCCTAGCCTGCTTCCGACTGTCATCGACAGCTTTCAAAACCTCGTCGGTGGTAGAGTGGAAGAGGCCATCACCATCGATCGGAAGATCCTCTATACAGAACATAACGTCAGGTTGTAAAGAGGTGCCCCGCAACCGCTTTCGGTTGCGGCGGAGCGAATGGCGGCCACCTCTCGGGACGCTCCCGGAGATGGTTAGCCCACGCGCAGTCAGGGGGGGTCTTCGCATATGCGAAAGACCCTAGTGAGCCTTAGTTAAAGGCTTCGAACCGGGGGCGCTTGGGGAGTAACCTCTTTGCCGGCAAACAGCCGGGAAATTGAGGCTTTCTCCCCGCCCCAATCAGCCTCGCTGCGTTGTGCCCGTAATGGGACTTAGCAACGCCACCGACTTCCAGGAGTGAATAAAGCGATTGAATTAAAGATAAACGGAAAGAACTGGCATCGAACCGTGAGTTGGAGACCTATTTTGAAGCGAAAATTTGAAACCCCCCGCAAGTGTATAAGCGGATGGGAGGAGGGAGGAATCCCTACCCCCCCCTTGAGAAACGGGACTTATAAAAGAAAAGCGGAGGGGGGTAAAGGGAAAAAAGAGTTGGTGAAAATACCTTTGGGGAAGCATTGAAGATTAAGAGTTTGTTGGTCTCCTGAGTGACGCGGCACGAACTTTGATAAAGTAAACAATTAAAAAGATGTCGGCATTTAAAAAGGTCCCACAGATGCCGGAAAAGAAGGGGGGAGGGACTTCCGGTCTGAGCACCCCCCCATCGGAGCTAGCTGTCAATCAACAGAAAAGCGAGTCACTGCGCCCTCTGCTGGATCAAATGCAGAAAATCAGCGAAACTTTGTGTAACATGGAAAGTGTTCTCAACAGTCAACAAAAACAATTAACAGAAACAACAAAGAAGATGGAGGAGATTGCGCAAAAATGTTTGGTCTCAATGGAAGACACTAAGAAAATAAAGAGAAAGGTCAATAAATTAGAAAAACATCAGGATATGCAAGAAAAAAGAATTTTAATGTTACAGATGGAAAAATCAAATCAGACTCTCTGCTTTCAGGGCATTAAAGAAGAAGAAAAAGAGGATCTCAGAACTACATTGGTGAATGCCTTGGCACCCCTAACTGGCAGAGAAGCGTTGGAATTGAAAGAAGAGATGGATATGGCCTATAGAGCCTATTCAGCCTTTACAAAGAAAAATAATCTGCCAGCAGAAGTGGTTGTCAAGTTTACTAAGCAGCGTACTAGAGATCAAATTCTGCGTTCAGTTTCAGCGGTGCCCTTGAAAATTGGGGAGCAGACCATCAGAACTTTGAAAGATGTTCCCTATGAAATCCGTATGAAAAGAAAAGCATATAAAGGATTGACCACGTTCTTACAAAGACATCAGACAACTTACAGATGGTGCATTCCCGAAGGACTAATTTTTAAATATAACGATAAAAGAGAGAAGATAGACTCCGTCTTCAAAGCACAAGAATTTCTGAAGAGACACGCCAGTACAGAGGAAGATGCAGCACTCGCAATTTGGACTGATTCAAGCAGCGAAGAAGACAGCGATCCGGAGGAGGGAGGTGCTGGAGTGGGAGACAAGAAGCCTAAAGAGGGCCCATCTTACAACTTGAGAGATATAAAAGGAAGACACACAAAGAAATAGTTCGTGGAACATCAGAAAGGAGCTGATTAATAATTAACCCCAATGGACTTTACTAACTTTACTAACAGAGTTATTTTGGATTTTTGTAAGATGAAAAGAAGATCTTCCAACCGTGGTGGTTGCCAAAATTTGTAATTATACTAACTAAAACTAATCTTTTAACAAAAAAAAACTCACTCCACTCTTTTTCTTAATCCATCTATATACCTTTCCTTTTTCTTTGTATAAAAAGCAATAAAATTCTCTCATCTTTAGGAGAGTTTATTCAAAAAAAAAAAAAGGTGCCCCGCAACCAAGCATGACGCCGGAGAGCGACGGAAAGGACCAGAAGCTTGGAAGAACAGCTAACTGCAAGACGAACTGAATTGATCTGCTGCTTCGATATGGCACAAACCTCAGACAAGGCACCTGAGAGAGTGGCACGATGTTCCTCTGGGACAAAATCCAAGATAGGACGAACAACATTTGCAACGTTGAAGGCGTATGCCGACAGGTAGGAGAGGTAGGTATCGATGCGAAGATTCATAGAGGCCAGAGAATACATCTTTTTGGCCAGAAGGTCAAGCTTGCGACCCTCGTGGTTGGGAGGCGCAGACTGGTACACAGGCTGCTTAGATCTCGACAATGAATGGACGACCATCGAATTCGGCGGCGGTTGACAGAGGAGGAACTTGCTGGGATTTTTCTGGATCTTGTACAGACCATCATAGCGCCTCGAGACCGGGGGGATCGATGTCAGGTGCTCCCAAGATTCCTTCAAGACCGAAAGGTGAACAGGAAGCAAGGGCAGGACGGTAGAAGGAGGAAGGTCGGCTTGGACCAGTCTGTGAACCACGTCGGTCACAGCCGAGGATTCTGTGGAGCCCTGGACTTGAAGGGCAGTGGCCATCTGAGCGACGAGCTCCAAATACGCCTTAGGACCCTCAGTGGGTGATATAGACCCGGAGCGCCGAGGCTCATCCTCGATTCGAGGGACCTTGGGATCAAGCTCCACCGAATCCGACCAGTCCGAAATCGACATTGGAGAGGAAGACCTTAATGGTTGAACCAGGTCGATAACCGAGTGCTCGACAGAAGGATGGTACCGAGGTTCTAATGGAGAACTCTTCGGGGCATCCCTAATCCTCGAGGAATCTGAAGGCTGGTCCCGAGGAATCGAACGTGCTGAGACCACCGATGTGGAGCGTCAAGGGTGGTCAGAGACACGGCCCCGATCCGTACGCTCAGAGTGACGGACACGATCATAATGATGCCGCTCCGGTGTCAGGGACCTTGAATAATAGTAGGCCGCATCCAGGCGTTCTCGATATTCATCGAAAGGAGAACCAGATGACGACGGAGACTGCCGACGGATCAGTCTTCTCCGGTCATATCGGGATCGAAACTGCGAGTGGCGGTGTACCAAAACAGGCCTCTCGTCCAAAGTGTGGACCGGGATATCAGAATGCCTCGACGGAGATCAGGAACGTCGGCGAGGCGACAATGGTGGAGGCGACCTCGTTGACTGGCCAGGGGAATCAAGACCGAAGCCGACGAGCGCGTGTGCTGCGGGGTTGTAGATGGCACCGCAGAGTTTGTGCAAGTTATCTAACGTGTTAAAAGAACTAAAAAAAAATTCATGAAAGCAATGAAGAGTACCTAGAATGCTCTTCAGGATACTCCTTAGCATACAGCTTAGACCGCTCTGCCTTCTGTATCCCTCTCCCCAGCACGTGGATCAGCATAACCCTTTCAGCTTTAAAAGGGCTGCATGTCAGGCTGTTAGTAGTCACAGAGCTGAACCATTCAGACTTGAACTGCTACTTAAATAAATAATAACTTTTATTTCAAGAGGGGAAATGGGGACGTGGAAGTAGGGATTTGGGGCTAAAACAGTATTAATAATAAAATAATATACTGAGTCATATGAGAGACAAAACAAGTCCCCTTATTCTCTGGTCCCTACTTAAAAACTCCAGGAAGATCTGGGTACTGTCTCTGGATGATGGCACACAAGAAATGTTCCAGCAAAGCAGATGTTGATGTGGGATGTCATTTGGCAATCTGCTTGAGTCAGAATGAGGTGACGAGAGAGGATGTCCTACGACTGATAGACAACTTAAAAACAGATAAATCACCAGGCCCGGATGGCATACATCCAAGAGTTCTGAAAGAACTCAAATGTGAACTTGTGGATCTCCTGACAAAAATATGTAATTCTTCATTAAAATCTGCATCCATTCCTGAGGACTGGAAGGTAGCTAATGTCACTCCCATCTTTAAAAAGCGTTTCAGAGGAGATCTGGGAAATTACAGGCCAGTCAGTCTGACATCAATACCAGGTAAGTTTGTGGAAACTGTTATTAAGGAGAGAATTAGTAGGCACATTGATGAACAAAAACCACTGAGGAATACTCAGCATGGATTCTGTAAGGGAAGATCTTGTCTCACTAACCTGTTTGTGTTCTTTGAGGGGCTGAACAAGAATGTGGACAAGGGAGACTCAACAGATACTGTTTACCTTAACTTCCAGAAAGCTTTCGATAAAGTTCCTTATCAAAGGCTCCAAAGTAAGCTCAACAGTTATGGGATAAAAGAACAAGTCCTCTTGGGGATCAAAAAGTGGCTAATTAGTAGGGAACAGAGAGTGAGTATAAATGGATAATTTTCACAGTGGAAGGTGGTAAGCAGTGGGGTAGCAGTGGAGGGTGGTAAGCAGGGATCAGTACTCGGTCTGATGCTTTTTAACTTGTTCATTAATGATTTGGAGTTCGGAGTAAGCAGTGAAGTGGCTTAATTTGCAATGACACAAAATTGTTCAGGGTGGTGAAAACCAGGGAGGATTGTGAGGCACTACAAAGGCATCTGTCGAGGATGTGCAGGTGAGCATCAACGTGGTAAATGGGGTTCAATGTGGTCGAGTGCAAGGTGATGCACCCTGGAGCCAAAAATCATAACTATAATATACATTGATGGGGTCCGAATTGGCAGAGACTGACCAAGAGAGGCATCTTGGAGTCATAGTAAATAACTCACTGAAAACGTTGAAACAGTGTGCAACTGCAATAAAAAAGGTCAATGCTATGCTGGGGATTATTAGGAAGGGAACTGAAAACAAATCAGCCAGTATCATAATACCCTGTATAAATCAATGGCACAGCCTCATTTGGAATACTGTGTGCAATTTGGGTCACCACACATCAGAAAGGATATTATAGCATTGGAAAAAGGGCAGAAAAGGGCAACTAGAATGATAAAAGGGTTGAAACACTTTCCCTATGAAGAAAGGTTAAAAAGCTTGGGGCTCTTTAGCTTGGAGAAACAACAGCTGAGGGGTGAAATGATCAAGGTTTATAAGATTATGAATGAGATAGAGCAGGTTGAGAAAGAAGTGCTTTTCTCCCTTTCTCACAATACAAGAACTCGTGGGCAATCAATGAAATTGCTGAGCAGAATGGATAAAAGGAAGTACTTCTTCACCTAAAGAGTGATTAGCACACAGAATTCACTACCACAGGAGGTGGTAGCAGCTACAAGCATGGACAGCTTCAAGATGGAATTGGATAAACATATGGGGCAGAGGTCCATCAGTGGCTATTAGCCACAGGGTATAAATAGGAAATCTCAGTCTGGGGCAAATGATGCTCTGTATTCTTGGTGCTTGGGGAGGGGGCAACAGTGGGAGGGCTTCTAGTGTCCTGGCCTCACTGCTGGACCTCCTGATGGCACCTGATACTTTTGGCTACTGTGTGACACAGAGTGTTGGACTGGATGGGCCATTGGCCTGATTCAACATTGGCTTCTCTCGTGTTCTTACGGGATGATCACAGAGATCCCTCTTCTTTAAAAGCTCGGGTGGGGGCGCTTTCCTGACAGCAGGACACTTCCCATGAGAGCTGAGCAATGAAAGGCCCGCAGCAGAAGGAGGCAATTCTTCTGACCACCTACTTCTCAATCACTCCACTTATTTTTTCCTCTGAACAACTGTACTTGTGTAGCAGAAATCCAGCACCTCTGCCAAAAAAATCCTCTCAGCTCTTTCACTCTCATAGGCTCTCTCTTTTCTCTCCCTCCTCCCCTACAGTTAGCCAACAATCCCTCACAGAGGCTCTCCAGAAAACAGCTCCCGCTAGATGGCAATAAGATTCGAGTCCAGTAGCACCTCAGAGACCAGCAAGAGTTTCAGAGTATAAGATTTTGAGAGTCAAAGCTTCCTTCATCAGACACAGTAAAACAGGAGATCTGAGTCGTTTTATCCTAGTCAAGAAGTGGGAAGAATTTTTGAAGAATGCTTATAAAGGATGCAAAGGTACGATGTATACCATAATCAATTGATTAGAGCAGCGGGGAAATGTTTGAGACAGAACTAACCAGGAAGGGAGAGTATAAATCTAGAAATAAAAAGGTGGAAATTCTCCCAAAAAGTTGTTAAGACAAGTGATGATACTCATAGGAATATATTAAATATATTGAATATGTAAGCACATACAGCACTTCAAAAGAATATAATGCACATCATAAAGTCACACATTTGAAAGCAGGTAGATATTGAATACCAGAATCCATTTTTAAAATATTTGCTGCATTACAAACGCTTTATAGATGATTTGTTAATAATCTTTGAGGGTATGGAGTATATAGAAACATTTTTGGAATGGCTGAACCAACTCCATGACAGAATAAAATTTGTGGGACAACATAGTCAGCAAAGAGTCACATACTTGGATACTATTATTTATAGATCTGTTGACAATATGGTGGTATTTCCCTTTAATTAAAAAATCATTGATTGTAATACCTACTTACATTTCTGTTCGTTCCATCCTAGTCATCTTAAGAGAAACCTGCCATATGGGCCACATCTCAGAGTGAAAAGGAATTCATCAACACCTCAATCTTATGCCAGTGAAATTGACAAACTTACTCAGCAACTTTCAACTGGAGGTTACTCTTATGAAATCCTACAAGAATATAAGAGTACAGCTCTTATTCAGAACAGAGCCACATTATTGGCAGACAGTAAGCTGTCTTCAGCAAGTAAATAGGGTGGTATGAAGTATGCAATTTACTAACTTGTCACCAGCCATTAGTAAAATTATACAGAGGCTTTGGCATATTTTAAGTTATATACCTGGGTGCCAGTTAAGAGCTTTGGTGACATACAGAAGAACAAAAAGAAATTAAAGACATGCTAGTACATTCTGATGCCCTTTATAATATTCCTAGGGAACCATATTCTTTATCACAGGGCATGTTCTGTTGTGGTACATGTGCAGCTTGTAAAATGGTTTCGGTGACATCTAAAAACAGGTTGCTTACCTGTAACTGATGATGTTTGAGTGGTCATCTGTGCATTCACACCTCTGAGATATAGTGTTCCTGTGCCGACCTCAATCAGTTCCTCTTGAAAGCGAAAGGGATTTTCGCGCCTGCTCCCCTGTCATACGCCACCCCCAATGCGCACGACAATCGCGCCAGTTCCTTCTGACCACTGCCATCAGTCTCAGAGTAAAAAGAGGAAAGGACCGAAAGCAGAGGGGAAGGAGGGCGGGTGGTGTGAATGCACAGATCAGTCAAAGAACATCAGTTACAGGTAAGCAACCTGTTTATCTTCTTCATGATCTCTGTGCATCACACCTCTGGGAGATTAGCAAGCAAAAACAGGCCTACCTGAAGGAGGGAGCTGAAGGTTCTAGACTTGCGCTGCCTGTAACACTGCCCGTCCCACCATGGAACGTTGATGAAGACGCACATCCAGGGCGTAATGCTTCACAAACATGTGGGGGGTAGCCCAGGTTGCTGCTTGACAGATGTCAGTGAGCAACGACCCTCTCAGGAAGCTACCACCCGGGTGGAATGTGCCCAGAGCGGGCCCGGGAGTGACCGTTTGGACAGTAAGTAGCATAGTTTTCCACAATCCACTTGGATAGATGCTGTGAAGAGAGCTTCTTCCCTTGCACAGGTGTGCCATAGGAGACAAACAAGGCTAGTAACTGCTGGAATGACCTTGTTCTATCATGGTAGAAGGGTATGGCCCTCTTGACATCCAAAGTATGGAAAAAGCGTTCCTCAGCATTCGTAGGAGACAGGAAAAACGTAGGAAGGGCAATGTCAGCTTGCAAATGGGACTCGGAAACAACCTGGGGCAGGAAAGAGACATCCAGGGCCAAGGTGACACCATCATGGTGAAAAACCAGGTATGAAGAGTCGCAACGGAGTGCAGACAATTCACTCACTTGCCTTGCTGAAGTAATGGCTACCAGGAAGGCAGTCTTCCAGGAGGGAAACTGCAAACTAAACGTGGCCATGAGTTCGAACGATTTGCCCATGAGTCTGGAAAGCACCAGGGGTAAGTCCCAGGAGGGAATCGGCCCACAAGCCGGAGGAAAAAGATGAGTAAGACCCCTTCAGAAACTGTTTCGTTTGAGGGTGGGAAAAAACGGAGTAGCTGTCCACCGCAGGATGACTGGCAGAGATGCTGGCTAAATAGACTCTTAAGGAGGAGCAACTAAGACCCAGGTCTAGGTGGGTCAACAGGAAACCAAAGATTACCCTCAAGTCCGTGGGGGTGGTGGCAAACCCAACTCAAGGTAAGACAGGAATTTTCTCCACTTCCCCTCATAGGAAGCATGTGTAGTTGGCTTACGACAGTTCAACAGGACAAGGTCTATCTTGCTTTTAAGCTGTGCTAGGGGATCTTCCACACCATGAGTCTGAGGTGTGGTACATCATGATGCAGCACTTGGCCCTCCTGAGCCAGGAGGAGATTGGGTACCGGGGGGAGATGTGAGTAGGGAACCAGTTTTGACGTGGCCACCAGGGCACCGCGAGGATGCACTGAGGGTGTTCCCTCATGATTTTGCTGATCACCTTGGTAAGTAGAGGAATTGGTGGGAACAGGTACATGTACCTGTGGTACCCAGGGAGAAGGAGGCTGTCCCTCAGTGACTGGGGGTCCTGTCCTGCTCTGGTGCAAAACAGGCAACACTTTGCATTCTGATGCATCGCAAACACATCTATCACTGGGTGGCCCCATCTCTGAAAGATTGGTTGGAGGTAAGTGCATGAAATGGGGCTCCCTGAAGGAGGTTGTCCAGAATTTCCCACCACTGTAGGGAATCCAGTACTTGTACAGGGAGCATGAACCACTGAGATTGGGACTGCCACTGTGGATGGAAACGTTTGAGGAACCACAGCTGAAGTGGTCTCATCTCTGGTCTGGCGAAGATGAGTACCACTGTGGTGGCGGCCATCAGACCCAACAGTCGTTGAACCTGCCTTGCAGACACATCTCCCTGCGTCCTCATTAGGCTGATGAGAGCCATAATGTTACTTGCCCTCTTGGGGGAGAGAAAGGCTCGGCAGACAGTTGAGTCCAGAATTGCTCTGATAAACTGGACTCTCAAGGAAGGAAGGAGCATGGACTTTTTTAAGTTCACCTTCAGACCCAACCCATTTAGGGTGGCCAGTGTTAAATCGATATAGTTGAGCAACCATATTGATATGGTTAAATCGATA
Organism: Gekko gecko; assembly: GCA_029375565.1. NCBI lineage: Eukaryota > Metazoa > Chordata > Lepidosauria > Squamata > Gekkonidae > Gekko > Gekko gecko. The sequence continues at coordinate 96,410,006 of JAPDNY010000006.1, forward strand.
TGGTCTGGAGCTTGCTATCAGTAACCAGTCATCTATGCATGAAAAGATCTGCACGCCCTGAAGGCGGAGGTATGCCGCAATGATGATCATCATTTTTGTAAAGAGTCTGGGTGCTGTTGAGAGTCCAAAGGGGAGGGCTTTGTATTGAAAATGGTCTCCCACGACTGCAAAACACAAAAACTTCCTTTGGACCATGTGGATAGTTATATGAAAATATGCGTCTTGCAAGTCCAAAGTTACCATCCAGACACCCTTCTTGAGTAGGGGGAAGAATACTTTGCAAGTTTGTCATACAGAATTTCTGGTATGAGATAAACCTGTTGAGTCTCCTGAGGCCAATAATAGGACGGAGGCCTCCATATTTTTGGGGGACTGTAAAGTAACGAGAGTTGACGTTGTGTTGTCAGGACTGGTTTGATAGCATCCTTTTGAAGGAGGTTCTGGATCTCTTCCAGGAGCATGATGGATGGTGGGGTAGGTATAAAGTTGGGGGCCTCAGGTATCTGGATGAATTCTATGAGGTACCCCTGCTCGACGACAGAGAGTACCCACTGATCTGAAGTGACCTGCTGCCAAGCAGCCTGGTAGGGAGACAGGTGGGGGGGGGATGACAGGAGTCAAAGGCTCTGCTTGGGGGCTTTCGGTGTCTTAGCCCTAGGTGGAGTGATGGGTGAAAAAATTGGTTTCTGCCCATGGGGCAGGAAGATACAGTGGGAGAGCATTGCCATTGTGCTTCCAGGGACGACTTAAGAGATGATCTGCAAGACCATGGCTTGTTCCAGGATTTCACTTTGGACAGTTCAGGAACTGACGTAACCCCTAAATTCTGTTATGTTTTTATGCTCTTGTCTAGCAGGACCATATCAGTCGTGGTACTGAAAAGGCCCTCACCCTTGAAAGGGAGATCTTCAACAAGAGTCCTGGTGTCCTGCGGTAAAGCTGTGGAGCATAACCAAGCATGTTGCCGGAGGGTAAAGGTCAAAGTCAGTGTTTTGGCTGCCGCATCCAATGTGTGTTTAGCAGCATTGAGTTGGTGTTTGGCCAGGAGCATTCCTTCTGTTTGAATTCTACGAGCCTGGCAGTTAAGAGTCCTCAGAGAGGGTTTCAATGAATGCAGACATCTGCTCCCAAAGAGCAAACTGATATCTCTCCATACATGCTGTATGGTTCAAAGTCTTAATGCTGAGTGCTCCAGCAGAATAAAATTTTCTTCTAAATGAATCAAGTTTCCTTCCTTCTTTCTCGAGGGGGTGGAATGACTGCCTTTGGAAAAAGAAGTAACTACGACTGAATTGGGTTTAGGATGGGTGAATAAAAACTCAGCAATTTGCTCCTTCACCTTATACATATGATCTACTCTCCGGCTTGAGACAGGGGTAGATGCCAGATGAGACCATGGGACTTTGGCCGCCTGAAGCAGGACCGACGTCATCAGTAAGGCAATCGGGGTAGAAGTCTCCATTTAGACAATAACAAACACGGAATCTGTCACGGTAGGTGGGGGATTGTACCATAGGCAGCGTCAGCGTGTTGGCCATCTATCTGATGAAATCCCCATAAGATTTCAAATCTTCAGAAAGGGAAATCAGGAGATCATCGCCCACTTGTTGAGGTGGCGAGGATTCCATCGGAGGGTCGGGGTTTTCGTCTCCTGATTGGGAAGATGTGTCAGGGGAGAACTCCAGCAGAATGTTCAGACAATTCAGAAAAAGACATAGGTAACATCGGTGTCGACAAGACTGGATTCGATGGACCTTTAAACTTGGGTATTGGGTTCGATAGTTTGGAAGGTTTGCCTGCCGGTCTCGACGGCTGCGGCCTCACAAACTCCAGTGTCTATGGTGGATCTCGATACCGGGACAGTCAGGAGGAGGTGGACTGATGGTCCCATTCCATTGGTTGGGGTGGGAACCATGACCCTGTACATGCATTGCCATTGTCGTTGATCTCAAGAGGGAGGTGGGGTGAATCGGTGCCGATGGCCATTCTTGATCGTCAGGTTGGGGTTGTGGAGAACAGACAAAGGCTTCGGCTCCACAGTCAGACTGTAGACTTCCGACACTGGAAGTCCGGAAGATCTGTGTTAAGTCCATATCGTGCTCAGAGTCAGTGAGTTGGATAGGACGCAGTGAAGGTGACCAAGGTACACCTTGTAGATGCTCGTGGCTTGAAGAGTCAAGTGAAGCAGCCCCCATGAGATACGGTTCCGTGGCCCTCCAAGGGGTCAGCAGAGTTTGCACGGAGGAAGTTTTCTTATGCTTTTTTAACTTGACTGGCCGATCGTCCTTGCCCTCCTTACGTTTTTTAGAGGGAGTATGGGCTTTGGACTGAGATATCTGAGCAAGCATTTCAACATTGGGCGTTCGACATCTGAATGCACCAGTATCGGGGACAGCACAGTCATCAATGCCGAAGCAGGAGTCGACATTGACGCATGCCCCAAAGTGTTCTGTGACGACATCGGCAAGAGCACTAAATCCAGAAGTGCAACGTGAAGTCTAGCAGCTCAGATCTTTCTTGTCTGCTTCGAGAACTTCACGCAATGAGCACAAGAGTTCACTCGGTGCAGTTCCCCAAGGCACAAAAGGCAAAGTGATTGTCCATCGCGGGGGGGGGGGGCAATTTTACTGCTGCATTTAAGGCATCGTTTGAAGAAACCCTACCTCTTGGCCATAGGCTGGAGGAAGGGAAAAACACACGGTCTTGTAAAAGAAGACAACCAAACTTCGGGGGGGGGGGGAGTCCAAAAAATGAATCCATAGAAACAATGTCCTTTCACCTTGACACAGAGAGTACTACATTTTTCTGTGTTATACCTCTGAGGATGCCAGTCATAGCTACTGGCAAAACGTCAGGTCTTACAATGCCAAGACCACGGCCACACAACCCAGAAAATCTACAGCAACTAATGTTCTTTCATTTAGACTAAAAAAACAAACAGGAAAAACACGAAGAAACTTCGAAGAAGAAGAGGAATAGGCCTAAAAGCCCAAAGCTTTACTGACCGAAGTGGAGGACCCTACAAGCGCAGCGGTCAGAAGACAACTGGCAGGATTGTCGTGCCCCTCTTTTAGTCATGCGCAGCGGGGCCGGCGCATGACAGGGGAGTGGGCACAAAAATCCGTTTCATTTTCAAGAGGAACCGATCGAGGTTGGCACAGGTGCACTATAGCCCAGAGGTGTGATGCACAGAGGCCACGAAGAAGTTCACAGACCTCTAAAATGGAAGAAAATTCATTTTAAAAGGTTTTTTTCCTGTACTTCTAATCAGACCATCTACTGTATTTTTTGCCCATGTTGTTTGATTTACATCAGATGCTCCATGAGAGCAATAAAAACCAAGATATTAGAACACAGATCTCAAGTGAAACATGGTCTTTTGGACGCCACCCTCACAAGCCATTAACATTCCCCTGACTTAAAAGTTTTCAGTGCTATACCAATTAAGGAGCCACTCTTACAATAGGATAGATGCTCAAAAAATTCTTTACCAACAGAAGGCATGTATTATTCATTTATTTAAGTTCTGGAACCAACAGGTCTTAATTAACATAATGACTTGTCCTGTTTTCTTTAATTATTCTTTTATCCCTTTAAGACATCTGTGCCGCTATTACAATCAGACACAGCTGGGACAATGTTCCCTTTGCTATATCATGCCACTAGATGGAATGTCTAACTTAAGAGTCTTTTTGCCTGCCAGATTTGATACCATTGGGTTGTGAATTTGCTAAGAGGCCTTGGGCTTCACTTAATACAAAATAGCATTTTGATTTGTGCATGGTCATTGTAAGTATAGTCTATTGATTCTTAATGTGTCTGCATGATTTAAAAAATTTTCTTTGCATGGAGTTTTAGTTTCGTTGGTTTTTTGTATTTTCATCCACAGATGACTCGCTATACCCTTTGATGAAAGACTGTTTTCGAAAAGGTCTTAATATTATGTATGATACCATCGGGTTATACTGGACAGTATTTTCTCTATGGACTGTTATTGCCCCAGGAGGGCTTGTGCTTATGGACTATTTTGGATTGTATTACTTTTCATCATTCTGTGGTTTGTGTGACTTTATGATGTGTGTTACATTCTTCTGAAGTGCTGTATGTGTTTACATATTCAATATATTTAATATATTCCTATGAGTATCATCACTTGTCTTAAAAACTTTTGGGGAGCATTTTCACCTTTTCATTTTGGGAAATGTTTTGGGACAGAAAATTAGCATCTGTGGTGAGGTAAGAATCCTATGTCCCTGTTCAGCCCGGGGGAGGGGGGGGGGGAGTGTCCACAGTTCTGAATTTGCCCATTTACTCAAGTTCAGCAGTCTCACACTGTAATTTCCCTTTGAAATTTCATTGTCTGTCCTCACACCTGCTTATACCCTGAAACTCTTGTTGGTCTCTAAGGTTCTGCTGGATTCAAATCTAACTGTTCTGCTGCAGACCAACACGGCTACTGCTATCAATAGATGGCAGCATGTCTAAATAAGGAACCTTTATGCTGGGGAAAGCAATCTATAAATGTTTTAATTGTTGGAAAAACTGGCAAAAATACTTAGATATTCAGAGTTTGCAATGGATCTTTGCTTCACTGGAGAGGATGCATTTCTTTCTGTGTAAAAATCTTTATTTTTAAGGGAAGGGTACACAGGAAAAGCTACGAAATAACAGACCTAAGGCTACATCTCTACAGCTACAGAACAGACCAACCACACGGTCTCACAACAATAACTGTAATGGAGATTCTTCTTCTTCTTGACCCCTAGAAGGAAATCTCCTGAATATATTAACCAAAGATTGTAATTAAACAGACTTAGATTTCCCGGGCTTTGTTCCCATTGGCTCTGAGCCAGGTTTCCCTTCCAGGTCAGTCTAAACAATGGCACATAAGGTAAACAGATTAACCCCATAAGGACTGAATTAGACCTTGCAACACATACATATTTCCAACATTAATAATAGATATTTCTTGAAGATTTATGTAAGTATGAACAACTCACACCAGAAATGCTCAGCACCTTTTCTTTATCTTTGATAAAGGTCTTCCAAAGACTACCATAGTATCTTCCCCATCTTATTCGCACCCATTTATTTGCACCCCCACATTCCCCTCAACACTTTCCTATTACTTAATGAATTGACTATACCTTTGTCATCATCTAATCCTTCATGTACCCCATACATTCTGTTCCCTTCTGACCAGGGGTCATTTCGTAGAAAAAGAGGTGCAGGAGCTCATTAGCATAACTCATTACCATAACTTATTTGCATATGCCACACCCCCTGACATCACCAGAAGTATATCAGAAGGCAACACCCACCACTCAGGCTTCACCCCAAAAATCTCCAGGTATTTCCCAACTCAGAACTGACGAGCCTACCTGGAGAAAAACTGCTTCAAAATAGTGCAATCCTGTACAGAGTTATATCTTTCTAAGCCCACAGAAGACAGTGGGTTGAGGATGGCACAACTGTACTGAGGACTGGACAATTACTTAGTAGGATGCACTGTCAGTAAGCCAAGCCTATTGAAGCTGTCACCCTACAGAACCCAAAGGTCCTCTGTAGCTCTGCCCTAGGAACAGCTATGGCAGGAATTTCTTTTACCCAGTCTGTCCACCATTAATGACCATTTTGTAACTCTTGATATACCGCCCTGGAAGCCCAGTGTGGAAAGTGGACCTATATCTTAAAACACTTAACACATGCACACATCACGGAGAGCTAATGATTTGTGACCCGGATTTTAGGAACAGATATAATGATGAATAGAACATTTCTCTACAAATGTACTTAGATTGATTTTCCCCACTTTAGAGATTGACTGCTCCCTACTGTACAATTCCAGCTTGTGTAGCCATTAGAAAGACTACACAGCAAACGGCAATGCTAGTTTTCAGAAAACACATTCCACTGTTCCATGCCCCCCCAGCTATTTAGTTTTGGCCTGTGTGCTGTATTAACACAAAACAGAGGGGCAAGCAATAGGACTGGCCCCACTAGAGAAAGGCTAATCTCAGCTGTTCTCTACACTATCAATATTGAGGCATTTTACTGTACCTGTGAATATTAAAAAAAACACTAGAAAGCTCCTTAGAGAAGAGGCATATTAGAAATAATTTGAGTTATGGTACTGGTTAGAAAAAGAAGTGGTTGTATGTCCAGACCAGTTCTGAATGTTTCAGGCATCTACAAGGCTCTTGAACAAAATCCAAGCAACTCCCCTTCCCTTCAATACTTCATCTAGTGTATTTTTATCCCATTCTTCCTATAAAAAACGCTGAGGCAGCATGCATGGCTCTCCTCCCCTATGTTATTTTCACAACCTCATGAAGTAAGGTAAGGCTGATTGCCCTAAGGCCACCTAGGGAGCTCCATGGCAAAGTGGCAATATAAACCTGAGTCTTGCATATTCTATTACAATATTTACATTTCAATGGTTACATTATCCCGGCTGGTTCTGAAAGTGTTTTCCTCCACTTTCAAAGGAAGAGGTCTTTGCTTCAGTCTTCCCATTCCAAATCTGCCCAAAGCCAGATTTCTTCTACCGCCTGTGTTAGTGAGACATTGGCAGGGCTGACGTTGCATTCTCAGAGGCAAGGAATGAGGGTGGGAAAGGGTTGCATTCTCCTCCTCATGTGGGTTTTTTTAAAACATTATTTTTGTTTGCTTTTGTTTGCAAAGGGTGCAGGAGACATGGGAAGAAGAGAATGGATGGGCTCTGGAGGGAGGGCAGAGAAAGAGACACCACAACCCACAGAGGGTGGACAGACAGAGGCAGATCAAGGGGGTTGGGGAGGAGGGAAAGCCAGGAGAGCTGCAAAAGGGCTGGACGGGCAGGGAACTGACACTTCCAGAAAGAGCCAAGAGAGCCTCGGAGGTGTACATCCGGCCGGGGGCAACTTGAACAGCCACGTAGGCATCAGAAATAGGACCAACACACTTATTGACAGATCTCAGCCCTGGAAGGGGGGGTGCGGAGGCCTTTCCCCGGCCCTGTGCCTTGGCACGAGCCAGGGAAGGCAAGGGGGGCCTCTGCAACTTACCTTGTGTCCTTCTCCTGGCCCAACTGAGGCTACTGGGAGCAGGGGACAGGGCTTGTTGCATGTGCCCGCCCCCTGAGCTCTTTACTGGCGGAACGTTGCTACAGTGGGCTCCGGCAGAAACCGAACCCTGCTTCTGACTGTCACCTCCCTTTCTGTTGGATTCATTTCCCATATTCTGACTACTAGTCTATTTCCCCAGAAGGAAGAATATCATGTCACTTGTGTAAGCAGAGGCTGACCAAGTTTTCTTCTCCTCCGAATTTCAATGACACCTCTATTAAGTTATAAAAACATGCTCAGCTTGTGCTGGCCAGCCATTACCACAATATATTTTAGCCATAAACTTGAGGAATAATATGGTGAAAAACAAAGATGACTATAAGGCTATATATATCTCCATCCCACTCTATACAAATACAAAACTTTCAAATGAAGAATTGTAGCTATGAGCTCAATACAAATGATACCCTAAAAACAAAGAGTATGGGCCAGAAGTGCAACATAGCTGCCAATAATTCAAAATGGTCTAATTACTGTATTCAATATACTTCTCATTACCACCTCCCATTCCTTCAAGCAAGATGAGCTCAGCAGTAAGACAAATACCAGTTTCTTAGCGCAACAAGTGAGAACAAGCTGGCAGGGGTTTCTTTTTGTTCTTTAAAATGCAATGGGGGCACACAGCCCCAGAAAAGCTAGCACAGATGCCTTATTAAAACAAGAATTAAATCAAGGACAATCTATCACAGGCTTGCACAACCCAATTAAAGTGTTCTCTGAAGCCTTGCATACTAAGGCAATTACCTCAGCTAGCAAGTTGACAGATCAAGGAAAGGGCATAAAGGATCAGTACAGAATCCATTATCACATCCCACAGTGCTAATACAGGAGCCATAATTATTTGAGTTTGCTGGGGGAAAAGGTTCACCTGACAATAACTACATAATCAAAGCTTCTAAGGTCTATATTACATAGCTCTGTCCTCTCAGATGCAATGTTTTTTATATTTTATACTGACAGGCAACTTGGCAAAATTATTATATTACAAGATAGATCTAAACTGTAGTTCAACACAGAACAGACGACCTGCAACAACTAGAAAATTATATTAGATGTAGTTTTACCAAACCCTTAAAGCTCTTATGGAACTTATAGCACAAAGGGGGGATGCTGCATACCACTCTCAATAGTTTGATATTTAGAAACTGGTAACATGTTAGTTCGATCTCATCATAGCTCAGAAGCTAAGAAGGTTTAGCCCTGGCTAATATTTGGATGGGGGACCTTCAAGGAATACCAGGGTTGTAACATGGAGGCAGGCATTAAACGTCTCTTACTGGGTTCAACAGAAATCAGCTGTGACTTGACAGCACTTTTCATCACCAACACGCTATATTGCTAAACTTTGCAATCCATGCAAAAAGGTTATCATTAAACTTTTTTTATAACTTCAGTTACATCTTATGTCTCTCACGAATAGAAGTTTTGTATCTATTTCAGACTGCAAATGGATAAATTCTTGTAAGGTACAGACCACTGACATTCTCCAGTTTTATAACTCTTATACAGTTCCACAGGGCCTGCAAGATGGAGCTCTTCCACCAGGCATATAGTTAGGAGCCGCCACCACATTAACATTAACATCATATTAACAGCTTAACTATAGCCCTGGCCCTTGGCTCTCGTCAACTAGCCTGCGCCGCCCGTGTATTAGGAAGAAGTGGAACAATGGTGAGATCCTGTGTACACTCTTAAGTACATCATCTTATAACGACTAACTTATTATGCAGCACTTTAAAAATTATGATTGTTTTCAACTGAATTGTTTTAGATGATTTTATGTGATTTTAATTGTTTTGTATTAACCAGTGTAAGCCGCCCTGAGCCTGCTGTAAAGCGGGGAGGGCGGGGTATAAACCTAATAAAATAAATAAATAAATATAAAAAGCAGATTTATTAATTAATCCATTATGATGAGCACATCAGTGTTGTGGGAATTCAGTGACTCAGTCATGAAATATCTTTATCAATGACCTCTAAAAGATAAAGTTTAAACATGCATGCATGTCACCTTAACCATTATTATTTTTCAATTAGGTCACAGAAGCTGAATAGCCACCAAAAGCTAAACATTTTTATCCAAGAAGATACCAGGATTATTTGGTAGATTCCAGAAAACAGAAATGTCACTTTTTAAACATTTTCTGTTCTAATTATTCTGTATATTCTTTCCAGAGTAAAATTTCCCAGAGTCAACTACAACAGATGCATTTAGACAAGCACAGGCTACTATCATACACAAATTTCAGGCACAAACAATGGTGCTAGGAAAGATACAATGTGTAGATGAGAAGTACCTGAACCTGCAGGACAAACAGACAAGTCAGAATATGGCAGCCAGAGTATTCAGTGGATAAAGGAGAGGAACAAAAGAAAGACTGGAGTTGAAGTGAACGTCTGCAGGCTTAAAATGAAGAGATTAGGTATAGGGCTACATTATTTGATGAAAAAAATAGAAAATCTCTTTGTTCAAAATGATATCTAGTAAAACCTTCAATTTTTTATTTTTTTATTTGTTTGGCATCACATCACAGCTGACTTATGGCAACCCTGTAGGGTTTTTAAGGCAAAAGACATTCAGAGGTGGGCTGCATTACCTGCTTCTGCATCAAAACCCTGGTATTCCTTGGTGGTCTCCCATCCAAATACTGACCAGGGCCAACCCTGCTTTGTTTCAGAAATCTGACAAGATTGGGCTAGATCTGACAATCTTTCTTAGTCATCAGTAATCGGGCTTCCACAATCCCACCACCCATCTTGCCCTTCTGAAATTAAGAATTCCCCCTCCATTTATGAATAATCAAGGGAAAGGATGGTATAGAAAACATTGTTAGGGAGAGTGGATGGCCCACAGACATGCATTATACTGTGACAATGAAATAAAAGACCAGAATAAGGTGACAAGGACCATCCACTGATAGATTACCCATGTTGTGTGGGACCAGCAATAGATGAATCAGTAAAATATTCCCTAAGGAAAAATTCACTTCCTTTGCATTATGTATTTGTTATTATGACCATTAGGAGTCATGCCTGGAAGGAAACATAACATTTATTGATGATATTTAACAAGCTCACAGTCATGTTATCTTTTAACATCGTAACAATGCAAACAAAACAACAAAATACAAATTAGTCGCTGTAGATTTTCTGGGTTGTGTGGCCATGGTCTTGGCATTGTAGGACATGATGTTTCGCCAGTAGCTGTGACTGGCATACTCAGAGTTATAACACAGAGAGTACTCCATCTTTCTGTGTTATACCTCTGAGGCTATACCTCTGAGGATGCCAGTCACAGCTACTGACGAAACGTCAGGTCCTACAATGCCAAGACCACGGCCACACAACCTGGAAAATCTACAGCAGCTAATGAACTCAGGCTGTGAAAGCCTTCGACAAAATACAAATTACTGTTCAATTTGGACAAAAGAAGTCCAAGATGCTTATGATGCATAAAGCCTATAAAGAGAAAGTAGTTATTGGGGATCTCTCAGTCACATACCTAAGCGATATGTACTCACTCCTAAATATGAGTCAGTTCGGCAAAGCTGATAATCGAGTGCACTATTCCATTTCCACAACTCTTTGAGAGGGTGTAGCGTCCTTGTTTATAGGGGTGACGGTTTTACCTTTAAAACACTCTCTCTGTAGCTAAACTTGGTAGATTTCTGCTGCCACCAGGAATTAAAAATTCCAAATCTCTCTCTTTTGGTAGAATGATCTAGGGTCTGGGCACTTCAGAGGACTATGTGGCCCTGAGGAAGGACTATTCTGATTTCTGGGATAAGTTTAAACAAAAAACTATTTTCCAGGCTGTGTGACCATGGTCTTGGCATTGAAGAATGTTTTGCCAGTAGCTGTGACTGGCATCCTCAGAAGTATAACACAGAGGTATAATCTGTGTTATATCTCTGAGGATGCCAGTCACAGCTACTGGTGAAACGTCAGGTCTTACAATGCCAAGGCCACGGCCACACAATCCGGAAAATCTACAGCAACTAATGAACTCCGGCCATGAAATCCTTCGACAAAAAATGATTTATTTAATAAAGAACAAATGAGGTTTCTGGTTACTTTGAACTGTTGCTGATGAAAGGAACTTATAAATACAACCAGCGAAGCTAGTTTACACACACACACACACACACATACACAGGCTAAACTCTTTGTCTTATTCACACAGAATAGACTCAAAACTCATATTCACACAGACTAGACTGTCTTATTCACACAGAATAGACTCAAAAACTCCCATAGTCACACAGACTATCTTCTCTCTTCAAACTTCACACACAGAATCACCTCATAGACACCTCTCCTCCCCCACTCTCAGTCATCAGCCAATCACATCACACTTGTCCCCCTGTATCACTCTTCTTACAGTACTGCAGTCAAACTAAACATTTAAAGAAACAGACACACCAAAACATGAAATCATTACAAAGGATATTAAAAGTCTTCTCCCATATTTTTTTTTCAATGTAACATCATTCTCAGTGCAAGCAGTATTTATGGTTGATCAGCAAATGTTTACAACAGAAAAAAAAACACTGCCTTTGAGCACTACTGCAAATAAAATATTTTAAAGTGAGTAAATTCATCCTTGTTCAAGCAATACAAAGCAATAATATGTCAAACACCATTTATACACTCCCTCAAAATTTTGCGGGTTTGAGGGACTATGAGCCTATGGGGAATTTCAGACAGCACATATATTCTGATATAGGAACAGGTCCTAACGGTTTCTGGTCTTACATTTCAGATAGAACCGTTTTAATAACGATTCCCTACTGGAATGTCACTTTCAGACAGAAACGCTTCTGTCCCATTCAGGAAATGTGGCTGAAGCATTTTACCTGTAAGCTGCTTCCAAGCGGTCTTCAATTTCTTGTACCGTTTCTGAAACGCAATTTCCCATCCATTTTTTGCCTCGCTCGCACGGGCAATTTCCGTCTTGTTTTTAATGTCCGTTTTAGAGCGCTATAGTGCTATAACACAACACCCACACCTCAAAAAGAATATTGATAGTACTGGGAAAAATGCAGAAAAGGGCTACTGCAATAATAAGAGGAGGACACTTTCCCTATGAAGAAAGGTTATCATGTTTGGGGATCTTAGCTTTGAGAAACAATGACTGAGGGGTGACATGATAAGAGGTTTACAAGACTATGAATGGGATAGAGCAGGTAGAGAAATAAGTACTTTTCACCCTTTCTCATAAGACAAGAACTCGTGGGCACTCAATGAAATTGCTAAGCAGTCAGGTTAGAAGTTCGAACAGATGAAAGGTTTTTTGGTTCTTACAGGTTTACAACTTTAAAAAGTTCTGCCGGTTGCTGTTGCTTGGGGGGGTGCTTTGTTTTTTTCCTGTCTGCTCCAGCCTCCATATGTTTGTCAAATTCCATCTGGAAGCTGTTCATGCCAGCCACCACCACCACCACCCTTAGCAGTGAATTCCATGTGTTAATCACTGTTTGGGTGAAGAAATACTTCCTTTCATCTGCAGTTGCCCTTTTCTGCATTTTTCCCAGTGCTATAAATATTCTTTTTGAGGTGTGTGTGGTGTGAGTGGTCTGATGAGGTTGCACCATCAATTTATACATATATAAATGTTGTTCCTTTAGGTCTTTTGGGGTTTCTGTGTGGCACTGTGCATCTTGCACTGCCACAGTGCCACTTGTTCTGGAGTGTGCCACTTGTTCTCATGGTAAACAAGCACCTCCCAAGACAGTTCACTTTTCCTGAGATTCTCTGGGAGAGTCTGACTGCTGGGTGGCTGCCTGCTTGCCTGCGTTAAGTGCTGCTGGCTGGGTTTCCCCATTGGAAACAATGGAGGTAATGGGGGTAACCTGTTTGGGTGCCCATTGGTCCAATTGCTTTGAGACATGGGGGTGTATGTGGGGAGAGGCTCCTGAAGCTACCCTAAAAATTTTGAGCCTCTCCCTCAAACCCCCTCCCCCCCAGAGCTACTAACAGCACCGTGGGAAAAGGTTACTTTTTCCCCACCATAGAGGACAATGAAGGGGATGGGGGCAACCTGTTTGGGGGCCCATAAAATTGAACCCCCTAGTCCAACGTTCTTGAAACTTGGTGGGTATCTTGGGGAGAGGCTCCAACAGCAACCCTGTGAGTCTGGAGCCTCTCCCTCAAACCCCCTCCCCTCCAGCCCCCAGAATATACCCTATGTTTTCACCATTGACTTCAATGGCACATAGGATATAATGGGGCCAAATTGCCGCCGAATTTCTTTCATTCCCTCCTTTCCTTCTCTCCTTTTCCTCTTTCCTGCCTTCTTCTCTTCTCTTTTTTCCTCCTTTCCCTGTTTCCCTTCTTCTTCCCTTCTCTCTCTTTCTTTCCCTCCTTCTTTCCTTCTCTTTCTTTCCCTCTTTCTTTCTCTCTACTCTCTCTCTTTCCTTCCCTCTTTCCTCCTTCTGTGGCCCAACTCTAGTGAGAAGGGGTTTAAACTTTAAACCCCTTCTCTCTTCACTCCCCCACCAAGGCCAGCTGGGGAAGGGAAGGGGAGGCTTTCGAAGATGCCTTCCCCCCTTTTTCTTCCCCTTCTGACATCACTTCTGGTGATGTCAGGGGGTGTGGCATATGCTAATAGCCTAGCAGCTTATTAGAATACCATATGCTAATGAGCTCCTGCAGCTCTTTTTCTACGAAAAGACCTCTGCCCAAGAGTAATAATCAGAATTTGATTAAGAGAAAGTGACTGGCACCAAACACTGTGTAAAGAGAAATCTGTAAGTCTTAAGCCACTAAATTTCAGACATTCAGCTTACACTATGTAACTGGCCTAAAGTTACCCAACAAGATTCCGTGGTAGAAACGGGATTCACAATAGACCAGAGAGTGAACATTTACCCCTGTTTATACTTTTCTCTACACTCATTAAATTTCCACCTATTTTATATTACAATCATGCAGGTCCTAACTTAGACAAACAACATCTTAAATGGAGTGTCAGCCTAGACAATAAAATTAAAACTCTTCTCAATAGGGATGGGCACAAACCAAACCATGAAGCAGAATTCATGGTTTGCAAACTGAAGTTCATGACAGGTCTACCATCACAAACTTTCACCAACCTTTAAAGCAGTTTATGGTGGTTCATGAATAGAACAGAAAGCAGGGGTTTAAAGGGACAGTGGGAAGATTTGGGTCTCTCCATTATACAGAAAAAATTATATGATGGTTATGTCCACTCCCTTTATATTTCCTTTACTGAGTGAGCCATCCTAATAACCTGTTTTCTTCTTTGCTGATGAACTCTGGCTGTCCTACCCTGTCACAGTATAGTTGGTTGCTGGCTCAGCCCAGGAACCTGAGGGAAGGATCGGGAGCCCCCTTTAAAAAAGAAGGAGGAGTCTTAGAGCGGCTTACAATCCCTTTCACTTCCCCTCCCCACAACAGACACCCTGTGAGGTAGGTGGGGACTGAGACAGCTCTCTCGAGAACTGCCCTTGGGAGAACAGTTCTAAAAGAACTTACAACTGACCCAAGGTCACACCAGCAGCTGCATGTGGAGCAGTGAAGGAATGGGGAATCAAACCCGGTTCTCCCAGATTAGAGTCCGCAGTCTTAACCACTACTCCAAACTAGCTCTCAATAGCATTTGAGGCATTTTGAAATTTAAAAATAATACAATATTTTATTTAACATAGAGGGGAAAGGACTGGTGAAATCAGGGGTAAAATTTCTGATGTAACTTGAATAAATAATTCTGAGGTAAAATCAGTACATGCACAGACTTTAGTTCTTATGTTTCAGGCTAATGAGAGTTTCTTAAACTTTTCCCAGTGACTTAAATCTTTATGTTGAGAGGCTTTTGTTCCAGTGTTTTCCCAAAACACTTCAGAGCACTTTCTTTGACTGCTCTCAAACTCTTGGTTTCCAGAAGGCTGGCACACTCTTTCCAGTACCCAAATCCCTTCTCTTGAAACACCAGTATTCATCTTGAGTTTCTAACTGGCTCTTAAGGTCTCTAAAGGCAGTTCCTAACCACACCAGACCAGGGATCTCTGTACTTTTCAGAGCTATCATCCTATTTAGATTCAGTAAGGAAATTCCTTCTCTCTCTAGAAGATCTATTCCCTTTCCTGACCCCAAATGGGAGTCTTCACCTAACTTCCCACTCATCCTTGCAAATTTTCCCCATTTCTTCCATCTGTGTTAAACTGCTCTCAGTCAGGGCTGAGTTCTGAAACTATCAGGACTCAAATCTTCTTAGCTAAGGCTGAAATCTGTCTTCTCCTTGGCATCCAGTTCAGAAGTCTTTCTCTGTTCAGCTAATGCTAACCAACCACATTCCTTGGAGCAGGCTGTCACTCAAGGCTCTCTGGCTCTGTGAAGAACTGACTCTTCACAGTCCTTTGGCTGTTTGTACAGCATTTCTAAGTTTCTTGAAAGTGCAGAATAGTATTAAAGTTGATCCTTTGGCAGAAATATTTCTTAAAGAATATAATTTCTTGGGATCATTAAAAGGGACCTTAGCATCTCTCAAAACAGCATTTTAAGTGACTTCCAGCTTATCTGGATACTCTTACCCGACAGGTTCATTTATAGCTAATTTTCTTCTGTTGCAGAAACTAGAGTTCATACATATGTGCAAACAATATAAATGAAATACTGAATGTAAAAGCAGCATGATGTATTCATCAAAATTCATGTCAAATCAATATGTTGTCAGTACAGCTAATTGAGATTCATTGTTCTCATTTCTTAGGGCAAAAATATAGAATTTTTTTGCAGACCCACTGGAGATGGACATTCTATTCCACATTATACTGAGTTTTAACAAAAAGTATTTTAACTATATTACTCTATTATCTGTCTAAATGTAAACAAGCAACATTGCTTTCTGAAATTATACTATACCCCCTCATCTCCAGTGGAATTGACATATTAGTCATTTTGGAAGAAAAATAGAAAACTACTATGACCAATTTATTAAAATTTATGACTGTGTAGTCACCAATACAAATTGGAGCTTCTTATGGTCACTGCTGATATTAAAATAAAACACTTGAACAGCTCAGTCAGTCGGCTCCCACAGGGAATTCTTTATGTGAAAATACACAAAAACTGGAACTGAAACAGAGGGTATCCTTGTGTCTTTATGCTAGAATTTGGTTATTCTTGATCCCATTGGGTAAAAAGCAGTGCAGCTGTAAAGAACTATCCATTCCACAATATTTGACACCGTGTACATATAATTTCAAGTTAAGTCATATACAAGTATTGATTCAGTATCTTCTCACCTTAAATCTGTCTGTCCCTCTTATCATTATCTCTTCCCTGTCTTTTAGATCTTCCTCTTTTGTCTCCTGTCAACTTATTGACAGAAAAGGAGGGGGAGGGGCAGAATAACCTCACACTTTTTACGAACTATCAGATCTTCTCCACTTGGGTGTCTTTGTCCTTAAAGTTCAAAGCAATCACTAGCTACTTTTCATCACTAGAGTCAAACCGAGCAAATCTCTTCATGACTCATCATTCACTCACTGCCATTCCACAAAAGCATAAGCCTGAGAGCTGAAATAGACCCTGCAACACAGGCATATTTTGTATTTGGAAGAGAAGCAAGAGTTTGGAGGCATAGACAGAATATGTTCCTTCTATAAGCAAACAACTTGGGACACATAACTGTGTACAAAGTACTGATGAATAAGGGTCTTCTAAGCAGTGTTTGAATACAGCAAACGGAATAGAAAAAGATTATGAATGTACTAGAAACTAAATAGAAGCACCATACCATATTTACTCAAAAGGAATATGACTCTGAATATAAGACAACCACCATAAAAATCTCATACGCACCAAAAAGTTAATGGACATAACTGTAATTTGTATGCAAACATAAGATGCCCTCTTCTTTTTTGCTGGAATATGGGGTGGGGGGATCCTAGTCTTACTGGGCGGATCCTAGTCTTGCATTTGAGTGAATACTGTAATTCATAAATCAGACACAAAAATGCATTACAAAGCTTGGGGTTGGATGCAGCGATCAACCAGTGGAAGGCACTGACAGTGAATGACATTTCCCATAGTCTCCTTTTCCCCCAACAGTCATTTCCAAAGGGGAGAAGGATGACACAGACACACTATGCTGGGAAGAATCAGGCCACAGCTTTATTAATTACAGATTACTCAAACCTTGGCACCACATAGGCTGGGGACAATGGGTGCAGCTGACAGCCTAACTGCCTTCCCCAACCCACTTCTGGGGTAAATGAGAGCAGAGGACTGGTATTAGATCTGTAAGTGGTGGAAACTTCTATTCCTAGCCATCGGCATCCTCTTGGAGGCGTGGTCAGCTGTGAGGTTGGCTGTCCCATGCCCCACCCCTTAGAGCCCCTTGAGAGGACTCCCCTTTTGGTCATGCAGGAAGCCTAACCTGCAAAATATGGATTATGTTCTCCAGCCAATGCCTAGACACCACAGGAAGCAGGCAGCTTAGCCAAACCAAAGGAACCTGTAATATCCATACCACTCCAGTTCAGGGATCCACAAGCCACATGCCATTGTTCTCTGCGGGGTGGTATACTCCATCCAGTCCATAAAGACCAGCTCACCTAGATTTTTTTCATTTTAACATAATACCATCAGTTACTGATCCACCTCCTCACCAACGCTGGAATTCAGGGGCTTGCCTTGCAATGGCTTGTCTCCTTTCTTCAGGGTTGGGGACAGAGGGTGGCACTAGGGGAGCAGATGTCCCAGAGGTACCCGCGGGGTCCCTCAAGGGGCGGTACTGTCCCCGATACTTTTTAACATCTATATGTGCCCCCTCGCCCAGATTGCCTGGAGGCACAGGCTAGGGTGTCATCAATATGCAGATGACACCCAGCTATATCTGTTGTTGGGTGGCTGGTCCGACTCCACCTCAGATGACCTGAAGCGGGCGCTTAATGACATGGCAGGTTGACTTCGGCTGAGTCGACTGAAATTGAATCCAACGAAGACGGAGGTCCTGTGCCTGAGTCAGAGCGGATCGGGGGTAGGGATCCCACTCCCGACCTTCGATGGGGCACCATTGGTGCCAGAGCTGAGGATTAGGAGTTTGGGAGTGCTCCTGGATGCCTCCTTAACAATGGAGGCCCAGGTAGCAGCCACTGCCAATGTGGCCTTTTTCCATCTGAGGCTGATCAGGCAGTTGGTTCCCTTCCTCGAACGCAATGACCTGGCTACAGTGATTCATGCTATGGTCACCTCGAGATTAGACTACTGCAATGCTCTCTACATGGGGCTGCCCCTGGCTCAGACCCTGAAGCTGCAGCTAGTGCAGAATGCGGCAGCCAGGCTGCTGGTGGGTCTCTCTGTACGAGACCACATCCAGCCTGTACTGAAGGCACTAGCTGCCAATAGCTTACTGGATCCGTTTTGTCCTTTAAAACCCTATATGGTCAGAGGCCTGCCTACTTGAGAGACCGCCTTTCCCCGTGTGTGCCCCAGAGAGCACTGAGGTCAGGGACCCAGAGTCACCTGGCTCTTCCTGGCCCGAGAGAGGCCAGGTTGGCTGCTACCAGAGCCAGGGCCTTTTCAGTGGTGGCTCCATACTGGTGGAATGAGTTCCTTGAGAATATCAGGGCCCTGCGGGACCTTTTGCAGTTCCACAGGGCCTGTAAAATGGAGCTCTTCCACCAGGACTTCGATTAGGAGCCGCCACTGATCAAATTTACCATTGAAACATGCTATGGTTTGATGAATATCACGTGGATATTGCCGCTGGTGAGGGGAAGGTAAACTGAGGCTGCCATCAGTTTGTTCAGTTATCTAACATTGTTAGTTTTAGGATGCTAGGTAGAAGGTATATTTTAGTGTATTTTAACACATTGTTTTATTGATTGAATGTTGTTAGCCGCATTGAGCCGATTTTTGGCAAGGCGGGATATAAATGGAAAATAATAAATAAATACATGAATGGCAACTGTCTACAAACCAAATTCTTTGTTATCTTCAACTTCAAGTGCAGTAAGTTTCCATCCGACTTCTTCAATCACATCTAGTTTGCTAAAATCATGTGCTAGATACCCTTCATCATCCCAGCATTCATCTTATTACTGAAAGACCAAATAATGTTACAAGAAGAGCTATTTTGCCAAAGCAGCGTCTGGTGGACTGAAATAATCTGATTGCAAAGAAGCAGAAACGTCAGCAAAATGAGTCACTAAGAAGCTTGATGAAGATGAGGTAACAAATTATAAAATCTACTACCTTCTCTCAAGCTCCCTCCTGTTTGAATTTTATAGTTGTGTTGTCTCTCCAAGATCAGTCACCCACCTTTCTCAACACAAGTACTGTTTGTTAAAAATAATTCACTGGCTGGAAAAAACAGAATATTCTGCAACACTAAGAGCCAACAAACCCAGGGCTTTTTTGTAGAAAAAGCCCAGCAGGAACTCATTAGCATAACAGGCCACACCCCCATGTTACCAGCCACACCCACCTTTTGCTTCTTATTCTGTTTACCTTGTTTGTTGTCAAAATACAGGGCTTTTTTGTAGCAGGAACTCCTTTGCATGTTAGACCACACACCCCTAATGCAGCCAATCCTAATGAGTTTCGGCTGTTGGGTGTGGCCTATTATGCTAATGAGTTCCTGCTGGGCGTGGCCAACTCAGGAGCCAGCCAGAACTCCGTTCCTGTGTGTTCCTGCCCAAAAATAGTCCTGAACAAACCAATATATATATATATATATATATATATATATATATATATATATATATATATATATATATATATATATATACAGGGGTCTTTTCGTAGAAGAACAGCTGCAGGAGCTCATTAGCATATGGTATGCTAATGAGCTATTAGGCTATTAGCATATGCCACGCCCCTGACATCACCGGAAGTGATGTCAGAAGGGGAAGCAAAAAGGGGGAAGCATCTTCAAAAGCCTCCCCTTCCCTTCCCCAGCTGATCTGGGTGGGGGAGCTAAGAGAGAAGGGGTTTAAAGTTTAAACTCCTTCTCATGAGAGTTGGGCCACAGAAGGAGGAAAGAGGGAAGGAAAGAAACAGAGTAGAGAGAAGGAAAGAAGGAAGGAAAGAGGGAAAGAAAGAGAGGGAAGAAGGAGGGAAACAGGGAAAGGAGGAAAAAGAGAAGAGAAGAAGGTGGGAAAGAAAGAAAGAAAGAAAGAAAGAAAGAAAAAGAAAGAAAGAAAGAAAGAAAGAAAGAAAGAAAGAAAGAAAGAAAGAAAGAAAGAAAGAAAGAAAGAAAGAAAGAAAGAAAGAAAGAAAGAAAGAAAGAGGGAAAGAAAGAGGGAAAGAAAGAAAGAGGGAAAGAAAGAAAGAGGGAAAGAAAGAAAGAGGGAAAGAAAGAAAGAGGGAAAGAGGGAAAGAGGGAAAGAGGGAAAGAGAAGAGAAGAATGAGGGAAAGAGAAGAGAAGAATGAGGGAAAGAGGAAAAAGAAAGAAGGAAAGGAGGGAATGAAAGAAATTCAGTGGCAATTCAGCCCCATTATACCCTTTGGGCCATTGAAGTCAATGGTGAAACAGTGAAAACATAGGTATATTCTGGGGCTGGAGGGAGGGTTTGAGGGAGAGGCTCCAAGATCACAGGATAGCTGATGGAGTCTCTCCCCAAGATACCCACCAAGTTTCAAGAACATTGGACCAGAGGGTCCAATTCTATGGGCCCCCAAACAGGTTGCCCCATTTCCTCCATTGTTCTCTATGGTGGGAAAAACATATTTTTTTCCCACCATAGAGAACAATGGAGGGAATAGGGCAACCTGTTTAGGGGCCCATAGAATTGGACCCCCTGGTCCAATGTTCCTGAAACTTGGTGGGTATCTTGGGGAGAGGCTCCATCAGCTATCCTGTGAGTTTCGAGCCTCTCCCTCAAACCCCTCCCTCCAGCCCCCAGAATATACCCTATGTTTTCACCATTGACTTCAATGGCCCATAGGATATAATGGAGCTGAAATTGACATTCGGCTGCCTGAAAGACTCTCCGGGACGCCGGCTGGGGGCGGGGCTTGGCTCCTGAGCTCCCGGAGCTGCGCTCTGGTGCACTCCCCCCCGAAAAGACCCCTGTATATATATATATATATATATATATATATATATATATATATATATATATATATATATATATATATTGGATGATATGTCAGTGGCGCTCCATTAACGCAGAATGGAACTGGACATGGCATGATCCTTGCACAATCATGAGCACTTAGCTATTTCCACTTTGAAATACCACTCTTTAACTTGTGCTATGAAGTTAAGAATAAAAACAAAAATATGTAGATCAATATTCTAGAGCAATACCATGCACAAACAGAAATAATTCTTATTATACAATGAGGTTTTCATACAATGAGCAATAGCATGCCACAATACCATGCACAAACAGAAATAACTCTTATTATACAATGAGGTTTTCATACTATGAGCAATAGCATGCCACAATTAAAAAACACATTTCTGCTCATGAAATAGCTTTTACGCTAGCAGAAGTGCACCACAGGATCATGCTAACAAGTCAGAAAATATGAGTGAACAATGTGATACTGATGCACAGAAAGCAAATTCCAAATGTATTGGATGAACATTACACACATTTCAGGAAATAATCATTATTCAGTGCTGGAAAAGAAAATGCTGGATTACGGCATCCAGTTGCATGGCACTTCAAAAGATAAAACCAAACAAACTGCAGATGATAAACACATAATCTAACACAGATTAAAGCACATAACCCATTGAACTCAATTAGTTTAAATGCAGCCAACACTCACTGTATTCCAATTCTTGTTTATCACCAGTAACAAGAAACTCCTACGAGCAGAAATAGGAGGAATTGTTGCTGATTCACCCTTGCCAATGCAGACACCCCCACACCATACCCAGCACTGATCCCGGGGATTCCCTGAACCCTGGAATTACATGGAGTCTGCACCAGGGGGAATTCCATTCAGTGACCACAGCCCCATTAGGTATGGCAGAAATGTGCTACATTGTTTCATGAAGAGAGCAGCTAAGAACCAATATTACAATGACATTGGAACTTTACTTCCCTACAACAACCAAAGCGTAGAACAAGAAAGGAAAGGGAGAGAGGTAGAGCACCTTTTGAATATGGTACCAACAAGCTACCACAGCGGTTTTCACACCATAGTTGCTATGCTGCAAATATTCATTCTACTAGCACCAATAAGTACTGGGATCAACAAAATCTTATTGTGGTTTGTGAATATTATTAGCAGTGATTCCCTAAACCCGACCTCATAGAACCATTCCATCTGGAAGCACAACAGGAATGAATAAACATTTCTGGAACAACATGGAAAAACTATGAATCAGGGTAATTTAAGATATAAAAGACGATGGCTAGTTTATGGCTAGTAAACCATGCCTTATATATGATGGCTACAGCATGCTTTCATACAGAGGATCAGACTCGGCTGACCTTTGCAGTCCTCTTAAAGACTCACTTTAAAAAAAGGCCAGCAAACATGTAACTGTCGTCTCTTCAGTCCCTTTAAACTAATAAGCAGGGATGACAAAAAACAAGGTTGCTAACTAATTTCTGGCTTAAAACAAAACTTTGATCAAGCAAAATGAAAGCTGCCTTGCAGCGAGGTGCTCCTTCTCATTAAAGTGACAGGTGAGAATTCTTACATGGTGAAGATGGATAACAGAGCAAATTAGGAAAAAAGTCAGCTTTGTAGCATGCCGGCAGCATATTATACTGCCAAGCGGAAAAACTGGTTGCTACTGTAGACTTGGGATATCTGGCACAGACTCAGTTGCATCTGGGGTGATATTAATAGAAGTGATATATCCTGTGTCTAAAATGGCTACAAGGAGAATACAAGTCATTATTCCTAGGCCAAAAAGCACTGCTGAATATTCACTAACATTATTACCACACTGCGGATAAAATAATCAGGTCCTTCATGCTGATTCACAATGAAGTGCCAATGAAAGAAACAGGACAAAAGATTAAACTAAATACTGTTTTAGTCAATTTCATCATCAAAATGCTACAATAGCTATTTTTACTTCAAAACAGTTTCAGAGGTATCTGATAAAAGGAGCATTGACTCTCAAAAGCTTATACCCGA
The DNA here is from genome assembly GCA_029375565.1 of Gekko gecko. Lineage (NCBI taxonomy): Eukaryota > Metazoa > Chordata > Lepidosauria > Squamata > Gekkonidae > Gekko > Gekko gecko. The sequence goes on from JAPDNY010000006.1 coordinate 96,433,190, forward strand.
AAATCTTGTTGATCTGTGAGCTGCTAACTAGACTCAAATATAGGTGGGTAGCCATGTTGGTCTGAAACAGCAGAACAAAGTTTGAGTCCAGAGGCATCTTTAAGACCAATAAAGTTTTATTCAAGGTTTGAGCTTTCGTGTGCATGCACTCCTCTTCAGATACAATGAAATGGAAATAGTAATAACATACATATAGAGGGTGGGTAGTAAATTAGCATACAGAATAATGAAGGTGTTTTTAACAGATTAAAAGAATAATAAGCTTCGAATATGGCTATCATCTGTTTGGGTTCAGCTCAGGGGACAAACATAGTACAGGTAATAAATATGTCAGAATTGGACACTGATGTATCCTTAATTGTGGAATGGTGAGAGTCTGTCTCCTCTCAAGTACAGAGATGACCTTGCAGCAACTTTTTCTTTGAAGTGGGGCAATTGGCTGTGTAGTTATTTTCCTTATCAGTTTAAATCTACCATTCCAAATTACATTACATACTTAGCAACAGAGTCTCAGTTTGCTACTCTTAACAATTATGAATATAAGTAAATACGTAAAGTAGTAATTTGGAATGGTAGATTTAAATGTATCCATCTGCATTTATACAACATAGGTAAGCTACAACTAATTTCTAATTAAAATTCTCCATATGATAAAGGGGTGCAGAGCCTAACAAGCTGGGTTCATACACATGTTAGTTTAACATACACCTTAACATGATGTCTGACTACAACCCTAGTTATGCTTCAATTGTGTAAACTTGGGTCATAATGATTCAGCAAATGATTTTAGCTGATATATAAATCGTACTCTACAATCGTGTAAAAATATATGAGAACTTTCTAACAATACCAATGACTTTCAAGGTATTCCATACCTAGAAAAACATTTTGAATGCATAGAAGCCAGCCTTGCGCACAACTGAAAAAACATTCAACTTCACAACACCACATTAACTTTTGGAGCCTAAGTGACAAAGCAACTTGCTCTTTACAGTCCTGGTGTTAACATACTAGAAAACTGGCACATTTGTTGTGTGACCTTGGGTCAGCCACTCTGTCTCAGCCTAATCTACAGTACAGCATTGTTGTAAAGATAAAGTGGCAGAGAAGAGAAAGATGTACGCTTCCTTGGGACCTCCATTGGGGAGAAAGGTGGAAGTTAATGAAGTAGATAGATAATAAAGCTGAAGACTTGGGGGGCAGATAAAAGTTTGGTTGGTGGGCAGAAGAGAAGAGGAAAGGGGAGAAGATTTGGGTAAGGAAACAGTGGAGGAAGGGAAGAAAACAGTGTTTGGTGCCAGGTGCTACGCCATTATTCTAAGCCACAGTTTGCACCTGTTATGTCTGACTGTAAAAAGCAGAAATCTTGGTTTGATCCTCTCAGACTCCTGCATACAGAAGACTGCTCAAGGCAACAGAAAAACCTGGCCATGGTAACTACATTCAGCTATCAAAAGTGCTTTTGCAGAACACACCCTCCTGCCCCCTGCTGTCTATCCATGTAACCCCCCCCAGTGATGACTGAAAGCAGAACTGCTACTATTTCTTCCCCCAAAGGAAATTTAAGAGATCTCACTTAATTGCATCCTTTTATTCAGTTTACCAACAGGTATAACAGAGATTGTTTCACACAAAGCATTGTTAGTCAAAGGCAGTTCACAATCTACCAGTCATACTTTCTTCCCTGTGAAATCTCACTTCAACACACACCCCCACATATTCCAGAAGAACATGAGCCAGTGAGTAATTTCACCTTTTTTCGAGTTGGGAAGGCCTACTTCTGCTTCCATGATCCATAGGCAGGCTGGTGGTCACCATTAGCATTTGTTTCTTCTCAAGCTTTAATTTTATTTCTAAGAATCCTAATGTGGAGAGGCAACAAGAAAGAGGGCAGGATAAAGGCTGTAAAAAAGAAACCCTATTCTGTTTCAAAGTAAAAAAAAATATGGAATGCAGTGAGGCATCTAGAGGAGGAGGAGGAGACCGGATTTATACCCCGCCCTTCACTACCTGAAGGAGTCTCAGAGCGGTTTATAATCCCTTTCCCTTCTCCCCACTACAGACACCTTGTGAGGTAGGTGAGATTGAGAGAACACTCTTGAGAATTGCCCTTGAGAGAAGAACTCTGAAAAGAACTTATGACTGACCCAAGGTCACACCAGCAGCTGCATGTGGAGGAGTGGGGAATCAAACCCAGTTCTCCCAGATTACAGTCCATGCTCTTAACCACTACACCCAACTGGCTCTCAGAAGTGAGATGGCAGGGTAACAGTTACTAACAAACCGCAGAAGAGAGTGAGAAAGTAGGTTAGCATGTCCTAGGTATCCCGACCCTTTTCATATTTATTTCAGCTGACCAATAGCAAGCAGCTGCACATTTCCAGCAGCCTGGAAATACCAGGGATTTATGATAGCATATGGGCAACCTGTTTGAAGACAGAAAAAGAAGACAGACAACAAACTAAGTGAGGTTTACAGACAGTGGTCGGTTATGTACTAACAGACCAACTAGGGTTTATGCAGCAAAGTGTGATGTAAATAAACAGACTGTCATGACACCTGAATGTAGCCTACAGTATTAATCCAGCTTTAAGATCTCAAAGCACAGAAGGCTGAAATGACAATAATTTTGATTTTATTATTATAATTTCCAGGCATTGTAATGGTGGAACATTTAAGAAAATACGCATTAACTATACAACCGCTTTTGCATCAGTATATTACAGCCAATATGTGACTGTAATATGTAGCAAAGCCACAAGGGACAGGACTATAAGTGAAGACAGGTGTCACTTATAAATGAAGTTAGCCTACTGGCTCCTAGAGTCATCTGTCTACAAATGTGGGCATTATTCTCACTAAACTGAAGTGACTGGGTAATAAACCTTAGCTCAGGGATGTCGAACTCATTTGTTATGAGGGCCGGATTTGACATAAACAAGATCTTGTTGGGCCAGGCCATGTGTGTCATAAAATGAAATGCCAGGTAGCGGAGATATAAACTGTATAAAGGACACAAACACAATTAAAGATTTTTTTACTTAAAATAAAAACATGCTTAAAACATTAGCACTCTTACAATATTTTGTTTATTTAACAGTGTCTGATAACTGACACCTCTTGCTCTGAATCACATCAAAATTTCTGTGCTGTTGCCATCTTGAGTCTGCTGTTCAGGTGTGTATCTGTAAGCTGCAAACCTACGATGACACAGCAGCAGCAGAACTGGAAGAAGAAGCAGAAGACAGCCAGTTTCACTGTGGGCCTGATAGAAGCCTTCCGGGGGCCTGATCCAGCCCACAGGCCACATGTTTGACACCCCGCCTTAGCTTATTACTGAGATACAAGATGGACTTACACCCTCTTTAACATCTGAATATGACTCGCTCTGGAGTCTGAGAAGCACCAGTTCCTTATTTTAAAGAAAGGAAATTTTAAAAAATAGATGAGTCAGTGATTTCAAGAATTCTTTTCTCAGGCTGGCATATATATCTCCTGTCATAAACAGCAATAAATAGAAGCGGACAGTGGAAGACAGGAGGGCCTGGCGTAATCTGGTCCATGGGGTCGCGAAGAGTCAGACTCGACTGTGCGACTGAACAACAAATGAATTAAATGCCAGGTTGACAATCCCACAGTACAGCCCTGGTCCTTCAACCATGGTTAAGGTTCACATTGCATCTGTACCAGCCCACACAGAAAGAGACTGATGTACTGAGGAAATTAATAGTGAATTCTATCAGTGATACAAATGTAAATTAAAGTGACATTTTATAACAATGTTTTATTACAATTATATAATAGACACCCCAAAAGTATGAGATTTGAAATGTGAATTAATTATATTTAAACAGGATTGCACAAAATCAGATCTAAATGGGGGAAACAATCATTCTGACAACCAGAAAAGTCATGATCTTTGGCTAAGAAGAGCTCTACAGCAATGTAAATATTACACACACAGCATTTCCTATGCCAAGAAACCTCATCAGAAACATTTTACAAATAGCATGATGCTTAATTCAATATTTAGTGCTCCTTTTCATTTCACATCTAACTTTAATCTTTATGTTAAACCTTCACTGATTCCTATCACATGCCAACAAAAAGGTTTATTAATTACTAAATCTAATTATCTATGATTCACACATAAGAACAATTTAGACTACACTGCAATTCCAAATCAGCTGTCAATTGGAAAATCAGGTATCTGTTGCATTATTATTATTATTATTATTATTATTATTATTATTATTATTATTATTATTATTATTATTATGCAAGCACGCACATTTTGCTTACTGGGGTTTCTTAAAATACAATTCATTTGTATACAAATATAGAAATACTGAATAAGTATAGTAATATTCAGGTATTTTGCAACTCAGAAATTCAGAGAATTTATAGATTAACACAACACTCAAGAGTCTTATTTTGATGTAAGCTTTCATAAGCCAGAGCCCACCTTGACAGAGGAATGGAGTATGCAGTAATAAGAAAAATACATGCTTTGATATATTTTATATAGTTAGCAAAGCTTCTGACAAAGAGGTTTACAGAACTGCATTCATCTCTATTGTTGTTTGATGTACTTAATCTTACGTTATGTTTGTTATCAAAAATTTCTCCAACAATGATATGTTCTATATACTAACAAAATAGCTTGCTACAGCAGTACATTACGCATTAAACGCTGTTTTAAACCCATTTAGGCAACTGAACCTGTAGTTTTAAACCGTTCACTTGGCAATAATATCAGCCTCTACTCTTCAAAGTGGAAAAACCTTTGCTGCTGTTACAGCCCAATATCTTCTGCTGAAACTTTTGGCCTACTATAATTTTAGAAGGCTACAAGACCTATTTGCTCCAAAAAAACTGGAAACAGTTGTTATATATATTATCAGTAACCTTTACTTGTAAGCTTTTTTTGCTCATGAGCATTCACTCTTATGTATGTACTTCAGCACAAATATATATATATATGAAGATACATTTTTCATATAGGTTTGGCAGTTTTATTCTACTTAAATCAGGAAAAAATTCAACTTAAAGTTTTTAGTTAAACTTCAAAATAATAATCTTTTTTTAAACTGTAATAAAATGTGTTGAATTCAATTACCATATTAAATCCAACCCAATTTAAAACATTCATAGCCATTAAAATAATTTAGCTACAAAATAAAGCTCAGTCCTATATTTTCTTTTTTCAACATACACATGATAGTTCAACAATATTCACAGTATGAAAACAATCCTGAAGACAATGAACTAATTAGATTTATTTCTTACCTGCAACCCCCTCCTTCGCAGAATACTTGAATCATCCATATTTCTCACTCTTGACTGTAATAGGTTATCACAATCTTCCAGTATTCCCCTACTCTTTATTGGTGATATTCACCCCCTTATTTTCTAATTTTCTTCTTTACAAATAAAAAGAAATTACCTGCCACTGTCATGAAGAATGGCAAGCAAACACCTCTGATCAGTAACATACACTTTTATCTGCTTCCTTATTTGCACTATCACATTATATTCAAGTAGCTGAGACAACTGAAAATCTAGGATCAGGCACAGAGGTTTCTTTTGCTCTCTCTTTCACACACACACACTTGTGTACAAGTTAAACACCTATGAATGCAAGCATGAACAAGATGCCAAAAGCAATCAATTCATATTCTCTTCCTGCTTCCATCCAATTGATCTCCTGCACAGGCTCAGTAAACTACAACAGCTGCATTCATCTCATGCGTACAGTAAGAATACAAAATACAAATCTTATTTCCTCAAAGAGCAGAGCCCCAAATGCTAAAATAGGTCCTTTACAAAGTGATTCAAATGAATGTAAAAATCAGACATTAGTAGAGGGATTTCATTCTGTTGAACATGCAAAATTCTTTTAGCCTTTCTACAGACAAAGCAAATGCCAGATACTTCAGATACAGTAACATATTCTTTTGTTTCTGCTGTCTCAAGTATGCTGGCCTCCCTCTCATTCCTTGAATGTAGCAGGCATGATTGTTTTTCTTCTAGTTCTAATCTGAGAGCTAACTACTCCTTTTATGTACTAAGGATCTGAAACACGTGTTGTGTGTTCTGAATACGTAAGACTGGTGGAGCTATTAATCGCTGACAGAGCTGTCCCAGAGACACCATTCCCATTTGATAACTCACAGTTAACTGGCATACATATTTCTATAGATGATTTTCCATGATGTATTAAGATTTCTCCCCTGCTTAAGAATTATTTTCAAAATACAACTCTTTAGTATGAAGTTCAAACATTTCCTCCTCCTAAATATGGCAATAAAACCAACATTTTAAAATCCAAAGAGATTATAATTAAGAAAAGCAGCAAAAATATAATGAGAAGAGAGAGCTTCTTCAAAACAACGTGAAATTCTAAAGATGCAAGATAGTATATAAAGGAAATAAGGCTGCTTTGATCTGTCTTAAAAACAAACTTGCTAACAAAGGAAATATTGTGAGATAAGCACTAAAAACAGCACAATAATCTTTGACACAGCTTTCAAGCAACAGATCCCACTTTCTAATGAAAGCATACTCAACAATCTGGTTTAAACCAACAAATCCTAAAAATTATCTGTCCCATTTGAAATTATACCAGATATTTAACATAAAAGTTCATATGTCACAAAATCTACTGCATTTAAGGTAGCTCATCTGACTCCCTCTCAAAAAACATAATGGAGTAATAGCAACAGCTCTGTGTAAAGCTCCTGTTCATATAACAGCTGCCATTTAAGAATGCCTCAATCAAGAGATACAGGTTGCTAATGTTTAACAGATATGTTTGCACATTTTAGCCAGAACTTGTATTATGCAACTTGGAGCCACACAAATTAATCATGCTATTACAAAAATCATCCCAAAGCAAATAAAACTCCATTTCATTTACTAGCCCCGTTGCAATTTCATTGCAGCCAAAGCAGCCTTTTCTGCAACTTGCTAACAAACCCATAGATCATCAGCATCTCCTTCCATCTGCCGTTCTAAGCAGCTGAATGCTGAATTAAGTCTACTGATTCTTTGTGAGCCACCTGACAGAGAAACTAAACTGCAAGCAGACTGATCAGGCAGTTGATTTGCATAGAGCACCATACAATGCAGTATCACAGCACTGTAAAAAGCAACTGTCAACCGCTTGGATTTTAAAGCAACAGCACTCTTTTTCCAAATGAAACCCACATGAACTGCAGTTAGCTTTAATCTACATATAGTTATCACATAAGTCAATGTATAGTAAAACAACATGAAAGGTATTTTGGAATTATTTTAATTACTGCCTCCTGGAAATACAAGACTGCTTTTCACTTATTACAGCATGAGCGCCCAACTCCCTACACATGAGCAGAATTCTTGAATCCTCTCTTACAACCAAACATTTTCATTTAAAAAATTAATTGCAAAACAAACTCTGGCGTACTTGAACACTCCCACTGTCACTGAGAGACTACATTGTTTATCTACTAATTTACTTAATTTATCCTGCTTCTCTCTCCAATGTTCTCCTCTCCTCCATTTTAGCCCACAAGAACCCTGTGAGGCAGATTAGGTTGGGAGTGTATGACTGGTCCAAAGTCACCCAGCAAGCTCCCAGAGGTGTGAACTGATCCTGGGTCTCCAGGATCCTAGTCTGACACTCTAACCACTATGCAACACTGGCTCTAACATTAGGATCACTAGCCAGTGGTCACGTACTTTTCCAATCAGCATTATGTGGATAAAACTCCTAGAGGATTTATTTCTAATAACTGACTAAAGAGTAAGTATAACTATAATTAAGAATAAACCAGGTAACCTTACTGCAATTCAACTAGATATAGTCTCTCTGAAATGTAAGATTTTCATGCCATTTATTAAGTGGAGTACTTAGGACTATGGCTGGTGAAAAAGAATCTTCAATTTATAAGTCAATTTTATTTTCCAAGTGTTTGGTCTCTTCTAAGGAAAATAACAAGGAAACTGATTAAGTTAGAACCTCATGACGCTAACAACTACAATGATACAGTCAGAATCTAGGCCTTGTTCTGTACTGATGAATCTCAAACTTTGAGAATACTCACCATGAATTCAGTTTTCTCTACTAACGTACATTGTAAGAAACATGGAGATAACACTGTTCACACCTTTCTAACCAAAGTAATGAGACAGTTCCTTGTCATTGGATGTCTGCCTTAAGAAGGCCAAACTAAGATATGTCACCAAAAAAAGATGGGAGCATTTTTAGACAGAGCAGGCAATAACAACATGGGGGGGGGAGTGACCCATTTGAGGATTCCAGCTTCCATAATTGCTGAGCATCGTTGAAATGGCTCCATGAGGCTTTTAGCAAATTGAAAGGCTGCTAGTGAAACTGCACTCTGTATTCCAACACTACTCCAGAAAACTGTTCACTTGTGATAACTGTTTCCTACTTTTTGACTAAAGCATGTGTCACCATGCTGGCTGCAACCTTCAGGACAGTTACTGACTCCCAAATTTCAAGAGGGGCTCCATAGAGTCTCCAGAAAACAAAATAAAGAGAGGGCAAAAAAATAATTAACCATTTTGCATTGGTGTAACACAAGCATATAAATTACACAGGGAGGTTCTTGAGACAGAAGCATAAAATAATTCATTCCCAGTTATTACACAAGAGAAGCCAATATTGGATCAGGCCAATGGCCCATCCAATCCAATGTCATGCCTGTCCCCGACCCAGCGCCTGAAACACCCCCTGACCCAGCACCTGGGAGATTAGAAACCGAGGACGCGGCACCTTTAAGTTCCTCTGGTTTGCTAGAGTCCTCAGGGAACCTAAGCCCTGGGGAGGGTAAACTCCCAATGAGTCAACGGGCACCTGGAACTGAGCAGGCACGACCAAGTGTGGCTGAATCACCACCTGACTCGCCCCCATGTGTAGACCGGTTGTGAGACCGTAGGCGCAGCGATCTGGCAGCTAGGTGAAAAGAAGTGTGCATGCGTGGACGCCGGTCTATGAGTCCTGAGTATTAGCCAGAGCCAGGACCTCACAACAGCTTGCTAATTGGTTAACGAGCCAGCACGGTACTTAAGGACACCACCGGCTGTGAACAAACCGTGCTGGCCAACTCGTCATTCGACCACCCGGCTTGCACCTATTGCTGTTCCCTCATCTCTGCTTGACTCCCTGGTTCCAGACCTCAGCACGTGTACTGACGCTTCCTCCGGTTTTCGAACTCATTTACTCCGCTTCTTGACTCCGCTTCGGACTTTAACTATCGGTACATTTGACAACGGCTTTGCTGACTGATTTGGATCCTGCTTGCCCGGACTTTGACTGACTACTCTGACTGACCTCTGGAACTCTTGCTGACTCTTCTCCTGGACTACCCCCCGGCACCTGGCATCCGGGCCCCATCATGACATCCAACCCTCTGTGTCACACAGTGGCCAAAAATACCAGGTGCCATCAGGAGGTCCACCAGTGGGGCCAGGACCCACCCAAGCACCAAGAATAAAGAGCCTCACTTGCCCCAGAGTCCCTATCTATACCCTGTGGCTAACAGCCACCGATGGACCTCTGCTCCATATGTTTATCTAATTCCCTCTTGAACCCATCCATGCTTGTAGCCACCGCCACCTCCTGTGGCAGTGAATTCCATGTGTTAATCTCTCTTTGGGTGAAGAAGTACTTCCTTTTACCCCTCCTAACCCGACTGCTCAGCAATTTCATTGAGTGCCCATGAGTTCTTGTATTGTGAGAAAGGGAGAAAAGTACCTCTTTCTCTACCTGCTCTATCCCATGCATAATTCTATAAACCTCAATCATGTCACCCCTCAGCCGTCATTTCTCCAAGCTAAAGAGCCCCAAGTGTTTTAATCTTTCTTCCTAGGGAAAGTGTTCCAACACATTTTTTTCATTCTAGTTGCCCTCTTCTGCACTTTTTCCAAAGCTATAATATCCTTTTTAAGGTGTGGTGACCAGAATTGTACGAAGTACTCCAAATGAGGTCGCACCATTGATTTATATAGGGGTATTATGATATTGGCTGATCTGTTTTCAATACCCTTCCTAATAATCCACAGTATCGCATTGGCCTTTTTTTATTGCAGTCGCACACTGTCTCAAAATTTTCATTGAGTTATCTAGTACAACTCCAAGATCTCTCTCTTGGTCAGTCTCTGCCAGTTTGGACCCCATCAATGTGTATTTATAGTTAGGATTTTTGGCTCCAATGTGCATCACCTTGCACTTGACCACATTGAACCCCATTTGCCATGTCGATGCCCACTTGCCCATCCTTGACAGATCCCTTTGTAGTGCCTCACAATCCTCCCTGGTTTTCACCACCCTGAACAATTTCGTATCATCCGCAAATTTAGCCACTTCACTGCTTACTCTCAACTCCAAATCATTTATGAACAAGTTAAAAAGCACTGGACCGAGTACTGATCCCTCAGGTACCCCACTGCTTACCACCCTCCACTGAGAATATTGTCCATTTATATTCCCTCTCTGTTTCCTATTAATTAGCCAGTTTTTGATCCACAAAAGGACTTGTCCTTTTATCCCGTGATTTTTGAGCTTATTTTGGAGCCTCTGATGAGGAACTTTATCAAAAGCTTTCTGGAAGTCAAGGTAAACAATATCTATTGGGTCCCTCTCATCCACATGTTTGTTCACCCCCTCAAAGAATGCGAACAGGTTAGTGAGACAAGATCTTCCCTTACAGAACCCATGCTGAGTCTGCCTCAATAGTTTTTGTTCTTCAATGGGCCTACTAATTCAGTTTCCATTCAGTTATGGGAGGGATAGTCCATGAAGAGTGACATTCTACTTTGTTAAACCTATAGAGCTTCAGTTTAAAACAGACATGTATTAACATTATTCACACAATTCATACAGTTTTCAGTGGTTTTAATGTACTACCACTAGGTTAAACACTTACAAACATAACTGACAAAGAAGGAACCTGAAGGAACATTCCCCTTGCCAAGCCATGGTTTGGCACTGAGTCTGTACACTCAATGCCTTGCAATTAGTTTCTTACTGAGTCTTGCTTAAAGATTTTGTTTTCCTGCATTTTGTTTGTCGTTTTACTATCCTGTTTCCAAAGTAAGGATAATCTGATTAAATGAAGAAAGCCATAAAGTTAGTAATCCAAATCCAAACTCAAAGTGTACAGCTTCCAGTTCTACTCCTATAAACAATACCCAACCCCCATATATGTATCTAGCCAAAATATATAATATAATTTTTAACTTCTTTGCTCTGAGCCCCTAGACTGAAAAACTCTGTACAACTCACAGCACATCTTAAACATTAGACGGTGCTACATGGCATTGCCATACATGCTTTCCATTTTAGATTGTTCAAGTGTTTCTTCAGAAGCAAAAGTTTCCAGAAAACTGAAGGGTTTTCATAATACTATTTCTGAACAGTTTACTAAGGAAGCTTAGCATGGATGGGCTAACAAATCTATCTAATTTAGAAAGTTATTTGGAAAAGTGCTAGAAAGAAAAGTGTCATTATCAGTTTAAGGATATTAAGCCTCCACAAGTAAAACCAGAGTCTGGATGTTATCAAAGACATACATAATCAGGTGTCATGATGAACAAAACAACCCCAAATTAACTTCTGCAGGCATACAGAGAAAAGCACAAAACAAAAACAGAGAAAACTTACATGCACAGAGGAAGATTTCTAGAATATGACCAGAGGCAAGCTTCTATTTATTCCATGTCTACCAGGTGCATAAAAAAGCCTAACCTATCTCCTATATGAATTTGTCCTTAACTCCTACAAAATACATAATTCAGTCAAATTTACGATTTTTGGGATGATTGCATCTTCCCCTCAAACCACTTATTGATAATCTTATTTAAATGTATTTATTTAAAAATATTTATGATTTACCTTTCTCCAACAAGTGGGCCCAAGGTGGTTTACAAGACTATGGAATCCATTATTCCATCTCTTCTCATCATTATTAGAACCTGTTTCTCAACAACGTATGAAAACTGAAATCTTGCTTTCTCCAACTTTGAACCCGGTTTTCTGATTCTTCTGCTTCACTAAATTAAATACCATTCCCAATGCATCTTTCTCCTCTTGTTTTAAAGACTCAATACATACAAGCAGAGTCTACAAGTATAAGCAAAAAGCATTTATCTGATTGCATAAACACAGGCTGTATCATTACTGTATTCAACAATAATAAAGCACAATCAAACTGGCACTCCAATTCAGAAACAGGAGTAAGGAAATACATTTCCTCCTATTTCCAAACAAGGGTGAGAAGGAGACTGCAAAAGGTTCTTAACAGGCCATATTTTCTTTAAAAAGCAGACAACTGAGAGAATTAAAAATCAATAGCAAACAATAGCAGACTCTTTGTTAAAAGGACGATCTAGCTTTCCTGGAAGGCAAATTAAATCTTCATGCGATTCTTCACATGTGGTATCTAAAAAATGGCAGACAACATGAATGTACTGACTGAAACCTGAAGGACGCAGTCCACAAGATTCCCTCTTTGTGGCCAGCTATCAAATGCTACAACCTCAATGACCCCTTTCAAGCTATAAGTATGAACAAAAATGTTGATTATTAAAACATGAAAAGTATATGACCAAGACTAACATTTAAGCTACTCTTCCACGGGTATGCTTTAGAACCAAAAAAAAAAAAAATTAAAGCCTTGCATTCAAAAGCATTGCTTTCACCAACATGAATTAATTTATTTTCTTGGATTCAAATGGTCTGGAAAAATCAGATCAATGTCTTTATGGATATTTCAGCTATCATGATGGGACAGTCTGTCTCACTGACAAAACACTGTAAACTAGCATATATAACAAGGTAAAGCTCAATTATCGAAGCTATCATAATTTAAAATTTGACATAATTACCCTTAAAGCTAGACAATGTAGAAAAGGATTCTGGAACAGCTGCTCCTCACTAATTTAAATGCTCATTTGTTTTATGTTGACCTAGAAATCAGCATCAGCCAAACCAAAAGCTAATTAGATAATGGTTGCTTTAGAGCTTGCAGAATACTAATTCACTGTTTTTAGAACAGAAAAGCAAAGCAATAAATCAGATATGCACAAGTCAACCATTCATTAAGATATAATCAAAATGTTCTTTTCAACTGAAATTCATACGACCAGAAGTAAATTAGATTATGACTAGGTCTCTGTCTACCTGAAGTCCCAGAAAGCACAGAACATTGTTTTTTATATATAGTAGAGAATTCTACATAATAATCATGGTTAGGACAATAAAGTTGCTCTCTGTTTAAGCATCTGTCTCTCTTTCTTCATCCTCCCCTGGAGGGATATAAACTTGGCCTGGAAGTGTGTATACAAAAGACAAAGACCCCTTAGAATGCAGGTTCAGATCCTATACATATGGGAACATCCATACATTCTGGGTATCCCATTTGCATAACAGTTTGTACCTGGCATCAACTCCCAGCCCTGCACAGCCACCAGCTGAGCCTAAAGTTAATGCCTAAGATGTTGGCAGCAACAGTGAGGGTTGGCTTGTTCCAAGCATCTCTGGCTAAGTATAACCTTCATCTTCTCCTCCCTATTTTGTTTACTGCCATACCTATGTTCTCACAGGTAGATGTTGCGTTGCTTTGGCACTTTGTCCAGAAAATTTGTCTGACCTATAACAAAATTACTTTTTCTCTTCTGCAACATTCATTGTCTGGGATTTATTTATAGCCCACCTTTCTCACTGACACTCAAGGCAGATGACAAAATATAAAAATGTTGCACTCAAACAGCATATGCAGCAATGCTTTTACTGTCAAGACAATCACAAAATCTATACCAGCAGCCAGCAATAGGTTGGCAGGCTACAATGAGGAAAGAAGGGAATGGCAGGACACATCCTCCATCAAAACCACACCTGCTTGTCTGAAATGCAAACTATACATGACAGCATCTGAGCCATACTGAACTTGGGAAGGGAGTAAAAGGGATGGAAATGAGACAGTTTAATGAGATGAAAGGGTAAGCAGACTATACTGAATCCTTTTTAACAACCCACATTTCCTGCAAATGCCCACTCCTTCCTCTGTCTCTACCCATCCTCCTGTATTTCTGTAGAATTCTGAACCAACAAGAAAACACATGAGAAAAGGTATGCACATGCTGGATGTTGCGTAGTGTTCACTCTTCTTTTTCCTTTACCAGATACAGACTTGCAGGTGGAACATTAAGCCTGGCACTGGGGAGGGGGGACGGGGGGAGATAGGTGAGTAAGAAAAGCCACAAGAAAACATTTGCAAAGCTGTCAGGCTGTATTTTTAAGGGGCCAGAACTGATTTAGAAGAAGAAGATAAGAGATTGGATTTATACCCTGCCCTTCACTTGGAGTCTCAGCAGCTTACAAACTCCTTTCCCTTCTACTCTCCACAAGAGACACCCTGTGAGGCAGGCAAGGCTGAGAGAGCTCTGAGAGAACTGTCCTTGAGGGTACAGCTCTGACAGAACTATGGCTTGCCCAAAGTCATCCAGCAGCTGCAAGAGGAGGAGACGGAATCAAATCCGGTTCTCCCAGATAGAGTCCACGCACTTAACCACTACTCCAAACAGGCTCTCAGAAGCTGTTTACCAGCTCAAGGTAAAAAAAAGTAGTGACTCCAAAATGGGTCATCAAGACCAATCAAGCAGGATGCTGGAGGTTCATAGGTCAAGTTGATGTTCTTCTGCACTTCTTGTGACAACAGCTTTACAAGTCTGTCTATAGATAACTCTGCAGAAGTGACATTCTTGTTGAGGGGAAAGCTTCCTTGTCTCCACTTAAAGACAACAGGAGTGCACAAATAAGCACACATCCTACAAAAGAAAAGGTTCTCTGTGTAGAGGTGCACTGCAGAAGAGAAAATCTTCCACACTCTTAAAAAGGCAGCAAATGAGCACACAAACGCACACAGTACAGCAGGTAAGTGCTTACCCAAGGACTTTTTCAGTACTTTAAAAAAAAATTCAATCATAAAAAGCCAGCAAACAGAAAACTTTTATTTGAAGAATTTAAGAAATGTTTCACAAATAAAAAATGATTTGACAATTTTTGTTTAAATCTTGTGGTTTTATGACTCAGGATCACGATTCTTGGTCTTTCAACAGAATGCAGCTAGTACCACAAGTTGCATACCGCTAACGTTACATCAATATATAGTAGGACCCAGGGATGATGCAATCACCCACATGCATTGCACAATACTGTTGCCAAGGGAGGGATTTTTTTTTCCACAGTGGGAGGAGGTGAGGAGGAGAGAGAGAGCAAAACAAATGGGGGTGGGACTCAAAAGGTCAGCACTACCAAATACAGAATGACAGGTATACATTTTCTCAAAAGCAGCAGGTCCAGTCAGCTTCTTCATTCAGTCCTGTAGATGATGTATCCAAAATATCTCTCTTTTTGAAGAAGTTTGAGCATGTTTGAAGTTGTAGTTTGAATTGTTTCTATAATCCAGTATAGCAGTATGCAACTTGATTACTACTTCTGATGGAAGAGACACATCCAGACACATTGGATATTTGTTACCAGGTTGGTGGGCTAATTTAAATACTCCATGGCTAAAAATTATTTGTATAATTATACTATTTATAAATTCTAACAATTATATAATTTCAACTTTAATATAGAACAATTTGGAGAGCATGTGCGGTTACCATGAGAGATTATGTAAACTTTTAGCAACTGCACATCACATGAGGTAACAACAGCAAAACTTTTCTGGTATTTTTAAATTTTTTACTATGTGCATTTATTACATGCAGTTGATATGTAATAGTTCGGCTTTTTTCTCTCTCTTTTGACTATTCCAGAAAGCAACACCTGGCTCTAAAGAAAGTCTTTGTTCATATATTTATTTCTGGATGTGTGTTGTTTTACAATAGTAATACTGACCACTGAGGGATGCCTTAAGGGGCAGAAGCGCATATGGTCTACTGGGCATAAGATATACCCATTAATTGAATATGTAAAACTTTCAGCTCTGTGTGTAAAAAGTTTTAAGAGTCTGATATTTGGATGCCTTCTTCTAACCTATTTTCTCTTTTACTAATGTGCACACCATAATAACTATTTGCATTTTTATGATAACTTTTTTTGTTAGCTTGACCCTCATATATCACAGCCATATCTTGGGTTGAGTTCTCCCCTCCTCCCTTCTTTTTCTCGGTTTTTGTGAGACTTTTTAGAACCTGAGTTATGACCTTTCAAGTTGTTCCCTGTGCATATTACATCTAGGCTGGTCTTAAGTTCAGTGACTGCATAAAGTTTTTCAAATCAATTATACAAGTAATTACCAATACTTTTTCAATGAAATAATATTCCTAAACCAATTTATGGGATAAGTAAATCTAATCAATTGCAGCTGAATCACTGTTGCTTTTTCCTTATCTAAACTGGAGAAAGACTTCTAAAAAGTCCTCCCTCAAAGGCCAGAATAGGCCTACACTGCAATAACCTCCTACAGTCCTACATTTTCCACAGCACAGCACTTTACAACACTTGAAGTGACTTGTATCAATTAGTTTAACAAATCACAGATTTAAGTTAAATAACTAGACTGCTTCCCTATGTATATGCATAGTTTTTGTTATGAAATTGTTTAAGATACAAAATGGAAGTCTTGCATTAAATTTGCTACATGTTTAGTAATTTAGGGGTGTGCATTCGGGAATCCCGAAACGGAAAAAAACCCGAAAAAAGCATTTTCGGGGTTTTTTCGGCTTTCGGGATCCCGGACAGGCTATTCACTGTAATCTTCGAATTCCGGAAAAAAAATCCCGGAAAATTCGGGATTTTTTCGGCATTTTTCGGCATTGCTGAAAAACGGCGTTGTGGGGGGTTTAAAACTGTTAAAGGGCCCGGGAATTCCTTTTCCCGCCGTTTCCCCCTTTCCCTCCTGTTTCCGGGGGGGGAGGAGGCTCCAGACAGCCAATCACAGCAATGCATTTGCAAAATGCATTGCAGTTTGCAAGTTTGCAAGGCTGTTGTTGCTGCCTGCAGCCCAATCACCAGTTTGCTCCTTTCCCAGGGAAGGAGCACTGTGGTGGCCAATAGGGTTCTGGCATCTGCTCTCTGGCCAATCACAGAAGGTTTTTCCTTTTTGAAATCCTTCTGTGTAGAGAAGAGAGCATACTGAACATCAGGAGCTGCGGTGGCTCAAGTGGTTAAGACGCTGAACTGCAGGCTGTGGAAGGTCAGCAGTTCGAGACCCGGGTGCCGCATGACGGGGTGAGCTCCTGTCTCTAGTTCCAGCTCCTGCCAACCTAGCAGTTCAAAAGCAAGAAATTGCAAGTAGTTAAATAGGTACCACTTCGGTGGGAAGGTAACAGCGTTCCGTGCACCTTGGTGTTTAGTCATGCCGGCCACATGACCACGGAAACGTCTTTGGACAGCGCTGGCTCTTCGGCTTTGAAACGGAGATGAGCACCGCAACCCTAGAGTCGGATTCGACTGGCTTTCGAGCAAGGGAACCTTTACCTTTACTTTACCTACTGAACATCAATCCCCCCCCCCAAAAAAAAAAACAAAACCCAAAACCAAAATACTGGGAGAGGCTGGTAGTTGCACTGCTTCAATCCCTAACAGCTGATCCTGGAGAAGGGTCAAGGGATGCATATCTCAAAACCTAATTTTCTTCCCCACCCCCCACTCTGTAGCAACCCTGGATTCTGGGCTGGTCTCCCATTCAAATACTAACCACGGCCAATCCTGCTTAGCTGCTGAGATCAGGCTAAACAGGAGTAGAAATGCACACAGATCAAATTATAAGGAAGATTATCATCATCATCACCATCATCATCATCACCATCATCATCATCACCTATCCTTAGTATTTCAGAATTCCTTTTTGTTCCACGTTACAACTGTTCGTAAAAGAAGAATTCAAAAGGGGTGATGTATCAGATTTCTTCAGTACAGGCAGCCAGAATTTCAAAGAACTGAAGTATACTATTTAAGCAGTTCAACAGGACATCAAAGGGATAAAATTTAAAACATATAAAATATAAATGGCAAGCTGTAATCAAGTCCAGAAAATATTCCTGCTATGAGCACACAGATTTCAACCCAATGACCTTACAGTCTGAGAAGTCCTTTATAAAATACTTTCTCAAGAAAGAATAATAAGAATCGTGCTTGCCTAGCACTCTCCAATAGTTTCTCACTTTACATTTACAACAGGGCTGCTGTCAGGAAAAAACTGAGAGTATGTGCCAAAATCAATTCAACAAGCTCTTGGACAAAACACACACACAAAACCAACACACAGCATCTGAGGATAATGAGAACTGCTATAATTCCAGCTGACAGCAGATGACTACCAATTATCATAAGACAAGCTCCATGCATTTACATTTGGTTACACAGTCCTAAGCTAACATGCTTCAAAATATATGGAAAGTATTCTGCTTCTGTGTTCAATATGGAAATTTGTCATCAGCTGCTGAGTAACTCCAGAAATTGAAGGAACCTATTAAAACTGGTAACTGCATTGTCTGTGAAAGATTTTAACAGTTCAGCAACAAAATAGGGCAATGTGGGGAACACAATGAAATGGCTTGTGTACCAACAAATCCCTTTATTAGATCTAAACATTTAATAAGCATTGTGCATTTGTATACAGGGGGATGCTTAATATAAATTATTACTCAGAGTCACTGAAGCTATCAGCTACTGCCACATTCTGGATGTAATGTGCCACTGTACATAATTATCTTCTCTGCAATTATCATCATCCAAAAAACTGTGTATAGAATAATCTGTTAAACTATATTGATTCTAAAAATTTCTGACTAAAAGGCACTAAAACGACTAATTATTTATATTTTTGTACTCAATCTTACTTCCATAACCACTGCACTTCACAGAACCATGAATGTTGATAAAAGACCAGCCAATTTGGCTCGGCAGTATTTTTGTAAAAGGTGTAGTTGCAACTTAAAAGCATACAGAATTTCAGAAAATGTTTTAAAAGACTGGCTCAAACTGTTATTGTTTTAGAAGACTGGCTCAAACTCTTGCCTCTTTTACCCTGTTTTTAGTTTAAGCACTGAGAGCTTCATGGTGAATTATAACTGAATTACAATAATCAGTTTAAGCATTACTGGAAGTATAGTAATTTACTGTATTTTAAGTTCACTTCTTTGGCCACTACCTTTAATTTTGATACTCTGCTAAATCTGATTCTTGCCCCAAGCTCCAACATGACAGCTTTGCTCATCCGAGCAGGGTCTTCTGCAGATAGGGCTGCCAGGTCCCCCTAAAAGGGGTCCCAATCCGCCAGACCGGAAAAGGCCGGTGGGGGAACCCACCCCCAAAGTGCTAGAGCTCCAGCCAGCGATGTGCTCAGTGCGATTACGTCACTTCAGGGTGACGTAATCGCCCCGAACATACTTAGTGCGCGTGCAGGAAGCCTCCCGGATGAGGCACAGGACTCCCCTGCTGCTTCACAGGTGAGATTTCGTAACCCTATCTGCAGATGCCACCCTGCAAACGGGCTCATACACATGCACTCTCTGTTGTGGCTCACACCTTATGGAATGGCCTGCCTCATGAGGTTAGGGAGGACTCTTACACTCCTGGCATTCTGAATGCAAAACTGCATTTTTCAGTAGGGCATTCTTACACAGGTAATAGAGCTACTACAAGAGGGGACCCGCAACAAAATGTTGCCATCCCACCCTATTGGCATTTCAGTGCAGGGGAAAAACTGGCCAAGCCCACACATCTCCAGGCAAAATCCTGCACAGACTCACACTCCTGCATTCTCTGAAGAAGAAAAGGTTTTCCTCCTCACCCACTCTGCTTTTTCTTTTACATCTAACAGTAAGTAAAGGTAAAGGTTTCCCTTGCTTGAAAGCCAGTTGAATCCAACTCTAGGGGGCAGTGCTCATCTCCATGCCGAAGAGCCAGTACTGTCAGAAGATGTTTCTGTGGTCATGTGGCTGGCATGACTAAATGCGGAGGCACACAGAACTCTGTTACCTTCCCACCGAAGCAGTACCTATTTATCTACTTGCAGCTAGGTTGGCAGGAGCTGGGACAGAGGCAGGAGCTTCACTCTGTCAGGCGGCACCAGGGTCTCGAACTGACGAACTACAGACCTTCCAGTCTTCAGCTCAGCATCTTAACCTCTGAGCCATCGCAGTCCCTAGGTCTAACAGTAAACCATAAAACTAATTGGCTGGGAGGAGGTGGGGAAACAGGGAAGAGCCGAGGCGCTGGGAATGTCTCTCGCCTGCTTCGAAGGGTGGAATCAAAGACATGTTTATTTTCTGCTGGCTTCCCCCCCCCCCCACCCATCACAGCTCAGGTGGGGTGTCACTGACGCTGTCACCACTCTGGTTTTAGGATCCCTTGAGAAGGCCCAGAGTACCCTTCCCAAGGCTTTCAGACTTCCCTTGTTCAGCCAAATAAGATGTGTGAGGACCAGGCAGAGTGAACAACGAATTAAAGATTTATTTTACAGGAGGCTAGTCAAATATGGGAAACAAACAAAGTGCAAGAACAATAACAATAAGTTTGTGAAGAGAAAAGAAACTAAGTGTCCTAACATGACTAGACTCACCGTCCCTAGCTCACTGTCTCACCTGGGCCTCAGTCTGCTCACCCTTCCTCTGAGGGTTTCCAACTGTAGCCTTCCCTCTGGCCCTGCTCTCTTGGAAGAAAGAACAGCTCTTCGTCTGTACCAGGTCTTTTATTACAAGTCCCCTTTCTCTGTGATTGGCTAAAATTGGCACCAAAACCTCTCAGGGACTACTGGAAGTTGTAGGCCTGGCTTTCTCCCACTGCTACTCAGGCTCCCTGGGCCTACTAGGCCTTTACTTGCACAGACCAGATCATGACAACCTCCCTGGGTTTTTTTTGGGGGGGAGAGTAAGTGTGCGCTTTCTTTTTGCAACAGCATGGAAAGCAGAAGGAGCTGCCTGAGCAGAGTGAAGAGAGCTGAAAGCTGCTGCTGTTTGCTAAAGCACTTTAAAAATCACAAGGTAGATGCTGTTGTCAGCTGCTGGAGGCTTGAATGTTCAGTGGAGGGGGCGTGGCCATAGGGAGGACTCAGCACAATAAGAACTACAGGAGATGGAGGGAGGGGGAGAGAAGGCTCCTAGTCCTCTGCCTCAGTAAGTCTGTTTCCTGCACATGTGCAGTGAACACTGATTTACTTTCTGGCCATTTTTAACCTCCCTGTATTTTTTTAAAAGTTTTTAGAATTTTCTGCACACCTGGGGAGTGGCCCACGTGTACAAGATAATCTCTTTTCCCTCCATGTGCCCCTGATCTGTGGAAATAAGTATCCACACACAGGGGGCCATGTGTCATGCCTGCCCCCGATCCGGCGCCTGAAGCCTCGGCCGTGAGCTCAGAAACACCTCCAGACCCGGCACCAACAAGCTCTACTCCCGATCTGGCACAGGACAGCTTGGCCATGACCTCCTTGGACCCAGCGCCAGGGATCAGGGACGTGGTACCTTTAAGTCCCTCCGAGGCGCCGGAGTCCGCAAAGGAT
The DNA here is from genome assembly GCA_029375565.1 of Gekko gecko. Taxonomy (NCBI): domain Eukaryota; kingdom Metazoa; phylum Chordata; class Lepidosauria; order Squamata; family Gekkonidae; genus Gekko; species Gekko gecko. The sequence continues at coordinate 96,454,714 of JAPDNY010000006.1, forward strand.
CTAAGTGCTGGGAGGGATGAGCTCCCAGCTACAAGTCAGCAAGCACCTGGGGCGGATGCTTCCCCACCCGACTCACCCCCACGTGCTGATCGTTTGCGAGCTCGCAGGCGCAAAGACTTAGCGGCTCGACGGAAGGAGGCACGTGCATGGGGGTGACGGTCAATGAGCCCCGAGTATTAACCGACGCAGGGACCTAAGAGCGACCAGTTAATGAGTTAATGAGCCAGCATGGTACTTATGAACATCCCCAGCCACGAGCAAACCGTGCTGGCAAACTCTTCGAAAGACAGCTCGCCTTGCGCCCATCCTCGTTCCCGCATCTTGACTCACCAGCTCCCGACCTCGGCACCTCCCCGAACGCTCTTCTGGCTCCTGATCTCGGCTCGGCTTCTGGACTCCGCTTCGACCTCTGGCTAATGGTAAACCTGATGACGTTTACCATTAGTCCCCTTTGAACCTTGTTTGCTTGGACTGGACTGATACCTTGGCTGATCCCTGGAACACACTCTGACTACGGCACCTGGCAGCCCCCCTGCACCCAGGCCCCGGACCCCGTCGTGACACCATGTTGAGAATTACATATATATATATAAAAGAATGGTTCAGAAAGATGCTTTGAAGAAGGTAAAGAGACTTGGACTATACCTCTAATTATAGTTCATACTTTTGTTGTTGTTCAGTCGCACAGTCGAGTCCGACTCTTCGCGACCCCATGGACCAGATTATGCCAGGCCCTCCTGTCTTCCGCTGTCCACTGAAGTTTGCTCAATTTCATGTTCGTTGCATCGATGACACTGTCTAACCATCTCATTCTTTGCCGTCCCCTTCTTTTTTGACCTTCAATATTTCCCAGCATCAGGGTCTTCTCCAGTGAATGCTCCCTTCTCATTTGGTGGCCAAAGTATTTGAGCTTCAGCTTCAGGATCTGGCCTTCCAGGGAACAGTCAGGGTTGATTTCTTTTAGGATTGACTGATTTGATCTCCTTGCAGTCCAAGGGACTCTCAAGAGTCTTCTCCAGCACCATAGTTCAAAAGAATCTATTCTTCGGCGCTCGGCCTTCCTTATAGTCCAACTCTCACAGCCATACATTACTACGGGGAATACCATTGCTTTGACCATGCGGACTTTTGTTGGCAAGGTGATGTCTCTGCTTTTTATCATGCTGTTTAGGTTTGCCATCGCTTTCCTCCCAAGGAGCAGGCGTCTTTTAATTTCATGGCTGCAGTCACCATCTGCAGTGATCTGGGATCCTAGGAACGTGAAGTCTGTCACTACTTCTACGACTTCCCCTTCTATTTGCCAAGGAGTGATGGGGCCAGATGCCATGATCTTAGTTTTTTTGATGTTGAGCTTCAAGCCCACTTTTGCACTCTCCTCTTTCACCCTGAGCAAGAGGCTCTTTAGATCCTCTTCACTTTCTGCCATCAGAGTGGTATCGTCTGCATATCTGAGATTATTGATCTTTTCCCCAGCAATCTTAACTCCAGCTTGTGATTCATCCAGGCCAGCATTTCGCATGATGTACTCTGCATATAGATTAAATAAGCAAGGTGACAATATACATCCTTGTCGTACTCCTTTTCCTCATGCTAAACCAATCAGTTGTTCCATATCCGGTTCTAACTGTTGCTTCTTGACCCTTATACAGGTTTCTCAGGAGACATATGAGGTGGTCTGGTACTCCCATCTCTTTAAGAACCTGCCATAATTTATTGTGATCCACACAATCAAAGGCTTTAGCATAGTCAATGAAGCAGAAGTAGATGTTTTTCTGGTATTCTCTTGCTTTCTCCATAATCCAGCGAATGTTGGCAATTTGATCTCTAGTTCCTCTACCTCTTCGAAACCCAGCTTGTACTTCTGGCAGTTCTCTATCCACGTACTGTTGGAGCCTAGCTTGTAGGATTTTGAGCATGACCTTGCTAGCGTGTGAAATGAGTGCAATTGTGCGATAGTTTGAACATTCCTTGACGTTGCCCTTCTTTGGGATTGGAATGTAAACTGACCTTTTCCAATCCTGTGGCCACTGTTGTGTTTTCCAAATTTGTTGGCAAATTGAGTGCAGCACTTTAACAGCATCTTCTTTTAAGACTTTGAATAACTCAGCTGGGATACCATCACCTCCACTAGCTTTGTTGTTAGTAATGCTTTCTAAGGCCCATTTAACTTCGCTTTCCAGGATGTCTGGCTCAAGGTCAGTGATTATACCATCGTGGTTGTCAAGGACATCGATGTCCTTCTTGTATAGTTCTTCTGTGTATTCTTGCCATCTTTTCCTAATCTCTTCTGCTTCTGTTAGATCCCTACCGTTTTTGTCCTTTATCATGGCCAGCTTTGCATGGAACGTTCTCTTGATTTCTCCAATTTTCTTGAAGAGATCTCTAGTCCTTCCCAATCTATTGTTTTCCTCTATTACTTTGCATTGTTCATTCAGGAAAGCCTCCTTATCTCTCCTTGCTGTTCTCTGGAAATCTGCATTCAGTTGGGCAAATCTTTCCTTTTCCCCATTGCCTTTAGCTTTCCTTCTTTCCTCTGCTATGTGTAAAGCCTCATCAGACAGCCACTTTTCTTTTTTGCATTTCTTTTTCTTTGGGATGGCGGTGAGTGCTGCCTCCTTTACAATGTCACGGACCTCTGTCCATAGTTCTTCAGGCACTCTGTCTATTAAATCTAGTCCCTTAAACCTATTCTTCACCTCTACTGTATATTCTTCGGGGATGCGATCTAGGTCAAATCTGAATGGCCGAGTGGTTTTCCCAACTTTCTTCAATTTAAGTCTGAATTTTGCAATGAGTAGCTCATGATCTGAGCCACAGTCAGCTCCAGGTCTTGTTTTTACTGACTGGATAGAGCTTCTCCATCTTTGACTGCAAATTATATAGTCAATCTGATTTCGGTGTTGCCCATCTGGTGATGTCCATGTGTAGAGATGCCTCTTAGGTTGTTGGAAAAGGGTGTTTGCTATGACCAGCGTGTTCTCTTGACAAAACTCTGTTCGCCTTTGCCCTGCTTCATTTTGTTCTCCAAGGCCAAACTTGTCTGTTATTCCGGTTACCTTTTGATTTCCTACTTTAGCATTCCAGTCCCCTATGATGATGAGGACATCATTTTTTGGTGTTAGTTCTACGAGCTGTTGTAGGTCTTCGTAGAACTAGTCCACTTCAGCCTCTTCTGCAGCAGTGGTTGGGGCATAGACTTGGATTACTGTGATGTTGAATGGTTTGCCTTGGATTCGGACCGAGATCATTCTGTCATTTTTGAGATTGTATCCCAATACTGCCTTTCTCACTCTCTTGTTGACTATAAAGGCCACACCATTTTTTCTACGGGATTCCTGGCCACAGTAGTAGATATAATGGTCTTCTGAGTTAAATTCGCCCATTCCTGTCCACTTTAGTTCACTGATTCCCAAGATGTCGATGTTCATTCTTGCCATCTCATTTTTGACCATGTCAAGCTTACCTTGATTCATAGATCTTACATTCCAGGTTCCTATGCAGTATTGTTCTTTGCAGCATCGAACTTTCCTTTCACCGTCAGACACATCCACAACTGAGCGTCCTTTCGGCTTTGGCCCAGCCGCTTCACTCTTTCTGGGGTTACTCGTACTTGCCCTCTGCTCTTCCTCAGTAGCATATTGGACACCTTCCGACCTGAGGGGCTCATCTTCCGGCGTCATATCTTTTAGCCTTTTGTTACTGTCCATGGGGTTTTCTTGGCAAAGATACTGGAGTGGGTTGCCATTTCCTTCTCCAGGGGATCACGCTTGGTCTGAGTTCTCTGCTGTGGCCTGTCCGTCCTGGGTGGCCCTCCACGGCATAGCCCACAGCCTCATCGAACCACGCAAGCCCCCTCGCCACGACAAGGCAGTGATCCATGAGGGAGTAGTTCATACTACCTGTTGCTATATTTATTATCCTACTATGTTATTTCTGCATCATTTAACATGTGACATAAATATTAATACTATGTCTCAGATTTCTGCAATACTAACCCTATTACACTACTTATTGGATGTCCCACCCTGTTGATTGTATTGACTTACACTGTAATCTGTCTTGAGTTTCAGTGAGAAATGCAGACTATAAATAATATAAATGAATATTAATTAACTAAATAAAATGAATTAAAATTAGAACTTGATCATGTTTGTGGGGGAGTGGCCATCAAATGACAGAGGTTTAGCATTCTAGTTAAGATTAGTGGAGATATATTGTCACTTTCTTCAGACTAGTTCCCTCCACAAATATTTTCAAAAGTGGTAGCTAACTAAAAAAGGTAAAGAGTTGGCACTTTCAGAATATCTCAATTATACAGAAGCTAGCAACAATACATTTTACAACAGTTGCCCAATCAAATAAAAGACATTTTAAAGGGAAAAAAATCAGTTAGATAAAAAAACATGGTGTCTATAAACTAAGTGAAAACCTGCAGTGCCAATCATCATTTGCCATGCAAGGTTCATGCATAACATGGGAACCAGTTCTACTTCCATGACAGCCTTTTCCTCACATAAAAACATAAGAGAAGCCAATGTTGGATCAGGTCAATGGCCCATTTAGTCCAACACTCTGTCACACAGTGGCCAAAAATACCAGGTGCCATCAGGAGGTCCACCAGTGGGGCCAGGACACTAGAAGCCCTCCCACTGTTGCCTGCCCCAAGCACCATCACTGGCCCCAGACTGAAAGTTCCTATCTATACCTTGTGGCTACTAGCCACTGATGAACCTCTACTCCATATGCTTATCTAATTCCCTCTTTTTAAATAAATTTTATTTATAACTTTTTAACATTATAACAGCGGAATCTCAGTAAGAAACTGTGGTACAAACATGAAAAAACAGAACAATGTACATAAAACGAATGTACAGTCAAGAACAACAAATTGAAATTCACAATATACACTATACTACAGGTTTATATTAGGTTTACAGAAGATAAGATATCAGGTTAACAAGGTAAATCATGTCAATGTGATTCCTTGGTGAGAAATGGAGTTTCTTAATACTTTATGAGCTTGTGGTGAGTGCAGGATTGACCACTCAAAACAAAATACCTGGGATCAGTGTCACCAATCCTGCACTCATTGCTGATGGCACAGCAACAACCAGCCCAATTGCCTCAAGCCCAGCAGCTGCAGTGGCAGCAGTAGGAGATGCCAATAGGGGAGCACTGGGAGGAAGAAACCCAAACACTATCAGCCTGGCTTGGACCTGAAATCAGTTTTCTTGGACCTAAGGTATCAGCCTGGCTCAGGACCTACCCCTAGGGGGGGTAGAGGAAGGAAGTGAAGGTTTTCTCGGTTTCTTTCAGCCTGCATGGACTGGAAGTCGGATGCTTTGGGAATAGGTGGAAGGGCAGGGTGAAAGAGATGTGCACTCCACTGGAAGCCCCATTGGCCCTGGCCCCAGTCAGCCCTCTGGCTCTGGGACAAGGGGATTGGGAGAGCCCAGGACATTCATCCCCTAGGGAACCCCTTAAGATGCAGACCAAGGAGGCACTGAGGAGGAAGAGCAAAGATGATCACCAAATTACAGGGTGGAAGACAGTGGTGGTCAGTAGAGAGAGAACCAGGTATGAATTAACCCACCCACCCCAGTAACTGAGGCTCTTCCAAGGCCCTGCCAGGGAAAAAGAGAATGCTCAAGCGTGCGTCAGCCCAGGACTCTGTCCCTGAATCAAAACAATCAGACACGAAAACAATGCTAACCAAGTTTTAATTTGAGACACCCAACACACACACGTATATTTAGGCTGAGTCTACAGATGTATACATCAGGCTTCATTTCACTCTCCTTTTGGCCCTCACTGCATATATTTCTTGCTCACACAGGCTCCCTCTTCCCAAGACTGCTGTATTTATGTAAGATAGAGCTATAATTTCCCTTCATTTATTAGATGCAATGCCCTTAAAAGGGAAGGCAGAAGGGGAGTCTTGAAATGGGATTGTGAAGTAGCTGTGTTTTAGGCTTGTGAAATAGTCAGTTTCAGCTTTCCCTGAGAACAAGGTGTCTAGGCCAATATGAACATTAATAAGCACTTGAAATTTAAATGGAAAAAAGTAGAATAGGCCTTGAGAGAATTACAAGCTTTCACGAGGAAAAAAACTTCAAGTGGAAAGCAAAATAGGAACAAACAAGAACTCACATTAGTATGACACACGCTAAACATATTTTCCACACCGAGTCATGCAGTAGTCCGTAAGTCTAGATCTAGAAGCAGGCTTACTCCCTCAGTAGTTTCCCAATTTTGTGTTATTTAGTTCCCCTAACCAAGATTTAACATGACAAACACTTGCACCCAGTAGATGGCTCCACAATATAAAGCACATAGCTGCTGATCCATTTTAAAGGTATACACCCAATACTAGATTTCTGAGATTTACAATGGCCAGCACAAGACAAAAAATGTATTCTCAAAGTATCGGGAGAGTGGGTAACAGAATTCTGATTTTGCCACCTCAGAAGAAACCAGAATTATTCTGAGAAATTCTATCATTTGATGCATACTATCTACGGCTTTAAAAATCTGAAAAGCAACCAGCAATATTCATCTTAGGTCCAAGTCAGGATGCAATACAATTTACTGTGGCATCAAGCCAATTTACTTTGTTGCTGAAAAATCTACAGCAATGGTAGGGCAGTGTTTGATAAGTTTAAGAATTTGATTTAGTTTTTCTGTTTAAATTGTGGCTTTAATGTATTTTTATGGTTATTGTTTTGTTTACATTGTAACTCATCTTGCGTTCCATAAGGTAGAAAGTCAACTAATAAATGTTTTAAATAAATAAAAATAAATATGTATATGAATCTGGAAACAAGTCTCCTCTGCAAAGATAGCCATAGAAATCTGAAACCCCGAACAGATTTGGAAACCTGATCACCCGTGACAGACTAAATTTCACCAAGGAGTCAGTGTGCATGCTTTTCCTATGATCTACACTTATATGCCAGTTTGGTGTAGTGGTTAAGTGCGCAGACTCTAATCTGGGAGAACTGGGTTTGATTCCCCACTCCTCCACATGCAACTGCTGGTGTGACCTTGGGTCAGTCATAAGATCTGGCACAGCTGTTCTTGAAAAAAGAGCAGTTTCTGTCAGAGCTCTCTCAGCCCCACCTACCTCACAGGGTGTCTTTTGTGGGGAGGGGAAGGGAAAGGAGCTTGTAAACCGCTCTGAGACTCTCTTGGGTAGAGAAGGCTGGGGTATTAATCCAATCTCTTCTTCTTCTTCATAACCTTTAGTACCATTGTGTTTCAAACAAAAGACTCAAATCAATTGTAAAGCAGCTCATCTCCTAAATCTGTTTAGTCAGTTGCAGTAACTCTGCGCATAATAACCAGCTTGTGTGGGTGGAGTTATCCCATAAATAGTATCAAGGAGATCTGTAGACCAAGGGAAAAGTCTATCCCTGCCCACTGCTTTCTAATCTTAATCCCTCTAAAATTTTCCCCTTATAGTATTCCCTCTAAAATGAGTTAGTATGAGATAGCTCACAGTTTTTTAGCCTCTGGCTCACAAATTTTTGTCTTAGCTCAGGAACGATGGCTCCAGAGCAAACTAATTTATGCAGTAGCCAAATCACTCGCTTACAACTTTAATGCCAGTAGCTCACAAAGTAGAATTTTGCTCACAGGACTCCATAGCTTAGAGGGAGCATTCTTGCCACAATGCATAATACAGCACAAAGTCTTATAAATACAGGTACCACACTCCTGTCCAAATTGCAATTATTCTAGAATTACTATAATAACTGGAAAGAGAAATATGAGCCAGGACTATTCCACTAATTGCATAAATATGTCAAAATACTGACACATTGAACTTGTTCAACTTTCTGATACTCCCTACCCCCACCAGCATCAACCATGCAAATATCCTTGCAGTCAAACAATGATCTGTGAATTCAAGACACTAGTTACAAGAGGAATATTATCAGTTCCCTCATAAAACCCCATAAAGGAAACATTATTAGGATAAATGCCTTCCTACATCTGCATACCCTCTCTCCCTCCACTATATTCCCACCGCATTAAAATTGATCCCTTGTGCCTATTCTCATTTTACATAATTTCAAAATTATATAATTATATAATTCTTTATTTAAAATTATGTATACAGTGTTAATTGTGAGAGGAATTTTACAGTGATATTTTAAACAATTTAAAGCAAGCAGCTATTACTGAACTCCCAAGTGCGACTGAGATGATGCAACAGTGAGAAAGAAGGATTCTACAAATTCATGGGGGCTTAGTAAGTGTCCCGTGAAACAGGCATTCGATCAGTTATAAGGAGGCTAAAGTAAAAGCTTAATCTGCTTTAGGATTTTATTTTTTACTAGAACATTGCATCACCTTCTCCAGGGATCTCAAACTCGCCATAAGGGAAGGGTATACCATGCAATTTAAGGCAGTAGATATTTACATATCAGTATTGTAAGACCACACAAATTAGGTTATTCAAGTTGAACCAACTTTTGTTTTCCAACCAACTTTCACCTGCTCAGCCCCAGCATCTGGCTGCTCAACCTTTGAAAAGGAGCCGCAAGTACTGCCTTTTGCTTTGGAAGATGTTTCCATCAAGGACTCAGCTTTAACAAACTGTTCTTATAATGCAATACTAAGAACACTTTCCTGGGAGTAAGCCCCACTGAATACAGCTGAGGATTCTGTGTGTTGCTCCTTAGGACAGCACTGTTAGATTTCCAACTTTCTATTATTTTCCCTCTCTCTTTGGGGGTGGGGGTAAGCTATAGGTGTGAGGATTTTTGTTTTATTTTTTAAAAGAAGTTTAAGGGAAACAAAGTGAGAACTAAGTATATGAAGTATGATCTGAAAAAAAATTAAAATATCCAAAATATCAAAGTAGCATGTGAAATCTAGAAGCAATTTTTTAAAGTGAAATTACTTTTGTATAAAGTTGTAAAATACATTTAAACTTACCAAACCAGCTGTTAGAGATGGAGCAGACTGTCCCAATGACTGGTTTCGCATGCGGACCAAATTTGAAGACTCTCCAGACGATTGCCATGATGACTGCCCCACTCCACTGTGCATACTAGTAGATAAAGGAAGCAACTGCTTTCCTTTAAGCAGAAAAAAATAATTTTTACTGGTCAATTCAACTACAGAGCTAATATTTTTTTTTAAACAAACTTTTTATTAATTTTATCATAGTAAAACATATACAGAAGGAAAAGCTGGATAATGACAGCAAAGTACAACATTAAAGATATCTAAGTGTTACAAAGTGAGTAATAAAGATTGAAGTGCAATGAATTCAACGACTATAGAGCAATCTCAAATCTAAGACATAAAAACCATTTACTAAACATTTTTAGTTGTACAGTAAAAGTTTAAATTTAACATTTCTAAGTGTTTCCCAATCAAATTTGTCTACATCAATTCTCTCTAGAATGGGATACCAAATATTTAACGGGTTGGTTAATTCTAACTCTGTTTGGTTGTCTGTGTGGTAGATATTAAAGTTTTCTAACATAAATATATCCCAGATTTTGTGTAACCATTGTTGAATTTTAGGTGGGTATTTGTCTTTCCAGTGTTTGGCTATCAGAATTTTTGCTGCAGTAAGGAGAATGCTAATTAATTTTCTTTCAGGTTCTGAGGGACCATCATCGGGCCAGAGGTCAAGGAGCATCAGTGCTGGATCAAAAGGTAAGTTATAATTAGTAAAGTTTTTTATCTGTTTAGACACTTGTAGCCAGAATTTATTAATAACTGTACAGGACCACCAGTTATGGAAATACGTGGCTCTCTCACCACATTCTTTCCAACAAAGTGGCGAAAGATTAGGAATCACATGAGATAGTTTGACAGGCGTTAAGTACCACCGGAATAATACTTTCGTATTAGCTTCGTAGATGTAGAGGGATTTAGATAATTTACTATGTGATTTCCATATTTGTTTCCATTGATGATCCGTGATTTGTCGTTGAAGATCTACTGACCAGGCTTGTTGGTAGTTGGGACCATGACTAGTCTGCGAGTTAATTAAAAGTTGATACAATTTAGAGATAAGCCGACGTTTTTTGTTTTCCTTAATTAAAAGTTGTTCAAATTCTGTAAGTGGTGAAGAGAGTGTTGAACTAACTTCCGGTGATTCAACTAAATGACGAAGTTGGAAGTATTCAAACCAATTAATTCTAATGTTGAATTTGTTTTGCAGAGAGGTTTTGTCCAGCATTTTATTTTTGTGTAACACATCAAAAATTCTGGTTAATCCAGCCTGCTTCCACGTGGAAAAGAGAAATGAGTCTTTAGCCGGCGGGAACCATGATTGTCCACAAAAGGTACTAAGTTTGGAGAAATGTGGAATTAATCTTTTTTTTTGTACAGTACCATGTGTTAAGGATGGATTGTAAAAAGGGGAGGAGGTCATGGATTTGATTGTGGTGTAGTTGGATTTCCATAACAACTCCTGGAAGGTATGACCATTAGAGGTCGCCTCCTCAATCCACTTCCAGTCCAGGATGACATCCGGTTTATATTGTCTGACCAATGCTGCTAGAGATGATGCTTGTTGATATAAAAATAAATCAGGAACTGCTAGGCCCCCATTGCGACGTGCCTTTCTCATGGTTTGAAAACGTATTCGTGGCGATTTGAAATTCCACAAAAATTTATTAATGTCTTTCTGCCATTTACTAATGAGATTTTTAGGGATGTTTATAGGAAGCGTGCGAAACAAATACAAATATTTGGGGAGAACATAAGATTGTAAGACACTGATACGGTCCATCCATGAAAAGAAATGTTTATTCCAATTGGTTAACTTAGTTAATATGTCCTTATGTGTCTCTGTATGATTTAACTTAATAATGTCAGACCAATTCACAGGTATTTTAATACTTAAATAAGGTAAGAAAGAGTCCACCCACTGAAACTTAAATCGGGAAAGAACATCAGATTTGATTGCAGGATCCATATTGATTGAATAAATCAGAGATTTGGCTGAGTTAATTTTAAGACCTGCTAGTTGACCAAAGGTGTCCAAAGTATCTTGAATTGCATCTAAAGAGTGAGAAGGTGAAGAAACAAAAAGAATGATGTCATCTGCAAACATACTCAGTTTAAACTCTCTTCCTTGGATTGAGATACCTTTAAAATTAGTGTTTGAACGTAGTGCACAGGCAAGAGGTTCCATGGCCAGAACAAACAAGAGAGGAGAAAGCGGGCACCCCTGCCTTGTGCCACGTTGAAGGGAGATATACTTTGAAGATGCTCCGTTAACTAAGATGCTTGTTTTGGGGTTCTCGTACAGTGCATGAATAGTCTTGCAGAAAGAAGGGCCGAATTCTAAGTGGTTGAGCAAAGTTTCTAAGTATGAAATTTCCAGTGAATCAAAGGCTTTCTGAATGTCTATGGAGAACAGTAAAGAGTTTGGAAGTTTATTGCGTTTAGCAAAATGAATAATATTAAAAGTTTTCCTAACATTGTCGGAAATATCTCTTGTAGATATAAAGCCCGTTTGGTCAGTGTTTATGTAGTGACCAATGATGTTTTGAAGTCTTGAAGCAATCATTCCGGTGAATATCTTGTAGTCGATGTTCAGTAGTGATATTGGTCGAAATGAAGCAGGATCGTTGCAGTCTTTATCTTTTTTAGGGATTAAAATTGCATTTGCCAATTTCCACGATTCAGGTATTATTCCAGTAGTCATAATTGAATTGCAGGTGTCCAAGAGTACATCTTTCAGTGTTGGTAGGAAAGCTTTGTAAAATTCCGATGTAAAGCCATCAGGACCAGGTGCTTTATTGTTTTTTAAAGATTTCACTGCTTGCTCAAGTTCCAAAACCGTAAAGGGCAAATCCAGAAAGCCTCGGTGATCTTCAGAAATTTTTTGCAGGTGATCTAAGGAGTTCAGATATTCTTTGATATTAGAGAGGTTAGGAGTTGTAGAAGTATATAGTTGACTAAAAAAAGATTCGAGAATTTGTAAAATGTCCTTATTAGAATGTTTCAAAAAATTTTGTTTGTCTTTCAAACCAGTAATAAAGCGTTCAGATTGTCGTTTTTTCAGCCTCCAGGAAAGGAGTCTTAACCGCCTAGAAGTTCTGGATGTAGAATTTTTAAAATAGTTAAAGTCATTTTTGAGGATAGTGTTGGTCTCGATCATCTCTAGTTTCTTTCTAGCTTCTTGTAGTCTCTTGTAGATCTTTGAACTACCTGACTGTTTGTGTTTAAATTCAAGAATTTGTATGTTGTGTAAAAGTTCAGATTTAATGGCTCTTTTTTCTTTCTTACAGGACGCTGTCAGGGAGATACAATGACCTCTTATAAAAGCTTTCGAGGCATCCCAAAGAGTAGAAGAGGAAATCTCTTCGGATTTGTTTAAAAAATAAAAATCTTGCAAATGTTTCTGCAGAGTGTTTTTTAATTCTGTTTCATAAAGGAGAATCTTATTAAATTTCCAAGTAAATTTAAAACCTTCTCTTAGACCACTTCGTAATATACATTGAACTGGGGCGTGGTCGGACCATTGTTGAATGCCGATATCTGAAGAAATAATTTTGTCGACTAATGGAGTGGAAATGAGCAAATAATCCAGTCTGGTGTGAACTTTGAAACGATGGGAAAAATAAGTATAGTCCCTTTCTGTATTGTGGTGGAGTCTCCAAATGTCATGTAAGTTGTGTTTACGAATTAACCGTTGAAGCGGAGATTCTGACTCCTTTAAAATATTTTTCCTCTTCAAAGGGGAGGACTTAGCAGATTTGTCAAAAACTGGGTGCATGAGATAATTAAGGTCCCCACCCAAAATAACAGGGTCAGATGAGAAATTTTGTAAGTGAACTAATGTGGTGGACAAGAAGTGTAGCTGATTATTATTAGGAGCGTAGACAGTGGCCAAAGTCAGTTTTTCTTCATTAAGTACTCCATTGACAAATACAAACCTACCATCAGGGTCAATCAAGGTTTTTTCTACTTTAAAATTGGTGACTTTAGAGATCACAATCGCCACACCGCGAGATTTGGATGAACCAGAAGCTAGTATCTGAGTTGTGTACCAACTAGATGGTAAAACTGTAGATCTTTTTTTAATGAATGTTTCCTGTAGAAAAGCGATGTGAACTTTTTGTTTTTGCAGGTGATTAGCAATACGTTTAGCTTTAATAAAATTATTCAGCCCACGACAATTTAAAGTGATAATTTTCAACTCAGCCATAATGGATAGTAGGAATAAGTGTTTGAGATCAATGAAACAAAGCTTTGAGCAATGTAGGAGGACCCTCTAGCAAAGAACACACAGAACCAACCAAACAGTATATTACGGTTCAAAGATATAAAAATACCATGCCTTGTAGAAAATCTTGATTGACCATAACTAAGATAGTTAGACTCTATCCAACTTAACCTTCTAGAAATAGTGAGGTGAAAAAAACCAAAACTTTGTTGCCCTTCCCCTCCCTCTTTTTCCCCTCCCACCCCCCCTAAATCCCAGAGTGAGCGACCAAAGCCCTCACTGAGCCTTATGGGCTCAAGAATTGGGATTAACAGAAGTGAACCATATAACCAGGAAAACATATTCAAAAACATAAGAGGAGCCATGAGAGCAACCGTAAAAGAGAACACCCCCCACCCCCTCCCGCGTCTAAAAGATCTTGACAGTTTTAACAAAGAATATTTTTTGTACTTTTTTTTTCCTTTTCGTTTTTTGATTTATTTATTTTTTTGTAAACATTTAAACATACTAAATAAGGCAGTTATGCAGATCAAATTGTGACAGAGTGAAAAAGTTGAACCATAACAGCAAGTAAGGATCAAAGATATAAACCTTAAAACCTGTAAAAAAGAGATCTGGAACCAAGAAAGAAGAATTAGAAGTTCATTCTTCTGCGTGTCGGGATCTTACTCCAGCGAGGAGGGGTAGAATTCTCTGGACGCTTGCGTTTTCGGAGAGATAGTGGGTCAATGTCCATATTCTCGATGGAATGCACTCCTAAAGCTTTCAGCATCAAAGAGCCTGAGTCTAGGTCAATGGCTTGGTGCAAGGCTCCTTGCCTACGAACTTGAAGGTATCCAGTCGAAGCCCAACGGTATTTAATGCCTTCTTCTGACAAACGAGTGGTTATGGGCTTAAGGAGTCTTCTAATTTGAAGGGCTTCTGGCGGGACGTCAGGAAATATGTGGATGTCGTCGTTGTTAAATTTAAAACTTCCGGCTCCTTTAATTTCATGTAAAACCCGATTTTTGATTCTTAGATCCAAAAACTCCACAAGTATATCTCTTGGGCCTCGCCGCTTTTCAGGTGACTGAGGGCCCAAACGGTAGGCTCGGATAAGCATGGGTTCCATACCATCTTCAAAGCTCATTACCGAGATAAGCCACCTTGCTAAGAAGGAGGTGAGATCTTCAGAGCCTTCCGCCTGTTCTGGGAAGCCTCGAAATTTTAAAAACTTTTCTCGTGATCTATGTTCCAAAAGGAGAATACGTTCTTTGGCCCAGGTCTCTTGATCTTGAAGAATTTTTATGTCTTCCTGATTGGAAGTTGATGCTTCCATAGCCGCCTCTGCGGATTGTGCGACCTGGTGCATCGAGGATTGTAATTCCTCAATTTTCTCTGAAAGAGGCCTCATAATCGCATTAATGTTTTCAAGGATTTCTGACTTAAAGGATTTTAAAGTGTCAGAAAGAGTGTCGGTTAAATCTTTTTTAGTCAGAACTTGCTCCGGAATGGAATGAGAGGCCCCCGACGCCATTTTAACACTCGCGTTAACGGGCTGTTTGGTGCGATCGTTAGCTTTTTCAGATTGAAAAAAGTGGCTGAGCTGCGAGTCTTGGGGTTTTACAATGAAAGGCTTACTTTTAAACGATTTTCCCATGCCTTATGTACGTCAAGAGTTGTTTCGAAGATTGCGTTTTAAAGCGGGAGGTGACGAGGGATCACGGAGGACTCTCAAATGGCGACCGCCATGATTCGCGCAGACGCCACGCCCCCCAACTACAGAGCTAATATGAATAACTTCCAAACTAATACTTTGAAAAAGGTATTTATGTAAACCATCGATAATAACAAATATTTAAGAAATATCAGTTCTAAGGAAGGAACCTGAGAGAGGGGGTTCATTTGGAACAGGTAGGAGGTTGTTAATGGATCCCTGTACAAGACTTCCATATCTAACAGTGTAGTCCTTATCTCCAGCAGTCTGGTATCCCTCTTCCTTTAGTTCCATCCAGAGCCATAGTTTTTTCTGCACAGCCAGATCTTGCAGAGGGGCAGCCCCTGTTAGTGCGGGGTAGCAAAAATTTTTTTAAAACCTCTTGTTGTATTTGAGACAATTGACACTAAGAAGGGTAGCCATGAAGGAACTGAAAAGATCCTTAAGTGTCATTATGTGTCACTAGTGACCAAGAAAAAGATAGCTCATACCATAGTATTCCCCATGCATGGGTGTGAAAGCTGGATAATGAAGAAAGCTCACAAGAAGTTGATTTCTTTGAAATGCTGTGTTGGAGAGGAGCTTTATAGATCCCATGGATAGCTAAAAATACCAAATAAGTGGGTCCTAGATCAAATTAAGCCTGAACTCTCTCTGGAAGCTAAAACAACTAAACTGAGGCTATCATAATTTGGTCACATTGTGAGAAGATAAGAGTCTCTGGAAAATACAGTAATGCTACTGCCTTTCTCAGTATGCCCCCAACAGAGCGTTATGCTCTGGCAGTAAAAATCTCCTTGTGGTCCCCGGCCCGAGAGAGATCTGTCTATCCTCAACCTGGTGGAACTCTCTGTCCCCACCTGGTGGAACTCTCTGCCAGAGAACATCCATGCCCTGCAGGATCTGTTACCTTTCCATAGGGCTTGTAAGGCAGAGATGTTCTATCAGGCCTTCCACTGAGGACAGCAATGGCACTGCAACTAATCTGGCAGTCTAATACCTCCCACCTCCCCTCACTTACCCCCTTAGGAGGATATGGGGAAGCTACAATTTTTCCCCCAAAATTTTTCCATCTTGGAACAGACTGTCTGTATATATTGATTGTTCAGTATTTTATTATGGTTTTAACTTAATCTAAATTGTTTTTATCTTGTTGTAAACTGCCCTGAGCCCTGCCTGCAGGGAAGAAAGGTCTAAAAATCTAAATTAATAAATACATAAATAATAGGAAAAGTTGAAGGCAGCAGGAAAAGAGGAAGACCCAACATGAGATGGACGGACTCAATCAAGCTACGGCTCTCAGTTTGTAAGACCTGAACAAGGCAGTTAATGATAGGACATTTTGGAGGTCATGAGTTAATAGGGTCCCCATAAATTCAGCTCGACTTGACAGCACTTAACACACACAAAACCAAAGAGTTTCACCAGACTAGACAAAAATTGATAGAACAAATTACCTGACAAAGAACTGGCTAAACTACCCCGTCGCAGTTTGCAGTCGTCTTGACTCAGTTGACGATGAAGTTTACTTTTCCCAGTTGATGAAAAAATGTCAGGGTTACTGAGTTTTCTGCATCGCAAAGTAATTGGTTCTGCTATAACATCCTGGAACAAGAACCAAAAGAAGACAAAAGTGAGACTCCCATTGCCAACATTCATTACAGTAACTGAAAACTACTTTTGCACCAACAGTTCTATATCCTCAGACTTACAGCTCAGTCTTAAACACATTTACTCAGAAATAGGTCCTGATGAATTCAGTGTGACATAATTCCTAGTTAGTATACTTACAGTGCAATCTTCAGAACACTTTCATGGAAGTAAGCCTCACTGAGTAGACTTCAGTAGGATCCTGAACAGACCTGCTTAAGATGTCAGAGAGCAATCCTAAAATATACTCAGAATCCTACTGAGTTCTATTCAATGGGGCTTAATTCCAACAAAATGTTCTTAGGACTGCAGTCTTATGAAAAAGTTGAATTGTGGCCAGATTTCTGCAAGGCACCTCTGCAAGTGTTCTAAGAACATAAGAGAAGCCAATGTTGAATCGGGCCAATGGCCCATCTAGTCCACAGTGGCCAAAAATACCAGGTGCCATCAGGAGGTCCAGCAGTGGGGTCAGTGCATAAGAAATTTAAATTCTATTCTCCCCCCCATCCACCCAATACACATACACTATAATCCAAGGAGACTTTCCCTCTTCAGGAAACTTCTGGGTTCATGCAAAACTATTTCTTGTATTTAAAGAGATTTCTATTTTCTTTCTCAAGAAGAATTCTGTGCTCTCTACATAGGAACTCTGTCCAGAAGAACACACAGCAAACATCCAATCACATTAATAACAGAAGTTAAACAAATCAACTTTTGAGTCTAGTGGCACCTTTAAGACCAACAAAGTTTTATTCAAGGTATAAGCTTTCGTGTGCAAGCACATTTCTTCAGATACAGTGAAAGAGAATTTCCTCAACCATTACATATAGGAAAAGGGGGGGAGGGAGTTAGTTGTCAGGAAGGGCTAGTTAGCATCAAGATGCATAAGTAACTGGGTGATTATAACTGAGGCTGGATTAAGGTGGTTGTAAAGATCTGTGAATGGCAGTAAATTAGCATACAAATGCAAGAGTTAACAAACAATTGAGAGAAGAAGTATTGAGTCCAGTGGCACCTTTAAGACCACAAAATTCAATTCTAGGTATAAGCAAGAACCGAGAAGACTTAGCATGTGTAGATGCACAACACTTTTAAAACGCTTAAAATATTTCAGTCATAGACTGATAGATGTTAAGCACTGTAATACTGCAACTGTACATCACTAAAATAAATACAGGAACCATACATGCATAACACACAGCACAACAGAAAGAAGCATGTATAACAGACACCACTGCAAATACCTACAAGTGTAGATAAGTGCCATGGAATCTTTTAAATCCATATACATGAATAGTAAATCTGGCTATGAATTCTTGTCAGCACCATCAGCTGCTTGCCATGAACATGTTTCTATGGAATTAATTTAACACAAGTTTAGAAATGACCTCAAATACAATACACATAATGACACAACCCAAGCTCAGCCTGACATATTAAATGCTTTGCAACTTGCACCAGCCCCATCTTCATGTCACAAGAGCATGACAAGCCTGAGGGAAAGGGCCATAGCTCACTGACAGTGCTTTACATGTGTAAACTCCCAGAGTCTATTCCCCAGTATCTCCAGTTAAGGAGCTCAGATACCATGGATGTAAAAGACCTGTGCTTGACACTTTTGAAAGCCACTGCTAATCAGAACAGACAATACCAGAATAATGGTCTAACTCTTTTTTTTTTTTAAACAAAAATTTTTTATTGGAAAAAACAATCAACATTTTCAATAACGGTACCAATACAATTTCAGAAAAAGAAAGTTCCCAACCCTTCCCCCCACCCCCCTAATAGGCTTCCAACACTGCTAATAACAAACAAAAATATATGTTAGACGGTAATCAAATTTAAACTTATATGCATTGACAAACCAGGTAACACATTATATAAAACCTCTACCATTGCAACATATTCTCAAATAACAGTATAATACAAATCCAAATTCATTTCACTTCTCGTTCAATAACCATATGTATCCAAGTTATATATTTTCCCCTTCATTCTATATTCAGTTTCTAGATACAGTTTCAGTTCTTCCCAATCTTTTGTATACTGTTCTGCCATTTGTCCATTTAACTTCTTAGTCATTTTGTCCATTTCCGCTAAGAATAGCAGTTTTCTCAACCAGTCATGTATATCTGGCACCTTCTCCATTTTCCAATGCTGAGCAAAGGCCATTCTCGCCGACGTAATCATGTACCATAACAGTGTCCTTTTTTCTTGTGGAATTTTTTCCATTGTCAAACCAAGGAGAAGAAGTTCTGGCTTTCTCTCAATTGGGATTTTTAATATTTTCTGCATCACACAATGTATATTAGACCAATATGTTTTCACTTTAGCACATGACCACCACATATGGTAAAAAGAACCCTCTATTTTTTTACATTTCCAGCATTTGTTACTCAAGTTCTTATCCATACTAATATTAGCAATCTTTTTTGGTGTCATGTACCATCTATACATCATCTTATAACAGTTCTCTTTTACATTGGTACAAGTAGACATTTTAAAAGATCTTTTCCACAAAAATTCCCATGATTCCATAGAGATTTCTTTGTTCATATTTATGGCCCACTTTATCATTTGCTCTTTTACAGTCTCATCCAGTGTATATACAAACAACAAAATTTTATACATCTTTGAAATCATTTTCCGCTCTCTATTCAACCATAAATTTTCAAATTCATCATATGTGGCTCTAAAGCCAAATTCTTTACAATCTTTTTTATAAATATCCCTTATTTGACAATATTGTAACCAACCGTATTCGAATTCTAGATCATTGTTTGGCTTTAAAACATATTTTTTCCCTTCTTTTTGCAATAATTCCTGATATTTCAACCAGTCATGACCTTTATGTTCAGAAAACCGATGTATAACAGCAGCTGGTACAATCCACAAAGGCCTCTCGTCCGAGATTGTATCCTTGTACCTAGACCATGCATCAAACAACGTCCTCCTTACATAATGATGCTTAAACATAGAATCAACTTTATTTTTCCCATACCAAAGATAGGCATGCCAGCCAAATCTGCAATCGTGTCCCTCAAGAGCTAACAGCTTTCTATTTTCCAAATGGATCCAATCAGATAACCAAGACATACATACAGCTTCATGATACAAACGCAAATTCGGAACTTGGAAGCCACCTCTGTCTTTAGTGTCATACATTATCTTCATTTTAATTCTTGGCTTCTTTCCTGCCCAGATAAACTTAAAGATTTCTCTTTGCCATTTGACCAAGACTTTCCCATCCTTCACAATTGGTATTGTCTGAAACAAAAACATTAACCTGGGCAATACATTCATTTTAACAACGGCAATTTTTCCAACAAGAGATAGTCTTAACCTTTCCCATTTTTCTAAATCACTCTTTATCGAACCCCACAATTTTTCATAGTTATTTTTAAACAGATCTATGTTTTTCATTGTGATTTCGACTCCCAAATATTTAACCTTTTTAACCACTTCACATTCTGTCACATTTTGTAACATTTGTTGCTTTGAACCAATCATATTTTTACACAATATCTTAGATTTATTTTTGTTGACATAAAACCCTGCAAGATCGCCAAACTCTTTCACTTTTTCAAATACCTTAGGCATATTATTAACAGGATCTTCAACAATAAACATGATATCATCCGCAAATGCTCTTTATTTAAATGAAAAACCTCCAATATTCAAACCTTTTATGTTATTATCATCTCTAACCGCTTGTAGCAAAATCTCCAAAATCCAAATAAATAACAATGGTGACAGGGGACAACCCTGTCTAGTACCTTTTCTTACCCGGAACACATCTGTTGATTCTGCATTCACAATCACCGAAGCTTTTTGTTCTTTATATATCGATTGAATCATTCTTATAAATTCTGCGCCCATCAAAGATTTCTCAAACACTTTAAACATAAATTCCCAATTCAAATTATCAAAAGCCTTCTCTGCATCCAAAAATAAAAAAGCAACTTCTTTTTCAGGGTGTTTATCATAATACTCAATTGCGTCCAAGACAACCCTCGTATTGTCTTTAATTTGTCTATTTGGTAAAAATCCAGCTTGATCTTCAACAATAGTGTCCTTCAAAAACTTTTTAAGGCGCTCTGCCAGTATTTTTGCAAATATCTTATAATCGTTGTTCAATAATGAAATGGGCCGATAGTTCTTTACATTTGTTAAATCTTGCGTTTCTTTAGGAATTAAGGTGATTGCAGCTTCATTCCAGGAATCTGGAATCCTTCCTGTCTTTCTAATTTCGTTAAAAAGAATCTCCAACACCGGGACCAAGTCTTCATGAAATTTTTTATAAAATTTAGCTGAAAAGCCATCCGGGCCTGGAACTTTAGAGATTTTTGCCTCAGCTATTGCTTTACTGATTTCTTCTTTAGTTATTACAGCATTTAAAAATGTTTTCATTTCAGGGTTTGGTTGTATCAAATTAACTTTGGATAGGTAATCCAACATTTTTTGAGGATCCGCTTGCTTCACTTGAAAGAGAGTTGCGTAGTATTTATAAAATTCCCTCCTGATTCCTCCTGGGTCTGAGATCTCTTTATTTCCATCTTTCAAACAAGTGATTGTTTTATTCTCTCTTCTTTTCTTCAATTGCCATGCTAAATATTTGCCAGGTTTGTTTGCACCTTCAAAGGATTTCTGTTGCAATTTTTTCAAGTTCCAAAATACTTCTTTGTTCAACCTTGCCTCATATTGCTCCCTTAAAATCCTCAATTCTCTCAAAATCTTCTTTTTGCCAGGCCTTTTCTTAAGTTCTATTTCTTTTTTCTGAATATTTTCCATAATTTTTTTGTCTATTTTCATTTGTTGTTTCCTTTCATTATTATTAATTGCAATCAGATGTCCTCTCATCACAGCCTTGTAGGCTTCCCATACCGTTTGCATCTGTACACTCTTATTTAAGTTCAATTGAAAGTATGTTTGGGTTTCTGTCCTTATTTTATCCACAATATTTTGCTTGTCCAGCAAATCTTCATTAAGTCGCCATCGAAATTTTTTTCTCTTAACATACGTTGACCATTTTATCGGACTGTGGTCAGAAAGAGTCCTAGGTAATATCTCAATTTTGCGTGTTTGCAAGATTAAATTCTCTGTCATCCAAATCATATCTATCCTTGAAAAAGATTCATGTCTTGATGAATAAAAAGAGTACTCTCTATCTCTGGGGTTTTTAACTCTCCAAACATCTACCAAGTGTTCATGTTTGGTCAATTGAAAAAAGACTTTAGGAAGTTTGCCCATGGCATCAATTCCTTTTTTGATTTTCTATCAACAACATTGTCAACAGTACCATTAAAATCACCCATTAAAATCGTTTGCTCATAGGTCAACTGTCGTAGCTGTTCCCACAAATCCTGAAAGAAGTTTTCCTTCGCACCATTGGGAGCATAGAGATTAACAATTAATGTCTTTTTATTCTGCAACACAACTTCTACCGCCAAAAATTTCCCTTCATTGTCTTTAAAAATTTCTTTTGGTTCCAACTCCTTTTTAATATATGTAACAACTCCTTTTTTCTTTTGGGAGGAGAGTGAATAAAATTCCTCTCCTAGTCTTTTTTGAATCAAAAATTTGGCATCTGATTTTTTAATATGTGTTTCTTGCAAGCAAACAATATCACATTTCTGTTTTTCCAACCAGAGTCTGACATTTTTCCTTTTTTGGGGTGAGTTCAGTCCATTAACATTCCATGAAATTATTTGACTCTCCATGTTGATTTTATAATTATTTATCAGAGTCTTTAAAATTATCATTGATGAATCTGGTCATTTGCTCAACTGACTTGATGGTGACTCTCTTCTGCTTGAACGAAAAACTGATGCCTTTAGGAATTTCCCATCTGTATCTTATGCCCTCTGTTTTCAGCTTGTCAATCAGATCTTTGAAAAGTCGTCTATCCTGAAGCATTGCTCTGGGTAGTTCCTTTAGGACCATGATTTTCTTGTTGTCAATTGTGAAATCTTCCTGAAATTGTTGCTTAAACAAATCCTCCTTCAGCTTTTTAGATATAAACTGGACAATTACATCTCTGGGTAATTTTTTCCTTTGCGCAATCGCAGAGTTGACTCTGTATACCACATCAATTTGTGCCGCCACTTTCTCCTCTTCCATTTTCAAAAAGTCTGCAACAGCATCTACCATAACTGAATGGATGTCCTCATTCTTGTCTTCAGGGATCCCCCTGAATCTCATGTGGTTAATCATTGCATTATATTGAACCATCACATTCACTTTATCTGTTTCTATAGTGACCTCAGCTATATTAGATGCTACTCCCTTCACCCTTACATCCATCTCATCTGCTCTTTTAGTCAACGTCTGTATCTCTTTTGTAATTCCAGACATTTCTTTTTTCAGCTCTGTTACTTCTGTTATTACAGTCTTTTCCAACTTCAGAATCGCGTCCATCACTCGTTTCTCCATAGCTTCCATCATGCCCTGTAGCTTTTTTTCCTCTTTCCCAGCCATTTTCGGGGAGGACCAGGTATTTGCCCTCTGTCGTTGCCGCAGGTCGTAAGCCGTTGTTCAAAGTTTTCCCTCCAACCCACTCTAAATCAAAGTCCTTCTTGTGCCCACCTAAAACGCACTAGTTCCACTTTTTTCTATTGAGTCTTTCGTTTAAAATCAAAGAAAATGTTTCTGACCTTCCCAAAATGGCGGGCGCAATTTCTCTATGGTAAATGGTTCTTCCAGGTACTCACTTCCTGTCCGGCAGTCTTGATGGTCCCCCTTGTTCCTGATTTCCTCCCTTCTTCCGGCCTCCTTGGTCTTCTCTAGGGCAATTACTTGTCTGGTCTGAAGTCACTTCCTGTTTTGCCGATTTCTGCTGCAGCAGCTACAGTACTTTTCCACTGTAATTCTCGCGGAGTTGCTGTTAGTTTCTATTTTAAAGTCAATAATCTAACCGCAGGAATGATCAACAATCCGGCTTTTTGGCCTTTTTATGCTGTTTAACTGCACTTTTTCCGCTCCAGTGTTAGTACGACAGATACAGCACGATCATGCGCTTCATCGGATGTTGTTTATTTTCGGCCAAAACGCGTCTCCGGTGAGCAATTTTAAAAAGTTACCTTCAAAGTCCGTGTCTTGTTATAGCAGTGTTTCCTTGATGTCAGTTTCCGTAGAATGTCTTGGAGGTCTGGGTCATGCATTCTTATGTTGAGAATCCAACTCGGTGGGGTCTTGTAGAGAATTTCCGAAGTGCCTTCTCTGGGGGAGGGGATCAAGGCTGGTCGCGACGCTCTTTAAAGCCCCGCTATCAGCCGATCTCAACTCCCTCTCGGGCCAGGCTCGCTGCCAGTCACCCCCCTGCCTGGGGGGATCTGCGGTGGGCTATATGAAACCCACCCCGTCGTCAAGACCCTCCGTATGCTCTGGGAGCTCTGAGAGCAAGCCAGAACACGTTAGGACGCCATGAATCCCAGACCGGAAGCCAATAATGGTCTAACTCAATAGAAGGAAGGGTATTGTATTTGTGTGCCAATATACTAGACATTTCAAATATTCTCATTGAGAAAAATGAATCATAACACTAGGATAAAAATACATACATTCATACATTCACCTCAAAACAAATCTAAAGCTC
Source organism: Gekko gecko (assembly GCA_029375565.1). Classification (NCBI taxonomy): domain Eukaryota; kingdom Metazoa; phylum Chordata; class Lepidosauria; order Squamata; family Gekkonidae; genus Gekko; species Gekko gecko. The sequence continues at coordinate 96,478,858 of JAPDNY010000006.1, forward strand.
ATCACTATAGTCCTCACTAAGTGTGGTATAGTGGTTAAGAGCAGCGGCCTCTAATCTGGAGAATTGGTTTGATTCCCCACTCCTCCACATGAAGCCTGCTTGTTCTGGGTGACCTTGGGCCAGTCACAGTTCTCTCAGAACTCTCTCAGCCCCACCTACCTCACAAGGTGCCTGTCGTGGTGAAAGGAAGGAGAAGAGAGAAGATAGAAAGAAAAGGAGACTGGATTTATACTCTGCCCTTCACTCAGAGTCTCAGAGCAGTTTACAATCTCCTTTCCCTTCCCCTCCCCACAACAGACACCCTGTGAGGTAGATGGGGCTGAGAGAGCTCTTTCGAGAACTGCTCTTGAGAGAATCCCTCTGAAAGAACTTGTGACTGACCCAAGGTCACACAAGCAGCCACATGTGGAGGAGTGGGGAATCAAACCCGGATCTCTCAGATTAGAGTCCATGCTCTTAACCACTACACCAAACTGAAAGCAACTGGAAGCTGTTTTGAGACTCCTCAGGGTAGAGAAAAACAGAGTATAAAAACCAAAAAGTGAAGCTGGTACCAGCCGTAGATTGGAAGACAAGTAAGCCTACCCCTACCCCGTATTCCCAAAGCTTTATTCCTATTTACATTGCCTACAGCAAACTACATTCTTTCCATAACTTCTTGTGAACCCAAGACATAGCTTTCATTTCTGCACTGTTCTAATAAAAATATACTAGTAATTTGAAGACTTACACACGTCCCATGTTTAGTCTGGAGTAGCATGCAGATTGGTACACTGGACCTACCTGAAGATTCTTTCTCTTCAGTGGGGGAGAAGTCATCCAGGAACTGGTTAGCTCACACCTCTGCTCGCTTGATAGGCTATGCAAATTTCTTTTGTTGCATAGCTCCTGTTGGAGTGGCCCTGGCTGACCTCTCCAGTGATGTCCAAGCCCTGTCCGTGGATCGCTCTTGTTATGTGTGCGTTGTCCTCCATGTTATTGTGATATTCTGGTGTACACCTTCCAATCTTTAAGCCACCCGGGCTTCCTCAGCTGCCTATTTGGCTAGGATGTGGATGACTGCTCCCCCACTGAAGAGAAAGAACTTTCAGGTAGGTCCAATGTACCATTCTCCTTCAGTGGGGGGAAATCTTCCAGGAACTGGTTAGCTATGCCCAAGCTATTTTTCTGGGGTGGGTGAGCAATTGTCCGCTGTGGAAGTTTCCACAACTTGCTGCAAAACTCATCTGCCAAATGCCGCCTCCGCTGATGCGGCCTGGTCTACCCTGTAGTGTTTTACGAACGTTGAGAATGATGCCCAAGTAGCCGCTCTGCGTATTTCATCTACTGTGGCTCTTGTTGAAAATGCCGTTGTATTAGTGGCGGCTCTCGTGGAATGTGCCGTCAGCTTTTCTGGTGGCGTGAGGCCTTGTACGCCTTGGTAATGCACCGTCGAATCCAGTACGCCACTGATGTTTTTGAGGCCTTTCTGCCCTGATTCGTGACCCCATAGGTCACAAACAGTCCGTCAGAGCGACGGAAGGTGGCCATTCTGCTGAGGTATATATGTAGAGCCTGCCGCACATCCAGCTTGTGCCATGCCTTTTCCTTGGGGTGTACTGGCTTCGGACAGAAGGAAGGCAATGTAATCGGTTGGTTTAAATGGAAAGCTGAATTTACTTTGGGAATGAATGAAGGATCCATCCTCAATGATACAGAGTCTCGCTGGAATATGCAAAGCTCCTTTCGTGCCAAAAGAGCTGCCAGCTCAGATATTCTCCGTGCTGTAGTTATCACAATAAGGAAGGAGACTTTCCATGGCAGAAATCGTAGTTCAGTTGTCTTTAAAGGTTCGAATGGAGGTTTTGTTCGTGCATTCAGCACCTTGTGGAGGTCCCATGTAGGGAACCTGTGTCGGACTGGAGGAGCCAGCTGGCTCGCTCCCTTGATGAACTTTTTGACATAACTGCTGGAAGATATCTTTCTTCATGCTTTGCCACCCATACATGCTTGTATAGCTGCCACCTGTCGCTTGAGGGTGTTTGGTCGAAGACCCTGCCTCCAACCCTTGGAAAGAAACAAAATGACCTCTTTATCCGTAGCCTGGCTGGGTTGGTTGCCCTGAGACGAGGCCCATTTTGTGAATGTTCTCCACGTATGGCTGTATATTCGATGTGTGGAGGTTCGTCTTGCCTGGAGCATGACTTCAGTCACCTCTTGCGGAAACCCCATGCTGCTTACCCCATGCTGATTAGTCGGGCACGCTCAATTTCCATGCTGTCAGTTGTAACCATGCCGAGTCCGGGTAAAGAATGGGCCCTTGTTGCAGTAGGTCCAGTCTCCGTGGCACTGTCCACGGTCTCCCTGTTGATAGTTGTACCAGCTCCAAGAACCACAGTCTTCTTGGCCAGTGCAGAGCCACGAAGATCACTGTTGCCCTCACCCTTCTGATTCTGTTGAGCATTGCCCCTATTAGGGGTGTAGGTGGGAAGGCATATAGGAGGCCTTGGGGCCATGGATGAGCTAGCGCGTCTGTCCCCTCTGCTTCTGGATCGTGGTATTGGGAGAGGAACCGATCGACTTGGTGATTCCGGGAGTTCGCGAGGAGGTCCATCATGGGCGTTCCAAACTGCAGTGTGATCTGAGTAAATACCTCTTGGTTCAGTGCCCATTCGCCCAGGTCCAGGTCCTCCCTGCTGAGCCAGTCCGCCTGCTGGTTGGATAGACCCCGCAGATGTTCTGCCCTGAGGCTTGATATGTATCTTTCTGCCCATCGTAGCAGGGTCCTTGCCTCCTTGAACAGGGACTTCGACCTGGTGCCGCCTTGTCAGTTGATGTGTGCCTTCGTGGACATGTTGTCGGTCCGCACTAAGACGTGCTGGTTTTGCACGTGGCAGTGGAAGGCCCTCAGTGCTAGAGAGACTGCTTGGAGCTCCAACCAGTTGATGCTGTGTGATGCCTGTGCCGGGGTCCATCTGCCTTGCGCCATCAGGTGTCCGCAGTGTGCTCCCCAGCTCCGTTTGCTCGCATCTGTGGTTATCACAAGCTGTTGTGGCCTCAGAAATGTGATGGCCTTGCTCAGGTTTGATGGTTGCGTCCACCAGTGCAGGTCTCTTCGAAGGTCTTCCGAGATTCTTATTGGGACATGTCGCTTCCTGGCAATGTCCTGTTGAAACGGTAGCAAGGTCCACTGTAAGGGCCTGGCATGAAGTCGTGCCCAAGGGATCAGGTCGATCGTGGAGATCATAAGTCCCTGCAGCGCCGCCAGCTGCATCAGGTCCACCTGTGTCCTGGTCCTGATCTTCGTCACTAAGGTCTGAATCTTGACCTGTTTGTCTACTGGTAGTGACACTGTGGCTTGCTTTGTGTCCAGCCTCGTGCCCAAGTGCACAAAATCCTGTGTGGGAGTCAAGTGGCTCTTTTCCTCATTGATAATGAAGCCGTGCGCACTCAGGAAGGCCTTGACCCTTTGAGTATAGCGGTCCACTGTCTGATAATCCCCCGCACGTAGAAGGGCATCGTCCAGCTAAGGGTGGATGTTCATTCCCTCCATGCGCAAGGCCGCTACCTGAGTCACCAGAACCTTGGTGAAGACTCTGGGTGCTGAAGAAAGGCCAAATGGTAATGCCTTGTATTGGAAATGCTGATCTTGGAAGCAGAAACGCAGGAACTGTCTGGAAGAAGGGTGTATTGGAATATGTAGGTAGGCCTCTTTGAGGTCCATGGAGGTCATGAAGTCTCCTTGCTGAAATACCTGTAGGATGTGGCATAGGGATTCCATCCAGAATTTTTTCCTCGCCACCCATTTGTTGAGGCCGCGTAGATTTAGGACCGCCCTCCGGTCTCCTGACTTCTTTGGCACTACAAATAGCACGGAGTATGTCCCTTTGAAGCGTTCGTTTGTGGGAACACGTTCTACGGCGCCGATCTCCAGGAGGTACTGTATTGCATCCTGTAACTGTCGTAGGCGCTCCTTGTTCCTCGGGGCTGGTGATGGTTTGAAACTGGGGGGGGGGCAGTGAGTTCTATTTTATAGCCCTAAGATACAATCTTCAGCACCCACTGGTCTGAAGTGGTCAGGCTCCAGGCCTGCGCAAACGCCTGGAGCTGGCCCCCTATCCGGTAGTCATGCTGATTGTTTCGGGGGGGGGGAGGCGGTCTTGTCAGTCCTGTAGTTCGCAGTGTTTCTAGCATTTGATCTTGCACCATATTTGAATGATTTAAATGGCCTGTGGTCCCAGCCATCTCGCCCCCTTCCCATGTTGAATTGGCCACGAAGGGAATGGGAAGGCCTGCCCTTGTATTCCCGTTCCTGCCTGTGAGCAGATTAAGGCATTGCCTTCTTCTCCCTGGTTTCCACCAGGACCTTGTCCAGATTTGATTCTCCAAACAGGAGGCAGTCAGAGTACTTCTCCGTAGCCAAGTTACTTTTTGATAACGTGTCTACCTTCCAATGCTTGAGCCAAATGTTCCGTCGGATGATAATGTTAGCAGCCTGTGCTCTGGCGCAGATTTGTATGTTGTCCTGAAAGGCATCCGCTGCAAATTCCGCAGCGCGCTTTATTTTTAATAGCGACCTCCGTAGTTCCAGGGGGGATACTTCCTGGTTTTGCAGGAGGTTGTCAGCCCAAATGGCCGTAGCCCTAGTGAAGTTGGACAGTGCCGCCACCGAGCATATCGCTAGTGAGATGGCCTCATGTGCCTTCTTCAGGACAGCTTTGTTCTTCTTGTCCATGCCATCCTTCAGGATGTTTTCCCCGTCCTTCGAAAGGACAGCCCCTGAGTGCATGGCCACCACCGGGGCGTCCACTAAAGGTACCTTTAGGTCTTCCATTGTGTCCTCGGGTAACATATAGAGGCGCCGTGCTATTGAGAGGAGAGATGCTCCCCCCCCCGGGTTAGCCCATTCTTCCCGTACCACATCTTCAAAGTAGTCTGGAAAGGGGGAGAATGTCTGGACCTTTATCGGTTTCTTGAAACCTCTAGGATCTAAGTTCGCAGATGCGGATGATCTAGGTTTCTCCGTCACCTCCACCTGGTAGTTAAGCGTGGAGATGACCTTTGTCAGAAGACATTGGAAATGCTCCATTTGGAATAGGTGGGTTTGACCTCCGTCTCATCTCCCGACCATTTTCCCTTCTCCTTTTTGTTGGGAAGTGAGGAAGTAATGGTGGAGGCTGTCTCCACCTGCTCTGAACTAGTGCTGTGCAGGCACTGTCTTCCTGACGTATCACCAGCTAGTGGCCATTCCAGCCCCCTGGGCACAGTGGCCTGTTGTTGTTCGCCTTCCGCCTCCGAGGCCCCTGATACCTCATTGTGTGCCGGGGCCCTGAGGTCCCTGTGCCTCTTCCGCAGACAAGGAGACCTGAAACTTGATAATGAGTTGGAGTACGTAGAATGGTGTTTCCGTCTCCTCTTTGAGGACCTGGCGCAACCTCTGCCCCTGACTCCTTCACAGCCTTGTGCTTGGGTAGTCAGGTTGGCCCCCCCGCGGTCCCGCAAGGGCCCATTGTGGGGTCTGCCAAGGCCCCCCCGCCAGTGGCCACATCCAGGTGTGTCCTGCTGTGAATGTTGGGGGGATGAGGCTGCCCTGGCCCACCCTGCCAAACCCTTGAGGTGGTGGTGGCATGGTAGTGGCAGTTAACAATGGCTGGGCCTGGGAAAAGTGTGGCAGGGGTGGCTGTGTGCTCCCCGCCGCCGCCCACGGTGCTGGTGGTCCCAGGATCCCCCATGGGGTGAAGGGCAGGGCCTGCATATCCCCGAGGCTGCCTGGTCGTGCTGGGGGCTCCCCCAGGTAGAACGGTGGGGGCGGGAATGCTGGGCCCCCTCCCAGGCAAGATGGCTGGGGTGGGAGCCATTCGGTAATGCCACCCTTCTGGGCCCCAGGCTGGCCTAGAACCGGACCTGGAACTGGCCTCTGCACCCCCGGCTGGGATGGAAGGAGTCCCGGTGCCGGAGCTTGGGGCGAAGACGGAGCCGGCACGATCTCTTCCTGCTCGTCTCCCGTCGGGCCCCCCCCCTCCTGGAATGGGCTCACCAGCTGGCCTCGCCGGCCCTGTGGCTTTCTTGCAGTGTTTTTCCAACTTCCCGGTTCCGCTGGCCGCCCCGCCAGCCGACTTCGCCTCCTCCTCCTTCTTGCTCCGTGGCGGCCTGCAGGAGTCCGGAGCTCGTGCCGCCTTGTGACCGCCACTTCCACCACTTGCTGCTGCTGCCGCCACCGCGGCCACACCATCCTTCGCCACGTGAGGGGGGGTCCGCAGGGTCTGGCTGGCTCCGTGTGATCAGCCGTTCCCGCGGTGGAGGAGCCAACGTGCAATGGCAGCGGTGCAGTTCCCAGCCACTGAACGTTCTGCTGCCCAACCCCTGAAGCCTCGGGAGTTATAGGCAGCTGCTCCTCAGTCATGGATGCGGCCATCTTGTCTCCTTCTGGGGTCTCCAAAGTTGGATGGCCGAAGATCTTCAGCCTTCTGGATCCTCTTCTGGGTAACCTCCTTCCTTCTCTGGTCCCAGAGGTAAGGTAAGTAACCGGGATCCCGCTGGAATCTCTCTTCTCAGGTGCTTGAAAAGTTTTTTCCTGTTCCCAGGCTTTTGCTCTGGTCTCAGGCTTGGAGCAGGAGCTCCAGTGTCCTACCGAGCGCAGGGGCTATGCAGGAACTGGAGAGGTCAGCCAGGGCCACTCCAACAGGAGCTATGCAACAAAAGAAATTTGCATAGCCTATCGAGCGAGCAGAGGCGTGACCTAACCAGTTCCTGGATGACTGAAGGAGAATTCAGTTTACTCCTCTAATATTTGTCAGGCATTTAACTTGGAATACCTTAAAATTTATGAACCAGGACCTTCCCTAGATCATGCTTCTTGCAGAAGATGAACACTTGAAACAGAGTATCACAAGTTCAAATTTCTGCCTGATCAAAGTCCACCCTACAGTATCTCTGGCTAGTTTGAGAGTTTAAGAAGGGCATGCCTATCCCACAAAGCATGTAAGCTGTCCTTAATGTGCAATTTATACACAATGAAACCTTGATGTGCACTTCAGGTTAGTTACTGGCCACTTCTGCACTGCCATTTTTGTCACTCATTTGTCCCTATTGCTGCAGGGTTCCCCCCCCCCATGTGTTTTGCTCTCTCTAGTAGTCCCAAAGGGAGTAAAACATATGTGGAAAGGGGGGGGCACCCAAAGCAATAGGGAGAAAGGAGTGGCCACTCTGTGGTTGGGTGGACTATTTTATTGCTGATATTTTAGCTCTGCTTAAATATTCCTATTTACTTTTACAATATTTAACAATAAACACTTGAGCAGGGGTGGCCAAACTTGCTTAACGTAACAGCCACACAGAATAAATGTCAGATGTTTGAGAGCCGCAAGACATGAACAAATATTACACATGTTTTTATTTAAAAATATGCAAATTTGCTTTTTTATAAACATTAAATTAGACTGTGTGAAGGGCTGCATGCAGCTGCCAAGTTGCAGTTTGGCCACCCGTGCACTTGAGTAAATTTGCATTTTTGAATAAGTGGTATCAGAAACTTATTCCCATACAATTATCTAAAGACGTGTTACTATAAAAATACACTTCCTGGTCACTCTGGTTTAAGGAACTTTGTGTAAGTCTATTTATTGTCAAATCCCATACTGCCCAGACCAGGGGTACGGAACTAAGTTTTGTGGGCCATAACAGGCTCCAGCTCCATTAGAATCCAAATAACTGATGGGGTGGGTCTGAATGCTACCTCTCATTTTTTCTCTGGGTGGATTGGTGGCATTCTGACCTGAAACACACTCACAAGAGCTTGCAAACACACCCTGGGATGCAAGTCGAAATTTCTTACTATCTACTAACCAACAGCCCACACAACAGCTGAGAGTTCATGTTCCACTCACTTATCACCAAATTTTAGAGCAGGGATACAGAGAAAGATTTCTACAGAGGAAGACACCAAAACATCTTCCTTCCCCAGTCTCATGGAAGCGGCCTGTGGGCTGCACAACACAGCTCTGTGGGGCTGCATGTTGTGCAAATACAGCTTAGTTTAAAGATCAAACAAATTACCAAAGTAAAGTGCAATCTCTACTTTGAAATTAATACAGAAATTCTTTTTTTAAATATTTTTTATTATTTTCATTTTCATAAACGAAACATTTCCTTATACATTATACATTCCAAAAGTAACAGAAACTCATCCAGAGATTACTCAACTTTTCAATCCTTCACTTTGTTCTTTTTCTTAGACTTTTTGCAACCACATTTACATTTTAGACCAATGCTTATCATATTCCTTTTCACCTTTACCTTGAATAACATATGATAGTTTTTCCATTTTGGCAATTTCCATTACTTTATACAGAAGTTCGTCTCTCGTAGGAATCTTTTCATTTTTCCAGTATTTTGCTAACAAAATTCTGGCTGCCACTAATACATGCAAGACTAAGTATATTTCATGTTTTTAAATACCTCAGGTAGCATATTTAATAAGAAAAATTCTGGCTTTAGCTGTATACCGACTTCACAAATCTCTTCTATCATTCCTTTTACCATTTTCCAAAATTTCTTTGCTTGTTTACATACCCACCAAATATGGAAGTAAGTGCCTACATTCGCCTTACATTTCCAGCACTTCACAGAAGCATTCTTGTTAAATTTGTTAAGCCTTTCCGGTGTGATATGCCACATATAAAACATCTTAACAATATTTTCTCTAAAATTACTTATTTTTATGTTTTAGAGTTCTAGACCAACATTTCTCCCATTCCTCATAGTCAATATTCCATCCGATATATTGTGCCCATTTTACCATTTGGGGTTTAACCCATTCATCTTGCATATTGTATTCTAGTAAAAAATTTTACACTCTACCAATTATTTTTTCATTATTATTTATCCATATCACATCAAGCCCCATAGGTTTAAGATAAAAGCCAATATTTTTATCCTTTACCCACCTAGATTTAAGGGTTGCCTGTTGCCACCATGTAATTTTAATATTTTTTCTACTCATCTCTTCTTCCGAAATCAATATACCTTTATCATCCAGTAAATCAGAATATTTCCATTTACCATGTTCCTCAAGCAGTGTAGGTTTAGTAAATGCCTCTACAGGAGAAATCCATAGTTGCGTCTTCTGGTAGTGTTTATGTTTGAGCTCTTCCCATACTCTCCATAACGCATCTCTAATTATGTGCTGTGAGAAATGGCTATGCCTTGTAATTTTTTGGTACCATAAGGATGCATGCTACCTCACTGCAAGATCGTGCCCCTCTAATTTTAACAGTTTTGTATTTTCCAAAGTCACCCATTCTTTGATCCAGGTCAGGGCTCCAGCCTTAAAATATAGCCTCCAATCTGCAGGAGTCAAGCCCCTTCTTTCTTTTTTTTTCTTGCATATATTTCAATTTTATCCTTGGCCTTTTACCTTGCCAGATATACTCCTTAACCAACTTCTCTAATTTTTTGAAAAAAAAATTGTTTGTGACAATAGGGATTGTTTGAAATAAAAATAAGATACGCGGTAACACATTCATCTTGATTGTAGCGATTCTACCTAGTATCGTAATTTGTAAGTCTTTCCATCAGTCTAAGTCATTCTTGATTTCATTTAGTAGCTTAATATAATTATCCTGATATAACGAGCTACATCTATTTGTTACTTGAATCCCAAGGTACTTAACTTTTTTACAAATTTCAAAACCTGTTTTTTTTAATATTTGCTATTATCTTAGGGTCACAGTTTTTTGTAATTATTTTTGTTTTGTTCTTATTAACTTTTAGTCCTGCTACCTTACCATAAATTTGTAAAGTTTGCACCAATGGGTCAATCGAGGATTGCGGTTCTTCTAATATATACACCATATCGTCGGCAAAGGCCTGAACCTTAAATTCGTCATTTCTTATTCGTAGACCCTGCATTTCTTTGTTTTTCCTACCATTTCTAACAATGTCCCTAATGCATAAATAAACAGAAGCGGTGACAGGGGGCAGCCTTGTCTAACACCTTTTTGAATTGCTATATTATTTGATATATCTCCATTAATTACTATTGAAGCTTGTTGTGTATCATAGATGGCTTGCACCATTTTCAAGAAATTTTCTCCACACCCTTCTACTTTTAGTTTTCCTAACAAAAAGGACCAACTTAAGTTGTCAAAAGCTTTCTCAGTGTCAATAAAGATCAAGGCCATACTTTTTTCTACATGCATCTCGTAATATTCAAGTATGTCTAAAATTACTTTTATGTTGTCTTTTATCTGCCTAGTTGGCAAAAAACCAGCCTGATCTTTGGCTATTATCTGAGACAGCACTTTCCAAAACCTCGCAGTCAATATACTTGCAAAAATTTTATAATAAGAATTTAATAGAGAGATTGGCCTGTAATTTTGGATTTCATTTTCTTCTGTTCCTTGTTTATGAATTAATGATATTAATGCGTCTTTCCAAGAATTAGGTATTCTTCCTGTGGCCAGGATATTATCAATAGTATATTTCAAAGGGAGGCATATTTGGTCGACATATTTTTTATAAAACTGCAGGTATTCTGTCTGGGCCGGGAGCTTTATTATCTTTTTGATTTCTTATTGCTTCTACCAATTCACAGATGGTTATAGGGTCATTTAAGAGGCTGAAGTGGACCAGTTCTATGAAAACCTACAACAGCTCATAGAACTAACACCAAAAAATGATGTCCTCATCATCATAGGGGACTGGAATGCTAAAGTAGGAAATCAAAAGGTAACCGGAATAACAGACAAGTTTGGCCTTGGAGAACAAAATGAAGCCGGGCAAAGGCGAACAGAGTTTTGTCAAGAGAACATGCTGGTCATAGCGAACACCCTTTTTCAACAACCTAAGAAGCGTCTCTACACATGGACATCACCAGATGGGCAGCACCAAAATCAGATTGACTATATAATTTGCAGTCAAAGATGGAGAAGCTCTATCCAGTCAGTAAAAACAAGACCTGGAGCTGACTGTGGCTCAGATCATGAGCTACTTATTGCAAAATTCAGACTTAAATTGAAGAAAGTTGGGAAAACCACAAGGCCATTCAGATCTGACCTAGATCGCATCCCTGATGAGTATACAGTAGAGGTGAAGAATAGGTTTAAGGGACTAGATTTGATAGACAGAGTGCCTGAAGAACTATGGACAGAGGTCCGTGACATTGTAAAGGAGGCAGCAATCACTGCCATCCCAAAGAAAAAGAAATGCAAGAAAGCAAAGTGGCTGTCTGATGAGGCTTTGCACATAGCAGAGGAAAGAAGGAAAGCTAAAGGCAACGGTGAAAAGGAAAGATTTGCCCAACTGAATGCAGATTTCCATAGAACAGCAAGGAGAGATAAGGAGGCTTTTCTGAATGAACAATGCAAAGTAATAGAGGAAAACAATAGATTGGGAAGGACTAGAGATCTCTTCAAGAAAATTGGAGAAATCAAGGGAACGTTCCATGCAAAGCTGGCAGTGATAAAGGACAAAAACGGTAGGGACCTAACAGAAGCAGAAGAGATTAGGAAAAGATGGCAAGAATACACAGAAGAACTATACAAGAAGGACCTCAATGTCCTTGACAACCACGACGGTATAATCACTGACCTCGAGCCAGACATCCTGGAAAGCGAAGTTAAATGGGTCTTAGAAAGCATTACTAACAACAAAGCTAGTGGAGGTGATGGTATCCCAGCTGAGTTATTCAAAGTCTTAAAAGAAGATGCTGTCAAAGTGCTGCACTCAATTTGCCAACAAATTTGGAAAACACAACAGTGGCCACAGGATTGGAAAAGGTCAGTGTACATTCCAATCCCAAAGAAAGGCAATGTCAAGGAATGTTCAAACTATCGCACAATTGCACCCATTTCATGCGCTAGCAAGGTCATGCTCAAAATCCTACAAGCTAGGCTCCAACAGTACGTGGATAGAGAACTGCCAGAAGTACAAGCTGGGTTTCGAAGAGGTAGAGGAACTAGAGATCAAATTGCCAACATTCGCTGGATTATGGAGAAAGCAAGAGAGTACCAGAAAAACATCTACTTCTGCTTCATTGACTATGCTAAAGCCTTTGATTGTGTGGATCACAATAAATTATGGCAGGTTCTTAAAGAGATGGGAGTACCGGACCACCTCACATGTCTCCTGAGAAACCTCTATAAGGGTCAAGAAGCAACAGTTAGAACCGGATATTGAACAACTGATTGGTTTAGCATAGGAAAAGGAGTACGACAAGGATGTATATTGTCACCTTGCTTATTTAATTTATATGCAGAGTACATCATGCAAAATGCTGGCCTGGATGAATCACAAGCTGGAGTTAAGATTGCTGGGGGAAAGATCAATAACCTCAGATATGCAGACGATACCACTCTGATGGCAGAAAGTGAAGAGGACCTAAAGAGCCTCTTGCTCAGGATGAAAGAGGAGAGCGCAAAAGTGGGCTTTAAACTCAACATCAAAAAAACTAAGATCATGGCATCTGGCCGCCTCGCTCCTTGGCAAATAGAAGGGGAAGTCGTAGTAGTGACAGACTTCACGTTCCTAGGATCCCAGATCACTGCAGATGGTGACTGCAGCTATGAAATTAAAAGACGCCTGCTTCTTGGGAGGAAAGTGATGGCAAACCTAAACAGCATGATAAAAAGCAGAGACATCACCTTGCCGACAAAAGTCCGCATGGTCAAAGCAATGGTATTCCCCGTAGTAATGTATGGCTGCGAGAGTTGGACTATAAGGAAGGCCGAGCGCCAAAGAATAGATTCTTTTGAACTATGGTGCTGGAGAAGACTCTTGAGAGTCCCTTGGACTGCAAGGAGATCAAATCAGTCAATCCTAAAAGAAATCAACCCTGATTGTTCCCTGGAACGCCAGATCCTGAAGCTGAAGCTCAAATACTTTGGCCACCAAATGAGAAGGGAGCATTCACTGGAGAAGACCCTGATGCTGGGAAAGATTGAAGGTCAAAGAAGAAGGGGACGGCAAAGGATGAGATGGTTAGACAGTGTCATCGATGCAACGAACATGGAATGGAGCAAACTTCAGAGGACAGCGGAAGACAGGAGGGCCTGGCGTAATCTGGTCCATGGGGTCGCGAAGAGTCGGACTCGACTGTGCGACTGAACAACAACAAAAGATCTTCTTTTGGCTCTCAGAGAACTTCTTAACTGTGTGAGCCCCTAAAAAAACCCAAATTCCTTCTTGAATCTATGTACAATTTTCTTATGAAAGTAATTTATGTGCATTTAGTGAAAACCAAGTGAAGAATAGCTCAATAAGCAATCATACAATTTGGCACTCAACTGCTTCCTTAGAACAAGTACTACTTACCCATTTGTAAGCATTTTGGTTGCCACCCCGTCTCTGAATTCACAGAGCTCAGAGCAGTTAACAACACAGTATTATATAGTTTAAAACCAAGAGATAAAAAATAGGTAAAAACAACATCAGATGGCATCAAAGATAAATTTACAGATTCCATCACTGTCTTGCAATGAGCAAGAGACAGCAGAGTGGGTAGGGTTGCCAAGTACTTACTGTAATTTGGCGGGGGACACACAGTCCTGGGCCGGAACATTCTTTCATGGAACACCCATGCTGCACGATGCCATTGCCAGGAAGTAATGCCAGGCAACGCTCTGGCAATGGGGCTGGAAACTCGATGGTACCATTGAGTTTCCAGCCCCATTGCCAGAGCGTCACCTGGCGTCACTTCCTGGCGACAGCATTGTGCATCATGTCTCCCCCCCCCGGGAATGGTCCTGCCAAGATGTATCTGTCTCCCGCCAAATTACGGTAAGTTCTTGGGAAGCCTTAGAGTGGGGAAGGGGAAGGAAGTGCCAGATATGATAGTACCCATTGCTGTCCTCAACCAAAAGCCTGGGAGAACATCTCTTCCTTGCACACCCTGTGGAACTGCACAAGGTCCCACAGGGTGCAGATGTTATTTGGCAAAGAGTTCCACCAGGTAGGAGCCAGGGCTGAAAAAGCCCTGGCTCTGGTCAAGGACAATCAGATGTCTTTGGGGCTAGGGACAACCAGTAAGTTCTTCTCAGCAGAGCATAAATTTCTTTGGGGGACTTACCCAAGGAGGTGGTCCCAGAGACACATGAGTCCCTGATGGCTCAAGGCCTTAAAGGTCAGTACCAGAACCTTGAACCAGATCAGTTCTTCACTGGGAGCCAGGGCAGCTGGCACAACTTAGGATGAATGTGTGCTGTCCGTGGAGTTCCTGTCAGGACCCGTGCCGCTGCATTCTGGAGTTTCCAGATCAGTCTCAAGGGCAGGCCAGTATAGAACAAGTTACAGTAATCCAATCTGGAGGTGACCATTGCATGGATTACTGTGGCCAGGTGAGACAGGAAAGGAATCAGTTGCTTCGTCTAGCACAGCTGGTAAAACACCAGCTTGGCAACATTCATGATCCACAGATAAGGAAGTATCTAAGACCATGCCCAAACTCTTAACAGCTTGCGCCAGTATTATAGGTTCACCATCAAGAATGAGAAGTGTGCCTTGAATACAGAATTTTCTGCAGACACAATCTTGTCTGAATGTAAGATCTAGGGCAGAACCATATCAAAGTCAGTGGGCATTTAGTGGCAGCCTCATCAGTGACTGGAAGAACAACAGAAATGGGTGAGCAAAAGGGGTGTTTCACCACCCTCTAAAGATTATTTGCAAGGATAAACTAAAAAGGCATCTTACACTTGCTATTAAAATGCTGGCAGTTCACTTGATGAGCACACCGAGTCCTAAAACAAGGGCCTTCAGGAGACCGCTGACAAAATTGTTTCCAATGCCCTCTTTACCCTCGGTGGTTCCATGGTATAATGAGGCGCTAAGAGAAACTAAGAAGTAGTTAAGACAGCTAGAGCAGAAGTGGCGCCAGGCTTCCGACAAAACTTCCAGAACATGTTACAGAGCCCAGTTGAAGGCTTATGAATGGCGGTGAAGGCAGCAAAGCGTCCACTAGTTCACTTCCAGCTCAGCTGTTCAGGGTGATTCAGCAGTTAACAACTCTTATAAAGTCTACAGTGTTAGGTGATTTGACCATTAGCTATGACTTACTTGCAACTTATTTTGCAGACAAAGTCTCTATGCTCCTTTCCAAACTGACTGCCAAGTTTTTTTTTTAATTTCTATTTTTATTTTTAGTAAAAGTAGCAATATGTCATAATACATATAACAAATATGTGAGTTACAAAGTAGTAGAATCTTCCAAACTTCGAAATAGTAGTGCATACATAAATATCAGTATATTATTTCAGTGAATATGCACAAAAATACACTAATTCCAACATATTTATAGAGGGTTACTAGAATGGTAGAAAACTACAAAAATATATATATAATCCAATATAGAACATCAAGATACCAAGTAACGTAGGAAGACTGACAGAGAATAATATAGAGCAGGATACTGATTCAGTAGTCTATTCGTCATCAGTAGGAAGAGAGCCAAAATTCACAACCATTTTTGGAATTGTGCCCATATAGGAGATATAAAATCTTCTTTGGTTAGGAAGTCCAATATTGGCTCCCATTTTTCCATAAATGGACTGACTGCCAAGTTTGATGTCAGTAGCATACCAGCAGTTCCATCTGTATTGTTAGGTCTATTTTTGGACTTCTTCAGTCCACACATATTGACAGGACTCTGATGGTTGTAAGGTCTACCACCTGTTCTTTAGATCTCCTCCCCTCTTGATTAATTAAATCATGCTGTGTTGAGGTGGGAAGCCCCATAAGAGTGATATTAACTGTTCTTTTACACAGGGTCAGTTCCCTAGCTCCCTTGACCTCTGTTGAACAAGCCATCCTTAGATAAAGGGGAGCAAATTACTGTCCAGTGTCAAATTTGCCTTTCCTGGTTAAGGTAACTGAGAGGGTGGTGGTTGAGCAGCTCCAGGGATTCCTAATACTTCAGTGCCTGATCCATTTCAATCTGGCTTCAGGGTGGGTTTTGGGACTGATACTGTTTGAATAGCCCTGGTTAACAACATCTAGCTGCAGTTAGATAACAGCAAGTGTACTGATTTTATTAGATCTGTCTGCAGCATTCAACACAGTTGACCATTGGTCCTGGTTGACCACCTGGTGTCACCGGCAGTAAGAGGTACTACTTTATAGTGGCTTTCCTCCTTCCTCCAAGGATGCTCAATGAGGGTGATCGTTAGGGAAAAAGATTCATTCAGGCAGGAACTAAATTGCAGGGTCCCACAAGGATCAATCCTGTCCCCAATGCTTTCATTTATTTATTTCTTGTGTGTGTGTGTCTCTGTGTATGTATGCATTGGTATGTATGTACCAATGTTCCCTCTAAGCTGTGGAGTCTTGTAAGCAAATATTCTACTTTGTGAGCTACTGGCATTAAAGTTGTGAGCAAGTGATTTGGTTACTGCATAAATTAGATTGTTCTGGAGCCATCCTTCCTGAGCTAAGACAAAAATGTGTGAGCTGAAGGCTAAACACTGTGAGCTAGCTCACACTAACTCAGCTTAGAGGGAACCCTGACACACACACATACATATATGACAAGCAACCACAAACAGATATATCCTCCCTGGCCCAATGCCTGGATGCTGTGGTAGAATGCTAAAGAGTAGCTGGTTGAAGCTAAATCCAGCAAAAACTGAGGTCATGTGGCTGGGAAGCACTCTGGCTATAGCGAATTTGTCATTCCCATCATTCAATGGAGCCCAGCTTTCCGCTGTGGACTCCATGAAGAATTTGCAGGTTTAGTTTGATCCTATGTTTTCCATGGACGAACAGTTGTCCATGGTGGCTAGAACAGTGTTTTTCAGTCTTTGCCAGGCCAGACAACTTTCCCCATACCTATCTCAGTCTGACTCTTGGTCTATGCCAGAGTTACCTCTCATTTAGACTACTGCAACTCACTCTAAGTAGGGTTACCCTTGCAGTCACTTTGGAAATCCCAGGGGATTTCATCATGGTCAGCTCATATAACACCAATCTTGAAGCAACCGCACTGGCTACCAATTCAAGTTATTGGTCCTTCAACACCCTTAATGGTCTGGAATCCTCATACCTACAGGACCACCTGTTCTTTTATGATCCCCCCCACACACACTCCTTTCGTTCATCTTTGTGGGGCTTACTAGTGGTCCTAGGTCCCAGGGTAGCATGACTCTGTCAGAAGACAGTGTTTTATGCTTCAAACCAACACGGCTGCCCACCTGGAAGTATAAAAATCGATTACAGGTAGTTCTCCTGATCCAATTCCAACACACATTTTAAGGATTCCAAAATAACACGCTAAAGTAACAAAGTACAAGAACACTGCAAATACTGCTGTGTTTCTATACTTATGTCACTGTCAACCACAAAATGGAATGACTTTCTTTAACATGGTCTCTAAATAAAGACTGAGAAGTTTAAGAATCTTCATATATACCATCAAATTATAAAACATGGTAATTTGTTTTTTAGCAATGAATCTGAAAGATTCTTCCAATTAATTTCAAACTGTCACACTTTAGACTTTATGGTTATGAAGAAAGATAAAAACGTAACAGATCTACACTTCACATAAGAAGAAGATACAGTAGCAGTATTTCTCACTTAGCATATAAAGTGATTTTAAAAAACGAACAAATATTATTACCAGCTCAGCAACTTCTGATTACTATGTTTTTGCCATTCTGTGCAGCAATCCAGCTAATTAAATCTGTATCTCACCATATTTTGAAGAAGGAGGGAAAGTCTATTTGTTCTCCTACAGTACCAACATAATGAATAAACACAGCAATGATGCTTTGAACATTTTAATTCCAGTTAATTTGCAGGTTCATTTACCATGTCTAATGCCATGATGTTCACCATGCCTGATGACATACTATGCAAAAAGAGTATAAAGAGACCACCGGCTGAACAGTACAATGAAATTATAGAAAAACAGTCGGGATTTAGTACTCAAACACTATTAAACAATGCTTTTCCTTTTTCAGCAGGAATATTTATAACAAAAATCACTCAAAGAACTCATCAAAATTACAGAAAACCGATATGCAGCAACAATGTCCAACAATATCCAAAAATTAACGAAGCTTCCAGATTACATTTCTTCGTTTCCAAACTTCATCAGAAGTATAATTGGTGCAGTCAGTGTTCAATAGAACTGTGAAATACAATTTTCACATTTTAACATAATATAAAGAAATTGATTGGAAATTATATAAATAATTAATAAATTATATGTACCATCAATAGTGTGTTATCTTATTCAATTGGTTCTAATTAACAGAGTTTACAAGGAGTAGTCAACTTCCTGCAACCAAATAAAATACATAATAATCAAATAAATATTACCAATGAATCACAAGCAAGTATGATATTTTTAACATTTTAAACATTTTACAAAAGTGAAGCACTCACCACTATGAACAACCAGAAGAACACAGAACACTAAGTTGGCTTCAGTCTTTGGTGCCAAAGTCTACAGGTTGCTGAATAGCCTTACTTCCTAGCATGTGATCATCAATCTTCTGTGTTCTTCTGGTTGTTCATAGTGGTGAGTGCTTCACTTTTGTAAAATGTTTAAAACGTTAAGAATATCATACTTACTTGTGATTCATTGGTAATATTTATTTGATTATTATGTATTTTATTTGGTTGGAGGAAGTTGACTACTCCTTGTAAACTTTGTTAATTAGAACCAATTGAATAAGACAACACACTATTGATGGTACATATTATTTATTTATTATTTATTAATTATTTATATAATTTCCAATCAATTTCTTTATATTATGTTAAAATGTGAAAATTGTATTTCACAGTTCTATTGAACACTGACTGCATCAATTATACTTCTGATGAAGTTTGGAAATGAAGAAATGTAATCCAGAAGCTTCGTTAATTTTTGGATATTGTTGGACACTGTTGCTGCATATTGGTTTTCTGTAATTTTGATGAGTTCTTTGAGTGATTTTTGTTATAAATATTCCTGTTGAAAAAGCAAAAGCATTGTTTAATAGTGTTTGAGTACTAAATCCCGACTGTTTTTCTATAATTTCATTATACTATGCAAAAAGGCACACATCCATACGACTCATCAATGGCAACTTGCCTCAAGTAAAATGCTACTGATAACCTTTCAGCTGATTTTTAATGGCATGTTATTGCTATGTGTAGCACAAACAGAAAAAGCATACAAACAGACACAAAAACTCACCTGAAAAAGTGGTAAGTGAATGTGTAAAACCACACTTAGTACACTGAACAATAACTTAATTTTTTCCTCAGACACCAGATAAGTGACATCTCATACAGTGAAATCCTATATAGTAACTCCAGTCTTAAGTCTACTCAAATAAATGGGTTTTGACTAAAGTAATTCTGCACAGGTTTGCACTGTTAAGTTTTTACAGTGGTTTCACAAAACATTTTGTAGAAAGCAGTTGCACAATTTGACCTGTAGATGTTCTATTGTTCAGAAGCATAGTAGGTCAGATTTCCTTTTTGGAAATGACAACACACAGTAAAAAGTAGATGTTTTAAGGTATGAAAAGTAGACTTATGACTTTTTATTATGATGAGAATTTTTTTATGGTCAAAAGATCTGGCAAATATTTTATGTAGTAGCTAGCTATCTTAACTCATATGAACTACATGAAAATGGTCTATAAAACTTTATAATTCAGAGTGCTTCAATCATGTCAATTACTTCTTTTTAAAAGTGAATACCACCAACCAAATCACCTGGTTATAAAATCTAGCTGGGCTTAGTTATAAGTCCACTTTGTTACTAATCAGTCCAACTCTCTCAGTCATTACACTGTGAACAATATTTCAGAAGCCTCGGGGAGCTGTAGAAATTGTATTTCTATTTCAGACTTGTAGTTTTTCCTTTTCAGTTTTTTCTTCTATTTTCCAGCCTTTCCTTTTCATGCCTGTGTTGGCTCCTCTTATAAAATGTCAAGACTTGTCTGCTTTGAACCCACCATCCTTCAAAATACATGTAGGAAACAGGGCCAGAATGTCCATAAGGCAAGGTTAGGCCATTGCCTTAAGGCGCCACCAAAGGGAGGCATCGCACTGGCCTGCTGCCCCACCCCCGCACCCCTCCCTTACCAAAAGACCTTCACCACAGCACTCCCACAGCCCGCCCCTAGCCCTTCCCCAGCGCAACTGGAGCTGCCCAGCTCCGAAACTTCCCCTCTGTGGACGGTCTTCCTTTCCAGCTCAGACACTCCCAGCAGTGGCAGGGGAAGGGTGGCAAGCACTCCAGAGGCAGCTGCTGAACCCCCCAGCTTGCCAAGCAGCACAGGAAAGGACCCCATCTGGGAGTTTTCAGCAATATTCCTGGGTGGGAAGGGAGTCCCAGATTCTTCCAGGAAAGGAGGCTGCGTGTGGGCCTCCTCCCTCCCTCCCATGCCCAAGGGCTTCTTGCTCTGTCACCGGCAAGAGACTCCCCTCTTTGCAGCCCCCCAGACAGAAAGAGGAGGTGGGGGGACAGGCACAGGGAACAGCCCGGGACAGGCACTGAATGAGCCATGCAGCGCCACCCAAAAAGTTTGCTGGAAGCATAGCAAAGTCACTGCTGGAAAGTGCCACTTGCCCTCCACTGCCCCTGCCCCATGGTCTCTTTGGAGCTCCTTTTGTAGCCTGGCACAGGCCCCCTCCCTTCAAGTGATCCCACCACCATCCCACATGCATTTGCAGCTCTCCCGGTCCTGGGTCAGGGGCTGCCCTGCATCAAATGGGTGGCAAAAGAAGTGTGTGTGTGTGAATTCCAATGGGAGTAACACGGCTGAGAGGTAAGAAATGAATTTTGCTCTTACTGGTTTAAGAAAGGTTTATGAATTGGTGCCATTGTAAAGGTACACATTCACAACTACCTTAAAAGTCTGGCGTTGTGTGTGTTTACTTCTGAGTAAATTCCACTGCACTCAAACAGAGTTAAAGTCCAGTGGCACCTTTAAGACCAACAAAGTTTTATTGAAGGTATGAGCTTTAGTGTGCACGCACACTTCCTCAGATACATAGAAATGGAAGGTAGCAGTATGGAAGGTAATCTTGAATTAAACTTTGTTGGTCTTAAAGGTGCCGCTGGACACCAGCTTTGTTCTATTGCTTCAAACCAATGCGGCTGCACTAAGCCCATTTGTATAGTTCAGGCTGTAAGCTTCAACTCACTTTCTAGACAGCAAGTCCTATTTAAGGAAGGCATAAGATCAGAATAGTTCAACTTTTCCTTTTAGCTTATGCTTAGCTTTCAGAAAAGGAGCTGGCAGTAATTTGCTAGAGAGGCTGATAAAGGGTTGAATATGAAAAAGTCTGTGGATCCTCCTAAATAGCGGATTACTCTCCCCTTTTAACTTTCCCTGACAAAAGTGCTGTCCGGACAGTTGCCAGGTCCTAATGTAAGGAGGCCAGTGTTATAAATTTGGTAAAATTGGTCAAATGAGAAGAAGGGAGGAGTAAGAATAAATTGACAGTTTTTGCAATGGAGGAAAGATACCAGCAGAGTCCAACCAGGACCTTTGTTACTGGGACCAGTGCTATTTAAATGTGTTCATAAATTATCTGGAACTAGGAGTGATTAGTGTAATAGCTGAATTTGCAGATGATGCCAAATTATTCAGGATAGTAAAAAAACAAAACAAAAAAGCTGGTTGTGAAGTGTTCCAGGAGGATCTCTCTAAATTTGGTGAGTGGGCAACAATATGGCCAAGGAAGTTCAATGTAGGTAGTGTTAAAGGTATGCACATAGGGACAGAAATCCCCAACTTTAAACATATGTTGCTGGAGTGGGGTCTGAACTTGCTGAAGCACTTCTGTCTCATCCCAGAGCCTGAGCTGCAGAACACAAAATAGGGGGGGGGATTGAATCCTCGGAAAGTTGTTGAGTGCTCTGTTTACTGCCCATTGGATGCTTTTCTTAAAGAGAAATTTACAAAGGAGGGAAATAATACTGCCCATGAGATGTGAATTACCACTGTACTTCTCTTGGGCATGCTTGAGCCTTGCATAAATATTTCACAGACTTTCCACCTCACACTTCATGACTTTCTGGCCTCGGTATTTATTTCCTTTTATGCATCAATTTTATTCAGGATAGCATTCAGTTAGTTTTAGTTTTAAACTGTGATTTTAACTTGTGGTGGTGTATTTTATTGTGTCTTTCATTGTAAGCTGCCTTGAGTTCCTGCAGGGTAGAAAGGTGGCTAATAAAAGTTTTAAATAAATGCATAAATCTTATGAAGAGCACTCTTCCCAAGGAAGTGAGTGCTGCTCTAAATCTGTTTAATTTTTAAAGTGCCACAAGATCCCTTGTATTTTTTTGTGCAAAAGGGATAAGCATGGAATTTATGCCTAGGAAAGTTCTGCCTCTGTAAATAGAAAACTGGGCTCTGGATTAATGTTCCTTCAGCATATGTACCTTGAATAGGGTTGCCAGCTCCCTGTTGGGAAATTCCTGGAGATTTTGGAGGTGGAGCCTGAAGAGGGTAGGGGAAGGACTTCAATGGGCCCTGAGCCCTGCCTGCAGGGAAAGGCGGCCTAGCAATTCTAATGAAATAAATAAATAAAGAGCCACCTCCCAAAGCAGCCATTTTCTCCAGGGGGACTTATTTTGGTCACATGGAGATCAGTTGTAATAGCAGGAGATCTCCAGCCACTACCTAGAGGCTGGCAACCCTATCCATGAATGTTCTCATGAGCAAAATATCTAGATTTATCCTGAGTGGCTCAGTGGTAGAGCATCTGCCTGCTGTGCAGAAGATCCTGGTTCAATCCTTGGGATCTCTAGTTTAAAGCAACAACAAATGATCAGGGAGCAGGTGATGTGGAAGACCTCTGCCTGAGACCCTGGAGAGCTGCTGCCAGTCTCAGTAGACAATCCGGACCCTGATGGACTGGTGGTCTGACGCAGTAGAAGTCAGTTTGATGTCTTTATCATCTTACCCCTCCCCCTCATAGCCTTTGAAAATGGGATCTAAGACTTGCAGTGGAATCCTTTTTGGACTTATGCTTTTGTAAATCCATGGATTGGAATACAGGTTTAGAAGGTCCTGTTCAGGACTGCACTGTGAGGCAGGATGTCAATTTTTTATTAAAACTGCAACTTACCGGCTTATAATAGTGGATGACAAAAAATCTAGGAGACTGTAAAAACCCAGTTATATAGCAGTGCCTGTAGAAACCATGCAATACCATTAAGTGCTTGTATTTATGTTCTGAATCTCTTTCCATGACTGCCACTTGCAGACTACTTTAAAATATGTTTTAAAAATAAAAACCTAACAGCCAAAGTGGCAGCAAAATTTGTGGCAGGGTAGAACTTTCCTGGGGGGAAAGCTCCTTCCCTGCAACAAATTTTGTTAGTCTTTAAGGTGCTACTGGACTCTTGCTCTTTTCTTCTGTTGAGACAGACTAACTCAGGTACCCATCTTGACAAAAGTAATTCCCTGTGCTCAGTTGATCGGCCCTAACTTCTGTGCTGCGCTGCACTGCTTTTTGAAACTAGCAATTTCAAATTTTGTGTTTTTCATTCTTCCTAAAATGCATTTATGTTTGAAAATTGGTGGGCGCATGGGGGAGGGTGCCAGAAGGTAGTCTCGCCTAGTGTGCAAAAAAACCTGGCACTGGTCCTGGTAGGAAAACAGATTTAACAAAACAAGAATAAATAATTATATGATAAATAAAACATTCACTTGTTCACTGCTCTTTCACAGAGTATCTATCACATTCTTACTGTAATGTTTGACGGGAGATGTACACATGCAGATACAGAGTAAGTATACACCTGGATCCTGCAATCAGTAAATCCAGGGCTATTTTGGGGGCGGAACACACCGGAACGGCGTTCCGGCTGGCTCCTGAGCCTGCCCCACCCCCTGCAGTGTCCCCGGCCCGCGCAGGAGCGCTGGGCTGGGGGACGCTGGGGAAACCCCCCCACCCCTCCGCAGCGTCCCCGGCCGCGTAGGAGCGCTGGGTCGGAGGACGCTGGGGAAACACACACACCCGCCCCTCGCAGTGTCCCTGGCCCGCGCAGGAGCGCTAGGCCGGGGGACGCTGGGGGAAAAAACCCGCTCCTCGCAGTGTCCCTGGCCCGCACAGGAGCGCTGGGCCGGGGGACGCTGGGGAAAAACCCCCCGCCCCTCACAGGAGCGCTGGGCCGGGGGATGCTGGGGAAAAAAACCCCGCCCCTCGCAGCGTCCCCGGCCCACGCAGGAGCGCTGGGCCGGGGGACGCTGGGAAAGACCCCCCCCGCCCCTCGCAGCGTCCCCTGGCCTGCGCAGGAGCGCTGGGGCCAGGGGACCCTGGGAAAGACCCCCCTGCAGCGTCCCCGGCCTGCGCAGGAGCGCTGGGCCGGGGGATGCTGGAAACCCCCCGCCCCTCGCAGCGCCCCCAGCCCGCGCAGGAGCGCTGGGCCGGGGGATGCTGGAAAAAAACCCCACCCCTCACAGCGTCCCCGGCCCGCGCAGGAGCGCTGGGCCGGGGGACGCTAGAAAACTCCTTCCCCTGCCCCTTGCAGTGTCCCCGGCCCACAGGAGTGCTGGGCCTGGGGACGCTGGAAAGCTCCCCCCATCCCCCGCAGCATACCCGGCCACGCAGGGAGGCTGGGCCAGGGGACGCTGGAAAGCCTCCCCCCCCACAGCATACCCCTGCCGCGCTGGAGCGCTGGGCCTGAGGGACACGGAAGAGCCACCCCTGCAGCGTCCGGGCCCCTAGGAGCACTGGGCCCGGGACGTAGAAGAGCCCCCCCCAGCATCCCCGGCAGCAGGAGTGCTGCAGCTGGGGGGGAGGCTGGAGAGGCCTGCCACCAGCTTACCTGGCCCCCGCCAATGGTAAGTAAGGGATCTGCAGGGGTGGGGGAGCGGGGGCTTGATTGGGGGTGGGTGGGAGAGCGTCCCTTACCTTCATCTCTTTGCCATCTTTTCCTTCTTTCCTTTCCCTCCTTTTCTTTCTCTTTTACCCTTTCCTTCCTTCCTTACTTCCCTTTTTCTTTCCCTCTTTAATCTTCTGAGTTGTCCCTTGCTTGTCAATGTGGCCTCATATGCTAATGAGCTGTGCTGTCAGGGCGTGGCCTATTATGCTAATGAGTTCCTGCTGGGCTTTTTCTACAAAAAGAGCCCTGAGTAAATCCTCAAAACTGAGTTTTCTGCATTTTCAAATCAACTCATCTTCCATGCAAGCACTATAGAAAATATGTGGTCAGTAAGCTGTTAAATCAATCTTTCTTGTAATACAGCAAGCAGCTTTAAATGGACTGAAAATTTAGCAAGTGCACAACTAATAGAACGTCACTAAGGAATAGACCAGTGAACAATTCCATTTTCTATTGCTTCTACATATTCTCTGAAATCGCCACCAACACTCTACATTGCAGACCACTGCACCAATCAGGTTGAAATGCAGCATAAAATGTTTTAAATAAACTTAAATAAAATGTATGTTATCCCAATTGCCACAATGTATTTGGAATTATTAGATGTGATAGATAAAGGTAAAGGTTCCCCTTGCTTGAGAGCTAGTCAAATCTGACTCTAGGGGGCAGTGCTCCTCTCTGTTTCCAAGCTGAAGAGCCAGTGGTGTCCAAAGACATTCCTGTGGTCATGTAGCCAGCATGACTGAACAACAAGGCGCACAAAACGCTGTTACCTACCCACCGAAGCAGTACCTATTTATCTACTTGCAATTTCTTGCTTAACTGCTAGGATGGCAGAAGCTGGGGCCAGGGGCTCACTCCGTCATACGACACTAGGGTCTGGAACTGCCGATCTACAGACCTTCTGGTCTGCAGTTCTGCGTCTTAACCTCTGAGCCAATGATAGTGGAGACTATCAGAGGAAAGGCTATATAAATGCAACCTCTGTTATAAAAACACAAGTGAAAGCCTTGGTATAAGACACGGTCTTTTTTTATATATGCCACCTCTCTGCCTTACAAGCATATAAGTTTCATGCTGCCCACTAATGGGATGAATAACAAATTGTCTAATGGACTGCAAGTTATCTGTATTGTTTTTTATGATTTACATTGCTTGCTGCTGTTTTTTTAAACTGTGTGTATACATTTTATCCGTTTCATGGGTCACTCAGCTCCTGGAATGGTACACAACTAGCATTTTAAAAATAAATAAATACATTCACTTACAGCAGGATGGGAAATAATTATCTGCAAGAACAGATCAGGCACATAAACCTGTGTTAAAGAATGACATCAGAGGTTTTCAGCTTCTAAAGCAACAAGGATGGATCACTCCAACAGTTGATCTATGGAAGCTACTGCTTGTTACTGTTGAGGATCCCAAAGTAACAAGATTCTAACATAACAAAGAACTGAATACGCCCTGGATGCTTCTTGCCCAAGATGACTGTCCTGGTCAAGAACTACTTATTTGCAGCTAAAATTAAGAAACTAGGAATCTGTCTGACTTGTAGGAGATAAGTACTTCTTCCAAAGAACTAGCCCGATGTCCATCCTCAATCCAACAGCAAATATCCTCCTGGTAAGCCTTATCTCTCCAAGACTAGAAGCCCCTAGTCACATTAACTCCTTATTTGAAAGAGAGGCCCCTCTACAGTTATGAGAAACTCAGCTGGCTGCCACACTGAATCTCTTGGCACTAGTGGCACAAAAGACTTTTCCTGTTTATTTTGCTCACAATAATTCCCTATCAGCTTTCAAAAAAAAAAGTAATACCCATACCATCATCCGCCTGGAAGAACACCCCAAGACCCAGAGCCAGCCTCATACCACCATGAGAGCAGTTTCCCAACACGACCCACACACTCATCTCCATCTCCACCACAGCTCCCGTCTGTGTCCTATCTGCAGTGGATCCTGTGCCCACCATCCATGGAAATCGACCTTTCTCTTTACATACCTTCTGGTATAACAGTACACCTTAGACACACCGCCCCCCAGTCTTCTCCACCCACCCACATTTTACAGACTCTTACCATTTACATGACCACAAACCACCCCTCCCTAACCACCGTATTACCTTCTCGGGCGATACCCTGCAGGCGGCGCTACCCCGACCCGCTTCGTCAGTATCTTTCCGGCCGCCGGCCGCTGGGGAGACTCGTCTCTCGGAGACGTCCATGGGGGCGCGGGGGGGCTGCTCCAGCCTTCTAGGGGCCTGGAGCGCCGAGGGCCCCGCTTTGTCCCCCCGTGAGCGGCCCTTCCTCATGGCGAGAGGGACAACGGCTACACCCCCTCACCGCGGTGGCACCCAGCGTAAGCAGCCGGCCATGGCTGCGGAGGGGGAGGGGTGGGAAGACAATTAAGAAACCCGTCAGATACAACCAAGCTCGAGCCTCCCGCCGGGCACCGACATCCCTGCGCTCCTGTCAGCGGCCAGCACGGCGAGCACTGCGGCAGTCCCGCCCCCTCTGTCGCGTATCGCGAGAGGAGGGGGCTGCTGGAGCGCGCGCGAAAGTGGTTGGAGGGTCAGCCTAAGGTGAAGTCCAGAGAAGCGCATGGAAAAAAACGGATAAAGGCGGGGTGAATATGAGAGAAAGAGAGCGGGAGTAAGACGAGGTCCTTGTGTGATACTGGCGAAGGGGCCGCGATAGAGACATTGATGGGGGGGGGGGTAGAGTTCGCAAGGCATGCTGGGCCATGAAATAGATAACGTAGAAAGCTCTTGGTTGAAAGCAATGTGACGTATGTTGCTAGCGTCATGGTCTTGGCTTCAACAGTCAGCGGTCTTAAACACTGAGAGTGATGGAATGGAAGGCTTTGGGAAGGGCGAATTCACATTGGGCGACAAGAGGATGCTTTGGGGAGAGATTTTTAAAATGGCTTTATATGTAAATTGGTATTCTGCATTTTCTTCCTCAGAGGGACACAAGGTGGCATACAAGATCCAGCAGTACAAAAGGAGGCTGAAATTGATTCCCAGTTCCTTATTCCCAACTTACTTGTGAATCCAGCCACAAATACTGAGGAAAGTTTAAAAGCACTGAACCCCAAGTTTGGATCACCACATAACATACACCCCCACATTCAGGGGACTCTGCCTTCCAAGAGGACATATGGTGCTTCCTGGTCCAAAGCCCAGTTTTTGTTCCAGCTGTGACAAAGTGAGGTGCCCCCAGGCTAAGGTCACTCTGTTGCTGACCAAGGTGTGGCACTCCTTAGAGAAGCTTCAGGGGGAGATTATAAACTGAGATTGATTAAATTCAATCACAAATTGAGAACAATAGATCCACCAGGGCTGAATGCTTATCTCACTACAGATGCTAATATTCTACACCCAAGTATTTCTCAACAGAACACGCTGGTCATAGCGAACACCCTCTTCCAACAACCTAAAGAGGCAACTCTACACATGGACATCACCAGATGGGCAATACCGAAATCAGATTGATTATATAACTTGCAGTCAAAGATGCAGTCAGTAAAAACAAGACTTGGAGTTGACTGTGGCTCAGATCATGAGCTACTCATTGCAAAATTCAGACTCAAACTGAAGAAAGTTGGGAAAACCACTAGGCCTATCATATCCCTGATGACTATACAGTGGAGGTGAAGAATAGGTTTAAGGGACTAGATTTGATAGAGTGCCTGAAGAACTATGGACAGAGGTTCGTAATATTGTACAGGAGGCAGCAATCAGCACCATCCCAAAGAAAAAGAAATGCAAGAAAGCAAAGTGGCTGTCTGATGAGGCTTTAAAAATAGCAGAGGAAAGAAGGAAAGCAAAAGGAAAAGGTGAAAAGGAAAGATTTGCCCAACTGAATGCAGATTTCCAGAGAACAGCAAGGAACGATAAGGAGGCTTTCCTGAATGAACAATGCAAAGAACAATAGAATGGGAAGGACTAGAGATCTCTTCAAGAAAATTGGAAAAATCAAGGGATCGTTCCCTGCAAAGCTGGCAGTGATAAAGGACAAAAATGGTAGGGGCCTAACAGAAGCAGACAAGATTAGGAAAAGATGGCAGGAATACATAGAAGAACTATACAAGGACCTCAATGTCCTTGACAACCACAACAGTGTAATCACTGATCTCGAGCCAGACATCCTGGAATGCGAAGTCAAATGGGCCTTAGAAAGCATTACTAACAACAAAGCTAGTGGAAGTGATGGTATCCCAGCTGAGCTATTCAAAATCTTAAAAGATGATGCTATGAAAGTGCTGCACTCAATTTGCCAGCAAATTTGGAAAACATCAGTGGCCACAGGATTGGAAAAGGTCAGTATACATTCCAGTCCCAAAGAAGGTCAATGCCAAGGAATGTTCAAATTATCGCGCAATTGCACTCATTTCACACTCTAGCAAGATTATGCTCAAGATCCTACAAGCTAGGCTTCAGCAGTATGTGGATAGATAACTGCCAGAAGTACAAGCTGCATTTCGAAGAGGTAGAGGAACTAGAGATCAAATTGTCAACATTTGCTCGATTATGGAGAAAGCAAGAGAGTACCAGAGAGTACTTCTACTTCACTGACTACGCTAAAGCCTTTGATTGTGTGGATCACAACAAACTATGACAAGTCCTTAAAGAGATGGAAGTACCAGACCACCTCACGTGTCTTGAGAAACTTGTATAAGGTTCGAGAAGTGACAGAACAGGATATGGAACAACTGATTGGTTTAGCATAGGAAAAGGTGTAAGACAAGAATGAATATTGTCACGTTGTTTATTTAATTTATATGCAGAGTACATCATGCGAAATGCTGGCCTGGATAAATCACAAGCCAGAATTAAGATTGCTGGGAAAAACATCAACAACCTCAGATATGCAGACGATACCACTCTAATGGCAGAAAGTGAAGAGGACCTATAGAACCTCTTGCTCAGGATGAAAGAAGAGAATGCAAAGGTTGGCTTGAGACTCAACATCAAAAAAACTAAGATCATGGCATTTGGCTCCATCACTCCTTGGCAAATAGAAGGAGAAGTCGTGGAAGCAGTGACAGACTTCACGTTCCTGGGATCCAAGATCACTGCAAACGGTGACTGCAGCCATGAAATTAAAAGATGCCTGCTCCTTGGGAGGAAAGCGATGGCAAACCTAGACAGCATAATAAAAAGTAGAGACATCACCCTGCCAACAAAAGTCTGTATGGTCAAAGCAATGGTATTCCCAGTAGTACTGTATGGCTGCAAGAGTTGGACCATAAGGAAGACCGAGCACCAAAGAATAGATTCTTTTGAATTATGGTGCTGGAGAAGACTCTTGAGAGTCCCCTGGACTGCAAGAAGATCAAATCAGTCAATCCTAAAAGAAATCAGCCCTGACTGTTCCCTGGAAGGCAAGATACTGAAGCTGAAGCTCAAATACTTTGGCCACCAAATGAGGAGGGAGCACTCACTGCAGAAGACCCTGATGCTGGGAAAGATTGAAGGTCAAAGAAGAAGGGGACGGCAAAGGATGAGATGGTTAGACAGTGTTATTGAGGCAATGAACATGAAATTGGGCAAGCTCCAGAACACGACAGAAAACAAGGGTCTGGCGTGATGTGGTCCATGGGGTTGCGAAGAGTCGGACTCAACTGTGCGACTGAACAGCAACAAATTTCCCTTCTGTCCTAATCAAGGTGGTTACAATGTGTGTTGCACCTTTGCACCCTTACTGCTTTTTCTGCAACACCTCTGCAACACCTCTCCCACCTTCTGAATGGGATATAATGACTCAAGGATTTCCATTTCAACTCATATGTCACCATGTGAGCTTTGATTCTTGAAGGTTCAGATTACAGGCTGGCTGGGCAACTATGCTGGGGGGAAATTCAGGAGTATAATAAAGTTTGAGTCTAGTGGCACCTTTAAGACCAACAAAGTTTTATTCGTGGTATAAGCTTCCATGATCAGATACAGTGGAACAGAACCTGCTCCTTAACCATTACTTATGGGGGGTTGTTGTCACGAAGGGCCATTTAGAGTCAAGATGCATAAGTACTGAGTGATTAAATCTGAGATTGGATGTAAGAAAGATCTGTGAATGGCAGTAAACTAGCATACAAATACAAGACAACTAGCCCACCAACCACTGGTGTCCCACAAACTACTACATGCTTGTCGGTGTTGGGGGCACACAGCTTTGAAGCAGCTGGTTTGAGAACTGGGCTTTGGGCCAGGAAACACTATATATCATCTTGGAGGACAGAGTCCCCTGAATGTGTGGTGTATGATGTGTGGTGGTGCAGAGCTCATGCAGCCATTCCAGTTCCTTATTCAAATCTTCTTTGCAATACAGACTTCTTGATGGCAACCCAAATAGAAGCTGGTGGTGCCAGAACCAGTGTTTGGACTGAGCACCATTGTATGTCTTCTTGCAGGGGATGGTGTCTGGAGTATGGGACTGTGTGATTTGGGGTGGTCCAAAGATTGTTTTGGGGTGCAGCTTAATCCCACTATCTGCCTGTCTGTTTCTCCTGGGAGCACCCCTTTTTGTTTGTTTTTTCCCCAATATTTTTATTAATTTTGCAACACAAAAAGACAAACACCAACAATACATAAACATCAACAAATACATAAAAAGAAAGACCGCCATATCGTATCTTAACACAAAATTCTAACATGGCTAAATAATTCCACCTTCCCTGACATAATCTCAAATCCCATTTCTAAGTGTATTTCTAACCACATCTTAAAACTTTCTTTACATTAATCCTAGTCACGATTAATCCAACAATCAAACTCTATAGGAAATTAACTTCAAATGATTCTTGTTTATCTGTCTATAATTCATAACATTTCAGCAAAACAAAACAATAATAATAATTATTAAATTCTCCTAATTTCTCATATTTTCAGAATAAACTGCCAAAATGGCTGTCTCTCCTGACAAAGACGCTTCTACTGCATGGCTGTTCCATGGCTGGCTGGCTAGCTGCCTACTGAGGTGGGCCAATGGCTGTCAAACCATTCTTTCCCCACCTGCTGTGCAGCTCACATTCACCCTCAAGCTTGGTTCTGTCAATAAAAAGGTGGGGGGAGGACCTTTCCAGGCCTACTTTGGCCTTTGTGGGGAACTCATTGGGACCTGTCCTGACTAGGGTTGTCAGCTCCAGGTTGAGAAATTCCTGGAAATTCTGTGGTGGAGTCTACGGAAGCCAGAGTTTGGAGAAGGGAGAGGTCTCAGCTGAATAGAATGCCATAGAGTCCACCCTCCAAAGCAGTTATTTTCTTCAGGGGGAGAGAGAGATCTGTTGTCTGGAGTTCAGTTGTGATACCAGGCAATACCACAGCCAGTGTGGTGTAGCAGTTAGCATTTCAGAGTGGGGTCTGCCAGACCCAGGTTCTTGCTGTGGAAGCTGTGAGTGATTCATAGCCTTTCAGCCTAACCTACCTCACAGGGTTGTTGTGCAGATCAAAAGGGGGAGAGGAGAATGATGTGAGCTGCTTTGGTCCCCACTGTGGAGAAAGAATGTACCAGCCCTGTTGCTATCATGGGGCCCACAGGGCCTGACTCTCTAGTGGTTTTTATGGGCCCCTCCCCAAGCCATGGCTCCCCCTCCCCCCTGGGCCTCCTCACCCTGATTGCCTGTCGGCAGGGAGAATGATGGCAGCAGAAGCAGCAGCAACAAGGCTGGGCTCAAGAGAGTGGCCCAGGCAGGCAGCAAGCATGAATGGTATAAGGAGAAGCCTCCATTTCGGGCTTCCACTAGATACTCACTGTGTTGCCCACCACCAGCAGGTAAGGCAAGCCACTGCCTCCTCTTGCCCTTGGAAGGCACACATGGCTGCGCTCCATTGTGCCAACAAACCCACATGCAGCAGCTTTTTGGCCAGCCTGGCCACTGCATACCTCACCTCTCCCAGCCCCAGGAGGGAGCTGAGGATGGACTCCGGCTGCCCCTTGTGCTGCAGGAAGAGGAACTGGAGCTCCTTGGGAGGGGGAGGCCTGCCCTTGCTGAGGGGGGATGGAGGGAAGCTATCGCCACTTGGCATTACCCCCCCTTGCCCTGGAACCTGGGGGGGTACAGGGCTGCCTTAGGAGTTCTAAGGAGTCCCCCCAATTAAATCAAAATTAATTTAATTAACTTTGTTTAAATTGGCTACTGGGGCCCCCTAAGGCCCCCTTCCAAAAAATCCCTAGCTATGGGGGCTGTACTGTACTCTTCCTAGGTAGAGGCTACAGGGAGGCAGAAGAAGATGGAAAGCTGAAGTCAGTGGTGCAGATAAAGGTAGGTTGATAACTGGCTGGGAAGAAGATAGGGTTGCCAATTCCAAGTTCAGAAATTCCTGCAGATTTGAGGCATGGAGCCTGGAGAAGATTGGGTTTCAGGAGGGGTAGAACCTCAGACAAGTGCAATCCTGTAGAGTTCACCCTCCAAACCTGGGGAACCATTGTTGCCAATCTCCAGGTGAGGGCTGGAGACCACTCAGAATTACGACTGTTCTTCAGGTAACAGAGATCCGTTCCCCTGGAGAAAACAGTGGCCCCTGTATCATTATACCCTTCTGAGGACTTCCAGTCTGTGTTCTGCCAATGTTGGAGGGCTCCCAGGACGGCTTCCAAGAAACTCCCGAGCCTCCCAGATCTAGCGGGAGAACCTGCAATGGTCCAGTCTCCCACAAGCCTGCCCAGAGGGAGGCTTACGCATGGGGGCTTGATTTGGGGACTCTCAGGCACAGTGGTGCCTGAGCAGATCCCTTGTTGCCCTGAAGCAAGATCTGGAGAGACAGCACTCATTGCAGCCATTTGAGTGCAGAGGCGAGAGCAACTGATTTCTGGAGCTATACTACTACTAGAGAAACTTCAGCTTTCTATTCTCCAATATTGCACCGTGAGTACTCAAGCAAGTGAGTGAGGGAGAAGTGCCCATTTAAAATTTAAAGTCCTGGGAAACAAGATCTCCCCCCCCTACTTCGCAGCTTGAAACTGCTGCCCACGCTTGTACTGTTTTACTTTAAGGAAAGATGGATGCTTTGCTTTTACATTAAGTCGAGACTGAGAACATGCAAGAAATTGGGTACACTTCTCCCTTTTACAGGCTTTGCGCTCTTTTCACCTTAAGAGATTTTTGAGACTGTATATACTTGGATGATTAAGAAGATGGGTTTTTGTTACGCTTGCTGTGAAGTGTTCTTTTTTCTTCTTCTTCCCATTTTGAGACTTAAAAAGATAAAACAGACTTGGCCTGGTAAAGAAGAAATCTCTTCTGGATTATAACTGTGGTTTTTTGCTTCCATTTTTTCCCCCCTCTGGATTTGAATCTTTACACCCTGTTGGAATTTTAAAAGATCTCTTTGGCAGTATAACTAATAATTTAGTGGATTTACAATTTTTGGGGTATCCCAGTGGATTTACAAATAACTTTTGTCTCCCTTTGGCATGTTGGCTTTTGTGGATCTGTATAAGATTGGAAGATTTCCATGTATGGCAGATTTATAAACCTTTATTAATTTTGGCTTGGACCCTGCATCTTCTGGATTTATAAAAAGACACCCTTATGGAGTTATAATACATTATTTCTTCTCCTATGGAGTAAGAACTTATGATCGGATGAAGATTGGTAAGACTGAAAACTAACTTTGCCTTGCTAAAGGTATATTAAAGCTTTACTTACAACTTTAAGCTTTAACAAGAAACATTTCAAACATGGGGTATTTTTAATGGAGGCTGTCTGCCCCAGTTAAAAGACAAAAAGTGAAGAGTTTGTTTGCCTTTTCAACCACAATTGTAACTGTTGAGAGATGACAGAACTGTGACCTTGTTGATATTGAATGACTGGATTGTTTGGGAACATTGAGAAGACTGTGTAATAACCAGTACTGAACTACACTGTTTTGTCTAACAGCGAGGGAGGGGGGCTGTGGAGGTGTATGGTGATTTTAACTGAATAACGTCTTCTGGTGCAGGTAGGCCCTCCCCAAACATAGCTAAGTCAGTGGCCACCAATTTAGCTAAGATATCAAGACAGGAGATGCAAAATCTGATCAAAGAAGTGGTGGCCAAGGAAATAGAATCTGCAATTCCTCAAGCTGTTAATACTGCTGTTAGTACTGCTGTTAATAATGTAATTCCCCAAGTGATGAATAATGCTGTAAATTCCATTAGCTGTGGAGCTGTTACAGGCCAAATTTGATGCTTTGACTTTACAGGTCACTTCCCAAACTGAGGATTTTAAACAACAGATTTTGGAGAATACTCAACAGATTGCCATCCAACTTCAGGATAACTCAGAAGAGCTAGACCAAAAAACACTGGAACTGAAGACCAGACAAGACTCCCTGGAAGACTCTATGATGAAACTTGAATTAGAGAAAGCAGCTTTTGTGCTAAGATTTCAAAATATACCAGAAAACACAGGAGAAGATATTAAAGAAAGAATGGTAAAAATTTTAGCAGAATACTTAAAAGAGGAAACTACTCATCCTACAATTGAAGACATAGATGTTGCTTATAGAATGAATTCCTCTTATGCAAGAAGACACAAACTACCCAGGGAAGTACATGTAAGATTCCAGAAGAGAACTACAAGAGATGCCATTTTAAGAATAGCAAATCAAAAGACACTAATGCTGCAAGAGTCAGACGTCAAGATCCTAAAAGAAATCCCATAGAGAGTAAGAGAAAAAAGAAGAAACTATGCACAATTTACCAATCTGCTAAGAGAAAATGAAATAAATTATAGATGGCTACTTCCTGAAGGGGTACTATTTACCCATGGAGGAAAAAGGTTTAAGATCAACTCAATATTCAAAGTAGAAGACTTTTTTAAAAAATATGGACAAGAGCTTGGATTCCAAGAAGAAGAAGAGGAAGAAGAGCAAGATGAGGAAGAAGAGAAAAATGAGGAAGAAGTAAAACTGCAGACTCAAGGAGCAACAGGACAAAAAGTAGGAAACATCAAGAAAAGACCTAAAACTCCACCATGCCACATAGTAACAAGATTCCATGACAAGAAAAAAATGGATCCAAAAAAGATATCAAAGATGGATAAGAAGAAGCTGAAAATAATCTCCATTAATGTCAATGGTCTGAATGCTCCACAACAAAGGAGAAAATTCTTTCAACAAATAAAAAAATTACAGACAGACATAGTCTGCTTACAAGATACCCATATTAAAGAATCTGATGAAAAATTCCTGGAAGCGAAAAAAGTTTTTGCTTCCACAGATAAACAGAAGAAGAAAAAAGGTGTGGTGACTTATGTAAAAGAACATTTGCATCCAGAATTGGTCTATGATTCAGAGGATGGAAGATTATTGATAGTTAAACTTCAAAGACAGGCCAAGACCACACTTATAGTTAACATTTATGCACCAAACCAGGAAAAATTTCACAAAACTTTACATGAGACCTTGTCTAACTTAACATATGAGGAAATTTGTATAATTGGTGGTTATAATGCAGTATTTGATAAAGCCACACAGGAAGGCAGGTAAAAGGTAATGAGTTACCTAATACATTTTTAAAGCTGGTGGAAGAACTTGCCTTAGCAGATGCATGCAGAATTAGGAGTATAAATAAGCAAGACTACACTTTTTTCTCAGCAAGACATAAATCCTGGTCAAGGCTAGATATGGCATGGACTTCAACAGGTATTATCAACGATATTATAGAAGTAGAAATCTTGTCAACACTTGCAGACCATAATCCTTTACTTTTGACTTTGCAAGATACTCCAAAAAGAAACAGATGGTCAATGAGTACATGGCTCCTAAAGAATTTAGATTTTGTAAAAAAAAATCGAAAAACGAATTCCAGAAGTTTTTTAAATTGAATATGCAACTGAATATGACTATGGACATTGTCTGGGATGCTTTCAAGGCTTTTGCGAGAGGTTGGTGTATCAAACAAGATATATGGGTGAGAGGAAAAAGAAAACAAAGATTTGTACAGATTGAAGAACAAAATAAGCAAGAAGAGCAAAAGTTGAAAATGAGACCCACAACTTAACATCTAAGGATTAAGATCAAAAACTTACAGCACCAATTTAATCGTTTAATACAAGAGATTGCGAAGAAAATAATGTTTGCAAAACAGAATTTTTTTGAAAATTCAAATAAGCTGACAAGATGGTTAGCATATAAATTAAGGAAAGATTCAGAAAAGAAGCATATAAAGATTTTGAAAAATGAAAGAGAGGAAGAAAAGAACATTCATAATGATTTGAAGGATATTATTGAAATCATCTACCAAAATTTATACCACCAGGGGAACACTGATCAGGATCAGATGAGAGAATTCTTTAAAAAGCATTAACAAGAAAGAATTTACAGAAGAACAGAGGAAAATGTTAAATGAGCCAATTTCTTTCTCTGAAGTAATTGAAGCAATTAAAAGCCAGAAGAAAAAGAAGACACCAGGACCAGATGGATTTCCTGCAGAATTCTATCAGACATTTGAAGATCAAATTGTCCTATCACTGAAACTGACAATACAAAACATTGTTGAAGAAAGGAAATTACCAGAGACTTGGAACCAGGCGTTGATCATATTAATACATAAATCATATACAGACAAGAAAGAAATTAGAAACTATAGTCCAATTTCACTGCTTAATGTGGACTACAAGACTTATGCATCTGTATTAGTTAATAGGTTGAAACAAGTGTTGATTCAGACAATTCACCAAGACCAATCAGGATTTTTGCCAAAGAGGCAAATGAAAAATAATGTGAGAACAATTTTGAATATAATTGAATATTTTGAAGCTCATCCAGAAATACAAATGGCACTGATCTTTTTAGACACAGAGAAGGCCTTTGACAATCTTGTCTGGTCTTTTATGTTGGAATAATTGTTAGCATGGAAATGTGACGATTATTTTTACACAATGGTTAAGCAATATATACAAAACAGTCAGGTAAAATTATGGTGAATGGAGATCTTTCACAAAGTATAGAAATTGGAAAAGGAACCAGACAGAATTGCCTGCTATCTCCCCATTTATTTATCTTTGCTCTGGAGAAACTCTGACATGGTAAGAAGGCAGAATTCCATTAGAGGACTTAAACTTAAAGGGGAAGAGTATAAACTCCAAGCATTTGCAGATGATCTGGGTTTTATATTGGAAGACCCACAAACAACAATTGATCAACTTCTTCATATAATAAAAGAGTATGGACAATATGCAGGTCTAAAAGTCAATCTTACGAAAACTAAAATATTAACAAAAAATTGCACTAAGAAGCAAATTCAAACAATCCAGGAGTCCTCAGGGACTGAAGTAAAGAAGGCAATACAATATTTAGGAATAAATTTAACCAACAGGTGCAGCTCTTTATTTAAAGAAAACTATATAAAACTCCTGGCTGCAATCAAGAAAGACTTAGAAAATTGGAAATACCCAGGGCTCTTTTTGTACCAGGAATTCCTTTGCATATTAGGCAACACACCCCTAATGTAGCCAGTCCTCCAAGAGCTTACAGTAGTCCCTGCTGCAAAAAGAGCCCTGGAAATACCTACAATTATCTTTTATGGGAAGAATAGCGGCAGTGAAGATGAACATACTACCAAGACTTATTTTCTTATTCCAAACAACACCAATTATAAAAAGCCAACAGTATTTTAAAGAAATAGATAAACTGGTGACACAATTCATCTGGCAAGAGAGAAGGCCTACAATCAAGTTGAAAGTCCTACAAGATTCAAAAGAAAGGGGATGCTTTGCGTTACCAGACTGGAAACTATTTTATAAAGTAGCGACCATGACCTGGATGAAAGAATGAATTACATTGGAAAATTCAAGATTATTAAAGCTTGAAGGACATGACTTACAGTTAGGGTGGCATGCCTTTGTCTGGTATAGAAAAAGCAGTATTCATAAGTACTTCAATCAACATGTTGTAAGAACAGCATTATTGAAATCATGGGAAGAGATATAAAAACTATACTATACCAAAATCCCTAAATGGATTTCACCATTAGAAGCTTTTACAAACCCTATGACGTTTACAAAAGATTTATTTTGGACATATAAAGATTTGTTAAACAGTCAAAACCAAATACGTAATCAAGAGGAGCTTAAGAAAAAAGGTATATGTTTGAATTGGAGGGAAAGAGCACAAATAGATTCTAGATTTGCTAAATACCAAGCAACTGGTTTTTATGATACACCTCTAGAGCTTGATAAAATTATGTTTGGAACAGATGGGAAACATATAAAGTGAATTTATACTCTGTTATTAGATATGAAAATGCAGGATGAAATTGTAAAGGAATCAGTGATTAAGTGGGCGCAAAATTTAGGCCACAATATACAAATGGAGGAATGGTCTAGGGTGTGGAAGGTACATATAAAATTTACAAAAGCTGTTTCATACAAAAAAAATACATTAAAAATGTTTTATAGATGGCATATGACTCCTGAAAACCTAGCTAAATGGTACCCTGATATGTCAATTTTATGTTGGAAATGTAAAAATAAAACTGGTTCTTTTTACCCTATGTGGTGGTCTTGTAAGATAGCAAAAACATATTGAAATACTGCAAAAATTATTATATACAAACATACCATTTAATCCTGAATTGTTTTTATTAAACATTATTCCGCAAAATTTTACAAAACAGTAATTGAAACACATTATACCCTGCTGAGGTCACCACAGCAAACTGACACTGAGTGCCCAAGGCTGAGGCATCTACCCAGGGCCTCTTTCTAGAGCTCATTGTATTTATTTCCACAACGGGCCTTATTCCTAGTACCAATATAATTCTTAAGAGCAAATGCAAGGAAAATCCCCAAATAAAAGATAAATAATTCTGAAATTGTGCATGGACCCTATTCATTAAATCACTCCTGACTGTAGAATTAACTTTTGCTACAGCTCAATGTTATACTCTCATATGGATGTCTACTCTGCTACTGCAATGATTTGGAGGAGGGGCTGTAGCTCAGTAGTAGGTCCCAGGTTCAGTACATGGCATCTCCAGTTAAAAAGACCGGACAGGAGGTGATGTAAAAGATCTCTACCTAAAACCTTGAAGACCTGCTGTCAATCTGAGTAGACAATACTGATCTTGGTGTACCAAAAAGGTCTAATTCAGTACAAAACAGCTTCATGCATTCATGATGTTGCCAAATGATCAAGTAGTAAAAATGATTCCATCAAGAATTACTTTTCAAATGCACACTGCTGTGGGAAGGGGGTACCACATGAGATGAGACGGACACCTAATTCATTCATTCCACTCTACCCCATCCCAATCTTTATTGAAAATAGCAATAAAAATGACATTTGGAGATCTGGTTCCGGTGTTGACGGCAGCAGGCAGCGGCGAGAGAGTTCCTCGCCGCTTCACTGAATTCCTGACCATTGCAGTGAATACTAATTTCCCTCTTTGGTTGTTTTCACCAAGATCTTCTGGAGGGAGACCTAGGGCAAGGAGCTTACAGCAAGAGGAGACATCGGGCAGCGGCTCGCATCTTTTCCAGGAAACGCTCCAATGCGGGCAGTCGTGGAAAGGTGTTCAGTGGGATGCACTGAAAACTAGTGGAGACCAGTGGACCTAGGAGAATCTTCTATGATTTCCTTACTGAAAACATCAACGGAGGAAGCAAAAGTAAGCTTTAATTTTGGTGAACTGTCCCTTTTGAATGGAAAGTGATGAGGCAAAAAGGAGGGAGTCCCTTTAAAACGGGTTAATCGGGAGCCAAACGTTAGAAGAGTGGGATGCAGCGTTGTCCCACACAAAGTGGCTAGGGAGAGCTGCTCGAACTCAAGGAGGAAAAAGACAATAACAAATTAGAATAACTTTTGAAGTGACTCAAAAGAAGACAGCGCAGACTGGCTAATGTCATTATTGGTTGGGGTGGAAACCTGCCTTTAAACTTTCTGTTTGGTGGTTTGTTGCTGTATTGGCTGGGACAGAACTTGCAAGGCTTTGTGGAAGGAGGAAGGGATGCTGTATTAGCACTCTCCCCCAAAATTCAGAGAGACTGTACAATCGGCTTTGCATAGCAGGAAATAATAGAAGATAGAGGGGAAGAGAGAAGGAAAAAAGAGAGAAGAATGGGAATTAAAGTGGACCCTTTTTCTCTTTTGTTTTTTCTTGTTTTTCTTTTGCTTGGGGGAGGGGTATTAATTAGGATTATAAATCTATAGATAAGCTTAGGTAGGTTTAGAACATTTCACCAATAGTCCTTATATATTGTAGTGTGACTGATACTTAAGATACAGTTTATATATATCTATATATATCTATATATATAGATAGATATATAGATATATATATAATTTTAAAAGGAGGGTTGTTAGGTAAAGGGAGCGGGAGAACTGGTTGGAAAATGTAAGAGACTTGAAGGAAGTGAATGTTAGCTAATCAGCCTCTCTTTCTTACTCTGGTTTTCCCTATTTCCCTATTTAAATAAGGTAGGTAGATAACTTTAAGAACCTTGGGTAAATAGTGGAAACAAAGAACTACTAAATAAAATAAAAATGTCGACTGGAACCAGGAAGACATCTGCTCCATTGCCAGGGCAACTGAAGGCGGTAGCAGCAAGCCTTGCTCAGACAAGCACAAAAAAGTTACAGGCTTTCATTCAGGAGAGTGTGTCACAAGCAATGAATGAGGTGATTCAGAATGCCCTACCTTCTTTAGTAGCCAAGGCGATGGAACCATTACAAACAAAATTAGATGTTTTCACACAACAAGTATCTTTATAAATTGAAGAATTTAAGAAACAAATTATAGAAAATAAACAGGAGATATCAAATCTGGTCACTTCAACTAATAAGATAGAAAATAAAGTAGAAGAAGTAGACCAACAAATACAGGATTTTAAAATGAAATATGATGCGATGGAAGAAACACTAATAAATTTGGAGATGGCAAAACACATCCTAAGATTCCAAAGTGTTCCAGAAAAAAAAGATGAGAATATAAAAGAAGTGATGGCAGAAGCCTTAACTGATCATTTAGGTACAAGAACTACTAAAGAAATTTTTGAAGAGATGGATGTGGTATATAGAAGAAATTCGGCATACACAAAAAAAAAATACCCAAAGAAGTACATATTAAGTTTCATTTAAAAAATGGTAAGAGATAAGATACTGATGTCAACAAAAGAGTCACCACGATGTATATAGAAGATAAAGAAATTCAAATTTTAAAAGATGTGCCTTGGCGTGTAAAAGAAAAGAGACAAGAATATTCAACTCTTACAAATGTATTGAGGGCTAATGAGATAGTATATAGATGGCTACTTCCGGAAGGAATTGTTTTACATACAAGGGTAAAAGACAAACGATAAATTCAATATTAGTTTTTAAATTGTCCATCAGTTGTAGGACTTCCTCTCTTGTCACCTCAATCTGATTCAGGTCTTTCAAACCCCCTCCCGAAATCGGTGCTTCTGGAGTGGGCAAGCACTTCTCCTCTTCCACAGTGAAGACAGAGGCAAAAAATGCATTCAGCTTCTCAGCCAGTTCCCTATCATCCTTCACTACTCCTTTTACCCCTTGGTCATCCAAGGGCCCCACTGCCTCCCTGGCTGGTTTCCTACTTCTAATGTATTTGAAGAAAATTTTATTATTGGCCTTTATGTTTTTTGTGATATGCTCCTCATATTCCCTTTTTGCTTGCCTGATCACAGACTTGCATTTCAATTCCCATAGCCTGTGTTCCCTTTTATCAACCTCACTGAGACTAGCTTTCCACCGTTTAAAGGAATCCTTCTTACCTTTTACAGCTTCCATTACTTTATTTGTTAACCATGCAGACTTTTTTCTATACCTATTTGTGCCTTTCCTAACCTGCAGTATATATTTTTTCTGAGCTTCTAGGATTGTCTTTTTAAATAGTCTCCAAGCTTCCCCAATGGTTTTGACCTTTTCCACTTTTCCTTTCAATTTCTTCCTCACATGTCCCCTCATACCAGAGAAGTTACCCCTTTTAAAGTTAAAAGTGGTTGTGTCAGTCTTTTTGGGCAACTCCTGAACCAGATTGAGGTGACAAGACAGGAAGTCCTACGACTGATCGACAATTTAAAAACTAATAAATCAACAGGCCCAGATGGCATTCATCCAAGAGTTCTGAAAGAACTCAAATGTGAACTAGTGGATCTCCTTACAAAAAATATGTAATTTTTCTTTAAAATCTGCCTCCATTCCTGAGGACTGGAAGGTAGCTAATGTCACTCCCATCTTTAAAAAGGGCTCCAGGGGAGATCCAAGAAATTACAGGCCAGTCAGTCTGACGTTGATACCGGGTAAGTTGGTGCAAACTGTTATTAAGGAAAGAATTAGTAGGCACATTGATGAACAAAAACTATTGTTCTTGTCTCACTAACCTGTTAGTGTTTTTTGAGGGAATGAACAAACATGTGGACAAGGGGGACCCAATAGATGTTGTTTACCTTGACTTCCAGAAAGCTTTTGATACAGTTCCTCATCAAAGGCTCCTAAGTAAGCTCAATAGTCACGGGATAAAAGGACAAGTCCTCTTGTGGATCAAAAACTGGCTTATAAATAGGAAACAGAGAGTGAGTATAAATGGGAAATTTTCTCAGTGGAGGGTGGTAAGCAGTGGGGTACCACAGGGATCAGTACTCGATCCAATGCTTTTTAACTTGTTTATTAATGATTTGGAATTGGGAATAAGCAGTGAAGTGGCTAAATTTCCAGATGACACGAAGTTGTTCAGGGTGGTGAAAACCAGGGAGGATTGTGAAGCACTCCAAAGGGATCTGTCGAGGATGGGTGAGTGGGCGTCAGTGTGGCAAATGGGGTTCAATGTGGCCAAGTGCAAAGTGATGCACATTGGAGCCAGAAATCCTAAATATGAATACACGTTGATGGGATATGAACTGGCAGAGACTGACCAAGAGAGAGATCTTGCAGTCGTAGTAGATAACTCAGTGAAAATGTCTAGACAGTGTGTAACTGCAATAAAGTGTGTAACTGCAACACTATGCTGGGAATTATTAGGAAG
Organism: Gekko gecko; assembly: GCA_029375565.1. Lineage (NCBI taxonomy): Eukaryota > Metazoa > Chordata > Lepidosauria > Squamata > Gekkonidae > Gekko > Gekko gecko. Next base: position 96,522,636 of record JAPDNY010000006.1, read on the forward strand.
GGAATTGAAAACAAATCAGCCAGTATTATAATTTGTTGTTGTTGTTGTTCTTCAGTCGCACAGTCGAGTCCAACTCTTTGCGACCCCATGGACCAGATTACGCTAGGCCCTCCTGTCTTCCGCTGTCCGCTGAAGTTTGCTCAATTTCATGTTCGTTGCATCGATGACACTGTCTAACCATCTCATCCTTTGCCGTCCCCTTCTTCTTTGACCTTCAATCTTTCCCAGCATCAGGGTCTTCTCCAGTGAATGCTCCCTTCTCATTTGGTGGCCAAAGTATTTGAGCTTCAACTTCAAGATCTGGCCTTCCAGAGAACAGTCAGGGTTGATTTCTTTTAGGATTGACTGATTTGATCTCCTTGCAGTCCAAGGGACCCTCAAGAGTCTTCTCCAGCACCACAGTTCAAAATAATCTATTCTTTGGCGCTCGGCCTTCCTTATAGTCCAAGTCTCACAGCCATACATTACTACGGGGAATACCATTGCTTTGACCATGTGGACTTTTGTTGGCAAGGTGATGTCTCTGCTTTCTATCATGCTGTTTAGGTTTGCCATCGCTTTCCTCCCAAGGAGCAGGCGTCTTTTAATTTCATAGCTGCAGTCACCATCTGCAGTGATCTGGGATCCTAGGAACGTGAAGTCTGTCACTACTTCTATGACTTCCCCTTCTATTTGCCAAGGAGTGATGGGGCCAGATGCCATGATCTTAGTTTTTTTGATGTTGAGCTTCAAGCCCACTTTTGCGCTCTCCTCTTTCATCCTGAGCAAGAGGCTCTTTAGGTCCTCTTCACTTTCTGCCATCAGAGTGGTATCGTCTGCATATCTGAGGTTATTGATCTTTCCCCCAGCAATCTTAACTCTGGCTTGTGATTCATCCAGGCCAGCATTTCGCATGATGTACTCTGCATATAAATTAAATAAGCAAGGTGACAATATACATCCTTGTCGTACTCCTTTTCCTATGCTAAACCAATCAGTTGTTCCATATCCGGTTCTAACTGTTGCTTCTTGACCCTTATAGAGGTTTCTCAGGAGACATGTGAGGTGGTCCGGTACTCCCATCTCTTTAAGAACCTGCCATAATTTATTGTGATCCACACAATCAAAGGCTTTAGCATAGTCAATGAAGCAGAAGTAGATGTTTTTCTGGTACTCTCTTGCTTTCTCCATAATCCAGCGAATGTTGGCAATTTGATCTCTAGTTCCTCTACCTCTTCGAAACCCAGCTTGTACTTCTGGCAGTTCTCTATCCACGTATTGTTGGAGCCTAGCTTGTAGGATTTTGAGCATGACCTTGCTAGTGCGTGAAATGAGTGCAATTGTGCGATAGTTTGAACATTCCTTGACACTGCCCTTCTTTGGGATTGGAATGTACACTGACCTTTTCCAATCCTGTGGCCACTGTTGTGATTTCCAAATTTGTTGGCAAATTGAGTGCAGCACTTTGACAGCATCTTCTTTTAAGACTTTGAATAACTCAGCTGGGATACCATCACCTCCACTAGCTTTGTTGTTAGTAATGCTTTCTAAGACCCATTTAACTTCGCTTTCCAGGATGTCTGGCTCGAGGTCAGTGATTATACCGTCGTGGTTGTCAAGGACATCGAGGTCCTTCTTGTATAGTTCTTCTGTGTATTCTTGCCATCTTTTCCTAATCTCTTCTGCTTCTGTTAGGTCCCTACCATTTTTGTCCTTTATCATGGCCAGCTTTGCATGGAACGTTCCCTTGATTTCTCCAATTTTCTTGAAGAGATCTCTAGTCCTTCCCAATCTATTGTTTTCCTCTATTACTTTGCATTGTTCATTCAGAAAAGCCTCTTTATCTCTCCTTGCTATTCTCTGGAAATCTGCATTCAGTTGGGCAAATCTTTCCTTTTCACCATTGCCTTTAGCTTTCCTTCTTTCCTCTGCTATGTGTAAAGCCTCATCAGACAGCCACTTTGCTTTCTTGCATTTCTTTTTCTTTGGGATGGCGGTGATTGCTGCCTCCTTTACAATGTCACGGACCTCTGTCCATAGTTCTTCAGGCACTCTGTCTATCAAATCTAGTCCCTTAAACCTATTCTTCACCTCTACTGTATATTCATCGGGGATGCGATCTAGGTCAAATCTGAACGGCCTTGTGTTTTTCCCAACTTTCTTCAATTTAAGTCTGAATTTTGCAATGAGTAGCTCATGATCTGAGCCACAGTCAGCTCCAGGTCTTGTTTTTACTGACTGGATAGAGCTTCTCCATCTTTGACTGCAAATTATATAGTCAATCTGATTTCGGTGTTGCCCATCTGGTGATGTCCATGTGTAGAGACGCCTCTTAGGTTGTTGGAAAAGGGTGTTTGCTATGACCAGCGTGTTCTCTTGACAAAACTCTGTTCGCCTTTGCCCGGCTTCATTTTGTTCTCCAAGGCCAAACTTGTCTGTTATTCTGGTTACCTTTTGATTTCCTACTTTAGTATTCCAGTCCCCTATGATGAGGAGGACATCATTTTTTGGTGTTAGTTCTATGAGCTGTTGTAGGTCTTCATAGAACTGGTCCACTTCAGCCTCTTCTGCAGCAGTGGTTGGGGCATAGACTTGGATTATTGTGATATTGAATGTTTTGCCTTGGATTCGGACTGAGATCATTCTGTCATTTTTGAGATTGTATCCCATTACTGCCTTTCGCACTCTCTTGTTGACTATAAAGGCCACACCATTTTTTCTACGGGATTCCTGGCCACAGTAGTAGATATAATGGTCTTCTGAGTTAAATTCGCCCATTCCTGTCCACTTTAGTTCACTGATTCTCAAGATGTCGATGTTCATTCTTGCCATCTCATTTTTGACCACGTCAAGCTTACCTTGATTCATAGATCTTACATTCCAGGTTTCTATGCAGTATTGTTCTTTGCAGCATCGGACTTTCCTTTCACCGTCAGACACATCCACAACTGAGCGTCCTTTCGGCTTTGGCCCAGCCGCTTCACTCTTTCTGGGGTTACTCGTACTTGCCCTCTGCTCTTCCCCAGTAGCATATTGGACACCTTCCGACCTGAGGGGCTCATCTTCTGGCGTCATATCTTGTAGCCTTTTGTTACTGTCCATGGGTTTTTCTTGGCAAAGATACTGGAGTGGGTTGCCATTTCCTTCTCCAGGGGATCACACTTGGTCTGAGTTCTCTGCTGTGGTCTGTCCGTCCTGGGTGGCCCTCCATGGCATAGCCCACAGCCTCATCGAACCACGCAAGCCCCCTCGCCACGACAAGGCAGTGATCCATGAGGGAGAGTATTATAATGCTCCTGTATAAATCATTGGTGCGACCTTGTTTGGAATACTGTGTACAGTTCTGGTCACCACACCTCAAAAAGGATATTATAGCATTGGAAAAAGTGCAGAGAAGGGCAACTAGAATGATAAAAGGGTTGGAACACTTTCCCTATGAAGAAAGGTTAAAAAGCTTGGGGCTCTTTAGCTTGGAGAAATGACGGCTGAGGGGTGACATGGTAGGGGTTTATAAGATTATGCATGGGATAGAGCAGGTTGAGAAAGAAGTTTTTTTCTCCCTTTCTCACAATACAAGAACTCATGGACACTCAATGAGATTGCTGAGTAGTCGGGTTAGAACAGATAAAAGGAAGTACTTCTTCACTCAAAGAGTTATTAACACATGGAATTCACTGCCACAGGAGGTGGTGGCAGCTGCAAGCATGTACAGTTTCAAGAGGGAATTAGATAAACATATGGAGCAGAAGTCCATCAGTGGCTATTAGCCACAGGGTATAGATAGGAACTCTCAGTCTGGGACAGGTGATGCACTCTATTCTTGGTGCTGGGGGGGGGACAGCAGTGGGAGTGCTTCTAGTGTCCTGGCCCCACTGCTGGACCTCCTGATGGCACCTGGTATTTTTGGCCACTGGGTGACAGAGTGTTGGACTAGATGGGCCATTGGCCTGATTCAACGTTGGCTTCTCTTATGTTCTTATGTTAACTCCCTATTTGTACAAATGTTAAACTCAATGATATTATGGTCACTGTTCCCAAGCAGTGCAATCACTTTTACATCTCTCGTCAGGTCTTGGGTGTTACTTAGGACCAAATCCAGGATCACCTCTCCTCTGATAGGATCTGTGACCACCTGTTCCGTAGCACAGTCATTGAGAATGTCTAAAAACTCAATCTCTTTTTCCTGACTAGAACTCATATTGACCCAATCAATGTGTAGGTAGTTAAAGTCGCCTATTATGCCTATTTCTCTTCTGATGTGTGCGCTTCCCTTTCTTTGGCATAGGCAAATGGAGGATACCAATCCAGCTATCCTGTGCGGTAAACATACGCTCTAGTGGGGTTGATCCTTCAGTTTGCAATCCAAAGACATTTGGGAAAAATACACCCAGGAAAAAGGAACCCTTTTTAAAGCAAAAAACTTAGCCCACCGATCTAATACGCACATGGCTGCCTCACAGTAAAAAATGTGCTGGTGGCCATAACCTTTTGTTGGATATTTAGCAGAGTAAAAGAATGTAGCCACACATGAGTATTATGATTAAGACAAAGACTTTACTAAAAATAAGAGGGAAAGGGTTACATTGGAAATAAAATAATGAACATCCTGGCTAACTAGATCTAAGCTCCACTCCATCTTGTCTGTTTGTTTGCTAGACCTCATGTGAGATAGAAAGTTTCCCCTTAGAACCCCCTTTCCTGAAACTGGCCCCAAGCCCAACTTATTAGGAATATCACCTCCTTTTCTCTGGCGGGAAATACATGCCTAAAATCTAATTGACTCTAAGCTAACTAAATAATATTAGCATGCATAAACAAACAAGTGAACTCTTTCATGACTGAAGAGAGTGAACTTGCAGTATCCCAACATATTTGCCAGCACTGAAACTTAGTTCCCATTGGTAATAACCTCCTTTGCAAAAACAACAACACACTACTAGAAAGGCAAGTGTCAGCATGTATTTTTTGATGCTTCACCATACATACTTGGCTAGGTATGAACAATATAATACATACAGCAGATAGATACTGCAAGATTTCTCAGAACAGGCTGTGAACTTTCTGGCCTGAGGAATGCTGCAAAGAATTAAATGTATGAAGGAATTTCTCATACATGTTTGAGAACCAATCTGCACGGTCACACCACAGGAACCTCAGCTAGGAGCCTTTTTCTTCCCCAAATTCACAGAACTCTCCAGTCATGTCTGAGGCATTATTTAAAGACCAGCCTGCTGCCTGATTGGCTGCCAAGGAGCAGAAGGAATCAGACCATATTATTGCATCCTGGCCTCTCAGGACACAGCACCTGATTGGCCAGCAGAGGGCAGGCCTAATGCTGAGAGATGCCCTGGCCCTTTAAATCCCTGCCCACTACACAGCTGATTGGTCAATGAAGCAAAAACTGGCATTTTCCTCAGTCTGACAGGGGGGCAGATAGAGGGCTCTGGAGGTAGGTTCCTAGAAATGCCCCCCCCCCAGGAGGCTGGGAGGAAGCAGGCTGATGCAGATGTATCGGACTATCATGGACCACCCTGGGCTAGCATGGGAGGATAAGTCCTCATCAGAGGAAGAGGACTTGCCTCTGAAATGCACCTTTGCCAACACGCCCTACAAGACAGATGGGAATCTTTGCCAGTACCTGCACTGCCCCCTGAGTTAGCAGGGTCCTCAAAAAGAAGAGGAAGAGGAGTTGGTTTTTATACCCTGCTTTTCACAAGCTTAAAAATGGCTTACAATTGCCTTCTGCTCCTCTCCCCTCAACAGGCACCTTGTGAGGTACATGGGGCTGAGAGAGTTCTGAGGGAAATCTGACTGCCCCGAGGTCACCCAGTAGGCTTCATATGGAGGAGTAGGGAATCAAACCCAGTTCTCCAGATTAGAGTCCACTTTTCTTAACCACTATACCACGCTGACCCATTGCCAAACCTGCCATGATCTTCCCAGGACTCCAGGAGCAGAAAAGGTAAAGAGCTAGGGAAGACGCCCAGACCAGGTGCAGCATGGTGCACTTGGCAGCCCAAAGCCTTCTCTTTGCTAAGGAAGCACAAGAAGAAACCAGTCAATCACTGCAGGATCTGGGTCCTGTTTCTCCTCAAGCTGACTCAGCTTGTGAGATTAGCCTAACCCAGCATCACCTCCAGCAAAATTCCTTATATAAACCTGCAGTGTGGACTCAACTAGTCTGCAACACTGTTGATGACTGTACAAGCTGCTTGTGGTTTCTGGATCTTGCTGGTTTTTGGGCCTGACTGTTGAACCCTACTCGTCAGGTATTATTGCTATGAAACTCTGGTTGTCCACAGCTTTATCTTCAGCCTGGAGAGCAGGACATAGGCCATACTTTCCGAATCACTGAATTGGGGGTGACCAGGGTGTTGACCTAAGCGTCTTCCATCTTGGAGGGAACTAGGAGATATGCTGGTAAGTCAAAGAGAGAGAGGTGTTACCAGCACCTACCTGTCCCACATGGACTTTGAGAACTATCATTTTAACCAGTATAAAGCCTAGCACACTTTTCTTTAATTCAGTTGTCTGCATTATTGTGCTTGATGGCAGGGCCGGATCGCCCATTGGGCAAACTAGGCACTCACCTAGGGCGCCTGGGCCTCAGGGGCGCCAAATGGCACCGCCCCCACGAAAAGTGCCCCCCCGCCGCCCTAACCAGGCACCCGCCACCACCACCACCGCCCCTAGACCCCTGCCCCCTTCCCAGCTTTCCTGGGGGGCCCACAGCCATGGAGCCCCCAGGACAGCCAGCTCTGGGAGGGAGGGGGCAGCGGCTAGACCCCCCGCCCTCTTCCCCGGCTTTCCTGGGGGGCCCGCAGCTGCGGAGCCCCCAGGACAGCCGGCGCTGGGAGGGAGGGGGCGGCGGCTAGACCCCCACCCCCTTCCCGGCTTTCCTGGGGGTCCCACAGCCGCGGAGCCCCCAGGACTGCCGGTGTTGGGAGGGAGGGGGCGGCGGCTAGAGAGCCTCCAGGAAAGCCAGCGCTCTGCCACCACTCCCTGGTCTCCAGGCCCCACCGGGAGGTTGGCATCCCCAGTGGGGGGTCACCCCAGGCTTCCTGCCTAGGGCGCCCAGACACCTGGAGCTGGCCCTTCTTGATGGGAATGCATGGATCCTTTGACCACCTTAATGCATAGGTTGATTGTCATGATTCAGACCTACAGCAGATCCTGATCCTAGAACATAAGAGGTACTGGGCAAACATTCAGCCTGTGCTTTTACTTATGTTGCCTTTCTGTACCCTACCCACATACCTGAAGCAGATTTTGTAGATATAGCCTACAGATCTTATAAATTACATCCATTCTTTAAAAAAAGGTATAAAAACAATTGCAACTGTTCACAATTACAACAAAACTAAAATTTAAACCATTTATAAGTAGTAAAAGCAATTTTTGATGAAATACCTATTTAATCATTCTAGTTCCTCCTGATTTTTTTTTAAAAGCTTACACAATCCTCCAGACTTCCTGTAGGGTGATGCCAACCTCATCTCCTAGGGGAGGGAGTGACACAGTTCAGGGTTAATCTCTGACCCTTATCCGGTCATGCTGGACAACTCTTGAGCAATCACATCTGTCCTGCCAGTTTTGCAAACCAACTAGGTCAGGTTGTTGTCTCAAACACAGCAAAAAATAGAATAAATGGGAACTCCCAAGCTGTCCTAGCAAAATTCCCTTTGAATTGTTTGGTTTATCTTTTTTGTTCTTGCTTTAGGTAACTAAAAATATTTAGGGCTTTGGGATTTCGCCCCCTGGGATTAATGAACAGAGATATTTTAGAAATCAATTATTAAAAATTTAAATAAGATTTTTGCATCAGATACTGACAAATAGTTTGTCTGTCAAATATTAACAATTTGACCTGAACTTTCAAATCATGGTAACTTCTGGTTGGCAAGGGGACAATGTGGAAATTGGCATCACTTTGTATGTTTATGCTTGGAGTGGGTTTCCAGAACAAATACCACCAAACTCTAAAACACAAAATGTTAGCCAGCATAGCTTTCTGAATTACTGGAGTCTAGACTCAAGTAGACTTGAAAAAAATAACTAGTAAAACTCTAACAGTGTAATCCTATGCAGAGTTACTCCTATCTAAATCAATGGGTTTCGATATGAGCAATTCTGCATAGAACTGCACTGCATGAAATTACTGTTATACATTTATGTGGGGCTGCCTTTGAACACGGTCTGGAAACTTCAGGTTGTCCAAAGTGCAGGAGCCAGCTATTATCAGGAAAGGTGAGAGGCAAAGCACCCTGATTTTCTCCAAGGGTTAATGTGAATATTAGCAAGCCTGCTCCAGCTTGCAAGTGTCCATAGCTGAGGCCCCCAGCCTACACCATCCTTATCTTCTTCAAGGCCAGATTCAAGAATGTGGTAATTGGCTGTTGTGAGAACCTGTGAGGACAAAGGTTCATGGCAAAGTGCACTTGCACTTTGCCATATGATACCACCATACACAAATGGTTTTAACTGTATTTATATGGAACTGAATCTAGTTTTTTTATGTATGTATTTATGCTGGTTTTATGGTTTTATGTAAACCGCCCTGAGCTGCCTTGGTGGGAGGGCAGGGTAAAAGTCAAATAAATAAATAAGTTCTGTAACTAGATGGGAGGGGGAAAGCAGGAGGAGATATTGTCATCCTCTGGAGGGTTCCATCAAACAAGTTCCTTGATTGAATTTGGGAGACCACCTGATGGCAAGAGGGAAGCCATGCTAACTTCATGATTCAATTGGGCAATGGCTCTGACTAAGCCAAGCCTCTTCACAATGGACTGCTAAATAGACAACACATAAATCTCTAGTTTGGACTTTGATATTCTAAAAGGTGTGCCATCTAACACCAGTTATTGAAGTATTAGAGAAATTAACTTTTCTTATTTTCTTGCTGCAGGATTGTAGAGAGTGTGGGCCTTTCTGCATTCAGTCTTTACTCCTGATTTTCCCAGAACTCAAGGTGGTATGCCTTCGATTAGAATCATTTACTTTCATTCTGTATATGTAATTAATTCTTCAGCACTTTGTGCCAGAAACTGAAGTGGATTATGCTTTCTGCATACTCACAGAAGAAAGTGTGTTTTGAGCCCTAACTGCTCTTATCCTTTGGAGAAGGAGTAGCCAAGGCACCAGCATGATACTTCTCCCTTCCCTTTAATGCCCTGTGTTCTCTCTTCCTTTTCACAGAGCCCTGGCTGGTGGGAGCCATTCTTCCAGAAAAATCAGAATGACATTGAGTGGATGAGGCATTTCAGTGTTAACATGGCAATGTTCACTAACATTATTTAATGGGAATAACCCAAGGATTTCCAGTAGCTCTCCCATCCTCCAAACCACTGTGGAGTCTAAACAAATGTAAATGCTCAGCAATTGCCCATGAGGAAACCTGTTATCAAGTAAATTGGCCATCTAACATAGACCAAAGAGAAAGAGGCTGAAACAGGGGAGGTCAGTGGGCGACACTTAAATATTTGCAGAAGTAGTATCGATTTCAAAATGGAGCAGAACAAAGGTTCGTGGCAAAGGCACCTTGGGGGAGTGCAGGGCAACAGTGTGCTGGAAGTGGTCTGAGTGCTGAACCACCTAAAATACATGCAGAACTGAATGCTGATCCCCCTAAAATAAATGCAGAATCAAGAAGAAGCCCCAACACAAAGTGGCAGTGAAAGCAGGAGGGAATGAAGAAAGGAAGATTGAGATGCGCTCAGAAACCGAGGAAAAAGACAGGTGCAGAAAGGGCCTTTGTTGCCTAGTGATAGCTTATTTTCTTAAAGTATTTAATAAACCTTCCCCCATATATTTTACCAAGGTCTGGTATCTTATGTGCAGATAACCTTCAGGACCCACAGGTCTGAATGTTGCTTGCTTGCCCAAGGGGTAGTGACTCAGAGGGACGCAGGCTTGGGTCCTTGACAGAGGGATGCAGGGATTGTACCACCACAGTTATGGAGACAGAGACTGTACCACCCCAGTGATAAAATATTCACCCCATTTGTTTCCAGGCACAATTCAAAGTTCTTGTTCTTATGTTTAAAGTCCTAAATGGCTTGGGTCCATAGTACTTGAAGGACCTCCTCCTCCCATATTATCCAGCCTGCCTGTTAAGATCTGATTCACAAGCCCTGCTCTCTATGCTCCTTACCTTCAGAGTTGAGGGAGATGGCAACAACAGACGGGTTTTTTCAGTAGTAGCACCTTGCTCGTGGAATACCTTTCTCCTTGAGGCTTGCCTGGTACCTCCATTGCTTTCTTTTAGTCCCCATGCCAAAACCTTTTTATTCACATAGGATTTTCACTAAAGGGTTGTTTCAGGCTTTGTGTGCTCTGTTTTTATAATCTATGCTTTCATTCCGGGCTGGGTCCTTTTAATGCTGGATTGTAATTAATATGTTTTAATATTTTGTTCTTATTTTATTTTGGGTAGGTTCCTAGAAAGACAGAATAAAAATGTTCTAAATAAATATAGACATACATAACTGGAAATTAAAACAGATTTAACTTTGACCTAAAAGGACTTAGAAAGGTGCAACACTTTTTAGAGTTACACTGTAAGTCTAGCAGCATAGTCATATGTTTGTTCACAGTGACATAAATCCCACTAAGGTCAGTGGTACTTATTTCCAAGTAAATGTGCAAACAATTCACATGACATTTACTTGGAAACCTAATTGATGTTGGTGGGACCTAATTCAGAGTAAAGATTATGGTAGTCTTCTTCAAGACATCACTGTGCAAACCCTTGCCACTTTGTTCACTGTCCTACTGTCCCAGAACTGTTTTGACCTCTGCTAGCACCTGGAATATTGCTCAGCTGCTTAGATACTCAAAACAGGACTTTTATAACACCAGTGTAACAGCTATTGTTACATAATCTTACATATGGAGTCTTAGCAGTTCACAATGAGATGAAAAACAGATCTACCAGCAGCATTCCTTCTGCATACAAAAAAAGAAAAACAGTGATATGTCACAGTAGGATTCTATGTCTGACAAAGTAAACATTATTAAATTTGTTTGCTTGAATTGGCAAGGAGCATAGGATCCTTAAGCACTGTAGTCCACAGGTAGTCATGCTTTGGAAAATTAATCTTTTACTACAGCTTTGTAGAATTCTGTCCCTATTGTATGTGAGTGATTTTTAGATTAACCATATACACCACCTCCATGTATCCTGACACCGTATGTACAGGAGAGGATTCAGGCTTTTAAGGGAAATATATATCCCAACATGATGTTGGCACCCTTCAGCGTTATAAATACATATCTTATTTGTTCTTTGTGTACTGATACACAAATGTTGTTACTGAAAAGCCATTCTTCCTTTGGGTTTGCATTTACCATAACATATACCACTGCTTGAATTGAGCTAATATATCTTGGATATGTCCCATATGGTTTGCTTGCCTAATATTCAGACTTGTATGTATTTTGCAATTGCATGGAAGCACAAAGAAACCTTTATAATGTAGTGCTAGCTGTTGGACAATGGCTATAGAAATTTCTGAAGTCAGTGGGATATGACTGCTCAAACTTCCAATGGCTGTGGCCTACAGATGAGGATCTGCTGCCCTGTGTGGCTTTTTGTCCTAGAACAAATTATTCAAACAGTAAAAGTTGGAAGATCAGATATGCAAAGAAGACAACTTTGTGTGTTTAATTTCCATAATTACAGTTTAAAAAATCAAAGTGAATAAATTCTTTTTTTGGCTCAGCATTTACATTATCTTGGTACAGAATTTTACACACAGCCCTGGTTATTTCTGATTGAACTGTATATTTCTAGTTTTTTCAAGCATAAAAAGTAGTTTAAAATGTATGCACTGTCCAGGTAAAACCACCCAGTGGTTCGAAAGCTATAATAAAAATAATAAGCGAGTAGATAAAATGGATACCTGCCCTAGGTGGCAGGGAGCACCCCCCCCTCCATGGGGGTAGTGGAGCATCGGCGGCGGCAAAGCAAGCGGCAAGATGGCGACTGGACATAACACCAGATCGAGCGTCGACGGAGGGCGGAGCCAGGACAGCACAAGGGAACGTGGAGACGCAGGCGCAGCGGAGCCAATGGACAGAGCCGGAGCCGCGCTAACACAGGAACCATGCGCCGGATGGGCCTGCCGATCCAAGAAGACCAACAAGGAAAAATAGAGGAGCCAGACGCCGATCCGATCCAAGAACAACACTCCACGACTGGGTGCCGGTAGGGCAGTCCCCTCCCGACTATATATGTGGCCTTAGATAGGGATAATATATAGAGTAACTGTAAGCTGCTCAGAGACCCCTTCGGAGGTTCGAGTGGGATATGAAATCGAAAGTTAAATAAATAAAATAAAATAAATAAACCTGTGAGTAGTTTTGACATTTTAACAAGTAACTGAATTGTACTCAAGTATTAAAGTACTAAAAGTATACACTGATAAAGTAAAAGCAAGATTATATTGACCTCTATAAGATATTTCCTGTTTTAGCCTACGGGTTGTTTCTTAGAATTTTTTTTTTGTTTGTTTGTTTTTTGAAACAAAATTTTTTTATTGGGATACATTCAACATTTCCAATCACGTTACCAATACAATTTCAGAAAAGAAGATCCCCGTCCCAATCCCCCCACCCCCCTAATAGGCTTCCAACACTGCTAATAACAAACAGAAAAATTATAAGGCAATCAAGCTTAGACTTAAGTACATCGACAAACCAGGTAACACATTTGAATTATATATAACCTCTACAATTTCAGCATATTGTATATAACAGTACATACAGTTCAAAATTCATTTCATTTCTCGTTCAATATCCATTAGTATTCAAGTTATATATTTTTCCCTTCATTCTATATTCAGTTTCTAGATACAATTTCAATCCTTCCCAGTCTTTTAGGTATTGTTCTGCCATTTGTCCATTTAATTTCTTTGTCATTTTGTCCATTTCCGCTAAAAATAACAGTTTTCTCAACCAGTCATGTACATCTGGCACCTTCTCCATTTTCCAATGCTGAGCAAAGGCCATTCTCGCCGACGTAATCATGTACCATAACAATGTCCTTTTTTCTTGTGGAATTTTTTTCCATTGTCAAACCGAGGAGAAGAAGTTCTGGCTTTCTCTCAATTGGGATTTTCAGTATTTTCTGCATCACACAATGTATATTAGACCAGTATGCTTTCACTTTATCACATGACCACCACATATGGTAAAAAGAACCCTCTACTTTTTTACATTTCCAGCATTTATTACTCAAGTTCTTATCCATACTAATATTGGCAATCTTTTTTGGTGTCATGTACCATCTATACATCATCTTATAACAATTTTCTTTTACATTGATACAGGTAGACATTTTAAAAGATCTTTTCCACAAAAATTCCCATGATTCCATAGAAATTTCTTTGTTCATATTTATGGCCCACTTTATCATTTGTTCTTTAACAGTTTCATCCAAAGTATATACAGTCAACAAAGTTTTATACATTTTTGATATCATTTTCCGTTCTTTTTTCAACCATATATTTTCAATATCATCATTCATAGCTCTAAAACCAAACTCTTTATAGTCTTTTTTATAGATGTCCCTTATTTGACAATATTGTAGCCAACCATACTCAAATTCTAATTCGTTATTTGGTTTTAAAACATATTTTTTCCCTTCTTTTTGCAACAATTCCTGATACTTCAACCAGTCATTACCTTTATATTCTGAAAACAAATGTATAACTGCAGCTGGAACAATCCACAGAGGCCTTTCATCCAAAATTGTATCCTTATACCTGATCCATGCATCAAACAGTGTCCTCCTTACATAATGATGCTTAAACATAGAGTCAGCTTTGTTTTTCCCATACCAAAGATAGGCATGCCAGCCAAATCTGCAATCGTGCCCCTCAAGAGCTAAAAGTTTTCTATTTTCCAAATTTACCCATTCAGATAACCAAGACATACATACTGCTTCATGATACAAACGCAAATTCGGGACTTGGAAGCCACCTCTGTCTTTAATATCATACATTATCTTCATTTTAATTCTTGGCTTCTTCCCTGCCCAGATAAACTTAAAGATTTCTCTTTGCCATTTTACCAACACTTTTCCATCTTTCACAATTGGTATTGTCTGAAACAGAAACATTAACCTGGGCAGTACATTCATTTTAATAACGGCAATTTTTCCAAGAAGAGATAACCTTAGTTTTTCCCATTTTTCTAAATCACTCTTTATCAAACCCCACAGTTTTTCATAATTATTCTTAAACAAATCTATATTTTTCATTGTAATTTCAACTCCCAAGTACTTAACCCTTTTAACCACTTCACATTCTGTCACATTTTGTAACATTTGTTGCTTTGTACCAATCATATTTTTACACAGTATCTTAGATTTATTTTTGTTGACATAAAACCCTGCAAGATCACCAAACTCTCTTACTTTTTCAAATACCTTAGGCATATTATTAACAGGATCTTCAACAATAAACATAATATCATCCGCAAATGCTCTTAATTTAAATGAAAAACCTCCAATATTCAAACCTTTTATATTATCATCATCTCTGACCGCTTGAAGCAAAATCTCCAAAATCCAGATAAATAACAATGGTGACAGGGGACAACCTTGTCTAGTACCTTTTCTTACCCGGAACATATCTGTTGATTCTGCATTGACAATCACCGAAGCTTTTTGTTCTTTATATATCGATTGAATCATTCTTGTAAATTCTACGCCCATCAAAGATTTCTCAAGCACTTTAAACATAAATTCCCAATTCAAATTATCAAAGGCCTTCTCTGCATCCAAAAATAAAAAAGCAACTTCTTTTTCAGGGTGTTTATCATAATACTCAATTGCGTCCAAAACAACCCTCATATTGTCTTTAATTTGTCTATTTGGTAAAAAACCAGCTTGATCTTCAACAATAGTATCTTTCAAAAACTTTTTAAGGCGCTCTGCCAATATTTTTGCAAATATTTTACAATCGTTGTTCAATAATGAAATGGGCCGGTAGTTTTTAACATTTGTTAAATCTTGCATTTCTTTAGGAATTAAGGTGATTGCAGCTTCATTCCAGGAGTCTGGGATCTTTCCTGTCTTTCTAATTTCATTTAAAAGAATCTCCAACACCGGGACCAAATCTTCATGAATTTTTTTATAAAATTTAGCTGAAAAGCCATCCGGGCCTGGGACTTTAGAGATTTTTGCCTCAGCTATTGCTTTACTGATTTCGTCTTTAGTTATTGCAGCATTTAAAAATGTTTTCATTTCGGGGTTTGGTTGTATCAAGTTAGCTTTGGATAAGTAATCCAACATTTTTTGAGGATCCGCTTGCTTCGATTGAAAGAGAGTCGCGTAATATTTAAAAAATTCCCTTTTAATTCCTCCTGGGTCTAAAATCTCTTTATTTCCATCTTTCAAACAGGTGATTGTTTTATTCTCTCTTCTTTTCTTTAATTGCCATGCTAAATATTTGCCAGGTTTATTTGCACCTTCAAAGGATTTCTGTTGCAATTTTTTCAAGTTCCAAAATACTTCTTTGTTCAACCTTGCCTCATATTGCTCCCTTAGAATCCTCAATTCTCTCAAAATCTTCTTTTTACCAGGCCTTTTCTTAAGTTCTGTTTCTTTTTTCCGAATATTTTCCATAATTTCTTTGTCTATCTTCATTTGTTGTTTCTTTTCATTATTATTAATTGCAATCAGATGTCCTCTCATCACAGCCTTGTAGGCTTCCCATACCATTTGCGTCTGTACACTTTTATTTAAGTTCAATTGAAAGTATGTTTGGGTTTCTGACCTTATTTTATCCACGATATTTTGCTTGTCCAGCAAATCTTCGTTAAGTCGCCATCGAAATTTTTTCCTCTTAACATACGTTGACCATTTTATCGGACTGTGGTCAGAAAGAATCCTAGGCAATATCTCAATTTTGCGTGTTTGCAAGATTAAATTCTCTGTCATCCACATCATATCTATCCTGGAAAAAGATTCGTGTCTTGATGAATAAAAAGAGTACTCTCTATCTCTGGGATGTTTGATTCTCCAAACGTCTGCCAAGTGTTCATGTTTAGTCAATTGGAAAAAGACTTTAGGAAGTTTGCCCATGGCCTCAATTCCTTTTTTTGATTTTCTATCAACAACATTGTCAACAGTACCATTAAAATCGCCCATTAAAATCGTTTGCTCATAGGTCAACTGTCGTAGTTGTTCCCACAGATCCTGAAAAAAGTTTTCTTTTGCCCCATTGGGAGCATAGAGATTAACAATTAATGTCTTTTTGTTCTGCAGCACAACTTCTACCGCCAAAAATTTCCCTTCATCGTCTTTAAAAATTTCTTTTGGTTCCAGCTCTTTTTTAATATATGTAACAACTCCTTTTTTCTTTTGAGAGGAGAGTGAATAAAATTCCTCTCCTAATCTTTTTTGAATCAAAAATTTGGCATCTGATTTTTTAATATGTGTTTCTTGCAAACAAACAATATCACATTTCTGTTTTTCCAACCAGAGTCTGATATTTTTCCTTTTTTGGGGTGAATTCAGTCCATTAACATTCCATGAAATTATTTGACTCTCCATGTTGATTCTGTAATTATTTATCAGAGTCTTTAAAATTATCATTGATGAATCTGGTCATTTGGTCAACTGACTTGATGGTGACTCTCTTCTGCTTGAACGAAAAACTGACACCTTTAGGAATTTCCCATCTATATCTTATGCCCTCTGTTTTCAGCTTGTCAATCAGGTCTTTAAAAAGTCGTCTGTCCTGAAGCATCGCTCTGGGTAGTTCCTTTAGGACCATGATTTTCTTGTTGTCAATTATGAAGTCATCCTGAAATTGTTGCTTGAACAAATCCTCCTTCAGCTTCTTAGATATAAACTGGACAATTACATCTCTAGGTAATTTTTTCCTTTGCGCAATCGCAGAATTGACTCTGTATACCACATCAATCTGTGCCGCCACTCTCTCCTCTTCCATTTTCAAAAAGTCTGCAACAGCATCTACCATGACTGAATGGATGTCCTCATTCTTGTCTTCAGGGATCCCCCTGAATCTCATGTGGTTAATCATTGCATTATATTGGACCATCACATTCACTTTATCTGTTTCTAAAGTGACCTCAGCTATATTAGATGCTACTCCCTTCACCCTTACATCCATCTCATCTGCTCTTTTGGTCAGCGTCTGTATCTCTTTTGTAATTCCAGACATTTCTTTTTTCAACTCTGTTACTTCTGTTATTACAGTCTTTTCCAGCTTCAGAATCGCGTCCATCACTCGTTTCTCCATAGCTTCCATCATGCCCTGTAGCTTTTTTTCCTCTTTCCCAGCCATTTTCGGGGAGGACCAGGTATTTGCCCTCTGTCGTTGCCGCAGGTCGTAAGCCGTTGTTCAGAATTTTCCCTCCAACTCACTCTAAATCAAAGTCCTCCTTGTGCCCACCTAAATCGCACTAATTTCACTTTTTTATATTAAGTCTTTCGTTTAAAATCAAAGAAATTTTTTCTGACCTTCCCAAAATGGCGGGCGCAATTTCTCTATGGTAAATGGTTTTTCCGGGTACTCACTTCCTGTCCGGCAATCTTAATGGTCCCCCTTGTTCCTGATTTCTTCCCTTCTTCCGGCCTCCTTGGTCTTCTCTAGGATGATTACTTGTCTGTTCTGAAGTCACTTCCTGTTTTGCCGATTTCTGCTGCAGCAGCTACAGTACTTTTCCACTGCAGTTCTCGCGGAGTTGCTGTTAGTTTCTATTTTAAAGTCAATAATCTAACCGCAGGAATGATCAACAATTCGGCTTTTTGGCCTTTTTTAGCTGTTTAACTGCACTTTTTCCGCTCCAATGTTAGTACAACAGATACAGCACGATCATGCGCTTCATCGGATGTTGTTTATTTTCGGCCGAAACGCGTCTCCGGTGAGCAATTTTAAAAAGTTACCTTCAAAGTCCGTGTCTTGTTATAGCAGTGTTTCCTTGATATCAGTTTCCGTAGAATGTCTTGGAGGTCTGGGTCATGCGTTCTTATGTTGAGAATCCAACTCGGTGGGGTCTTGTAGAGATTTTCCGAAGTGCCTTCTCTGGGGGAGGGGATCAAGGCTGGTCGCGGCGCTCTTTAAAGCCCCGCTATCAGCCGATCTCAACTCCTCTCTCGGGCCAGGCTCTCTGCCAGTCACCCCCCTGCCTGGGGGGATCTGCGGTGGGCTATTTGAAGCCCACCCTGTCGTCAAGACCCTCCGTTTGCTCTGGGAGCTCTAACGAGCAAGCCAGAACACCTTAGGACGCCATGAATCCCAGACCGGAAGCCGGGTTGTTTCTTAGAATTTGACTCACTCCCATGGGATTAAAATAGGAGCTCTACAGGAGTTAAAAGTTGTAGTCCACCCGAAAGGTTCCTGTAATGCTGAGGAACTGTCAGGTATCCCTGCCATAGGGGTGAGGGGAGGTGAGAAGTTGTCAATGCCTGTATCTGTATTTTCTCTGGTATGTGGGGAGGTGACGGGGTTGCCTGGGAGACGGTGCAATCTCCATCTCGCCCAGGCCAAATGGCCTTGAAAACACCAGGCTGAATGTCTCCTTTCTGTTTCTTAAGACAACAGCTAGGCATGGGAAATTATTGCTTTGTGGGAATGTAGCAATATAGTGTCTGTTTGATCTTTTCGCGCACGCGGGCTTTGACTCTATTGGTAGAGGGCAGAGGGGTTTCTCTCCCCCCTTTGAGTATAACCCTAGATGTTCTTTTTGTGTAGGTCATTCTTAACAATGCTTCTGTTCTAGCGCTTTAGTATTGCAGTTTAATAAACATTATCCTTTACCATGAGGCCTGGTGTTTGACTGACTAGCCGAAGTGCCTGACAGGAACCATTGGCAAGTGGAATGTCCATTGTCCCATTTGCCCTGCCCTAGCCCCAAATTAGAAGGAAGATGCCTCAAGAACTGGGACCACTATAGCCCCCAATATGTTGGAAACAGGTGTGTTGCAAGGTTTAAAATTCAGTCATTATAGGGTTAATGAGCTTTACCTTGTGTGCTATTGTTTAGACTGACCTGGAAGGAAACCTGGCACAGAGCCAATGGAAACAAAGCCCGCAAAACTGAAGCCTGTTTACTCAAAATCATTGGCTAATGTATTCAGGTGATTTCCTTCTAGAGGTCAAGAAGAATCTCCATTGTTGTCGACCATGTGGTCAAAGTGAAAAAATGTAGCCTTAGGTGTCTTTGTTGTTTTGTAGATTTCCTGTGAACCCTTCTCTTAGAAATAAAGATTTTTTCACAGAAGAAAATGCCTCCTCTCCGGTGAAGCAAAGATCCATTGCAATCTGAATATTTAACTATTTTACCAATTTTTCAAACATATTCTGGTAGCAGAGGATGGTTAACTGATTTTGCCTGACATACTTAAGTAAAAGCAAGTTTTTAAATGCTCAATGGATCAAAACCTGCCCCTATGTAAGCCGCCCTGAGCCCGTTCACGGGGAGGGCGGGGTAAAAATGTAATAAATAAATAAATAAATAAATAAATAAATAAATAAATAAATAAAGAGAGAGGCTAAGCTAATTAGCAGCTGAGAGGCTTGATTTTTAAAAACAACCATTTTTTCTCCTGCAAGTTTTTTTTTCTGCTCTCCCTGCCAAGCATACTGCAGCTGTGAAAGGTGAGACCCAGATTCACATTGATTTGAGGCTCTTCCGACGCCAGTGCTTCAGAGAAGCAGTTGAGAACTATTCCTTTTTGAAGCTTTTTGCACATTTGGAATCCTGGCCGAGGAGGAGGAACTCTAGGAGCTGATCATTTGCAGCCAGCCCTTGCTTCCTGCTCTGAAGACAGGATTAACCCTGTGAGTGCCTGCTAAAAGCCTGCAAGTCAAGATGAGAAACCAAGAATGTCTTCTGGTTCGGCTGCAGATGTATGTTCCAAGCCAGAGATCCCAACTCAGGGGGGTTAGGTCCACTCAAGTTGACCCAGCATAATTTTAATTGGTGGCTCAGCTTCCTAAAGAATAGACTGTAAATATATGGAGCTGAAGCTATTTTAACAAAGGAAGTCCCTGCAAGTTTGCCAGATAAAAGTGCCTTCAGAAGACTAGATGGCTTTGCCAAGTCCTTGATTATGGGTTCAGTTAATTGCCATGATGTCCCCAGCCTGCATACCATAGAAACTTCAAAGTTAATGATTGAACACCTGAAAGAGAGGTATGGAGGGGAGACAACCAGTAAGATTTATTACTTTAAGGCTCAGATTTTTGGCTTTAAAGTAAAGGAAAGTGACTCCTTGCCTGCTCAATAAAAGAAGCTAATGGGGACTTACAATCAATTGAAAGAACTTGGGAAGACTCGTGAACAAATAGACATGAGTGCAACCATTTTAAATGGGTTCCCTACAAGTTACAGAGGGCTTGCAATGATTTTAAGACACCAAAAGGATCTAATGCTTGATGATTTGTTGATGATTTTAAAAGAAGGATATGACGCCAGAACTAATCAAGATGCTTTGTCTAATAAGATGTCTGTTTTGAGTTTGAAACATACATGCAGATTTAAAAGGGAAAGGAAAATTGAATGTTTTATATACAGTGAAAATCATCTTGCGAAAAATTGTGAATTTAAAAATGGTGCAAGACACAAGCCTACTGGCTCACATTGTCACACTGAAAGAGCGCTACATGGTGGAAGAGGAAATTATAGCAACCATATAGGTTTTAGTCCTCAGACAAAGGAGAATCCCAATGCAGCTAGGAACGTTAACAAATGCTCAGAGGAATGGAAATACTGGATCTTCGTCGTGGTCTCTGTGCAGTCCCACACATGGGTTGGGCGCCTGCACACGACCTCGATCGGAGAATCTTCTAGAGCTTTACCTCAGAAGAGCTTTTGGCGGGCTCTCTTCCTGCCCTGGGGGAGGAGACATGCACTGCGCATGCCCAGAGCGGGAGAGAGAGCCGCCTCCCACTCAGTTCTTCTTCGACTGCCTTTGCGTTCACACCTCGTTCCTGTTGTTCCTCCATATTATCTCAGCTGAGTATATCTTTTCTTCGCTTTCGCCTTTGTTTCCCTTTCTCTCTCTGGCTCTTCTGTCTTAAAAATATATATATATATAAAAAAATCTTTGTCTATCTCTCTTCCCCCCCCCCCTTTCTTTGGAAGGTGGGTGGGGATTTTTCTATGGAAAAAACTCAATTTTTCAAGGTCTGTCGTCGTTGCCTCGCCAAGATTCCATCTAATGACGGGCACGACCTTTGTCTAACTTGTTTGGGTGAGGCCCATAGAGTGGATACTTGTCCTCATTGTGTGAGTTTCACTCGTCAGGCTCGCCGTAATCGAGAGGCTAGACTCCGGGCTCTCCTTTTGGAATCTGCCCTATGCCCTACAATGTCCTCAGGGGCTTCCCAGGCCTCGGTAGCCAAAAAATCGGACACCTCCTCGAAGGCACTGAAACAGAAACCTAAGCGGGCTGAAGATAAGACCCCTTCGAAGTCAAAGGCCCTGCCGTCTGCTTCAGGTTCGAGGGTGGACCCCATCGTCGTGACTGGGCTGTCGACGTTGATGCCGGCTCTGGCCTCGACATCTCAGAAGCCTGCGGCTCGACAACAGACTCCGCAGCACTCCCACTCGTCGCCTTCGGGGCTGATTCCTTTGGGCCAGTTGACGAGATCGCCTCCGCAGCTGTCTCCACGAAGAGGTTCCCGGTCTCCAGCGAGGCGCTCTACTACCCCGGTCCACATTTTCGATGAGGGCCCTGTTGTTGTGCACCGCCATTTGCAGTCCTGATCCTGGTATGATCGCCGACGCCTGGTCCGTAGGCAATCTCCATCGTTGTCCAGTTCCCCCTCTGACGACCAATGTTGGTCTTGCGAAGACCGTCGGGAACGTCCGGATGCGGCCTATTATTACTCTAGATCCCCGACACCGGAGAGACACAATTATGATCGGATCCGGCATTCGGAACGCGTAGATCGGACCCATGCCTCTGACCGCCCTCGGCGCTCAGCGTCTGTTGCCTCGGCCCGTTCCCCTCCTAGGGAACAGCCTTCTGATCTTCCCAGAAATCGGGATGCCCCGAAGAGTTCCTCAATGGAACCTCGACACTGTCCTGCCGTCGATCACCCAGTCATCGATCTCGTCCAACCACGATCCTCCTCTCCCATGTCTATCTCGGACAGGTCAGATTCGGCGGAGTTCGATCCCGAGGTCTCTCGGATTGAGGACGAGCCTCGATGCTCGGGGTCGGTTTCACCTACTGAGGGCCCTAAAGCATTTTTAGAGCTCGTTACCAGGATGCTGACTGCCCTTCAAGTGCAGGGCTTTACAGAATCCCCAGCTGTGACCGACGACGTTCACCGGTTGGTCCAGGCTGACTTTCCTCCGTCTCCCGTCTTGCCTTTGCTGCCTGTCCTGAAAGAGTCATGGGAGCACCCGGCTTCGATCCCTCTGGTTTCAAGGCGCTATGATGGGTTATACAGGATCCAGGACGCTCCTGGCAAATTCCTTGTTCGTCAGCCACTGCCGAACTCGATGGTTGTTCATTCTTCCTCGAGATTGAAGCAGCCTGTTCGCCAGTCTGCGCCTCCTGACCGTGAGGGTCGTAAATTGGATCTTCTGGCCAAGAAGATGTACTCTCTGGCCTCCATGAATCTCCGTGTCGATATTTACTTGTCTTATTTGTCGGCGTACGCCTTCAACGTCGCCAATGCAATTCTTCCTGTCCTGGAATTCGTTCCAGAGGAGCACCGCCCCACTCTCTTGGCTGCCTTGTCTGAGGTTTGTGCTATATCGAAGCAACAGATCAATTCGGTTCATCATGCCATTAATTGCTCATCTAAACTCCTGGTGTCTTCTGCTGCTCTCTGGCGTCATGCCTGGCTGCGGGGCACATCTCTACAACTGGATGTCAAGTTCCGTGTTGAAGACCTTCCCTTTGACGGAGACGGCCTCTTCCACTCCACCACCGACGAAGTGTTGAAGGCTGTCGATGATAGTCGTAAGCAGGCCCGAAACCTTGGAGTCTCGGCTGCACCTTACCGTCCCAGAAACCGTTCCTGGAAGCCTTCCGGCTCCAGGCGATACCTGTCTCCAGCACCTCACTCCCAATGGAGAAGAAAACCATATGATTCTTGTCCTCCTTCCAAACACCGTTCCCACCCTGCCAAAAAGCCACCACAGCCTAAACAGTCTGTTTGACTGTCCCCACCATCTCCCTTCCCCGACGTCGTATACTCCTTCCGTCCGAACCCGTCTCTTCCCCTTTCTACCAGCCTGGGAAGAAATTTCAACCGACTCCTGGGTCCTCACCATTCTACGGGTCGGGTACGCCATAGAGTTCGTTTCGCCTCCGATCCTCCCACACTTTGTCGTCACACCTCCAGACCCTCTCCTCGATCTCGAGGTTTCCACTCTCCTTGCCAAGGGGGCCATCGAGGTCGTCCCGGAGGCACAATGAACTCCTGGCTTCTACTCGAAGTATTTCCTGATCCCCAAGAGGGACGGCGGCTTCAGACCAATTATGGATCTTTGAGATCTCAACCGTTACATTCGGTATCAGAAGTTCAGAATGGTCACTCTGCAGTCAATCCTTCCTCTCATTCCACGGGCAGCGTGGCTCACGTCAGTCGACCTCCAAGATGCATACTTCCATGTCACGATCCGTCCCCAACACTGGCGGTTTCTCTGGTTCGCCATTGGAGATGCCCACTACCAGTACAGGGTGCTTCCCTTCGGCCTTTCTACAGCTCCGCAGGTGTTCACCAAGCTGATGGCTGTGGTGGTGGCCGAGCTCCACCGACGGGGAGTCACTCTTTATCCTTACATCGACGACTGGCTTCTCGTAGCTCCAACGCCAAGTCAGTTGCTCCACGACACTCGGGAGACTCTCTCCCTCCTCCGTGCCCTCGGACTCTGCGTCAACGGCGCCAAGTCCTCCCTCCAGCCCCTTCAAACCCTTCGATTCCTTGGGGCTCGACTCGACACCAACCTCGAAGCGGCTTTCCTCCCAGAATCGAGGGCTTCCAACATTCGGGCGATGGTGTCCCCAACAATCTGCCCGTTCTGTCATGAGGCTCCTCGGTCACTTTGCCTCCACGGTGTTCATTGTCTGCAACGCCGGCTGAGAATGCGGCTGCTTCAGCTCTGGCTTCTTCGTACCTTTGATCCTCTCTGGAGGCCTTGGCACACGATTCTGTCGATCCCGCAAACCGTCCTCGACTCTCTCGAGTGGTGGGCTCAACCCGTCCACCTCCTTTCCGGAATGCCCTTTCGACCTCCTCCTCCCGACTTGCTGTTGACCACAGACGCTTCCCTCTGGGGTTGGGAAGCCCAGTGCAGAATGCTTACTGTTCAAGGGGCTTTGTCTGCTTGAGGTGCAACTCGCCACATAAATTACCTGGAGTTGCAAGCAATTTATCTGGCCCTTCGGTCCTTTCTTCCGACCCTTCAAGGCCGTGTCATCCAAGTGGCTTCCGACAGCACCACGGCTGTTTATTATGTCAACAAACAGGGCGGCACTGCCTCTGTTCGTCTCTGCAACTTAGCGATAGACCTCTGGTCCTGGTGCCTCAATCACTCCATCACGCTCTCGGCAATCCATATTCCCAGGGATCAGAATGTCAATGCAGACCGGTTGAGTCGTTCTGCCTCATCGGACAATGAATGGTCCATTCCCCTCCAGTATCTTTGACCTCCGTTTCGAGAGTTCGGTCACCCATCTGTCGATGGCTTCGTATCCATCGACAATGCTCGATGTCGCCTGTTTTTCAGCAGGGGTCCCCCGTCTGCTCAGTCACTCGGGGATGCCTTTCTCCACAAGTGGACCGGAGCCCTGTTTTACCTATTTCCTCCGTTCCCTCTCATCTGTCGTGCAGAAGATTCATGCAGACGGCACCTCCTGCATTCTAATCACTCCGTGGTGGCCACGCCAGGTCTGGTTCCCGCACCTGCTTCAACTCTCCTGTCGTTCCTTCCGTCCCCTCCCTGTCATCCCAGATCTCCTCTCTCGGGCCCGAGGGAGAATCCTCCATCCCAATCCGGGATTTTTCAGATTGACAGCCTGGAAGATCCAACCTTAGACTTCCCGCCTCAGGTTTCCGAAATCCTCCTGAATGCTAGGAAGCCTTCTACTCAACGTTCCTATCAGTTCAAGTGGAATAGATTCCAATCCTATGCTGCTGATCACTCCTTCGATCCGATTCGATCATCTCTCCATGAGATTTTCACCTACATCGTGCACTTGAAGGATACTGGCCTTGCATATTCGTCCTTGCGGGTTCATTTGGCGGCAATCTCCGCCAACCACCCCCTCACACAAGGCTCTTCAGTGTTCTCCCACCATCTCACCTAGACGTTCCTCAAGGGTCTTCTCCGGCTCTGCCCGCCTAGGAAACTGTTGGTGCCTTCCTGGAGCTTGTCTCTAGTCCTTTCTCAACTCATGGCTAAACCGTTCGAGCCAATGGCTACCGCCGACCTCAGGTTAGTTTCCTGGAAAATGGCTTTTCTCGTAGCCATTACCACTGCACGCAGAGAAGGGGAGCTAGCTGCCTTTAGGGCCGATCCCCCCTATACAGTTTTTCATAGGGAGAAGGTGGTCCTTAGAACAGATCCTTCCTTCCTCCCTAAGGTCATCTCTGCCTTTCATCTCTCTCAGTCGTCTGTTCTGCCTACTTTCTTTCCGAACCCGACTGATGCCTCTCAGAGAGCCCTGCACTGTCTAGATGTGCGCAGAGCGCTCTCTTTCTATCTGCATAGGACGCAGCCCATACGTAAATCTCCTTGGCTGTTCCTAGCTTATGGCCCCCCGCATGCAGGGGAACCCATTTCTTCTCAACGTCTCTCTAAGTGGGTGACTTCCACCATAGCCCTTTGCTATGAGCTGGCATGTCAACCCGTTCCTACCTGTGTCACTGACCATTCCACATGTGCGGTGTCGACGTCCACCGCTTTCCTGGCGGGTGTCCCACTGGAAGATGTCTGTGTGGCTGCTACGTGGTCCTCGGCATCGACCTTCGTGACCCACTATGCACTCAACGTCCGAGCCTGACGGGATGCTGCCTTTGGTCAGACGGTGCTGCGATCTCTCTTCGCTTGACCCTGCTGCACCCTCAGGACCCGTGGGTGATTGTTTTGATGATGATGCTGTGTCTTAACCAGTATTTTTGTGTCCTTTGCAGCTGCCAGCTCCCTCCTCCTACTGGTTCAGCTCTTGTAATCACCCATGTGTGGGACTGCACAGAGACCACGACGAAGATAAACATGTTGCTTACCTGTAACTGATGATCTTTGAGTGGTCATCTGTGCAGTACCACACATGGGTTGGGCGCCTGTGCACGACCTCGATCGGAGAATCTTTTAGAGCTTTACCTCAGAAGAGCTTTTGGCGGGCTCTCCTCCCGCCCTGGGGAGGAGACATGCACTGAGCATGCCCAGAGCGGGAGAGAGAGCCACCTCCCACTCAGTTCCTTCGACCACCACTGTCAAGGCCAAACAATCCAAAGAAGGAAATCTGGAGATGCCAGCAGCAGGGAAGGCTGGGTGGGATTGTGGTACTGCACAGATGACCACTCAAAGATCATCAGTTACAGGTAAGCAACCTGTTTTTATGCTCTTAGAATCTGTGATGACGATGATGAAAATAAGAGGGCATTTTTAGTAGACTCAAGATCCTGTACACACATTTGCAAATATAAGGACTTGTTTTCTGAACTTGATACTGAGAATAGGCCCAAGGTTTACCAAGCAAATACAGAACCTCTTAATATAGAAGGTGTTGGAACAGTGCCAATCAAACTCCTCACTGCAACTGGAGAAGTGATGGATGTTAAATTAAAGAACATAGCTTTGATTCCTGAAGCAGATGATAATTTAATTTCAACCAAAAGACTTATGGAAAGTAATCATAAGGTATTACTTAAGAGAAGGAAAGGAAGTAAGATTGTTGCTGAAATGTCTGGAATTGAGTTTGAAGTGGAGGAGAGAAATGGATTTCATTATCTTGTGGATGTTAGTGGAAAATCGGAAGTTGTTGGTGCTGATGAGAGACAAGTTTATCACATTGGCAATGGCTCTTGTAACCATCAGAATTGCTTATATGCATGGCATTTGAAGTTTGCACATTGTGGGATGCAGAGTGTTGAAAAGTTGTTAAAGGACTGTGGAATTTCTGTTGTAAGTTGTGACAAGGCAAAGCAGAGATGTGACACTGCTCCAAAGTACACTGGCAAGTTCACTACTCACAATGAGAAGTTCCTAGAGACTGTGTATAGTGATCTTGTTGGCCCGTTAGCACCATCCTGTGGTGGGAACAAATACTTTGTGACTTTTAATGAAAGCAAAACAAATATACTTTGGTGTATATGATGAAGAGCAAGGATGAGATGCTCAATAAATTCAAATGCTATGTGGTCACAATTAAAAACAAGTTTGGCCAAGCACCCCAAAGCTTACGCACCGATGGGAGTGGAGAATATTGCAATGCAGAATTTAAAAGATTTCTAGAATTTGAAGGGATTGGACACAAAGTGTTCATCCCACACTCACCTCAACACAATGGCTCTTCTGAAAAGCTGAACAGAACAATCCAGGACATGTGTAGGACTATGCTAATACATTCTGGTCTACCAAATACCCTATGGGATGAGGCTTTCAACACAGTAGTGTATTTACACAATAGAGTGCCCTCAAAGATTACTAAAACCACTCCTTTCAAGGCCTGGTTTGGAAGTGGCCTGGACTAAAGAACATCAAGGCTTTTGGTTCCAAAGGGTATGCTCACATACCAAAGGAAAAAAGGGGAAAACTTAACCCCAGAGCTGAAATCGGACTTGTAGTAGGGTATCCTGTTGGTGGAAAAAGATACAGGATATACAACCCCCAAAATCACACAGTTGGGGAATTAAATGTTATATATGTAGATGAAAGCAATTTGCCATGTGCTTCCAGTGCAACTGATTCAAAGAGTTCTGAGACTGCTCCTGAAGAGTTGGTTGCATGGTTACCTGTGGTGACCACCTAGAAACTGGCAGGTCTACCTTCTGAAGAAACTACCAAAACAGAAGGGGAAGCGGGAACCGCACCAGAGGAGGCAGCAGAACCCACAACAGAAGCCACAATCAGTGTGAGACAATCAGAAAGAAGCACTAAAGGGCAACCACCACAGAAATATGGATTTTGTGAAATGTACAATCTGCAAAAGAACCTAAGAACTGGAAAAAAGTATGCAACTTACCTGCAAGTGAAAGAGACAGATGGATTGAAGCAATGCAACAGGAAGTACTGTCCATATATGAGAAAGAAACATGGACTGTTGAATGCAAATGGGTATTCAAAATCAAGTATAGAGATGATGGGACTGTAGAACTATACAAAACACACCTAGTAGCCAAAGGCTATTTGCAAGAATATGGGACTGACTGCTTTGAGACTTTTGCTCCAGTTATCAATCAAGCAACGTTCAGAACACTTCTTAGTGTTGCAGCATCAAGGGACATGATTGTAGAGCATCTTGATGTAAAGACAGCATTCCTCAATGGACAACTATCTGAGGAAATATTTATGGAACAACCTGAGGGTTTCAAAGTCAAAGGACAAGAAAATTATGTTTACAGACTCAACAAAGGACTCTATGGACTAAAACAAGGTGCAAAGGTTTGGTATGACAAAATTACAGGACTATTGCAGAAGCAAGGCTTTGAGCAAGGGAAAGCTGAACCTTGCCTGTACACTAGAATTAAAAATGGACAACACCAGTATGTTCTTGTTTACATTGACGACTTGATCATGTCTTGTCAAAGCAGAGAGGATGTTAAAGAAATAGCTGATGGACTGAACCAAGGAAGTAGAAGTCAAACAGCTTGGAGACATAAAACACTACCTCGGAATACAAGTTGAAAGACTCGAGGACAGAACCTTTCTTCTATGCCAGAAATGAAAAATTATGGACTTTATAGAATCTATTGGTATGAAAAACTGCAAAGTGTCATCCATACCACTTGAACCTGGATATCTAAAGGAAAAAGATGGAATTGGAGAATACAGAGAAGCAGCTGGAAAACTTCTCTACTTGAGCAAAACCACAAGGCCTGACATCACAGCAGCAGTTGGCATCTTATGCAGAAAAGTGAGTTCACCTAATCATCACGTTTGGAGTGCAGTAAAGAAACTAGCAA
Organism: Gekko gecko; assembly: GCA_029375565.1. Lineage (NCBI taxonomy): Eukaryota > Metazoa > Chordata > Lepidosauria > Squamata > Gekkonidae > Gekko > Gekko gecko. Next base: position 96,551,741 of record JAPDNY010000006.1, read on the forward strand.
GGTATCTGAAAGGAACAATGGACTTCGAACTGAAAATTGCACCATCTGAAGGGCCAGGACTAGTTAGCTATATGGACGCCAACTGGGGAGAACAATCAAACAATTTCAAGTCAACAAATGGATATCTATTCTTCTAGAGAGCCAGACTAATAGACTGGACTAGTAGAAAGCAAACTGTTGTGGCACAGTCTACAGCAGAAGCTGAGTGTGTTTCAGCAGCAAGTGCCTGTAGTAGACTTGAATGGATTTTCCATATGTTGAAGGACTTTGGGATAAGAGAACCTGTACCTGTACTTATGTTTGAGGACAATCAAGCATGTATTGCTATATGCAAGGGAGAAAGCACCACAGCAAAAAGTAGATCTATTGGTATTAAGTGTGCACCAGTGAAACATCTGTACCAGAAGAAGCTAATTGAGATTGAACATTGTTGCACAGAGGAAATGGTGGTTGACATTTTGACTAAACCACTGACCAAAGGAAAATTTGAACGTCTTTGTAAAATGTTGACTATCGTTGATCCAAATCTTAAAGTGAATCATGAGTGATGTTTGCTGTACATGCATGTATAATGACTTACTGGAGAGCCAGTTTGGTGTAGTGGTTAAGTGCGCGGACTCTTATCTGGGAGAACCAGGTTTGATTCCCCACTCCTCCACGTGCACCTGCTGTTGTGACCTTGGGTCAGTCACAAGCTCTGGCACAGCTGTTCTCTCAAAGATAGTTTCTGTCAGAAGTTCTCTCAGCCCCACCTACCTCACAGGGTGTCTGTTGTGGGGAGGGGAAGGGAAAGGAGTTTGTAAGCCGCTCTGAGACGCCTTTAGGCAGTGAAGGGTGGGGTATAAATCCAATCTCTTCTTCTTCTCTTCTTCTTACATGTTAGCCCTTGAGAAGGGGTGTTGGAAATAGGTGTGTTGCAAAGTCTAACATTCAGTCATTACAGGGTTAATGTGCTTTACCTTGTGTACTGTTGTTTAGACTGACCTGGAAGGCAACCTGGCACAAAGCAAATGGAAACAAAGCCCTGGAAACTGAAGTCTGTTTACTCACAAACATTGGTTAATGTATTCAGGTGATTTCCTTCTAGGGGTCAAGAAGAAGAAGAAGAATCTCTATTGTTGTAGACCAAGTGGTCAAAGTGAGAAGATGTAGCTTTAGGTGTCTTTGTTGTTTTGTAGATTTTCTGTGAACCCCTCACTTAGAAATAAAATTTTTACATAGAAGAAAATGCCTCCATTGCAATCTCTGAATATTTAACTATTTTACCAATTTTTCCAACACAATATACCCAAGGCTCCCTGCAACCTATAGCCTCCAAGGGAAGGTCACCTGCATTCCGTATCACAGTAGGCTCTCATTCAAGAGCCAATGGAACTAGCAGACCAAGAGCCTTTGAGTGGACCTACTACCTCCTGCACCCTAGGAACAAAGAAGGCAGAAAGTCAGAGCCAAAGTCTGAACTAGGCAAAGGAGCACATGCCTGGCCCCTCAAGATGTCCCACATTCCAGTCTCATGTCTACATCTTTGTAAGATATAGAATCCAACTTTGGCTATAGAAGGGAGTGGATTTATCAACCCCCATATATACCTTCAGATGAGCTGTAGCCTTTGCTGGTTCAACCTAGTTTGTGCTTGAGAGCCAGTTTGAGTCTAACAGTTAAGAGTGGCAGAACTCTAATCTGGAGAACTGAGTTTGATTCCCCACTCCTCCATTTGAAACCAGCGAGGTGGCCTTGGGTCAGATACAGCTCTTTCAGAGCTCTCCCAGCTCCACCTACCTAACAGGGTGTCTGTTGTGGGTAGAGGAAGGGAAGGCGATTGTAAGCTGCTTTGAGACTCCTTCGGGTAATGAAGGGTGGTGTTATAAAACTAGGAGCCGCCCACCACTACCACCAATTAACACTATTGAACACCTGTGGTACAGGGCTGGCCCTAGCATGGAGACAGAGCCAATCTCCGCAGGAGGCCAGTAGATCGCTGAGCCAGGAACATTGGAGGTACATCTCAGAGAGTGCCATTTAACTTAATGAAGTAACGACTAAGACTGCGAGCACTTTAACTATTATGGCACTTGGAATGTATGAATTTTTAAAATGTTTAAATATTTTATGGAGACTAGGTACATTGTATCGACCCTTGTGAGCCGCCCTGAGCCCTTTCAGGGCAGGATATAAATGTAACAAATAAATAAATAAAATAAACTCTTCTTTGTCTTTATCTTGTTGTCCTTGACAGTTCCCTGCAGCAAGACCCCTTATTCTCCACTTTCTACATTGACAGTGCTCCAGCCCAGCATTATCTCAGCTGCCTGCTGGAGACCCTATGCTTCCCCCTCCCCCATAGCTGGCCAGGAATAGAATAGGATACCCATCGCCTCTAGTTGCTACTTTGTTTGTATTCATTAATTTCTGTTTTCATTTTAAAACTTGTTCTAATATGAGCTGCTATTATAATTTCTATCGACACTGAAGTCTATTATAATTTCTATGGACACTGAAGTCGGTTCAACAATATTCATGTAAGGAAATTAAAAATTGAGGGGTACTTAGAAGTCACCCACTATGAAGCAGATGCAACAGGAACAGTAACCAGCTTCCCCAATATCTTGCTGCTATTTACTATTCTCCAGTGCATAATCCAAGGATTTATACCACATTCTGAAAGATGATCTTCTTCTTACAGGTCTGGGGTTGTAGGCATGCCCAACCTGAAGCAGCTACTTATTAGCAATAATCAGATAATTCAATGGTAACAATCAGAGGGGATTATTCTGATTTTTCCAGGACATTTTGTGGCAGGCTTAAAAATTACTCTACTCCAACAAAAAGGTTTCTTAGGGAGACTCTGATGTGAAGCCATCAATCTGGAATTCATTAGCAAATTTGACAGTCAAATTTAGTGCCAACAGATAGTAGAAATTCCTTGCTAAAGAAAGTAATTTGTCCCCTTTCTGTTGTTGACCTTGCAATATGTATTCATCCATGCTTCCTGTTGAAAATGAACAGATGTCATTAATCTGATTGGATTTTGTATGCATCTGTGTTCAACATAATGTAACTCCTGCTATCTTTTGCATTGCTTGAATTTTTGACTTTATTTTGTAAAAACCTTTCCCCCAATAAGTAATATTCCTATATACTTCATTGATCAGTTATGATGAAATGGGGTCTGACCCATGCACTTTTTTGCCACAGTAAGTGTTTGTCTTTAAGGTGCCATATTGTTCCTATTAGAGGTGTTCCTATTAGAGACTTAGAAGCTCACAAAGTTTCAGATAAGTAATTTATTTTACACTTGGAAGATCAATTCACTTTTGCAGTTATAACAACAGACCAACAAATTTCATTTCTGGAAATTAAAGAAAGGCTTGAACTAACTTACTATTCTACCTATCGTTACTTTTGTTGTAGCATCACTGACAATTATGATTAACAGTGCAATAGTAAAGGTGTCTGCTGTGGGGAGGGGAAGGGAAAGGAGATTGTAAGGCACGCTGAGACTCCTTTGGGCAGTGAAGGGTGGGGTATAAATCCAATCTCTTCCTCCTCCTCCTCCTCCTCCTCCTCTTCTTCTAAAAGGAATGTTGGCTAACCAAAACAAACATCAACCTATTGGTCTCTGCTCAAACTACCTAGAAAGTGTTCTTGCTCTAATGTTGTTGACTGAAGATCTCAGACTTTGTCACTGGGTTTTTAATGTCAAACAATTTGTTGTCCCAAAGTTCCAAGGTTAGCCTGGTCATCAGTATTGAAATTAATGCTATTAACAACCTATGCTTGAGGAAAAGATGATAAAACCATCACAGCCTTTAAAAAATTCATTGCGTTATTCCAACTGAATGATTGCATGATATAATAACTTTAATGTAAACTGAACACCAGCGCCATACATTGCAAGATGTATAAGGAATAGGTTTCAACTTATTGGCCCTCGTTTACATGTCTAGACAGCAGAGGCATCATAACTCCCACTTCTTTTTGCACACCATGGAAGGACAATAGAGTGAAGTCATATTTTTTAGCACAAGCAGGTTCAGAGATCCCTCCCTTTCCACAAAAGCTTTCCCTTGCCTCCATTCTCTTCTTTCAGCCCAGCACAGTCAATCCCAGCCATCCCCCACCCTCCTGATTGATCCTCCACAACTCTGCACAACTACTTGCAGGTGCAGAGTTCCTTCCTTGAAAAAGTTATTTTTACCCTTTCCCTGACATGGCCTAGCCTGGCCATCCACTGCCACTGCAGTTGGTCCTCCAGCGCTCCATGTATGTATGCACAAAAATTGTCCAGAAAGACACAAGCAAAGCATGGAACCCTCCAGCATATTAGCCCTCCCAAAAAACATCATCTCCATCTTGTCTGGGTTCAATTTCAGCTTGTTTCCTTTCAGCCACATGACTACAGGTTTCAGATACCAGTCTGACATCCACAGCAGCTTCTGGAAGTTAAATAATACACAATACATAGCTATAGATGTTTTTCATCAATAGTTTGACATAAATATTGAAGGCCATGGGTAAAATAACCCATATTCTTGACACCACATCTCCAGTGGAAACTCTGTGCCCTGTTGAACAGGATAGAATAAAAACATCCTATAAATACAAAGGCTGTGGCACAACCTAAACAAAAGACACATTAATAGGCTTGATTCAAAGACTCCCACTTTCTTCTGACAATCAAGGGGGCAAGAATCAAATTTGCAGGACGTGGATTTCACAACTCCAAGAACTTTGTCTGCATCAATCAGGGACATCATTGTCTATGACATTCTGGCAAGGAGCTGCTTCTGACACGTCAAGGGATCTATCTTCAGACAAGCTTCCCAAACAGATCAGATAAGAGATACTTTATTTACAAAGTAACCTGGAAAAGTTATTACAGACAACTTCCTAAAACAGTTTGTGAGAGATCAGATCTAGGTTTTAAATGATCCTGAACCACTTCAAACAATTATGTTGAAAAAAATTCAGCTGATAATATGGTGATGTAGCAAAAAATGTATTCACCACCATTTCTGTCACTTCATAGATTTTCACATGGGCTCTGTGGTACACTCTGTCTGACTCAGAATCCTGCAATCATAGCTGGAATCAGTAAACCCAAGGTGGGGCAGTTGCCAGTACCCAGGGCTTCTGGTGGGGTCCATTGCTTCTACCTCCACCCATTCTGGCCTACTGCCCAAACTGTTAAGTATGAGACTCAACAAAGGATTCAGCGTCAAGTGATTTTAGCTTTATTAAACAGCAACTGTAAGTCAGGAACACACAGACGACAAGGGAAGCACAGCTCCTTCTTTTAAACTCTCCCGGGCTGTCAAAGTCACACCCATTACAAGTTAAAGTCCAATCAGAATACAGGGATAAAGGCCAATCAGGACCGTTCCCTCTTTGCAACAATATCGCTTATTGATTGGGTAATTACACAGGTTTCGCAGAAACCGACCAATAGCAATGCGACATCTGAAGAGCCACATTTAGACTCAAGCTTAACATGTGAATAGACAGGAGCGATTCACATTCAGTACATAACACAAACACTTGCTCATGAGCACTCCCATCACCCATGCTCCCAGCTGGTGTTCCCTCTAAGCTGAGTTAGTGTGAGCTAGCTCACATTTTTTTATACTCCAGGTCACACATTTCTGTCTTAGCTCAGGAAGGATGGCTACAGAGCAAACTAATTTATGCAGCAGCCAAATTGCTTGCTCACAATTTTAATGCCAGTAGCTCACAAAACAGAATTTTTGCTCACAAGACTCCACAGCTTAGAGGGAACATTGCTCCCAGCCATACATGCTGCCAAGTGCCACCGGGGGAAGAGCATGTGTCAGGTGCATAAAGCTCAGAGACCAGGGGGCTTACAAGCAAGTGAGCTGGAAAGGAAGGACACTTGGATGGGTGGGGTGCACGCAAACAGGAAGGGAGTCCCAAGTAGGGATGCAGCAGGAGACAAAGGAGGGGTGCTTGGGCATTCTCAGCTTGGGGGCTCCCAAAACCAGAAAGTGGCCTTGCTGCCAATGGTGTTCTAGCCATCTCCCCTCCCTCTAGGGGTCCCTTACCTCCTTTGTAAGCTATAGAGTAAGTAGGCCCTGGAGGGGTGTAGAGGATTCCGGAGATCAACTATCTACTGTCCCTTGTAAAAACAGCCTTTCATACTGCAACAAGGGCATACTGGAAACCAACTGGATCCATCAGTCTCTGGGGATATACCATCCTAACTTGTCCTCTGCCCTTGAAGATAAATGGGTGTCATAGCCACTTTCAGCATGTTAACTATTCAACCATGGCAAAGACTTTAATTCTGGTCCTCTAACCAGATCTCCAGAACCCTGCTCCTTGCAAATATATAAATCTAGTGTATGACATGTATTATATAATGGGTCCAAACCAATCTGGGACAATCCCATGGTTGCTTCCACAGCTGCCATGAAGTTCTGTATTTGACACAACCAGGCAGTGTGGATTGACTGATTGATTTCCTGCTTTTCTCTCCAGTGGGACCCAAAGTGGCTTACAGCTTCATTCTCCTCTCTTCCATTTTATCCCCACAATAACTATCCTGTGAAGTAAACTGGGCTGAGATTGGAGTGACTGGCCCAAGTGTTGTATCTTTACTGCTAGATATCAGTATAAGGAGGAAGCTTAGTTTCAAACAGGAGCACAGTTCAATAAGTCAGGTTCTTTCTGTGTAGATTTGCAGTAACAACTTCCCTTTTTCTGTTCTTGCCCACACTATCCTGGTGTAGACTAAAGCAGACTAAAACACTGGTCCAGACTAAACACTACACCATGGTCACCCAGCAAGCTTCCGTGGCAGAGTGGGAATTCGAACCAGGATCCCCATGACCAAAATTAGATGCTATTATCTCACTGTTATATGAAATGATACTTTACTGAGTTGCTTGCTAAATCAGTAAACATTCCTGTTGCAAGTGACTGTGACATAAATTTGTTAGCTTTGCACAAGGTCAGAGGACTTTGGCAAACAAATTATGGGTATCTGCTGACAAACAGCATATATAAAGAGAGAGGGGAGAATGAAAAGCATTCCTCTGAAGGAAACAAAGGTGAGTAAAGGAGATATGTTTGGTTCTGTTTCCTTTATAACCAATGAAATTTAGAACAGTTACCGCAATTAATGAGAAATCTTTGCTTTATACAAGCTTGCAATTAATTCAAAAGTAGTTCACCTCAAGGAAAGAAGACTCAGTCCTATACTAATTTGCATGTGATATGCTGTCATTTTTACTGGTTTACTCTTGTAATTTTCAGTATGGTAAATATGTGTTTTTATGGTTTTTCCAGACACCAAAAGATTGAGCTTAATCCTCAGCACTACTACTGGTTTATGTCCAGCCATTAGTGCACAGAAAACACACAGTCTTTGTGCATTTTTATCCTTTCCTGCAGCCTCTTCCAACAAACAGAAAGGTAATTTTGGGAGGTCATAAGACTTGCAGAGAGGAATAGTTTACCAACTGACAAGGATGTCCTGTCCCTTTTTAGGGCTGCCAATTTTGGGTTTGAAAATTCCTGGGAATCTGAGGATAGATCCTTTGGATGGTGGGGTTTGGAGAGGGGAAGGATCTCAGAGGGCTATAATGCCATAGAGACCACCCTCCAAAGCAGTAGTTTCTCCAAGGAAACTGATCTCTGTGGAGATCAGTTGCAATTCTGGGAAACCTTCATGCACCACCTGGAGGCTTGCTGCCATATCCATTTAACAGAGGTTTGCTGTGTATAAATTGGCAGTTGAATCTTTCCATGGCACTTTCCATGGTTAAATAATAGCACCTTATAATAACTGCAGATTCAAATGATTTTAAGGGGACAGCTAGACATAGCAGTTTAAGAATGGCAACTCTAAGGGCTTATCTCTGTCTTCAGCTTGAATGCAAAAGAGAGGCTTGCACTGCAACACCTAGCATGGCATCCTATGAGGGGTCTGGAGACCAAGTCCTATGAGAAAAGGTTGAAGGAGCTCAGTATGTTTATAGTCTGGAGAGGAGATGACTGAGAGATGATATGATGACCATCTTCAAGTACTTGAAGGGCTGTCATATAGAGGATGGTACGGAGTTGTTTTCTGTTGCCCCAGAAGGTCAGACCAGAATCAAAAGGTTGAAATTAAATCAGAAGAGTTTTCGGGTAAACATTAGGAAGAACTTCCTGACAGTTAGAGTGGCTCCTCAGTGGAACAGGCTTTGGTCGAATCTGTATTTGCATTTTTAAATCAGTTGCATGCTGCTGTGATGCCGTCTTTCTCTATGCTTGTTTGAATGTTGTTTGGAGAAGATTCTTTTAAAGCAGTGCGGAGGTGCAATGACTGTGGAGCCGCCCTGAAAGGAAAATAATCATATGTGGATGTGCAAAAGTCTGCTAGCACTATTGAGGTGTGAAAACGACATCAAATGTGGACAGCTTTTTTGAAGATGGAGTCAAAAGGCTGGGACACTGGTGGGAAAGACAAATGCAAATTCCGCCTTTCTTGGGAGGTGGTGGGCTCTCCTTCTTTGGAGGTATTCAAACAGAGGCTAGAAGGCCATCTGACAGCAATGCTGATTGTGTGAACTTAGGCAGATCACGAGAGGGAGGACAGCAAGGGTTGCCTCAGTGCTTAGTACTTGTGGCCCTTTTTTACATGCCTGGGGAAATGCTGATTGACACTTTGGGGTCAGGAAGCAATTTTTCTTCAGGCCAGTTTGGTTGGAAATCCTGGAGGTTTTTTGTCATCTTCTGGGCATGGATCAGCAGTCACTGAGGGTGTGGAGGGGGAGGTATTTGTGAATTCTGCATTCTGCAGGGGGTCAGACTAGATGACCCTGGAGACCCCTTCCAAGTCTATGATTCTATTCATGTTCCAGGAAAGAGCCTGCAACATACTCCTTTGCTACCATTTTTCTTCATGCTTCATGGGGACAGAGCTGTTGTAATGTCTTAGAATGCGATACAGGGAAGAGGTGGGGGTGCCATTACCCCCTCCTTTTTGCCCTGAAAAAGGCTTTCATGCCCAAAATGTTAGTCAAGTCTAGTCCTATTCTCCTGTTACACTTCTCTGATTAACTGAAACTATTTTCCAGATTGCTCTGTAGCCATGGAGGCAATGAGGCGCACACTCAAGCTTTAACAGGACGGCACTGGGCCTCCTTCTTCATCTTGTGGGTCTCCCTTATATGGCAAAAATTAGCCTTGCCAACTGGCTAAGCTTTTGCCCAGCTACTTAGAATTTTACTGCCAATATACACAATGTGCTGTTAGTAAGCTATCCATCTTGTACACAAACTCTGATTGTACCTAAGGTTAGTATATGGCATAGAGAGGGCAAGTCAACAACATTCTTGTGCTTTGTTATTCCTTTGTTGCACTGTAGTAGCATTTCTTTCTGAAATGAGTTTAAACTGGAATATCATCTTTTTATACAGAACTATTACAAAGGAAAAGAAAAAGATGTTGAAGTTTTCGGTGTTCCTACTGTTTGCCATCCTAGCAGTGTCTGCCAGCAAAAGGCCACGATGTCTAAAAGGGCCTACTCACAAGTCCAGAGCCACCCCAGAGACCGACATGCAAGAATGCACCTTATATGACAAATGTAAGACCTGCATAAGCTATGGAAGACCATTTGCAAAACTATTTAACTGTCATCTCTGCTTAGAATTGCCAGGAGGGCAACCAGCAGGGGATAGGGGGACTTACCGGGAGCAAGAGGGATGCCCAACCGACATTGCAGTGATGTGTCTGTCACTTCTGACATGACTCAGAAGTGACCTCATCATGCGGCAACATATAGTAGATTTGGCTTCTACCATAGAGTTTTGGCCCAAGTACCAGAGCATTGCCCCAACATCATTGATGTGATGACATCACTTTTGGGTCATGTCAGAAGTGACAGACTTATTACTTCAACACTGGCTGGGCCTCACTCTTTTTTAGGGTAAGTCCCCCTCCTGGCCAGCTGATCAGTGGTAGGGTGATGGGGCCTGGCAGTGAGGGTCCTCCAGCTCCACTGAGGGGGTCTGGCAACCCTATCTCTACTGCCATACACATTAGCTTGAGGTCCTTGGAGATTCATTATACATGAACTGATATATTCCATTGTGGACTATCCAGATCCCTTCTCCTTTTGACCTTAGTTACGAAATTCCTATTTGCTTGTGTGCTTCAGCCCATGTGTTAATAGGGTTACCAGCCTCAAGGTAGGGGCTAGAGATCTCCTGCTATTTCAACTAATCTCCAGGTGACAGAGATCAGTTCACTTGGAGAAAATGGCCACTTTGGAAGGTGGACTCTACGGCATTATGCCCCATTGAAGTCCATCCACCTCCAAAACACCACCCTCCTCAGGCTCTACCCCCAAAATCTCCAGGTATTTCCCAACCCAGAACTGGCAACCCTATGTGTTAACTCTATTATCACTTTCTCCAGAGTTGGTTATATGCTGTTGTAATGAATAGCATGTGATTCCCAGATGCCTGGGACTTCCATATCAGGGTCTTGCTTGTCAATGGGATTCAGCCCTGACTGAATGGGAAATTGTCTTATAGTTAGACTAGGAATAAGGCCCGTTGTGGAAATAAATACAACAGGCTCTAGAAAGAGGCTCTGGGAGAGTGCCCTGGCTTTGGGCACTCAGTGACAATTTGCTGTGGCAATCTCAGCAGGGTATAATGACAGAGTCCACCATTTTCTCCAGAGGAACTGATCTTTGCTACCTGAAGAGCAGTAGTGATCTCCAGCCCACCCCCAAGATTGGTAACAGTGGTTCCCCAGAAGGGAGTGGCTGGTTTGGAGGGTGGAGTCTATGGCATTGTACCTGTCTGAGGTCCCACCCCTCCTCAACATTCACCCTCTCCAGGTTCGACCCCTCAAATCTCCAGGAATTTCCCAACCTGGAGTTGATAACCCTATCTCCCTCCCAGCCAACCATCAACCTACCTTTAGTTTTCCATCTCCTCCTCCCTCCTTCCTAGAGGCAGTTGTAATTTTGAGTGATCTCCAGCCCCCACCTGGAGATTGGCAACAATGGTTCCCCATCAGGGAATGGCTGGATTGGAGGGTGGTCTATGGCATCGTACCTGTCTGAGGTGCCACCCCTCTTCAAACCTCACCCTCTCCAGGCTCCATCCCTCAAATCTCCAGGAATTGCCTACCTGGAGTTGGCAAGCAGACCCAGCACCCGGCCAATGGCACGTGAGTACTCTTGAGTGGCGGCTGATGGGCCAATGGCTGAGGGAGGGCATTTTACAGCCAATGGGAGCTCATGGAATCTTATGAAACCAAAAGATAATTATTATAAGGAGAGATACAGAACTGTCCTTCTCAAAGTCCTGACAGTTATGGAGCTTTGTTTTGTTAATGTCACTTGTGTTATACATTGATATCTCTTTTTTCATGTAGGAGTGGTATGTGCTACAGTCCTGGAGTGATGGAACCCATACCTTTTACTTTTTAAAAAGTTTTTTTGACATGAAGGACCTATTGTTCTGGGAACAGTGGGCTCTCTTGATGGTTAGCTTGTTGTCTCAGAGTTAACTGGTTGCTTCTGTGTTTGAATAATATGGTAGTGGAGCAGTCAATCTTTAAATATTAAAATAGTTCTCAAAAAAGTAAGGAGGATGGGATACAGTTGAATTGCTTTTCCCAGAAGATGGCAGCTTTTCCCAGAAGATGGCATTTTCCCATAGTCAGTGGCAGCCCCATAGCTAGGGATTTTTTTGTGAGGGGACCTTGGGGGGCCCACCAGCTAATTAAATGGGGGGGAGCTTCCCTCCCTCCAAGCTAGGGCAGCCCTTCCCTGTGCAGTGTCTGGCTCCCTTCCTCCCCGAGGAACACTGCACCAGGGCAGTCTGATCTCCACCCTCGCTCCCTCCCGGGGCCGGGAGAGGTGAGGCGTGCAGTAGCTGGGCTGGCCATGAAGGTGTGGCGAGTGGGCGCACTGGCATGCAAGAGCAGAGCCGGGTGCACCTGGCCAAGGCCAGATGAGGCACTTGCTTGTCTCCTTGCCTTGCCTGGCTGGGCTTAGCTGCTGCCAGCTGGCTGGGCATCTCAGTCCAGCCTCACCATCTCTGCTGCTTCTTGTGCCATCGCTGCTGATTGTGTTGCCCTCGTCCTCCCTGCTGACAGGCAAACGGGGGAGGGGGAGCCAAGGTTCAGGGAAGGAGGCCCATAAAAGCAACTAGGGGGGTGGGCCCCGTGGTAGCTACAGGCCTGGTCAGTGGGAACACTGGCACACAACCACAATTGAAGTATCTGTAATTTTTTATGCAATGAAAACACTAACAACAGGTGGAAATTGTTTTCTAGCATAGCAAATATTGTGAGTTATTGCTGAGAAATGTCACGTTCCTACATTTCTGAGGGCTAATATTCAAATTATAAAAGGTTGTACCTTATTAGCTGTTGTAGATTTTCCAGGCTGTATGGCCGTGGTCTTCCACTAGCATGTCACAGTCTGGGAAACTCTTACAAGATAATGACTCAGCCCTACCACACCTTCCTGAGTAGATATTGATTACCTGACTACCATTTTTCTTCTCACCTTGACACAGAGAATACTCCATCTTTCTGTGTTATACCTCTAGGGAAGCCAGTCACAGCTGCTGGTTAAACGTCAGATCCCACAATGCCAAGACCATGGCCACACAGCCCAGAAAAACTACAACATCTAATGTGAAAGCCTTCAACAACACACTGTATATTATATCTATCATATTTAGATATGCAAGAGGGAAAAGCATTAGACAAAATATGTTCCTCATGACCCACTAGGCCATTCTGTAAGCAGAACTTACTACAAAAAAGTACAAATATTATTGGAGAGATTACAGTTATATTTGCTTATGCTGAATCTTGTTTTAAAATATGGATTAAACTAATATTAAATGGACCAATATATATTGGTAATGCAAAACACTAAGGAAGGGTTCTATTTTCTGCACATACTTATTCTGAATCAAACTGTTCACACAAAATGCAAAATTCAGCAGATTCTACAAGACTGATCAAGTTAGGATATCAAGGTAGTATATCATTTTCATACATGAGGCTTAGATTCTAGAGTCGCCAACCTCCAGGCAGGGCCCTAGTGATCTCCTGGAATTACAACTGAGCTCCAGACTATAGAGATCAGTTCCACTGGAGAAAATAGCTGCTTTGGAGGGTGGACTCTGTTATAATATCCTGCTGAAGTCTCTTCCTTCCCCAAACACCACCCACCCCTTGATCCACTCCCAAATCCCCAGAAATTTCCCAGTCTGGAGTTGACAACCCTACCTGGAGGAAATGGTAGCTGCCCTCCCCAGGCAGCACCCCAAAATTCCCAAGAATTCCCAAACTATAGCTGGCAATACTGCTAATAGATATGGAATACCACACAGAATGGGGGGAAAGCCCAAACTTCCTGGGTGAAGCTGCTGTTTGTTCCAAGGGTCAAGTAGAATATAATGTAGCTTAAAGCAATTGTGTGGCATTGGCATGTGCTAGAAGCCTAATAATATTCTTTTGCATCAAAATTATGGTAGTCCAAACTTTAGTCCTCTATTCTGAAATGTTAAACTCTTGTTCTGTGGGCAAACAGATGCCAGTACAAATATGTAATTAGAGTTAACTTATCATGTCCAGGGTTCAAATTGAAATGAAATTACTTTGTAAAAATCTCTCTTTTGTAAACTCTTCCCAATTTTAACTACATCCATATTGGGAATAGTTATTCTGATTCTTTGAAATTACTATTGTGTGTTTTAAAAAAACAGCTCTTCTTTTGAGATCATTGCTTTTAATTCTCTGCAGCCTCTTGTTGCCATGCGTACTTTACAAAGGAGTTGGCTCAATCACCAATAATTAAAGTAGAAAACACCTACTGGAACAGATGTGGGAATCTCAGTGAATCGTAAGTCCCTTGTTACTTTTTCTCTGAGTGTATTCTAATTATTTCAAGGTTTTTGTAGGCAGACACCAGCATAACTCAGTGGGAAAAAAGCATGGTTGGTACCTTTTTTCCTCTTAGCCTAGCTTGTATGCCTTTGGCTGCTGCATACGATGCAGAAATTCAGCAGATTAAACTTTTCTCTATGTGGAGATAACATATGTTTAAGTGTGCAGGAGCCATGCCAGAAAAGAAAGATGCAGCCCACCTTCATACCTTATTTTGGCTTAATATTTCCTTTCATGGTTTTCTGAACAGATCTTATTATCAGAGCATATCAGGTTTACACAGAGGAAAAAGCTATATATGTAGGTTAAAGGGGACAGAATAAATTTTAAAAGTAAAGAGGTAACAATATGTATTTAAAAAACTGAAATTGAAAACGAAGTATATTCTGAAACATAATGATGGGCTTTATTTTTTTAATGTTGTCCTTGGGGTAGGAAAGTAACTTTAGGTACAATTTATGCCTCAAATGATAAGCAGAAAATATTTTTTCAAAAAGTGTTCACTAAACTGGGAGATTTTACTGATGGGGAAGTAGTGGTTGGAGGAGGAAAGTTTCTTCTACTGAATGGGCCTGTAGCACAGAAACAGAAGGAAGACATTTGATTTCTTTTTTTAAAGTAAACACAGCAGATTAATTTATATCATTGTAGGAGACCAGCAAAGCCTATTTGTCAATGTATTAGTATGCATTAGAATGATATTAACAAACAAAAAGAAAGATTTAAATGTGAGGAAAGATTTTATAAAGCAGAGACAGACTCTAAGGAAAAACACATTTTTGGGGCATTGTGGCTAGAGAAAAGTCAATTGGAAATGCTAGAAGCTGATGAAGCAAATAAGAAGATGGTATTTACACAGCCAAGATTTTTGGGGTTTAGTAATAAAGCAGCTAGATTATTAGCTAATAAACTCAGAAGGAAGAAAGCTAAGAAGTTGATTTTGGGTATTAAAACAAAGGATGGTAACTTTATGACACAAACTAGATATATTCTGCAAGCATTTGAGACATTTAATAAAAAGCTTTATAAAACACAGAATTCTTCAGTACATTGTACTGAAACTTTCTTGACAAAATTAAATATTCCAAGACTGCCAATGACTGAGAAGGAGGAAGGAGACAAGGCGATTATAGAGAAGGAAGTTAAATGGGTTATGAATTATTTTATTTAAAAAAAGGAAAGCCCCTGGCCAGATGGTTTTACAGCAGAATTTTATCACCATTTTGCTAAAGGTCTTAGTTGGCCACTGACCAATGCTATAAATGGAGGTGGTGGAAAGTGCCGTCAAGTCACAGCTGACTTTTGTTGATCCCGTAGGGTTTTCAAGGCAAGAGAACAGCAGAGGTGGTTTGCCATTGCCTGCCTCTGCATGGAAAACCCTGGACTTCCTTGGTGGTCTCCCATCAGAGTATTAATCAGGGCCGACTCTGCTTAGCTTCCAAGATCTGACACGATCAGGCTAGCATGGGCTAACCAGTTCAGGGCAATGCTATAAATAATTTATTGGAAAATGGAAAAATCCCACATTGCTTCAAGTAGAGTGGGCTTATACTTCAGCCTAAAGTAGAAAAAACAGTAAAATAGTTGTTTCATACTACCCAATGAGTCCATTAGATTATGATTACAAGATACTAACAACAATTTTAGCAAACAGACTGAAAAAATATTTCTGTTTCCTATGATCAGTCTGGAATTCTACCAGGCAGACAGCTATCATCAAATATAAGGAGATTATCTGATATAATAATATAAATAAGACAAAAATTCCAGTTGCTATTATCTTCCCTGATGTGGAGAAAGTCTTCAACCAACTAGAACATACTTTTGTATGTTGATATTTGATATCTTTAGGTTAGGGTTGCCAAGTCTGGGTTGGAAAATACCTAGAGACTTTGGGAGTGGATCCAGGACAGGGCGGAGTTTGGGCAGGGAAGAGGCCATAGAGTCCACCCTTCAAAGAAGCCATTTTTGCCAGGGAAGCTGATCTCTGTCAGCTGGGGATCAGTTGTAAAAGTGGGAGATCCCCAGGCCCCACCTGGAGGCTGGCAACCCTACTAGGTTTTGGTCAATATTTTATTACTTGGATATACCTTATATACACTGAAGCATATGCTCAGATTATTTATTTATTTTACAAAATTAATACCTTGCTTTTCTGTTGTCATAATGGCCACCAAGGAGGCCAACAAGTTACAAACATGCATAATAAAATCATAGCTTAAAAACCATTAAAACCAAAAACCCACATCATTAGAACCCTTAAAACTGAGCTGGAGTATACAAAAACAATTAAAACATTGGGCAGGAAAGAGGGATCATTGAGGGAACGTCAAAGAAAACAAAGGGGACTTAATTTGCTGGTGGAAGATGACAGCAGAAGGAAACAGAAGAGAGTTCCAGAGTTTTAGCACCATAGCTGAGAAAGCCCTCCCCTGGGTTACCACCTGCCTGCTCTCAGAAGGTGGGGACACCCAAAACAGTCTTATTAGATTAATTCAGTGGTTGAGTAGGTCCATAAGGGTGGTCCTTCAGGTATCTTGATCCCAAACTATACAGAGCTTTAAAGGCTGACACCAGCACCTTGAAATGTGAACGTATGAAGCTGCCTTATACTGAACTGCCTTATACTGAACTGGTCCATCAAAATCAATATTGTCTATTCAAGCTGGCAGTGGCTCTCCGGAGTCTCAGGCTGAGGTCTTTCACATCACCTTTGACCTGGACCTTTTAGCTAGAGATTGAACCTGGGACCTTCTGTATGCTACCACTAAGGCACAGCAGCTCCCCAACTGTACACTGAAACAAGTCAGGAAAAAGTCTAGATAAGGACTATATGCCCCCAGTCTTGGACTATAGCCCATTCTAGTCTACACCCTGGCTACAGCATTCTGCACCAACTGAAGTTCACCAACACTTTTCAAGGGCAGCACATGGCAATAATCTAATCTAGCTATTACCAGGGTGTACACAACAGTGGCCAGATCTTTTCTCACTGGGAAAGGTCACAACTGGCTAACCAGTCAAACTGGTAAAAGGTACCACAGCTGCCACCTGCTTATCCAGCTGTATGTCTGAGTCAAACGGCACCCCCCAGAATATGGACCTGGTTCTTCAAGGGGGGCACAACCCCATCCAGAATAGGTGACACCTTAAATCCTGTGTCAGACCTTCCACTCACCAGTAGCACATCTGTCATGTCAGGATTAACCTTCAGTCTATTAGTCCACATCTACTCCAAAACTGCCACCAGGCACTGGTTCAGAGTTTCAACAGCCTCCATGGGATCAGCCAGAAGTATGAGATAAAGCTGAGTGTCATCCACACACTGGTGACAAGGACAACCCAGGCCAAATCTCTGGATTACCTCATCCAGCAGTTTAATGTAGATGTTGATGAATGGAATGTTGTCAAACAGATTTATAATGTCCAGGGGAACCAGATAGGAGTGCCCCTTTTCAGCCTTACTCTTTGTAATCCCCCTAGAACCTTTGGTAATATGCATTAGAGGTAACAAATATATTAAAGCAAATAAATTAGGCGAGCATGTATATAAATTAAACTGTATGAAGATGATATATTTTTATTACAGACTTTCAAAAGTCTTGCAAAATGTTAGCAGATAGGATTAAAGAATATAACAGTTTAGTGGGGTTTATCTGAGATTCTACTCTATAACATAGATGAAGCTAGTATAGATTGTGGTTGCTTTTTGAAGCCTATGAAGATAAGTCCAAATTGCATTAGTTATTTAGATGTGTCCATACCTAGAAGCAGGACAGATTCAGTAAAGCTTAATTTAAATCCTTTAACTATCAAAATCCATGCACAATTTTCAATTTGGTCACCTTTTAAATTATCTGTACTTACTGGTCAAAGCACTATAAAAACAGTAATATTGCCAGAAATAACTTTCCTTTTAAGAAATGTGTTTGCTCCTTCTCCTGGATATACACTAGAAAAATGACAAAGATTGCATAATAATTTTATATCGGAGGAGAAAAAACCTAGGGCCAGAGGTAAGATTATGCATAGTGGTAAAAAAAAAAGGAGGTTCTGGACCACCAGATCTATTATTCTGCTATATGGCAGCTAGACTGCAAGTGATTACAGACTGGGTAAGATATAAAGAAGATATGGCCTTACTGGCAAATGAACAAGAATATATAAGAGCTAGATTCGAATCCAGCAGCACCCTAGAGACCAACAAGATTTTCAGGGTATAAGCTTTCAAGTGTCAAAGCTCCCTTCATCTGATGAAAATCATGTTGTTTCTTTTTTTTTTAAGCGCCCCTAAAAGAGGCATTTTTATTATTTTTTTTAGACAACAACATTACAACATTACACTACATGACATACAATACAATTACAATACACAAAAAACACAACATACCACATTCAACATTCATGGGGGGATATAGTTTCTATAACAATCCATCCATTTACTAGTACTCTTTTACTTGCCGCCCTTGTTACTAGTACTCTTTTACTTCTGTATCCTCAAATTCTATCTTTCTATCTTATCCATTTCTAGCTTAACATAGTAAAACATACAAGATTAATAATACTCAATACTTATTGTTTCTCTCCATCCTTCCCTCTCTGATCATACCACTCATAGAAGCGTTGCCATGTATTTATGAAGGCTGATTCGTCATGTCCTTTCATAATCAAAGTCAATTTATCCATTTCTGCTGCCTCCATTATCTTCTCAATCAACTCTTGTTTAGTTGGTACCACTGTAAATCACCGATACTTCGCATACAAAATCCTAGCCGCAGTCATTTTATATATATTATCAAATATCTCTCTTCTCTCCGTACATCTTTTGGAAGTATACCCAACAATAACACCTCTGGTTTAAACAAAAGACTACCTTTTATAATTTTCTGCATCATTCTATGCACCCATATCCAATACTTTTTTGTCACCTCACATGTCCACCACATATGATACAATGAACCGGTCTTAGCATTGCATTTCCAACACTTATTAGAACATTTCTCATAATATTTTGCCAGCTTATCCGGTGTAATATACCACCTATATAACATTTTATACATATTTTCTCTATATGAGACCGCCCTAGTTATTTTCACATTTATTTTCCATATTTGGTCCCACTGCTCCAACTCAGTGTTATAGCCAAAATTCTGCACCCATTGAATCATATTGCTTTTCACCATTTCGTCTACCATATAATCAGCCAACAACAATGAATACATTTTTTTAAGAAACTTCTCTTCCGGTTCATAAAGTATTTTCTCTAAATCTGTTAATGTCTTCTCAAACCCTATTTTCTTGTCTCTCTTATACCTTGATTGAATCTGAACTCTGTGCCACCAACTAATATCATCATCCAGTTCCAACTCCCCCTTTGCATTTATAATGTCCAGATATCTTTGTGGGGGATTTTCACAGTATAGCCTAGGTAAAGTCACTGCTTCTACAGGAGCTACCAGCCTCGAAGTTTTGGTAAACCACCTCCTCTGGATGGTCTCCCATACTCTGCAGAGTGCGTCTCGTATCCAGTGTTGTCTAAAATATACGTGCTGCCACTTTCTCATCCCACAGAAAAGCGTGGCAACCTTCCAAAAGATCATCGCCTTCCAATTTTAAGAGTCTTCTGTCTTCCAACATTACCCATTCCTTGATCCATGCCAAGGCGCCGGCTCTATAATACAATATCCAATTAGGCAAGCCAAACCCTCCTCTTTCTTTCGAGTCTTGTAATGCTTTAAGCCTAATTCTTGCTCTCTTCCCCTGCCAAACAAACTTAGTAGTAATTTGCTCCAACTCTTTCAAAATTGCCAAGTTCTTCAAAACAGGGATCGTTTGAAACAAAAAGATCCATCTTAGTAAAATATTCATCTTTATCAAAGCAATTCTTCCCGTTAGTGAGAGCTTTAAGTTCTTCCATTTTTCCAAATCTAACTTCATTTCTCTCAATAATTCTTTATAATTGTCTTCTTGTAACGAACTACACCTATTCGTCAATTTAATTCCTAAATATTTTACCTTCATGCAGAGTTTGTATCCCGATTCTTCTTGTAGGCACTCTCTCTGTTCCAGTGTCATATTTTTAGTTAAAATTTTTGTCTTAGCCAAATTAATCTTTAATCCTGCCACTTGCCCATAATCTTTCAATAACTTATTCAACTCCGCAATTGATGGTCTGGGTTCCTCCAATATAAATGCAAGATCATCCGCATAGGCCAATAGTTTATATTGTTCTCCTTGCATCTTCAGGCCCTTCACTTCTGGATTTTGTCTTATCTCCTCTGTTACCACCTCCAGAGCAAAGATCTATAACAACGGTGAAAAGGGGCAACCTTGCCTCATACTTTTCTGTATCTGAAATTGCTCAGTCCGTTCCCCATTTACCATAACTGCTGCTCTTTGCTTTGAATAAATGGCTTGAATTGTTTGGATGAATTGCTCTCCCGCTCTAACCTTCTTAAATGTTTCTATTATAAATGTCCAGTTCAGGTTGTCAAAGGCCTTCTCTGCATCTATAAAAATCATTGCCATTCCTTTTTCTGGGTGTGCTTCATAGTATTCCAACACATTCAGTAACCGCCTTACATTGTGTTTTATTTGTCTTTTCGGCGAAAATCCAGATTGGTCTCTATGAATCACCTTTGCCAAAATACGTTTCAACCTATCCGCCATAATAGAGGCAAAGATCTTATAGTCCACATTTAGTAAGGAGATCGGTCTATAGTTCTTAATATCATTCCCTTCTGTATCTTGTTTATGTATCAACAAGATCAAGGCTTCCCTCCATGTATCAGACACTTCTTCTCCTTCCCAAGTTTTCTTATAGACTTCATGTAACTGTGGGAGCAGTATTTCTTCAAAAGTTACATAGAACTCCACTGGTAGACCATCAGTCCCAGGTGCTTTACCTTTATTCTGTCTTTTAAGAGCTTCCACCATTTCCATCATTGTAATTGGTTGTTTTAAAATCTTCTGGTCCCCCTCTGAGAACTTTTGAACTGTACATTCTTGCAAATAATGAAATATTTTTTCTCTGGTTATATTCTCTCTTGCATATAACTCTTTGTAGAAGTCTTCCACAATCTTCTTCAGATCTCGAATTCCATTTCGTTCCACCCCATTTTTATCTTTCAATGACTTTATCAATGTCCTTTCAGACTGCTTTCTTATTTGATAAGCCAACCATCTAGTTGGTTTACTGGCATTCTCAAAATAGTTTTGTTTGGCATAGCTCATTTTCTTTGCTAACTCTGCTGTCAGTACACGATTCATCCTGTGCGTAAGAAGTTTAATCTTAGCTCTTCTATCGGGGCCTCCTCCGGCCTCCATTTCTTGCTTCTCTTGCTCCAGTATTTCTTTCTTCAAATTGAAATATTCCTCATTTCTTTTCCTGTTTTTCCTTGCTGCTTCCTTTATTAAAAGCCCTCTAGCAAAAGCCTTAAACGCATCCCATACAGTTCGCCTCGGAATGTCTGGACTAAGATTTTCCTCGAAAAAAAAAGTGAATTCTGCTTGCAGACTTCTCACCACCTTACTGTCCTTCAATAGAAAAGGTTTCAATGTCCATCTACCCTTAGGATTTGTTCCCTGTAATTCCACAGTTATCGGATTGTGATCAGCGAATGTACCTGCCTCAATTTCCGCCTCCTGTAATTCCCTTACCAATGAGGATGACATCCAACACATATCCAATCTAGACCAAGAATCATGTCTCACCGAATAATTTGTGTATTGCTGCTTTTTATAGTTTCTTATTCTCCATACATCAACCAGTCGCCATTCCTCTATGATCTGCAAAAGAGAATTAGTAAATTCATTGCCCTTTATCTTCTTTTTCTGGGTATTCATTTTTTGATCCTGTTTATTATCAAGCACCACATTGAAATCACCAATCAAACAAATCTCTTGGAAATCCTGTTTAGCTATCAAATTTAAAAACTTTGCATAAAACTTTTCCTGGTTTTGATTTGGGGCATAAATGTTCACAATCAAAACCCTTTTATTTTGTCTCTGGATAGCCACCATCAATATTCTTCCATCCTCTGAGGCAAGTACAAATTCTGGTTGCAAATACTCTTTAATATAGGTAGCTACTCCACGTTTCTTCTTTTCCTTATCCGTTGTCACAAATACTTTGCCTAATCCTTTATAATCCAAATGTTTTTCATCATTCTTTCTAATATGGGTTTCTTGTATACACGTTATATCTGCCTTATGTTTCTTCAATTGGTGAAATATTCTTCTTCTTTTCTGAGATCCATTTAAGCCATTCACATTAACCAATATGAACTTCGACTTCTTTTTATCCATCTAAGTTCTGTATCTGTCTGTGTTCCTTTTCGCCTTTTGTTTTTTGTCTCGTAATGATTGGAGATCTCAGTCTGAATCTTCTTAATCTTTGTGGTCTAGCAGGTGGAGCTGACGCTGTTGCGCCTTGAGTTTGAGGTTCCAGTTCCCTTTTGACCTCACCCTCTTCTCTCTCCTCTCTTTCTTCTTGGTCATCCGACAGCTCTTCCCCATAGGTCTCTAGGAAGTCTTTGGCTTTAAAGACTGAAGTAATTCTAAATCTCTTCCCTTCAAAATTAAAGAAGACTCCTTCTGGCAAAATCCACCTATAGGTGATGTTATTGGCTCTCAAAAGTGCTGTTAGTTCTGAGTATGCCCTTCTTTTCTCCATCACTCTCTAGGGAATCTCTTTCAACACCTTAATTTCTTCTTGTCCCATCTTTAGCGGTAAGGCATTTTCCTCTCTCAATATCTTGTCCCTGACCGCCCTCTTATGGAACCACACCTGAACTTCCCTGGGTACCTTAAATCTTCTTGCATAAGCCGAGTTCATCCTGAAAGCCACGTCTATCTCTTTTACCACTTCACTTATATCTTCGAGCTGTAAATGATTTGCCAACAATTCCGCCATTTTTAAAATCAAATCTTCCTCTTTCTCCTCTGGAATATTCTGAAACCTCAGGACAAATGCAGCTCTCTCCACCAGTAGTCTCATCACATCTTGCTCTAGCAACGATTGTTTCTCTTCGTTTTCCTTTCCACCTGTCTCGTCTTCATCTCAACTTCCTCTACCGTAGTGCTTAATGCCACAATTTTTGTGGTGTTATCGGCTATTTGTTTTTGCAACAATTGTAAGCTCTGTGTAAACTGTTCAGTAATGTCCTTCATAGCATTCTGTATTGGAACTGCCACCTGGGGGATCATATCTCTTACCTCCTGAATAGCCTGGTTAACGGGTGCTATCGCTTGTGGAACAGAATTTTGAATTTCTTCCACACTGACTTTGATTGGTTCTATGACATCATTAATTGTGCTCAAAATAGTAGCTTGCATCACAGCTTGCATTTCTTTTTGGGGTTCTTTTTGTCCCGAGCTCCCCAACTTCCCTGTTGTGGAGCTCGGGCCCCCTGGTGAGACCAATGACTGTTTTCTTCCTCCTGTGCTGGACATTTTTAACCATTTAAATCCAAATTCCAAATCCCAGCCTTAACATGCACAGAGTATATTCAAAAACCCGCTGTATTTTTATTTCCTTTTTTTTTTTAAGTGCCCAGCCCTTATCGGATGTTTGGGAACAACACCCGCCTCTTGGCTCCCTTCCCAGACCTTCTATCTCTAATAGCTTCAACAACTTATAAGAAGGCAATGATATTTAGGCTATCTTGTTCCCTGGCAAGATCCCCAGAAACTGCTATCGCTATCCTCCCCAAATGTTTACCAAACAATCATTCCATTGGCAGTTCTCCCAGACTGGCTGTCTTCGCAACCTTCCTCCTTCTTTATTCCCAGATACCCCCCTATAGCCAACCTCTGAACCAAAAACCCAGAGAAGTCCAACACACAGTCAATCAATAATCAGAGACCTTATTATTAATTAGGATTATTTTGCCAGCAAAACTTTACATTTCTACTTAAACACAGTCTGTCTCTCCAGCTTCAATAGTCCTTAATGGTTGCAGCAAAAATTGAGAACGCTGTAACACTCTTTTCACTCACCCTCTTGCTCTTCCACCCTGGCCCTAAAGGGTTAAAAATTGGTGTGCGATGAAGCGAGCCTCCCCTTCTCCATTTCTTCTACCCTACCCCTGTTAGGGTGAAAATTTGAGCGCATTGCAAAGGGGTCTCCCACCACCTCCTTCTTCTTAGCGCACTATAATTTCACCAAACAATTCTCTTGCTGAGCGTTTCACCCTCAAACCCACACTGCTTATACAGCTGCCTTCCAGCTCTTCGGGTTTTAAGTCCAACTCCGAGTGAAACCCAGGTTCCCTTCCCAAACCGTTAGCAGCCAGCCCAAATAGTTTTATAGCCAGCTCAATTCCCTCTCAGCTTCCACAGCTCCATTCATTCCGGATGGCATTTCACTTTCACTCTCGCCCTCTCCACTCTAGCTTCGCCAAGCTCGTTTATTCACGCTTACAAGCCGGTTGTTCTTCAGGGAGGAGAGCCCTCCCCTCTTATGCTGCTTCTTGGGGCTAATTATATTAAATCGCCCTATTAACCCACTAAATTTATTCCACGGATACTCACAGAAGCGCTCAGTCGGCAAGGTTTCTCTTCCCCCCCTTCTGGTGCAGGAGCATTGGCTTTGCTCAGATAAACTGAGCCCAGACTTCGATCCCGCATCGGGGGCGATCCGATCCACCCCATGAGCTGCAACTCACACAGGGTTACAGATCAAGCCCCTTGCTACTTCCCGTCCCTTCCTGGGATGGCAGGGGGTCCTTTTAGCGATCAAAGGACCCCTTTGAAGATCGAAAGATCGCCACCGCGCCTAAACGCGTGTGTCTCGCCACGCCGCACCTGCGCATTCAAAAATCATGTTATTTCTAACGTGCTACTGGATCAATGGTATATGTCACCCTCTGGTTATCTAAAGTCTGTAATAAGATAAATAGTAAATGCTGAATCTATTCTGTTTTTTAGAAAATGCTGATTTTCAGCACATTTGGTGGGGTTGCTGCAGAACTTAGATTTAAAGCTATGTGTGAAATCTGGAATATTATTCTTCTAATTGAACCAGTTTTTTATTAAATTGTGTTATAGCAGGCTAATTACTCACAGAGATATATTGTTTAATGTACCTAGCAATTTGTCAGTTGCACAGAGAAGAATATCAAATAATTAAAAGTCACAATGCAGAATTTAAGCAGAAATAGAACAAGGAAGATTCCTGTGAAGGGTATGTGTTTCATATTGTAATAGATTTGGTCACAGAGTAATTGGCCATTTAAAATGGAGGCAGTCAAAAATATTAGAACATGGTACTGACACATTATTATCCTATATACCAAAGCCCATAAGCATGTGTGAGACTGCCAGTGCAAGAGGCTAAACAGCAGGTCCCTAAATTTTGACCAGATAGCCTAATCTATTGTGCTACATATCAAGAAAATGATTTGGAAAATGCGGGCTAATTGCTGCATGGAGAAAGCTACGTACAGTTATGTGGTGGTTGTTATATGAAAAACAATTACTGTTTCTCATACCATAACAGCTGTGAGAGTTACATGAAGAAGATGGAGTGCTTTTACAGGTGTTCACCGCATGCTGCTCACTGGGCAGATCACAGTTACTCAGCTGGTCTTGACTCCGTTCCCATCTGCCAAAAGTTCTGTGATGGCTGGTAGGTTCTGTGATGGTTTATACTAATAAAACAAAGTGCTGAGTCTCCAAGTTTTTATGTTCAAAGGTAAATTTTGATTTGCAGTTAACATTTGCCCTTCTATCTCCTTATTCATAGCAGAAATGGTTAGTGGTGGAAGAAAACTGTTTTTTAGATCTGATAAAATATATAAGGTAAACTTTATCTGGAAAAAAATTAAGACACTGTGCCAAGATTTTTTTTCTTTCTTTGGGTCAGAATTGCTTGCTTCCAAAACTCAATTATCAGCAGATGGAGAGCCCTTGGGCTTCCATCTTCCCTTTCCAACAAACCTGCCAAAGAGTTCTTGAATGGTTACAGAGGAAATTGTGAACTTGGTGCATTTAATAATTATCACTACAGACATCAAGAATAGTTTTAAATGAAAACAGATTTTGGGTGAACTAAGAAATTGGATTTGGGGAAAAGCATTCCCCCCCTTTTCACTGGTTTGAAACACCATATGGTTCTTCAGATATCCTATTCTTCAGCCTCCTGGAATGCCTTGAAGCTTGATTATCTCAAGCATCTTTTAAAAATGAAAGGAAATTGTAGTTGGCTACATAAGTGGACATGTTACTGTTGGTTCAGCCTTCAGCGACTACTGCAAAGAAAACCAGCCAGATTTAATAGATAATGAGATCCCCATGTCTTTAATAGTTCAACAGAGCAGAGAATTTCAGCAGGTGCCACTGTCTTTGCATGGCCAGAGAAGTTGCAGCTAAAACATGTCTCTCTCCTTCACAAGAATGAAAGATGTTCTCTGTGGAATCTGGCCATCACTCATTTAAGTTTTAATCAGCTAGCTAACTTAGTTGGGAATCATATTCTCTTGAGAAAGGGAAGCCTTTGGTACTCGAGCCTGATTTATACATGAGGTAGAAGAATTTCATGCTGTGACTTTGCACAGGCTCCAAATCTTATTTAAGCTGCACTCCAATCTGTGCAAAGTACCTACATGTGATTAGTTAGCGTGTCCAGCACAGTATCTGCAGAGATCAACTGTGTGTAAAGTAAGCATGTATGGCTACACAGAGCCGCTTGTCCCTGATCCTGCTCCCAATTGAGAAGAGGATCAGGAACACACGGACTGCTGCCTTCCTTCAACCAAACACAAGAGCAGGGACATCAGTCTGAACAAGTGTATCATTTCTGTCTGCAGTTCAGAGAATGTGACCTTGAAAAGCTGAA
Organism: Gekko gecko; assembly: GCA_029375565.1. NCBI lineage: Eukaryota > Metazoa > Chordata > Lepidosauria > Squamata > Gekkonidae > Gekko > Gekko gecko. Next base: position 96,578,508 of record JAPDNY010000006.1, read on the forward strand.
TGGCCTTTAACAATGATTCACTAAATATGGCTAGGCTACAGTCCAGTGATCTTTTCCACTACTGTGAAGTAGGAGCTGAAACATTAATGGTTCCTCTCTTGGCCATTCCTTCCCTGTGCCTTCTACCAATCATTGTCCTCAATTGGCTATGGTAAGTAAAGCTGTTGTAACATAGCAATGGCAGAGGAAGGGGAAGGAAAAAGAGCAAGGATTGAGTGGTCACCCTGGCTGCAGCTGTTTTGTATCCTGTCTCCTGGTTAATTTTAAAGCTGCAATGTGAATCTCCAGGTTGCAACCTAACTACAATAAGTACAGCTACGTAGCAAGCCTGATCTAAGATTAAAGTCTACTGTGCCATTAGCACACAACCATCATACAATAAATCTTGGCTTCTGAGAAACATAGAAATAAGAAAAGGGCTAGTCCTTTCATGTCTTTATACAGGGAACCAACAAATACATGGTATAAGAGTAGGTCCAATGACAAATTTATTGACATTTTTAAATACCCATGTTATTTGCTAACAAACTCTATTCTCAGTATCAACATGCTTAATTCTATTAAAATATGCTCCTAGATATATTCTTTACCCAGGAGAGGTGATACTTCAAAGTCTAGCTTGTGCAAACACGTTCTGCATTATTAATTAGCAGAAAACAAGGTCAGAGCAACCAATTTTATTTCTGTTACTGAGTAACAGTGCAAACTTGTGAGAAATGGTGCACTATGCCTCAGATTCTCCATATGCCTGATAAGCAGCTTTGAGGTAACTAAACAAAAATCACTTTATACTTCCTACAGTTTTCCTGTCTCCTCATATTGTTTGTATTGATTTACACTGTGTAATCCAGTGAGAAAAGCAGATATAAATATACTAAACAATTACAATGTTTTGAATCAAGAGAGACATAGCAAGTAATCAAACCTATAACTATATCTGCTTTATCTCTACCTTGCAGGTATGAAGCTTGTAAAAATGATTTCACTTGTGTCAGTAACTGGTTGACAGACTGGGAAATTGATGAAAAAGGAGAAAACCATTGTAAGAATGAGTGCATCCCCTACAGCCAGGTAACGTATTGTAAGTAACCCATGAGCCACTTAAGGAAGCCAGAGGGCTTCACACAGGGGAAGTCCATGCCTTGCCTGCTGCAGTTCTGCATCCAAAACCAGTGCTTAATGGTGCAATCCTAAGAACACTTTACTACTGCGAGTAAGCCCACTGAATGGATCAGAGTAGGATTCTGAGTAGACCTGTTTAGGATGGCACTGTTATTATAGCAGGTGTCATTTACAGAAATAAAAAAACTTGTCCCCCACTTATCCTGCACTCACGCACAAAGTCCATTATCTAGGCCAGCATAGTTAATTGATACCACAATTTATAAAATTAAATCACCATATTCAAAGCCAAGTGAGAAATTGTGAAGATCAAGTACTGTAACAGTATTTATTTAAAACTGTTCAGTCTCAAATAGTGTGTCCCAAACTTCTGATACCTGCCACTCTAGTACGAAACTGGAAGTTTAATTTTAGATGTAAAAAGAACCCACCAACCTGTTGTGTTTATTCTTGGGTTTACAGTTCATGTTTTCTGTTTAGAAAACACCAAGCCTAGAGTAGGGACTCAAAAAGAGAGACAAAATCAGACTACAGTGAGGACAAGTAATTCTGCTTGAGTCAACTTGAGACAAATAATCCTGATGCAGGGGGACAGGTGAATTACCTACCTGCAGTGGAAGCTAATTTAAAGGATGCCAGACAAGAGCAGTGAAAGGCATGGAGATAAAGCAGACAACCTCCTTTGTGTGGTGAATGTTTTGGGTTTGTGGGAATCTCCAATTTGATTTATGCCTTGTGAGACATTAGGTCAGGTCTCTCCTTCTCTGGTTGTAGCACTAATATGACCCAACCTCCAGTTGGGGAACTACTGATCAGATCCAGTCTTCAAATTTCCTTCCACTCCCTAACAAGGACATTAAATTATATAGCAACTTATTCTTGCTATGCACTTTTCTCAACTCACAGTCTGCTGATCAAGCCATCTCCAACTAATTCTTATCCATTCATGTAGTTCTTTATCATTAGAAACATGGGAAGAAAATTGTGATTTCTCTTTCAGTTGGCCCATGTAGCTAATTGCAGCATTGCTAAGATTCAAAAGGCATAGACTTGGCCAGCACCCCGAAGTCAGGACACCACCTAGAACTGCCAAGCTCCAGGTTGGGCCTGGAAAGCTTCCAGAATTACAGCTGATTTCCAGAGATCACTTTGCCTGAAGAAAATGCTGCTTTGGAGCCTAGACTCTTTAGCATTATACATTTTTGAGGTCCCTCCCCTCCCCAAGCCCTGCACCCTCCAGGCTCTACCCCCAAATCTCTAGGAATTTCCCAACTCAGAGTTGGCATGGCAATCCTAGCATCATCACTGTTTGTTCTCATGGTGGAGCAATCAGCAGCCTCCTGCCTGTGTGAATTATTGGAAAAGTCTTCTTAGAATATTATATAATGTGACTATTCAATAGAGCATCACCATGTTTGGACTTGTACATGTTAAAGCCACAAAGCTTCATCCTGTCCTACATCTTGTTTGTTGAAGTGGGCCCAGTATACAGTAGAAAAATGTGGATCAAATTGTGCAACCTCTGGAGGCACAAGGGCACAATAAGAGCAATCCCATTCCCTTTGAACCTGCAAGGCTGAATGTTGCAAAACTGACAGGTTTTGCCTCTCTGACTCTTAGATGTATTCCAATGGGACTGACATGTGTGAGTGCATGTGGGGGAATTCACTGAAGGTAAGCAAGTCTACTTGCCGCTGCTTGAACCTGAATGAAAATGATGCCAGACTCTTCAAGTACATAGTACAAGACAGTTCTAGCAGCAGCAGCAGCAGCAGTAGCAGCAGCAGCAGCGAGGAGCGTGCTCGTCACAAGAAGGTGATCAAACTGGAGTAGCTGAAGGAGGCAGAAGAAAAAGGCCTAGAGAAACAGTGAGTCTTATGTCCTGAGCTTGACTTTCATTCCCATTGACATGCTGGTATCTTAAATGGCAATGCCTGATTGGCTAATCTGTGTAGCAGGCCAATCAGGAAACAAGGATTGTACTGGAGGAAAGCAAACTGATTGGATGTTATCTCTGAATTGCTATTGGTTGTTAGCCTGAATATGGGCGTGGCTATGCTAGCCCGCACTGTTTAAATAAGAGCCTGTTGCTCTATGTTGTGCTGTCTGTTCTGAGCTGTTGAATCACTTATTAAAGCTGAATCACTTTTGTTGAGAGCTGCCTTTAAGAGTGCCAAAGTCTTGGTAGCATGCATGGTTGCAATGCTTAGGTGCTGACTTTGATAGGAACAGATTAGATTGTTCTGCCATCCATATTTGGGAGAGCACATTAGATAAATCATGATCAAAGGAAAAGCTGCCAGTTTAATCCCTTCCTTCATTTACTTACTTTACACAGTGCATCATAAAACTGCACAAGTGGTTTATGAATTCTCATGCGGCCAACACACCTGAAAGTTCTAATGAATTGCAGAATCATATAATCCATTTCTTTTCACTTTCTGAGTCCTATTTGGGTGCAGGCCCAGGGGTCTTTTCATAGAAGAACAGCTGCAGGAGCTCATTAGCATATGGTATGCTAATGAGCTAATAGGCTATTAGCATATGCCACGCCCCCTGACATCACCGGAAGTGATGTCAGAAGGGAAAGCAAAAGGGGGGAAGCATCTTCAAAAGCCTCCCCTTCCCTTCCCCAGCTGGTCTGGGTGGGGGAGCTAAGAGAGAAGGGGTTTAAAGTTTAAACTCCTTCTCATGAGAGTTGGGCCACAGAAGGAGGAAAGAGGGAAGGAAAGAGAGAGAGTAGAGAGAAGGAAAGAAGGAAGGAAAGAGGGAAAGAAAGAGAGGGAAGAAGGAGGGAAACAGGGAAAGGAGGAAAAAGAGAAGAGAAGAAGGAAGGAAGGAAGGAAGGAAGGAAGGAAGGAAGGAAGGAAGGAAGGAAGGAAGGAAGGAAGGAAGGAAGGAAGGAAGGAAGGAAGGAAGGAAGGAAGGAAGGAAGGAAGGAAGGAAAGAAAGAAAGAAAGAAAGAAAGAAAGAAAGAAAGAAAGAAAGAAAGAAAGAAAGAGAGAAGAAAAGAATGAGGGAAAGAGGAAAAAGAAAGAAGGAAAGGAGGGAATGAAAGAAATTCAGTGGCAATTCAGCCCCATTATACCCTATGGGCCATTGAAGTCAATGGTGAAAACATAGGGTATATTCTGGGGGCTGGAGTGGAGGGGTTTGAGGGAGAGGCTCCAAGATCACAGGATAGCTGATGGAGCCTCTTCCCAAGATACCCACCAAGTTTCAAGAACATTGGACCAGGGGTCCAATTCTATGGGCCCCCAAACAGGTTGCCCCATTTCCTCCATTGTTCTCTATAGTGGGAAAAAAAGTTATTTTTTTCCTACCATAGAGAACAATGGAGGGAATAGGGGCAACCTGTTTAGGGGCCCATAGAATTGGACCCCCTGGTCCAATGTTCTTGAAACTTGGTGGGTATCTTGGGGAGAGGCCCCATCAGCTATCCTGTGAGTTTCGAGCCTCTCCCTCAAACCACCTCCCCTCCAGCCCCTAGAACATACCCTATGTTTTCACCATTGACTTCAATGGCCCATAGGATATAATGGAGCTGAAATTGACATTCGGCTGCCTGAAAGACTCTCCGGGACGCCGGCTGGGGGCGGGGCTTGGCTTCTGAGCTCCCGGAGCTGCGCTCCGGTGCACTCCCCCCCGAAAAGACCCCTGTACAGGCCCATAGCCAGGATTTTTTATACAGGGGGGCACTGGGGTTCAGGGGGCTGCTGGTGGGCAGGAAGAGCTTGCTGCTGGGGGGGGGCTCAGCAGCTCCAGCAGCAAGGAGGCTGTGCAGCAGCCACCCCTTCCCTTCACTTGGTCTTGAAAAGCCCCAGTGAGGGGAGGAAGACAGCAGGCTGGCCTTGTTGCCAGCCGAGCGAGTCTTCTCCCTCCTTGCTAGCATGAAGAAGACTCAGTGGCAGGCAACAGAGGTCATGCAGCCACCCCCTCTTCCCTGCCAGCCAGCTGAGCAGAGAGGGTTTTTTAAAAACCCCTCTCTGTTCAGATGGCAGGTGGGGGGGAAGAGAGGAGAGGTACAGCCTCTTAGTGGCACAATCTTCTTCTTGCTTGCAAGCAGGAAGAAGACTTGGTAGACAAGGAGGCCACACGGCTTTCCCTCCCCTCTTCTCCCAGTGGAGAAATGTATCCAATGGAAAAATCATGCCACCACTGTGGTACGACTCCAGAGGGGTGTGGGGGGGGGAGAGGGCACGACACATGGCCTCCGTTGCCAGCCACGGAGTCTTCTTCATGCTAGCAAGCAGGAAGAGTCCTGGTGGTGAGACTGAAACACACCGCTTCTTGAGTCCCCCTGCCAGCTGTGGCATAGCAGACTTCACTTTGAGTGGAGGGAAGAGGTGCCGCTTCTTCTCATTGTTGTCTTTTTTTTATGGGTCCATTCGCTGTGCAGCTGGCTGCTGTGCAGCCAGGGAACACATGCCTTTTAAAATATTAGGAAATGATTTTAAAATAATTTTTGAGGGAAATCTTGTGGGACTGTCCCTTTAAGGGAGGGGCAGAGCCTCCAATAGCCCCACTGTAGATACAGGCCAGTTTGAGTGTATCTGTGCTTGGAGGGTTGCCCTGAAAAGAGGACATGGTTGCCCTCTTACTGGCTTCATCTCCACCTCCCATAGCTGCCAGTAAGAAAGCAGGAATGGCCTACTGGTTGGTTCTCACCAGGGGTCTTCAGACTGCTTTACTGGATTTGGACCTATGATTGGTTTTTATTTCTTCTTGTTCTGATTAATACTTGCCTACAACTGGATAGCCCAGGCAAGCCTGATCTCGTCAGACCTCGGAAGCTAAGCAGGGCTGACTCTGGAAAGTACTTGGAAGGGAGACTGTTAAGTATGCGACTTAACTCTGAGAGTGATGAACAGTGATTCAGCTTTAATAGTGATTCAGCAACTCAGAACAGACAACAAAACGATCAGATAACACACAAACAAACAGTAGAGCACAGCTCCTTTTTAAAAGTCCGGGCTAACAAAACCACACCCCTACTTTGGTTAACAACCAATAACATTTGAGGGATAAGGACCAATGAGGCCTGTTCCCTCCATAACATTTCAGTCAGTTCTGATTGGTTACAAAACAGTGCAGAATCAAAACAACCAATAGGATTGTCGAGGCTTACAATCCTGGTCCTGACTTCAAGCTTAACATGTAAAAGTATACAGGCTGTTCACAAGTCAGGACATAACAATCCCTTCCCCCTAAGATGAGACATTCCTATTACACACATAGTCTCATAGATAGGAGGGGGCACATCTAGTTCTTTGAGACCTGCGCAGAGGTCTTTGCTCCTGTGGTTCTGGAGCAACAAAAGGTTTGGGGGCCCTGGCAGACTCACTATCCAGTGAGTCTGGGGTGTCAGATTCAGAGGGACCAGGTTCAAGAGTTGGGGTCTGCCCAAACTCCTGGTCAGCCCTGGGCTCAGCAACACTCACCTCCTCATCCGGAGGCCCTCGCTGCTCACTGGGGATCCTGTCAGGTTCTGGGCTTGACTCCAGACTTGAGCAAGCCCCATTCCGAACTGATCTATGTGATGCTGCACTTTCCTTCTGTCAGCAAGCTGCGCCACATACATTCAGGAGCCCAAAACTTCTGAGATTATGGCAGGAAGCCATAAATTACCCTCTGCATAATGGCGCGCAAACACTTTGTCCCCGACTTTGAATGAACGTGCTTTCTCCAGGACCTTGGCTCGCTGGGGCTTGGACTCTGTAAGGTCCGGATGGAGCCGGTCAAGCAGGGTGGTTAGCTTGCAGCCCATTAACAGTTCTGTGGGACTCCTCCCCGTGGCCGCACAGGGTGTGATGTGCTGCCTTAATAGATAGGAAGCTAGCTTCTGCCCCCAGTCCCCATTCGGCAGGCGCTTGAGTGCCTCTTTAGCCGACCTGATCATAGTTCGGCCTGCCCATTTGTGGCTGGGTGGAATGGAGCCAATGTAATGTGCCTGATGACATTGTCCTCTAGGAATTTATAGAACTCCCCTGAGGTAAAACTGGAGGCTGTTATCAGACACCAGGACATCTGGTAGTCCGTGGGTGGCTATGAGCTGACGCAACACATTAATTACAGCAGTTGAATTTGTGGAGTGCATTCTCTAACCACTTCGAGAATGAATCCACAACAATTAAAAACATTTGACCTTGGAAGGGCCCAGCAAAATCAATATGAATGTTCCCTTCATAACATTTCAGTCAGTTCTGATTGGTTACAAAACAGTGCAGAATCGTTTTCCGGTCTTGGTGATCGCCATGGCAGTGAGCTTCTCCCTGGGTTCTGGGAGAAGTCTGCCAGCGTCTGCAGCTGGGTGGGGGTGTGATTGTCTGCATCACCCTAGGAGTCCTTGGGTTGGACTCCCAGCCATGAGGCGCTAGAGAAACTCCCCCGGGGCACCAAGCCGGAGAAGGGGGGCTCCTCCAAGCCCCAATGGGCCTGCCATAGAGTGTCCCAAATGGGAACAAGATCAGCACATCTGAGCAAATGCACGGTGATCAAGCAATTATGAATGTGGAGAGACAATAACTGAAAATGTGAGTTGAGTTTAAGTGAGAAACACCCGCGCATCTGTGCCCCCCTAAAAGGAAATGAAGGGGGGGAGGGGATTCCCCCCCGATAAGGTCTGTGTTCAAGCGACTTTAAAGCTAGAAAAAGGGGGGTTGGCAAGGGAAAGCGGGTAACTGAAATAAAGAGGCTGCGAGAGCTTACCGGCTTGAGTAGGAACTTCCAGAGATTTTGATGAACTTTTCCTAAATGTAAACAATCCCTAAACTTGGTGCCACCGAAAGACTCGAGGGACAAGCTATCGAAAGTTAAACCTTCTTCCGGAAGTTCCAGCCCTTCAAGTTCGGCGCCTAGACAGGACTCTACCGCGGAACTCCAAAGGTTGCTGTCAGAGGCGCTTTGCCCTCTGCTGGAGAAAATCACAGCTATTGACAATAAGCTTGACGCTCAACAAGCGCAAACGGCGGCAAACGCACAGAAAATCGAAAAAGCAGAGCAGGAACTCAAACAGATTGATTCCAACTTGAAAAAGGTGGCTAAAAAATTGCAGGCGCTTGAGAAAAAGTGCCAAATCGAAGAGTCTCGTGTACTACAGCTGCAAATGGAAAGGGCAAGTTATATCTTGAGACTTCAAGGGATTAAAGAGGAGAGAGGAGAGAATCTGAGACAAATTGCAGGTGATCTGTTGGCCCCTTTGGCAGAGATGGCATCGGATCAACTTCAAAGCGAAATAGATACGGTCTATAGATCGTATTCTGAATTTACCAGAAAGAATAATCTGCCTGGGGAAATTTTTGTTAGATTCTCCTGAAGGAGAGTGAGAGATCAACTATTGAAAGCGGCGAATGAAATTACCTTGAAGTTGAAAGACAAGGAGATTAAAGTTATGAAGGACATTCCATTTGAGATAAGAAGAAAGAGAAGGAAATACAGAGACTTGGTGACATTTTCACAAAGCCACAAGGTTACATATAGATGGTTGGTTCCCGAGGGACTAATCTTTCGATATGCAAATGGTAAAGAAAAGATTGATTCTGTCGAAAAAGCTTGTGAATTTTTGCGTCAACGTGGTCGTCCACCAGGAGGGGGAGAAGGTACCCCGGACGGTGCTAAGGAGAGTGAAGAAGAAGGAGAGACTGGATCTTCTGAAGAGGAGTCGGACTCTAAACTGGGGGCTGCAGCCCCCAAACTAAGCTATCATTTGAGGGAGAAAAAAGGGGAAAAGTAGTTTGTTACTGATCTCTGGAGTATCTAAGAGAAAATACTTATAGCAGGATGCAGCCCTTTATGAAATTGTATTTGCAAGTGAAAAATGGAAATGTATTAGCTAGATGATCATTTTGAGTGAAAGTCAATTCGCATTTAAGAGACAGGGGTTTATTTAAACTGATTGTATGATCACCGACTCTTGGGTTTTTAATGGGTTTCTTTTCTTTTTCCTATAGTTTGTAGTTCCCTATCCCTGATTTCTGATTTGTAGTTTGATTAGTTTTGTAGTATATAGAACATGCAATAAAAAAATCCCCTTCAGGGGGCCAAAAACAACAACAAAACAGTGCAGAATCAAAACAACCAATAGGATTGTCGAGGCTTACAATCCTGGTCCTGACTTCAGGCTTAACATGTAAAAGTATACAGGCTGTCCACAAGTCAGGACATAACAGAGACCTCCAAGCAATACCAGGGCTCAGGACCAATGTTCCCTCTAAGCTGTGGAGTCTTGTGAGCAAAAATTCTACTTTGTGAGCTACTAGCATTAAAGTTGTGAGTGAGCGATTTGGCTACTGCATAAGTTAGTTTGCTTGGGAACCATCCTTCCTGAGCTGAGACAAAAATGTGTGAGCCGGAGGCTAAAAAACTGTGAGCTAGCTCACACTAACTCAGCTTAGAGGGAACATTGCTCAGGACACAGAGGCAGCAGGCTAATCAAGCCACCTCTCTGAAAAATGTCCAAGCCCCAAGTAGGGTTCACCAGAAGTCACCATGACTTCCAGGCAAGCACAAACACACACACACGCACACAAAATATATATAAAATACTTGCCTACAACTTGCTTCCTGGGATTTGGTCTGTGATTTTCATACAACATGGTCTTGCCATGTTCTGGGTTCTACAGGATCCTGTGAAAAGAATCTGTTCTGGCCAAGTGCCTAACAGGTTCTACTTCAACGAAAATATCTGAAATCCTAATAATAGAGACTGTTATAATAGATTCTGCACAACTGTGTTTAAAACAAGTAGGAATAGGTGAATTCTAGCAGTTCAAGCTCAGAAATTATTCACAACTAATAGATTATTTTTCCAGATTTCAAATTGTGTTAATCTGAGAGATCCAAATTATTTTAGGATGTTGTCTGACTCAGATTCAGTTTGGCTCAGTATGGTGTGGCACAGCAAACAGGCATACCAATTCTCAATATTGCTCTGATAATACAATATTTAGAGTCTATTATACCATTAACAGGCCTGCAACAGATTTCACTAAGTTTTTCCCCCACACTCCACAGTCCTCCGCAACTCAACAACTGAAATAACTCCAGTTGTTCCTGGAATTTTGCATTAACTAAGTGCAAGCAATGGAATTTAGGTCTCCCAAGGTACATGGAAGTTCTTTCTGCTGTTCCCAATTCCCTCCCTTTCTCTTTTCTATGGGTGAAATCACAAGCACTTTCAGTATAAGAAGCTGTTCCATGTGACCATGTTCCACTAAGGATTACTCTGACAGTGATACTTCAGTCTGCATATACACAGACACATATAGGTAACCCAGTTGTGAATCCTTGCCTATCCAGGTGTTTTTCAGATTGCAGCTGCCTTTTGCATTTTCATACATTCGTGCCACTTCTGATGATTGTGCTATCGGTGAGATCAGTTCAGACTTCTCCTTATGGCTTCCATCTGTCCTGGGTTCCCCCACCAGTTTTTTTGCACATGCGCTGTAGTGTTTGAACATTCCAGCAGCCTTGTTCTCTTTGTCTATCTTCCTTGGAACACAGGGGCAGAGTGCAGACACCTTAAATGAGAGTAACCCCATTGGCTTAAGTATGTTTACTCTTATGTAAGGCACAGGCAGCTCTAAAACAGCAACTCTGACACACACAAGATAATTTGTTTACTTAATTATGCGGCTCCTGATATTTTTAAACTGAAAACATTAAAAGAATGTAACTAAAAGAAGGGTTTTCCCCACTGAAGAGAAAGGTGTGAATGGTCAAGAGATGACCTGGTGGATCTTACACAAGAGTAGCACTATTGGCTTCAGTATGTCTAAAGCGAGGACAAGATCCCAGCTTTCTCAGGAAGGGGAGGGAAAGAGAGGTAGTGAAAGGAGACCAGCCCAGACACACACAAGCACGAGACAGAGCAAAGAAAGTGCCCCAATGAGAATAACTGCTTGTTTTAACGCATGCGTCCTCCATCACTGAAACGTTTCACCACTGGGATGGAAATTAAAAAAACAACACCCAAACCCACCCATGCAACCTTTCTGGGTGGGGTTTGGTGAACAGGTTGTGTCAGAAGTCACCAATAAAAAAACTTAGTTCAGATTATGGGGGGGAAGTATGAGATAAAGCAGTTTTATTAGGAATGGAGAAAAAACAGGGAAGAAACGGGACAGCACGGAATGTTTACAAAGTTGTTTGAACACAGTTAAAAACACGTTAGCATCGGGTAATGCAAGTGGATTTTTAAGGCAATGTGAAGAAGGAGCCAAGCAGGCAGGGTGTTGTAGCCACAGGCTATCCAGGTCAGCTTTCCTGGGCCTCATGCTGGGAGTCCCCCATTTGGCCCCACACAGGTCCAGCCAATCCCCACACAGCTGGCTGGGCAGGCGGGCAGGCTTTTCTCCTTCTCTCCTTTGGTGGAACAGGATGCTTCCACCTTTCCACACTGCCTGAGACTGGGGGACAATCAGATTACAGTAGTGGGTGTCTCAGCGGTTATAGGACAGCAGGGGGGGGGGGCACAGCCCTAAAGCCACGATGACTCAAGATTCTGGAATCATAGTGGCAGTCTGGAAGTCATAATATGTGCATGGGTGCCCCTCCCTGTGATTCTCAGGCCCTTCCATGAGTTTTGCCTGTGGCCCCAGAATCCCTAAGACTACTCCTGCAGACCAGCCTCTTGTTCATAACCTCCTGAACTGACTGATCACCAGTTGCAATGGTTGAGGGATAAATGCTGATAGAAAACTAAGCTATGACAGGGCTTGGAAATGAAGATGTATACACCACCACAGTGCAGAATTACAAGAACTCTATTTTTAGTTTACTGCAGAATTCTTTTCCACTGTCATCTAAATGTGAAAAAAAGATTTCAGCAGCTCCTTTTTTATAATATGGGGCACAGTTTTAAAGGTATGAATTTCCTACACTTAGGATGTACTTGGGTGAATGAGAAGGATTGAATATTGTGACTATTGTAAGGACTACATCAGTTCTTAAAGAAGTGGGCATCTCTTCCATCTGTATTATCATAGCAAAATTTAGATTTTGCATGTGTGCTCATTAACTGGCTCATATGCCAGTTTGAAAGGACTTGCAGTATGAACATGAAATGCAAATTCCCTTTTCTGTATTTGTCTCTGCAGTGTGGCGGAAATTCTGTGAGCCTCTGCCTGTCAGGAATCTGAGGATCACCACGAATCGAACATCAAGAATATTCCCTCAGCATTCCTGCACCTTTACCAATGCAAAATCAGAATCTGTGCTGACTTCCTTTTCTAACAACAAAGCAGACCTCAGATTTAATCTATATGATCAGTTACTTTTGTTAATAGAGGTTCTGGTATCCATCAAGTTGATTTCTCTATGGCATCCTTGCTGGTAGAAACCAAAATCACAATTAGCCACTATTATATATCAGACTCCAAGGCTTAGACATACCCAAGAAAGAATCTCTGCTTCCCTTTACTCTTCAGAGGGCATAAGAATAGGTTCTGATTGCATCTTGTCTTCACTGCTCCACCCATGCTTCAGGCAATATCTCTGCTTTTTCTCTCCTGTCTTGTTTGCTTATCCATTCAAACATTTGTTTGTTTTTAAATAAAGGTATGGAGAGTTACACTTGAAAAAGTGCTGGGTGGGAGAGTGTCCAAGGCTGACCCGCCCAAAGGCCAGCCAGTCTGCACTGTAGACCGTCTCTCTAGCTGCACTCCAGGTTTCCCTGTAATTATGCCTTTTAGAATACAGTGAGTTTAACTTCTACAGTGTGGAAGGAATGGTAGAGTACTGCTATCCTTAAGAGAGCCACAGGCTGAAATCCTATCAAATATCTGTATGTAGGGGTATAGGATGTTCCTACCAAAGCTAAATGGGGAAGCTGAATTTTAAAAGGGGGCTATTCGCTCAGCTATGCAAGTAGCTGCATGAGAAACATCACCTCCACCTGCATCTATGGTTTTTCCTGACATAAGCACATAGGATTTCAGGACTGCAGACACTGGGGTATGTGCCAGCCAGCTAGGGACCTAGTCCACAATACTGAAATTCACTTTCTCCCCTATTCTCAAAAACCCTGGACAACCACTCGAATCCAGTATGCATTTGTCTGTTCTTAGTGGAGAATGAAGCAGGACTGCCTTCTGCTTAAGGTCATGTTGATTGTTTCATTCATTATGAGCCAATATATGACAGCATATCTTCCAACAGTTCACAGATGAAAACAGATACATGCTGTTAAAGCCACATTCTCCTACCAAGGACTGCCCAAATACCCCCACCTTCCACTAGTACACATTGCTGAAGACTCTTTACTATGTGTAGTATTTATTTGCTCTGCAATAGCCTATCCTTTAGTAATTTAAAAGCCAAGAACATTTTTGTTTTGGATTTAAGATACATTAGACAGACACAATGATCACAATTAAGTTATCAAAAGAATGAAGGCTATAGGCACATTAATAGGATTGCCAACAAGCCTGGAAAAAAATGTCCTGCCCCTTTAACAGAGACTTCAGATGTGGATAGGGGCTGATGAAGCTTTTCATGGTAAATAACAGCCCATAAAGCCTCTATTAAAGGGACAAGACATTTTCCTCCGGGCAGTTTGGTTAACCTTCATATCAATTAGATTTGAGTCCAGAAGCACCTCAGAGACCACAAAACTTTCAGGGTCTGAGCTTTTGAGAATCAAAGCTCCCTTTGTTAGATACTGTATCTGACAAAGGGAACTTTGACTCTTGGAAGCTTATGCCCCAGAAATCTTGTTGGCCTCTCAAATGCTAGTCAACTCAACTCCAGCTGTTCTACTGCAGACCAACACAGCTATCCTCTGAAACTATCTTCATATCAATGTCCTTCTTCTCTACTGCTATTATTCTATTTGGGTCCCCATGGGGGAGAAAAGCAGGAAATAAATATTATTCTCTCGACTTCTTTAGCAGCAGCTGTAGTTTGTGGCCACACCTTTTGAACTCCTGAGTTCTACTTATGTCCTTGGATTACCCTGGCTTTGATTCTTCTCTCACACAGCTGTGATGAATTAATTACACAAACTCTTGAGTTAATTCACTTGTTAAACCATTTTTCTTTTCAATGAGATGATCACTCCCAAGGGGGAAATTACACACTAGGCACAATATAACATTGAGATCTGACAGGCAGAATTCTGGATGTTTACTCATGAAAACTAGCAGCCTCTCTGGATTGTTTTCACCATGAGAAACATTTACGTAATGTGTTATGTATATATAATGAGAAGACATTCTTGATTACTTCAGTACTGGCTAAAAGACAATAGTGTGGAGATGAGAGCAGCCTCCAACGATAGAGTTTGGCTAGTCCTGGAAAAAAGTCAAGCGACTTTCTCTTTTTTCCAACATCCCAAGCAACTCCATGTGGCATTCTCAGACTCAATTTGGTATGCTGCGTGTAGAAGGAAATCTCTTCATTGGCAAAGTTCTCTTGCTCAGTTTTGGGCCCAGTACTTTACAATATTTTTATCAATGATCTGGAGGATGAAAGGGTAGAAGGGCTACTCATTAAATTTGCTGATGATACCAAATTGGGAGAAGTAGCAAACACCCCAGAAGACAGAGTTAAAATTCAACAAGACCTGAATACTCTGGAGAAGTGGGCAGTTGCAAACAGGATGCAATTCAACAAAGAGAAATGCACAGTATTACATCTGAGCCACAAAAATGTCAAGGACAAATACTGGATGGGGGATATATTTCCAGGGAGTAGTGTATGCGAAAGAGATCTTGGGGTAAGGGTGGACTGTAAACTAAATATGAGCAGTCAGTGTGATGTGGTGGCAAAAAAGACAAACTCAGTCTTGGGTTGTATAAATGGGCCATAGCATCGAAATCGCAGGAGGAAACATTTTGGTGCATTAATAAAGCAACTGCTCTGTTAAGGATTGAATAGTATAAATCACTATTATCGCCCACCTTATGCAGTAACCATTCTTTTTAATATATGCTGCAGTTGTGCCCCTGCTGGAAGTCTCCCCCTCCTATCCCATTAACAATAAGGAATTCCTCCAGCTGTAAAAATCTTAAGTCTCAGTTACTAAACTCCAGGAGTTGTAAACATGGCACTAAGTTGTAAAACAGTCAGGTGTTTAATAGTTAAAATCAGATTCTAATGCAATTGAGCCATATACAGTTCAAAAGCTGCAAAATCCTTTGCTTAGGCAGCATTTCCTGCTGCTGCAATCATAAGAACATAAGAGAAGCCAATGTTGGATCAGGCCAATGGCCCATCCAATCCAACACTCTGTCACACAGTGGCCAAAAATACCAGGTGCCATCAGGAGGTCCAGCAGTGGGGCCAGGACACTACAAGCCCTCCCACTGTTGACTCCCCCAAGTACCAAGAATACAGAGCATCCCTTGCCCCAGAGTCCCTATCTGTACCTTGTGGCTAAGAGCCATTGATGGACCTCTGCTCCATATTTATATATCTAATTCCCAAGTGGCCCTCTGTATGCGGATATCTAAATCCGCACATCAAGAGCACTTGGGGGGCAGGGAGATTTTCCTGTGCATGTGGGGCAGTCCCCAGGTGTGCAGAAAAATCTAAAAAGTTGAAAAAAGTATACGGGGGATATTTAAATCCCCCCAAAAGTAAAAGAGCATTCCCTGCGCATGCACAGGGAACGCTCTGCGAACTGCCTCACTGTCACCGCCACCACCATCACAAGGGACGGGAGGGTGGGTGAAGGCTGGGGGGGGGCAGTTGGCCTCGCAGCTGCCGCTGCAGAGGGAGGAAGGAAGTGGGAAGCTTGGCGGGCTGGCCGGCCTCACCTCTGCTGCTGCTGCTGGGGAGGGAGGAAGGGGAGGCTTGGCGGGCCGGTTGGCCTTGCCACCGCTGCTGCTGCTGGGGAGGAAGGAAGGGGAGGCTTGGCGGGCCGGCCAGCCTTGCCACTGGGAAGGGAGGAAGGGGGAAGTTTGGCGGGCCAGCTTTGGGTGAAGAAGTACTTTCTTTTATCCGTTCTAACCCGACCTCTCTGAAATTTCATTGAGTGCCCACGAGTTCTTGTATTGTGAGAAAGGGAGAAAAGTACCTCTTTCTCTACCTGCTCTATCCCATGCATAATCTTATAAACCTCGATCATGTCACCCCTCAGCCGTCGTTTCTCCAAGCTAAAGATCCCCAAGTGTTTTAATCTTTCTTCACAGGGAAAGTTTTCCAATCCTTTTATCATTCTATCATGAGCAGATGTGATCTTTTGCAGAGTTATCACTGAGAGAATTTTTTTAAAGAACATTGTGACTGAAAAAGTATATTGTTTATAGCACTATAGTAAGAATCACAGAGCTGGAAAAGGCCGTACAGGACATCTAAGTACAACCCCTTGCTCAATGCAGGATCAGCCTAAAGCACCCCTGCTGCTTGAAGACTGCCAGTAAGGGGGAGCCCATCACCTGCCTAGGCAGCTGATTCCACTGCTGAACTATTCTGTTAAATCCCCCCCCCAATATCCAGCCCAGTACCTTTCTGCCCATATCCTCCTCTACCAACAAGAACCAGCTCTGTCCTCCTCTAAGTGACAGCCCTTCAAATACTTAAAGATCATTCATGTCCCCCCTCAACCACCTCTTCTCCAAACTGAGAAGAGTCTATACCTGATGATGTCTATATTTGCTAGTGGACCAGAAATCTAATACATGGTGACATCACAAAGGACACAATTTAGACCATAACTATAAGAGCACCTCATCGTTTATTAAGGCTTCAAAGAGCGGACATTGTTCTGAGAGTACCAGCTTCTGGATAATTATATAAGCATTTCTCATTAAAAACATATATCTATAATTAAGGTTACCAAGTATGGAGAAGTGTGTCCCATATTTCTGTGGTGGAAAATGCCCTCAAGTTGCAACTGACTTATGGCAAACCCATAGGGGTTTCAAGGCAAGAAGAGACTAATAGAGTTGGTTTCCTATTGCCTGTTTCTGCAGAGCAATCCTAGACTTCCTTGACAGTTTCCCATTCAAGTATTACCTAGGGCTGACCCTGCTTATGACCTAAAATCAGATGAGATCTGGACCATTTAGATCAGGGCTTCATCTTTTTAATAGAGGCTTAATATGCTGTTATTTAACAGGTGATGCCACAGAGACAAATAAGTGGGTTCTACATGAAATCAAGCCTGAACCCTCCCTAGAAGCTAAAATGATTAAACTAAGGTTACTGTACTTAAGTCTCATTATGAGAAGACAAGAGTCACTGGAAAAGACAATTACGCTAGGCAAAGTTGAAGGCAGCAGGAAGAGAGGAAGACCAAACATTAGATGGATTGACTCAGTCAAGGAAGCCACAACTTTCAGTTTGCAAGACCTGAACAAGGCTGTTAATGACAGGACGTTTTGAAGGACATTAATTCATACAGTTGCAATAAATTGGAAGAGACTTGACATTTAAACACATGATAAACAATGCAGAAATTACATACTAGGAGCATACTTACAGCAACATACAATATGTATTATACACCGTAGTATAGTTCACAGTCCCTATACCTTTACCAAAGCTTCTTTCTGAACCAAATCTTTATAGGGCAGCCCTATTACTTGTGTAAAAAAAGTCCTCCTAAATAACTGAAGTTTTGCATAGCTTGCAGAAAGTCAGAAAAGTGGGAGTGATGGGAGAAAAATCAAGGACAATCTTGCTCCCAGATTTAAAAAGTTAAGCCATTCCTGTTTTAAGTGACCCTCCTCTTAAACCATGTCGAGACATATTATTAAAAAGGGGAGATCTAAAAAAAACAGAAATGCCCTTATTCTAAAAAAACCCAAACTTCCATTCCTTAAATGAAATCAGCGTATCATAAATAAAAGCATTTTTAAAAAATCTTAGTGGTGCGAAACTGCTACTCCTCTGATTCTTTAGCATCTTCCCCATCCATCCCCCAAATGACTCGGAGAAAAGTGTCGAACACATTTCGACTGCACAGGCAAACACCTCTTTCTCGTGCATACAAACACATTTAAAAAATATGACGCCGAGCGACCCTTGAATGAGCTCTCAACTACTTCTTCCCTAGTTAAAAGGCAGGCGTGCAGAACCTAGGCTAGGAACCGAAAATGAAAAATAAAATCAGCAGTGCCACAAGGCTCAGACCCCGACCACAGACCTGCTTCCGCAAATAATTCAAATGACACGTGTGAGGAACTCCCAGCATTACGCTCTACATCCGGCACTGCGCAAATACTGACTTCGGTCCGGACATGCGCACTGTAATTGCGGAGAAGGCATTGAATGGTAGCTTGTTGTAAGGAGTGTGGCGGGGATGTACAAGTGTTGAGTGGGCGAAAGAAGGTAATATTATCACCGTCCCTCTCGTGTAAAGAAATCCGTGATGTTACGGGCTGAAGATCTGTAGCCAAGAGTGGCCTGCAGCGAGTATATTCGGACGCGGATATGAAGAACTGCTACGTCAGCTTTTCTTTCGCCTAAAGGGAGCCCTGGACAGCTTCGGCTGAGCGATTGTTTTGAGATGCATAGCCTGGAATGAATGCCAACACTTCACTCGCGACGCAAACTTAGGCAGTGTTTTTTAGCATGTGCAAAGTGGTTTCCATCACCGTTGTGCAATTCCACCCGGTTGCTTTTCAGATTAGAAGCAGGTGGGCAGCCTTCGATTTAAGCCCCGTCTGCGCTCCCCCCCTTTAAAAGAAAAGCTCTCCGAACGATTGCCAGGGCTCACCTCGTGACGCCACCCTGTCTGCCTCTTCTAGCCTGTTCTTCCCATTTTGATAATCATGTAGAGGGTTGTAATGGTCTGTCCGTTATTTGCCTTCATGGTCTGAGCTTAGTTTCTCTGAGCCTGGTAGAAAACCGAAACAACCCGTATCCCCACTTTAGTCCATAACACAATTTCACGAGTTATGAAATCATCATTCTTTTGTTTCAGTCAGGTTATAGGTATCACATAGTAGTGGGCTTGCAGTCTGGGCCAGGGCCAGCTCGCTCACTAGGTGAACTAGGCCTTTGCCTAGGGCGCGCCAGCCCTTAGGGGCTCCAAAAGCCCCACCAAAACCCCTCGCCCCTTCCCTGGCTTGCCAGCACACCCCTCAGCTGCAGGGCGCACAGGCAAAGAGCAACTGGGCAGATTAGAGGTGGAGATACATTTTCTCTTAAGAGGAGGGTTGTTTCGGCGCCTCTTGTGGCCCCGTTCTGCCTCCTGGCCCCAGCGACCCCTTCGGCTTTGTGCTGCGGGGGGACTTCTTCCCCTGGCACCCCCCCGGCCCCACCTGGAGGTTGGCAACCCCGTAATTGGTGGGTGTGCGGGGGTGTCAGAAGGTAGCCCCGCCTAGGGCACAAAAAAACCCTCAGATCAGCCCTGGTCTGGGCTAGGTTCTTGGGGTCCAGTCACTGTTTTCCTGCGTCCTCCATTTGGGCTTTGTTTCCATAAGTTGGTTTTGAGGTAATAAAATTCCTGGGCCTTCCTAGTACTTAAACATCAATTGCAAGTATAGTTTGTCTTGTGCCTGACACGTGTTTTTGGTTTTTTTGCTGAGATTAGGTTCTCACACATAAGCCTAACTTGCTTGAACATAACCTATTTTGGTATCTGAAGAAGTGTGCTTGCACACAAAAATCTTATACCCTGAATAAAACTTTATTAGTCTTAGAGGTGCCACTAGACTCAAACTTTGTTATTTTGAAATCAGTGAGTTTGAATTGATCTCAGAAATTGACTTCCATTAGTGGAACCTCTAAGTCTGAAAAGCAGCAGATGTTTAAAGGGCATTTGGTAACTCACCTGTGAATATGACTGCTTCTGCTTTTCTTCAGTGGAGACGTTAGCTGCATTGACACCATGTCTACTGCCACAGTGTGGCTTTTGTCCCTGTCTGCTACATCCATCAACTTCCCGGATTTTTGTAAAAATTTTCTTGTACCAGCAATACAATTATTAACAAAAATCCACTCCATAGAATGTGGTTTCTCAGATATGCTTACAGTGGGCCTCTTTGCGTAGCTACCAAGGCGTAAGGACTTGGGACAAATGGAAAGGAAACGTGGTAGTTCAGAAGAAGGTGGGGAAAATTTGAAGCAAATTTAATCAGTGACCTCATCTTCTACACAGTTTACTCTCTTTTTTAAAGGTATTATTGAACAGAAACCTGCTCAAGGCAACTCTCAAAACAATATGAAATCATAAAAACAGTACTTATAGTAATCAATAATAAACAAGCCATTGGCATAAAAACAGCTTAAAACAATATCCAGCATGCGAAAACAAAATCCATGAAACAGTTTTCAGCTAGAAACAGAACGTACAAGCACCTTTAAAGATGGAACCCCTCAGTTAAAGGCCTGGGTAAAAAGAGATGTTTTGTCCTGGTGCCTAAGGCTGCAATCCTAAGAATGCTTTCCTGGGTGTAAGCTCTGTAGGACAGATGCCAGGCAGGCTTCAAGGAGGAGGGCATTCTAAAGGCTTATGAAATCAGATTTGAGGCCATATTGCTGCTACTGCTACTAGAATCTCTTATTGATTTCATTGTATCTGAAAGGATTCCTTACTTATTTTTTTCCCTTTTAAACTAGAGTTATGTTCAACAGCATGTTGATAATTAGAGCTGTCATTTTCAGATCATTCCTTTCTCTTCTCAGGTTGCTGGTAGATAAAGATGGACATTGGTCAGTTGCTTTCTCTCTGACTGCATCATGGCTTGTATGGCGTATCCCAGCACAAGTGGGTCTCCCTTTTTGGCAGACAGACATGCTCGTCTTATACTGGCCCAGATAAATAAGATGAGATGTGGACAGCACTTCTGTGATGTGCAGCTCCAGGTTGGTGATGAAGAATTTAAGGTCCATCGACTTGTCCTGGCTGCAAGCAGCCCATACTTTGCTGCTTTGTTTGCTGGAGGAATGAAGGAGTCTTCGAGGGATGTTGTGCAGATCCTGGGAGTGGATGCTGATATCTTTCAGGTTCTCTTGGACTTTATTTACACAGGTAGACTAATTTCTAAAACACCTTTCTTCTTATACTTTGTGACAATGCCTTAGTAGCCCAAGTTTTCCTGTGTCCAAATGTTTTAGTTCACTTAATACTTGCTGGTTTGTACCTCAGCACTAACTATTTTACAGGCAATCCCATCATACCTTAGCATGTCTTCAGTGGTAAACAAATACGTTATCCATCTCCTCTGCAACTGGAGAGCAACTGTTGTTCTTGCCCATCTGTCTCTGTGTAAGGACAGTTGTGGGTGGTGTTAAGGATAAAGATCTAAAGATACATCTGAACATTACTGCAGTCAGTGGCGATCTCATTGGAGTAACCCTGCTTTATCCTACTTTCTTGTTAAAATAATGCAAGAAGCTATTGTAGCTTCAGAGAATGTGGTATTCCTTCTCCTGTGCAGCAGATAATAGGCCTTTTTCTCACAAAAAGCAAATAAGATAAGCCTCTTGCCTGTACTGTACTATGGAGTGCAAGTGGGGTCTGTAGAATTTCTGTAGTCTAGAAATCAAGCATATTTGGGACACAGGTTCTAGCCTAGGTTTTCTTTGGATGCCATTTTTGTCTATGGGCATGGAATTTTGTGTGTGTAAGAGAGAGCGGGCGGAGAAGAGGAAGTGTAAATGCCTTTGCCTTGTCTAGTTAGTTAATTATTTGAACAGTTGCTGATTCCCCTCTAAGATATCAGTAACAAATAACAGTCATACCACATGAAACAGTTACAGATTTTGTGGAGAAGCCATAAGCTAATGGGTCAACAAGATTTTATATCACCTGAAAAATTGTCTCCCTTGTTGTGCATTCAGGCATAGTCAGCATTGGCGAGAGTAATGTCCAGGAGCTGATTGTGGCTGCAGACATGTTCCAGCTCACTGAAGTGGTGGACCTTTGCTGTGAATTTCTGAAGGGACAGATTGACCCCACAAACTGCATTGGACTCTTCCAATTCTCCGAGCAAATTGCCTGTCATGACCTGATGGAGTTCACAGAGAATTACATCCATGCCCATTTCCTGGACATCCAGAATGGAGAGGAATTTCTGGCACTGACAAAAGACCAGCTTGTTAAGGTTTTACGAAGTGAGGAGTTAAGCATAGAAGATGAATACCAGGTTTTCATAGCAGCAATGCAGTGGATCCTGAAGGATCTGGGGAGAAGAAAGAAACATGTGGTAGAAGTGCTGGATACAGTTAGATTTCCTTTGCTTCCTCCGCAAAGACTCTTGAAGTACATAGAAGGTAATTGAGAGTAAGGGGTGTGAAATTTGAACTCTACATAGAATTGCAATGTCACTGACCCAGTCTGAGGCTCTGGGGATTGAATTCAGTGAAGTGTAGCTGCTACAATATTGGGGTTCCCCTTTAGAGTAATAGTGGCTTGTGCTAGCTCTTAGGCCTGCCAAATACAGGGCCCTGATAACAGTATCACTTACTTCAAGTACTGAGACATGCTGGGCTCCATTAAAAGTAGCCTACAGCATCATGTAAAACATCATAGCATTTTGTTTCTCACTGGCAGGCCATTTGGAGGAAAACATAATGTCCTAGCAGTCTGGACAAGAAAAGGGATTTTGGCAAGGTATGATAGGCATGAATAAGTGTGTAACTTGGTAGATGACAAATATGGCTTATACATTAAGGTGTACATTAAGGCTTACTGAACAATCCTGAGCTGCACCTGTTCTGTGGTGCCACTAGTTGCCTTCCTAAGGGAATAGTTATGTGGCGGTTGAATGGGAAAAAAGGTTTCCCAACAGTGTTGCTGGCTCTGACAGTGTCCATGGCGATTCTTCCACAGCCTTCCATTCCAGCGTTGTTGCAAGGTGGGGGCAGCATGATCGACAGGACAGGCAGAATCAGTGGGAGTCATGAGTTGAGGAGGCTGAGTCAAGCATCTGTCACTGGCAGCATGCAGAGGGGGCGGGCCACCGGAGCAATGTTCCTTCTCTGCTGCACATCCTTCCTTAAAGAGACTACCTCTCATCACAAGCAGGGAGGGCATGTCAGGGGGGCATCACCTGTCAGCCCCACTGGCACCCCACAGTGGTGTTCTGCACATAGAGTGCACAGAGCACCAGAGGCTGACAATGAACAAAAACATGGATTTCAGGGTGCCCATGGCTGGCCGCAACAGCCAGACACCTGCCTACACCATTGAGGGCATCCGTGTGCCACCCCTCTGGGTGAGGTACAGTAGGAGGAGGGGCGGGGGTGCCAGAGGTCTGAGAGAGAATCTGAGAGGTCCCCCAGGAGCCTCTCAATGCGCTCCTGTCCCTCACCAGCGTCCCTCACAATGGCAAGAAGCCCCTTCAACAGTCCTTGTTAAAGATGCTGCCAGCCTCTCCATCCTTTGCTGCATGGGGAACGACAGAGCCGCTAGTGGTCCACCCATGACGCATGTCCCCACTGTGGGGCTTTGAGGCACCTCTGGCCCTGTTTGAACCCCAGCACATGGCACCATTCGTCAGACCTGACAGGGTAGCCTGCTTGCCTCACCAGAGCGAACACAGCAGCACTCCTGGGCTCAACCAGCCAGGATCAGGGCTCAGTCAGGTCTGCATCTGCATGTCCGTGGCCCAACTGCTGGAGCCTTGGTGGCTTCTTGCATCCAGAGGGGGTCAGCAAGGTTGCTGCCATGGGGGCCATGTACACCTGGGACCCTGTGCCCCCTCAGCCATTCTGTTTTTCACATTGCTTAGTATCCCCTAAACAGGAAGGGACAACAGTGACTACAGAGCTAGGAATTTCCACCAGGTGGGATCACTGAGATATGCCAGTTTTGTAAGTAGAATAGAGGTGGGGATGTTCGTGGAAGGGACCACACTTCCTCACAGATGACCAGTCCCTCCACAGTGCAGCCCCCCTGCATCCACCTAATGATCGGAGGATGCTCCTAGCTCTATGGGTCTTGGGTCCTCTGATGGTTTTGTGTAGCTGGGACCTGGCTTGGCACATGTAGCATTTATCCTCATGGTAGCTGTTGTGCAGGGAAAGCCATCATGAAGGCCAATGCACATATCAGCCATGGTGCCCTCTCTTTTTTCTATCAGTGGCTGAGGTTGCCTAGTAACCACTGCTGTGTGCCTTCTGACCATCTCCTCTCAGCAGAGTGGAATGCTACCTGCCAAGCCTCTCTGAGGTGGCAGCCCCTTAAGCCAACAGCATTGTTTACACAATGGTTCCTGGATGGGTCATCAGCCCACACTGGCTCCCTGGGCTCAGGGACCAGCCAGGGCCAATCCATTAGGGTGTGCGGTATGTGCTTTTGGCTGGGGAGACTATTGCATAGCTTTTCCCTCCCACCCATCTGTGACAGCATTATTGTCAGGATAGGCCCCCCACTGCTGTTGTGTCTGTGAGATTCATGTGGCTGGCATGGCACCTCCCATGTGCTCCCGCCTCCCGTATTCCTCAACAAACACCAACAGCTGGGATGCCCACAGTGGATGAGCTTTGTTGGAAGAAACCTGGGACAACGGAGTGGTAAAGCTGGGATTTCAGCATTGATGTGCGGAACTCCACTTGGTCCTTTGGTGCTAGGGGTGCACGTGGATAGGAAAGAGTCAGGATGCTGGATGTGTCTGTGTGCTCCCAAGGGCTGGCTTCTGCTGCAGAGAGAGCACATAGTGGGATTTTGGCTTCACGGATGAGGTGAAAGCTCTCCCTGTTGGATCAATACCTGTGTATGGGGAAAACACACAATGGCGCAGCCACCAATGTTCCTTGCTGGCAGCTTGTTAGGGCATTTGGCAGTCACGGACACCCTTTTCTGGCACTCTGATGCCACAAGGTGGACCCAATGGGTGACTGAATTCAGACCATTCACATCTGGTCCAGTGTTCTGTCAAAACTTCCATGTATCTGGAGACACACTTTGTCAGCGGTGTCAGGGCATTCTGCACCTGTAAGGGAAGGGTTTGGCTCTCAAGTGGGATCACTCAGCACTCAGGTTGGAGGGGCTCCCCACCCTCTGGCACGGTTTATGCAGGGGGAGCACTGCTAATGGGCCTTTGGCCCCCTCCCTGGCAGCTCCCTCAGGCGGCCCCTGACGCACATAACTGCTTGTGTGCGGGGTCAATTTGCATCTGTGAGAGTGCTTCTGGACCCCCCAGCTTCTGAGTTTAGGAGCGGAAGATGCCATGTCCAGTAAGATTCAGTGCCACTGCTGTTGACCAAGGGGGGAATGGGGGGTGGGGAAAGGGTGTCTTGTTTACCTGTTCATGTGTGGCTGCCCCTTGGGATTCCAGTGGATGAGCTACTGTACCTGTGGGACCTGAAATCTGGGAGAGGTGAGCCATGGAGTGGACTTTGATCTCCTCGTGGTGTCTTCCCCCCAGGCACTTGCCAAGCAGTGCTAGGTGCTCTATCTGTGTTTTGCCTGCCACCAAGGTGCATGTGTGCTAGCTCTTAAGTCTTCATGGAAGGGAGCTATCAGACAGCATCCCTTGCCATGCACCCTACCTCTGGAATTATGGGGTGACCTTCTGGAACCATTTGTAGGGAGGGCCAGGCCATCATTGGGTGCCATGGAGAGGTAGGGCTGGTGGTGGGGGTGCTGACTGGGTGCACACTTGGTTGGTATCCTGAGCCACTTGGGTTCCTGTGGGCATAGCCACAGCTGAGTGGGGGAAGTGAATTGGGAGTTACTGTGGGAGTTACCATGGGGGGGAGTAAATTGGGAGTTACCATGGCCACCAGTAGGCATTTTTTTGCCTGTTCTTGGGTGCATTACCATGCTGAAAATGCTTTGGGAGCTGACTTGCGCCGCACCCACATTTCCACCGGTGTAGGGGTTTGCGCCATCACTCACCTGCGGTGTAGATGCACCAGTGTAAGTGTACCACATAGCACTGCTCATGCCATCTGCCAGATCCTGAGATATTTGTCCCTTTCAATCACTTTCTTCCACCAGCAGGTGAAGCCTTTCTGTTTGTTTGTTTGTTTGTTTGTTTGTTTGTTTGTTTGTTTGTTCAGCATTCCCTTAATGATGTCTTCTCCCTTCCCTATATTTAAATCGCTGGTTGTTGTACATGTTTATTTCATGTTTATGATGATGGGTTTTATGATAAGATTATGATATTCTGCTTTGAATTGTTAGCCACCTTTGTGGCCCTGTTTGGGCTGAAAGTTAGGATATAAATTTAGTACATAAATATTAATTTTCACAAAGGTAGTTCATGATATCTCCAGGCATCTAAAGGTAGGCCTAGCTTTCTTCCTTCCTCTGAAATTTCCTTCCTTCCTCTGAAGACTCATCAAAATCTGAGTGTGGATATTTTAGGGGGGAAGAATTGCAAGACATTTTAATTTGAGTCTGTATAGTATTTAAAGCAGGGGTGTCCAGCATAAGGTCCAGGGCAGGAAGTGGCCTGTTCAAGCCTCGTATCCGGTCTGTAAGCAATTGGTGTGATGGAGAGAACAGGAGGCTGCTCAGGGAGTGGGCAGAGCCACTCTGATTGTGGCTTCAGTGTGGTGGAACAACCTCGTCTGCATCAGTCAAGTGGAACCCACTCACTTCAGTGGCAGCCATACTGGTAAGTTGGGAGCTGCCGGAGCCATATTCATGCCAGCTCAGGATTCCAAGGCAAGGTCACATGCCTCTCTGCTCAACCTGTAACTCCAGAGATGCTGTCCCAGATGGCCATGGGTATTGAAGTTTGCATGGAGGGGGGACACAATCAGAGAGCCAGTTTGGTGTTGTGGTTAAGTGCGCGGACTCTAATCTGGGAGAACCGGATTTGATTCCCCACTCTTCCACATGCAGCTGCTGGCGTGACCTTGGGTCAGTCACACATTCTCTCAAAGCTGTTCTCTCGAGCAGTTCTCAGCCCCACCTACTTCACAGGGTGTCTGTTGTGGGGAGGGGAAGGGAAGGGAAGGAGATTATAAGCCATTCTGAGACTCCTTTGGGTAGTGAAGGGTGGGGTATAAATCCAATCTCCTCCTCCTCCTCCTCCTCTTCTTCTTCTTCTTCTGGAGCCTGATTGCTGCTGGTCACTGGGTGGCCTGAGGCTTCTGCCACACATGAGGCCTTGTGCATGTGGTGCCCGCTCCCCCACCAGATGATCTGGTGGCCTTCCACCTGGAGTGGCTGCTGCCTCATGGGGGTGGCACATCTTGCTGATGATCTCTGGCTTGATCTCTGGATCACCAAGCAGCCTTGGCCTGGGTCCTGCCATGCATGTGGCCTTGCACTTGGGCCACACACACACACATACCCGCTTCTGCGGGAGGGTTAGCTCAACCTGTCTTCCCAGTCCCCTTCTGTGGTGGCTTGTGGGCAAGGGAGAGCTCGTAACACCCAGCTGCTTCATGTTTTTCCCCTGGGACCTTGGCTTACAGCATTGGCAGCGGAAGTGGCCTGGAGAAGGGGTTTGTTCCCCTCCAGGCAGTGCAGGGGCATCTGTCTGGTCCTGCACTGCTGGCTCTCCAGTCCACCCATATGGGTTTTCTTCTGCATCCTCCTCTCTAGCCTATGGGGCCTCGTGGTGAGGACATACCAACTCGGAGCTTATAAGTCGCTGTCTTTATAAAGATTGTATCTCCAGTACTTGGCATTACATCTTATGGCACACATGACCCAGTCTGACAAAGTGACATTTATGTCAGATCCGGCCCTCTTAACAAGTGAATTCGTCACCTCTGGTTTAGAGTGTTGGACTAGGTTCTGGGAGACCCAAGTTCAAATCCCTGTTGTGCTATGGAAGGTCACTTGGTGAACTTGGCCAGTTGGCCACTCTCAGCCTAGCCTACTTATAGAATCAGGGAAGGGGCCATCTAGCCCGACCCCCTGCTCAGTGCAGGATCAGCCTAGAGCATCCCTGACAGGTGTTTGTCCAGAAGGGCTGTTATGAGGAGAGCAGTGCAAATTACTTGGGGTTCTCATAGGAAAGAAAGGTGGATTATAAACGAAATAAATAATGGTTGGGGTTCAGCAAATGGGGAGAAATGGTGTGTATGGACTTTTTAATATTATTGTTACCTACTTTAAAGTCATGGGATGGGGAAGTTTAATTTAATTACTCAGTACTGCATACATGCATGGCTTTTTTATAGAGCGGTTGTTACTGATTGTTCAGTTCTTCTGCACTCCCCAGGAATCCCTGATTTCAGTCTTCGAGTGGCTCTTCAAACTCTTTTAAAAGAATACTGTGAAGTGTCTAAATCTCTAAAAGACAGCAAAGTGAGCAGTTTCCTGCAGGCATCCAAGGCATGTCCTCGGAGGAAAGCTAGGAAGTATCTTTATGCTGTAGGTAAGGATCCTTGTTTAGCATTTTGGATTTCTTCAAAACCCAAACAACTATATTTATTTATGTTGTTACTTCATTCATAGCCTGCCTCTCTTTCTAGAAACAGTTTCCAAAATATAAAAACAGTGTCATCAGACAGCATAAGACAATGCAGCAGGACAAAGAATACAAAGTTAGAAGACAGTGCGTACACAAATACAGAAGACCAGTCTTAAGACATGACATACCATAAACTGTGCAGAAAATGGATTACAAAAGTAGAAGAAAGCAACAAAAGCAAGATAATATATACAATAAGCAGTGTATCTTTATAAAAGTACCCTCTTGAACTGTTCCATTATACTACACCCCTATCTTCTCTCCTCCTGAACATTTCTGTTTTATGTCATTTGCGGAATGCCAAAAGCACTGGAGCCTTCATAACCCTCTAAAGCAGGCTATTTCACAAGACACAACAGAGAAAGTTCAGGTATGGGCTGCTGTTGTCTTTACACATTTCCAATGAGACACCTTCTATTGACTTTGCTCAGATGAGTGAAGCTGTTACAGTGGAGCATAGCAGGAGAGGAGGTTCTGCAGATAAGTGAGTCCAAGGCCAAAGGGCTTTGTAGGTGATAACTAGTAGCTTGAGTTAAATCCAGTAACTGATCAATGGGATTTTTTTGCAGTTGCATTAATGTCCAGTATAATCCCTAGGCTCTTAACTGAATCAGCAAAGGTCAGTTGAACCCCGCCAAATGTGGGGAAACCAGTGCCTTTCAATACCTCAGCCTTCTCAACCAGCATCACCTCTGTCTTGTCCTGATTCAGTTTCAGGTTAGCCATTTAATCATAGTAGTCAGGCAGTAGTCAGTCCTCTGTGGCACTCCTGAGCAATTTGGATAAAGAAATGTAGAGGTGGGTGTTGTCAGCATGTTGATAACAGCATACTTTAAAACTGTGAATGATTTCTCCTAAGAGCTTTACATAGAGATTAAATAGCACGGGGGATAAGAGTGAGCTTTGTGGAACCATACAGGACAAATCCCACACAGATGACGATTGGTGTCCAACAACAACCCTCTACGACCAATCCATAAGGAACAATTTAAGACCACTCAAATCACATCCCTTGATATCTACTTCCGTCTCCGAATGCCTGAACAATCTGGCATGGTCCACAGTATCAAAGGCTGCTGACAAATCCAGTAAGCAAGAAAGAGATGCAGTACATGTATACATTCAAATGAAGATCATCAAGCTAAACTTACAAGAAATGCTGAATAGAACTTTAAGGGGCTACTTAGCATTTATACCATCTCTGTTTCTTGAATAGGTGGATATACTCGTCTGCAGGGAGGCCGTTGGAGTGACAGCAGAGCCCTTAGTTGTGTAGAGCGTTTTGACACTTTCAGTCAGTACTGGACTACTGTGTCTTCCTTACACCAGGCTCGCAGTGGGCTGGGAGTTGTTGTGGTAGGAGGAATGGTCTATGCTATAGGAGGTAAGAGTGAAAAATCCCTGGGGGGCGGTGATACATGTTTCTTTAATATGCGTTATTAGCCTTTTCGTGAAATGTAGGAACTCAGCCACAGAGTGATATGCAGTGTTGTATCTAAAACCAGAGTATATCGAAGATGCGGTGATGTCTAGAGTTCAGCAGACAGCATGTCTGTCGGCAGTGGGGTTGCCAGGGCAAGGGAACTCTGAGAGAGGACAACCCAGTACCATGCAAACACAAATCCATTATCTTGCAGAAGGATATATGTGTTTGCTTGCAAACAGTCATAGACAGGCACAGTTGAGCACTTTCCCAACTACATATCTGGTCATCCAGAACTTTTTTTAAAAGGGGGAGTGCCTTCTCAGCTTTTCTCAATGTCCTGTTCCACATTCTCTGCCTTGGAAGATCTCCACTTCTGGAGGAAGGCTGTAAAATGTTTTGTTTCTTTCATAGTGCTGGATATGAGAAAGAATATGAGAAAGAAACTTCCACCACATGTTGTCATCCTCCTGAAGCCTACATATCATCACATCTGTCTATCTCATGCACAGGTGTACACACACACACACACACACACACACACACATATATATATATATATACACACACACACACACACGGAGCAAAGCCCGTTGTGGAGGAAGACTACAGGCCCTAGTAGGGCGCAGCTGAGGCGTCCCCGGTCTCCTGCTGGCCCCCCCACACGACCCCTGAAGCCTGGGGGTGAGGGAGCGGCTTTCTGGGCGGGCGCAGCCGGGGGGGGTCCAGGCGACCAGCCCCCATCCAGTGAGAGACCAGTCATCCGCCGGCAGTGGCAGTATGATTAGGCTGGGCCTGCCCCCCCCCTGCGGGCGATGGAGTGGCCAGCGTGCCTGTCCTCCAGTCGCAGACCACTGCTTTAGCAAAGCGGCTGGCCCGTCCATTGCTGGGACGCATGCAGCCCAGGCGGGGCCATGTGTTCAGGCGCGGATGGCAGTGGCAGCAGCAGCAGCAGGATGGGGCTGCTGGCCCCCTCCCCCGATGGAGTGGGCAGCCCGCTACGCAAGCTCGGGAGAGGACACCCACAGCAGTGGCACCTTGGCACAGCCCTCTCCTCCCTCCCTGAGGCCAGTTGGGTCATGGCAGGCCAGCGAGGTGGGGAGGCTGCCCAGGGAAGGGCTATGGCCCCTCCCTTCAGCCACAACAAACCGCCCACCATCGACCGCAGCAGCCTCCGCCCTCGATGGCTTCTCCTCCTTCCCGGGGCCCCTCCCTGCAAGTGTGGGTAGGGGGAGCAGCTGCACTTGCGCACCCCTCCAGCTCCCGAAGAAGCGCCCCCTTCCCACCACAAGCGCCGTCCGTCCGACTCGTCGGCACTGTGGGAGGAGGCCAGTAGCCAACCAGGCCATCGCCTCAGAGGCAGAATGGCTCCACCAGCAGACTCCACCACCGGACTCTGCAGCTGCCTGCATACCAGGTGGCTCTTGCAGGGCATGGCCAAATGGCTCACGGCTGCTCAGCAGGCACACTGTGGGCTTGGAAGTTGCTGGGGGGGGAGCCTCGTATTTACCAACCTGGTTCCACTGCCGCCGCCCGGATCTGTCTTCAGGCTGCCAGGCTTCCCTCCTGAAGGCCAGCCAGGCTGCCGGAGGCAGCACAGAGCAGCCCAGCAGTGCCCTCCCCTGCTGGCCAAGAAGGGTCCGCGGCCTCCATGGGCCAGGGAAGTGCAGCACGGCCCTTTCCCCAGTTCCCAAGGCCAGTCTGGGTGGCGCAGGGAAGCCCTGTAGGGCCCTCCCCCTCCCAAAGAAGGGCCCGCAGCCTCCCTGGGGCTGGCCGCACCGGGCCAGGGCAGTGCTGTGCAGGTCCTCTCCCCCTCCGCGATGAGCAGAGCGGGCCAGCGTGTCCATTGTAAGAGGGAGCCAGGAACAGTATGAGGCAAATTTTCGCAGGTGTTGCTTGTGTGGGCAGGACTGAGTCTACAGAACCAGTGACCTTCTGACATTTTGAGTGGCACTTCAAGCGGCCAACTGATTTTGGTGTGAATGGAATCTTGCTACCCAATTGGAAAGAAGTCAACCCAAATCCCTTTTATTATATAAGGAGATATAGATATCGATATAGATATATAGATATAAAACTGCAAAACTTGCCAGAAGTTTGTGTTTGACTACACAAAAGTTGGTGCTTCAAATGATTTTTGTGTTCCCCAGTGATGGTGGTGCTAATTGTTGACATTCAGTAATCATTTTTAGCAAGTTTTGTATGGTTTCCTTTCCTTTATCACTTGGTACATTCAGAACCCCTCATAAGTTACATCCAGAAGTCGAGCTGTGCTTTATCTCAGCTGCCCTGGTTAAGGATGTGGTAAAATTTCTGCCAGCAATGAAAACTACATTTAGTATGTAGTGAAAAAAATGCAGAGTAGCATAAAGGGTTTTATTTGTAGCTTATTTTTCTGGGCTTCTGAAGTTTACTAATGCAGAAAAGTTTTGTACATTCTATTAGTTTGTAATGCATTCTTTACAAAACACATTCACCTCAAGTAAGTTCTTCTTGAGCCATCACTTGTTGGACCATAAGATTTACAATACAAAAACTACTTGAAATTTCATTCATTAATCAAATTATAACTATTGGGTTAGAGTTGCAGTTGAAAGAGTTGCAACTTTTATATTTTCTGCTTGGCAGGGTTTGCATTTCTCTGTATTTTTTTTGTGAAATTCAGAAATGCTTGGCACTTATTTCTTGTTATATCCACATATTGTTTGAAGTTTGTGCATTACCTGAGCAGTGGGAAGAAACCAGTTGGGGTTTTTTACTTATTTTGTGTACACACTCTGGGACAAAAAGGGTGGGGGGGACTGAACCTAGAAACCTGGGATCCAGAACCTGAAAAGGTTAGTCAAGTAGAAAAGAGGGCCAACAATAAAAGCTAAATATATATATAGTATATAAAAAGATCCTAAGCCTCAACAGTTGGGAATAGGGTAGGTTCTTTTTTAGATGTGGTGGGTGCAAGCTGTCACTAGACAAAAAGGAATTGGCATCTGTAGATTTTCTATAGGTGCTGGTCTGTATTATGTTTCCCATCCTTCTAATACTGACATCCAGGAGGTTAATTTCCTTGTAATCATATTTCATTTCAAATCTGATAGTTTCATGCAAGCCATTAATGAACTCTTTAAATGCCAATAAAAGTTGAACTGGACCTTTCCAGAGTAGAAAAATGTCATCCAAAAATCTCTTTAAAATAATGATGTTCTCAGCATAGATGTTGTTTGCATTAAGGATGAATTGATTTTCAAATCTATTCATAAAAGATTTGCCAATTCTGGTGCAAATTTGCACCATTGCAGTCCTAGACACTTGCCAATTTCCTGAAATTGAAAATAGTTCCTTTTCGAACAAATTTCAGCTATTTTTCTATTTTTTACAGCTATTCTTTTTTGATCCTTCTTGTATTTATATTTTATACTTGTATGATTGCACTGTGCTATTATATAAGCCAATATGTTCCTCACTATGTTTGACCTCTGAAGAAGGCCTATACAGGCTGAAATGCATCAGGTCACGTCCATTATCCCATGTGTGTTAGATTCTGCTATTTTTACATGAGGTGTAATTGGGCCCTTATATATTTTTAAATTCTTTGTTAATAAATACATGTATCTTTTTATATACTATGTATATTAAGCTTTTATTGTTGGCTCTCTTTTCTACTTGATTAACCTTTTCAGGTTCTGGTGTACACACTCTAGCCACTTTTATTGCCAAGGCACTCTGAATTCCATGCCACAGTGTGCCATAAGCAGAGCAAACAGGTGTTACAGGACAGATGTTGGAATATAGAAGATATAGACATTGGATTCCAGTGCCCTTAGCTTTCTCATTTTAAAAAAAAGAATTAAAGCAAGTCTCCATCCCTTGTTGTTGCAGAAATGAGTTGGCCAGGAAGCTATCGACTTCCTGCCATTTTTTTTTTTGGCCCCTCAAAGGGGATTTTTTATTGCATTTTCTAAAAAACTACAGAAAAAGGAAAGGGTACTGAAACACACTACAAGAAAGGGAGATAGAAAAGAAAATCCAAGGTATGGTGATCGTATACAATGCTTACAAATATGACATTAAGAAGAACTTTCAGTTATTAACCTTGAAGGTGGCAGTTAGATCCATCACTTATAGAAGCTCTAGCTCATACAGACTGTTTGGAGTATACTTCTGAAATACACTTAGATTTCTTTTATGCAAACATCAGGCATCCTCATCATCTAAAATACAATAGTTTCTGCCCATCTGGCTATTATATTCTGTCCATTAACCAACCATTACCTGCAATCCTCCCAACATCCAAATTTATTTAAGTGAAATTACTAAATACATCGAAATTAGGCTTGAATATCCTTCTTCTAAAAGCTCACTCCATTTATACTCTTTATTTAAAAAAAACTACAAAGAGAGAACCTAAGTAGGCATCAAGTAACATCCCCTTCACTTCTTCCATTTAAAATACTAGTCTAAGTTGATAAAGTACATTTAAATTTTATTTGCACAATCATCATCAATCATCCATCTTTTCTATGTGAACCCTTCACCTCTATTTTATCCATACCTCCCCCCCTTAACCAAAAGCATTATCTGCGAAAATTCTTTGCTGGAGAATCCTCTCGATCTTCTTCAGCTTACAGTCCATATTATTGATATCTTCTAAAAATCTGCTATCTCCTGAACAACTAACCCACGTATCCACCTATCACCCAACATTCCATTAGCTCTGTCCCCCCCATTAAAATGCCTAGTAACTTTATTTTTCGCTTGTCAAGGGAGGACGTAGCTGCCACGCTGCCCTGTCGGTTTTTCTCAGTAGGGTTTATTGTTCAGTTAAACTTTTGACTTCCTGAAGAAGATTCAGTTTTGTTTTAATTCTTTGGACGCAACAAGCGCCATCTTCAGAGGGGTCTGTTTATCTTCCAAATTGCCAGGGTCCCATAAATCCATCAACTCATTCTCACAGTCACCACTCATGGAGATGTTTAGAGTTTCTTTAAAAAGGAAAAGGACAATTTCCAATGCCTAAAGAGGTTATTTTCAGATGTTTACATAGTAACCTTGTCTTTCGAGGGGGGGTTTTCCACTCTCTGTCTGTTAGAGGAAAGTTCTGCTGCGTTTACAGCCGCCATTCATAAGAGCACTTCAACACTCGTGAGTTTTTCCATTCAGTCCTTTCTCTCTTTTCGCTTTACCCCCTTAAAAGCTTTATTTTAACATTGTTATACAGGGGGAGGGAATTCCCTTTCCCCGCCGCTTCTTTTTTTGAGGAGGGGGTAGACTTTGCTTCACTCCTGCACTTACTGTGATGTTAACAGTCTTTAAAAAGAAAATTTGCCATTTCTAGCCAGCCAGTTGACATAGATTTTCAAATACTGTTTTTAAAGTCCTGAATGTTACTCGGTTCTTAAATCTCAGCACTCCTCCATCACAGTCCCTTCGAGCTCCATTTATCCAGTAGTAATTAATCTCCTTTATCTGGTCATCCGGGGGGGATCTGTAGTCCCCCCCCAATGCTTACAGGGATAAACTTCGCCTCCCTCTGATGCTTCATAGTGTTTACTTACACTTCTTCAGTTACTTCATGGATTCAGCCAGTTGCTTAATTAGAACTTGATCACTGTCGCTTGGTCCGATACGCAAAGCCTCAGCCAATCCTGGAACACTGTGGAGAGACCATCGGGGCAAAAGGACACCCCCATCCCCAGGCTAGAAGCTGGGGGGGGGGTGAACCTCAGCGCCCCCTGACTCAGGGCTCATCCCACGAGCCCTGGGGAAATGCGTACGATCGCACCCCCTCTCTACCCGCTGGTTTGCAGTCCGTGTCCCCAAGAGTCGGGAGAAACGGCTGCCATCGGCCTGCCAAACCAGAAATCAACTTGACTTCCTGCCATTTCTCATGACTCCCAGTACCATCATCCTGCTGTGGCTGTGTCTTCTGCATACTTTCTTTTTTTTTCTTTTGCCACTTAGCCCTCCAGTTCTTTCTAATGTTCTGAATTCTGCACAAATGTTAACTGTTGAATATATGTACAAGTTGGCATGATGTGCATAATTTACGTTTTATTGGAGAACTTGTATTTCAGACAGTTATGCTTAGTTTGTCTTTAGCTGACAATACTGAAAGCTGGTTAGAGGTTCAATTTCTTGGCATGGAGAGAACCTTTATCTGGCCTGACCAACAGAGTGGTAATTTTGTAACCTGTATTAAGTCTTTCAAGTAGATGAACGTAAGCTGAGCACTACCTGTATAGGCTTTGAGCCCTCTCACCCCCAGTCCAGGGGATAAGAGAGGCACAACTCCTGATTCTCTGCCAGCATATACAGGATTTTACTTCTCCCCCATCCCAGTCCAGGAATGAGAGATACCAAAACCCCATATGCTTCAGGCACACTTAAACAAGCCCAGAAGAATGTTTGCTCTCTCTCTCTAGGATATCAGTAGTCACTGCCACCAGGACCTCAGGATACTAGATTCCCCACCAGCTCAGGAGAGAGATCCCACCTCCTGTTTGGTTTCTGGGAATTAACAACTTATCAGCTCTGTGCCAGAGCTGCAGATAATTAAGTAACACACAGTGGTAGCCTTCAGCTGAGTCAGCTCAGGCAACGAGATTTAGGCTTAATCGAGTTGCAACACATGACTCAAACTCAGATAATATTAATAGATATTATCTTTATTTATTACAAAGCATGCATATATCATAAGACTTGCATAGGTAGGAAAACAAAGAATATCTATATATTCAGCTCTAACTATACATAGAGGGATTCATAATTACCAGTCATTCAGAGATACCAGATAATTCAATGTCCTTTGTGGAACCAGGGGATCTTCAGGATGAACCACATGGCTGATGAAGGCAACTAAGGCAAGCTTGGTTGCCTAGCAGTAAAATTCCATGTTGCAGGTTTGTAATCCAAAAGGGAACTCACTCTCAGAAAGGGGCACTCTTTCCAAGAGAACTCTGTCCCTCTTCCCATAGGGTAAGCACAACTCCCTCCCTCTCCCGTCATAATTGAATATGGCCATTTATCCAATCACAAGGGGATAAAGAGGTGTGCCCAACTATCTAGGTGCAGGCATTGCTGATGTGACTAAAGGCACATCTGCTGAGCTTTGATGTGTTAATGCATGGGACATCTGTGTCCCCCCAACTTGGAAAGACGCCTCAATGTCTGCTCTTCCCAACTAAGGTGCCAAAGTGGCTGGGATATGGATATCAAGCTTGGCATCTGGCATGCCATCTGTTGCAGGTGACAAAAGTCACATGGAGATGTCAGCAGCTAGGCCATTTGGGCCTTGCAGGAATGAATCAGGAAAGTCTTTTCCTATACACTACTTTGTTTACATCAGATGCTTAACTCCTTTGTGTTTTTGTCTCTCTCCTAAGGTGAAAAAGATTCCATGATTTTTGATTGTACTGAACGCTATGACCCTGTTACTAAGCAGTGGGCAACGGTAGCTTCCATGAACCATCCTCGCTGTGGGTTAGGAGTGTGTGCCTGTTATGGAGCCATTTATGCTTTTGGCAAGTCCTTTCATTGATCAGTATATCCTTAAACTCTGAACCAATGGGAATAGAAATAACACTAGCATATATCAGTGGTAACATAATTAGCTTCTCTGGCCGAATATCCTTTTTAGCAAAGATCAGATACAGAAATTTTTCTGCAGTAAAACTTCAGAGAGACTAAACCCAGAATATTCGCGGGGAGGGCAGGGTATAAATACAATTAATAAATAATAAATAAATACACTGATAAATTAGCTGAAAGCAAGTACTGCCTAATCTCCAACTTGCCTACTCATTACATGATTATTTAGGGGATTAATTAGGGGATTAAGATTATGAAATGACATTGCTCTGCCCATAAAACTGGATCTTGTGGGGAAATGGATAATTTATAAAGCTGGTGAGCATTTGTGAGCACTGCATCTTCCACTCCTGAAGAACTTTGAATCTTGAGATTCGTAGGAATGATGCCTGAAGATAACAAGGGGATATAGAATATAACCTTGTAGGCAGGGCCTTGTAACTTTAACTCTCATTGCATTGTTGCCTACTACACTTAGGTGCTTAAAAACATGTGCTGCATTAAAATTTCATGTTCGTTGTTTGCTTGCTTCCTTTGGTTTGTAGGTGGCTGGGTTGGAGCAGAGATTGGCACTTCAATTGAACGTTTTGATCCTGATGAGAATACCTGGGAAGTGGTGGACCGCATGGCAGTGCCTCGTTACAATTTTGGGTGCTGTGAAATACAAGGTGAGTAGGCTTGACCTTGAGCAATTGTGTGAAGTCCAATTTTTATTTATTTGGGGTTTTTCCCCATAATGCTTGGAGTGTTGTGTTTTGGTCACAGCTTCCTACATTTCTTGCTTGTTTGGCTTTAGCACTGTAAGATTGATCTTGAACTGAATGCTTTCTTTGCTTCATTTGTTCTTTCATCTGGAAACACTCAACAAAAATATACTAGAGAGCAGGTGTTACAAACAAATGGTTCATTTGCTTTTTATGTGAAGCCTTTCCAAAGCAGTGGTTAGGAGATCCTGACAAGTCTGTTCCTAGATCTTAGTCCCTCACCAGGAAGCATATAGTAGGCATAGTTTTCTTCTAGCCAAATACTTCTTGAAACTGTACTTTCTATATCCCTATATATATTTTGGCTGTGTTCTGTACCATTGAATTGTACCTACTCACTATAGCAGAAAAATGCTTTATACAAATAGGCTGAGGGCTTAAAAATTATCAGTAAAAGTGAGTCAGTACTGCTAATTGAGGTACAGCATCTCCAGCTAACTGTGCGAAGGGGTGGTTAGAATTAAGGTGATGTCACCTCTTGGTGGGTGACAAAATGTGGGTCAAGTGACTGTTGTGCAGGATTTGCACTGCAGGCAAGAGGGAGAAGAATACAAAGAATTAAAAAGATCATTGAAGCATATTTGAGCTGAACATAAAAAAAAGAACAGTAAATTCTCAAAATGGTGAGGAGGTAGGAGGAGGGAGTTGCCCATTGCTATTTAATTGTTTGTTTATGTATCTTATTTATAGCCTGCCTTTCTCACTGAAACTCAAGGCGGAGTGTGGAGTAAAGAGAAAAATGGAACCATACAACATAAGATATCCAGTTAATAATGTTTTAGGACTAGGAATATAAAATTCAAAGGTAATGCGAGGAACCATGGCCTCAAACAGTATCCAGCAGAAGTGCAGGATGATTACATTACTATATTCCACACATCAATTGCAATAACATTAAATGCACTATCAGGGAAAACCAGGCTCAAAATATTGTGCTTAGAGTGCTCAAAATATTGTGCTTAGAGTGCTCAAAATATTGTGCTTAGAGTGCTTAGAAAGCCTGCTCGGAGAGATCTTTGCTAAAAAGGATATTCGGCTTCCCAGAGTGCTATGAAAGATGCTATGCAAACAGAAAATGAATCCTAATGCAGGAGAAGCCCCTTCAGCTGCAATTCATAAGCAGTTCTATTAATGAAGAGCACTGAAATTCTCTGGACAAACCGGGCTGTGGATTGTATCCTCAGCATTACCTGTTTCCTGTAAGTCCCCTTTGTAGCCAATGCTCAGGTGGCATTTAATAAAAATTGTTTGGTTCCAGGTTTAATTTATGTTGTTGGAGGCATTGGCAATGAAGGAATAGAACTGTGTTCTGTGGAAGTCTATGATCCAATATCGAAACGCTGGTCTGCACTCCCTGCAATGGGTACCAGAAGAGCATATCTGGGCGTGGCTGCTCTGAACGACTGTATTTATGCCATCGGAGGATGGAATGAGACACAAGATGCACTCCCAAGTGTTGAGAAATACTCCTTTGAAGAGGTAGTGCTGAATTCCCACAAATCAGATTATAAGGGTAGACCTATTTTCTGGAGGCCAGGTCTATCAATATAGTGGGAAGGGGTGGGTAGACCTCTTTTCTGGAGGACAGGTCGACCAATATAATGGAAAGGGGTGGGTGAAATTTGACTTTATTCTGTTTTCTCTTATAACGTTTAAGTTATTCTTAAAATATAGTTTAAATATAATTTTAAATAATTTATTCTGAGATTTTTACAAGGTTATGGAAGTAATCTAATTTACACAATAGTCAAATGTACTCGCTCACAACTTTAATGCTACTTTTTCACTCATGAGGTAGAATTTCTGCTCACAACACTGAGGAGCTTAGAGGGAACATTGATTAGGACCTGTTCATTTGCATATGCTCCAGCTCAGATTGACTGCATTTGTAAACCTACAATCTTCCCAATCCAATTCATGGTATTTCATGCCACAGAAGCCTTGTAATTGCTAACAGTGGCCGTGATCCTTTTCATCTTTATACTGCTACAAATTTTAAACTTGGTAACTGGTGAATGTTACTCTCCCAGTGGATTGGGGGGGGGAAATCACAGATTCCTTAAAGGTTGAGACTAGCCTTGTTGTTATTTCACGCTCTTAGGGCTATATCCTTATGACACACGCCCCTTCTATATTGACAATACGGTGAGGGTCTGTGTGTGGCACCTGGTCAGAGCTGCTGCTGATTTCTTCTGACCAGTTCTCTAAGCAAATTTTTACAATAGTCTCTTCGGGGTAATTGTTTTGACTTTATATATCTGTTGAGGACCACTGCTAGGTATATTTGCTTTTTGTTGTTAAGAGTCAGGCACCAAGGCTTGTCCACTTCAAAACAGAATAGTCCTTTATTTTCAGAAAACTCAACAGGGGGATGGAAGATATATACAAAGGATAATTTGTTTCCTTTCAGGCTAAACGTTTGCCCTTACATTCTGGTCACTGTCCCCTTCCTTCTGAGGAACTCAGTAAACCAGGTTCTTCCACAGAGAGCTTCTTCAGTTCTCTGACAGACTTTTTTCTCCACTCTCGGTCACACACCGAACTCCTTCGCAGCTTCCCTCAACTGCCCATTCCAAAACGGAACCTTTTGTCTGTTATATGCCAATCACTGAAGGTTCTGAGCTAAAAGGCCCCCTCCTCACTCTGTCATGTGACTCAGCAGTGTTCTGTGTTTACTCTCTGCTGGTCCCAGATCTTTAAGTCCGTCACACCTACATTAGGTATTTCCAGTCACAGGCTTTCTCATGAAAACCTTTTCTGGTTTTCAGTGCCTAACAGGTTCTACATAAGTCTTGACACTTGGACATGTCTAGACCTCTCCAGTCAAATGGAGGTGGTGAGGGATGACTTGAGCATTCTTGTGATTGGAGACATTAATATCAACCTCTCTTTCTCCTTTCTGTTGATCCAGTGGCTTTTATTAGGACAATTATAAACTATATGTGAGGTTGCTGCTAGAGAGGTAGGCAAATTATGGCGGGGGGGCCATGTCTGGCCTGTGGAAGCTTTTCCTCTGGCCCTCAGGTGTCAAGACCATTGGCCTGCCAACTGCAGCATCAGCGAGCGCACCAGTGCCCCCCAAAAATGGTTCAACAGCTTGGTGCCTGAGGGCTGTTCAGAGCAGCAGAGTGGCAGAAAGGATCACATGTGAGTCCTTGTTTTGTTTTGATGTTTAAAAACTTTCTAAAATTTAAATGGATTTAATATACAAACACACATATTTTGTATTCCTTCTTAATCTTTTACTGTGGAATAACTGAATGATTGGTTTTATATTTGGTCAGAAATGTTGATTGGGACCTCCCCCCCATTTTACCCTTAAGAATGTAATGGCCAATTTTGCACAGCCCTTTTTATGGAACATCTTTTATCAACTAATTTCATATTAAATAGTGTTATAATGTTTTCAGAATTGGAATGTATTGCATTGATAATAATTTGTTAAATGTTGCTTCATTTTTTTTTTATCATCAGGAGAAATGGGTGGAAGTTGCTTCAATGAAGACTCCCAGAGCCGGCGTGTGTGTCACAGCTGTAAATGGCCTCCTGTATGCCACAGGAGGTAGGACTGCTAGCTATGATTCAGCTGCCCCGGTAACTTCAGATTCTGTTGAGGTTTATAATCCACATATGGATGCTTGGACTGAAATTGCTAACATGATCACCAGTCGCTGTGAGGGAGGTGTGGCAGTGCTTTGAAGAAGACGGTCCTTTTAAAAAATCAACAGGGATCAAGGATTGAATGTTAAGTGTTCTGTGAGGAGGATTTGGGCACCAAGAAAGAGGAGTCTGTCTGGAGATGGAGGAAGGAGAGACTTCCACCATGTTCACTATAGTAACTGCAGCCCCTACTGGAGACTTAAGGTTTCTCCTTGCCACACAAGATAATTCCTGGATCATGCTAAAGCCATAGAAATGTTTGATGACGTTTACATTCGACATTTGTTAAATAACCTCCTGTTTTTCATAGACCAGGGACCAGTTGGCATGATTAGGGCTTTACTGTGTTTGAAGTGTAGCAGTTAATGATAATATAACAATGTCATTCCTTAAGGAGAGATCCTAGTAATGGGATTTTATCCTCATGAAAAGGTTTGATTATTTCTTTGTGGCCAGGCTTCTGCCTTCTGTTGCATCCTTGGAGAAGATAGACAAGACAAGAATGATGTAGCTGTTTGCTTGAAAAGTCATTTTTGGGGAGTTTTCTGTTGTTTCTTAGTTTTAAAATTCATGTTTTAAATTTCTGCTTGCTTCTAGCAGATCCAAAGAGACATGTTGCTTCCCTGTCACATCACTTATTATTTACCCATCGATTCAGCACGAGTCTTTGCAAAGCTTTTAATATCAA
The DNA here is from genome assembly GCA_029375565.1 of Gekko gecko. Lineage (NCBI taxonomy): Eukaryota > Metazoa > Chordata > Lepidosauria > Squamata > Gekkonidae > Gekko > Gekko gecko. The sequence goes on from JAPDNY010000006.1 coordinate 96,621,024, forward strand.
AATACAGTAACTTGCTTTCATTTTGGAAGCAAAAATTTTGGCTATCTTTTTGTTCCTATTTTGCAAATTTAAAGACTTATTGTAACAAATTATTCTGGGATTTTATATTGATTACTATAAAATTATTCTGCTTTCCTTCATCCTTACTGACTGGGCCCACATGAACTTTCAAAGGGTCCATCTCAGCCCACATACACACTGAAGCTGAAGAATCATCTTGAAACAAGAATTTGATGTATACAGAATGTTAAATAATATCACTGATTTGTTTGGGTAATGAGCATGAATAAGTTGGACAGAAAAGAGAAAGTGCAAAAGAGTGATGTACTGATTTACAGAGGATGGGTTTAAGCTACGCACATCATACCCAAGAGGCCTTTCACCGCTCTGCCTCCTGGCCCATGTAACTGGGGTAAGTCTGTCTGGAAGCATCATTATTTATGGCTGAGTACTGATAACATGTCACAGATGAGTTGCTTTACAGAAGCATGTTAGCATGGAGCAATTTATACAGGTAGACAAATCTGTGGGCAGATGACAGATGAATGCAGAAGAACAGTGCAGTCCTAAGCAGAGTTACACTCTTCTAAGCCCATTGCTTCCACTGTATTTAGGAGGGCACACTCTACTTCAGATGGCAATGGAAGTGGCTTAGGTGTGCAAGTCCCTTATCTTAATCCAGCCATTTATGAGCATTTCTGTGTAAGAGTTTTAAACATATTGTTGTCATCCCCAACTTTTAAAATACTTTCTCAGTATTTTCACACTCCACAAACTTTTCAAAAAACTAAAATCTCCCCCCCACAATTCTAGCCCTTTTTAGTTTGTCCTTGGGCCAGCAGGTTTCACTGGTACTCATTTTCAAGCTAAGTAAGTGGAGCATCTCAGTCTTTGAGGAAGACATTTTTTCTTTTTAAAAAGTAGGAAAAGCACAGTCCTCTTTGCACAATATTGGTATGTGGATTGAACTGATGAGAGAGTGAGGCTCTTAGGAATATGTATTTATCCACTTATAAGGGATGCTTTCTCTATCACAAGCCCAGCAGAATAGAAAACCTCCAGTGTAGTACATATGCTTTCTAGACCAGAAGTATTACCTGAGGTCTGTATGCTGAGTGTAATAACCCTCCCCCAGGTAACTATCATTATGGGATTGTGGCAGGTGAGAATCCATGTACACACTGTATCATTTTCTGTAGCTTGTATGTGTGCTCCTATACATGCTGAAATTGGTTTTTATATACCTTGCTCTCTTTTTTTCTTTGTAAATACACCTCTCTAGCAGGAGAAATGGTGATGAGTAGCTTATGGTAGCAGTAATAGAACCTGAAATTTAGACTTTTCAAGAGCAGAATGCCCTGTTAAAGATTTAATAAACTGTTCAACTAATGAATGGTTTTCAACCACTGATAACTTTTTCTTTTTTTAAATCTACTTCTACAGTAGATTTTTATATGATTATGACCTTTCAATATACCTGTTACTTTCAGTGGAACTTCATGGCAGTTTATGCATAGGACTAGTTACTAAGCCTGTAATACTCTCAGTGTTTATTAAAGAGTAAGTCCTATTGCTTTTAACTGGATTTCAGATAAATATGTATTTGCATTTACTTATTCATATCCTGCTTTCTTCCCTGGTTGGAACTCAAAGCAGCTTAAAACATTGTTCTCCCCCTTCCATTTCCTCCCAACCACCATCCTGTGAAGCAGGCCAGGCCGAGAGTGTGGGACGGGCCCAAGGTCACCCTGTAAGCTTCCATGGTAGAAGTGAGGACTCAAGCCCTGAGTCTCCCAGGATCCTAGTCTGACACTGTATCCACTGTGCCATACTGACTCTTTATGGGCAGAACTACATATGTACAACTTGAAGCTCTTCTCAACAGCAAGAACTCCTGAATGTTATGTGACTTAAGGTGCAGTAAATGTGCTTGGATTGCATCCTTAGTCTGATCCCTTTGTGCACTCCCACAAACATTTAATTAGTGTATTTTTGGCAATGATTTATTGGGAAAATTATTCCATTGGGAGTTTACAAGCAATTTCTGCTATACAGTTCCCCCCCCTAATATTTGTAGGAAATTCTTTGAAGGGGCTAAAGTATTGACAACAGGACAGCAAGATGCTTTATTTACTCTTATGTATGTTTGGGGGCTCATATACTGAAGTTGAGTGATTGTAGGCTCAAGACAACTTGTTCCTCCATTATTTAATTCACTAATGCCTGCTGTCGTGGCTTCTGATTCAGATAGCTGTAGATTAAGACATCCCTCCCATCAAAGTGCTTTTATCAGCCCTGATAGTCAAACTGCACTTTCATATTCAGAAGCTGTAAACCAGTATACTTGACAATAAGCATTAAGAACAGTTTGGGGATATTGCCTGCTTGTAAGTTTTCCCTTTGGCATTTGATTGGTCACTGCAAATGAAAATGGAGTTCTTTACTGGACAGACACTTGGGTCCAAATCCTCAGGTTAGTTGGGTTTGTGTTCAAATACCCCATCTCCAATGGAAGACTCTCCCTTAGATTATGCTAAACATGCTTACTGATTCTTCTCCAGGAACAAGACTTGGCATTTGAAGCATTAAAATGTAAGACTATGATCCTGTATGTGTTTATATTGGAGTAAGACCCCCCCAACTCAGCAGGGTTTCTTTATGAACATGCTTATGTCCATTTTAAGCTGCATTCACCACCCACTTGATATCAGTTGGTAGGAATGTGGTATTCCTGTTAAGTGGGGTTATTCTTTCCATATTAGTGGAAATCAGTGGGATTTACTCCAGCCTAAGGACTTTGTGCTTACAAATGAAGTACCATGTTCCTGCAGTCAATTCATGGGTTTTTTAATGCTAAAAAATACAAGATTCTTATTCATTAATCTGTGTAGAAAAGATATATAAAATTCATAGTTTTAAAAAATGGAACAAGTGACAATTGAATAGCTTGTAGAATGTGCACCGCAATTAGCACAACTTGCTATTCAGCAACCCTTACATATTAATACAACACAATAAACATGCAATATTCATCAAATGGAGTATTTACTGGTGCTCTTTCACTGTTCACAAAGTAGAATTTTTGCTCATAAGACTTCACAGCTTAGAGGAAGCATTGCTTATGTATTTTTTCATACAGTAAAAGAATTATCTCTCATCGCAGAAGCTTGCTCATTTCTGTGTGCAGATGAGGCATATATGTTATGCATCCTGTGGCTCCCTTATGATGCCAAAGTACCTCTTAAGCCTTCAGCACCTATGCTCCCACTCAGTTTTCTAATCCTTGAGTATAGCTCACAAACACAGAATACAACCACCTTTTCTTCCTCTGTCATAGTATTTTTTAATGGAAGGATTACTAGTATGTTCTTACAGCCTTATAAAAATCCTTTAGGAAAGAAACTGAAGTATCTTAGGATATGGCATTTTCTGTTGATTTATCTTCAGTCTTCTACTTTATTTGTAGCAGGAGCTAAATGCTTCTCTGGATAAGCGTTTACAATATAAAATGTAGCAACCAGAGAACATACAGCCACTAATGTTACAATTGCCCTCAAGGCTTTAAACCAACTGGGATAAGTAGGAAGAAGGGCAAGATCATAATGCAGGGCTATCCCCAGGCCCATAATAATAATGGTTCCAGCTTCAAATACACCATCTTTGGAAAGCAAAGCAATCCAGGCTATTATTGAAGGAACAATGCTGTTTGCTAAATTAATCCAATCAGGCTTGGCAGGGCTACCTTCTGGAAGAGCAAATCCCCACCTGATCCCACCAAGGAAGGACAAAACAGTGGCACCATATGCAATCTGAGCAAATACCAGCTCTGGATAGGAGGTCTCCTGGATAGCCATTACCAATGGCAATGAAACAAATGGAATTAATCCTGCAACACTCAAGTAAAGGGCAGGCTTTGGAGAGTCCTTGAGTGATTTCATGTCATATCTCAACAAGTCCAGCTCTCGGGGTGCAGGTTCTGGAGGTTTCTTTTTCTTCCAATTGCAGCAAGAAGAATGGAAGCTCTGGGCCTTAATTAAGCCAGCAGATGTATGCCTGAACAGCTGTGATTTTGGCAGGCCAGTAAGAATGCACTGTGAAGGGACAAAGGAGCAGGCAGCTCCATTCCTGGGTTGCAGTAACATTTGGAGAAACTCCATCTGCAATTCAAATTGCAATAACACATTAGTAGTTGTGTCAAGGAGTCCAAGTCTGAACCCTATGGGTCCCCAGGGCAACTGTACACAAGTAACCAGACTGTTTAATTTTAAAATAAAAGTTATAAAGTTTATTTCAGTTTCTGTCAATATAAGAATTTATTCTATAGCCAACACATACTCCAAAATCATGCAGCAAGAAAACAAGAAAGCTAGCTCAAGTGTCTAACACTTCTTGGGGTTGCATTAGATGGCACCAACCTTAAAGTCAAGAGTCAGCCAAAGCATAAGCATTCTCTAGACGTTGCTAGCACTTGCAATTCAAACAGGTCATAGTTCAAGCATTTAGTCCATCAGGATCCCAGCTAGCTTCTTTCAGGGCATTGGCTCAATTATAGTTTTTGGCCCAGCAACTGCAGGTGATGATGACATCCAATCCAAACATGTTCTCAGGAGAAACTTCTAGAAGATCACCTCATGACCCCTGACTCCCCCATCCTACTAGCAGCAGCCTCCCATGAAAAGCTAATCATATCACTTTCCATCTCTGGCCTTGATGGACAGACCTGTTTCTAGTCACATTAACCCTTGAGGGGGAAGCCAGGGGTGCTTTGCCTCACAAGATGATATTACTCAGAGCTGTTCTGATTTAAAGGACCAGTTACTTTACATGGTCTTAGATGTGATCACTTTGATCTAGATAATTTTGGATAGGGGTAAGCAACCTTATATAGTTAAAGAGTCAAACTACATCAAAATTCAGAGCAAGTATAAGAAAGTCCATTTCATAACAACCTATACATCTTTACTGATAGACAAGTTGATAAGTAATCCATAAAGCTTTTCCCACTGCTAGAGATGGGCAAGAACCAACTCATGAATAAAAATTCAGCATGGACCTGGGCCAATCTGGAGCCCTTGAACTGATGCATTACTTGAAGATTTACTGGATTCTTGTCTGGTTCAGTTTGGCTGTTCAGGCCATTTAATCTAACATCTGAGTGGTGGTGGGTCCACACCAGAGCTCTTAGGTTGAAATGGCTGTGAGCCACTTCACCAGTCAGTTTCACTGTTCCCCACTTCCAAGTGCGGGGAAGCAAAATGGACCAGTGAAAGGCAGACCGAGCCGGTTTGGGTGGGGACCTTTTGGCTTGGTTCCCTGAACCAGGTTTTTTGGTTTGTGCTCATCCCCAAGTTGTTGCAAGCCCCTTATTAAGAAGTAGCACGCATACATAATAACTATAGAGGAGCATCCTACCCAAGTGTCTTAGTGCACTGGAAGAAATCTGTACATAGTTTCCATTTCGATTGCTGTCATCTCTATAATTTTCCTTTCTGTAAAGCATATCTAAGAAAATCATTGGTCTCATAAAACCTTTGCCTGCTATTCCCTTCACACACTGATTATTCTAGAATCCCACCCAGGCATCTGATTAATTGTGATGTAAAGATTTCATTTCCTTTTTAAAGAGCTGCATTTGGCTCTGGACCCACAGGTTCTAGACCGCTGATCTAGGAGGCTAATTTGAGTATCAGCAATGGTTGCCAATTCCTGGGCATTTTTTTACATTGTAAGACAGTAATTCTAATACAGAGATTCCTGCCCTATTCCTTTCTTGGAATATAATCTCCATTTGCTTAAAAATGCCCCTTTCAATATTTAGAGAGGCATAGTCACAGGATGAATTGCCATAGAAAAAAGTCAGCCAAAATGTTTTTAGCTGCAGTTCTTGCAATATCTGGTAATGAGCACAAACCCATTACAGAACCAAATGTAGCTCTCCTTTTTATTTATTTAGAATATTTCTATGACACCTATTCAGAGTCCTGCTTGAAGTAACTTACAATTTAGAAACACAATATTAAATAATAAACCATTAAAACACAACCAGCATAAAAAGTAGGTGCCAGACAAGCCTCAATGGGAAGAGCATTCCAAAGGCAAGGTGCCACCACAGATAATTCCATCTCTAGTCTTCACCCACCTCTCCTCTGTAAGTGGAGGCACTGTGAGCAGGGCTTGAGAGACATATATTGACGGGTGAGTTGGATAGTATGGAAAGAGATGGTCCTGGTATTTTGGCCAAGCCATTTACCACCTTAAAGGTAAGAACCAGTACTTTGAATTGTGCCCAGAAAGAGAAGACAAAGTTTTTTTAGAGCAAACTAGTGATGAATGGCAAGTGAAAATTCTGGCTGCTGTAATGTAGTTGTTCCAATTGTGCGGGAGGGAAAGATTTTCAAGCAGTGGACATGGGTTACTCAGATTTCATAAATTCTGTGATATTAAGAGATCTGTTAACGGAGAGCGTCGGCAGAGACATGGGAACACCATGTGATGCCAGTGATCCTCAGTGGGAGCAGCTCTCACATGGCAGTGAGCACATTAAACAACTGCAACCAAAAAGCCATCTAATGACCTTTCTTGCAGTGGCTGAAATGAAAGAATGGGCCCTGAACAGAAGTGTTTTCCCAGGAAAAAATCTTAGAGACATTCGTCTAGCAAAGTCTTAGAAGCAATGAGACAAATCCTTTTTAATGGATGTCTTGTCATTAGAAATTTAAACTTGAATTTTAGATGCCCTTATTGGCTGGCTCTGCGCCAAATGCACTACAAATTAGTTAGATTCCATGCCCAGTATTAACCCATTGTGACCCAGAAACTTAATAGATAAGGTGGAGAAATAATTTAGCTCGGCCCCCTTCCAGCCTACGTCCCATCCTGAAGGTTGCAGGTTGCAATGGGGCTAGGAAGAATGACCCTCCTCTAACATTGGTATTGTATAACACCAGGTCTATAAATAATAAAACTATAGTCCTTTGGGATTTTCTGCAGGAGCAGAATGTAGACCTGGCGTGCGTGACTGAGACCTGGGTGAGAGAGGGAGAGACAGTATCTCTCTCCCAATCAGCTCCGCCTGGGTTCTCGGTCCTTCACCAATCACGGACTAGGGGGCGGGGAGAAGTGGCGTTATTCATCCAGGAGGCTTACTCCTTCAGGGCACTCCCATCACCGGAGATCACGGACATAGAGTGTGCTGGCCTGGTCTGGGAAGCCGAGGAAAGTGTGGTGATTTGGCTGGTGTACCGACTACCCAATGTGCTGGCCGTCCCTGGTGGAGGCCATATCAGGCTGGGCCCTGGAACACCCTAGACCTAGTCCTGGGTGATTTCAATGTCCATACTGATGACACAGCCTCCACTCAGGCAGTGGACTCTCCCAACTGGTAACGGCCCCCACTCACCGGGCTGGGCACACGCTCGATCTGATCTTCGTGGCAGGGATTACAGTGGACTGGATCGCTGCCTTAGCAGTGCCATAGTTGGACCACTTTGCCTTGAAGACTTGCCTGAACATGCCACTCCAACCCTGTTTGGGCGGCAAGCCTATTTGGGCTCACCCACGGAGCCTGATGGACCCTATACGGCTTCAGATGGCCCTCTGGGATCCGAAGCCCCCTGGTGGCTCGCTGAATGAGCTTATTGAGGATTGGCATAGCTGACTCTCGACAGCCATCGATGAGATCACTTCCCAGCGCCCTCTGCGCTCCCGCTCTAAGCTCGCTCCATGGTTTACCCAGGAGTTGCGACTGATGAAACGGGGCTTAAGACAGCTAGAGAGGCAGTGACGGCGTGCCCACAACGAAGCTACAAGAACATCCTATAGGACGTTTATGAGATCCTATGAGATGGCAGTCAAGGCCGCTAAGAGAGAACATTATGCAGCCATGATTGCATCCGCAAGCTCATGCCCAGCACAATTGTTTAGAATGATTTTGTCTATTACAGCTCTGCCTCAAGATAGGCAAAATGGTTGGGAATTGGATATTGGCTGTGAGGCCTTTGCGAGCTATTTTACGGATAAAGTCTTGTCACTCCGCCGTGATCTTCCCGCTACAGTTGATACAGTAAAGGAACTCGAGGCTCCAAGCACGTCTTCTTGTCACATTATGGATTATTTTGACCTGCTCAGTCTAGAGGAAGTCGACAAATTGCTCCTAACTGTACGCCTCACCACATGCCTCCTTGACCCATGCCCGTTGTGGCTAATTAAAGCTGGCCGTGAGGGGTTCCGGGGTGCCTTGAGTGAGATTATCAACAAGCCCCTCTCTGAAGGGCTGTTCCCTGAGGCACTTGAGGCAGTGGTGCACCCTCTCTTGAAAAAGCCATCTCTGGATCCAGCTGAATTGGCCAACTATCGGCCGGTTTCTAACTTGCCCTATTTGGGCAAGATAATAGAGAGGGCAGTGGAGACGCAGCTACAAGGCTTTCTGGATGATGCTTCTGTTTTAGATCCCTTCCAGTCCAGCTTCTGCCCAGGCCACAGGATGGAGCTAGCACTGGTCACCCTCACAGACGACCTCCGGAGGCACCTGGATCGAGGCGGATCAGCAGAGATATGGTCGACCATCAGCTACTGACCCACTGCCTCACCGACATTGGAGCTCAGGACTGGCCTTGCAGTGGCTTGTCTCCTTTCTCCAAGATCGGGGACAGAGAGTGGCACTGAGGGATCAGCAGTGCTGTCCTCTATGCTTTTTAACATCTATATGCACCCTCTTGCTCATACTGCTCAGAGGCATGGGCTGGGTTGTCACCAATATGCGGATGACACCTAGCTCTACCTGCTGTTGGACGACTGGTCTGAATCCAAACCGGAAGACCTAGGTCCGGTGCTACAAGCCGTGGCTGGTTGGCTTAGGCTGAGCCAGATGAAATTGAATTTGACGAAGACAGAGGTCCTGTGCCTGAGTTGGAGCAGTCCGAGGGTGGGGATCCCGCTCCCGACTTTCGATGGGGTGCTACTCATGCCAGCGCTAGAGGTTAGGAGTTTGGGAGTGCTCCTGGATGCCTCCATAACAATGGAGGCCCAGGTAGCAGCTATTGTGAAGTTGGCCTTCTACCATCTTCAGCTGATTAGGCAGTTGGTTCCTTTCCTGGAACACAATGACCTGGCAACAGTGATCCATGCGATGGTCACCTCGAGATTGGATTATTGTAATGCTCTCTACATGGGGCTGCCCTTGTCACAAATCCAGAAGCTGCAGCTGGTGCAAAATGCTGCGGCCAGGTTGTTGATGGGAATCCCAATTCGGGAGCACATCCAACCTATGCTAAAGACATTGCACTGGCTGCCTATAGCATACTGGGTCCGCTTCAAGGTGTTGGTTTTGACCTTTAAAGCCCTTTATGGCCAGGGTCCTGCATACCTAAGGGACTGCCTTTCCCCATATATACCCCAAAGGACACTGCAATCAGGGACCCAGAACCGGCTGGCTCCCCCAAGCTTCAAGGAGATCAGACTGGTGGCAACCAGGGCCAGGTTTTTTTCGATGGCAGCTCCACTCTGGTGGAATGAGCTCCCGGAAACAACTAGGGCCCTGCGGGACCTCTCACAGTTCCACAGTTCTTCCGCCAGGTCGTTGGAGCCACTACCACCTCCAATGCCAATAGTTAATATCTACTTTGGTGGAGCCCTGGCCCATAGGTCCCTTGAACACAGCCCGTGCCAATGACCTGAGATAGCTGCAGAAGGCCGAAGAGCCAATTGGGATATGAGGAATGTTGCTAGCACTTTATTTTGTTTGAATTTTAATGCTGTATTTATTAATGTATGTGATTTTATCATGACTGTACTATGGAAATTTTATCTGTTTGTAAGCTACCCTGAGCTGGCCTCACCCAAGAGGGCGGGATAAAATTTTTAATAAATAAATAAATATAATGAACATTTGTGTTTTAAAGCATTCAATAGGATCTATGTGCCTTAACAATGTGGCTTAACTAAGTCAAAAAAACAACAAAACCTGGCCTAAAGGGGGGGGGGGTCATCGTTCAAAGTGATTTGGATTTCAGGCTGTACTGTAAATGTATTTTGTCCCAGAAACCTTTTCGCTGATCATGGGTTTCCTGAGCAGTATAGTGGCTCAACTGGTCCTACAGAGGTCTCCATCCAGGTCAATGTTAAATGTCATTGGGGGTGGGGTTTGAGGCAGTAATGAAGTGTTTTATCCATCACTCTCATTTACAATTTCCACCTAATAGTTTTGCCAGATTGCAGAACATCATAATTAACAACACACTGACATATGCCATCCTCTTCTGGCATTGAGCAATATGTAATATTGAACCAATAATCTACCAGCCATTTATATTTTCATTTTCCACCATTTGTGTACTAATTACTATAATAAAAAGGAAACAAAACTGGTCAAAGCAAAACTGTATTTTGCTGTACTTCAGTACATTATTCAATGGGGATAAAGTAAGATTAATTTCTCTGCGATGAAAAACGTATGAAAACCATGTGTGTAAGAGATGCTATGTGTGTAGGTGTGAAAGACAGAGAGCAGTTTTTGCTTTGTAAGTAAAGAGACCTTCTGTATAGAAACAAAAGATATTCTTCACAGTTAAACTTTAGAAGAACTTTACCTTGGAAGAAACTTGGAAATATCGTTGGAGAAGGTGAAACATTTTCAGAGACACTGAAAGATGGAGAAAAGGTTAATACGCATTTATGGATTATTATCTCTAAAAATAACAAACAGATTAGAGTAAAACCCAGTATGTTGCTGAGTTATGTAGATGCAGCCTTCCTCCAGTTCCAGCTCAAGCAGGGCAGGGTTGTGGTGGGAGGCTCCAAAATATCCCAGCCATATACTTTGGCATTCCAGCTCAGTCAAGGTCTGGGTAATTGGCTGCTGGTGTTGAAGAGAAATTGAGATCTACTTTTGCCACCATCCTTTTCAAAGGAAGTTTAAAGAAAGCATTCAAGGAAAGAAAAGTATTCAAAACAAAATGCTCCAAAACAAAGACAGTGCTTGAACAAAATAAAGTTAACAGAACTACTAACTAGATCAAGATGGGTAGCCGTGTTAGTCTGTCTGTAGCAGCAGAAAAGAGTAAGAGTTCAGTGGCACCTTAAAGACTTAACAAATTTGTGGTAGGGTATGAGCTTTCTGAAGCAGTGAACAGTGGCTTATGATTTCTCTTCAACACCAGCAGCCAATTGCCCAGAACTTGACTGAGCTGGAACTGGAGGAAGCTCATACCCTACCACAAATGTTATTAGTCTTTAAGGTGTTACTGGACTCTTACTCTTTTCTAGGACTACTAATTATAATCCAGTAAAATGAAAGCTCAGATTTATTTATTATATAATGTATACCCCACCCTCCCCGTTTTACAGCAGGCTCAGGGTGGCTTACAGTAATAAATACAATACAGTTAAAATCACATAAAATCATCTAAAAACAATTCAACAATAAACAATCATAATTTATAAAGTGCTGCCTAATAAATGGTTAGCTGTTATAAGATGGCATTCTTAAGAGTGTACACAGATTTCACCTTCATTCTGCTCATGTTCTTCCTAACAAACAGGTGGCACAGGCTAGGTGTCGAGAACCAAAGGCCAAGGTCATAGTTACAGCTGTTAACGTGTGGTGGCTCCTAATTGAAGGCCTGGTGGAAGAGCTCCATCTTGCAGGCCCTGAGGAACTGTGGAAGATCCTGCAGGGCCCTGATCTCTTCCGGGAGTTCATTCCACCAGTACGGAGCCGCCACTGAAAAGGCCCTGGCAATAGCAAGCCTGGCTTCTTTTGGACCCGGATTTCAATTTTTAAATACTGCCAAATTTGTAGTCCTCAAAATTACAACAGTGTTTTAGATCATTTAATAAATAGATCTTGTTCATTTTAAAAAAATCCTTCACAAATATGCATTCAATTTTTCAGAAAGCAAAAGACTGCATATCCTTGCTATGTAGATTGTCTTTGCTATATAGACAGGGGCAGCCAAATACATGCATTTAGTAGGCACCCCTAACTACAGGATCTAACTACTAATTTCAGGTCTTCCAAACATTCACAACCCAAATGCATTGTATTTGTAAACAACTGCTTATGCTTTAGCAATCTGAAAACATAGGTTCCTAGCCTTTTGCAGTTTCTGGAGAAGGTGCTCTCCCCCTTCATTATAGGTAGGAAACTATACTAACATCCTGCTTCCATTGCACCACTTATCAACGTCCCCACCACGCTAGTTCATTGCGTGCCCATTTACATACCCACCCTTCAGTCAGTAGCACGACTAGGGAATTACAAGAGGAGCACCACAGTGGAGGGTTCTTTACGGCCAGCTGGAGCTATAGCGTCAATCCCGATCTTTAAATTTCCAGGTCTGAAAAGCAAGGGAGAGAGAAAGCACGAGTCGATGGCTTTTCAGATACCCACAAAAAACTTCCTCACAGCCCAAGCAGGATAAGCGACAAATGCGGTCGTCTACAATTGTGCAGATAATGCGTTTAGTCTTCTGGGTGTAGCAGGCTATCAAATGAAACCATAGACCAGTCCTATAAACAAGCGATGTGTGATCGGCTATCCAAGCGTAATCCCTACTTCCCTGCCAGGAGAACTCAATTTCCGGTACTCTGGTGTAAATCAACCGTGTGCTATATCTAGCCTCTCGGAAGAGATCCCAATCCAGATCCTGCTTATTAAGGGAAATGTGCGTGTCAGTTTCTTCATTTAACTGCTGCTGGTTCTTATCGTGAAAAGCTGTGTGTGCGTCCGGATAACTGCGATGTATTTGGGCAGGATTCTGTAGACATTTCGGTAACAGGAAATTAGCCGTCTGATCTAAGATCATTTATGTTATATACTTACACAACACGAACGTATCTGTAGCAACGTCGTACGTATATGTCATAAATAATCATAGAATCATACAGTTGGAAGGGACCTCTAGGATCATCTAGTCCAACCCCCTGCACAGTGCAGGAAATTCACAACTACCTCCCTCTGCCCCACACCCCCAGTGACCCCTGCTCCATGCCCAGTGCTCGTGTGGCTCTTCTGGTTGATGTGAATGTGGCTCTTGACAAGCCATAGGGCAAGTACCGCTGCATAATAGACACCTGAATCAGCTTAAAAACATACTGAGGCACTGAGGAGCTAGCTGACCTCAATGTTCGGGATGTACTAAAAGGAAGGACAGGATCCCATGTTCGGGATGTACTAAAAGGAAGGACAGGATTGCCCATTGGAAACAATGGGAAAGACTTGAAGGACCATTGGAAATAATGGGAGCCAGGAATGCCAATTGACTTCCATGGGCTCCATTGAAATACATTGCAGCACAAATAGAGTTGGAAAAAAAAGGTGGAATGGATTTTCCATTAAGGTCTCTTGGCAAAAATACACTACTCTGGGAATGGAATGAGAGGCCCCAGAGTGGAATGACAGCCCCGGGGTGCAGCAGGAGAGTGCAGGGACAGGAAGGAGAGGCCACGGAGTGGAATGACAGCCCCAGGGTGCAGCAGGAGAGTCCAGGGACAGGAAGGAGAGGCCACGGAGTGGAATAAAAGCCCCAGGGTGCAGCAGGAGAGTCCAGGGACAGAAAGGAGAGGCCACTGAGTGGAATGACAGCCCCAGGCTGCAGCAGGAGAGTGCAGGGACAGGAAGGAGAGGCCACGGAGTGGAATGAAAACCCCAGGGTGCAGCAGGAGAGTGCAGGGACAGGAATGAAAGGCCCCGGAGTGGAATGACAGACCCAGGGTGCAGCAGGAGAGTGCAGGGACAGGAAGGAGAGGCCACGGACTGGAATGACAGCCCCAGGGTGCAGCAGGAGAGTGCAGGGACAGGGAAGGAGAGGCCACGGAGTGGAATGACAGCCCCAGGGTGCAGCAGGAGAGTGCAGGGACAGGAAGGAGAGGCCACGGAGTGGAATGACAGCCCCAGGGTGCAGCAGGAGAGTGCAGGGACAGGAATGAGAGGCCCCGGAGTGGAATGACAGACCCAGGGTGCAGCAGGAGAGTGCAGGGACAGGAAGGAGAGGCCACAGAGTGGAATGACAGCCCCAGGGTGCAGCAGGAGAGTGCAGGGACAGGAAGGAGAGGCCACGGAGTGGAATGACAGCCCCAGGGTGCAGCAGGAGAGTGCAGGGACAGGAAGGAGAGGCCACGGAGTGGAATGAAAGCCCCAGGGTGCAGCAGGAGAGTGCAGGGACAGGAATGAAACGCCCCGGAGTGGAATGACAGACCCAGGGTGCAGCAGGAGAGTGCAGGGACAGGAAGGAGAGGCCACGGAGTGGAATGACAGCCCCAGGGTGCAGCAGGAGAGTGCAGGGACAGGAAGGAGAGGCCACGGAGTGGAATGACAGCCCCAGGCTGCAGCAGGAGAGTGCAGGGACAGGAAGGAGAGGCCACGGAGTGGAATGACAGCCCCAGGGTGCAACAGGAGAGTGCAGGGACAGGAAGGAGAGGCCACGGAGTGGAATGACAGCCCCAGGGTGCAGCAGGAGTTTCTGGAGACTGGAATGACACATCCCAGAGTGGAATGACAGCCCCAGGGTGCAACAGGAGAGTGCAGGGACAGGAATGAGAGGCCACAGAGTGGAATGACAGCCCCAGGGTGCAGAAGGAGAGTGCAGGGACAGAAAGGAGAGGCCACGGAGTGGAATGACAGCCCCAGCGTGCAGCAGGAGAGTGCAGGGACAGGAATGAGAGGCCACAGAGTGGAATGACAGCCCCAGGGTGCAGCAGGAGTGTTCTGGGACTGGAATGACATGTCCCAGAGTGGAATGACACCCCCAGGGTGCAGCACGAGTGTTCTGGGACTGGAATGACATGTCCCAGAGTGGAATGACAGCCCCAGGGTGCTCCAGGAGTGTTCTGGGCCTGTAATGACATGTCCCAGAGTGGAATGACAGCCCCAGGGTGCAGCAGGAGAGTTCTGGGACTGGAATGACATGTCCCAGAGTGGAATGACAGCCCCAGGGTGCTGCAGGAGTTTCCGGAGAATGGAATGACATGTCCCAGAGTAGAATGACGGCCCCAGGGTGTTCCAGGAGTGTTCGGGGACCGGAATGACATGTCCCAGAGTGGAATGACAGCCCCAGGGTACAGCAGGAGAGTGCAGGGAAAGGAATGAGAGGCCACAGAGTGGAATGACAGCACCAGGGTGCAGCAGGAGTGTTCTAGGACTGGAATGACATGTCCCGGAGTGGAATGACAGCCCCAGGATGCTCCAGGAGTGTTCTGGGACTGGAATGACATGTCCCAGAGTGGAATGACAGCCCCAGGGTGCTCCAGGAGTGTTCTGGGACTGGAATGACATGTCCAAGAGTGGAATGACAGCCCCAGGGTGCTCCAGGAGTGTTCTGGGACTGGAATGACATGTCCCAGAGTGGAATGACAGCCCCAGGGTGCAACAGGAGAGTGCAGGGACAGGAAGGAGAGGCCACGGAGTAGAATGACAGCCCCAGGGTGCAGCAGGAGAGTGCAGGGACAGGAAGGAGAGGCCACGGAGTGGAATGACAGCCCCAGGGTGCAGCAGGAGTGTGCAGGGACAGGAATGAGAGGCCACGGAGTGGAATGACAGCCCCAGGGTGCAGCAGGAGAGTTCAGGGACAGGAATGAGAGACCACGGAGTGGAATGACAGCCCCAGGGTGCAGCAGGAGTGTGCAGGGACAGGAATGACATGTCCCAGAGTGGAATGACAGCCCCAGGGTGCAACAGGAGAGTGCAGGGACAGGAAGGAGAGGCCACGGAGTGGAATGACAGCCCCAGGGTGCAGCAGGAGAGTGCAGGGACAGGAATGAGAGGCCACAGAGTGGAATGACAGCCCCAGGGTGTAGCAGGAGAGTACAGGGACAGGAAGGAGAGGCCACGGAGTGAAATGACAGCCCCAGGCTGCAGCAGGAGTGTTCTGGGACTGGAATGACATGTCCCAGAGTGGAATGACAGCCCCAGGGTGCTCCAGGAGTGTTCTGGGACTGGAATGACATGTCCCAGAGTGGAATGACAGCCCCAGGGTGCTCCAGGAGTGTTCTGGGACTGGAATGACATGTCCCAGAGTGGAATGACAGCCCCAGGGTGCAGCAGGAGTGTGCAGGGACAGCAATGAGAGGCTACGGAGTGGAATGACAGCCCCACGGTGCTGCAGGAGTTTCTGGAGACTGGAATGACATGTCCCAGAGTGGAATGACAGCCCCAGGGTGCAGAAGGAGAGTGCAGGGACAGGAAGGAGAGGCCACGGAGTGGAATGACAGCCCCAGGGTGTTCCAGAAGTGTTCTGGGACCGGAATGACATGTCCCAGAGTGGAATGACAGCCCCAGGGTGCAGCAGGAGTGTGCAGGGACAGGAATAAGAGGCAACGGAGTGGAATGACAGCCCCAGGGTGCAGCAGGAGAGTGCAGGGACAGGAATGAGAGGCCACGGAGTGGAATGACAGCCCCAGGGTGCTGCAGGAGTATTCGGGGACTGGAATGACATGTCCCAGAGTGGAATGACAGCCCCAGGGTGTTCCAGGAGTGTTCTGGGACTGGAATGACATGTCCCAGAGTGGAATGACAGCCCCAGGGTGCAGCAAGAGTGTGCAGGGACAGGAATGAGAGGCAACGGAGTGGAATGACAGCCCCAGGGTGCAGCAGGAGAGTGCAGGGACAGGAATGAGAGGCCACGGAGTGGAATGACAGCCCCAGGGTGCTCCAGGAGTGTTCTGGGCCTGTAATGACATGTCCCAGAGTGGAATGACAGCCCCAGGGTGCAGCAGGAGAGTTCTGGGACTGGAATGACATGTCCCAGAGTGGAATGACAGCCCCAGGGTGCTGCAGGAGTTTCCGGAGAATGGAATGACATGTCCCAGAGTAGAATGACGGCCCCAGGGTGTTCCAGGAGTGTTCGGGGACCGGAATGGCATGTCCCAGAGTGGAATGAAAGCCCCAGGGTACAGCAGGAGAGTGCAGGGACAGGAATGAGAGGCCACGGAGTGGAATGACAGCCCCAGGGTGCAGCAGGAGTGTTCTGGGACTGGAATGACATGTCCCGGAGTGGAATGACAGCCCCAGGATGCTCCAGAAGTGTTCTGGGACTGGAATGACATGTCCCAGAGTGCAATGACAGCCCCTGGGTGCTCCAGGAGAGTTCTGGGACTGGAATGACATGTCCCAGAGTGGAATGACAGCCCCAGGGTGCAGCAGGAGAGTGCAGGGACAGGAAGGAGAGGCCACGGAGTGGAATGACAGCCCCAGGGTGCAGCAGGAGTGTGCAGGCACAGGAATGAGAGGCCACGGAGTGGAATGACAGCCCCAGGGTGCAGCAGGAGAGTTCAGGGACAGGAATGAGAGGCCACGGAGTGGAATGACAGCCCCAGGGTGCAGCAGGAGAGTTCAGGGACAGGAATGAGAGGCCACGGAGTGGAATGACAGCCCCAGGGTGCAGCAGGAGTGTGCAGGGACAGGAATGAGAGGCCACGGAGTGGAATGACAGCCCCAGGGTGCTGCAGGAGTGTTCGGGGACTGGAATGACATGTCCCAGAGTGGAATGACAGCCCCAGGGTGCTCCAGGAGTGTTCTGGGACTGGAATGACATGTCCCAGAGTGGAATGACAGCCCCAGGGTGCTCCAGGAGTGTTCTGGGACTGGAATTACATGTCCCAGAGTGGAATGACAGCCCCAAGGTGCAGCAGTAGTGTGCAGGGACAGGAATAAGAGGCAACGGAGTGGAATGACAGCCCCAGGGTGCAGCAGGAGAGTGCAGGGACAGGAATGAGAGGCCACGGAGTGGAATGACAGCCCCAGGGTGCTGCAGGAGTATTCGGGGACTGGAATGACATGTCCCAGAGTGGAATGACAGCCCCAGGGTGTTCCAGGAGTGTTCTGGGACTGGAATGACATGTCCCAGAGTGGAATGACAGCCCCATGGTGCAGAAGGAGAGTGCAGGGACAGGAAGGAGAGGCCACGGATTGGAATGACAGCCCCAGGGTGCAGCAGGAGTGTTCTGGGACTGGAATGACATGTCCCAGAGTGGAATGACACCCCCAGGGTGCAGCACGAGTGTTCTGGGACTGGAATGACATGTCCCAGAGTGGAATGACAGCCCCAGGGTGCTCCAGGAGTGTTCTGGGACTGGAATGACATGTCCCAGAGTGGAATGACAGCCCCAGGGTGCTCCAGGAGTGTTCTGGGACTGGAATGACATGTCCCAGAGTGGAATGACAGCCCCAGGGTGCAGCAGGAGTGTGCAGGGACAGCAATGAGAGGCCACGGAGTGGAATGACAGCCCCAGGGTGCTGCAGGAGTTTCTGGAGACTGGAATGACATGTCCCAGAGTGGAATGACAGCCCCAGGGTGCTCCAGGAGTGTTCTAGGACTGGAATGACATGTCCCAGAGTGGAATGACAGCCCCAGGGTGCAGCAGGAGTGTGCAGGGACAGGAATGAGAGGCAACAGAGTGGAATGAGAGCCCCAGGGTGCAGCAGGAGAGTGCAGGGACAGGAATGAGAGGCCACGGAGTGGAATGACAGCCCCAGGGTGTAGCAGGAGTGTGCAGGGAGAGGAATGAGAGGCCACGGAGTGGAATGACAGCCCCAGGGTGCAGCAGGAGAGTGCAGGGACAGGAAGGGGAGGCCACGGAGTGGAATGACAGCCCCAGGGTGCAGCAGGAGAGTGCAGGGACAGGAAGGAGAGGCCACGAAGTGGAATGACAGCCTCAGGGTGCTCCAGAAGTGTTCTGGGACTGGAATGACATGTCCCAGAGTGGAATGACAGCCCCATGGTGCTCCAGGAGTGTTCTGGGACAGGAATGAGAGGCCACGGAGTGGAATGACAGCCCCAGGGTGCTCCAGGAGTGTTCTGGGACTGGAATGACATGTCCCAGAGTGGAATGACAGCCCCAGGGTGCTCCAGGAGTGTTCTGGGACTGGAATGACATGTCCCAGAGTGGAATGACAGCCCCAGGATGCAGCAGGAGTGTTCTGGGACTGGAATGAGAGGCCATGGAGTTGAATGACAGCCCCGGGGTGCAACAGGAGAGTGTAGGGACAGGAATGAGAGGCCACGGAGTGGAATGACAGCCCCAGGGTGCTCCAGAAGTGTTCTGGGAGTGGAATGACATGTCCAAGAGTGGAATGACAGCCCCAGGGTGCTCCAGGAGTGTTCTGGGACAGGAATGAGAGGCCACGGAGTGGAATGACAGCCCCAGGGTGCTCCAGGAGTGTTCTGGGACAGGAATGAGAGGCCACGGAGTGGAATGACAGCCCCAGGGTGCTCCAGAAGTGTTCTGGGACTGGAATGACATGTCCCAGAGTGGAATGACAGCCCCAGGCTGCAGCAGGAGTGTTCTGGGACTGGAATGAGAGGCCACGGAGTGGAATGACAGCCCCAGGTTGCAACAGGAGAGTGTAGGGACAGGAATGAGAGGCCACGGAGTGGAATGACAGCCTCAGGGTGCTCCAGAAGTGTTCTGGGAGTGGAATGACATGTCCAAGAGTGGAATGACAGCCCCAGGGTGCTCCAGGAGTGTTCTGGAACAGGAATGAGAGGCCACGGAGTGGAATGACAGCCCCAGGGTGCTCCAGAAGTGTTCTGGGACTGGAATGACATGTCCCAGAGTGGAATGACAGCCCCAGGGTGCTCCAGGAGTGTTCTGGGACTGGGATGAGAGGCCACGGAGTGGAATGACAGCCCCAGGGTGCAACAGGAGAGTGTAGGGACAGGAATGAGAGGCCACGGAGTGGAATGACAGCCCCAGGGTGCAGCAGGAGTGTGCAGGGACAGGAATGAGAGGCCACGGAGTGGAATGACAGCCCCAGGGTGCTGCAGGAGTGTTCGGGGACTGGAATGACATGTCCCAGAGTGGAATGAGAGCCCCAGGGTGTTCCAGGAGTGTTCTGGGACTGGAATGACATGTCCCAGAGTGGAATGACAGCCCCAGGGTGCTCCAGGAGTGTTCTGGGACTGGAATGACATGTCCCAGAGTGGAATGACAGCCCTAGGGTGCAGCAGGAGAGTTCTGGGACTGGAATGACATGTCCCAGAGTGGAATGACAGCCCCAGGGTGCTGCAGGAGTGTTCTGGGACTGGAATGAGGGACCACTCAGTGGAATGACAGCCCCAAGTTGGAGCAGGACTGTTCTGGGAATGGAATGAGAGACCAGGGAGTGGAATGACAGCCCCTTGGGGTAGCAGGAGTGTTCTGGGACTGGAATGACAGGCCCTAGAGTGGAATGACAGCCCCTGGGGGTAGCAGGAGTGTTCTGGGACTGGAATTACAGGCCCTAGAGTGGAATGAGAGCCCCTGGGGGTAGTAGGAATGTTCTGTGACTATAATGACAGGCCCCAGAGTGGAATGACAGCCCGTGGTGGTAGCCGGAGTGGTCTTGGAGTGGAATGACTGTCCCAGGGGGTGATAGGAGTGTTCTGGAACTCGAATGGGAGACCACTAAGTGGAATGACTGCCCCTGAGAGTATTCTGGGAAAGGAATGACAGGCTCCAGCGTGGATTGACAGTCCCTCGAAGTAGCAGGAGTCTTATGGGCCTGGAATGACAGACTCCAGAGTGGAAGGAGAGACCCTGGGTGTACAGGCAGTTCTGTGCAACTGGATTTGTAAAGTGTAGAGTGAAATACTTTACATTTAAATATTTCTGGAATGTGTGTAGGTATCACCAGATTACCTCCATCTCTGCTGCTTTGTTTCCTTACAAATTCACGAGGTTGATGGGAGCCGCCTCCTCCATTGTCAATTATAAATCTTGCCCTTGCCTTCTCCCTCTACCAGTTCCAGTGTCCAGTTCTGGTGCCTTCTTTATCACTATGTTCCTTTTCCATGTCACACTCTGCCTGAGTTCTTTGCACACTGTTGTCTACTCTTTTGACCACTGACCCAGAGAACCCCCTCCATGGTCTCTGTGAAATATCCCAACCTGTAGTCTAGGTTGGGGGTCCCCAACCTTTTTGAGCCTGCGGCACCTTTGTAATTCTGATACAGTGTGCTGAATGCAGATGAAAAATGTCTGCTGCAGGAGGTGGAGCTAACCAGGAATGGATGGCCACAGCATACCTTCAGTCACATCGTGACAATCCTTTTTTTTTTTTTAAGCGCCCCTAAAAGAGGCATTTTTTTTTTTTTTTAGACAAGAACGTTACAACATTACACTACAAACACACAATACATTAAGACTACACACAAAACACAACATACGACATTTAACATTCACGGGGGGTTACAATTTTTATAACACTCCATCCGTTTAAATTTCCTCCTACCTTGCCACCCCTTGTTACTAATAATCTTTTACTTCTGTATCCTCAAATACTATCTTTCTACCTTATCCACTTCTAATTTAACATATAGGGTTAATAATACTCAATACTTATTATTTCTCTCCATCCTTCCCTCTCTGATCATACCACTCATAGAAGCGTTGCCACGTATTTATGAAGGCTGATTCATCATGTCCTTTTATCATCAAAGTCAATTTATCCATTTCTGCTTCTTCCATTATCTTCTCAATCAACTCTTGTTTGGTTGGTACCACCGTGGATCGCCAATATTTCGCATACAGAATCCTAGCCACAGTCATTATATATATTATCAAGTATCTCTCTTCTCTCTGTACATCTTTTGGAAGTATATCCAACAACAACACCTCTGGTTTGAACAGAAGAGTACCTTTTATAATTTTCTTTGTCATTTCATGCACCCATATCCACTACTTTTTTGTCACCTCACATGTCCACCACATATGATACAATTACCCTGTCTTTGCATTACATTTCCAACACTTATTAGAACATTTCTCATCATATTTTGCCAGCTTATCCAGCGTGATATACCACCTATACAACATTTTATACATATTTTCTCTATATGAGACCGCCCTAGTTATTTTCACATTCATTTTCCATATTTGGTCCCACTGATCTAATTCAATGCTATAACCAAAGTTCTGCGCCCATTGGATCATATTGCTTTTCACCATTTCGTCTACCATATAATCAGCCAACAACAATGAATACATTTTTTAAAGAAACTTCTCTTCCAGCTCATAAAGTATTTTTTCTAAATCTGTTAATGTCTTCTCAAACCCTATTTTCTTATCTCTTTTATACCTTGATTGAATCTGAACTTTGTGCCACCAACTGATATCCTCATCCAATTCCAACTCCCCCTTTGCATTTATAATGTCCAGATATCTTGGTGGGGGATTTTCACAATACAACCTAGGAAAAGTCACTGCTTCAACCGGGGCTACCAGCCTTGAGATTTTGGTAAACCACCTCCTCCGGATAGTCTCCCATACTCTACAGAGTGCATCTCATATCCAGTATTGTCTAAAATACTTTCTTGATGCCACTTTCTCATCCCACAGAAAAGTGTGCCAGCCTTCCAAAAGGTCGTGGCCTTCCAACTTTAAAAGTCTTCTATCTTCCAGCATTACCCATTCCTTAATCCATGCCAAAGCTCCGGTTTTATAATACAATGTCCAATTAGGTAAACCAAACCCTCCTCTTTCTTTCGAGTCTTGTAATGCTTTGAGCCTAATTCTTGCTCTCTTCCTCTGCCAGACAAACTTAGTGGTAATTTGCTCCAACTCTTTCAAAATTGCCAAGCTCTTCAAAACAGGACTCATTTGAAACAAGAATATCCATCTTGGTAAAATATTCATCTTTATCAAAGCAATTCTTCCCATTAGTGAAAACTTTAAATTTTCCCATTTTTCCAAATCTTGTTTCGTTGCTCTCAATAGTTCTTTATAATTATCTTCTTGTAACGAACTGCACCTGTTCATCAATTTAATTCCTAAATATTTTACCTTCGTACAGAGTTTATATCCCGATTCTTCTTGTAGACACTCTCTCTGTTCCAGTGTCATGTTTTTAGTTAAAATTTTTGTCTTAGCCAGATTTATCTTTAATCCTGCCACTTGCCCATAGTCTTTCAATATCTTATTCAACTCCGTAATTGATAATCTGGGTTCCTCCAATATAAACGCAAGATCATCTGCATAGGCCAATAGTTTGTATTGTTCTCCTTGCATATTCAGGCCCTTCACATCTGGATTCTGTCTTATCTCCTCTGTTACCACCTCCAGAGCAAAGATATATAACAGCGGTGATAGGGGACAGCCTTGCCTCGTACCTTTCTGTATCTGAAATTGCTCAATCCGTTCCCCATTTACCATAACTGCTGCTCTTTGCTTTGAATAAATGGCTTGAATTGTTTGGATGAATTGCTCTCCCGCTTTAACCTTCTTAAATGTTTCTATTATAAACATCCAGTCCAGGTTGTCAAAGGTCTTCTCTGCATCTTACTGTTAGTTTCTATTTTGAAGTCAATAATCTAACCACAGGAATGATCAACAATCCGGCTTTTTGGCCTTTTTAAGCTGTTTAACTGCACTTTTTCCGCTCCAATGTTAGTACAACAGATACAGCACGATCATGCGCTTCATCGGATGTTGTTTATATTCGGCCAAAACGCGTCTCCGGTGAGCAATTTTAAAAGTTACCTTCAAAGTCCGTGTCTTGTTATAGCAGTGTTTCCTTAATGTCAGTTTCCGTAGAATGTTCTGGAGGTCTGGGTCATGCGTTCTTATGTTGAGATTTCAACTCGATAGGGTCTTGTAGAAATTTTCCGAAGTGCCTTCTCTGGGGGAGGGGATCAAGGCTGGTCGCGACGCTCTTTAAAGCCCCGCTATCAGCCGATCTCAACTCTCTCTCAGGCCAAGCTCGATGCCAGTCACCCCCCTGCCTGGGGGGTCTGCGGAGGGCTATAGAAAGCCCACCCTGTCGTCAAGACCCTTCGTATGCTCTGGGAGCTCAGAGAGCAAAGCCAGAACACGTCAGGACTCCATGAATCCCAGACCGCGAGAACTACAGTGGAAAAGTACTATAGCTGCGGCAGCAGAAATCGGCAAAACAGGAAGTGACTTCAGACCAGACAAGTAATCGTCCTAGAGAAGACTAAGGAGGCCGGAAGAAGGGAAGAAATCAAGAACAAGGGGGACCATTAAGACTGCCGGACAGGAAGTGAGTACCCGGAAGAACCATTTACCATAGAGAAATTGCGCCCGCCATTTTGGGAAGGTCAAAAAAATTTTCTTTGATTTTAAACGAAAGACTTAATAGAAAAAAGTGGAATTAATGCGATTTAGGTGGGCACAAGAAGGACTTTGATTTAGAGTGGATTGGAGGAAAAATTTTGAACAACGGCGTACGACCTGCGGCAACGACAGAGGGCAAATTCTTGGTCCTCCCCGAAAATGGCTGGGAAAGAGGAAAAAAGCTACAGAGTATGATGGATGCTATGGAGAAACGGGTGATGGACGCGATTTTGAAGTTGGAAAAGACTGTAATAACAGAAGTAACAGAGCTGAAAAAAGAAATGTCTGGAATCACAAAAGAGATACAGACGTTGACTAAAAGAGCAGATGAGATGGATGTAAGGGTGAAGAGAGTAGCATCTAATATAGCTGATGTTACTATAGAAACAGATAAAGTGAATGTGATGGTCCAATATAATGCAATGATTAACCACATGAGATTCAGGGGGATCCCTGAAGACAAGAATGAAGACATCCATTCAGTTATGGTAGATGCTGTAGCAGACTTTTTGAAAATGGAAGAGGAGAAAGTGGCGGCACAGATTGATGTGGTATACAGAGTCAACTCTGCGATTGCGCAAAGGGAAAAACTACCCAGAGATGTAATTGTCCAGTTTATATCTAAAAAGCTGAAGGAAGATTTGTTTAAGCAACAATTTCAGGAAGATTTCACAATTGACAACAAGAAAATCATGGTCCTAAAGGAACTACCCAGAGCAATGCTTCAGGATAGACGACTCTTCAAAGATCTGATCGACAAACTGAAAACAGAGGGCATAAGATATAGATGGGAAATTCCTAAAGGTGTCAGTTTTTCGTTTAAACAGAAGAGAGTCACCATCAAGTCAGTTGAGCAAATGACCAGATTCATCAATGATAATTTTAAAGACTCTGATAAATAATCATAAAACCAACATGGAGAGTCAAATAATTTCATGGAATGTTAATGGATTGAACTCACCACAAAAAAGAAAAAATGTCAGACTTTGGTTGGAAAAACAAAAATGCGATATTGTTTGTCTGCAAGAAACTCACATTAAAAAATCTGATGCCAAATTTTTGATTCAAAAAAGACTAGGAGAGGAATTTTACTCACTCTCCTCTCAAAAGAAAAAGGGAGTTGTTACATATATCAAAAAGGAGTTGGAACCAAAAGAAATTTTTAAAGATAATGAAGGGAAATTTTTAGCAGTAGAAGCTATGCTGCAGAATAAAAAGACATTAATTGTTAACATTTATGCTCCCAATGGTGCGAAGGAAATTTTTTTTCAGGATTTGTGGGAACAGCTACGACAGTTGACCTATGAGCAAATGATTTTAATGGGTGATTTTAATGGTACTGTTGACAATGTTGTTGATAGAAAATCTAAAAAGGAATTGATGCCATGGGCAAACTTCCTAAAGTATTTTTTCAATTGACTAAACATGAGCACCTGGCAGATGTTTGGAGAGTTAAAAATCCCAGGGATAGAGAGTACTCTTTTTATTCATCAAGACACGAATCCTTTTCAAGGATAGATATGATGTGGATGACAGAGAATTTAATCTTGCAAACACGTAAAATTGAAATACTACCTAGGACTCTTTCTGACCACAGTCCGATAAAATGGTCAACATATGTTAAGAGGAAAAAATTTCGATGGCGACTCAATGAAGATTTGTTGGACAAGCAAAATATTGTGGACAAAATAAGGACAGAAACCCAAACATACTTTCAATTGAACCTAAATAAGAGTGTACAGACGCAAACGGTATGGGAAGCCTACAAGGCTGTGATGAGAGGACATCTGATTGCAATTAATAATAATGAAAAGAAACAACAAATGAAAATAGACAAAGAAATTATGGAGAATATTCGGAAAAAAGAAATAGAACTTAAGAAAAGGCCTGGCAAAAAGAAAATTTTGAGAGAATTGAGGATTTTAAGGGAGCAATATGAGGCAAGGCTGAACAAAGAAGTATTTTGGAACTTGAAAAAATTGCAACAGAAATCCTTTGAAGGTGCAAACAAACCTGGCAAATATTTAGCATGGCAATTAAAGAAAAGAAGAGAGAATAAAACAATCACTTGCTTGAAAGATGGAAATAAAGAAATTTCAGACCCAGGAGGAATCAGGAGGGAATTTTATAAATATTACGCAAATCTCTTTCAAGTGAAGCAAGCGGATCCTCAAAAAATGTTGGATTACCTATCTAAAGTTAACTTGATACAACCAAACCCTGAAATGAAAACATCTTTAAATGCTGTAATAACTAAAGAAGAAATTAGTAGAGCAATAGCTGAGGCAAAAATCTCTAAAGTTCCAGGCCCGGATGGCTTTTCAGCTAAATTTTATAAAAAATTTCATGAAGACTTGGTTCCGGTGTTGGAGATTCTTCTAAACGAAATTAGAAAGACAGGGAAGATTCCGGATTCCTGGAATGAAGCTGCAATCACCTTAATTCCTAAAGAAGCGCAAGATTTAACAAATGTAAAGAACTATCGGCCCATTTCATTATTGAACAACGATTATAAGATCTTTGCAAAAATATTGGCAGAACGCCTTAAAAAGTTTTTGAAGGACACTATTGTTGAAGATCAAGCTGGATTTTTACCAAATAGACAAATTAAAGACAATATGAGGGTTGTCTTGGACGCAATTGAGTATTATGATAAACACCCTGAAAAAGAAGTTGCTTTTTTATTTTTGGATGCAGAGAAGGCTTTTGATAATCTGAATTGGGAATTTATGTTTAAAGTGTTCGAGAAATCCTTGATGGGCGCAGAATTTATAAGAATGATTCAATCGATAGATAAAGATCAAAAAGCTTCAGTGATTGTGAATGTAGAATCAACAGATGTGTTCCGGGTAAGAAAAGGTACTAGACAGGGATGTCCCGTCACCATTGTTATTTATCTGGATTTTGGAGATTTTGCTACAAGCGGTTAGAGATGATAATAACATAAAAGGTTTGAATATTGGAGGTTTTTCATTTAAATTAAGGGCATTTGCGGATGATATCATGTTTATTGTCGAAGATCCTGTTGATAATATGCCTAAGGTATTTGAAAAAGTGATAGAGTTTGGCGACCTTGCAGGGTTTTATGTTAACAAAAATAAATCTAAGATATTGTGTAAAAATATGATTGGTTCAAAGCAACAAATGTTACAAAATGTGACAGAATGTGAAGTGGTTAAAAAGGTTAAATATTTGGGAGTCGAAATCACAATGAAAAATATAGATCTGTTTAAAAACAACTATGAAAAACTGTGGGGTTCGATAAAGAGTGATCTAGAAAAATGGGAAAAATTAAGACTATCTCTTCTTGGAAAAATTGCCGTTGTTAAAATGAATGTATTGCCCAGGTTAATGTTTTTGTTTCAGACAATACCGATTGTAAAGGATGGGAAAGTGTTGGTCAAATGGCAAAGAGAAATCTTTAAATTCATCTGGGCAGGAAAGAAGCCAAGAATTAAAATGAAGATAATGTATGATACTAAAGACAGAGGTGGCTTCCAAGTTCCGAATTTGCGTTTGTATCATGAAGCTGTATGTATGTCTTGGTTATCTGATTGGATCCATTTGGAAAATAGAAAGCTGTTAGCTCTTGAGGGACACGATTGCAGATTTGGCTGGCATGCCTATCTTTGGTATGGGAAAAATAAAGTGGATTCTATGTTTAAGCATCATTATGTAAGGAGGACATTGTTTGATGCATGGTCCAGGTATAGGGATAAAATTTCGGATGAGAGGCCTTTGTGGATTGTTCCAACTGCTGTTATACATCTGTTTTCTGAACATAAAGGTCATGACTGGTTGAAATATCAGGAACTATTGCAAAAAGAAGGGAAAAATTATGTTTTAAAACCAAACAATGAATTAGAATTTGAATATGGTTGGTTACAATATTGTCAAATAAAAGATATTTATAAAAAAGATTGTAAAGAGTTTGGCTTTAGAGCCATTAATGATGAATTTGAAAATCTATGGTTGAATAGAGAGCGGAAAATGATCTCAAAGATGTATAAAACTTTGTTGACTGTATATACCCTAGACGAAACTGTAAAGGAGCAAATGATAAAGTGGGCCATAAATATGAACAAAGAAATCTCTATGGAATCATGGGAATTTTTGTGGAAAAGATCTTTTAAAATGTCTACTTGTATCAATGTAAAAGAGAACTGTTATAAGATGATGTACAGATGGTACATGACACCAAAAAAGATTGCTAATATTTGTATGCATAAGAACTTGAGTAACAAATGTTGGAAATGTAAAAAAATAGAGGGTTCTTTTTATCATATGTGGTGGTCATGTGATAAAGCGAAAATATATTGGTCTAATATTCATTGTGTGATGCAGAAAATATTAAAAACCCCAATTGAGAGAAAGCCAGAACTTTTTCTCCTCGGTTTGACAATGGAAAAAATTCCACAAGAAAAAAGGACATTGCTATGGTACATGATTACATCGGCGAGAATGGCCTTTGCTCAGCAATGGAAAATGGAGAAAATACCAGATATACATGACTGGTTGAGAAAACTGCTATTTTTAGCGGAAATGGACAAAATGACAAAGAAGCTAAATGGACAAATGGCAGAACAGTATACAAAAGAATGGGAAGGGCTGAAACTGTATCTAGAAACTGAATATAGAATGAAGGGGAAAATATATAACTTGGATACGTTTGGATATTGAACGTGAAGTGAAACGAATTTGGAATTGTATTATACTGTTATTTGAGAATATGAAGTAATGGTAGAGGTTTTATATAATGTGTTACCTGGTTTGACAATGCATATAAGTTTAAACTTGATTATCGTTTCATATATCTTTGTTTGTTATTAGCAGTGTTGGAAGCCTATTAGGGGGGTGGGGGATGGGTTGGGGATCTTTTTTTCTGAAATTGTATTGGTACCGTTATTGAAAATGTTGACTGTTTATTTCCAATAAAAAATTTTTGTTCAAAAAAAAAAAAAAAGGTCTTCTCTGCATCTATAAAAATCATCACCATTTCTTTTTCTGGGTGTGCTTCATAATATTCCAACACATTCAATAACCACCTTACATCGTGACAATCCTGTATGGTGGGACAGATTCTGACAAATGAACAGTTTTAAAAATCTACACAGCCGATCAGATCTCAAATGGATATTTAGAAGACCTGCTAGAATACAGTAGCACTAGTCTAAATTCCATTCATTCACTTGGCCCCTTCTGGGCTAAACCAATCTGAGAAACAGAAACTGAAAGCAAATGATAGAAAGTTCCCTCTGAGGTCTGACTAGGAGTTCTTTGGTCATCTATTTGATCGTGTTTCACAGTAAAGATTGGTGGTTTGAGTTTGCTGTATTTCTGTCTTACTAAAATGGCAACTGAGACACACATGGGTATACGTTTAGAATGCCAGCCATATATTACTGATCGGAGGACCCAGCTTACACTGGATGAAGTGCTTCTGATTTTGAGAAAAGAAGATCTTGATGAAAGCAGGATAATCACATTGCCACCTGTGCTACCAAAGGGAGGTGAGGTATATGTATATTGTCCCTGTTCCTCTGAACCGAAACACCACCTTGATTTCCGCTTTGATCAGTACAGATGGATATCAAAAGGGTCAAACTTCCATCGTGGACGTAAACATCCACCATCTGTGCTTAAAAGGTATTATTATCTGAAAGACCCAAATGGTTTCAGGAAAGACTCATTGGCTAGTTTTACAAAGCATGTGTATTGCTTAAGGGAGCTAAGAGATTCTAGGCCACGGTATGTTATCCATTACCTAGGTGATGAAAGCTTGTACCAGCCTTCATGTCATGGAAATAGGAAATCTTCCAACAAGCCTTTTGTAGGCATGATGAGACAGGTGTTTGAGGAAGTGGAAAGTGCATTTGAGTTACACAAAGAGCCAATTAAGGTGTACAAACATCTGCAAAGCACAAAATCTCAGGATGCTTCCATCAAGTATATGCCTGTTGATCGTCCAGTAAATCTCAAACAGGTACAAAATGTGTCATACAGGCAGAAACAGAAAAAACGCATCAGCAATGATGAAGTGTTTAGCATTGTGGAACTTTCTGTCCATCTTGATTCATTTGTCACCAAATTTATGCTGCTGTCTGACCTCACTATCTCATTTGGACATCCAGACCTCATAAAACAAGCGTGTGCTCTTCTTTCCTTATCCAGTGAGGATGATAGCTTACCCCAGCTTGTCTCATATGATACTACCTTTAAACTTGGGGATTTCTATTTGTCTCCCATAGTGATGAGAAATATCACATTGAAAGGTGATCCAGTATTCCCTTTGGCTTTCCTGCTTCATAAGAAGAAATTTATGTCATATCATCAAGATTTCCTGTGTGAAATACTTACAAAATTGAGTCCAGATAATATGAAGAACATACCATTTGTGACTGATAGAGAAAGGGGCATTGTGCAGCCTTTGCAAAAGAACTTCCCACAAATCCCAAATGTATATTGCAGAAATCATATTATGAGAGATGTCAGCACTTGGATTAAAAAGCATGGAGGGAATAACAATGATCTTAAGGTTTTAAAAGACCACATTGCACTACTGTTGAATTCAGAATCACAGGAAGAATATCAACACAAGTATGAACAGTACAGCATCCTGTGGAGCCAGCCTTTCAAACAATACTTTGATAAGGAACTAAAGGACAGCATACCAAAACATGCAGCCAAGTTTTTTACTCAAAAATTTGCAGCCTTCAGAAATGATGTAACAGCAACCAACAACATCTGCGAAAGTATAAACAGGGTCATAAAGAATGAACTGGATTGGAAGGAAATGCCCGCAGACTGCTTGGTACTTGCTATGTATTATATGCAAACTTTTTTTCTTTATGAGTTTGAACGGGCAAATTGCGGTCTTGGAAATTATTCACTCAAGGACCAGTTTTCCCACTTGCAAAAAACAACAGGAGAGTCACAATTTCCACCTTTCTATGCTCTGGAAGCAATTGTTGACAATATAAAATCAAGTAAGCCCCCTCCAAAGAAAGGTGTGGAAAAGGCTGAGGGTTACAGAAAAAGTCAAACTTCCCTGGCCCAGCTCTGTATAGACTCTGGGGGAGTTGCCCTCTGCCCTCAGAGTGCTACCTTTACTGTAAGAGAAGTCAACAGCAGCAAAGTGCAGGCTGTGAAACTCCTTCCAGAACCTGCCGTCTGTTCCTGTGCCAGTACTGGTCGCTGTTACCATATTATTGCAGTTGCAATGTCAATAGGCTATGTGGAGAAAGCTGATAGACAAACTTATTCTCTGTCCACACTTCTGAAAAAAAGGAAAGGCAGATCTCAAAAATCAGGAAGAAAAAAGGCAAGAGTGGGGGACTATGATTATAGCATTGTACCAGCAGCTGATTCAGTTCTGGGCTCATCACAACATGAAACTGCTGAGTTTGGCAGGGCTGAGAATAACGAGAGTACATTGGCTATTTCAGAAATTGAGAGAACACAGACTCCAGGTTCTCCATTACACAATGCATTGCCAACACATTCAACTCCAAAACCAAAAAGGAGTTTAAAACAAGGTGAGAAGCCGCAGGATCCTTGGAATCAAGCAACCACAGAAATGGACAGAAATTTGTTTAACAGCATACCTTCCAGTATCAGAGAATCACTGAAGCCTGGAGGATGGCTCTGTGATGAGGCCATAGAGGAAGCCATTACCAATTTCATCTGCCAAAGAAATCTAAGTGAAAAGATTTTACTCTGTCCAACATATATATATAAAAGTGTGGCTCTGGGCAAACCCAATATTTTTTATTCATTTCTAGATTCCACAATGGCTTTCAACAAGGACATTTTACTCCTTCCTTTCAACACCGATTTATACTCCACTGGACTTCATTGGGTACTGGGCATAATAATATTCAAGACGAGAGAAATTATCATTGTTGATTCAGCAAAAGATTGGGATCGATCACAGAGCCATGGAAACATCTTGTTGTCAACTGCTGCAGCATGTCACCAAATAGCAGGTGTTCCTTTTAGGCATGCAGAGTGGAAGATACTGTTATGTGCAGACACAGTTCAACAGAACAATTCTTATGACTGTGGAGTATACACAACATTGAATGCCTATAGTGTGATTTCAGGAGAAGAGTATGGTCCCTTATGCAGTGAGCGTGCAAGAAACTGGATAGGAGTAAACGTTGGTTTGCACAGGAACTGCAAATGCAGGAGGAACACAAAACAAAAACAGTTTCCAGGTTCCTACCAGAAATTACACCATCAACTTCTTTCCATGGATACCAAAGTGCGCATACAGGAACAACCTCTGCTACGGTACCTTTTGTCATTATCTGATAAAGATACCAGCAGATGGTCAATCTGCCCAGAGGAGTCATGCCAGGGCAACTTCACGCCAGAAGACTGCATGGTGTTCTGCTGCAGCTGCAGACACTGGTATCATGCAGCTTGCCTACCACCAGCTGCAATCAAACTGCCAACATATTTTATTTGCAAACTGTGCATGCAGTAGGGGAAATATTAAACAAGTTTTGTTCAACAGTTAATACTGTATGGTCAAATTTGCATTTGTGAATCCTTCTTGTAATTGCCATACTGAACAAAGGGTAGGAGGATGTGTTGAGATGTGGAAGCCAGGGGTGACAAAGGAAAGGCAGGAAGCAGAGAACTGTTTGCCTGTGCCTGAGACAAGCCAGAGGGAATCAGAGTACATGTGAGGATGGGTAAATGGTGTCACGTGCTATAAAGAGCTGGGATATTAAATCTTCATACATTAAAGAACACCACCTAGAACAGGGGTCCCCACTGTGGTGCACGTAGGTAGTATGGCACCTGCCGGCACTATTCCTTGACCCCACCAAAGTGTTTTAACAAAGTGGGTGAGGACAGGTGGGACTTTTGCCAACCAATGCTTCTGAGTAAGTAAGGCTCCTAAGTAAGCTCAATAGTCATGGGATAAAAGGACAAGTCCTCTTGTGGATCAAAAACTGGCTTATAAATAGGAAACAGAGAGTGAGTATAAATGGGAAACTTTCCCAGTGGAGGGTGGTAAGTAGTGGGGTACCACAGGGATCGATACTCGGTCCGATGCTTTTTAACTTGTTTATTAACGATTTTGAATTGGGAGTAAGCAGTGAAGTGGCTAAATTTGCAGATGACATGAAGTTGTTCAGGGTGGTGACAACCAGGGAAGATTGTGAGGCACTCCAAAGGGATCTGTCAAGCAGGCGGCAACATGGCAAATGGGATTCAATGTGGCCAAGTGCAAAGTGATGCACATTAGAGCCAAAAATCCTAAATATAAATAGACATTGATGGGATCTGAACTGGTAGAGACTGACCAAGAGAGAGATCTTGGAGTCGTAGTAGATAACTCAATGAAAATGTCTAGACAGTGTGTAACTGCAATAAAGAAGGCCAACGCTATGCTGGGGATTATTAGGAAGGGAATTAAAAACAAATCAGCCGGTATCATCATGCCCCTGTATAAATCATTGGTGCAACCTCATTTGGAATACTGTGTACAGTTCTGGTCGCCACACCTCAAAAAGGATATTATAGCCTTGAAAAAAGTGCAGAAAAGGGCAACTAGAATGATAAAAGGGTTGGAACACCTTCCCTATGAAGAAAGGTAAAAACGCTTGGGGCTCTTTAGCTTGGAGAAACGACGACTGAGGGGTGACATGATCGAGATTTATAAGATTATGCATGGGATAGAGCAGGTTGAGAAAGAGGTACTTTTCTCCCTTTCTCACAATACAAGAACTCGTGGGCACTCCAAGAAATTGCTGAGCAGTCGGATTAGAACAGATAAAAGGAAGTACAAGAGGTGGTGGCAGCTACAAGCATAGACAGTTTCAAGAGGGAATTAGATAAACATATGGAGCAGAGGTCCATCAGTAGCTATTAGCCACAAGGTATAGATAGGAACTCTCAGTCTGGGGCAGGTGACGCACTCTATTCTTGGTGCTGGAGGGGGCAGCAGTGGGAGGGCTTCTAGAGTTCTGGCCCCACTGCTGGACCTCCTGATGGCACCTGGTATTTTTGGCCACTGTGTGACAGAGTGTTGGACTAGATGGGCCATTGGCCTGATTCAACATTGGCTTCTCTTATGTTCTTATGATTGGCTGTGCAGATTTTAAAAATTGTTCATTTGGCAGTAGCTGCCCCCAGATTACGAAGTTCATCACGATGTGACTGAAGGTATGCTGTGGCCATCCGTTCCTGGTTAGCTCCACCTCCTGCAGCAGACATTTTTCATCTGCATTCAGCACACTGTATCAGAATTACAAAGGTGCCGCAGGCTCAAAAAGGTTGGGGACCCCCAACCTAGACTACAGGTTGGGATATTTCACAGAGACCATGGAGGGGGTTCTCTGGGTCAGTGGTCAAAAGAGTAGACAACAGTGTGCAAAGAACTCAGGCAGAGTGTGACATGGAAAAGGAACATAGTGATAAAGAAGGCACCAGAACTGGACACTGGAACTGGTAGAGGGAGAAGGCAAGGGCAAGATTTATAATTGACAATGGAGGAGGCGGCTCCCATCAACCTCGTGAATTTGTAAGGAAACAAAGCAGCAGAGATGGAGGTAATCTGGTGATACCTACACACATTCCAGAAATATTTAAATGTAAAGTATTTCACTCTACACTTTACAAATCCAGTTGCACAGAACTGCCTGTACACCCAGGGTCTCTCCTTCCACTCTGGAGTCTGTCATTCCAGGCCCATAAGACTCCTGCTACTTCGAGGGACTGTCAATCCACGCTGGAGCCTGTCATTCCTTTCCCAGAATACTCTCAGGGGCAGTCATTCCACTTAGTGGTCTCCCATTCGAGTTCCAGAACACTCCTATCACCCCCTGGGACAGTCATTCCACTCCAAGACCACTCCGGCTACCACCACGGGCTGTCATTCCACTCTGGGGCCTGTCATTATAGTCACAGAACATTCCTACTACCCCCAGGGGCTCTCATTCCACTCTAGGGCCTGTAATTCCAGTCCCAGAACACTCCTGCTACCCCCAGGGGCTGTCATTCCACTCTAGGGCCTGTCATTCCAGTCCCAGAACACTCCTGCTACCCCCAAGGGGCTGTCATTCCACTCCCTGGTCTCTCATTCCATTCCCAGAACAGTCCTGCTCCAACTTGGGGCTGTCATTCCACTGAGTGGTCCCTCATTCCAGTCCCAGAACACTCCTGCAGCACCCTGGGGCTGTCATTCCACTCTGGGACATGTCATTCCAGTCCCAGAACTCTCCTGCTGCACCCTAGGGCTGTCATTCCACTCTGGGACATGTCATTCCAGTCCCAGAACACTCCTGGAGCACCCTGGGGCTGTCATTCCACTCTGGGACATGTCATTCCAGTCCCAGAACACTCCTGGAACACCCTGGGGCTCTCATTCCACTCTGGGACATATCATTCCAGTCCCCGAACACTCCTGCAGCACCCTGGGGCTGTCATTCCACTCCGTGGCCTCTCATTCCTGTCCCTGCACACTCCTGCTGCACCCTGGGGCTGTCATTCCACTCCGTGGCCTCTCATTCCTGTCCCTACACTCTCCTGTTGCACCCTGGGGCTGTCATTCCACTCCGTGGCCTCTCATTCCAGTCCCAGAACACTCCTGCTGCAGCCTGGGGCTGTCATTCCACTCTGGGACATGTCATTCCAGTCCCAGAACACTTCTGGAGCACCCTGGGGCTGTCATTCCACTCCGTGGCCATCTCATTCCTGTTCCAGAACACTTCTGGAGCACCCTGGGGCTCTCATTCCACTCTGGGACATGTCATTCCAGTCCCAGAACACTTCTGGAGCACCCTAGGGGCTGTCATTCCACTCTGGGACATGTCATTCCAGTCCCAGAACACTCCTGCTGCCCCCAAGGGGCTGTCATTCCACTTTGGGACATGTCATTCCAGTCCCAGAACACTTCTGGTGCATCCTGGGGCTGTCATTCCACTCCGTGGCCTCTCATTCCTGTCCCTGCACACTCCTGCTGCACCCTGGGGCTGTCATTCCACTCTGGGACATGTCGTTGCAGTCCCAGAACACTCCTGGAGCACCCTGGGGCTGTCATTCCACTCTGGGAAATGTCATTTCAGTCCCTGGACTCTCCTGCAGCACCCTGGGGCTGTCATTCCACTCTGGGACATGTCATTCCAGTCCCAGAACACTCCTGGAGCATCCTGGGGCTGTCATTCCACTCTGGGACATGTCATTCCAGTCCCAGAACACTCCTGGAGCATCCTGGGGCTGTCATTACCACTCTGGGACATGTCATTCCAGTCCCAGAACACTCCTGCTGCACCCTGGGGCTGTCATTCCACTCTGGGACATGTCATTCCAGTCCCAGAACACTCCTGCAGCACCCTGGGGCTGCCATTCCACTCTTGGACATGCCAATCCAGTCCCAGAACACTTCTGGAGCACCCTGGGGCTGTCATTCCACTCTGGGATATGTCATTCCAGTCCCAGAACACTTCTGGAGCTCCCTGAGGCTGTCATTCCACTTCGTGGCCTCTCCTTCCTGTCCCTGCACTCTCCTGCTGCACCCTGGGGCTGTTATTCCACTGAGTGGTCCGTCATTCCAGTCCCTGGACTGTCCTGCTGCACCCTGGGGCTGTCATTCCACTCTGGGACATGTCATTCCAGTCCCTGCACACTCCTGCTGCACCCTGGGGCTGTCATTCCACTTTGGGACATGTCATTCCAGTCCCAGAACACTCCTGGAGCACCCTGGGGCTGTCATTCCACTCTGGGACATGTCATTCCAGTCCCAGAACACTCCTGCAGCACCCTGGGGCTGTCATTTCACTCTGGGACATGTCATTCCTGTCCCTGCACACTCCTGCTGCACCCTGGGGCTGTCATTCCAGTCTGGGACATGTCGTTGCAGTCCCAGAACACTCCTGGAGCACCCTGGGGCTGTCATTCCACTCTGGGAAATGTCATTTCAGTCACCGAACACTCCTGCAGCACCCTGGGGCTGTCATTCCACTGAGTGGTCCCTCATTCCAGTCCCTGCACACTCCTGCTGCACCCTGGGGCTGTCATTCCACTCTGGGACATGTCATTCCAGTCCCAGAACACTCCTGGAGCAGCCTGGGGCTGTCATTCCACTCTGGGACCTGTCATTCCAGTCCCAGAACACTCCTGCTGCCCCTAAGGGGCTGTCATTCCACTCTGGGACATGTCATTCCAGTCCCAGAACACTTCTGGTGCACCCTGGGGCTGTCATTCCACTCCGTGGCCTCTCATTCCTGTCCCAGAACACTCCTGGAGCACCCTGGGGCTGTCATTCCACTCTGGGACATGTCATTCCAGTCCCAGAACACTTCTGGAGCACCCTGAGGCTGTCATTCCACTCTCGTGGCCTTTCCTTCCTGTCCCTGCACTCTCCTGCTGCACCCTGGGGCTGTCATTCCACTCCGTGGCCTCTCATTCCTCTCCCTGAACTCTCCTGCTGCACCCTGGGTCTGTCATTCCACTCCGTGGCCTCTCATTCCTGTCCCTGCACACTCCTGCTAGCACCCTGGGGCTGTCATTCCACTCTGTGGCCTCTCATTCCTGTCCCAGAACCCTGACTCCCTGGCTGCACCCTGGGCAGCCCTGGGCATGTCATTCCACTCCGTGGCCTCTCATTCTGTCCCAGAACACTCCTGGAGCACCCTGGGGCTGTCATTCCACTCTTGGACATGTCATTCCACTCCCAGAACACTCCTGGAGCACCCTGGGGCTGTCATTCCACTCTGGGACATGTCATTCCAGTCCCAGAACACTCCTGCTGCACCTTGGGGCTGTCATTCTCCACTCCGTGGCCTCTCCTTCCTGTTCCTGCACTCTCCTGCTGCACCCTGGGGCTGTCATTCCACTCCGTGGCCTCTCATTTCTGTCCCTGCAGACTCCTGCTGCACCCTGGGGCTGTCATTCCACTCTGGGACATGTCATTCCAGTCCCAGAACACTCCTGGAGCACCCTGGGGCTGTCATTCCACTCTTCGTGGCCTCTCACTTCCTGTCCCTGACACTCTCCTGCTGCACCCTGGGGCTGTCATTCCACTCCGTGGCCTCTCATTCCTCGTCCCTGCACTCTCCTGCTGCACCCTGGGGCTGTCATTCCACTCCGTGGCCTCTCATTCCTGTCCCTGCACACTCCTGCTGCACCCTGGGGCTGTCATTCCACTCTGGGACATGTCATTCCAGTCCCAGAACACTCCTGCAGCACCCTGGGGCTGTCATTCCACTCTGGGCATCTCATTCCTGTCCCTGAACACTCCTGCAGCACCTGGGGCTGTCATTCCACTCCGTGGCCTCTCATTCCTGTCCCTGCACACTCCTGCTGCACCCTGGGGCTGTCATTCCACTCTGGGACATGTCATTCCAGTCCCAGAACACTCCTGGAGCACCCTGGGGCTGTCATTCCACTCTGGGACCTGTCATTCCAGTCCCAGAACACTCCTGCTGCCCCCAAGGGGCTGTCATTCCACTTTGGGACATGTCATTCCAGTCCCAGAACACTTCTGGTGCACCCTGGGGCTGTCATTCCACTCCGTGGCCTCTCATTCCTGTCCCAGAACACTCTTGGAGCACCCTGGGGCTGTCATTCCACTCTGGGACATGTCATTCCAGTCCCAGAACACTTCTGGAGCTCCCTGAGGCTGTCATTCCACTTCGTGGCCTTTCCTTCCTGTCCCTGCACTCTCCTGCTGCACCCTGGGGCTGTCATTCCACTCCGTGGCCTCTCATTCCTCTCCCTGAACTCTCCTGCTGCACCCTGGTTCTGTCATTCCACTCCGTGGCCTCTCATTCCTGTCCCTGCACACTCCTGGAGCACCCTGGGGCTGTCATTCCACTCCGTGGCCTCTCATTCCTGTCCCAGAACACTCTTGGAGCACCCTGGGGCTGTCATTCCACTCTTGGACATGTCATTCCACTCCCAGAACACTCCTGGAGCACCCTGGGGCTGTCATTCCACTCTGGGACATGTCATTCCAGTCCCAGAACACTCCTGCTGCACCTTGGGGCTGTCATTCCACTCCGTGGCCTCTCCTTCCTGTTCCTGCACTCTCCTGCTGCACCCTGGGGCTGTCATTCCACTCCGTGGCCTCTCATTTCTGTCCCTGCAGACTCCTGCTGCACCCTGGGGCTGTCATTCCACTCTGGGACATGTCATTCCAGTGCCAGAACATGTCAGAAATGCTTCTTTAATGTTTCTCACTGAATCCATTGTTATGTGTTCCCTAACCTGCTTTGATGCTTTGCGCTTGCGTAGCTATGCAGGCAGAAACGTGGGAGCTTCTTCCCTGCCGCTTTTCCTTATCAAGGTGGCCTTGAATGTAGGCTTTGGGCTATTCTCGTGTTGCTGAGAATTTTCCAGTCCTGGGAAGGCAGTGGGAGGGGGAAAGTAGTCTCCCGCTCATGAAGTATATCTCCCGCCAGGAGTTTCCCGCGCGCGCGCTCATATTTCATTTGCTAGGCGCTTTTTCGCATCACACTATAAGTTAGCTTGCATTGCCTTGCCCCCATTCCTGACAATGACCTCCTACTGTGGGTTTTAGCAAGATTATCCAATAAAACCTTTCTTTGCATAAGAATGCCTGGATCTACTTGTTATTGAACCTGACAAACACTTCTGGAGCACCCTGAGGCTGTCATTCCACTTCGTGGCCTCTCCTTCCTGTCCCTGCACTCTCCTTCTGCACCCTGGGGATGTCATTCCACTCCGTGGCCTCTCCTTCCTGTCCCTGCACTCTCCTGCTGCACCCTGGGGCTGTCATTCCACTCGGTGGCCTCTCGTTCCTGTCCCTACACTCTCCTGTTGCACCCTGGGGCTGTCATTCCACTCCGTGGCCTCTCATTAGTGTCCCTGCACACTCCTGCTGCACCCTGGGGCTGTCATTCCACTCTGGGACATGTCATTCCAGTCCCAGAACACTCCTGGAGCACCCTGGGGCTGTCATTCCACTCTGGGACATGTCATTCCAGTCCCAGAACACTCCTGCTGCCCCCAAAGGGCTGTCATTCCACTTTGGGACATGTCATTCCAGTTCCAGAACACTTCTGGTGCACCCTGGGGCTGTCATTCCACTCTGGGACATGTCATTCCAGTCCCAGAACACTCCTGCTGCCCCCAAGGGGCTGTCATTCCACTTTGGGACATGTCATTCCAGTCCCAGAACACTTCTGGTGCACCCTGGGGCTGTCATTCCACTCCGTGGCCTCTCCTTCCTGTCCCTGCACACTCCTGCTGCACCCTGGGGCTGTCATTCCACTCTGTGACATGTCATTCCAGTCCCAGATCACTCCTGGAGCACCCTGGGGCTGTCATTCCACTCTAGGACATGTCATTCCAGTCCCAGAACACTCCTGGAACACCCTGGGGCTGTCATTCCACTCTGGGACATGTCATTCCAGTCCCCGAACACTCCTGCTGCACCCTGGGGCTACCATTCCACTCTTGGACAAGCCATTCCAGTCCCAGAACACTTCTGGAGCACCGTGGTGCTGTCATTCCACTCCGTGGCCTCTCATTCCTGTCCCTGCACTCTCCTGCTGCACCCTGGGGCTGTCATTCCACTCCGTGGCCTCTCCTTCCTGTCCCTGCACTCTCCTGCTGCACCCTGGGGCTGTCATTCCACTCCGTGGCCTCTCCTTCCTGTCCCTGCACTCTCCTGCTGCACCCTGGGGCTGTCATTCCACTCCGTGGCCTCTCCTTCCTGTCCCTGCACTCTCCTGCTGCACCCTGGGGCTGTCATTCCACTTCATGGCCTGTCCTTCCTGTCCCTGCACTCTCCTGCTGTACGCTGGGGCTGTCATTCCACTCCGTGGCCTCTCCTTCCTGTCCCTGCACTCTCCTTCTGCACCCTGGGGATGTCATTCCACTCTGTGGCCTCTCCTTCCTGTCATTGCACTCTCCTGCTGCACCCTGGGGCTGTCATTCCACTCAGTGGCCTCTCCTTTCTGTCCCTGGACTCTCCTGCTGCACCCTGGGGCTGTTATTCCACTCCGTGGCCTCTCCTTCCTGTCCCTGCACTCTCCTGCTGCACCCTGGGGCTGTCATTCCACTCCGTGGCCTCTCCTTCCTGTCCCTGCACTCTCCTGCTGCACCCTGGGGCTGTCATTCCACTCCGTGGCCTCTCCTTCCTGTCCCTGCACTCTCCTGCTGCACCCTGGGGCTGTCATTCCACTCTGTGGCCTCTCCTTCCTGTCCCTGCACTCTCCTGCTGCACCCTGGGGCTGTCATTCCACTTCGTGGCCTGTCCTTCCTGTCCCTGCACTCTCCTGCTGTACGCTGGGGCTGTCATTCCACTCCGTGGCCTCTCCTTCCTGTCCCTGCACTCTCCTGCTGCACCCTGGGGCTGTCATTCCACTCTGTGGCCTCTCCTTCCTGTCCCTGCACTCTCCTGCTGCACCCTGGGGCTGTCATTCCACTCAGTGGCCTCTCCTTTCTGTCCCTGGACTCTCCTGCTGCACCCTGGGGCTTTTATTCCACTCCGTGGCCTCTCCTTCCTGTCCCTGCACTCTCCTGCTGCACCCTGGGGCTGTCATTCCACTCCGTGGCCTCTCCTTCCTGTCCCTGCACTCTCCTGCTGCACCCTGGGACTGTCATTCCACTCTGGGGCCTCTCATTCCATTCCCAGAGTAGTGTATTTTTGCCAAGAGACCGTAATGGAAAATCCATTCCACCTTTTTTTCCCAACTCTATTTGTGCTGCAATGTATTTCAATGGAGCCCATGGAAGTCAATTGGCATTCCTGGCTCCCATTATTTCCAATGGGCCTTCAAGTCTTTCCCATTGTTTCCAATGGGCAATCCTGTCCTTCCTTTTAGTACATCCCCTCATGTTCTGGTAAATCGACTCGATGGGGTGAGGATAGTTTCAGAAGGTAGCCCTGTTGATCTGCATAAGAGTTAGATTTGAGTCCAGTAGCACCTTAAGAGATGAACAAGAGTTATGGTATAAGATTTCGAGAGTGAGGAGTAAGCCTCGGGTGGCAGAGAAGAAGATTGGGTACAAACGCTGGTAACGGGCTCATTCAGAATAATTTTCTCCAATATCGTACATTAGTTTGTGAGGAAAAAACCATCTGGTTTGTCTTTCTTATTTTTAAAGCTTTAAGGTGAGAATTCATACTTATTTTACTCAGTTTAGGATGGGATTCCAGAGTCAGTAGCTGTACTAAAGACTATACAAAAGTTCAGTAGCAAATTCAAGACTAGTAATTTATTTGAGCCTGTACTTTCCTGTACGCTGAACTTCCGGTGTGATTTTGCTCCCCTTCTTCATGTACTGAAGAACTTCCGTCTTTTGTGATGTTTCTGCAAATTATTTTTGTGGATCGGTTAGTATATATGAAACACTTTCTGAGAGTTATTGCAATGTCTTCCTTTTTTATGAGGTTCTAAGATTCTAGCAAACCGTCACTAAGAATGGCGTTGCTGTGCAGAAAAATACGTTTATCAATTGCTTTGCATAGATGCATACTTTAACAGGAAAGTTAAAAAGCATGAAGTCAATAAATTGCTCCAAGATTTAGTGGGGAAAAATTAAATTAAATGGCTTGCACGAAGCATCTGGCAAACTTAGGAACGGGCTAGAGGCGCACGCCTGTAAGTGTCCTCGGTAGCGTAATGACTTTTCGTTTGCTCGGTCTAGGTTTCTTGCCTGGTTCTTTAAGAATGGAGTGGGACGCTCACTGCCGGGGGCGAGAGAGAAGGGGAATAGACGAACCTCGGAATGTATTCGACCCCCACAGGATTTAAACCAGCGGGATTTGATTGGGGAAGCCCGCACTGTTGCGGAAGTTGCAGCTGTCGGTTGATTAGCCTGCAGTCACCAATAACACAGACACACACAAGAAGCAGGGGAGAAAAGGTCTTACACACACGCATGCGCAAAGCAAAAATGGTCGATTCCGCGCGAGTGTCCGGAAGAGTGTTTCGACAGCACGCGTGAGGTTGACGGGTGAGTAGGAGAAGAACGAGTAAGCGAAAGTGAGTGCGCGTGCGCTCCAGCATTGGCACGGGCCGGCCTAGGTGGGTGTGTCCCCCCCGCGTGGGTAGCCCGCCCCCTCCGGCCCCCGGCCGGGCAGGGCCGGGCAGCCATTTTGGGCAGAGCTTTGTTATGATTCGGTCTGGGGAACTCAAGCTACACGCAGAGTAAAGGGGGCTGAGTTAGGGCCTGGTCCCGCGCGTACGGCCTTGGGTGGAGAAGAGGCAACAAGAGTAATCGATGCTGAGTTGCCCATGTCTTTGAGGACGCCGAGGTAGGGGTTGAGCAGGGGGTGGGATCTTGGAGTAGGCATGGGGGGCGTGCGTGCGTGCGTGCAAATAAGCGATTCTGGGGCAGAGGGAAGAGAGGTGTGGTCGAGGGCCTGGTTTCTAACTTCGGGGTTGAGGGTGTATTGGGAAGCTGGTGTATGGGGCGCTGAGGGAGAAGTGTTGGGGAGACAGTGAGGAGGGGCTTGGGGACCTGTCTGGGCATGTGTGCGAGGGGAAGTGGGGACCAGAGAAGGAGAAGGGGATGCTGTTGGGAGTCGAGTAGACGAGAGGTATGTGAAGATGGGTCATCTGGGCTGGGGAGAAAGCATAGAGGAAGGAGGCTAAAGTAGGCCTCAGAGCACGAACTTGATGTGCGGGTTGGGAGGTCAGGGTGGACTGGATTTAGATTTGGAAGGTAAATAGATGTTTGTAGGGGAGAGAGTAAGCAGTAAAATGGATTCTAGGTGGAGGAGTGGAAGGAGGGGCGTGGAGAAAGTTATCGCAACAAATATGGGGTAAAGAGAGAGTGGTGGTGGGACGGGGTTGTTTCGGACTGGACGAATGGGATGGGGAAGTTTGATGCTGGCCGAAAAGGGGTGGGTTTTGTTTTTTTGGTATTGCGGGTAAACACAGGATTTCGAGAGGGCGGGTGTTGATTTGTGGTGGCACAGTTTGTTGTGGACTCACAACGTGATGTGTTATTGATACGATGCTTTTGAAGCAGTTTTCACTTTCTATTACAAGTGCAAAACCTGGTTGCTCGGTGTCTTCGTGCTTATTCTTTCCTTCCTGTATAAATGTGGAATACATATAGTCTGCCCTTAAAGTAATACAGCATAGTTGTTCTTACTGGGTTGGAAGCAGTATTGGAGGAGAGCATAAATCAAACACTTTAAATACTTGGAATGGATGAGGCTTATTTTATGATGCTGAAGTTCTTGATCACAAAGATGTGTTATCTAAAGATATGTCCTTGCTAGAGAAAAAATCATGTACCTTTAATGGAGGCCTTATGTCAATTTATTTATAACCCATTTTCCTCCCCAGTGGGGACCCAAAGTAGCTTACAACATTCTCCCCTTCTGAGTATTATCCTGACAACAACCCTTGTACAGTAGGCTAGGCTGAGAGTGACTGGACAGATCACCCAGCAAATTTTCATGGCAAAGTGGAGATTCAGACCTGGCTCTCCCAAATGCTAGTTTCACTGCACTAACCACTGCACCATGTTGGCTCTCTTGGAAAGGTGCTGTGAAAAGTTTCAGCTGGCTATCCCACAAATTAAGTCTCTGTTAAAGACACAAGACACTTTCTCCTAGACCGTCCCTTTTGTTATTGTTTGTGTGTGTGAAATCCCAATTGTCTATTGATACCAGTGCTGCTTGATACTGGGTGTGTGCTTTTGTATGAAAGTGAGGTGTTTTGTGCTTCATGCTTGTCTGTATGCTGGCTCAAGAAATGGCTTGAAACTTAAGAAAATACTTACTATAGTATCTCTGCTTTGTTTTCTTAGATTATCTTTATCAGGGAAAGTGAACATGTGCATGTGAGCCATTCTTAGTGACTTTAGGTTATTTACTGGCATAATTCAGAGTGAGCCCTGATCTGGATAGTCCAGGCTAGTCAGATCTCAGAAGTTTAAGTAGGGTCAGCTCTTGTTAGTAAAATTGCTGTTACTTTTTGCTGTTTGGGCTTT
Organism: Gekko gecko; assembly: GCA_029375565.1. Classification (NCBI taxonomy): domain Eukaryota; kingdom Metazoa; phylum Chordata; class Lepidosauria; order Squamata; family Gekkonidae; genus Gekko; species Gekko gecko. Next base: position 96,666,003 of record JAPDNY010000006.1, read on the forward strand.
ATCAAGAATATTTATATAATTCTCGGTTTTTAAATGCCGATTATAGAATATGGTGGATCTGTCTTTTGCGGCTTTATTACTGTTTTCATCACTTGCCCTATCTGTTACAATGTTTATCTCTTGAAATGGTTAGAATGGTGACTCCGTATGACCAGGGTCCAACCCCATGCTTGTAATGAAATTGACTGGATGACCTTGAGCCAGACATTCTTTTTCAGCCTAACCTACTTTACAGGGTTGTTAGGATAAAATGGAGAAGGAGAGAATCACCTACCCCACCCAGAGCTCCTAGGTGGAAGGGTGGGATGAAAATATGCTTAATAAATGTATTTGATTTTTTTTTTTTGGATTGTAAACCTCACCTTTCAAGAACTGACAGTTCTTTTAATTTTTTTCTTCCTTATGCAAGAACAGTAAGTATACACCTCTCTCAGTCCTTCACTGTGTTTGGATCTTTGACCATTCCAGTAGACTATGCCTAATTTCCATTTGTGGGGCAGAAAATCTCCAATTTGCCCAGGTGCCTTTGGTATCAAACTGGTAGATAGTCTGGGTATCAAACTGGTAGATAGAGTCCCAAGTCAATCAAGCTCAACAACAGTCCTTAAGAAAGGTGCAGTTTATTGAGAAAGTCACTTAGGTCATCATATGACACTCCTTGTGTCAGGAATGGGGGTAAGGCGGGAAGACATTTATACTCAGTTCATGCAGGTTCCCCCCAAGGGCTCAGGCCAATGAGCAGGGGCAAGCAAGCATGCCCAAAGGAAAACGGCTCAGCTCTCAGCGGGAAAAAACGGCATGGCTGAGCACAGCTCCAAGGGCACAGGAGAGATAACAGGATGAGCTAGGAGTGCATACCAGAAGAGGGGGGGCAGTGAGAAGGAGGGGGAAGCTGGAGGCAAGCGGGGAGAACACAAACCATCCCATGGCAGCATCAGCCGACAGTGGGCCACAAATAGTTTTTTTTTAAAAAAATAGCATTGGATCCTGCCTAGAATTTCCCCAGGTACAAGAAAAATGGGGTAACTTTTTGCTGATTCCTCTTCATCTGCAGTACCTCTCATTCTAAGGTATTCAGTGGGGTCTCCCATCCTGCAGTATCAACATTTCAGACAGTGTTTTGGGGTTCCATGAGACGGGGAATTATGAAAATTGCCAATTCTACTAGTGTAGCAAAAATATTTGATATTGGGGGAAGAAACAAAAGAAATAGATCATGGTTCTGAAGCATTCAATGCAAGTTTTGGAAGAGAAGCCAAGGTTTTCTTCTAAGGTTCTAGGGTATTGAGTAATTGTTGTTGTTGTTCAGTCGCACAGTCGAGTCCGACTCTTCGTATATGTATATACATATGTGTATATGTATAATAGTAGTCAATACTACTCTTGGCGCATATATATATATAACAGGGCTCTTTTTGTAGCAGGAACTCCTTTGTATATTAAGTGACGCACCCGTAATGTAGCCAATACTCCAAGAGCTTACAGAGCTTTTCTTACAAGGGCTACTGTAAGCTCTTGGAGGATTGGCTACATTAGGGGTGTGTCTCCTAATATGCAAAGGCGTTCTTGCTACAAAAAGAGCCACATATATATATATATATGCACGTAGAAAGAGAGAGTTTATTTCTGAATGGTTTGGGAACCAAGGTTGAATCTCAATTTGTGGGGAATGAAAAAAGTAATTTGCCTTGGTTCCTGCGTTCAGATGTCACAATAGTTAAGATAAATCCAGTTGGTCAGCCATGTTGGTCTGAAACAGTACAACAAATAAACTGTTGATCTTATAACCTTAACTTGTTATTTGGTGTCACTTTGCATATCTTGATCATCATCATGTTGCATGTTAATTTGTTGTTCATTCTCTGGCTATAAGTTTGAACCTCTTTTGCCATTCTACGTATTTGATAAAGTATGTGTGCACACAAAAGTTCATGGACTCTGAATTTGTTGTGCAACAGCTTAGAGTTTGATTCAAGGCTTCCAAAACCAGAAAGTTTGCTCTGTGCCCTGTGCTAAGGGGTGGCATGCAGAAGCCCAGGAACAAGTGGTGTGCATACCTATCACAAAGTGATGGTTTTGGGACGGTGATGTCTGATTACAGCCATAATTCTATAGATTTAATAGCTGTTCACGTAAAAAATAAATTACTGAGTGGAGAAAAAACTATAAGGACTGTGCCTCACAAGTGCATAGTTCTGTGTATGTTGTGAGTAGACATTAACAGAAATTGTATTCTATCAGTGATTGAACTCGGCATATGGCTCTACTGCTATTGCTTAGCAATGGGTTAAACATGTCACTTTTACTTCATACAGTGGTGTAAGGCACAAACATAATTTCAGGTACTGATTCAGATGAAGCAATTTTTAAAAAGTCAAATCCATATGATGGCTAAAAAGACCTAAGCATCTGTGTAGATGCAGATTTTATTGTATTGACTGTAGGTCTTAACAATATAACAGTATTAAAACAAATTCACAGAATTCACAGTATCACAAGGATACTACCGATCAGAACCCGCATAAAGTCAATAGCAAGTTAGAACATAGCCAGCAGATTATAACTAAGATCCCATACCATTTGAGCTAATCCTTCTTGCAGCTAGTGCAAGCAGAGCAACTCTTTTAGAGACATAAGCATCCTCATCTGCAAGCAAAAATATTACTTTTTCCAGATCTGAGGCTTCTTCATGCATGCATAGAATATCCTGTCCTATTATATAAATGTGTAGTGGCCTGGCAATGTTCTATGTGCGGCAAAATCAGTTGGCTGCAGGAACTGCCCATCACAAAGTGTCCCTCGATTGACTGCCTTCCCTTCCACCGTGACGTCAGTCCCGCCCGCAGACCTGCCGCCCAGTGTCTTGCCCTCAGTCTGCGTGGGGCCATTGGCCGGGATGGATGCTCTGGCGGGGAGCCAGGAGGACGGGCCTGCCTAGCTTCCGCACAGCCTGGTCAGTCCCTCCGGCCCTGAGGCTGCTGGGAGACCTCTGGGAGGGGAGGGTACCTTGGGGCGCCTTCGCCTGACCCCCCACCTGGCTGGGAGGCCTCTCCACTGCCAGCCCATCTTTGCTTGACCCCCTGCCTGGCTTCCGAGGCCGCCGTCCTGTCTTTGCCTGCCACCCCCCACGCTTCTAAGGGGTGCTGGCCGCTGCCGGCCCGGTCACATACTGCTCACCACCGCACTTCCCCCGGCCCTTTGCCTAGCGCCTGTTGCCTGTCTCTTTGCAACGGGCCTTGCCACTAGTTAGCAATAAATTTGTTTTGGGGTTCATAGTGGAGGGGGCATTTCAAAATATAATAAATCAAATCATCTATGATTATGAATTATTGGACAGCTAAAAAGTTGTATCTGAAGGACAAACAATTGGAAGGAAAGTCTTCATGTTTGTGTACAATGAACTGGGCATTTTGAAAGGAAGGGGAGACAGTTATGAACATTGGTGCCAACTGAGTAAGACCTTGGCTGAGAATTTACCATTCTACTTTTTGCTGATATTTGAAGGCTGGACCTCATGACAGATGCAAGTGTAAGGGGGTGTTGGGTAATATATTTTTGTATTCGTATTGCATTTTCTAAGCTGATTTGAGGCCTGAGTTTGGGGGGGAAGTAGGCAAAAATACTTAATATTTGAATAGCCTCACATTGACCTTTACAAGGCCAGGTTTTTAGTAGCTATAGTAGAAAGCAAATAGGGTATACACAATTAATAATTTCAAGAATGGCCTTTGCTGAGGTAGGCACAGGGGTGTAGCCAGGATTTTTATGTTGGGGGTATTTTAAAAAGTCGGGGCACAAGGCAGGTGGGGAGGGAGCCATGCCACTGTGGTCATCATCACACTGCAATTCACAATGCAAATGAAAACCAGGAGACGGGGGTGTTGGACTGACCACCCCACTGCCCCTGCCATTTTGCTTCATTCCTGTGCCCTGTCCGGCGGTGTCCCATTCAATGGCATGGGATTGGAGGGTGGGGCTGGCCAGCGAGGTCACGGGGTGAGGGCAGTGGTGGGACTCCAGCAGGCAGGCTCGGCTCCAATAGGCAGGCTTGATGAGGACGATAGTGCAGCGTGGCTGTGCACCGCAGTGCAAAAAATAAGAATTTTTTCAGGGGTCCTGGGCTGGATGGGAAGTTGTAGGACCTGGGTAGGCAGTTGGAAATGGTTATGACTTTTCCTATCTAGGTACACGGCCTGAACTACTTTTTTGCAGCTGCTTTAAACATACTGAGTAATAGTTGTGGTAATGTTATAGAGAACTTTCCCATAGTTGGTGTTAAAGAATAAATATATTGCAGGGATAGAATAAGTGTAGACTTAGCATGTAAGTGGTAGCTTCCATCCATAGTTCTCAGTGGGCTTTATGAAACAGTAAACAGTTTTCCTTTGGTGATTGAACTGCTTCAGTGGTGGAAGTACTAACGTTCAAGACCTCATAGTTAGGCATATGCTGAGTCTGAAGTATAGAAGATATCAACTTCTGCTGTGTTGGCCACTCTTGTTAACGTGTCCAGTAACTTCAGTTTACTAAGTATACTTTAACTTCTATAGCGTACTATAAGGGGAAGAGTTATGCTGTGAAAGGAGCAGGACAGAGAACTTGTATAAAGAGGTTCTGAACTTGTATAACTTCTGAACTTGTATAAACACTATAGCAGCAGGTTGCAAAATAACAACTTTCTGTAAGATGCAGAGCCAGGGGGAACTCTAGAATATCTTTACATGACTGGAGGGGGAGGAATTGTGCACTGTTTTGATAATGTTCAGGTGATAAAGTATGGCACATCCTCTTAAACAACTCAAGCAGAAGTATCCAATACTTACAATTTATGTGTATATTATTGGAATCAAGGAGACAGGTGATACAAAATGTACAGATTACTTCATTCAGAACAAAGTAGTGTGGAAACACCACTGGTGTATGAAGAATGAAAACAAGCATTAATGTAATCATCTTGAACAAGGATTTTGCTTGCTGTATTCTTTATTCTTGGTTTAGAATTTTTAAAAGTATTGCAGGTAATTAATGTAGCTCTTCTATTGGCTTAATTTCTGGTGTAGATGTGTCTCTTAATATTTTCCTCAGTTGTGTGTAAATCTTGAAAGTAGTAATTCAGGTTCAGATGTAACTGTATACAAAAGATTGCTTACTTGTGTGTAATGGTTTGCTTTCAGTTAGCAAGGTTAGCGCGCGCGCACACACACACACGCACACACACACACTATTGCTGCCCAGAGTATCTTGAAACACATAAGCTGTGTTTACTTGAAATGTAATGTGCTGCTTAAAAAAAAAACTTTCAGTGCTTCAGACATTTAATGTGTTAATACCGGGTGCTGAGACTCTACTGTATTTGGAATGTAATAGCAACCAGCTTAATGCAATTTAAACCACAGCTAATTTAAATGATGAAATTAGTTACCTTTGACTTTGTTTAAGGATGAATATACCCATTGTGGTGGTCAGCACCATTTGCAGTTCATAAACATAATGTGAAGGATATTAGTCAATTCATGTGAGTCCAGGAACCAAGAGCTTAGACCACGGGTGGCCAAATTCCGGCTTGGGAGCCACATGTGGCTTTTTCACACATATTGTGCTGCTCCCGGCAGGGCAGCTGGGAAAGTGAAAGGGAGGCATGCCTCCTTGATCGGTCTTCCTGCCTCCAGCCAGTGTTCCCCTCCCTGGGTAGGCTTGGGGTATGTGTGTGTGTGTGGGGGGGGACAGAGAAAGAAAGCAACTTTAAATGTGTTCTCAAAGCGCCCCCCGGTTGGCTTGGAGAAAGCACTCGTCTCTTTAAATTCCTTCTCCAAGTCAAGCTGGCATGGCAGCGAGAGCAGGGAGCTTGGAGAACACATTTAAAGTTAAATACATATCATTGGGGAAATAAATATCATTATTAAAAAAAATGCATACTTTTCAATAAAAACATCAATGTAATATTTGTTCATGTCTTGCAGCTCTTAAACATTTAATGTTTATTCCATGTGAAGAAGAGGAAGAAGAGATTGGATATATACCCCGCCCTTCACTACCCAAAGGAGTCTCAGAGTGGCTTACAAACTCCTTTCCCTTCCCCTCCCCACAACAGACACCCTGTGAAGTAAGTGGGGCTGAGAGATCTCTGACAGAAACTGCTCTTTTTCAAGAGCAGCTGTGCCAGAACTATGGCTTGCCCAAGGTCATCCAGTAGCTGCAAGTGGAGGAGTGGGGAATCAAACCCAGTTCTCCCGGATTAGAGTCCACGCACTTAACCACTACACCAAACTGTGGCTCTTATGTTAAGCGAGCTTGGCCACCCCTGGCTTAGACTTCAGCAAGGTTCAGATTTCAGTTAAACACTTACTATTGTAAGTTGCCTTGTGAACAGCAAGAATGGCCTGCTTCACACTGATGTACTTTACAACAATATTGTTCGTTCACATGGAAAAAGCATGTATATTCTTTGTGAACATTGCAGACATCTCTGATCCTGAGACTTTTCTAGGAATGCAAGTCCTAGTCATTACATCTGTTCCTTAGTAGAATTTAAAACTATTATTGAGATGTTTGTCATTATCACACGTAGTGGTGTGTGTAAATGCCAGACATATGTATTGCAGGGGGCTTTGGAGGGTTCAGAGTATCCCTTTACATTCTTCATACAAGCATATTACACTGTCACCACCTGTAGTTATGAAGCCAGAATGCCAGCAGGGGGTTGGGTGCTATCCAGTGTTTTGCACGGAGTGTCACATGTATGCCTATCTGCCCACTGGACGGAAGTCGTGGGTGTGTGCCCAGTGCAAGAAGCTCTTGGTTCTCAGGGAATGAGTGCTCCCTTGAGGCCAAGGTTGCAGACCTGGATAAGCAGAGACAGTCAGTTAGGTACATGGAGTAGACTCTCAGGGACTTGTTAGATATGTCCCACTCTGAATACGGCAGCCCCACTGCTGTCAGGGAGCATGAGGGTCGTGGGGAAACATGACACCGTGCTGCGGATAAGGGGAATGTACCCTCAGAAGGGACCTCTTCTTCAGCTGGTGAACAGGTATCCTTTCGCACCAAGGAACCATCCCTTGGCAGGGTGGGAGGGGGGCTCTTGGGAGTGGGTGATTCGATCCTTAGGCAGGTAGACAGCTGGGTGCCGAACCCGTGTACTGACCATATGGTGACTTGCCTGCTTGGTGTGAAGGTAGCAGACATTACTCATGTTCTAGATAGGCTGGTAGGTAGTGCTGGGGAGGAGCCAGTGGTCGTGGTACATGTAGGCACCAACGATGTGGGGAAATGCAGTCATGAGGTCCTGGAGGAAAAATTTAGGCTGCTAGGCAGGAAACTCAAGGCCAGGACCTCCAAGGTAGCCTTCTCAGAAGTGCTACCTGTTCCACGCGCAGGGCTGGAGAGACAGGCACAGATCAGGAGTCTCAATGTGTAGATGAGACAATAGTGCAGGGGGGAAGGGTTCAAGTTTGTTAGGCACTGGGATGCTTTTTGGAACAAGAGGGAGCTGTACAAAAGAGACAGTCTCCACTTGTCCCAAGAAGGAACCAGGCTGCTGGCGCTTAAAATCAAAAAGGTGGCAGAGTAGTTTTTTTAAACTGAATATTGGGGGAAGGCGACAGGAGATTAAAAGTCTCTGGTTCGGGATGGCTCATTTCAAAGAGATGAAGGTGTAGCTGTTACTTTTCTACAAGGAAATGGATTAAAATTGTCCACTGAGACTATGGCTAACAATACGGACTGCTTGGCAAGGTCTTGAGGCAGCAAGAGGAAGGTTGTGGGCTTAACATGCATGGGGAACCCCATGATTGGTGGGCTCGCACAGGGGGGTGCCAGAAGGTAGCCCCGCTTAGGGCACAAAAAACCCTAGGGCCGGCCCTGGTTTATACACAAATGCTAGAAGTGTCCGAGGTAAAATCAGGGAATTGGAATGCTTGGTGTTGGGAGGGGGGAATAGACATTGTGGGATGAGGAAAATCAGTGGGATACGGTGATTCCTGGTTACAAATTATATTGGAGGGATAGCGGGGGAAGGGTTGGAGGTGGGGTGGCTCTGTATGTCAGACAGAGTATACAGTCCTGTAAGATTGAGAGGGTAAGAGAATTGGATTGGCTTCTGGAAATGCTATGGGTTGAAATAGTTGGCCCAAAAGGAAGCTTAGCACTGGGAGTTTATCGCCCACCAGATCAAAAGATAGAGGAGGATTATAAAATGATGAATGAATTAAAGATAACGGCTAGAGGAAATAACTGTGTCGTAATAGGTGATTTAACTACCCACACATTGATTGGGTCAATATGTGTTTTAGTCGGGAAAAAGAGATTGAGTTTCTAGACACTCTCAATGGCTATGCTATGGAGCAGATGGTCACGGAACCTACCAGGGGAGAGGCGATCCTGGATTTGGTCCTAAGTAATGCCCAAGACCTGATGAGAGATGTAAAACTGATTGCACCACTTGGGAACAATGACCATAATGGTATTGAGTTTAACAGTTGTATAAATAGGGAGTTGCCCAAAAAGACTGACACGACCACTTTTGACTTTAAAAGAGGTAACTTCCCTGAAATGAGGTGACATGTGAGGAGGAAACTGAAAGGGTCAAAACCATTGGGGAAGTTTGGAGATTATTTAAAACTACAGTCCTAGAAGCTCAGAAAAAATATATACCGCAGGTTAGGAAGGCACAAATAAGTATAGAAAAAAGCCTGCATGGTTAACGAACAAAATAATGGAAGCTGTAAAAGGTAAGAAGGATTTCTTTAAGCGGTGGAAAGTTAGTCTCAGTGAGGTTGATAAAAGGGAATACAGGCTGTGCTAAATAAAATGCAAGTCTGTGACAGGCAGGCAAAAAGGGAATATGAGGAGCATATTGCGAAAAACATGAAGACCAACAGTAAGACGTTCTTCAAATACATTAGAAGTAGGAAACCAGCCAGGGAGGCAGTGGGGCCCTTGGATGACCAAGGAGTAAAAGGAGTAGTGAAGGATGATAGGGAAATGGTGAGAAGCTGAATGCATTTTTTGCCTCTGTCTTCACTGTGGAAGATGAGAAGTGTTTGCCCACTCCAGAACCGCTGATTTCAGGAGGGGTGTTGAAAGACCTGAGTCAGATTGAGGTGATGAGAGAGGAGGTCTCTGACTGATAGACAACTTAAAAACTGATAAATCACCAGGCCTAGATGGCATACATCCGAGAGTTCTGAAAGAACTCAAATGCGAACTTGTGGATTTCCTGACAAAAATATGTAATCTTTCATTAAAATTTGCCTGCATTCCTGATGCCACAGTCTGTGTTCCCTTTTATCAACCTCACTGAGACTAGCTTTCCACCACTTAAAGGAATCCTTTTTACCTTTTACAGCTTCCATTACTTTATTAGTTAACCATGCAGGCTTTTTTCTATACCTATTTGTGCCTTTCCTAACCTGCGGTATATAATTTTTCTGAGCTTCTAGGATTGTCTTTTTAAATAGTCTCCAAGCTTCCCCAATGGTTTTGACCTTCTCCACTCTTCCTTTCAATTTCTTCCTCACATGTCCCCTCATACCAGGGAAGTTACCCCTTTAAAAGTTAAAAGTGGTTGTGTCAGCCTTTTTGGGCAACTCCCTATTTGTACAAATGTTAAACTCAATGACATTATGGTCACTGTTCCCAAGCGGTGGAAGATGATGGACAAAGGCTCTGCAAGCTCTCTAGAAAGTTCTTTAAATACTCTTGGGTGCATACCATCTGGCCCGGGGGATTTGTACTCATTCAATGCAGCCAGGTGCTTCTCAACTGCCTCTCTGTCCATGTTAACCAGCAGCCCAGATGCTATGAGTTGCCTACCATCTCTGGGTGAGCCTGTTCTCTTCTTCAGGAAAAAAAGTGAGGCAAAATAGGCATTGAGCCTTTCTGCTTTCTCTCTGTCATCTGTCAGAGTTTCTCCAGTTTCACCCAACAGTGGGCCCATCACCTCTTTTATATTGTGTTTGCTCCTCACATATCAGAAGAAGAGTTTTTTGTTGTAGCAAACCTCCCTGGCCAGCTTTAGCTCACTGTGAGCTTTGGCCTCTCTGATGGCTGAGCTACAGTGCCTAGTAACCTTTAGAGGTATGTCCTTGCCTCCATTTCTTTAACATTTCATTTTTCTCCCTTAGCACATCACGCTGTTCTTTGTTCAACCACATTGGCTTCTTGGATCCCCTGTCATGTTTCCTTCTTGTTGGAATAGCGTCATCTTGAGTTTGCAAGAGCTCTTGTTTTAGGAGAGCCCACCCTTCACTTGCTCCTTTCCCTTCCAGCAGTCTTGGAATTATTCTTATCATACCTCTTGAGTTTATTAAAGTCTGCCTTACTGAAGTTTAACTTACATGAGTGGTCACGCACTACCTTGGTCCCCCACGGCAAAAGGAATTCTAGCAGGATATGGTCACTTCCCTCTGAGGTCCCCACCACCTTCACCCCATCTACCATCTCTTTCCTGTTGGTCAATATTAAGTCAAGTATGGCTGAGTCCCTCGTAGCTTCCTCCACCATTTGATGAAGAAAGTTGTTGTCCAGACAGGTCAGGAAGTTGTGTGACTGTGGATGCTTTGCAGATGTTTTTGGGGCTAGGGATCACCAGTAGATTGCTGTCCAAAGAGCATACTGGAGCAAGCTTATGTATGCATGTGTTTGTGTTCTCCATTGGTGAGGGATTGTCTCACTGTTACCCCATTGATGTCTTTGGCTTCAAGGAACTATTGTGTGCTATATGGTATATTTGAGAGAAAGTGCTTGGTCTTCTTACCCTGAGGCGGAGGACATTTTTGGGTGCTTTCCACCGTCCAATCAGGGAGGCAGGAACTAAATTCTTCCTCTTCCTGTCTGGCATGCAGAATACCCCCCTATCTTCAGTTCTGTTCCTGCCTCTAGAGGGAGAGCAGTTCTATAGCAGGCTCTGCCTACTATTTTCTCTTTCCAAGCTCCAAGAAAGCAATCTTCTTCCTAAGTTCCTTCCTTCTGTTCCTTACTAAACTTCTACCTATATCTCACCTCCTTCCTTTCTCTGTGGGAGACTTCGAAGACTGCCCTAGAAGTGGCATCTTCTCGGTTCCCCCGACAAGTGCAAAGACAGAGAGGCACCTCTGTGCCTAGGAGACCAGCCCGCAAGATGAGTTCCTTGATGCTGAGGACCTGGAGGCAGCAACTGCGCTGCTACAGTCGTTGGGAGACCAAACCAGCACCGATGTGCCTTCTTGGCTCGTGTGCGCTGCCAGTGATGAGTTGGCCATTTTAGCGCCGCAGAAGAGACCTCGCACATTGGAGAAGCATTCGGAGGACATCTTGGCCCCCTAAAGGGCAAGCGTGAGTACTGTGTCTCTCTGTGCAGAGAAAATGGCAGGAAATCAGACCAGGAGTCTTCTCAGCTCTGGAGCAGGCCTTCATCATGACCTTGCCAATCTCCCAGCGGAAAGTACTGAAGCAGGCTTTTCTCCCCTGGGTCAAGCCCTGCCGACCCTACCCAACACTCTCCTGGTGAGTAGTATACAGGACCCTTCAGTGCACCTCTTGATTTGCTTTCCTTAGTAAAACAGGCAATGAGGGAGGAGATAGTTAACATGGCCTGCTCCTCCATTGTTAATGATTTGAGATCCAAATCTGAGTCCTCCTCCCCTCCCTCCTCACCCAAAAGGGTGCCCGGCTCCCTAACTCAGAAAAAACATTGGCCAACCAAAGTTGCCCAAAAAGACCACTAGAGGGATGTGGAAGCAGGGAACCTCACTGGGAGGATGACCTTCCCCCTGATCCTGACTCTGAAAGCAGAGATGAGAGTTTCTATCAGATGAAGAGGAAGAGGTGTTTTGTGCCTGAGCCATCCACCCGCCTCTTCAAACCAGAGGATTATCAATATCTCTTATCTAAAACAGTTGAAGTCCTCCAGTTTCATGATACCTATGCCAGGGAGGAGGATCCTAAACCTAGGAATTCTAGGTCCAAAACACAGGGCATGCAAGAATTTTTTCCAAAACACACATCTTCACAAAAAGTTTACCTGCTCCCAGAATACTTTGAGCAGAAATGAGGGCTGAATGGTCTAAACAGACAGCTGACAGTTCCCACAAATAGGAGACTGTATACTATGCCTTCATTTGTTCATGAGATGTTACAGGTACCTGCTATGGATGCCCCAGTTGCAGGTCTTCAATCTTATGGACTCCTGTCAGAAGACGGACAAGGCACAGTTAGAGACAACTTTGACAAGAAAGGCGTGGCAGCCTTACGGAAGGTCCACAAGGCTTTAGCGCTAGTCATGAGGGCCTCGGCTATCTCTTCTATCATATCCAGAGCCTCCATAGTTTGGATACGAAAGATGATACAGCTCCTTCCTGAGAACAAGTGACTGCTAGAAGGGGCTACTAGGGTGTTAAAGGCCAACACTTTCACAGCTGTTCCTCCTTAAACGTGCTCACATTCACTTCCAGAGCAATGGCCTCAACGGCGGTAGCCAGGTGTCTGCTATGGCTCAGAACCTGGCCAGCGGATCTTCATTCCAAGAACATCGTCTTGGCTTATCCGTTTCAAGGTGAGAAGCTATTCGGAGACACACTAGAGAAAATCCTAGTTGAGACCAGGGATAAAAAGAAGGTGATGCCCAAGACGCTTCATTGCTCAATCAGATGCTACATCGGTCCGCAGCCCTTTCAGATGCAACACACCCTTTCCAGAACCAGTCAACAAATGAAGAGACCGTCATGGGGGCAAGCGAGATGGTCCTTCAAGAAGGGTCCCTTCAACACCAGAAACAACAGGGCATCCACCTTCCGAACTGACAGGGCTGATGCAGACACCAAATCTTCCAAGGCGTGACTCCTTGGACGCTCCGGTGGGTGGGCGTCTACTCCTCTTTCTTGACACATGGACAGATGCTCAAGTACACGCCTGGTCCTTGGACATTATTTCTCAAGGATACTCCATAGAGTTCAAAAAACGCCCACTGGAGCGCTTTTTAATTTCTCCGTGTTGCAAGAATATTCAAAGAAGACTGGTAACGCAGAAAGCAATACAACACTTCATAGACATCAAAGCAGTGGAGACAGTTCCTCCTCATCAACAGGGACGGGGAGTCTATTCTATATTCTTCACTGTCCCCAAGAAGAACTGAGATTGGAAGGCCATCTTAGATCTCAAATACGTCAACAAGTTCATCAAACTCCGAAACTTCAGGATGGAAATGCTTTGTTCAGTCTCAGAGGCAATTCAGCCCAACGAGTTCCTGACGTCAATAGATTTAACAGAGGCATACCTACATGTCCCTATTCTACCAGCTCACCGTCAGTACCTACAGTTCTGTGCAGAGAAACATCACTTTCAGTTTTGGGCCCTCCCCTTTGGACTTTCAACGGCTCTGAGGGTGTTCACCAAACTCCTGGTGAACCTCACGGTGAATTTGAGAGAACGGGGCGTGCATATACACCCGTACTTAGAAAACCTCTTGATAAGATCCAGCTCTTGGGAGAAGTTGATACAGGACACTCAGACTACGATCCAGTATCTTCGCTCTTATGGCTTTCTGATAAACCTGGACAAATGCTCATTCCAACCATCACAACGCCTAGAATGCCTAGGCATGATAATAGACACAAGAAGGTGTTCCCTATTCCTCACCAGAGAAAAGATGGAAAAGACCAAGCGATTGGCAGAATTAGTGATCAAGAGCGCCTTTTCTTCACCGATGACCTTGGCCAAGTTACAGGGACTGCTTGTGGCCAACACAGAAGCGATCTGCTGGGGATGTCTTCACCTCAGGGCCCTACAATCCTTCCTCAAACCCTACCAGTTTCAAATCATGGGAAAGGCGAATCTCGACCTCAGCATACCACTAAAGGTGAAGAACAGCCTGGTTTGGTGGACCAAGTTTGACAGCCTATGCCAAGGCAAGCGGTTTATGATATCATGCCAGATCCAGCTGTTTTCAGATGCCAGCCTCAAGGGCTGGGGAGCAACACTAGACAACTGTCTGGTCCCGGGCATCTGGCCAACACAGGAATCAAAACTACCCATCAACATTTTGGAATTGAGGGCCATACAACTAGCTCTTTTGCATTCAAGGAGCAGCTCCACCAATGCCATCTACTAGTCAAGACCAACAATGTCTCAGCCAAGACATATATAAACAAACAAAGGGGATCCAAATCCTCAAAACTTCACAAGCAAGCAGTTACCCTTCTGTCCTGGGCTGAGACACACCTGGCTTCAATCCAAGCGGAGCACATCAAGGGCACAGCCAACATGCAGGCGGACTGGCTGAGCTGGGAAACCATACAACCTGGGGAATGGTCTCTGAAGAAGGAGCTCTTTGAGTCGATAACGTCCAAATTTGGTACACCCATCCTGGAACTCTTTGCCAGTCCACACAATCATCAGCTACCACGGTTCATGACCAGGTTCTTTCATCCACAAGTGGAGGGAACAGGCTCCCTGACATCCTCTTGGCCAAAGGGCCTGCTCTGCGTGTTTCCTCCAATCCCCATCATCCCCAAACTTCTTCAGAAGATCAAGGAGCAGAGGGCAGAAGTCCTGGTGGATGCCCCCCGCTAGCCAAGACGACCGTGGTTCTTAACCCTCCTACAGATGTCCTCTTCATCTCCCTTCAGTCTGCAGCAATCACTGGACATGTTCCATCAGGCTCCAGTGTGGCACCCACATCCAGACTGGCTTTGCTTAACCATGTGGAGATTGAAGGGGACAATTTCCTGAACAGAGGTTATTTGCAGGAAGTCATAGACACCATGCTGGCTTCAAGGAACAATCCACTATTAGGATTTATAACACTCTGTGGAAAGCCTTCCTGTGATGGAGCCGGAAAAAAACAGTTGATGTCCTTCATCTTCCTGTGGAAGTGATACTAGGATTTCTACAAGAGGGCCTAGGATCAGGTCTCAAACCAGCCACACTCAGAAAGCAGGTTGCAGTGTTGGCAGCAGTCCTACCAATGATGAATGGTTTCCAACTGACTGATCATCCCGACATTCAACGTTTTTTGAGAGGAACTACCCTGAAGAGCCTGCCCACTCTTCATTTTCCTACATGGAGGCTACACACGGTGCTGTCAGCATTAACTAATCTGCCATTCAAACCAATTAGAGATATACCTCTGCGCTGTTTACATCTCAAGACTATTTTCCTCATGGCAGTTACATCGGCCAGGAGGATCTCCGAACTAGGAGCCTGGTCAATTAAATCTGATCCCTGCATATTCCATAAGGACAAAGTAGTCTTTCACACAGATCCAACCTTTTTACCAAAAGTCTACTCTAGGCTCCATCATTCTGTCCTTCCCCGACTCATCCCAGGGAGAAATCCTGGCACAAGCTGGATGTCCACAGATCACTCAAAACATACCTCATTCGCACAGAACCTTTCAAACACTCACACTCCGTATTCATCAACACCTCAAATCCTAAGATGGGCCAGAAAATGTCTATGGTGGCCATCAGCATGGCCATCAAGACCTGCATCAGAGAGGCTTACAGAGCTCAAGGCCTGAATGCACCACAGGGCATAATGGCATACTCGGTCAGGAGTACAGCAACCAATGCAGCATTTCTCAAGAATGCATTGTAGAAGAGGTCTGCAAGGCCATGACTTGGTCATCAATTTCTACCTTTGTTAGGCATTACAAAATGAATCTCTCTGCATCAGCGGACACTGCCTTTGGCAGAAGAGTGCTGCAGCACATAATTCAAGATGAAGATGACAACCCACCCGGACTGTAAGCACTGCTATGGGAGTGCCCAAAGATGTCCTCCGCCTCAGAGGGAGAACAACCCTTGGATACTTACCATGAGGGGTCCTTCTCCTCTGAGGAAAGGAGGACATCTTGCCCTCCCTATGTCTTTGTCCTCCATCTCCTTCTTTCTTCTTCTGCTGCAGCTACGCTCCTTTCCTCCAGTGTTTTCCTCTGTATATGGTTAATGCTAATGCCACTTGGTTGCTGTTCTTGTTCTCATTTCTGAGTTCTTTACACTTGTTTGGAAGGTTTGCCTTTTACTGCTGTGCGGAGTCACCCGAACTGAAGATAGCGGGTGTTCCACACGCCAGACAGGAAGAGGAAGAATTTAGTTCCTGCCTCCCTGATTGGACGGTGGAAAGCACCCAAAGATGCCATCCTTTCTTCAGAGGAGAAGGACCCCTCACGGTAAGTGTCCACGGGTCATTTCCAAAGTGAAATTTAGTTGTTAAATAAAAGTGAAGAATGGAGTAATATCTGTGTTGTGCGGGAAACTTTAAATTCTGCTTTGGCAGACGTAAAGCCTTCTTGTAACCTTAGCTTTGTCATTAGAGACTTGTAATTTCTGCAGAAGTTAAATAGCAAGACCTTGTTTTGATCTAAAATGAGTTGCATCCTTAGTAATATGCTGTCATTTTGAGGTGTGCATTGGCAACCTGGTGGAGATTAGTCATGGTTTTTATAGCTGCTAGACTTCCTTAATTATAGGCATTTTAGTAGCAAGGGTGTTTTCAGCAGATAATGAAATTTGAAGCTTTCTTTAGCGTCTTCTGAACTGGATTGTAGAGAATGTCTTTAATGTATACATACTGACAAAGGGAGCAACTCCATGCATGGATATATTTCAGAAAGGTAATACAAAACCTTGCATCTGTCTTTGCCTTGGAAGACTTCTTGAAGGTACAGGAACGTTCTTAGCACTAGATTAGCAGTCATGAAAGGAATAAAACTGAGCCACTCACAGGCAAGTTAAGGATTTCTACATACTTGGGTTCTTCAAGTTTTGCAAAAAAAAAAAAAAAAAGGACACTGAAAATTATCTAGCAGGAAACAAATCCTTCAGTGGCCCAATGAGAACTGACTATATACTCTCAGAGAAATATGTGTTGATAGCACTTGATTGTTAGTTGCAAGGTGGAGTTGTGCCTAGCCAGCTCTAGACCTGATTGTTGGAGAATCCTGTAGAGACACAGGGGGTTTCTAAATTGGTCCCCTCAGTTTGGTGTGAGAGCCAGTTTGGTGTAGTGGTTAAGCACACAGACTCTAATCTGGGAGAACTGGGTTTGATTCCCCACTCCTCCACTTGCAGCTGCTGGATGACCTTGGGCAACCCATAGTTCTGTCAGAGCTGTTCCCTCAAGGACAGTTCTGGAAAGAGCTCTCTCAGCCCCGTCTACCTCACAGGGTGTCTGTTGTGGGAAGGGGAAGGGAAAGGATATTGTAAGCCAGTCTGAGACTCCTTCGGGTAGTGAAGGACGGGGTATAAATCCAATCTCCTCCTCTTCCTTGTATCTGATTTGTTAGATACTTTAGCTTGGCAGTCTAGTAAACAATGTTGAGCTGCTACAGGAGGTAGGGAAGATGCTCTTTGTGTGCAGAATACTAAGTACTTTATAGATGAGGCCACTCAAGTTTTTGCTGACAAAATTTCCCTATTTCACCCTCAGTCAGGTCTTCAACATCTAGTTGTCAATGTGATTGTTGGATACCTTCATGGTTGCTTTGCAATATGCCAATATAGTCTTCCCTGTATTCACTCCTACTGTGTTCTTAAGGCTGCTGAATCATACCAAGAGGAGTACTTTCTGATAGGAATTACTTTCAAGACTGCTGCTTCAGGTGTTGCTAATATATTGTTCAAGAATGTGTTTCCTTGTATATCAGTCCATTCCTCTGACAATGTCACTCATACTTTGATCTCTTGAACTGTTGTTTTAACTTTGTTGCATTCTTAATCTAAAAGGCTGTGATAAGTGGTAACATAAGTTACAGGAGGTCTGCTTTCTAATATTGATTTTTCAGTTCTAGAAAGTGGTGTAACACTTCCAAGTATACCTTGAGCCCCAGGGTCTGGCAGATCCCAGGCACCAGGTACTCAAGGCACCTAGAAATTTCACTGTGGCACCTAGCATATTTAGCAAAGATTCTATTATCGTATGTCTCAATGAAAAGTACAAGGATTATTTATCATTTTGCATCAGAATATTTTGTTGTATGACATAAAATATATGTGCATGAGGTTATCATTGTTTATATGCTAACTATCCAGTGATGGTGGATGAATTAATTTCTTAACCAGTTGATTTCTTGTTGCATTTGAGTGGAATGGATGTGCTTGAGAGATTTAATGTATCTATTTCCTAGGATTAGGCATCTGGGAAAAAAAACCTAATTACAGCTTTGAAACTGCCCAGTTTGACTGGAAGTCTGTTCATATAGTTACTAATTAATTTTATGAAACAATGTGTTTATAGAACTCAGAAATTTTCTGTAGAAAATTGTCCACACCACATCACTGCCTTTTTCTGTACATTGATGGATATTTTCCTTTCTCTTGCTTTCAGAGTATACTTCATGGAATTTTGTTGGAAGATCATCATTTGGATGTGAACACTCCTTTATAAAACAGCCGTCTTTTCCTTTTTGTAAAAAAGCATCAGTTCAAGTAGAACGATTTAGAGGGAGTTTGTTTTCCAGATCCTTTACTTTTACCTTTATTTAACTGAATGCATAAATGGAAACAGTAGAAAGACAGAAATCATTGTGATTGCCTTAGATCTTCATCAAGTTGCTTTTAGTTTCTCAGCAAGGAAACTTAAGAGTTAGCCAACATAAAAAGCCTTTCAAGACACACTTAGGTTAATGCAGCCTTTTAGCGTGGTGGAGATGAGTCTTGCATTTTAAGATTTCTAGGAGCAAATGTTTAAACTGTAGCTTCAGCATTAGGAAGACCTTTCAGGTTCCAGTTGCCCTTCCTTATTCTTCCCTCTCCCATTTCAGTCTGATTTGCTGCAGAAGATGAACAACAGAGTGAATTTGTGGAATTCACCATTAACCATGGTGTTTTTCTGAATGCTGTGCAGATCTGACAACTACATTTGTAATGTAACAGTTGAGTTACGTAGTATTGTGTCCACAGCAATAAGTTTAATGAGGTGAACGTGGTTGTAGCTTTCAAAAATGTTCATGACCTTGTAGATGTATGTATATATATAATTTCTCCTGTGAGCACCAAGAGCTATTAAAATGAGCAGCTAAAGGGGGGAGGTGTGCAGTCAGCACGAAGTGCGGCTTCTTGTGCATCCTTTTGGACTTGGCATTGCCACAGAGCTGACATAGGTGCACCCTGGAGGAAGACGGAATCTGGAGGTCCAAGAGAAGCATTAAAAGTTAGAGGAGTGGAGTGCAGAGGCCAAACTAGGTAAGTTGTTATGGGTCAGTCTGTCTCCCCATATTGTCATTTAGGTGTAATTTGGCTTGTGAAAGGAGGGCTGCTAATGACAGGACTAGAGCATCTATATACCATTCCTACCCACCTAACTGATGAAAGTGAATGACTTGTATGACAGTAGCTGTCAAAATGGCATTGAGAAAGAGACCTGACAGTAGGATATTAAAATGCTGGAGAGGAGGAAAATTCTTCTTTGATATCTTCTCACTCAAGCAACAGTTGCAGCTGCTGAAGGAGCTCAGTCAGGATTCATTGGATCTAAATGGTTGCAGCAGAGGATCTAAAGAGTTGCAGCACTTTGGATTTGATTTGTGCTATTTCATTAATTATTAGATGCCAAGTTACTTTTTCCAGGTTGTTAAGAGCAGAGCCAGGATGGCTTCTTCTGTGTTTTACCTTTGGGAAGACTGACAGTAGATATATGGTGGTGTTTTTCCCCTAGGTCCTGGCCATGAGGTTTGATGCCTCGCTTTATTGAAGGAAGACACTGGACCTAAATGGCGCAGCATGACTTTGTTCCTGCCTGGCTTAACTTCTCTACACCACAGTCTGCAAAGGTAAAGAATGCTTCTTGGGTCAACCCTAGGGGAAACCCTGTAGATTATGAAATGCTTAAATGGTACGCAGAGAGAGTAGCACAGAGTTGCTACTGGAGTCCATGGCCCATTTGCTACTTTGTTTCTACTTTTTCATATATAAAATTTTTATTAATTTTCCAACACGAATACAAAGAAAAGAAAGAATAAAACAGAACAGTTTGAAGATAAACAACATAACCTACAAATAAGTTAGCAAGAGATATAAAATCTCATATTTATACAGAAATCAAAAATTATAGAGTATCACAGAATAATAGTAAATGTTATCAACAAAGGTTTGATTATAACAACTCTTACCACAAATTCAAATCATTTATTATATCTGATATTACATCATGGTGAACTAAATATTCCAAAAGAGGCAGCCATATTGTAGCAAAATTTATAGAAGATTTAGAAGAAATTACATCATTAATTCTGTCAGTAATTTTTGACAGGAGCTGCGGTGGCTCAAGTGGTTAAGATGCTGAACTGCAGGCTGTGGAAGGTCAGTAGTTCAGCAGTTCAAGACCCA
Organism: Gekko gecko; assembly: GCA_029375565.1. Classification (NCBI taxonomy): domain Eukaryota; kingdom Metazoa; phylum Chordata; class Lepidosauria; order Squamata; family Gekkonidae; genus Gekko; species Gekko gecko. The sequence continues at coordinate 96,686,306 of JAPDNY010000006.1, forward strand.
GGTGCCGCAAGACGGAGTGAGCTCCCGTCTCTAGTTCCAGCTCCTGCCAACCTAGCAGTTCGAAAGCAAGAAATTGCAAGTAGATAAATAGGTACCACTTTGGTGGGAAGGTAACAGCGTTCCGTGCACCTTGGTGTTTAGTCATGCTGGCCACATGACCACGGAAATGTCTTCGGACAGCGCTGGCTCTTCGGCTTTGAAACGGAGATGAGCACCGCAACCCTAGAGTCGGATTCGACTGGCTTTCGAGCAAGGGAACCTTTACCTTTACTAATTTTTGACATAATATACATTTTCCACAATTTAGCATGCCAGTGCTGCCTATTCAGAGTTGTATTATTCTTCCAATGCAGTGCAACTGTATTCTTAGCAGCAGAAAGCAAAATAGTTATACATTTATTAATATCACCAGTTGGCACTTTAACCTGCCACCTATTTAACAATATATGTTCAGCTGTAAATTGCAATTCAAACCCCGTAATGGTCTTAATTTGATGGATAACATCTTTCCAAAACAATTCCAATTTGGGGTATTACTTTATGTCTACTTTAATAGTTAATGTTTCTTAGTCTTTGAATATTTGCATTTTAAAAATCATAAAAACTGCATTATTTGACAAGCTGTTATGAATATCTGGTCTTATCAAACATCTGGGAAACTAACTGATAAAATGTTTTTTTATGTTCAGCAACCCAGACGGTTAGAAATTTTGTTCAGAAGAAGGAAGTTCCATGCTTTTTGTTTCTATGAGCATAAGGGAACATACATGAAGATTTCTCCTTCAAGAATTTATTGATCTCTAGCATCCAGACTGTACTTTTTATTAGTGCAGTTTAAAAGTAGAGCCATTCCTATGTAATCATGCACTGTGTAGTCTCAAAAAAGAGATTATACTGTTAATTCTGCTGTAAGTGATCTCAAGGATATGGCTGGGGGGCTGGTGAATGGTATAGGAATACCAGATGCTATAACTTTACCAAATTAGGTGGGTTTAAACCCAGATGAGAGACTTTTGGGAGACCTGCATGAGAAGGTATACATAATAAGCAGTATATTGTACAGTGTCTGTGCAGTAGGGACATGGAGATTTCCTGTGCTCTGCTCCATTGTTGCTGCTCTCTCCAAGCCACAAAAAGATCACTCCTGCAGTTGGAGGATGTGGACTGAGGAACATCCGTGAAGGTTGGGCTGGAGCAGAGAGAGACAAAAGGATGAAATTGTGCCTTCCTCTCAGTGGACCTCTGCTGTTACTCCACACACATGATCCTGGGACTGATAATTCCAGGGGTCAGAAAGAGCTGCTGCGATGTAGATGGAACATGGGGAAATGACACCTTATCCACATGAAGTGGTAGGATATACACAGGACTCCCAGAAGTCTTCCCCCCAAAAGTTATTTTTGAAAACTTGTGCCTCTGATGGGCTGGTAAATCACAAGCTCCATCTGTCTTGATTACATGGCTTTTAATGAACTTGCAAACAAGTATAAAGAGAACAGTAGTGAGAGTCTGACCCACAAATCAAGCAGTCACCAAGACTTGCAAAGAAAATGCTTTCTGTGTATTACAGTTTGAAGCACTACAACACCATAAATAACTCATAAGAAAATCCTAGTACAAAAGTACATCATCAAGGTCATCTCTGGATTATATAACAATGTTTCAAAATTGGATCTTCCTCAGGAGATATTCTGTAGTGTACAAAAATACAATTCTTTAGAATATATACAATGTAAACAGTAGAAAACAATATAAAATCCTAATGCAGTCTTACTTACAGAGAGGTACAAAAGTTCTCTTTTTCTTAAAGTGATTTGTAACAAGACATGAGAGATCTGCAATATAATAATGTTCCTCTTATTATGAAAAAATACAGAGTATTTTAAAAAATAAATCCAAGCATCATAGTAACTTACAATACATTCAGATAGGACACTGATCTCAGTAAATGTTCAGGCTCAAATATGATGCTATGCTTCTAATGGATCCCAGGCGTCTCACTCTAGTGGTTCCTCTGTTATATTGCAGATCTCTCATGACTTGTATTTATTTGGCTATCTGAAATGGCCAAGCCTGAAAAATTCCACAGTTAAAGTACATTTAAAGGGACTGCAAGCCCTTTAAATGCCTTCAGAGTTCACTCGCTGGCTTGCAGCTTACAGAAGGCATTTAAAGAGACCATGATCCCATTAAATGCTTTCTTTTCCTCTCTATTGGAAACAATGGAGGATGGGGGCAGAAGAAGCAAGCCCAGCCAGAATCACCTATGCTGCATGGAGCAATCTGCTTCATGTGGCACAGGAGCTCCTGGGGCTCCCTTCTCCTGCAGCCTGGTTTAAACCAGACTGCATGAGAAGTGAGCCCAGCCAGGATTGGCTGTGCTCTGTGTGGTGCAGCAGGTCCTGGGGCTTGCTTCTGCAGCCCAGTTTAAACCAGACTGCAGGAAAAGTGATCCAAGACAGGATCAACTGTAGGAGAAGCCAAGCCAACCCCAGGATCTGTGTGTGGTGGGGAGAGATCTCTGTACTGCATGCAGTTTCTGGGGCCAGCTTCTCCTGCAGCACAGTTTAAACCATGCTGCAGGCAGGAGAAGCCAGGCCAGCCCTAGAATCAGGCTGGGTTTTTTTGTTGTTTTTAATTCAGTGTTTTTCTTCTTGAGACTATTGGACCCGAAAAAAATCTGGATTTCCGAAAAATCCCATACTGGTATTGGGATCCGGGATTTTTTGGAAATACTGAAATTCTCAGGTCCAACAGACCTGAACCAAAAAATACCTGATTTTTAAAAATTGCACACCCCTAGTCTTAAGTCACTTTCTTAATATGTCTTGAGCTATCTTTTTTAGCTGAGGAGGGGCAAATTTTACACCTTTCCAAAATAGCTCCCAGTGATTACTTGTGGCTGATCAATATACTGTTATCAATACACTACACTGTAATTACAGCAAAGCAACATCTGCTTATTACAGTGAGTTCTAAGGATTCTGAAAAAAATATTCTACAGCGCTGCAAAATTGTTATTGAAGTTGGGACATAAGTTAATTTTCTAGTAAGGGTTAATTTGCCATATGGGATGATCACTTTTAACATTGCTTTCAATCAAAGCAGTGTAGTCTGTTAAGCTCCTGATAACTCCTGTGGAGTCCAGACAAAATAAAACCAGTCAAGTGGTATCTTTAAAGACCTTTATTTCAGTAAGCATTTGAGAGTCACAGTTCATTTCTTCAAACAGATATAGGATATCTGAAGAAGTGAACTGTGGCTCACAGAAACTCATAGTGATAAGGTACCACTGAACTTTTGTTTTATTTTACTACAACAGACTAACACAGTTACCCCTTTGCAATCTTCATTTATAGGCCTCTGGATCCACCTTTGAGAAGCATGGAGAGCATCTTCCTCGGGGAGAGGTCCGCTTTGGAGTAAGCCGGAGACGCCACAACTCTTCAGATGGCTTTTTTAATAATGGCCCCCTCAGAACTGCAGGAGGTACATAAGGAAGATGGGTACATTCCAGGCTCAATACAACTATTTGAAGAGTATCAGTTTTAAGTGCAGACAAATGGGAGAAAAGGATATGTTTGTTTTCAAACAATCCAGACCTGTTTCTTTTTATTAAGAGAAAGTTCAGGTTTTTTTCCTTACATCAGGGCACTGTAACATCTGTCCATTTTTGTCTGGCATACCTAAATATTAAACATTCCTGATTTACTAAAGTACTTATTCCTCTGATTTTTCTTATCATTTCCCAATATTCTGACAATTTAGGCTTATAGCAAGTTGTGAGAAAGGTGCATGATGGAGGTTTCCAGTGCCATTACTCATATGGGTGAAATAGGGGGAAATTGTTCAGTCCATAAAAGTAAAGGTTGCTGCTATATCCACCACTTTGGTAGGAATTATAGCTTAGGTTGGGTGGTCCCAGCCTAGGAAACTCCAGTAAGTGTGGGAATGGAGCTGAATTGTGGAGACAAGAATTTGTTTTTTGGCACTGCAGCAGCGGACCAGCTCCAGGAGATCTCCTGAAAAGCTGTGCTGGATTGTCGGATTTGGAAGGGGTTCGAAACAATCTTGAACCCCCTGGGCTCTCTGGAGAGGTACCCAAGCCGTGGGCTTGATCTCGGACTCTCCATGAGCGGCGACAAATGGATTGAGTCCAAGATCACCCTGAAGCACAAATCCAAACAAGCACAACTGTGATCCTCCATAGTTGCAGAGCCGTAACTACCGGGATGGAGGGAAGTAGCGGACCTCACAGCCCTTTCAAGGAGACTTTAAAAAGAATTGAAGGATGGAAAGAACCCCCCCCCCCCCCGCGGAAGCAGCTTAGCAAAGAATCATAGAACTTGGCATTTGGAGTGTGTTTCTTCAAGGGCTAGAAGAGGACAACACGGTGAATGTCTGGGATATTTTTCTTGTTATAATACTCTACTCTTCAACTGCTATTTGACTTATCGTGCTGTTGTGGATTACAATATTAGAACGTTGAGATAAGTTCTGGTTTTATTAAAGCCTCCTTTGGGATTACAATTTGGACTGAGAAAAAATATGTTTTATTATTATCCCTTTGAAGATACCAAATCGGATTACAGTTTATTTTAATCCTTTCTTTGGAATACAAATACAAATTAAAGATAAAGAGACTGTGTTTATTATAACAGAAGAAACAAGGAAGACAGCCGAACTTGGTTAGAACTTACTTGTACTTTCTGTACATCACTGCCATTTAAAATAGGGTCTGAACTTGGAACTGTTATGTCTTTGAAGGTTATATGTTTTTTCTTTTAAAGTACAGTCTGTGCAGAGTGTAGTGCAAATTGTTGATAACTGTCTCTTGTCATTACATTGACTGGGAGGTTGTTTATGAACAACTAAAGGGAGCACTCATTTTATAGTATAGAGGTATGTACTAGCTTAAAGGTACAATGCAGAACATTGATAAGAAAAGTCCCCCACACACTTCATCTCCTAGTCAAGGTAAATCAGTAACTGCAAGCTTGGCACAGATTTCAGCAAAAGATCTACAGACTTTGATTCAAGATGCTGTAACTGCAGCTGTTAATCCTATGCAAGCTAAATTGGACTCCTTGTCACAACAGATGACACAACAGATGACAGAAGTACAAAAGCAACTTATGGAAAATAGACAAGAGATGTCCACTTTGACTAAAGCAGTTAAGCAGATGGAAGAAAATCTGAAGAAATGCAATTTATGGTACAGAAAGTAGAATCTAAACAAAATTCTATGGAGGAGGCTCTCATCAAGCTAGAACTTGACAAAGCAGCATATATTCTAAGATTTCAGAACGTACCAGGGAAGAAAGATGAAGATTTGAAAACTGATATGGCACATTTGCTGCTTATATGGGTGCAGAGAATCCAGATTAAATATATAATGAAATTGACATGGCCTATAGAATGAACTCTGCCTATGCATGGAGACATAGATTTCCAAGAGAAGTGCATGTGAGATTTAACAAAAGAACAATAAGAGATGACATCCTCAAGGTGACAAGCGAAACACCTTTCTAAATAGAGAAGACAGAAATAGAAATCTTAAAGGAGATCCCCTGGAGGCTGAGAGAGAAAAGCAGAGACTACACAGATCTTGCAAGCATCCTTAGAAAGAATGGAATTACATACAGATGGTTGCTTCCAGAGGGCTTCCTCTTTACTTACAGAGGGAAAAGACATAGAATGAACTCTATATTTAAAGTGGAAGAATTTATTAAAACAGATGGTGATGATCGAAGACAGAGGAACATACAGAAGCTAACAAAGAACAGGTAACTGAAGAGGAGCAACAAGGAGCAATTGGAACAACTACAACAATTGGAGCAACTACTGTGCCCCAGATGGTTACAAGATTTATGATGAAGAACAAAAATTATAACAGACCCCAAAATAAAGATGGATAGAGGAAAAATAATGGATTAAATCCACCGCCAAAAAGGAGACTAATCTTTCAACAACTGAAGAAGATGCAATTGGCTGTTGTATGTCTACAAGAGACTCCTATAAGATACTCAGATCAAAAATATTTGGAATTTTAAAAACTTGGGGGGGGGATTATATCTTCAAAAGGGGGGACAAAAGGGAGGTGTAGTGACATCTGTTACAGAACATTTATAGCCAGAATTATTATATGATTCTGAAGATGGGAGAATTTTGATAGTCCAAGTGCAAAGACAAGGGTAAACTAACTCTGATTATAAATATATATGCACCCAACCAACACAAAGGAAAAAAAATTTAAACTGCTCCAGTTTCTAAACAAAACTTGATGAAATTTGTCTGATTGGAGACTATAATGCTGTTTCTGATAAACTGTCAGATAGAAAGACAACAACTGGAAAACAGAAACAGGGAAATAAACTTCCCAATACATTTTTACAACTTGCAGAAGAACATAACCTGATTGATTCCTGGAAAACTAGAAATCCAGAAAAGACAGACTATACCTTCAATTCAGCAAGACATAAGTCATGGTCAAGGATAGATACGTGTTGGATCTCTTCAACAATTATAAATGATTTAATAGAAGTGGAAATCATACTAGCAATGTTTGCAGATCACAATCCTGTTATGCTTATATTACAAGATGTACCAAAGAAAATAGATGGACTCTTAATACATTTTTATTGAAAAATGAAAAAATTGTAATAGAGTCAAAGAATTCTAAATGTTCTTCAAACAAAATATACAACCAGATATTTCTATTAGAACTGTATGGGATGTGTTCAAGGCTTATGCTAGAGGTTGCATAATTAGAGAAACAGCACGCATGAAAAAGCAAAAGACAGGAAAATTCCTGCAAATTAAGGAACAGATTAGGAAACAGGAAGAAAATTTGAAGCAAGATACTTCAGTTGAATACTCAAGAATGAAATTAAGTTTTTACAACACCAAATGAATTGCCTGCTGACAGAAGAAATAGCCAAAAAAATTATATATGCAAAACAAAACTTTTTTGAAAACACTAAAAAACTGACCAGATGGTTAGCATACAAATTAAGAAAATAAAAATAAAAATTTTAAGGATGGCGAAGGAGAAAAAAATATACTCAATGATCTCAAAAAAATAATTGAGAAATTTTATAGAAAGTTATATCTAAAAGGCGAAGCCACACCAGAGGAAATTAAAAGATGTTTTTAAAGAAATATAATTTAAATAAATTTAATGAAGAACATAGGAAAATCTTAAATGATCAAGTACCAACCTGTGAAATTATTGAACCAATAAAGAAGCAAAAAAAAGAGAGAAGACACCAGGTCCTGATGGTATACCAGCAGAATTTTACCATGTGTTTGAAGACCAACTGACATTACCTTTAAACTACGTTATACAGAGTATAAGAACAGATGGCAGAACTCCAGAAACTTGGAATGAAGCCTTAATAACTTTGATACATAAACAGAACTCGGACGAGAAAGAGATCAAGAACTATAGACCAATCTCATTATTAAACATAGACTATAAAATCTATGCTACTATTCTAGCTGCAAGATTGAAAAAAATATTGATGCAGACAATTCACCAAGACCAAGCAGATTTTTTTTACCAAAAAGACAACTTAGAAACAATGTAAGAACTGTTCTAAATGTTGTTGAATATTTTGAAGCTCATCCGGAGAAACAGATGGCTTTAATTTTTTTAGACACTGAAAAAGCATTTTATAATGTTAGCTGGAGTTTTATGTTGGAACAATTGTTAGATTCGCAATGTGGTAAAGAATTTTTTACAATGGTCAAAATAATTTATACTAAACAACGAGCTAGGATTCTCATTAATAGTGATCTATCACAAAACACTGATTCAGAGATGAACTAGACAAGGTTGTCCACTTTCACCACTATTGTTTATATTTGTACTTTATATTGAATAATATGATTAGGGAGGATATATATATATATTAGAGGACTTAAAATAAGAGAAGAATATAAACTACAAGCATTTGCAAATGACTTGGTATTTATCTTAGAAAATCCACTGTATTCAATTACAGAGTCATTAACAACATTATTGAATTATAGCTATGTGGCGGGACTGAAGATTAACTTGACCAAGACAAAAATGCTAACCAAAAATATGACAAAAGACCAAGTGCAACAACTACAAGAAGAATCAGGTTTTGAATCACAAAAGAAAGTGAAATATTTAGGAATATATATAACAAATAGATGTAACTCTTTGGTGAAAGACAATCACGCTAAATTCATGATAGAAATTAAAAAAGATTTGGAAAAATTGGAAGATCTACAAATATCTTTGATGGGTAGAAAAGCTACAATAAAGATGAATATTCTTCCAAGATGGATTTTTTAAATTTCAAACAATACCAGTTCTCCAAAGTCAACAGTATTTTAAAGAACTTGGCTAAGTACTTTATATGGCAGAATAAAAAACTAAGAATAAAAATGAAAGTTTTACAAGACGCCAAAGAAAGAGCTTGACTTTTATGGCTTTTATACTATAGAGCAGCAGCAGTAATGTGGTTAAAAGAATGGATCACATTAGAAAACACTAGGTTATTAATTTTAGAGGGACACGATCTATTATTGGGATTGCATGCATTTATGTGGTGTGGAAGATCAGTTATACACAACTATTTTAAATAACATCTGATTAGGAAATCCTTTTTGATGGTATGGGAAAGTATTAAAGGATTATTTTACAATAAGACTCCCAAATGGGTTTAATCACATGAATCTTTAAAAAAAAACCTAATTTACTGCATAAAAATACATTGTTGAGATATGAAGACTTGTTGGATAATAAAAATGAATTAAAATCAACAGAAAGACTGAAAGAACAAGAGAATAACATAGGTTAGTGGGAAAGGATCCAGAGTCGAGATTTGCTAAAGATAAGCCATTGAGTTTCTGTACAAATATAACGGAAATGGATAACGTACTGTTACATGCTGATATTAAGTTGATAAAGAAATTGTATACAATAATGTTAGAAAATAAAACACAAGATGAAGTAGTTAAAAACTGTATGGTTAAATGGGCACAAAATCCAGGTTATAATATTGAGTTAGACCAATGGGTCACGTATATGAAAAACAAATATAAAGATTACTAAAGTGATTTCATATAAGGAAAATATATAAAAATGTTTTGTAGATAGCTAATTTATCTGGAGTAATATACTAAATTTTACCCTAACCTACCAAATGATTGTTGGAAATGTAAAAACAATGTTGGTTCATTTTTTCATATGTGGTGGGCATGTGATAAAGTTAAAAAATATTGGAGCTGGATAAATGAAATTTTGCAAAAATTGTTAAAAACTATTGTGCCTTATACACCAGGATTGTTTCTATTGAATATATCACCAGAGGACTATAAAAAGCAAGATTTTTATCTCACTATACATACTCTGACAGCAGCAAGATTATTATATGCTAAACATTGGAGAAGAAGTGAAACTCCTTCAGAGGAGTTAGACCAAGAAAGCTAATGCAGCCTTAGGATGCATTAACAGAAGCAGTGTGTCCAGATCACAGGAGGTGGTAGTTCCGCTCTGTTCTGCTGTAGTCAGGCCTCACCTGGAGTACTGTGTCCAGTTTTGGGCACCACATTTTAGGAAGGATGTTGACAAGCTTGAGCATATACAGAAGAGGGCAACCAGGATGGTGAGAGGGTTGGAATCCAAGTCTTACGAGGAAAGGCTGAAAGAGTTGGGTATGTTTAGGCTGGGAAAGAGAAGGCTTGGAGGGGACATGATTGCAGTCTTCAAATATCTGAAGGGCTGTCATGTAGAAGATAGAGCAGATCTATTCTCTCTTGCTCCAGATTGCAAGACTAGGTCTAATGGGTGGAAAGTACAAGGGAGTCATTACTGGCTAAATATCAGGGGAAACTTCCTAACTGTAACAGTGGTTGAGCCTCGAGAACAGCTGCCTTGGGAGGTGGTGGATGCTCCTTCGCTGGACGTTTTCAAGCGGAGGCTGGACGACCACCTTTCGGGTATGTTGTAGGGCTAGCTTTCAGTTACACTCCTGCAAAGTGCAGGGGGTTGGACTAGATGACCTGCAAGGTCCCTTCTAATTCTAACATTCTATGATTCTATGAAGAAGTTATAAATAAAATATTGGAAACAGCAGAGATGGACAATTTAACTTCAATCTTGAGGGGAAATAACAAAGAAGAATTTGAGGACACATGGTCAAGGTTTTAGAAATGGATAGAAGAACATAACGTATAAAAGCTCCTAGAAATACAACTGAAATAAAAAGAAATAAGAACTATATAATTAACTAGGAGCAAAATATGTATATTAAAATCATACGGTGGGAAAGATATAAACGTTTTGGTTACAGTTTGAGGTCAAAGGACTATGTAAAAAAATGATACAAATGAACCTTCCCAAATGTGCACCTATTTAAGTCGGTTCAGTCTTTGTCTTATATGTATGAAATAAATTAAAAAAAAATAAATCTGGAAGGGGTTAGAGCAAGCAGGCTGTTTTTCATTGATATAATGCAATGTGAACACAGGCTTCTGCAATAGATCTTGTTCAGGTTTTTATACAGTACTCATACAGGAATCTTCTTTTTGTGTAGACTGTTGGCATCAGCCTTCTCTGCTCCGCCATGACTCTGTGGATTCTGGTGTTTCTAAAGGGACCCACATTGGGCTAGCTAGCAATCAGTCTGGCTGGCATGGTTCTTCACGGGGCCATGATGGTATGAGTCAGAGAGGTGGAGGAGGAACTGGAGCCCATCGCCACTGGAATGGCAACTTCCACTCCCGAAAGGGTTCAGCCTTTCAAGAAAAGCCACCTGCTGAGGCCAGGGAGGAAAAGGAAGAGAAGGAGAAACTGCAGTTTGAAGAAGATGACTTTGTAAGTGTGGTGTTCTGCAACAAACTTCCCAGATTATTTTTTTACTGGTATTGGCAAATTTCAGGAATCTAGAACTGATTTTCAGCTTTGGTTTCATGCTTCCCTTCATCTTGAATGAAGTGGTACTTCATTCAACTGTAGTGGTACCACTACAGTTTGGTGTAGTGGTTAAGTGCACGGACTGTAATCTGGGAGAACCGGGTTTGATTCCCCACTCCTCCACTTGCACCTGCTGATGTGACCTTGGGTCAGTCACAAGCTCTGGCACAGCTGTCCTTGAAAAAGAGCAGTTTCTGTCAGAAGTTCTCTCAGCCCCACCTACCTCACAGGGTGTCTGTTGTGGGGAGGGGAAGGGAGAGGAGTTTGTAAGCTGCTCTGGGACACCTTTGGGTAGTGAAGGGCGGGGTATAAATTCAATCTCTCTTCTCTTCTCTTCCCTTCTTCTGTCTACTGCTAATGGGCATTGATATATTGCACTGAGTATTCCAGCACTGTAATGGCTTTTTGAATTTGTTCCAAATTTTTTCTCTTGTGCACCCATCTTGGTCCTCCGTACAAAGGAGCCTCCAGGGTGGCTGGGGTATAATTGAATGGTTTTTAGGTAGTATATGTAAAATACCTTCTTTCTGAATCGTTTGCTCGCAATTTGTAGGATGTTAGTTAGAAGATGAATATAACTGACCACCTGGAACTGAGGTGATGGTTGGTGTATGCATCATTAAAGCATGGAAGTAGCCATTGCAGATTACCTTTTACCTAAATAACCAATATTATTGTAAAGGCTTCATATAAATAGAACAATTCTGAAATTATGAATCACTGGCTAAATTTTCTGCTTCTTATCAGTAAAAACTGGGTGATGTTTCCCATGTCCTCATTCCCAAAATTTATTGATTTAAGTATTTTTATCCTGTTTCTCTCCCTGGAGGAGACCCAAAGTGACTCACAGCAGCAAAAATGCAACATAAATAAATTTTAAAAAGACAAAACTACAGTATGTCTTGGGCTGGGATTCCTTAGCTGGCTCATCCGGAGGCAGTGACCACAAGCAAGTTTTACAGGTACCAGCAAACAGGAAAGAGAAAAACACACAGCTGAGATGTTGTGCTGGGAGCTAGATCCCCCCCCCCCAAAAAAGTTCCCTTTCCTTAATTCAGTAGGCCTAAATGGAATTTCGGGATGGCGACACAGGTTTAATTTCCCCATATATGATGTCTCCTATCATTGGCCTATAGCTAAATGAATTCTAGCTTTTTCCTCTCATGCACCCATTTTGGTCCTCCATACAAAGGGGCCTCCAGGGTGGCTGGGATATAATTTAATGGTTTTCAGGTAGTATATGTAAAATACAATGCCAGAATAAAGGTGACAAAAGATCAAGATCGTAATGACAAATTTAAAAAGAAATTCCTGGGTCTGGATAACAGTCACCTAAATTTTTTTAACTCATTTGTGTGATTGACCTTTTGACTAAGAGATGCAACTTTCCACTAAAATCAGCAAAAACATAGGTAAGACTTAACCATGGTAAACCAATTTCTGATCCTGATTGAATGGACCTTACCAGCCATTGTTGTGTGGCCTGCATTCAGACAGTCTAGCCATAATTTAATTAAACCATGGTTTTGCATGATGTCTGAACTGAGCCATAGGCTCCATGTCATTAGCTGTCAGTATACCAAAGTATATGTGTTCTGAGAAAATGAGACTTTGGATAAAACAGCTCCTAAATTGTACCATTAAGATTCTCATCCTGGTTTAAGTATTTTGAAAAGGGAAAGCCTGAAGTTATGCAGCCTAATCTGAAATGTATTTCTCTGGGTTTCGTATTACAGCCATCACTGAATCCAGAAGCTGGAAAACAGAACAGCCAGAGTAAACCAGTTGGGACTCCTTCTGGTGTTTGGGGTAGGTACATTATGCTGTAGAAGTAGTGGAACAAAACAAATTAAGTCTTTGTCAATATCCAGTTTGGTATTTGAAGTCTGGGTGCTTCTGGCTTTTCTACTTTTAGTAACGGCAGACTAAATGTACTTAAGAATTCTGGCACAGCTGCAGCTTTGTACTTCCTCCTCCCCTTTGTTCACCAAGGTTATGCATGCTTCTGTAAATCTGAGGAAACAGTATTACAATTTATATCCACACATTTTAGTACATTCAAATTCATTCTTGTAAGGAAGAACTTACAAAATAAACCTGAAAGGAGCTGTTAGAAGCCTCTCTTCATCAGGCACCTTAGATTCATTAATCTATTTTAAGATGATGAATATCTTGAGAACTCCCAAATAGATGGCAAATCCAAATCTGCTAGCTGAGTGGGTGAGGGGAGTGATACATGCTTCCTTGAGGGTGGAAGGCAGTGATTAGGCCTGTTTAGAAAAAACTCTGCCTAAGTCCTATGTTGGAGAACTTTCAGCTAGTCTCCTTCCATCCTTGGGCAATATGCTTGAGCAGTTGGTTGCTTCTCAGCTCCAGGAGCTCTTGGAGGAGACTGATTTTCTGAACCTATTTCGATCTGGTTCAAGATGGGAATTGGAACAGAGACTGCTTTGGTCACCTTGGTTGATCACCTCTACTGAAAACTAAATTGGGGACCTGCTAGTTCTGCTGGATTTCTCAGTGACCTTTGATATCATAGGATCCTATTGAGCCGTCTCTCAGCACTGAGATTGGGGGCACCATGTTATGGTGTTTTGAGTCCTATTGAGGGGTTATCTCAGAGGGTGCTGGGGGATTCCTGCTTTGCCCCATGGCCATTGGCCTGTGGGGTTCCACAGGTTCAGTCTTATTACCCATGCCATGAAGCCACTGGGAGAGGTCATCAGGATGCTTGGGCAGCAGTGTCACCAATATACAGATGATACCCAGCTCTGTCTTTCTTTCCCCCCTAATTCCAAGGATGCTGTTGATGTTCTGAACCAGTAATGGGCTGGATGAGGGTGAACAAACTGAGACAATCCAGGTTTGCAGCTTGAGAGTGCTACTTGACAAGCACCTTTGAAAACCAGGTAGCTGCAATGGTTCTGATTGCCTTTGCCCAGCTTCAGCTGATGTGTCAACTGTATCCATTTTTGGGTCAGACAGATCTAGCCACAATGGTCCATGCCTTAGTTACACCTAGACTGAACTATTGCAACACACTCGGGGCTACCCTTGAAGAGAGTTTGGAGGCTGCAGTTAGTGCAGAATGCTGTGGCTAGACTACTGGACAGGACCAGCAATTGGGAGCATGTGATCCCAATATTATAGCAGTTACACTAGCTACTGATCTACTCCAGAGCCCAATTCAAGGTGCTGTATGGCTTGGGACTTGGGTACCTGATGGACCATTGTTTTTTTTTTTTTTGAAATAACTCTCCTAAAAAGGAGAGAATTTTATTTTTTATAAGAAAGAGGTAGGGTAGACAGATGGGAGAAGAAAAGAGCGGAGTGAGTTTTCTTCTGTTAGTAAAGGTTAGTTTTAGTTAGTATTTCTTCTAGTTGTCGGCATCCATCACGGTTGAAAGATCTTCTTTTCATCATTACAAAGTCCAAATCAATTCTGTTAGCAAAGTTAGTAAAGTCCACTGGGGTTAGTTATTAAACAACTCTTCTCAGATGTTACACGAACAAATTCTTTTTTGAGTCTTTCCAATTGTCATTAAATCCTTTAAATCTTGATATCTCCCGTTCCGTCACCTCCTTCCCCTGGGCCGCCGTCTTCTTCATAAATCCAAGTTTTGAGTACTGCGTCCTCCTCCATGCTGGTATGTCTCTTCAGAAAGTCTTTAAATTTAAAAGTATAGTCCATCTTCTTTCATTTCTTTTTTCTTGCTGTTTTTGGCAGTCAATTCTCACTGGTTCCATTAAACACTCAGTTTGAAATTAGATCTCCATTACTTGCTAAGTTCAACACCCCTTTCTACTGGCAGAGTATTTCCTTTTTTTTAAAGGCGGAATGGGCTTTGAGAGCCTTATCCACCTCTTCTTTTTATTTTTCGCTCCACTGCCAGATAGGGGTGTCAAGACTTTCGTCGAAATAAATCTGAGATCTTCATTCCCTTTTTCATCCATAACCTGGAACTTTAATATCTGTGCAATTTCTGCCATCAGCCTTGTTAATTCCGACATTATTTTTGTAGTCTGATGAGAACATTTTCCATTTAAAAAAATCTCGTTGATATTCTACATTTATTCCAGCAGGTGGCGCAGCATCTCATTCGCCTGTTAATTGACAGCTAGCTCTGGGGGGGGGAGTTGATTGGAGCGGAAGTCCCTCCTCCCTTCTCTTCCGGTTTAGACAGGACTTTCTCCAGCATCGACATTTTATTTTTTGTTTACTTTATCAAAGTTCGTGCCACATCCCCCAGAAAACCACTGAAGCCGCAATCTTCTATAGAACCCCAACGGTACTTTCACCAACAATTTTTTCTTATTACCCCCCCTTCGCGTTTCTTTTAAAAATCGCTTCTTCGGAGAGGGTGGAAATTCCTCCCTCCTCCCATACGCTTATCCGCTTACGGGGGGGTTTAATTTTCGTTTCAAAGTAGATCTCCAACTCACGATTTGATGCCATTCTTCTTTTCATAGTAATTCAGCCGCTTTTACTCACTCCTGGAAGTCGGCAGGGCTGCTAAGTCCCATTCGGGACGCACTACGCAGCGGGGCCGATTGGGGCGGGGAGAAAGCCTCGATTTCCCGGCAGTGTGCCGGCAAAGAGGCTACTCCCCTATGCGCCCCCGGTTCGGAGCCTTTGACTAAGGCTCACTAGGGTCTTTCGCATAAGCGAAGACCCCCCCCATTCCGCGCGTGGGCTGACCGCCTCTGGGAGCTCCCCGAGAAGCGGCCGCCATTCGCAGCACCGAAACCGAAACCCATCACCTGATGGACCATTGTGACAGGCCGTCAAGGCTTAATGCCTAATAGAGTCTGAAAACCTTTGAGTGACAGGCTGTTGGAACAGATTTCTGTGGAGTCAGTTTTAAAATGACAGTTGGGAACTGACAGTTGAAGAAGAAACAGCTAAGCATTGACTGGACTGGGAAGGAGGTAAAATGAGTGAGAGGATCAGAGAGGATCCCCATTCAAGCCAAAAAGGGAAATTGCTTCTAGTTAAGAGAAGTAATCCCTGCCCAGAGAGCTCTTGAAAAGGAGTGATTCCTGGTCTGTGTATATAGAAGAATTTTGGAAATTTGGTTTTATGTTCCTGCCTTCTACACTGTAACGGTCAGTGAAACTCAGAAACCTATACTTGAGTGTTTAAGTAGAAACTGAAAAGAAAGCCTCTCTCCTCAAAAGTTTTAAAAGACCTTTTTGAATAGCAGAAACACTTGTTGGCAACAAATTATGTGGAGTTAGAGTGATTACAAAGTTACCTCAGTTTTATTATCAGTTCACATCATACATCCTACCCTGATTCCACTTGACCTTTTCTCCTATAAGTTAAATAAAACATTTTGTTTATTTTGAACTTTCAAAAGCCTCTCATGTCCCATTTCAGAAGTTGAATATAAGAATGTGATTTTGTTCCCTTAGTTCCCTGGGCTCAGCGAGCGACTTGCTGGCGGGTGCGCTCCATCATAACTCTGATGTGAGCACCCCACAAATTATGCTGATGGGGTGGGGTCCGAGTTGATCTTGGACCCACTCAAGCCCTTGTAGGAGGCTCATAGCCTGGGGTGCAAGAGGTGCCTCTCCCAAGGCACAAGCCAAAAGATTGAGGCTCCTTTTTGCTCCGAAAGGTCCCCATGGCGCGAGTCCAGCCATGGTACACAGAGGCACACACCGGGGACAGCGCGCAAGTGATCTGGTGGAAAAATGATTCCCCCTACACTTTGAACTGAAGCATGAAGTGAAATTTGAGTTGATGTGTGCTTTTACAAACAATCGCCTACTCGCAAACCCGTAAAGCTGCCCCAAAGCCCCAAACAAAGCGGAAGGGGGAGGGGAACTCACCCAATCCCGGAAAGACTGACTCATAAGAGAAAAGCGAGGGGCAGGAGGGTGGCTTGAAAGGGAGATCAATAACTTGGCTGAGTGTGATGTGGACTAGAAAGAAGATTGCAATCCATGACTTTCAGATTTTTAAAAAAACTTTTAACGTAAACAATGACACATTGGGTAGAAAAAATGGCGGCTAAAGGGAAATTCTCTTCAGAACTGCTAGCTCATCGACTCCAGTTACTAAATCAGAAGTAACCACAGATTTTCCCAAAATGATTGCTGCAGCACTGCACCCGCTGCTGGACCAGATAATAACTTTGATATGCTGCAAAAGGAACTGAAAGAACAGAGAAAAATGGATATGTATTGGTTTGTTTAAATTGTATGAACATGTGATATATCCAATAATAAACTGTATTTAAAAAAAAAAAAAAAGAAAACAGCTAGGAAGTTCAAAAAAGTTAATGCTAGGTCAAATTTGTTAGAACAAAGACTGGAGGCAGTGGAAAAAGAAAAAACCTCTGAGAAAAAAGAACTGTTACTTCTTCAGATGGAAAAATCAGCTTACGTCCTGAGATTCCAAGGTATTCCAGAGCAGAAAGGAGAGAACCTGAAAGAGATCTTAAGCGAAGGAATAGCTCCTGTGGTGGGCTGTACGGTGGAAAATTTGCAAAGTGATATGGATTTGGTTTACCGCACCTATCCAGAATTTATTAAAAAAAACAAGCTCCCCGGTGAAGTTTTCGTAAAATTCTCTAAAAGGTCAACAAGGAACATAGTATTGAAAGTGACAAACAGAATAACCCTAAAAATCAAAGGAGAAGAAACTAAAGTTTTGAAAGATGTTCCATTTGAGATTAGAAAGGGGAGGAAACAATACAGAGATTTGATACTATTTCTACAGAAAAATACCACTCCCTACAGATGGATAATGCCTCAAGGTCTTATCTTCAACTTCAGTGGGAAAAAAGAAAAGATTGACTCTGTTACTAAAGCGAAATTGTTTTTCAAGCAGCAACAGAAAGCTACGAATGGATCTGAGAAAGCCGAGGACAGGAAGGTTGCAGAAGACAACGAGGATAAAGGCATAGGAAGTGCTGACAGCACTTCGAGCAGTTTCTCAGAAGAATTGTCTGACTTGGAATCAGAATTAGGAGCTGTTGCTCCTAGACCTCTAAAAGTCAAATTAGACTTTGACAAAAAGAAGCTTAGAGGAAAGAAAGCTGCATAGTAGTCTAACCCTGAAAGTCTGATGTTTTGCTTTTTTAATTAATAACCTTAACACTAAAATGCACGTACTATAGTTAAGTATGATTGTGATTGTTTTACTTACATATAGCTAGTTCTCATCTTTTACTATTTAGATAATAGGGAAACATTAACAATTTGAAGTATAACATAACAATGATCCTTGCTACTCTATATTTTAGGTTGTATCCCTTTCCCCTTACCTTGTAGGTTGTAGTGTAAAATGCAATAAAGATTTATATATATAAAAATGTTTATATTAAAGTGACTGGGCGGGATAGCCACAAACAAATAGGAAGGAAATAGATATTGGGGACTGCTCAGCAAGAAAGAAGAAAGGGAAAAACCCATGTGTGTGGGAGGGAAGAGGGCGAGATCGTTATAACCATCTTCTCCCACATGTTCCTGCCTGGGAATTAAGATCACAGGGAGAGGCCCTCCTGACTGTCCCATCAATCAAAGAAGCTCAGTTGGTGGTTTTTTCAGTGACAGCCCCGTGATTATGGAACAAACTTCCCCAGTGAGGTATGCCTCACTTTCAATCTTTAGGAGGCAATTGAAGTCATTTTTATTTAGGACCACATTTGGTTACGTTTACTGGCAGTCCAGAGTTGTGACTTTAAATTTTGGTTTTTGTGTTTTACTTAGCCTGATACCTGTGCTTCACTACGGTATTTAAGTTCCATAAATCCAGTTATACTACTGATAATGTAAAGTCTGAAATGTAACATTTGTTGTAGGAATTCTAATGGAGAAGATTATAGTGTAAAAATGAAGTGAGACATACATACTTTTTTTCTCTCTACTGAAGGACCTGTCTTGTAGACCACATTGGTGGTTCTGCCCTTAGGTGCTAGGATCACCAGGCTGCTTGGTGAGCTCACTCTGGAGCAGGTCACATAGAACTGTCCATGTGAGAAGCAGTCGTCTGTTAAGTCAGTTCCTGCCACCTTCAGCAGACCTTGAGGGGGAACTGCAGCCTTTTGAACTCGAAGGGGTTTTCTTCTTAGGGGGGTTGATGTCATGATAGGAATGCACTCCCCTTATTTTGGGTTTCTTGGTGAGGGGTTTCGCCTGGGCATTGATTGGGGGGGGGGTTTGCAGGACATATTTTTTAAAAAATAAAAATGCTTCTCATTTATGTTCCATTTAAGAAGTGGGACATAGCTACATATAGATATTAAGCAAGTTCATATGAACCAATTTTCTACAACCCACATTGCGAGAAGTTAAATAACCTAATAGAGGAAACCACTTTTCTACAAAGTTGGGGTATATTTCCATAGTGGGTGGGAGTGTGGCTAAAGCCACTGGGGAGGCTGGGCCAGCAGCATTGCTAACGTGTTTCTGCTCAGGCAGCCTCCCTGATGGATTAAAGTACCCTGGTCATGGCCCTACACCTGAGAAACACCCACCTGTTTGGTGTAAGGGGGGTGTTGTGTTTAAAGGCATCACGGAGGCTGGGCCAGCAGCAGTGCTAAGAGAATCCTGCTGAGCAAGCCTCCCCAATGGCTGTAAGCGTCCCACTCCCTCTCCTACACCTGACAGGCAGCTGCCTGTCCAGTGTGGGAGTGGTGGGGTATTGCAAGCTATTTTGGAGGCTGGGCCGGCAGGATTGCTAAGGCATTACTGCTGGGGTGGGTCTCTGATGACTTTAAGCATCCTGCACCCGCTGCTGCACCTGACAGACAGCCACCTGTCAGCTGTAGGAGGTGGGGGAGCATGTTTGAAGGCATGGGGGAGGGTAGGCCAGCAGCAATGCTGCACCTCACAGGTGGTTGGCCATTCCAGATTTCCTCAACTGTCATTAGCTCTCTGTAGTCTCCTGTAACTGTTTTTTTGCCTCAGAACCCTGAGCTCTGCAGCTGACCAATAAGAGAGTGGAGGGTGCAAGGAGGCAGCAGCCTGACAGCCACATAGGAAGCAATGGGGGAAGCACATTTTACCCCTTTTGACCCCCTTAGGGGTCAAAATTTCTAAAAATCCCTTCTTAGTGAGTATCTATGTTATGGTAGGAGTGCTCTCCCCAAATTTCATGCTTTTAGGTCCAAGGGTTTGGCCTGGGCATTGATTTTACGGTGAGAGGACTTTCTTTTATAAAATATATCTATGTGTGTCTGTGTGTGTTACTTTATATATTTTATCTATGTTGTAAGCTGCCTTGAGCTTCATAAGGAAGAAAGGCAGCTGATAAATGTTTTAAATAAATACCTGTGGTTTGGAAACCATGAAGATTTTTTTTGAAGGCACTCCTGAACACCAAGCTTCCTTACATTGCTTTTCCCCCAATAGCCCCTTTTGACCTGCAGGAATTGATGTCATGGATCTTGGGAACCTGCATGAACAAAAAGTCATGCAGTGATAATGAGGAGGGACAGTGAGCAGAATCTCCTTTATCTTTTGTTTCTTCTGCCAAAAGAAGAAGCCAAAGGGACATATTTAACATGATTCCCACTCTTCGCTGCAGGCCTCCGTACCCGGGCATTCAACTTTTGCTGACTGAAACAGGCTTTTGGGGAAAAGGGGGCCTAGGGAATGTATATATCCCTCAGTATCTTTGGCTGGTGTTTTGTAAAATCCAACACACAGCTGAAAATGTGAGGCTTCACAAAGGATCTATGTGCAGTAAATAGCTTCTCATTGCTCACTGAAGCAGATTATGTTGGATGTAGAAAGTAGCTTATGTTGGATGTAGGAAGTAGCTTGAAACACACAGTTGTCAAAACATACTGGTTTAGCATAAGCTATACCTTGCAGTGAATATTACCTGAACTGAATCTTGACAGAGCTTTATTTTATTAGTATTCTCCCTCTGAGATGGAGGACATCTCCATGGGTTATTCCCACCGTGCCTTTAGGGAGGCAGGAAATAGTTTTTTCTCCTTCCTGTAGGTGCCGCCGGAATAGCCCATCCCTCCGTTTTGTTCCTGCCTCACTAGGGAGCAGCAGCATAGACACAGCTAGCTTCAGCTCGTTTTTATTCCTTCACTTTCTATTCCTTCTCTCCTTGGCTTGCCTTTTCTATCTCTATCTATTTCTCTGCCTTCTGTCTCTGCCTGTGGCGAAGATAGAAGACTGTGGGGTTTTAGATCCAAAAAAACTACGATCTCTGATGACCGTCTTCATGGCGGGAAAGGAGATCCCCGACAACTTTTCCTCCGGAGATGAGGAAGCTCCCAGCGGAGCTAAAGATGCGGGCTCATTTAGCACCGCAGGGGCTGACCTGCCTTTCAGGCCAGATCGCGATCCCCCAAGGACTGCGGCAGCGTCAGTCTCGGCAGCAGCACAACACGCCCAGAAGCGCTGCCGAGTACCTTTGCTGCCATTCTTGCAGCACGCACCAAACATGCCGGCAGCCATTTTGAGGGTCCAGTGCTCGACTCCGCAACCCTCCAACGCTCTCTCCTGGGCTCCCTGGGAGCCGAAGGTTCACAGCAGCATTATTTGCCTGATCAACCCGGCATCAAGGTCGGCGTGGAACTCGACCAGCTCAGCAGTAAGGCAACTGCGATGGGGCCCCTGTTGCAGCCCATTGACCTCATGGCCATTATTCGTCAGGCTGTGCACCAGGAGATTTCCGCTGCCAATTCCGAGGCCAGTATGGCTCATGGTTCCCTGCCCCGATTGGATCCTCCAGCCCCCTCCTGGCCCACTAAGGCAGCACAGAAGTCTCTTTCTCCCTTTTTGGAGGGAGACGGGGGGGAGCATAGAGGGGAGGATCATTCCTCTTCTCATTCCATCGAGGACAGAGAGGAAGGGGAATTTTTATCTGAGGATGAAGAGGAAGAAGTTCATCTTCCTGATCAGGCCAGTCTTTTCTTCAAAACAGAGGACTATCCGTTTTTATTAAGCAAGGCTTTCAAGGCCTTGGACATTCAGGATCTCCCTTCCTCTGAATACCAGAGAGCTTCTAGGGCCAAATTTAAATTCAAGTGCAAAGGTACCGTAGAATTCTTTGCCCCTGTGGAATATTCAGAAAAGGTTTTCCCTTTCCCAGAATCCTTTGAGCGCCAGCTGAGAGCCGACTGGGAGAGACCTGTCGTTAATAGACAATACCTTGCACTTGTTAAAAAGCTTTACGCCTTACCTAACTATGCTAACGAGTTATTGCAGGTGTCACCTGTGGATGGTCCTGTAGCTGCTCTACAGTCTTCTGGACTTCTCTCTGAGGATGGCCAGGGTACCATCAGAGATCCCACAGACAGGAAGGCGGAGGCGACTCTCAAACGAATCCACGAGGCTATTGCCATGATGGTAAGGGCAGCCACTACTGCATCCATTGCTTCTCACGCTGCAATAGTGTGGATGCGCAGACTGATCCAGATGATTCCCGAGGAAAACCGGGGTCTTCTTGAGGGCGCTTCTCGAGTCCTTAAGGCCAGTTCCTTTACTGCTGACACCACTCTTGACATCATCGCTTTCGCTTCGCGAGTCTTGGGTTCTACCGCTGTGGTTAGACGGCTTCTCTGGTTACGGGCATGGTCGGCTGATGCCCTATCCAAGTCTGTCGTTACTGTCTACCCATTCCAGGGAGATCGTCTCTTCGGTGACGCTCTTGATAAGATCCTAGTCGAGACATGAGACAAGAAAAAGGCCATGCCCAGGTCCATTCGACGGCCCGACAAAAGGAGCAACCATTCCCTTCATTCGCAACACAATCTGTCCAGGTTTCGCCAAGAGACCAGGAGACCACAGTGGGACCCTTCCAAGGCGTCTGGCAAGCGAGGCTCCTTTGGTTCCCGGTTCCACAAACCATCGTTCACCAGAAACGATAGAGGGGATCGCGATGCAAAGCCCAAACAGGCATGACTCCGTTCACCTTCCGGTGGGGGCACGTCTTCTCCATTTTTCACCAATTTGGACCGAGTCCCAGGTGGACGCCTGGGCGGTACAGACTGTGTCTCAAGGGTACTCCATAGAGTTCATTCATCTGCCACCGGAAAGGTTTGTAAAATCCTCTGCCAGCAAATCCGTAGACAAGAGGAACATTACCAACAGGGCCATTCAACACCTATTGAACGGGGTCGGGGCATATATTCAATTCTGTTTATGGTTCCCAAACGGAACGGCAATTGGTGGGCCATACTGGACCTCAAGTATTTGAACAAGTTTGTGAAGCTGCATCACTTTCGGATGGAAACTCTGAAGACCATCATGGACTCCTTGTTACCAAATGAGTTCCTTACCTCCATTGGTCTCACGGAGGCCTACCTTCATGTCCCGATACATCCAGCTCACAAGCGCTTCCTCCGCTTTTACATTCACAACTGCCACTTCCAATACAGAGCTCTCCCATTTGGTCTTTCTACAGCACCTCGGGTATTTTCCAAATTAGTCATCATTCCGGTCGTATTTCTCAGGAGCCATGAAACACATGTTCACCCGTACCTCTATGACCTTCTGGTGTGGGCTGACAGCCAAGCAGCGTCTCTCCGGGACACGGAGACTACTCTGAATTGCTTCCAGAATCATGACTTCTTGATCAATCTAGACAAGCTCTCTTCAACCTGCTCAGAGGCTCGAGCATCTGGAAGCCATCATCGACACCACCTGCAATGCTCTCTTTCTACCACTACCCAAAGCGCAGAAGATCAGAGAGATGGCATCACTGGTCTACCGCAGCGGATGTTCTTCACTAGCCTTGGCCAAACTGCTGGGTCTGATGATTTCCTGCATAGACATGGTCCAGTGGGCACGTCTACATGCCAGGCCTCTTCAAAGGTTTCTGCATCCATACCAGCGTCTGATCATGGAGAACAGAGCAGTCAACCTTCAAGTTCCTCTCAAGACCAAGACCAGTCTGCGTTGGTGGATGAACACTGGCAACTTGACAGCAGGAAAAGAGTACTACGTTCCTCTGATGAAGGAAATCTTCACGGACGCCAGTCTACTTGGCTGGGGAGCAACCTTAGACCATTCTCCAGTGCAGGGGAGATGGAGTCCAGCAGAGGCGAAGTTACCTATCAATCTGTTGGAACTCAGAGTGATCTTCCATGCCCTGACACATTTCAAGACCTCTCTCCGCAATCTGCACGTCTTGGTGAGGACGGACAACATCTTCGCCAAGGCGTATATCAACAAGCAGGACGGCTCTCGATCTTCCCAACTTCATCGAGAGGCAATGAGAATTCTCTCATGGGCAGAGCGGAACGTAAGGTGTCTTCGAGCGGAACATATCAAGGGGACCGAAAATGTTCAAGCAGACTGGCTCAGCAGGGAGACCATTCAAGAGGCAGAGTGGTCTCTCCATCCCAATCTGTTTCTTCTGATTTGCAGCCGGTTGGGTCAACTGGCAGTGGATCTCTTTGCCTCTCCAGTGAACCACCAGCTATCCCGGTTCTTCACTCGATACTTCCACCAAGCCGCAGAAGCAACCAATGCACTGATTTCCCCTTGGCCCAACGATCTGCTCTTCGCATTCCCGCCATTCATGTTAATCTCAAGGACTGTCCGCAGGATCCAAGAGCTCAAGGCGGAGGTAATTTTAGTAGCTCCCAGATGGGCACGTCGTCCTTGGTTCTCAGCACTGAACAGGATGGTGATTGCCCCTCCACTAGTACTTCCGATGAGGCCAGGCATGCTATCACAAGGTCCCATTTGGCACCCACACCCAGAATGGCTGTGTCTGACTGCCTGGAGGTTGAACGGCGCAATCTCCACAGTTTAGGCTACTCTGAGAGCATCACGGAAAACATGTTGTCTTTCAGAAGGCAGTCCACCATACGGATTTATAACACGACTTGGAAAGCCTTTGTCCGGTGGTGCAGAAGAAAGAAGGTGAACCCCCTATCTCCTTCGGTAGCTTCTGTTTTGGCTTTCTTACAGGAGGGCCTGGACTCTGGTCTGAGGGCCGCCACATTGCGCAGAGAGATGGTAGCTCTGGCTACAGTTCTTCTGTCTTTGGGGGGATTCATACTTACTTAACATTCCCACATACAGCTCTTTCTTCAAGGTGTGACAGTGAAATCTCCACCTCAGGTACATCGCTTCCTGACTTGGAGATTGAATATGGTTCTAAGGGCTCTCACGAAACCTCCATTCAAACCCCTAAGAGAAGTGGGAATGAGGTGGCTGCGCATAAAGGTACTGTTCTTAGTTGCCATCATCTCGGCACGCAGGGTCTCAGAGCTTGGGGCCTTGTCCATCAAGGCGTCCTTATGCATTTTCCGCAAGGACAAGGTCGTTCTTTACCCAGAGCCTACCTTTCAGCTGAAGGTGTCATCTATTTTTCATAGATCGCAGGAGATCTGCTTGCCTACATTCTGTCCTCAGTCTAGTCACCCAAGTGAACATGTATGGCATACCTTAGACGTCAGAAGAGCCCCAAAGGTCTACATCAAGAGGACAGAAACCTGGCGTAAGACGGACACTATGTTCATCAATATTTGTCAGCCCCGAAAGGGAGACAAAATGACCAAAGCCGCAATAGCTACCGTTCTTCGTTCCTGCATCGCGGAGGCATATAAGGCCATGGGTCAGGAGGTTCCCATTGGGATCACTGCACATTCCCTGCAAAGTGCTGCCACCAATGCTGCTTTCTCCAACAGAGCTTCAGTCAAGGAAGTCTGCAGGGCAGCTACTTGGTCTTCTGTCTCCACGTTTGTACGCCACTACAAGATTAACACAGTTGCATCGGCCGATGCAGCATTCGGAAGGAGGGTGCTACAGCACATTCTGTCCTTGGAAGAAGATGATGACCCATCCGGATAAGGGAACACTGCTCTGGGAGGTTCCATGGAGATGTCCTCCACCTCAGAGGGAGAACGGCCATTGGCACTTACTGTGAAGAGTCCTTCTCCTCTGAGGTCAGAAGGACATCTCGGCCCTCCCGTTCTTTCATCATCTTTTTCCCTACTATTCTCGTGCTGACCTATTCTCCTCCTTCTCTGAGTATACTGTTCCTTTTAACATGTTATACTTCTCGTTACAGTTCTGTTTGTCAGTTATATTTTTAATTTAGAGCGAGGCCTTTCGGTTGCTGGAGAGTACTGCTTTTGGAGTCCCATAACTGAGGGATGGGCTATTCTGGAGGCGCCTACAGGAAGGAGAAAAAACTATTTCCTGCCTCCCTAAAGGCACGGTGGGAATAAGCCATGGAGATGTCCTCCTGACCTCAGAGGAGAAGGACCCCTCATGGTAAGTGCCAATGGCCGTTTTTACTTGGCTTAAATCTGAAAGTGGTCTCTGCAGTCAGGTTCTCATCCTGAAGAGACCTACATGCTGGACTGATGTAATCAAATGTTTCCCATTTGAGCAAAAGCTGCTTGAATGACTAGGCTGAGGAAATAGTAAAATTAAACTTAATCTGCAAAGTTGCATTACTGTGGGCAAGAGAGCTGTCAAGAATTGTTCCTTCCAAGTAGGAGTTGGAGGTGAGCTAAAATTGTTTTTGTGGCATTCTAGAAAATTTTCTCTCTCTCTTTTTTTAAACTAGAAAACCCTCCTAGTGCCAAGCAACCTACCAAGATGCTGGTCATCAAAAAGGTTTCAAAAGAAGATCCTGCTGCTGCCTTCTCAGCTGCATTTACATCACCAGGACCTCAGCTTTCAAATGGCAACAAGGCAACCACCATAGTCCCAAGTGTCTACAAAAATCTGGTTCCTAAACCTGCAGCACCCCCTTCCAAGGTACCTAACACTTTGCTTTTGCACTGAATGGCTGCTGCAGTAATAGAGCAATAGTGTTGTTGCCTAAAACTTTACACATGTAGTTAGAGAAGCTATTAGATTGCTGCACCATTAGAATTTTGTCTTAGTAGAAATACACATCCATGTATGCATACTTCTTTCTTCTCCCCCCCCCCCCCAGTACAAGAGTGAAAATAAAACTAGTCAAGGTTTGTGAAAGAACAAAAACCCCAAAGGAAGGATTCTTGATAATACTAAAAATATGTTTTTATTCGGGATATGCAATTGCCTTTGAGAAATCTAATACCGATGCTTTGCTTTAGACAAAATTTGATTGCAACTCTAGTTTAATTAATATAGACTTTATTTTTGCAACAGCTTGAATTGTAGAGGGCAAGGATTTGGGGTAGAGAGGCATGGAGGAAGGCCCAGGGCATTAAAATTACACTAAAGTAATGCATAGGGTTAAGAAGCCATAAGAGATGACAAAGGCTGGGACATCAAATCCTTGTCCTTAACTACTGGAAGCCCTACTGAGTTCCCTTTCAGTCTCAGCATTAACCTCAAATTTTGAAAGCTCTTCTCCACCTCCCATTAAGCCAAGAAACTTGTTTTTAAAACAGTTGAGATTTTCATGGTGCCAACTTAGGACTTTTCCACATACGGTTTTTTATTGGTTCTGGAGCCGTACTACTTCAGTTTTAACTCCTGATTTCCACACACATTTCCATTTGGGGTTTTTCCATTATTATTTTTTTTAGACCACTTTTGAGACCCTGATCTTTTTCTGGAAACCGACTGAGTATGCATTTTTCCTCATGCATAATGTTTGCTGATTCTCGTCCTGCTCACTCCCACACGCCTCCAGCCCACTTTTTGATGATTGGATTGTCATGGTGATACCACTCCCTCTCCTCCCCAAACCCTGAAGATGAGTAGTTTCCTTTTCTTTTCCCTCCCAAATGTTGCAAAAATATTGATATATATAACAACTAGGAATAAGGCCCATTGTGGAAATAAATACGAGCTCTAGAAAGAGGCTCTGGGAGAGTGCCAAGGCCTTGGGCAATCAGCGTCAATGTGCTGTGGTGACCTCAGCCGGGTATGATGACACAGAGTTCACCATTTTCACCAGAACTGATCTCTGCTACCTGAAGAGCAGTTGTAATTTTCAGTGATATACAGCCCTCACCTGGAGATTGGCAACAATTGTTACCCAGGAGGAAATGGCTGGTTTGGAGGGTAGAGTCTATGGCATTGTACCTGTCTGAGGTCCCACCCCTCCTCAAACCTCACCCTCTCCAGGCTCCACCCCTCAAGTCTCCAGGAATTTCCCAACCTGGAGTTAGCAAGCCTATCTCCTTCCCAGCCAAGCATCAACCTGCCATTATCTGCCCCTCTGATTTCAGCTTTGCATCTCCTCCCCCCTCCCTCCTGGAGATCAGTTGTAATTCTGAGTAACTTCCAGCCCTCTCCTGAGATTGGGAACAGTGGTTCCCCAGAAGGGAATGGCTGGTTGGGAGAGTGGAGTCTATGGCATTGTACCTGTCTGAGGTCCCACCCCTCCTCAAACCTCACCCTCTCCAGGTTCCATCCATCAAATCTCCAGGAGTTTCCCACCTGGAGTTGGCAACCCTATCTCCTTCTCAGCCAATCATCAACCTACTGTTATTTCCCCCTCTCTCTTCAGCTTTTCATTTCCTCCCACACACACACATGCAGCCTCTCCTGTGCTCTGAAGCCCTGACTACCAGAGTCCACCATTTTCCGTGCTCTGAAGCCCTAACTGCCACAGAGTCCACCATTTTCTCCAGGGGAATTGATCTCTGCCATCTGGACAGCAATTGTAAATCTGAGTGATCTCCAGCCCTCACCTGGAGATTGGCAACAATGGTTTCCCAGGAGGAAAAGTAGTCTTTCTCTGCAATGGGGACCAAAACACCTTACATCATCCTCCTCTCCCCCTTTTGACTTGTACAACAACCCTGTGAGGTAGGTTAGGCTGAAAGTCTGTGACTGGTCCAAAATCACCCACTCAGCTTCTACAGCAAGAACCTGGATCTAGCAGACCCTGCTCTGAAGCACTGACTGCTACGCCTAGAGCAGCCAACCTCCAGGTGGAGCCTGAAGATCATCAAGTATCACAACTGAACTTCAGACAACAGATTCCCCCCCCCCCCGGGAGAAAATAACTGCTTTGGAAGGTGGGCTGCATGGCATTCTGTTCAGCTGAGGCCTCTTCCCCTCTCCAAACCATGGCTTCCATAGACTCTTCCAGAATGCTCCAGGAATTTCCCTACCTGGAGCTGGCAAACCTAGACTCAGGACTGGCCCCAATGAATTCCTCACAAAGGCCTGCAAAGGGTTTCCTTCCTTTGTCTGAACCAAGCTTGGTTGTCTACCGTGGTGAAACAGGCTCCAGTTTACCACTCAGCTGTTTGCCTGCCTCCCACCCTTGTCCCATGCATGTTATCTCACTCCTTAAGTTCACTGCCATGACTCACTGAACTGTCACTGCCTTTTTAGAGAGACAGTGAGACCCCTCCGGCTAAATCTCCCTATTTGGAGATGGAATCCCCAATCTTTGGGGGATCCCTGGAAAGTTGGCAACCCAAGAGTCTGGCCTTTCCTTGCTTCCCTGGGCTACCCCCTCCCTTTGGTATTGTGCAGAGTAGGAGAGACTATGTGGTCAGAGCACCACAGATTATTAGCCCAAATTAAAGAATTTATTTAAGTATTTACACAGTTATGGAGCACACACTATGAACCAACATGGCATAAATCAACGGGTTAAACTCTTTCCCTACACACAATACTCTCTACCTCAGGATAGGATCTCTCCTTGGACTGTCCACTGGCTGCACTTCAGCCTCTCTCTCTTACCCAAGAGAGCAGGGAAACTTCCATTCATTCCCCAGGCCAGCCGACTGTGGAGCGGCTGAATTTCTGCTGCCTCCCAGGGATGAAGACTGCCTTGGGACAGTCCCTGTTTTCCCGCACTTTTTGGCCTTGGGGATGCTGGGAAGTGTAGGCCAGTAGATGAGGAAGCCCCATTCAACCCAGTGAGTAATACCCCTGAAGGCCCCTCTCTGGAACTACAGCTCAATTAAACCTTATGGGGGAACATGGTAAACAAAGAACCACAGCCACCTTACAAACACAGGTAACAGCCATTTCGTGACACCTACCAACAGCCACTGAGGGGACAGTTAGTCCCACACTGGAAGCAAGCAGGAAAAGCATCTTCGTCAAGAGAGAAAGCCGTTTCTCAGTAATTTTGACAGGGCACAGAAGGGGAGTGGTCGGGGAAGAGGAGCAGACCCAGCACCCGACCAATGGCTTGTGAGTACTCTTGAGTGGTGGCTGATGGGCCAATGTCTGAGGGAGTCCATGGAATGTGGCCACTCCAAAACAGGATTATTATATAGAGAGAAGAGATAGGCACTGCCTTGTGCCCTGTTCCAGGGAATGGGTGGTATAAAAACTGAATTTAACAAATCAATAAATAATTCCTAGCCTTGTTTTTTTTAAAGTAAGTCTCTAGCCTTTTCCCTTGTAGAGAAATGCTTTTCCCCCTATATCTCCATGAGCGAAGGAGCTAGAAACTTTTTAAAACGAAAGCTGAGCATTTAGACAAACTGCTCAGCTTATTGTTACAACACTGTAGCAATATATTGGTATTTTAGTGTCGTTTTTTAGAAAAGGGGGGCGGGGTGCTGGGATGCCATTGATGATGACAGCACCCTCCCTTGAGAATTCTCTTCTCCTTTGAAAATAAACTTCTCCACAATGGTAAAAATGCAAAGGTAGGGCAGACATGCCACGCCCAAATAGATTCCAGTGCTTGTGGATTGACCGCCAAAAAAAATCTGGGAGTAAGTTGACCATGTGGAAAAGTCCCTAGTGGAAAAAGTTTATAGAAATAAAACACACTCATCGCCTTCTACTGTCATTTGCTTGGATCAGCAGTGGAGCTTTGTCTCTTACACTGATCTAAGTTCCAGAGCCACTCTCGAGCTCAGTAAAAATGCATCAATAAACTCTGTGCTGCAGTTGTGGAAGAAAAACAAGGACTTGTATTCATAGTTGTGTTAAGTTTTACAAGCAGAGAGCCCTTACTGTTTCCAAACTCAGTGCAAGTTCGGATACAAGCTCCTACCCAGTTCCTCACTTTGGGCTGTGAGAGGGGCCACAAATATACCTGCCAAAGTAAAGCTGGCATGAAACTGCTTTATACTTAGACCACTGCTATTATCAAGGTCAGTACTAACTACTCTGCCTGGCTGTAGCTTTCCAAGATGTGAGGAACATCATGTCTTCCTGATTTTTTTTTAAACTGAGGATCCCAGAGATTGAAGCTGGGATCTTCCATATGTAAAGTATGTGCTGTACCAAGGAACCATGGCCCCTCCCCATATGATTGCCATAGATGGGTGCATTTATGGCATATTAAGTTGCTTGCTTAGACCAGACATTAACCGTATGAACAGCACTGAAGATCAGTAGACGTGAACAGATGAAACAACTGTTTCATGACAGGCATCGTCTCTTATACATCTTGCTGTTGCCAGCCATCTAGTGTCATTGCCATACCTATCATACAAGCCTTAGTTGGTCTCCAGATATTTCTTGTCTTGGGGCAAGTGAATCATGTTTTAAAGGCTAGGAATTACTATGTAGGCCTTTCCTCTGCAGCATCTCTTCAATTATTATTTTCAACGGAAAGGAGGTGGAAGGATGGCACTCATATGGTATAATTGTGTGTGAAACTTGTAAGTCCATCCGGGTGTCCAAAATAAGCCAAACATTTAACAACCATCAACAGCCTTCACAGATGGGGGGGGGGGTAGGGTTGTAGGTCTGAGTCTACATAAACACAGGCT
Organism: Gekko gecko; assembly: GCA_029375565.1. NCBI lineage: Eukaryota > Metazoa > Chordata > Lepidosauria > Squamata > Gekkonidae > Gekko > Gekko gecko. The sequence continues at coordinate 96,717,839 of JAPDNY010000006.1, forward strand.
GACTCATTTTGATCCTTAAGTATTCCTGTCTTGTAGCCTTAGGGATTTTTGTCATTAGTGGTCTGGAGTGTGATCTTCATTTCACACTAGAGGATTATATTGCCATGCAAGATGCTTGGTAGTGCACACTAGAAGCAGCATTTTGTGACTGAACAGTTTGGGAAACATTGTTGATTTTAGTTCACCAATGCAAAATAATTGTCTCCATCTTTATGTGATTTGTCTTTGCATTGCAGTCAAGCCAGTGGAAAGCTAACAGAAGTGAACATAAACCAACCTCACTGTCCTCCAGCCGTGATTCTGCCTTTACCAGTCCAGTGTCTGTAACCAAACCAGCTGTATTAGCCAGTGGCTCGGTTCTTTCCTCTTCCAAAGAGGTAAGGGATAGGGTTGAAATAATAGTATTGTGGATGGGAAAGGACTCATCTGTTAGTATATGGGTTTGAGTCCGTGGAAGGCACTGATGGACACAGGTTTTCCCCATGTTCTCTTCCCACCAGTAGTCACTTCTGCTAATGCAAGAAGCAATTTCGTCCCCTTACCCCTCCCAACCCATGTGGCTGTTAGTCCATATGGGTTTTGTGACCCTAGGAATAAACTTTCCTGGGATTGGAAGCAACTGTTTGGAGGACAGAAATATGAGATAGATCTTCAATCAAACAGTATATATTCAGGTAGAAATCTGGGTGATTACTGAGTGCCACAAACAAACAATGATAAGTGCACAAAGAACCAGTGACGAGTTCTGAAATATATAACACTCTTTTTCTCCCCTCAGAGTCCCTCCAGCACCACCCCTCCTGTTGAAATAAACTCCTCTCGCTTGACAAAGCTGATGCGTCGCAGCACAGATAAGAAGAGTGAGTTCTTGAAAGCCCTGAAGGACGACAGAAATGGGGAAATGCCAGAGCGCCACGAGAACAACAAACTGGAGGATGTAAGGGGGCAATTTTCTTTCTATTTGAAGCATTAAAATGACTTAAAGGTGATATGGTTTTAATTCAGTGTGAGAGAAAATTTTGCAGGGAAGTAGGTATTTTACAGATGTTGCAAAATAGATGCTAATACCACAATGGCTTCTTCAGTATCCAGTATCTTACTACCTTCTAAGGGAGCTAAAAATTGTGTGGCATAGGTTCTGTTCTTTATTTTATTTAGAGAATAGGAGCTAAAATGCATTATGGACGATCCACACTGAAGGGCTGACCATAAGGAACCTGCTTCAGAGGTGTAAGCAAAAGAAGAGCAATTTTCTCCTTATGAACTGGGCATTTAATTGTAGAGTAACAATTCTAGAGAGTTGGAAGACATACATTCAGGATGAACTACTTTAGAATATCGGAACAGCCTTGCGGGATCAAACCAGTGGTCCATCTAGTCCAGCACCTTGATTCCTGCAGTGGTCAGCCAGATGCTTGAGAAGCCCTTCAGCAGAATGTGAAGGCAGTCACCCCTCCCCTCTTGTTGTGCCCAATAATTGATATCAGTGGCCTATGGCCTCTGAACACAAATGTTATGTTTTACTACCATGGCCAAGACCTACCAATATACCCATCTTCTGTGAATTTGTCTAATAATGATGATTACTACAGGTGGTGACCTAGGTTCCCTTTAAGCTGCACCACGCTGTGCTGGTGGGCAAAAGGCGATGAGGAGAAGCTGGGGAGAGCAGAGGGCACCCACGCATCCATTCTTCCCTCTCCCGCTCTTGCCTGTGCCGCCGCACAGAGAGCCCCTTTGTGCTGTTCTCATTGTCCTTAATGAAGCGCCACCACCCACCCATGGGCAGCTCCCATCCCTCTGCTGCCTGGCTCGCCTCTTCTCCTTTCCCCACCCTCCTGCATCCCTTTAGCATGGGGCTGGCTCCAGCTGGGCACCTTCGCCACCACAGCAGCAGCAAGAAGCCCCTCGGCAGCTCCTGGCGGTTGAGTGCAGAGAAGAAGCCAGGGTCCTGGTGGCTACCCGCTTTGTTCCCTGGCTGTGCTGGAGCCTGAGCCGGTGACCTGGCTTTATTTTAAATGGGAGTGCTAATCTGGCTTCATTTTTATATTTAAAGCAACAGGGTACTAGGAAAACAATGCAGTAACCCATTCAGAGACCGGCTTGGTCTTCTCACCGTTCTGCTTTGTGTAATACTAGGCATAGGGTTGCCAGGTCCCCCCTGGTCACCAGAAGGGGATGGGGGAGTAGGGTTGCCAACTTCAGACTGGGAAACTCCTGGAGATTTAGGGATGGAGCCTGGGAAGGACAGGGACTTGAGGGGGGGCACAATGCCATAGAGTCTTCTCTCCAAAGCATTCATTTTCTCAAGGGAATTGCTCTCCGTCAAGATGAGGTGTAATTCCAAGAGGTCCCCAGGTCCCATCTGGAGGCTGGCATCCCTAACTGGGTGTGTGTGTGTGTTATGCAGACATTTTGTCTCTGTGGGAAGAAGTCAGAAGACTTTCAGAAGATGGCCTCCTGACAGTTCTGGCTGTTTCCCACAAAAAGAAACCCCTTCTGTGTATGCCTGTGGGTGACTTCTCTGTGTATAAGAGAAGCAGGCTGACTGGAAAGTCTAAATGGCCCAGGAACAAGCCCAATTCAACACCCTTTCTGATGTTCAAGTCAGGGCCAAGCCATCCAACCTCCAAGTATTACACATCTTCTTTATTCAGACTTGGAGTCTCAGAGCAGCTTACAATCTCCTTCTCTTCCTCTCCCCACAACAGACACCCTGTGGGACTGAGAGGCCTCTGAGAGAACTGCTGTGACTGGCCCAAGGCCACCCAGCTGGATGCATATGGAGGAGTGGGGAATTAAACCCAATTGTCAGATTAGAGTCCCCCACTCTTAACCACTGCACCAAACTGGCTTAGAAGGACAGGGTTTAGAAGCACACACCAGTGAGGTGGGGAAAATCAGAGATTGTATCACTTGTTCTCATAATTTTTTTCTCATAAATCTCACAGATTTAAAAAAGAAATTAGTAATTTCAAATTTTGTGTTTTTCATTCTTCCTCGTTTGAAAATTGGTGGGCACACGGGGGTGGTGGTGCCAGAAGATAGCCTCGCCTAGTGCCCAAAAAAACCTGGCACCGGCACTGGCTGGAGCACCCAGGCTGGGATCCGTGCAGGATCGCAGGCCATAGGCAAGTTTCTCCCTCCTCCAAGTCAAGCTTTAGGAAAAAGCAGTAATGCACCTTATATTTTTCCTGTGCTTTTTTGTCAGTGTACTATAAATGCTCCTGCACAATTTCAGTTCAGAATAGCTCTGTAAATTCCAGGATTCTCAGTTCAAATCTCCTTCCCCAGATCTATATGTTTTCTTTGTATGCTATTCCTTTTGCCACTAGTATTTAGCTGCCAGTGAGCCTTGTTGGTACCTTGCCACAGAATGCATTTTCATGTTCTCTCTTTCTCGATAGTGCAGCACTCTCACTGTGAAGAGGGAATTTTCCAATTTGAACAGAGTTGGCTAATGATTTTCAAATAGCATTCTCAGTGTTGGCTCTTAATTAAAATAAAATACCATGGCTGATCACTCTGGAGTTGGCAGGCAAAGGGTGTGTATGCTTTATTATTAGAAGGGGAGGGAGATAAGGCTAAGGCATGAGGCTAGGATGACTTAGCTAACTTGATACTGTTCATGGCTATGATGTATAAATCATTTCTAGATACTGTTCATGGCTATGATGTATAAATCATTTCTAGATACTGTTCATGGCTATGATGTATAAATCATTTCTAGATACTGTTCATGGCTATGATATATAAATCATTTCTAAAATATAGTTTGAAAGAGTCATATAGTATGTTCCATATAAATATAAATAAGTTTAATATAAATATATGGCTTGTAATGCAAATGATAATAGTATATATGTTACATCTGTATGTTTTGTGTGTTGTATGTAACATTGGTGGTGGCCGTGAATTCATAAACTACACATTGTGTAAAGCTGTTCTATTCACCTTTAATGTCTCTAAAATCTGTAACTATATAGTGGCCCTCTGTAGTAAGCTTTTAAATTAAAAGTCCCAAGCACTGCAGGCTTTTACCCATATGGAAGATGCTCCTACCCCCTTTTTCACGTTTGATTTCTAATTTGTATTTTGAGTTTTAGAAATGCAAAACCAGTAGTGCAAAAATCTTTATAGCTATTTTTCATTTTGAGTCAAGTAATGGCGCTAGGTCAGCAAGCTAAGAATTTTTTAATCTTCTTTTTTGGGAAATGAAGTATGATAGGGCTTGCATGTCAGGTATATGTGTGTGTGTATGTACACACACACACACGTATAATATGCATGCAATATTTGGTACAGTCAGATCCAATGTGTGCTGTGCACTTACTGTTCTTGATCCAACACTGGGAGCTTCCTGCATGACCTATTTGTGGGATGCAAGCTCCATCCATAGTCAGTAAACCAGAATGTATATTGGTTCTTTTGCCAGAGGACACGAAACTCTTTGCCATGGTTATTAACACTGGTTTCTTTTTTGCCAAAGTTAAAATGAATTATTTTGATGCTCCCAGAGCTGGAAATTGTGCATCTCTTGCCAGCTCTGTTTTCTGTTTCCAGCTCTGGAACTGCTAACCTCAGATTATAGGCGTCATTCCTTTCTGAGAACCTTTTTCTAAAATTACACTTGGTATTACAAGTCCAACAGTACCTTGTTTGTTTGTTCTTTTTCTCCCACACCAGGTGGAAGGTGGCCACACACCAGAACCAAAGGAAAACTGGGAAGAGAACTGCCATCAGAATGGGCTTTCTCTCCCTTTAGAAGAAGGGGAGAACCTTTCTCACTCTTTAGAAGCCGAACACAGGTCAGCAGAAAGAAAACTAACCTAAGGGGAAGTCTCATTCCACTAGCATTCTATAGAAAAGTTGCTGGCATCTGTCACTTGGTAACGTATCTCCAGTGCAGTGCAGCCTCCTGCTGTTCTCCCTCTTGAGGTGATTCCCACCACCCTATCAGGGAGAGGCAGGAACAATTTTTTCTTCCTCTTCCTGTGAGGCCTGGGAAGACCCACTTTCTTCAGTTCTTTTCCTGCCTCTACAGGGAGAGGTCGTTGTAGGCTTTGCCTCCAACATCTTAGTCTTTAAAATATACCTTATTACTGTTTTTTTTCTTATTGATCTTTCCTATTCCTTTCTAGAACACTTCCTCTTCCATTTAAACCTATCATTCTAGCTATTCCTGATATTCTATCTTCTGTCCTCTAGAGAGAGTTCGGAGGTGGCTTCATGGCCTTCAGAAATAGCATTAGAGTTTCCTTTTCTCTCTTGCCTTCCCCAATGAAGCTGGCAATGCTAGGAAGAACAGATGGTTTCTCCGAGTCAGAGAGTGACACTGCTATTAGGCAGCTTAAAAGGGACGCCTCTGGAGCTGGCATGACTCATTGGCTTGCCGTGGCTACTGGCAACAACCCCGAATTGAGTGGGGAGAAGACCAGGAAGAAGCTGTGCCTCTCTGAAGACATCATCGAAGAGCGTCCCTGCCCGCATACTACCAGCAGTGGCCACCTTGGAGCTGTGATTTTGGTGGGAACTTCCTGCGCTTTCCTCCAGTGCAACAGTGGAGCCCCAGCCCTTGGGTGCCAATCTCCCAGCAGGAGACACAGGTGTACCCCAAGTATTCAGCACCACACCTGCAGAAGATACTAGAAGACTCCAGATGGGTAATGTACCCTTTTGTGCTGGGAGCTCCAATTCTCAGGACTTCTACCAGTTCATGAAGCAGGCCATGCAAGAGGAGTTTTCCAATTTCTGCTGTATGGGGGACCTGGGTTCCTTATCCTCCCGTGCCAACTCCCCGGTGCCAACCCCTATGCACTACCCCCCAGACACACCATTGGGGGGAAGCTGGCCCACCAAGGCTGCCAGGAAACAAGTTCCCAGAGTCAGACACTCTGACTGAGAGAGAGAACAGTCTCCTGACCCTGATCTGTTTCAAAGGGAGGAGGGGGAATTCCTTTCTGATGAGGAAGGTGAGGACATCAGCATCCCTCAACCTACAACTAGACTCTTGAAGGCAGAAGATTTTCAGTATGTCCTTTCCAAATCTCTGTCAGCCCTAGGTCTACATGATCCTCCATCTGAGGAGGAAGTTGTCAGTCCAGGTATCAACCCTAGAAATAAGCCCAAGGGCACAGAGGAACTTTTTCCAAGATACTCGGTCCCTGAAAAAGTTTTTCCATTTCCTGAATTTTTTGAAAGACAACTAAAAGCAGAATGGGCTAAACCCACTTCTAATAGGCCCCAGGCTTTGTTAAAAAATTATATGACTTACCAGCATTTGCAAATTAGATGTTACAGGTCCCTCTGGTGGATGCACTGGTGACAGTGCCTCAATCCTTCGGTCTGGTTTCAGAATACAGTTATGGATCAGTGCATGACAACATGGACAAGAAAATAGACATTGCACTCAAAAGGGTGCATGAAGCCACAGCAATGGCCATCAGCCACAGCTTCTGTTGCCAACAGTGCCGTGCTAGTCTGGTCCAGAAAGCTCATTCAGCTCCTCCCAGAAAACAGCAAAAGATTGCCAGAAGGTGCAACATGGATGATGAAAGCATCAGTGTTCGCCACTGACACCTCCCTGGATGCCCTTACCTTTTCTTCCAGAGCCATGTCTTCGGCAGTGGTAGCCAGGAGAGGGATTTGGCTGCGTGCCTGGCCAGCTGATCTGCAGTCTAAATCCTTTGTGATGTCATATCCCTTCCTGTTTGGAGATCCCCTAGAGAAGACCCTGCTGGAGACCAAGGATAAAAAGAAGGCAATGCCTAGGCATGTATGGCATTTGGACAGAAGAAGTTCCACCAGTCATTCCTTTCATTCTTCTGGGACAACATACAGACCTAAACACAATCAGAAAAGGAGCTCTTGGGGATCCTCAGCTCAACCATACAAGGGAAACTTCAATACCCCACATTTTGGAAAACAAGCCTCCAACAGATCGGAGAGAGCAGATCACGATCCTAAGAACATTGAAGCATGACGCGGATGGGATCCCAGTGGGGGGACAATTGATGCATTTCCTGGAGGCTTGGGTGAAGTCCCAAGCAGATGCCTGGTCAATAGAAATCGTTTCCAAGGGTTACTCCTTAGAATTCAGAAGGCCTTCTCCAGATTGGTTAATCTTCTCCCCCCTACACAAAGACCCCCTCCAAAAGAGCCATAACTTTTGCTGCTTTCCAACACTTTCTGGACATTCGGGCAGTGGAACCTGTACCAGAAGACCAAAAGGGCCAGGGGGTCTATTCCATATTTCTTACAGTACCCAAGAAGAATGGAGCTTGGGGAGCCATTCTGGACTTGAAATTCGTGAACAAGTTCATCATTCTGAGGCACTTCCACATGGAGACCCTCAAGTCCATCACTCAGGTATTGCAGCCAGGCTAATTCCTCGCATCCTTGGATCTCATGGAAGTGTACTTGCATGTTCCCATCCTACCACAACACAGAAGGTTTCCGAGATTGTGTAGGGAAGCTTCACATGCAGTTCAGAGCACTGCCCTTCAGTCTTGCAACAGCCCCTCGGGTCTTCACTAAAATATTGGTCAACCCAGTGGCTCATCTGAGGAGGGCGGGCGTACATGTCCATCCTCTCGACGACCTGCTTATTCAGTCCCCCAACAAAGACAAGGCACTTCAGGACATCCAGGAGACGATCCGTTGTCTACAGTCTCATGGATTCATCATCAATCGAGACAAGAGTTCTCTGGAACCATCTCAGAGGCTGGAACATCTAGGGATGTTAATAGAAACCAGGAATTCTTCTCTCTTTCTACCGGAAGACAAGATCCTGAAGACCAAACAGGCAGTGAAACTTATAGAAAACTCCTCATCTCTACTGAACTTGGCCAAAGTAATGGGTCTTCTAATCTCCAATTTGGATGCGGTGCAATGGGGAAGACTACACACAAGGTCCCTGCAGCTCTTTCTTCGGCCATTCCATCTACAGATCATGGAGAAGCGGGATGTTCCTCTTCAGGTGCCCATGCCTGTGAAGGAATCCCTGTGATGGTGGACACAGACTTCCAGCCTCCGACGGGGAAAAAAGTACATTCATGACAACAAACTACAACTGTTTACAGATGCCAGTCTGCAAGGCTGGGGAGCAACCTTGGATGAGACCCCAACTCAGGGTTGCTGGTCTCGCAGAGAGACTCTTCTACCAATCAGTGTCTTGGAACTCAGGGCTGTCCGATTGGCTCTTCTGCATTTCAGCAACCTAGTGAAGAACCGACACATATTAGTGAGGACAGACAATGTGTCAGCCAAGATGTATATAAATCACCAGGGGGGTTCCAGATCGTCTTCCCTCTACAAGGAATCCTTGATCCTACTCTTCTGGGCAGAGAAGAATCTGGCCTCAATCAGGGCCGAGCATATCAGGGGCCTAGACAATACCAAGGCAGATTGGCTCAGCAGGCAGATAATCCAACTGGGAGAATGGATGCTGAACAAGAATACCTTCGACTGGATGTTGCAGCACTTCAAGGCACCGAGAGTAGACCTGTTCACCTCTCACCAGAACCATCAACTTCCCAAATTCTTTTCCAGGGTTCACCACAACAGAGCCGAGGCCACGGATGCTTTGACCACCTCCTGGCCCAAGGGTCTGCTGTATGCCTTTCCTCCATGGTGGCCTCTACGTTCTTGGTTTTTGACTCTACAGCAGATGTCCGAGGCACCTCCGCTCCGACTACCAGTTTCTCCGAACACGCTCATACAAGGTCCGGTGTGGCATCCGAACCCAAAGCGTCTACTTCTAACAATGTGGAGCTTGAACGGTTGTCTTTCTAGGACTCTGCTATTCTCCAAGTGTGACTGAGACAATTCTTTCCTCTAGAAAGGACTCTACGATTAGAATATGCAATACCACTTGGAAAGCATTTTCACAGGTGGTGCAGGAGAAAGTCTGTTGATACCACAAATCCTGCCATGCACTCCATACTACAACTTCTAAACGATGGCCTAAAACTGACAACTCTTAGAAAAAAGAGGTCACATCCTTGGACTTGGTTCTCCCTCGAACTAAAGGCCACTCTTTGTCCGCACATCCTCATGTGCGTAGGTTTCTGAGAGAGGCAACTTTGCGCAGTCCTCCGCCAATACACCATTTCCCTACCTGTCTGCTCTCACCAAGGCTCCATTCAAACCCATCCAAGATGTGCCCCTCAAGTGGCTGCATATGAAAGCTCTGTTTTTGGTGGCTGTCACCTCTGCCAGGCGCATGTCAGAGCTGGGAGCCCTTTCTGTAAATTCAGGGCTACGCGTATTTCATAGAGACAAAGTAGTTCTCTGCACAGATCTGACCTTCATTCCAAAGATTGCTTCCCATTTTCATAGGTCTCAAGAAATCTGCCTACCGTCGTTCTGTCCTGACCCTAAACACCCGCAGGAGAAGGTTTGGCACACTCTAGACCAGGGGTCCTCAAACTTTTTAAACAGGGGGCCAGTTCACTGTCCCTCAGACCGTTGGAGGGCCGGACTATAGTAAAAACAAAAACTATGAACAAATTCCTATGCACACTGCATATATCTTATTTTGAAGTGAAGAAACAAAACGGGAACAAATACAATATTTAAAATGAAGTAAAGTTAAATCAACAAACTTACCAGTATTTCAATGGGAACTATTGGGCCTGCTTTTGGCTAATGAGATGGTCAATGTCCGGTTCCATATTTGTCACTGCTTCCTTCTCATGTAAAAAAAAAATGACAGACAAGCAGCGGCAGCATAAACACCCGGCGGGCCGTATAAATGTCCTTGGCGGGCCGCATGTGGCCCGCGGGCCGTAGTTTGAGGACCCCTGCTCTAGACGTTCGCAGGTCCCTCAAGGCCTATCTGGTACACGCTGCTAGTAACAGGAAAACGGAAGCAATGTTCCCCAGCATCTCACCTCTGAATATGGGAAACAAGATGTCTAAATCTTCCATCGGTTCTAACATCAAGGCATGTATTGTTGAAGTGTACAGGTCCTTCAATCTGGAAGTTCCCACAGGGATTACCGCCCACTTGGTCTGAAGTGCATCCACCAATGTAGTGTTGGCCAAAAACACATCGGTTGAAGAAGTCTGCTGGGCCGCAACTTGGTCTTTGGTTTCTACTTTCATCAGGCACTACAAACTGAACGTTTATGACTCAGCTGATGCCTCCTTCGGAAGAAGAGTATTGCAACATATCGTTCAAGAGGAGAGCGATCTCCCACCCAGGTTGTAGGGTACTGCTTTGAAAGTACCCAAAATGTCCTTTGTCTCAGAGGGAGAACGACCCTTGGCACTTACCGTGAGGGGTCCTTCTATTCTGAGAAAAGGAGGACATCTTGCCCCACCCAGATTCTGATCTCTCTCCTGCTCTCTTCTTCCTTACAATTTCCTTCTGGTTTACCTGTATATAGGTTCTATGTTTCTTAAGCTCTCTATGTTTGCAGTTGTTTAGACTTAGGAAGTTTTCTATCCCGTACTGCTGCTGGGAGTCACCCAAACTGAAGAAAGTGGGTGTTCCCAGGCCTCACAGGAAGAGGAAGAAAAAATTGTTCCTGCCTCTCCCTGATACGACGGTGGGAATCACCCAAGATGTCCTCCTTTCCTCAGAGTAGAAGGACCCCTCACAGTAAGTGCCAAGGGTCATTTTATGAGGGACAGTGTAACACTGGAAGCACCAGTAGATAGGTCTGATTTACACAGCTTCATATATCTCTGGGAACTGCCTCATTTCCTTAAACCATCTGTAGCTATTCTTCAGCAATACAAGAGCTGGATGAAGCCTTCACAAACCTTTCCTCAGGCACAACCCGGCCTATGAAGCTTAGAAGGAAATGTTTGTCAGGAGGCTGAGGTGGTTTTCCCATATGCAGGTAGCAAACTGTATTGGCCTTGGCCCTGCATGGTCTCCATTAGCAGTGTGAAGAGGAAAGAGGCCTTCTCTCTCACTTGCTGTAGTGGCAGTATTCACTGAACCAACAGGGAACATGATGGCTTAATCTTAATATCCTTCACTGGAGACCTCTTCAAATTGGTAGGCACATAAATAGTTCATAAGAATGGAACTAGATTGTACACAGTCATGGATTTCTTGAGGGAAGCCTAGGAATTAGTGTGGAGAATTGTGGAAGCCTTTTAGCTCTTTCACACCACTTCAGTTTCTACGATCTTAAGAGAAGTCATGGCAGCTACCGAATTTGTAATGGAAACATCCATAGGAGTCAGGTTTAATGTAGCCTGCTTGCTTGTTTGTCCAAACTAGATGAGCCTGCACAGCTATTAAACTGCTCTTTTCATATAAGGCCAGTGTACAGCAATGATTGTCATGAATACAGGTAGTTTATCAAGAACAATTTATTCTTATAAACTGCCAATCTCTTCCAGAGATGTGAAGAATGGTTGTTTAATACTACCTGCCACTATGGATTTGGGGGAAGAAAAGTGGAACCACCCCCACTTTTCCCTGAGTGAATTGCTTCACCTAGTTTAGGGGCAGCCAAACTTGCTTAACGTAAGAGCCGCATAAAATAAACATCAGATGTTTGAGAGCTGCAAGACATGAACAAATACTACACACACATTTTTATTGAAAAACATGCAAACTTGAGACCGCCAAAAATAAAAACAAAAGGGGTAAAAACAGATATTTGTCCAATGATATTTATTTGTCTGAGAGACAGAAAGATGGACAGACAGAGAGGTGTGGGAAAAAGAACGAACAAGTTGGAAAGAGGGAAAGAGAGAGAAACAAAAAAGCAAATAGATGGGAGAGGAAGGAAGGAAAGTAGGAAGGGAGAGACAGAAACAAAGAAAGCAAATCGATAAGGGAGGGAAAGAGAGAAAGGAAAGAAAGCAGATAGGTGGGGGAGGGAGGGAGGGGAAAAGAGGGAGGTGGAAAGAAAACAGATAAATGGGGGGAAGAGAGGAATAAGGGGAGAGGTGGAAAGAAAGCAACTTCAACTTTAAATGTGTTCTCCACCCCCATCCCCCATCAGCCGGCTTGGCTTAGAGAAGGGATTTAAGGAGACAAATGCCTTCTCCGAGGGGCTTTGAGAACACATTTGAAGTTTAAGTTGTTTTCTTTCTCTACTCCCCCCCCACCACCACCAACCCTACCCATGGAGGGGAACACTGGCTGGGGAAGGGAAGACTTATTGGGGAAAGATGCCTCCCCTTTGCTTCCCAGCCACCCTGCCAGGAGCCGCACAATGTGTGTGAAAGAGCTGCATGCATCTCTGGAGCCATAGTTTGGCCACCCCTGACCTAGTTGGTCCTAATAATGCTTGTAAAATAGAACTAATTAAACTGACAGTTTTATTCCTGCCACAATTGGAGGTAGATACCAGAAGGAAAGTTATCACTTGTATGAGGTTGTGTGGCAAGAGTTGATCTTTGCCATCTTTAATCTCTTTTTTTTTCTTTTCTGTTCCTTCCAATGGCTAGGTTATTGAAAGCAATGGGATGGCAGGAATATCCTGAAAATGATGAGAATTGCCTTCCCCTCACAGAAGACGAGCTCAGAGAGTTCCAAATAAAGTCAGAGCAGGTTTGTTCGGCTTGTTTTCCCCACGTCAAACTCTATAAGCATTATCTTGCTTTCCAGAGTAACAGGGCAATCCTAAGAACAGTTTTCTAGGAGGAAGCCAATTAAATAGATTTGAGCAAAAAAAAAATTTTTTTTTGGCCCCCGAAGGGGATTTTTTTAAAATTGCATTTTCTATAAATTACAACAGAAAAATAGGGTAGGGAACTACGAACTATAGGAGAAAGTAAAGAAAACCCACTAAAAACCCAAGAGATGGTGGTCATACATAATGCTTATAAAATCAGCTTTTAGCCCAAACTTACAAGTAAAATTAATTGAACATGTTCATCTAATAATCTATTTAAACTTGAACATCTACAGATTGAAGCCCCCCTATATCTGCCTCCATAAAGAACCAAATAAAAAACAATTATACAAGTTAGAAAACTTTTAAGAAATTCCAGAGTGCAATAACTTCTCCTTCCCCCTCCCTTTTTTTCTTTCTCAAATGATAGCTTAGTTTTGAGGCTGCCGCCCCAGATTTGAGCAAAATTCTGAGTAGACTGACTTAGGTCTGCTCTCTGAGTAATAAAATACAATATCTGCAGTGAAAACTGTTAACTGCTTAAAAGTAAATGACTTTGTTCTGCTACACTGGCAACACAGCTTATATGTATATGACTTTAGGGTATAATCACTTTGAGCTGCTTGCCTAGATAGCAGAACAGAATGGAAAACGTGATAAACTCATTTTTGTTTGTTTCTTCCAGCTAAGAAGAAATGGCTTTAGGAAGAATGGATTTCTTCAAGGCCGTGGCAGTAGTCAATTGTTCTCCTACTGGAGAAGCACTTTTAAGACAGAGTTTGAAGAATCAGACACAGAAACCAGTAGCAGTGAAACTTCAGATGACGATGCCTGAAATGGGCACGGAAAATTACACCATACAAAACCAACCCAGGAAACTCAGTTTGTAGTTCAGCACATAAATGTTTGAGGTTTTAATGAAGCAGAGTTTATTCTGTCTGAAGTCTGTTCAGTTTCTTTTTATTGTTGAAAACTTCATGCACAAGGGAAAGAATTTTATCCCAAAGAAGAAAGTTATTGGCTTATTACTTTTAGGTTTTGCCCATCTGTGCTTCATAGAGAACAGTCCACGCAGATGGGTGACCCAATGCCTTCTGGGGCAAGGCTCAGGTTCAGTCTCATCAGCAGCAGGATGTCAGGGACTGATGTGGGCAGTCACAAGCTTCTCATACTGCCGTCCACATCACAAAATGCTGTGCGGCAATAATGTGCTAAAACAATCATTGTCAATGACAAAATGGCTATGGAAGTTCTAATTGTGTTAAATTAATGCTAATAACATGGAACTTTTTTATTATTTTTTTGGTGGCTCGGGGAGCTTCATCACTTAACCAGGCGTGTGTGTTTTTTTCTCTTTTGGGGTACAGCTGTAAAATATTTGGATATAGGAATTGTTTGTGTTCTTCTTGCAACCTTGATATTCAGGGTGGATTGTAAAATATAAATTTTTGTGGGATTTCAAAGATTAAGATTATTTTGATAACATTATTTACAGATTTAAAAAAGTGATTATCACATTGAGTCTGTATGAGGGGAAAAAACTACTGCATCAAAAGATAACTAACTTGGAATAAATATTTTGCATCAGTTTGCCAATCCTGTGCCTGTCATTTCTCAGCAAAGCACTTCTAAGAATGATAGATAATACAGTGATAACTTTGAGTATTTTCTAAAGCAAAAGATGCAAGTTGAATTGTTTTGCTTGCTTGTTGCAGCATGCTTCATGATGAACCTATACAGAACAACTCTTATCACAAAACAGGAGGAAAATAACAGTGTACCAGAGTAATATATACAGAAAATTCTTAAGTGATACATACAGAAAATTTTTAAGTGAATATTGAAAATGCAAATACATGTTCTTGAGACTTAATGGAGTCTGAAGAGCATTTAAGAAATTACAAGGGGTGGGTAGGTTGAATCGCTTAAAAGGCTAAAACTTCTTTTAGTGCTTTAACAAAATGTATTGCTTATAATTTAGTTAGCATAAAATTGCACAATGACTTATTTATGAAACTTGAAAGTATAAAGGCCTTAGTTTTTTCTGCAAGCAAAATTTCAAGTACACACAGTATGAAAGAGAAGAAGGCAAACTTCTGCATTCTGTCTTACACAAATAGCTTAATTTTGGCCGACTCGGAGGCAAAAATAAGCTGAAAAAAGAAAATATGGTTTTTGGGGCAAAACTAGTATTTGGACAAATAGTCTTGAACTATCACAGAAGCAGCATATTTGTATATTGTTCAACTCTTAATGCTGTACATTCAGTAGCATAGTCCTGAATATAAGAACAATAAGCTGCTAGTTTCCCAGCATGTGGGTTACTATCACAGTCTTTTGAGGAGAGAGCTGCAAAGGCTGAGCATGGGAAATATCAAGATAGTTAAACACCAGGCTTCAGAAGAAGATAGTATTTATTAAAGACCAGTCTTAGAGCTGCATGGACCAGTTCTTTGTCAGTGATGGCCGACAAAAGCAAAGCAATAACAATTATAGCCCATTCGAACTAATCCCCCCCCACCTATAAGCCAATGGATACATTTCACCCATGCTAAGCCATGAAACTAAACACCTCAGACCAGTAAATTTCCCACGCCAAGGCAGCATGAGACCCAAGGTCAGGCAAAGTGATAACAAAGCAGAACAGACACTCTAAATTAGCGAGGCTGGAGACTCTGAGTTACCCCCGCATTCCAGAACAGTGAAAGATGTCTCCCCCCCCTCCACAGCAATGGCAGGGCTACCTGACAGGAAACCAGATCAAGAAGACAGCATATCCTGCGTGTCCTGGCTTCCACTATCACTACCAAGATTAGATCAGGTCACTAGATGAAGTCAAGTAAACAATCCACAAACCAAGAGAGCCCTGTGTAGTACTCTCATGAAGAGGACAACACCTCCAGGGTAAAGAAATGTATATTGGATCTTCCTATGTACATAGGAAAGCTATGAAGAATATTGTGGATCCCCCTCAAATCTCTTGTTTTCTCAGTGGAAAAATTGGAATTTGGAGGGAGCACTACAGTGCTTCTGAATGTTTCAAGAAGAGTGGATTAATACAAGTTTTTATATACTTCAGGCTTAAAGTTACAATGCAAAAAAGTATTCCATGGCTGGGATTCAAAGATCTGCATGTATCCGGTTCTCAATTGAAATTAAATTTTAATTGAATCAGTCTTATTGTTAGCCATCACTGGGTAGAAAAGCAGCACACATTTTATAAATGGAGCTTTGGGAACAGCAGCTCCCAATGCTGTATGTTACTCTTGAAACTCAAGGGGGGGAGGGGCGGTGGTGGCAAATGCTGTTCAACTAAAGGCCAAAAATCCCAGTAGGCTGGCCCAAGCTCTAAAGAGACTTTTAAATCAAAAGCATTCAGTTGTTCAGGTTGGCTCACTGTAAACCATCACATTTTAGCTGGTTACACTTCCCCCTTGCCATCCTAGTATCATTTTGCATCAGATCCAGTATTTATTTCATATAGGGATTATGCAAGTGTCGCTTTATTTGGTTTGAGCTGTATTTATTTCAACAATGAAAACGTTTTATTTTCTTTGATGTTTTATAAAGGTGAGTGGCTTCAACCTTCACTTCTTTGAAAGTTTCTGCTTATTCAATATTTTATGCTAATTTTTTTCCAGTCACTGAACCCCCTGCTCCTTTTCAAACAAAGCCAGTATTCTTTCATAGCCTTTGAGTAACAGGACCAGTCCGTTGCTGGTGAGCAGCTGTTTTACATTAGGGGGTACTCAGATACAATTCACCTAAGAAATTCTTTGGGACTTATTCCTTAATGCTTAGAATTGCAGTCTTAACTCCCCCACACAAGCAGAAATGAAGCATGCAGTTGACAATGTTTGCTGTTTCTTTGATTCAAACAATTTATTTAAAAATATTTTACATAATTCTTGACTTAGATCCTATACCATTGTTCCCCTCATGCTTCTCTCCAGCTGCTGCAGAGGCTTTCTTCCTCTACAGCTGGCCCATTTTTCAAGGAGCCTTTACCTTTATGTACACATGAGTGCTAGCTAAAACCATTTCAACATTTTAAAACACTGAATGTTTAATAAAAGTATTATATTTCAAATAACATTCAATATCCCAGGATCAAGATAATTCATGTGACTGTATTCCCCATTTCTATGTATAGATGTGAAAACTGGACAAGGAAGGAGGTTGATTCATTTTAAATGTGGTGTTGGAAGAGAGTTTTACAGATAGTGTGGACTTCTAAAAAGACAAATAAGTGGATTCTAGATGAAATCAAGCCTGAATTCTCCCCTAGAAACTAAAATGACCAAAATTGAGGCTATTGTACTTTGGTCACATTCTGAGAAGATATGTCTCTGGAAAAGACAATAATGCTAGGGAAAGTTGAAGGCAGCAGAACAAGAGGAAGACCCAGCATGAGATGGAATGACTCAGTAAAGGAAGTCACAACCCACAGTTTGCAAGACCCGAGCAAGGCTATTACTGAGAGGTTGTTTTGGAGGACATTAATTCACAGGGTCAGAAGTGCCTTGAAGGTACATAGAAAAAAGATTGGATTTCTATCCTACCCTTCACTACCCAAAGGAGTCTCAGAGCAGCTTACAATCTCTTTCCTTTCCCCTCCCCACAATAGACACCCTGTGAGGTAGGTGGGGCTGAGAGAGCTCTTTGGAGAACTGCTGGTGAGAGAACAGCTCTGAAAGAACTTGTGACTGACCCAAAGCCACACTATCAGCTGCATATGGAGCAGTAGGGAATCAAAACCGGTTTTCCCAGATTAGAGTCCACACTCCTAACCACTACACCAAACTGGAAAATGCAAGTGTATTATAAACAGACGGCTTGTTTGCTGCTTGGGAAAAAATGTGTACCCTGCTACGTATAACTGGAATTCTTGTTGAACTTCCAAGCCCTTCTGTGTGGAAGAATCATAAGAGTTGAAAGGGGCCATACAGACAATCTAGTCCAACCCCCTGCCCGATGCAGGACCAGCCTAAAGCATCTCTGACAAATATATAGAATCAAGAGTTATGCACTTAAATACACACAGCATATCGCAGGCCAGATAACAGTACTCTCTCATAGGCTTTGAGTAACAGGAGCAGTCTGTTGCTGGTGAGCAGCTGTTTTACATTAGGGGACCGTCCATAAACAGCTAGAAAATGACCATGTTTTTTACAATGTATTCTATCTATTCGTGCGCTGTTGTTATCTTGCCAACATATTTCTCTACTTTTATTAGGTTTGCAGTGTAGTTTTAAGATTTATTCTGGGGTTCGTGTTCCTTTTAATAGTTTGAAGAGGGAATCTCAACAGGTGTAGGCACGCGTTACTTACCACAGTGCTAACGATCAAGAAACCTGCGCAAGGTAAAGGTCCCCCGGACCGCAAAGCTATTTATAAATACAGATGCCCTGTACTCGAATGGGTCTGGCTAGCCCCAGTGAAATATCTGCGCAAAGCAGAAAAGATCACTCAGGGTCTGGAACCCCACTAGTGTCCTGCAAGAATCCTTTACAGAAGAGCAGATCCTACGAATACTTCCAGCCGGCTCTTCTCAAGCATGTTTACGACACTCACTTCCGCTTACCGACACGTGCATGTGCCGCATTTTGATGACGTTATGGCACCAAGGATGGGGAATCGCGTAGGCTAGGGTGTCGCGAGATGTCAAGTACAAGAAACCGCCCCGTGATACCTTGCGGCCTTCTCTTTGCGGACGGCGCGTCCGTAGTAGGATGGGTGAGTGGTTCGGCAGTAACGGGTGAGGTCTTTTTATCCGCCGCCATCCAGCTAGTTGCCCGACCTTACCAAGCTCCATTTCGGGTAACAGGAAGAGGGGCGTTTGTGGAATGAGTTGCATGGATCATTGCTGGTTGGAGTCCTGTTTTTCTGCCACTGCTGTGGTCGGGCCCTATCTGGATGGCAGACTTTCCTTCGGCCTGTGTATTGGTGCTGTGTTAGCACAATGGCCGTCTGCAGCTGGGATCTTTTCGCGCAGCGACGCCTTTCCCGTGGCCGAATAATCCCGTGCGGTCCTTTGCTCCGTGTTCCAATGATGAAGCTTCTTTTAATGCTGCATTAGGCTGAGTACGCCATGCGGAGACTTATTGCCTTGGAGAGCTGAGTAACTCGGCATAAGGATCTTTCGGGGCAGGAGGGGGATTTATCGTGTGATGTTACACGTGTGCCTTCATTGCCTGATTTTTATTCTGTGTATCCAGGTATCTCCAGGGACAACTGGCACAAGCGCCGCAAGACTGGGGGGAAGAGGAAGCCCTACCATAAGAAGAGGAAGTATGAGTTGGGGCGACCCCCTGCCAATACCAAAGTATGTGATTTTGGGTCTGGTGTGGTGGTTCTGTTGTGTCTACAGTGTAAAAGTATGTTCGGGTGGTAGTGAAATAGGAGAGCTATTTAAATTTGGAAGAATTATGTATACTTAGAGCATACACACATCTCCATCTTCAGTCTCCATTGCAGGAAATCAGACCTGAAAAGTTCTTACTAGAAAGTAGTCTGTTGACACTGTTACCTTAATTGAGACACCTCTAGGCTTAAAGAATAAACCATGTCTCGTTGTGTTAGCTTTATCCTATGTGTTGTGGGTTATACCAAGAACTGCTAACTGGATCAGACATTCTCTGTTACAGTTTAGCATATAGGTTTTACTGAACCCATCTTAACATTCTCCATTTAGCTGTCCTTTCATTTTAGTATTCAACTATCTGTGTTTCTGTGTGTTGGGTTCAGATAAACATTTCAGGTGTTCTTAGGAATTTGAGTTTGGGAATTTAGAGAGTTCTCTTTGATCAGTGATCCCCTCCCCTGAATGTATTGCAAACTGCTTTTAAAAGCCTTCTCTCTGTCATGTATAATATTTGAGATGGCCAGAGTTCACAGTTACTGGACTTTGAGGCAACTGGAGTGATGAGAACTACACCTTAGGTGGGTGCTGTGGGCTGTTTTAGTCTTCTTTGCACTTGCCGATGCTAGGGGTTGTCATAGTTACACTGACCATGTTGCTGTGTGGGTTTGGTCTTTGTGGGAAGAGCTTATTGCTGTAATTGTGTTGACACAGTCTGTTTTATGCTTTGTTGTAGATTGGCCCCAGGAGAATTCACACGGTAAGGGTACGTGGTGGGAATAAGAAATACCGTGCTCTGCGCCTGGATGTTGGAAACTTCTCTTGGGGGTCTGAATGTAAGTGCAAAGTGGGTATACAGCGTATGTGACATTAGCTATGGCAGCAGTTGTAAAATGGATGCACAGCCAAGAGAACCGTATGATGGCAACTGTGACCTTAAGGGAATGACGGTAAATGCTTCTGCTCTTCTTGGCTAATGTGTCATCATTCCCTGATTTGTGTATTTGCAGTAGTCATTTGAAAGAGCAGTGTAATTATTTGAAGTATTGTTGGAGTTTCATAAATGGTTATGCTTGGATCACATATGCATAATTCCAAAGAGAAAATTATTGTAGAATGAAAGATTGTTCTTCAGTTACCAGGGGACAACAGAGGGCATGGGAGAGTGGGCATGCTTCTGCACAGTTCCTCCTTTTTTAGCAGACCCTGTTCAGGTTTGTGAGTGAATTTCCTGTTCTTGCTTATATTACTGGTTACTTTTTGGGTTCCCTGAGGACTGATACTGACTTGGGTAAAGATTCTGCATCTTTTCAGAGGGGTGGGTGTGTGTGATTATATTTTTGTAAAATTCAGTTGGGGGGTTGGAGAAAGGAAATAACTGCTTTCCATCTTGTAAAAGTGATTCTTTCTGTAGACAGCATAGATTTGTGGCCATTGCTCCATAGCAGTTTCCACAGGGAGTCTGTGATCACACACAGACAATTAAGATTATAATTTAAAATCTGTCAGGTGTTTCCAAGGGCTTTAAGCTGCGTCTGAACCCAAGTGTAATGACACAAAATGGGCAGGGTTGGTACTGTGGTGCTGTCAACAAGATTGGCCCTTTCTTTTGATACTGCTGAAATTCTGTATTCATAGTAGACTGGCTAAATGAATCTTATGGGCATTTGGCAATTTCATTCCAGTTTGTTACTTGTGAATGCTAAATGCCTTTTGGGAATAGCCAGCACAAGCAAAAATAAAGCTCAGAGTTATTTAGGTTCCGCTAGCTTCTGCTTACAAAATAATTGTAGGGCCTTTTTTGTGTGTGTTTATACATTTTTTGTATTCTGCTCTTGGAAGATATAATATGGCTCATTGCTGTTTACAGGCTGTACCCGCAAAACTAGAATCATTGATGTGGTGTACAATGCATCCAACAATGAACTGGTGCGTACAAAGACCCTGGTGAAAAACTGCATTGTGCTGATAGATAGCACGCCATACAGACAGTGGTATGAAGCCCACTATGCCTTGCCCCTTGGTCGCAAAAAGGGCGCCAAACTGGTACGTATAAAGTGGGTTGAGCAGGCCAGTCTTGCTTCCATCATTTAAGGCTTATGAAGGAAGAGAACAACTGTCTGCCCTGCTTAATTTAGCATTAGTTGTAATCTATGTTACATGTTAATATATGTTCAGCTATAATGTGTTATGGTTTTTGTTCTTCTGATGATGATACACTTGTCCAGTTCTGCTGCTGAATGGAAAATGATGACAAGTGGTTTTTATCTGAAGAAGGCACTGTTCTGGGGCCAGTTCCCATTAGAACATTTAAAGGAGACAGATGGTTTGAATACTTAGATGGACATATTCTCTGAGTGCAGTGCTAGAGCTATCTTAGCATTCTGTTAACTTGTATTTAACCAGACGAAATCCTCAGTGCACTTATATTAATGGTTTTCAGCCCCTTTGGATTTGCAGTAGAAAACCAGGTTGAAATTGTGTTAAATTAAAGTTGCTAAGAATTGGGCAGTTCACCCCCTTGTACCAGCCTCTCACAGTATTGATAATGCAAATGCCAAAAAGTAAAGAACTTGGCATAGTACTAGTGCTGTTCAGTGTGTATGATATAAACCAGCGGTGTTGTCATCTTTTTTTATCGCTCTCCATGTGGTTGTAAAATAGTAGTATATATCTTCTTCCTAAACTTAGAAGCTTTTAATAATCATTTTCCTCTTTGTTCAGACTCCTGAGGAGGAAGAAATCTTAAACAAGAAGCGGTCAAAGAAAATTCAGAAGAAGTATGATGAGCGGAAAAAGAATGCCAAGATCAGTAGCCTTCTGGAGGAGCAATTCCAGCAGGGAAAGTTACTTGGTAAGAAGTGGGAAGAGAATGTGTAGCTTGGCAGAAAGGCCCAGAGATACTGCGCTTGCCAGTGAGACTGATGATGCAGTGCAGTGCTGTCTAAAGCTGTGCCTTACTCCCAGTGGGTTCTAGGACAGTTTTCATTAGTAATATTATTTCACAACTTTACATTAAAGAAGGCTATAGCTAATTTGCTGGTGTGGATCTTGGAATTGTAGTTGGCTAAACTTGAAAAACCAGGAGAGACTTTGCTAGACTGGGATTACTGAACTTTTCCTAGTACTGCTTGCCAAACATGAAAGGCGTTTCTAAGGGAACTACATGGTGGCTGATTACCAGGAGTTTTGAAGTTCACCTCACGATGAAAACTTTGTCCAGTTCTGCTACTGAATGCTAGTGGTGACAATTCATATTCTGAAGGTGACTTCATCAGAGTAGTGATCCTTCGGCTTTCTTAGGTAGGCTTTAAGAGAGCCTTAAATGGTGCTGTTAAACAAGAGCTTGAGGACATTACTATCTTGGCCTGTGGAGATTAGTGTTCAGAAATGGGCACCAAAGAAATGCAATATTCTTAGAGCTGCTCAGTAGCTCAAGATTTTACTTTTCTTCTCTAATAGCACATCTTGTTTTGCAGCTTGCATTGCCTCCAGACCTGGACAGTGTGGCCGAGCAGATGGCTACATTCTGGAAGGCAAAGAACTAGAATTCTACCTGAGGAAGATCAAGGCCAGGAAAGGCAAATGAACACTTGCTGTACCTAAAAAGGTTTAATAAATAATCCCAGATTCTTATCTTAAATGGTTAATGTGATTATTCATGGGTGTCAAGAGGGTTCTTGTGGACATCTGTAGGCTATATTTTATATATATATATATAAATATATATACATATATATATACACACACACATAAATGTGTATGTGTGTGTACACATATGCACACATGGCATGGAAGCAGGTTTGAGTTTTTGATCTTGTCTTTGAACAGTGATGTCATCTGCTGACTCGGAAGCAGTTCTGAGCTTGCTTTAGCACGCTGATGTGGCTTCCTTGTAGAACAAACCATAGTGTGTGCTTGTGCGCTGTGCCAGAGCCTGTGCAGGAAGGGGCTAGAAGTGGTGGTCCCCAGGAGCTAGATGTGGTTTGTACAGAATAATATGTTAAAGAAATTAATAATTTCAAGGCCATTATAACTTGGGATGTTTAAGTTTCATGCACATGTATGGAGTTATAACTGATGTACAGGTGTTTCTTTACTATTCACTTCTTGAATCGCCCCAGCCTTAAAACTCAGAATGGCAAGTTTGCATGAGGAAGTTTCTTTGCTTCCTGGTATATAATAACTTAATCACCAACATAGGCATGTCATATGCAGTTTGTGCTCAGTTCCTGCTGGAAAGTCTTACTTCATGTGAGCTTGAAAGTGTCGTTTGGGGGGTATTCTGCCCCTTCTGGGTTTGTACAGTCTGCAGGTTTGCAGAAAACCTAGACCTCTCTTCAGATGTGTAAAACATATTTCTAATGGTTTGATTTTGGGGGGTGTAACGGAACAAACAAAAAATATTAGTGGGCTTGCAGCAGTTATTTGCTTGTGACCTACCAAAATTAGATGCTGTAAATTGCCGGTTTTACCTGATAATGTTTCATTTCTTCAGTTGTGGAATCAGCCTGTTGACGCACTGCTAAGTGACTGGGTTGTCTTCTGTTGACTTTCCAGTCTCATTCCAGTGCCAGATGAACTCCCTTCTAGCAGAAGGGCCTGGCCTCTTTTCCAAAGGTCTGGTTCTTTCGAAAGCTGGGAACAATTCTCCATTTTCTAACTTTGTTATGTTCTAATTTTGGAAGACACACCTCAGGGCTTCAAGTGAGTGTAAGTAAAATTTGGTATATGGTCATTGTCCATTTTGAAAACACAGATGACAGAATGGATTTAAGTGTGCCTGGTGTTAAGAAATAGTAAATTATAAGACTGTTGCTTATTGGTTTCTGATTTTAGCTGTTGTTCAGTCGCACAGTCGAGTGACTCTTTGTGACCTCATGGACCACATCACCCTCCTGTCTCCCGTTGTGCTCCAGAGTTTGCTTAATTTCATGTTCGTTGCCTCGATAACACTGTCTTAACCATCTCATCTCAATTCCCTGCCTTTGTACAGATAAAGTTAGCATCCCTCAGGAAGTGAAGTATTCTTCAGATATTATTTTAACATTTTTGTGTTTCTTCTAGCTGGTGTATATAATAGTGTGAGGGTGCTTTATGAAACCTCCTTTGAGACAGGCTTTTAATGGAGTAGGGATCCTGTGAGTTAGTAACTTGCAGGTGATATAGAGATATTTCATAGTTAAAGCATAGTACTCTGGGCCCAGGTGTCTTGCTTTTGGCTGTACAGATGCAGTCATGCCTGTCCACATGGAAGCATAATGAGATGCTAGGTCAAGGTTTGTATGTGTGTAACTACATACAGCCTGATTCGGTAAAATACCACATCTTAGTCCTAGATCAAGCTTCAAGAACTATTTCAAAGCCTTAAGGTGTACCAAAGAGGCACGGTACAGCCTTTTATACTGACACCTCCATCTAACTGGACCCTTGAGTAAGACTGCGGTATCCTTTAAATGTCCACGGGATATGCAGACTAATTTGAATTCTTAGGAATCCATGTTCAGATCTGTCAGCCTGGTTGTGAAATTATTCCTGTGGTGCAAATCATTTGTTGAAGTTATTTTGAGAACCCTGATCATAAGGGATCAGTATAGACATTTGCCTTGATGTATAAGGGTAGAGCACAAAGGCCACTAGAATCTGGACGACTATGTATTTGCAGTTTTTTTGTTAACCCTATGTTTGATGCAAAGAATTTGGCATCATGACCCTGTGCAACCTGGTCAAAGTAATACCCTTGACCTCTGCTGGTTGAAAGAAGAGGACAATTTCTACACAAATATCTTTAGGTCTTTACAGGTTTGCAAGAATTATATCACATGTTACAGATTCAAGCATGTCATAAATATATGTGAAGTCGCTGCTCATTTGTTTCTCATAGCATGCCCATACACCAGTCAGCTGCAGCTTATTAGCTCCCTGCCTCATGTTGGAATTAGCCATGTGGTTCCTTAAAATGTCACTTAATAATTAGAGAAGTAGGCCTGGTTCATCTACAGAAGTAATAAAAGATTCACTTCAATTAGCTTGTGTTTGAGTTCATAAGAAATTGCTTCCCTTACCCGGTGACATAGACTCCCACCTACCCAGCAAGCCCTGCCATTGTGGGTCTAGCCTGACGGCTGGTCACTGATGCTAATGCTATCGTCGGAGGCTTCCATCACTGTAATCTGGGGTAGTTCCTTTCTGTGTATCCCTGTGTTTTTAGATTTGTAGGAGACTCCAAGATGGGAGTCAGAGGTGGGGGTTATACTAAGCCTGTTCTCCTCGTCCTCTGTTTCCTCTTCCTCAATACGACCTACTGACTCTGGGTCTTCCCTACGGTAGAAGCTGGGGCTGGAGGAGGGGAAGGTGCCTTCTGCCCTTGCACGTAGTAGTTGATGGTGAATTCGGCTGCCCTTTCCAAAATTCTTGAGGCTGACTGCAGGGGAAGCTGCTGCAGTGAGGAAGCGGTTGAGCAGGGGCGTCTGGATCCTGGTCATGTTGGGTGATGCGTCTATCTGCTGGTTCTGTTCTGGGTCATCACTCATCCTGCACAGGGAAGGGAAAAGCTTAATTGAAGGAAACGTAAAGCACAAGCAGTTGGATCCCATCAAGGTCATGACTGTAGAGAAATACGACCTCTCCCCTCCTGCAGCAATCCCAAATGCTGCTCTTGGGGTACAGGGGCTCCCATGAGTAACACAAGGGGGGATTTGGGGGGCTCTGCTGCAGGAGGGGGGATCCCATCAAAATCCCCCATCCCTCTTCAAAAGGTCCAACCCAAGATTCCTTCAAGATTCCAGCAGCATAATTTCAGCTATTTAGCATAACCTGCTTCAATACATTTAGAGTCCACTGGCACCTTTAAGACCAACAAAGGTTTATTTTCAAGGTATGAGCTTTTGTGTGCATGCGCACTTTTTCAAATACAGTGGAATGGGAGGTAAGGGGCAAACTTCTAGACAGGCTGAACAGCAAATTAACATGTAACATGTTTTAAGATATGCAAAAACAATTCAATAACAAGCTAAGGTTATAAGGTCAACAGTTGTAAAGCAATAAATAGTCAAAATAAATCTGAGACTCCATTCACCCTCAGAGTGTGGCGGTCACTAAACAGCATTTTTACTTTCTCCTTCAGTGGGGGGAAGTCATCCAGGAACTGGTTAGGTCACGCCTCTGCTCGCTCGGATAGGCTATGCAAATTTCTTTATTGCGTGGCTCCTATTGGAGGGACCTAGGCTGACCTCTCCAGTTTCTGCATAGCCCTGCGCTCGGTAGGATGTCTGGAGCTCCTGCTCCAAGCCAGAAAAAATTAGTTAAAGATAGGCGATTTAAAGTTTAGAGTTAAATAGCAGCTGAGCTGGAGAGGTCTACGTCTGAGGACCTAACCTTCCCTTCCAGGATCTGAGGAAGCTGCAGAACCCGGAGATTCCGGGAGGAGGAAGAATTGCCCCCCCCCCCCCGAGGTACCGGGAGGAGGGGGAATGGCCACGAGACCTCCGCACCATCAGCAGCTGGGAATCAGCTGCTGCTCCAGGAGGAGGAAGATTTGCCCCCCCCCCACCACCCGAGGTACCAGGAGGAGGGGGAATGGCCGCGACGAGACCTCCGTACCATCAGCGGCTGGGAATCAGCTGCTGCTCTGAGCTGAGGAAGGAGGCTCCATCAGTGCGGGACCGGCTGAACGCACTGAGCCGGCCGGTTCCCGCGTCCCCACACACACACGTGGCCCAAGATGGCGGCACAGAGGACGCGGCCGGGACCAGTGACCCAGAGTGGCTGAAGCCATTTGGCTCCCACCCACCCCACCCCCGCAACAAGAACGGACAACACGCAGAACAATGAATCGACGCGGGAAACTTGAGGGGCCGGTGAGCCCCCACGGTGAGCTTATTCTGACGGGGGGGAGCAGCCCCGTAGAGGCAGCCGGCAGGTCCCAAGGATCCTGGGGAGGCAGGGGGCTGCATGCCCATGGGAACTTACAGCCCCCCCCTTTTTAGCCACTATCCCTACACCAGGGCGGCACAGGGGACCTGGCAGCATTACGAAGGGGGCTCCTTGCAGCAACAGCCGCAAATTCTACTCCACCCCCAGCCAGCACAGGAATCCAGCACCACAACGGGGCCGTCCGGTGGGGTGCGCGGAGCAGGCAAGCCCCTCCCCTACCAAAGGTTGGATGACCCCTCCCGCCATCCGAGCATTCGGAGGGCAGTAAAGGTGCACTACTGGTCCCAGAGAGCTTCAGCCCTTACCCCCAACAATCGGGGGTCGGGCAACACGGGGCTACAGACAGGCTCCACCAGTGAGGGGCCGGCCGAACGCATTGAGCCGGTCGGTCCCTGCTTGTACCCCCACCCTGCGAGTGGTCCGAGACGATGGGAAGTCTTCGGATGGCACTGGGAGAGGGCACCGGTGGAAGCGGCACACATATTGGCCAGAGATACCGGCAGGCTGGTAGAGCGGGGAAAGCTGGTAGGCTCCCCCTCACCCGTAAAGGCAGACTAGAAATCAGCGAGCGGTGCAGGAGACATCGGGGGCCTTATGCGGAGGGCCCACTCTGGTGGTGGGGGATCCCACCCACCCCCACACTCATAGGCGGCAGCCAAGTAACCAGCGGGCAGCGCGAGAGTCACAAAGGGCCTCATGTGCTGGATCCACTCCGGCGGTGGAGAAGGCCCCTTTGAGCATAGTCCCAAAGCAGTGCCTGCAACTACCAGAGTTACAGGGGCAGATTCGCCCTGGCCGCAGTTCCCACCGCAGCCACAGGAGCTGCTGTGGCTCAACTGGTTTAGATGCTGAACTGCAGGCTGGCAGGTTGGCAGTTCAGCAATTCGAGACCCGAGTGCCGCATGACGGAGTGAGCTCGCGTCTCTGGTTCCCGCTCCCGCCAGCCGAGCAGTTCGGAAGCAACAGGTGGCAGGTAGATAATAGGTGCCACTTCGGTGGGAACTTAACAGCGTCCCATAAGTCCACCACCAGCTGCAGCCGCTGCAGGGATCATCAGCTGCAACCGCTACAGGGCCCAGTCGGCTTGGCACACACACCCCTTTTCAGGCCCTCAGAGTTTCAGCGGGGACCTTCCTGGATCAGGCCCTTAATGGGGCCCCTTGGGCGGCAACACCACAAGGGCTGCAGGGCGCTGGAATACAGGGGGTTGGGACGGGAGCCCCAGCACACCCCCAACAACACGTGTAAACTAGGGTCCTCCTTAGATCTGGCCCTTAATGGGAGTGGCCTGGGGTGGCACCGAACAGCTTCAGGACACTGAAAGCCGGGGGGGGGGCCAAAGCCCAGCACAACCCCAAAACCTGTGCATGCAAGCAAGGGCACAACCCCAAAACCTGTGCATGCAAGCAAGGGGCCCCTCGGAGGGGCTCCTGCAGGAAGACAAGCCACACCACTCGCCACACCACTTATCTACCCTTGCCGACATTACATCTACCATCACTTCTTTAGGTGGAGATACAAAAAAAAAAAAAAAAAGGGGGACGTGGTGTGGATCAGTGGTTAAGATGTTGAACTATGACCGGAAGGTCAGTAATTGGGCAGTCAAGACCCACGGGCAGCTTGACAGAGTGAGCTCCCGGCTCTGGTCCCAGCCCCTGACAACACAGCAGTTCGAAGCTAGAAATTCCAAGTAGATATACAGGTTGCTTCATGGGAGAGATAATGGCGTCCATTGCGCCTCGGGGTGTCTCATCCTGCCAGCCACATGACCATAGTGACGTCTTCGGACAATGCTGGTTCTTCGACTTGGAAACAGGGATGAGTACTGCCCCCCAGAGTCGGATCCAACTGGATTAATATCTGAACCTTTCGAAGGCTGTCGAACAAATGCGTTCCACGCCGGGGTACCCATTGGGGAGTGGCAGGAAAACCTGTACCTCCAGTCTCTGCAAAGCGGAAATTCAGAGGTTTCAAGACACCAATCCAGGTGCAGATTCTTGCACCATTCTCCTGCCTTCTTTGATAACAGCATCAGAGCAGAGTGGGCAGTTCCTAAAGGGGGGAACCTCCCCTTTGTCTGTCACAAAGCGTGCATGGCCTCAGCAGAGGAGACCGGGGGGATCTCAAGGACCTTGCTGGTTAAGGCACCAAACGGCAGTCCAATAGGTCGTAGGGGGCAGCTCAAGACCTAGCAGTACTAAGCAAGGGGTTGCAAGTAGATAAATAGGTGCCACTTGCTGGAAAGGTAACAGCATTCCATGCGATTCAGAATACAGTCATGCCAGCTACATGACAGTGGGAACATTGTCAGACAGCGCTGACTCTTCGGCTTGGGACAGAAAAGGAGCACTGCAACCCTAGAGTAGGGTTTGTCCAGCTTTCAAGCAAACGAAACACTTATCGTACTCTCAAGGAGTAACTTAACTTCAGAGTAGCCCTCAGACAGGTGTCTCTTGGAACTTAGGATAGGCAAAGGTGAAGGAGGCAATGCTGCCACCTTCCTGCCTCAGCGGGAGACACCACAGACATGCGTTTCCATTCATGGGTTCTAACCCCAGGTAGGGGAAGAGAAGGAGACCCTTCACGTAGGGATGAGATCCACTGTCTAACAGGCCTCATCCTTCAGGATTAAATAGGGCAGCCACAACCAGAAGCAACTAGCATGACTGTCAGAATTGACAGATGGCTCCTGGCCTTCTCAAGGGTCGGGAAACTACTATGCAAGACACCAGTGGGCCTTCGTCAGCCCAAGGCTAAAGGCTAGGCAGCCAAAGTGTAGGCAAGGCAGTCTTAGTGCAAAGCCAAGTCGGCACCTGAAAAGCATAGGTGCCATAGGAACAGCAGTACAGAGGAGGGAGCGCAGTTATCTTCCTCATTCCAAAGCAGGGGAATGGAGAACCCTTCTGAACTTGCAAGCCCGTATAGCTCAGTCGGTAGAGCTTCAGACTTTCAATCTGAGGGCCCAGGACTCAGGTCCCTGTTCAGGCACCAGGGCGCAACAATAACAAAGAAGGAAAGACATGGGGACCTTCCAGGCCTCCCTGAACTTCAGAGGACTTAGTTGCATATCCTGGTTCGCTCTGACGCCACCCTTTCCATTACAAGGCTTCCCTTGGCCCCCTCCCCAGCACCCAGAGTCTTTACCAAGATCTGGGATAGTCTGGTAGCAGCACTACACTCAGAAGGGAGACTCCACACACAGAGGGCGGCAGTGCCCTGTGCTCCTTACACAGGGCAGCCTGAACACACAGCAGGTCACCATATGGAATGGTATACAGAGTGTCAGGTACAAGAAAACGGCAGTCCAGCTGCACCTGCCAGTCAGGCAGGGCCTACTAGGATCACTCACAGACACACTCCCGGGGCAGGACGCACGAAGGAGTTTGAATAGTGGCCAATACCATCAAACTTGGGGTAGGACCAGCAGCCTACTCCATTCTCAGCAGTGAGGCAGCCCACAGCATCACCTGCCTTTGCAAAACAGGCTGAACGGCAAAGGCCTGAGTCCAGGACAAGGGGCCTGGAGTGAGGAAGTCTTTACCCGGATCACACTAGTTTTCAGGACACCTTTAAGGGACCTGCTAGCGAGCTCAATGAGCCATTGGATCGAGAGGCTCCTCAGGACCCAGCGGCAAGGCCAGAAGGCCACCGGTACGCCTTCCTTCCCACAGCTCCGCTCAGAAGAATGTTCAACAAGATCACAAGGGACAGGGCAGAAGTGGCGTTTGCGTCCGTCAACCAACCAAGATGACCCCGTGGGCTTCTGGATCCGGTACACTGGGTAGCTACCCCTGAGAACAGAGCGGCCGCACTTATGGCCCATCCTGCACCTAGAACCAGCATGGTTACAGTTGACTGCACAAAAATTGATCATAGATGATCACAGACTCTAGTTTTTCCCAAGACCATAGGGACATTAGGTCTCAGGAGAAGGGGCCATCAATATGGCACCCTACAGTCACCCATGGAAGACATTTCAAACGGGCCTCTACCAACTGAGGAGGACCCTTGGCACCCCCAGTCTGACAGGTTCCCAACACGGAGACAAAGGTCTCTGACCTAAGCCTTCTCCAAGGTGCTACATGCATTGCCTAAAACCGATTGTATTGCCCGTCTGCTACAATCCCGAGCACCCTACAGTACAAGCCTGACACAATGGGGCATATGGAGGAGCTCTCTCTGTGTCTGCCTTCCTGTCAAAGGTCAGACCCACTGTTCGTATCACGAAAGGGCCCCGTAGACCATAGGGGTCTACTGGATCAGACAGTGTATGGCCAAGACCTACGATGGGGCAAGGAAGGGCACCATCAGGTCAGGTGACAGCACACTTCACAGGAGCATTCGACAAGCGAGCTACAGCAGATGGATTCTGCAGAGCAGGCACCTGGGCCTCCTTGTCCGCATGGGTGAGGCGTTACAGGAGGGATCAGGCGGTGCCCATGGACGTAGCCTTAAGCATAACAGTATTATAACAGACTTTGGAGAGAGAAGTCACCCACCCTAGAAGAGCAGCTTTGGTACTGCTAACCAGTTCCTGGATGACTTCCCCCCACTGAAGGAGAATGGTACATTGGTACTTACCTGAAGGTTCTTTCCCTTCAGTGGGGGAGAAGTCATCCACATCCCACCCTAGGACAGAGGACTACCAACTCGATTGAAGCCAAGGGTGGCACATACAACATGGTGTGATTGCTCCACAAAATAATAATAATAATAATATCAGAAAGAAAGAAGGAACACAAGAATTAAAATGAAAACAACACAGGGCTTGGACATAACTGGAGAGGTCAGCCTAGGTCCCTCCAATAGGAGCCACGCAATAAAGAAATTTGCATAGCCTATCCGAGCGAGCAGAGGCGTGACCTAACCAGTTCCTGGGTGACTTCCCCCCACTGAAGAGAAAGAACCTTCAGGTAAGTACCAATGTACCATTCTCTTTTGAGGTGGGAGAATTGTATGTCAGCCAAACATTCCAATGTTCCTTGTATTACACTCAGTATTGTAATATACTATTCTGAAAAAGAAATGCACTATAATACAGAGGATGTATAGTTCTTCTGTATGAGAATACATATGTGAGTACTGAATGAGCTAGCATATGTAATGAGATAAGAAACCAATATTCCTGTTGAGTCCTGGGGAGGTTTTGTTCCAAGTGTTGCTTCAATACAGTTATCCTTACAGGGATTTAGTACAGTTTACATCTCAGTCTGAGCCCAGGCAGGACCTAGATGGGAGTGATTCCTAACTAATTCCTAAATGAAACTATCTACACCCCAAAATACACCCTGCACTTCAATGTGCCACAGGGTATAGATGGGAATTCTCAGTCTGGGGCAGGTGATGCACTCTATTCTTGGTGCGGGGGGGCAGCAGTGGGAGGGCTTCTAGTGTCCTGGCCCCACTGCTGGACCTCCTGATGGCACCTGGTATATTTTGGCCGCTGTGTGACAGAGTGTTGGACTAGATGGGCCATTGGCCTGATTCAACATTGGCTTCTCTTAAGTTCTTATGTAATGAGTTGTGAATTTGCCTGCTAGCCTTCATGGTGTTGCTTCTGGAAAACCCAGAACATTAAGGCAATAGCCTTCCTTTGTCCTTAGCACCTAGTACTGAGCAGTATCATGGAGGTCTCATTTGGCTCTCACGGTTACAGGCTGCAGGTTTGTACATAATTCCTACAGTACTGGGCATTTTTAATCCCTTTCCTAATATACTAATGTGTGGGATTCATCCACTATCAGTGTTTTTTGCCTTCGGTGACAGCAGAAGACAGGAGGGCCTGGTGTGATGTGGTCCATGGGGTCGTGAAGAGTTGGACTCGACTGCGACTGAACAAAAAAGCTTCATTGATGCCTTTTCTTCCTTTTGAGGCTTACCATCAAGAGTTTGGTCAGGGAGATAATAGCACATCTCTTAATATGTAACTAATTGGGGCGGGCTGTCATTTTACCCACACCAATTTAAGGGAAGAGTTCAGCTCATCTCTGAGCAGTCACCTTTTGTGCGTCCCTGGGCTGAAGGGAAGGTGAGACTTCCATCAAGAAATGCTTTTGGCTGAATTGTGAATAATTTAAAGGGAGTCCAGAAAATGAGAGGGGACAGAAGCCTCCTCTGGTATACTTTTTAGTAGCTGAATGCTCGTGGGGCTAGAGCTCCATTGGGCACTCTTCCATCTTCTTTGAGAAGAGTAACTGCATTTGGTTTTCCAGTTGAACATACCGCATGTCAAACGTGGATCCCATGAAGGAGGGTTTCAAGGTCTCAGCCATTGTGGCCATCGTGTAGGGGGGTTGCGCTGTAGATTCATTCCAGTATTTGTCCTTGCCAGTTGGGGGTAAATTTTGGTACATGTCATCCACTGAAAGCAGTGATACCTAATCAGGCAATAAAGAACATTTTTTGAATCAAAGGGTAACTTAGAAAAATTCATTTTTTAATGATGACTGTTTTGGTTCAAGTTCGAATAACTGAATAACATTGCAAAGAGTGTGCACAGTAAATCCATGTAAACAAGGATGCCTCTGGAGGAATAAGAAAATTCATAACACTCATTGCTAAAGGATCTGAAGAAAAACAGACTAAACGCCGCCTGTTTTGAGTAAGAGGCAATGTAGAGTCATGGTTGGGTCCACAACAGAATCTCGTTCTCCAGCTTTTGTTAGATGGGAGTCATGTCATGAATTTTGTGGAAGAAATCAAATAAGGAAGTATTGTGAGATGGAATTAATACAATTACAAATAGATTAAAATCATCAGGTGTGCAGTCTAGGTAAAAAGGATCATGAAGTTGTATTCTAATCTACTTAAATTGCATAATTCTGGGTTTTGCACCATTCCACTAGCGGTGGTACTTGTGTCTAACAAAGGGCTTTTTGTGCCACAGCCAAGTACTGCCAATGGCAATAGGATCCAGCCCTCTGTTTTGTTTTTATTGTGAGTTTTCACTGAAACATTGTGTTAAGGTTAAGTCAGGGTGGCAGGAATGGAGCTCAATATAATCAGATCACATGTATCTTATTCAGACTGTTTACTGTTTGTATGGTTCCAAAAGACCAATATTCCCAATGTGGATAGCATATTGCGTTGCCTTTATATGGCCAGACTCACCTGGAGGTTCCTGTCTATCAGTTTGTTCGTTTCAAAGTCATCATCATCCTCTCCAAAGGGATTAATTATCTGTTCTGCCACCTGCAGGAAGAGAAATATGGGAATATCCAATGCTTTCAAAAAGGGTGACAATTCTGAGAATTTTGGCAGACAATTTGTAAATCTTGGAGGAACTCTGAGCCCATATGATCTGTTTACATAACATCACTGAATCCCCTTCCCCAAATTTATTGAAACTGCCACTGAAAAAAGAGTGGGCAGCCCATGCTGCGTTTGAACTGAGAACTCAACAGATGGGCTTAATCAGGACATGGCCCTGAGAAGAAAAGGCTCATAATAAAAATAAGGACATAAAACAGCACTCCAAGCAAGGCAACTTTATGTAAGCATATTAATTACATATATATCGTAAAGCCAATCGAATCCATATTTATTTATATTTATTAATTGGATTTATATCCCACCCTTCTAACATGGGCTCAGGGCAGCGACCCTAGAATCCAACTCTAGGGATGCGGTGCTTATCTCTGTTTCCAAGCTGAAGAGCCAATGCTGTCCATAGACATTTCCGTGGTCATGTAGTCGGCATGACTAAATGCCAAGGTACACAGAACACTATTACCTTCCCACCGAAGTGGTACCTATTTATTACTGAGATCCTGGTGCCTAAAGTCCACCACCGACTCCTTAATCTTAGGTTTGTTTCTATTTGCTATGTGCAGGGTTTTTTAAAAAAAAAATGGCTTGTGGAAGAAATCCTTATTGCAGGGCGAGCAGTGTAAAACAACTGTACAAGTGAAGTCCTCATTCCCCCCCCCCCGACATTCTGAATTCTGCCCCCACCCCCATCTGTAGATTGCCACCAGATCCCTGTTAAGAATCTCTGATCTAGCTTTTTAAATCTATAGGGAATATAAATGGTTTTTGGCCATGATGCCAAAATGGTATCTCTCATCTTCAGAAGCAGAGCAAATTTAGAGTCCAGTGGCATTTTTAAGACCAACAGAGGTTTATTCAAGGTATGAGCTTTTGTGTGCATGCACACTTTTTCAAATACTTCAGGAGCAGTATGTCACAATAATCTGGGGACAACAGTAGGAAGGACTCTTGCTTTCAGGATCTGTTTGTGCTCTTCACAAAAGTAGTGGGCCCCTGTGGAAAACAAAATGCTTGACTAGATGGATCTTTGGTGTGATCCAGCAAGCTATGTTCTTACAGATGACCGACTGCTGTGGCAATCACTCAGTAGCTATCAGTGACTTCAGAATCCCCAGAGAATAACTGAACTTTAAAGCCTGTTGTGCATCTTGCCTGCTTTGGTTCTATGAATGGAAATCCAGATCTCCAGCAGACTAATTAATTGGTAGAACGTTGGGTTTGGACAGCCTCTGCTCAGATTCATGTTATGCCCCTGGACAAGCCACTCTCAAGAATATAAAAGACAAGCTAATGCATGGGGTGGGGGAAAGCATTCTCACCTTCAGCCAGCCAGCATAAAAGAAGAACTGCAGGAGGGTGGGCAAGGGCACGTACATATCTAGGTCTCCAGCTTGATCTGGGTCCAGAGGCTGTAGGAACTGGCGCCCAATCACACAAAAGGCAAAGAAAGAGTAGACAGCAATGGTGACTACCTACAGAAGATATTCCATTAATATCAGCTGGAGATTGTTTGGTGTTACTAATGTCACACAGGAACATATATCCTCCTCTAGCAGCATCTGATTAAAGACTGCACATATGTATTGGCAGTGTACTAGAAACCCAACCAGCTGCAAAGCAATGAAAACAATTTGCTGATTTATTTCGTAGCTTGTTAGCTTGGCTTGCCAGTTATTTAGCAGCTGTAACAGCAGACATGTATATCTGTTCAGTTCTGTGTTGTGTGTCTGTCTCAAGTCTCAGAGAGAAAGGTGGACTACAAATAAATAAAAGTTCCCTAGGAGGAGCAGAACCAGATGGACAACAACTTTTGCTGGACGCCTAGAGGAACTTCCAGGTCTCCCTACTGCAGAACTGACCATATATGCAAGGGAAACAGCTGCAGACGGAAAGAGAAAGCAAGTCTCCAGCAGCAAGGGAAGGAAGTGTTTGGAGGCATATTATGATACACAATGGGGAGAGGAAGGTGAGGATGTGGCAAATGGCACAGGCTCCATTGTTCTATTTTTAGGAGACAAACAAAGAGAAGGGGCTATGTGGGTATTTAGCACTGATTATTAAATACAACAAAGAGGAAAGGTGATGGTGGGATCAAAAGATGCTTCAGGCTTACGGTAGCCAATGTCTTTTCAAACTCCATCACCTCTGAAGGAGGAGGAGGAGATTGCCTTACAATCTTCCTAGGGGTGTGCAAAAAAAAAAAAATTCGGTAAAATTCGGATTTGGGCATATTGGACCTGAATTTTTTCGGTATTCCCGAAAAAACCTGAATACCTATACCGGTAAAGCATTGAAATCCGAAAAGTTTTGGGATTCCCGAAAAATTCGGGTCCATTATATCCAATGGGGCCATTGACTTCAATGGCAAAATTTTCTGGAAAGTTTGCAGGGGGCTGGAGAGGGGGGTTTGAGGTAGAGACTCCAAATTTGGACTGTAGCTGCTGGAGCCTCTCCCCAAAAGACCCCCCAAGTTTTGAAAAGATTGGACCAGGGGGTCCAATTCTAGGGGCATCCAAAGAGGGTGCCCCCAGTTCTCCATTGTTTCCTATGGGAATGGATCAGGCAAGCAGATTCTCCCTGTAAAAAAACCTGAGAGGTGTGGTGGTGGTGTGAGGGGGCATGTTTGCCAAGTCAGCAGCAGACCATGTGCAATCACCACCCCACCAACCCCAGGTCTCTCCCAAACCAACCCTAAGGAAGAATAAAATAAAGAGAAAAGAAATTAAATTTAAAAGTGCCCTAATAAATCAAATCAGTCTGAAGTCTTCTGAGGTATTGATCCGAGGTCCATGAAGAGCAGGGAGGAAAGCAGGGCAGACTCAGGAGGAGCAGGGGCAGCAGAAGCCAGCCAGCCACAATCTCCAACAGCCAAGCCATGCAGCTCTCTCTCACCAGCCAGCAGGATCCAGGAACACAGCAATGAGAGTCAGCCCAGAGACTGGCTCCTTTTATGCTCTCTGAGCATACACAGAAGGATTTCAAAAAGGAAAAACCTTCTGTGATTGGCCAGAGAGCAGATGCCAGAACCCTATTGGCCACCACAGTGCTCCTTCCCTGGGAAAGGAGCAAACTGGTGGTTGGGCTGCAGGCAGCAACAACAGCCTTGCAAGCTTGCAAACTGCAATGCATTTTGCAAATGCATTGCAGTGATTGGCTGTCTGGAGCCTCCTTCCCCCCCTCCTGGAAACAGGAGGAAAAGGCAGGAAAGAGGGGAAATGGTGGGAAAAGGAATTCCCGGGCCCTTCAACAGTTTAAAACCCCCCACAACACCGTTTTTCGGCAATGCCGAAAAATGCCGAAAAAATCCCGAATTTTCCGGGATTTTTTTTTGGAATTCGAAGATTACAGTGAATAGCCTGTCCGGAATCCCGAAAGCCAAAAAAAACCCGAAAATGCTTTTTTTGGGTTTTTTTCCGTTTTGGGATTCCCGAATGCACACCCCTACTCCTTCCCCTCCCCACAACAGACACTCTGGGGTAGGTGGGGCTGAGAGAGCTCTTTCAAGAACTGCTCGTGGGAGAACAGCTCTGAAAGAAAGTATTACTAACCCAAGGTCACACCAGCAGCTGCATGTAGAGGAGTGGGGAATCAAACCCAGTTCTCCCAGATTAGAGTCCATGCTCCTAACCATTACACTAAACTGGCTCTGAGCACCAGGCATTTTCTCCCGTTACTACAGAAAAATTAAAATGTCTCAGGAAGCTAAATCTTGTGTGAGTTTGAGCTGAGTTTGTTTTTGCAGATATGAAAAGAAGCCCTTCATCTGCTCTTGTTGGATGGTACAATTGTTACCAAGACATGAACATCTGAGCATATGATTTTCAACAAAATGGGGGGGGATGTTTGTTACTGACCTGTGTGTACACCAGTGGAATGCTGATCCAGTCATAGTGAAAAAGCATGCTGCATTTGGAGCGGTAGAGATTCAGTTCCTGAACAGAGAGGGGATTTTTTTTTTCCTTAGTTCAACATTGAGAGAGTTAACAGGCTTCTTCTTGCTAGCTGCTGAATTAGTATATATACATCACTGGAGTGAAATCTCAAGGCCCCTCCTCTGTCAATATAGTTAAAACTTTGATTTTCAGCTGAGAGAATACTGGATCACTTGACACTGCTGCTTCATGCAGCCCCCTATACTACCCTTTTGTGCTGCAGACAGTAAGCAAAAGTCCCTGACCTGTGTTGTGTTTTGATTATTATTTTAAACATTTATTAGCTGCCTTTCTACCTTGTGGAACTCAAGGCAGCTTACAATGTAAATAGAATTATTATTTTAAAAAAACATCTAAAAGACCACAATTTAAAATATCAATTAGGACTGTCACTAAATAAAAATTAAACTAGTGAAACGCAGTGCTAAATAAAATTCCTCTTCTATTGTTTCCTCTTCCATTAATAACAACTGGGTATTGCTACAGGCATCCATACATCCTTGAAGCATATTCAAATCTGAAACTGAGCAAAGGGGGGGAAATCATGCTAGGTGCTGTCCTGCCAACTAGCAAGACCCTGGCTGTTTCCACAGCTTACATCCATGAGTAGGCGGAGTGCCACATCATCCCGGATCCTCCCATCCCGTCGTGCCTGGGCTGCTAGGTTGGTGAACCACACACAGGGGATCCAGTATTTGTTGAAGTCTGAATGGAGGCTCTCAAATATCTTGCGCTCATCTTGTGT
This sequence comes from Gekko gecko, assembly GCA_029375565.1. Taxonomy (NCBI): domain Eukaryota; kingdom Metazoa; phylum Chordata; class Lepidosauria; order Squamata; family Gekkonidae; genus Gekko; species Gekko gecko. The sequence goes on from JAPDNY010000006.1 coordinate 96,756,668, forward strand.
CATGAAGCCTGCGTGAAAGCAAGAGCAAGTTGAACTGCCGCCCTCGCTCCTGCTCCTTAGTGCTGGGAAGGCTTTATGTATTTATGTGACAGTCTCACTGAAAGCCTTTATCATCAGAGGGCTTTATGCTGAGCCTCACAGGGAAATTTGTGGGCAATTTGGAGCCAGGAACAAATTAATCACCCCGGATCCTCCCACCCCTTCTACTTGCCACTCAGCCCTAAATCCCCCTCTTCCAAAGTGGCTTTGGTTTGGTTTTTTAAAAGAGAACTAGTAAGGTACAGTTATGTGCATTACTGGTTAACTTATGATGTATCCCTGACAGCTCTTGTACAAGAGTTCATTGTCAGTGTAATAGAAAGCTTATCCATTTCTTCATATGCTGAAAATTAGCTCCATAAGTTGTTTAGCAGTTCAGTAATAAACTGTAGGACTCAGTTTGTCACTGATGCAAATACATTGTGTGAAGAATTGAACTGATTTTTACTGATCGGGATGCAGGGTATTTTACTCTGTTGTCTCTATATACACAGGCGATACCAGTGATCCTGGGGAGGGGAAAGTACAGTGGTGGGACTAGGCAAGGAGTTAAGAGAAGGGGGCAGAGAAACAATCTAGCTTTGCCTCCTTCCAGCCTATGTCCCATCTGAAAGGTTGCAGGCAGTGGGGCTAGGAAGATTGATCCCCCTCCGACATTGGTGTTGTGCAACGCCAGGTCTATAAATAATAAGACCACAGTGAGAGGGAGAGACAGTTTCTCTCTCCCATTTAGCTCCGCCTGGGTTCTCAGTCCTTCACCAATCACGGACTAGGGGGCGGGGGAGAGTGGTGTTATTCATCTGGGAGGCTTACTCCTTCAGGGCACTCCCATCACAGGGGATCACAGGCATAGAGTGTGCCGGCCTGGTGTGGGAGGCCGAGGAGAGTGTGGCAATTTGGCTGGTGTACTGACCACCCAACACACTGGCCAATAGCCTACCATCCCTGGTGGAGGCCGTATCAGACTGCGCCTTGGAACACCCTAGACTGATAGTCTTGGGCAGGGGTCTTTTGGGGCTGGAGCACGCCGGATTCCCTCCTTTTGTTCTTTCCTTTTCCTCTTTCTCTCCTTCTTCCCTTCTCTCTTTCTCTCCTTTCGGTCTCTCCTTTTCCCCTTTCCTTCCTTCCTTCTTTCCTTTTCTTTCTTTTCCTCTTTCCTTCTCTCTACTCTCTCTCTTTCTCTCTCCTTCCCTCTTTCCTCCTGTGGCCCAACGCAGGCTGGCTGGGGAAGGGGAGGCTTTCAAAGATGCCTTCCCCCCTTTGCTTCTCCTTCTGACATCACTTCCGGTGATGTCAGGGGGTGTGGCATATGCTATTGAGCTATTATGCTAATAGCCTAGTCTAAGTTTGCTCCATGGATCACCCAGGAGTTGTGGCTGATGAAACAGGGTTTAAGATGGCTAGAGAGGCAGTGGTGGCATGCCCACGGTGAAGCTACCAGAGCACGTTTATGATGTATAGGACGTTTATGAGATCCTATGAGATGGCATTCAAGGCCACTAAGAGACAGTACTATATGGCCACGATTGCATCTGCAAGCTCATGCCCAGCACAATTGTTTAGAACAATTCGGTCTATTACGGCTCTGTCCCAAGACAGGCAAAACTGTAGGGAATTGGACATTGGCTGTGAGGCCTTTGCAAGCTATTTTGCGGATAAAGTCTTGTTGCTCCTCCGTGATCTCCCCACTACAGTTGAAACAGTTAATGAACTCGAGGCTCCAAGCACATCTTCTTGTCATAATATGGATTATTTCAACCCGCTCAGCCTAGAAGAAGTTGACAAATTGCTCCTAACTGTACGCCCTACCACTTGCCTCCTTGATCCATGCCCTTCGTGGCTAATTAAAGCTGGCCATGAAGGGTTCTGGGGTGCCTTGCAGGAGATCATTAACAAGTTCCTCTCTGACAGTCTGTTCCCAGAGGCACTTAAGGAAGCAGTGATGTGCCCCCTCCTGAAAAAGCCATCCCTGGATCTGGCCGAATTGGCCAACTATCAGCCAGTTTCCAACTTGCCCTATTTGGGCAAGACAATAGAGAGGGCAGTGGAAATGCAGTTACAGGGCTTTCTGGATGACGCTTCCATCTTAGAATCCTTTCCAGTCTGGCTTTTGCCCGGGCCATGGGACAAAGACAGCACTTGTGGCCCCCACCGACAACCTCTAGTGGCATCTGGATCAGGGTGGATTGGCAGTGCCATTGTTGTTAGACCTGTCAACCTCATTCTTTTTTTTTTTTTTTAGAAAAACTCTCCTAAAAAGGAGAGAATTTTATTTTTTATAAAAAAAGGGTAAGGTAGACAGATGGGAAAAGAAAAAAGAGCGGAGTGAGTTTCTTCTGTTAGTAAAGGTTAATTTTAATTAGTATTTCTTCCAGTTGTCGGCATCCATCACGGTTGAAAGATCTTCTTTTCAGCTTTACAAAGTCCAAATCAATTCTGTTAGTAAAGTTAGTAAAGTCCACTGGGGTTAGATATTAATCGACTCTTTTCAGATGTTACACGAACAAATTCCTTTTTAAGTCTCTCCAATTATCATTAAGTCCTTTAAACTTTAGTGCCTCCCGTTCCGTCACTTCCCTCCCCCGGACCGCCGTCTTCTTCAAAGATCCAAATTTTGAGTGCTGCTTCCTCCTCTGTGCTGGCATGTCTCTTCAGAAATTTTTTTTTAATCCATCTTCTTTCGCTTCTTTTTTCTTGTTGTTTCTGGCAGTCAATTCTTGCTGGCTCCATAAACACTCAAGTTGAAATTAGATCTCCATTACTTGCTAAGCTCAACACCCCTTTCAACTGGCAGAGTATATCCTTTTTTTAAAGGCGGAATAGGCTTTGGGAGCCTTATCCGCCTCTTCTTTTTATTTATTTGCTCCACTGCCAGATAGAGGTGTCAAGACATTCGTCAAAATAAATCTGAGATCTTCTTTCCCTTCTTCATCCATAGTTTGGAACTTTAGCGTCAAATTGATTTTCTATGCATTTTCTGCCATCAACCTTGTTGATTCCAACATTTGTTTTTGTAGTCTGATGAGAACAATTTTCCATTTTAAAAGCGTTTCATTGATATTCTACATTTACTCCAGCAGGTGGCGCAGTATCTCAGTCTCTTGTTGATTGACAGCTAGTTCTGGGGGGGGGGGGTTGACTGGAGCGGAAGTCCCTCCTCTCTTCTCTTCCGCTCTAAGCAGGATTTTCCCCAGCATCGACATTTTGTTTTTTATTTACTTTTTCAAAGTTCGTGCCACATCCCCCAGAGAGCAACTAAAGCCGCAATCTTCTATAGAACCCCAACGGTACTTTCACCAACATTTTTTCTTGTTACCCCCCCTTCGCGTTTCCTTTAAAAATTCGCTTCTTCGAAGAGGGTGGGAGCTCCTCCCTCCTCCCATACGCTTATCCGCTTACGGGGGGTTTTTAATTTTCGCTTCAAAATAGATCTTCAACTCACGATTAGATGCCATTTCTTCTTTTCATGGTAATTCATCCGCTTTTCCTCACTCCTGGAAGTCGGCAGGGCTGCTAAGTCCCATTCGGGACGCACTACGCGGCGGGGCCGATTGGGGCGGGGAGAAAGCCTCAATTTCCCGGCAGTTTGCCGGCAAAGAGGCTACTCCCCTATGCGCCCCCGGTTCGGAGCCTTTGACTAAGGCTCACTAGGGTCTTTCGCAAACGCGAAGACCCCCCCATTCCGCGCGTGGGCCAACCGCCTCCGGGAGCGTCCCGAGAAGCGGCCACCATTCGCAGCACCGAAACCGAAACCCGACCTGTCAACCTCATTCGACATGGTCAACCATCAACTACTGATCCACTGCCTCGCCGACACTGGAGTTCAGGGACTAACCTTGCAATGGCTTGCTTCCTTTCTCCAAGATCCGGGACAAAGAGTGGCACTGGGGGATCAGCTATCCTGAAGGCACCCTTTGGAATGTGGAGTGTCTCAAGGGGTAGTGCTGTCTCTGATGATTTTTAACATCTATATGTGCCCTCTGCCCAGAGGCATGGACTGGGTTGTCACCAATATGCGGATGACACCAAGCTCTATCTGTTGCTGAACGGCCAGTCCGACTCCAAACCGGAAGACCTAGACCGGGCGTTACAAGATGTGGCTGGTTGGCTTAGGCTGAGCCAGCTGAAATTGAATCCGACAAAGACGGAGGTCCTGTGCCTGAGTCGGAGCAGTCCGAGGGCAGGAATCCTGCTCCCGACTTCGATGGGGCACCACTCATGCCAGCGCCAGAGGTTAGGAGTCTGGGAGTGCTCCTAGATGCCTCCTTAACAATGGAGGCCCAGGTAGCAGCCACTGCCAAGTCAGCCTTTTACCACCTTCAGCTGATCAGGCAGTTGGTTCCCTTCCTTGAACGCAATGACCTGGCAACAGTGATCCATGCAATGGTCACCTCGAGATTGGATTATTGTAATGCCCTCTACATGGGGCTGCCCTTGTCACAAATCCAGAAGCTGCAGCTGGTGCAAAACGGGGCCAGGTTGCTGATGGGAATCCTGATTCGGGAGCACATCCAACCTGTGCTAAAGACATTGCACTGGCTGCCTGTAGGATACCGGGTTCGCTTCAAGGTGCTAGTACTTACCTTTAAAGCCCTTTATGGCCAGAGACCTGCATACCTGAGGGACCGCCTTTCCCCATATGTTCCCCAGAGGATGCTGCAAACTGGGACCCAGAATTGGCTGGCTCTCCCGAGCTTCAAGGAAGCCAGATTGGTGGCAACTAGGGCCAGGGCTTTTTCGGTGGCAGCTCCACTCTGGTGGAATGAGCTCCCAGAAGAGACCAGGGCCCTACAGGACCTCTCAAAGTTCCACAGGGCCTGTAAAATGGAGTTCTTCCGCCAGCTTTTGGAACTGCCACCACTAACACCGCTACTGCCAACAACTGATATCTATGCTGGCAGAACCCTGACCCACTGGTCCCTTAAGTACTGCCTGAGCCACTCACCCGAGACAGCTGAGGAAGGCCGAAGAGCTGACCATAAAACAAGAATGTTGCTAGCACTTTACTATGTCTGAGTTTTAACATTCTATTTATATTAATGTATGTGATTTTATGTTATTGCGTTCTTGAAATTTTGTTCTGTTTGTAAGCCACCCTGAGCCAGCCTAGGTCGGGAGGGCAGGATAAAAATCTAACAAATAAATAACAACACAGAGGTAGTTAAATGTTAGTTTAAAATTGATGTATCTCTATACAAAATCAGTGAATCACTGAATTATTCCAATGATCAGTCCCTGATTCTAGGCCTGACTTCAAAAGAGGCAACATCCTATCATTTTGTATGCACATTATATAGGGATTTCTCAGCTTGGGGATTTAGCAGATTTTTGCAGAATTCTCCCTGGTGTCCAAATACCAGTGTTCAGATTTAGGTGCTTCTGGAGCAGTGACATCTATGGAGTTGTTGGTGGTAAGGTTTGATTCATTAGATCTAAATTCAAAACCTTCACAACTTTTAGTCACATTGGGGCATCACTCCCTCCCTAACCCGCTTCTCCTTGCCCAGGTTCAAGATGCAGAGTTACCAGCATCTACTAGGTGATCCATCGTAGGGAACCTCTTAAGCACCCTGGTGCTGACTGAGCGCAGGATGAGTACAGATGACAGGTTGGCGTAACGGATGAGAGTACGTCGCAAAATGCGGCCTTTGTCATCCTTGCCATGCACGTTGCTAGAGATGACGCACATCAGCTGGTCCGGCAGTGGGATGCTGGTGTACTGAGCCCACCAGCGGTTCACAATTAGTGTGACATAGAAACCTGCCCAGAGAAAAATAGAAGGGGCCTTGAAATTATTTACAGTACAGCAATGTAGCTTTTCCAAGTATGATGCGTGGTGTCCAGCCTTAGTGAGACAATTGCTGCCACTGGAGCTTATCGGCTCTGTACACTACTAAGTGGAAACTTTTAAATTATTACTAGTCATCAACATCATCAATAAAAACCTCAACAACGTAACTCATCACAAAGAAAAGTCAGCTTTGGAGATATGGTTCATTTGGCCCTCGAAGCCTTAACCAGTTTTCAGAAGGCCAGTCAATGAGGGGCCTATTTAAGGAGGCTTGGGGGCAAGTCTCTCTTCCATGTGACCACTGATCTTATTTATTTAAAATCTTTTTTAAAAATCTTTATATTGTGTCTTCCCGCAATGCCAAAGGTGGCTTACAAAATATACATATATGCAGTTAAAAACATAATTAAACATATGAATTAAAATATATCAAAACTGCAACATTGTCAACAGCCAGCTGCTGGAGGTATTCATTAGTTGTTTCTGCTAAGGTAAGCTTTTGCATCTTTTATGGACAGAAGAGAGTGCAGAAGCTTTTTGAACTGTATCTGGCAGACTGTCCCAAAGTGTAGACACAGCCACTGAAAACAAGACTGCACAGGCCATAGCTGAACAAACCTCCCAAATGGAGGAGACCATAAGAAGTGAGGTGCCTGCCAACCTTAGTTGGTTCAAAGGATCGTGTCTCCTGCAGAGCTGGGCACACAGGAAAGCCAGTTCCAAAGCAAGCTATGGATGAACTCACATGCATGCAGGCTTCTGTGTAGCAAGAAATGGAAGCCCCCTGGCCTGTAAGGGGAATGCCTTGTCCTTGACTTATTCTCCCTAGAGTACCTGGTAACTTGACTGTGTGGCTCAGAGAACTGTCGTTTTCACTTTGGACTTTTTGGAGCACATGCGACAAGGGTGGGATATGAGAGTTAACAGAGGGAATAGCTTGTGAACCCACCAGTTTGGGTGTGTGTTTCTACCATTTCATTCCATCCTCTAGCAGGCTGCTTGCACTGGCAATGGCAAGCAGGCTCAGGATGCATTTTTGCTGTCTTAGCTGTATATCATTTAGGCAAATCTTCTCCACTGCCAAACTATCTCTTCCCTTTTCTTTTTAATTACCTGTCCCCTGCCCAGTACTTCCCCTTTTTTCCAGGCTTCAACATGCCTTACAATATCCCTGTGTTATCATACTTTCCACGTTATGCCTCTCTCTTGTTAATCAAGGCCAGCCCTCATGTACACAACAGGAATTTTTCTCCAAACATATCATTTGTACTTCATGTTGGCTTATAGATCATCTGGGGGACTGTGGCCCAAAAGCAGCACAAGAAGCTGAAAAGGGAGGAGGGTACACTAGATTGGATCTTGAAGGAGGAGAGCAGTCTGAAATTAGCAGGATTTGTTCCCAGCTCTGAGAGAAGGTCTGGAGCTTGAATAAGAGGAAGGAAGTGGCTTAGAACCAGAATGTCTAGGTCTCTTCTCATTCGCATGAACACACATGAAACTCTTATACTGAATCAGGTTAGTATTGTCTACTCAGAGTGGCAGCAGCTCTCTAGAGCCTCAGGTAGAGGTCTTTTACATCACCTACTACCAGATCTTTTTTAAACCAGAGATGGCAGAGATTGAATTTGGGACCTTCTACATGCCAAGCAGGTGCTCTGTCACTGAACCAAGACCCCTCCCCAATGAGGAGAGAGATTTAGTGGGACATCAGAAGTGGTTTGGAAAGACAGGCTCTTGGACTCTGTTCTCTCATTTTGAAGGGGTGTGTTGGGGGTATCTTAGAGTAGGGCATGTCAGCAACACCTTTTCCTATTGTTGAAAAGAGACTTAAAGTCCTACCTCAATATTTTCTTTATCTGCAGTTTTTTTCCATAGGATCCAAGCCAGTATGCACCACTAGTGTTGGAGTTTTAAAGCCATGTTTACAAGTAAAGTGGGGTTCTGAAAAAGTGAATTTTACTAAATGTAGGCCATTTGCTCCAACCCTTACAAAAGCGCCCAAGCAAGAACCTGGAGAAAGGTTTTCTATCAAGAGCAGACGGAGGTAGTATGAGTGCATAGGTGTGCCATACCTAGGACGAAAGACAGGGGGATTAGGTCAGTTGAGCGGTTGCAGTACTGAGCCACTTTTGAGAAGAGATGTTTCTGTTTCTCATTCAGAAAGTGCCTAGGACAGGAGAGAGAGACAAAGATAGTCATAGCAATGTAAGAGCCTTGCTGGATCAGACAAGCGGTCCATCTTGTCCAGCATCCCATTTCACACTGTGGCTAACCAGTTAACCTGGAGGGACATCAAACAAGGCATAGAGGTCCAGGCCTGACGGTCTTTCCTAGCACTGATATTCAGAGGATTTTAATTAACAATTAATTTAAATTCCCTGTTTTCCCATTCCATTAGAAGCATACTGTAAGGGGCCTATAATAGCATTATTTACGAGCCAATTAATCTGTAGCCTTCAACCATCCTGGTAAACCACTCTGAAATCTAAGATAGCAGAAGTGTAGTTATGCTGTGTGTGTGATGTATTGGTTGAAGTGTTGGTCTAGGACGATGGGGCATCTGGAAGGGATGACTGGCCGGGGGGGGTGAATAGCTGCTTGACTTTCTCTTGCCTTCCATCTACTTGAAATAACTTTCTTCCAGGTATGCTCCAAAGCTAGAAGTAAGCCCAGCTGGAAGAATAGCCTATGAAGGGGACTTGCAGGGGAGAATCAGCACCCCTCCAATAATGTGTGCTTCCTTCTGCAGGAAGGACAGAGCAGATAAAATAGAAGGGACAAATGTGCAATAAGCAAATATGGGGGACAAGCTCTGCTGTGTCTGCAATTTACAAAAGAATATGTACTGCCAGGGCTATTTTTGGGCAAGAACACACAGGAATGGAGTTCCAGCTGGCTCCCAAGTTGGGCACACCCAGCAGGAACTCATTAGCATAATAGACCACACCCAACAGCAGAAGCTCATTAGGACTGGCTACATTAGGGCTCTGTGGCCTAACATGCAAAGGAGTTCCTGCTACAAAAAAAGCCCTGGTTTTTGACAACAAACAAGGTAAGCAGAATAAGAAGTAAAAGGCGGGTGTGGCTGGATGACCACACTTCTGGTAACATGGGGGTGTGGCCTAATATGATAATGAGCTGTGCTGTCAGGGGTTTGGCCTAATATGCTAGTGTGTTTCTGCTGTTGGGTGTGGCCTATTATGCTAATGAGTTCCTGCTGGGCTTTTTCTACAAAAAAAGCCCTATGTACTGCCTGTGTGACTGACATGGCTCTGGGTGGTGAATGAAATCCTGCACATCACTCAGTGGTGATGGAGGGGCTGGGAGTGGGAATGACTTTATGCTGTAAGGTACAGTGGGAGGCATGCAAGAAAATAGCACAATTTAAATATGAATTGCACTTATTCAAAACAGATCTCAGCATCCATACAAGACTCAAAACAACCCCCCCGGCCATCCCAAAATTTGCTTCAGTGTATTTAGACTGTATAAACTATTCAGATTAAACAACTTTGCCGATATCTTCTTTTTTATTAACAATTTTTCAATGTACAGCATCTGAGATAACATATCAAACATATTTACATACTTTAAAAAAAATTAAAATAAAAGAAACATTATTTTTTACTTGAACATTAACATCAATTCAAAAATAAATCATTTTTTATATTGCCGATATCTTCTTGTTTGCATTAATTTATTGTACTTCTACTAATTGTGGGGAGGAGTAAGAAGCTATGCAGAGCCCTGATGCCCCCAACTCAAACCCTTGGAAACTATACTGAGCTCTTGCCATCCCATTTGGAGTTCTCTGTATACATTTATCCAGCTTTTCAAGACAACATTGCTACCTTAAAGACTAGAAATATGCTTTTAAAAAAATGAAATAGCTGAAAATCTTAACTTGCAAAAATACTGGATTCTGTAGTTTTCTTGTACTTAAGCAGAATCACAGATTTGATGCTTCTGTGCTTATAATGGAGCCTGCTATTGAAGGCAGGCTTAGAGCCCAAGGTGCAGAATTCAGAGTTATGGATTCCTAGGTTGGCACCCAACTGGTAATTCATATAGGGGGTTGCCAGCTCACCTGTAGGTGACACTCAGGGTTGCATACAGCAAGATGAAGACAAGGAATTCCTTGTAAAGCAGTTTATAGATGCTCCCTTTCCAACGGAAAAGCAGCTTGGAGAAGCCCCCAAAGCGAGCATTGGCTACTTTCAGGGTGTATGAGACTGTCATGGCTGCCTTGTCTGCATGCCATGCGGGCACCAGCTAAAACAGAAAGAGAGAGAGAGAGAGAGAATGTTTAGGGAGGGAGAGATTGTGTCCCACATTTTCTCCTGCATGCCTGCGTGTGGAATGCTGAATGACAATCATAGTGTGTGTTCCTAGGTGCCATCTTTAAATTGTATAACATGCCATCAGTGTTTTATCCCTCTACTCTCTTAGCAGCTGTATTGCATTCTAGATTAATATTCCAAAATGAATTTCCCCCAGATTTGGTTGCACAGCACAGAGGCTGTTTCTAGCAATGTGCCAAGTCTATGCACATCATCAAGGATGGGAGACTGCTCGCATAGCAGGTTCTGGGCCTGAGTGTGACTTCAGAGTTGGCTCCACTTTCAACATCTGACACCATTTTAGGAGTTGATAACAAATTCTAAAACCATAAAAAAGTCCCTTTGTCCAGTGGCATGAGGCACCACAATGATGGCAATGTTAGATCTGAGGGTATGGTATTTACTCTTTGCCAAGTGGCTGGGCAGAAAAATAATTGCTATGCAATCACCTGCCACTAAGCAAGCAGCTATACCTTAAGGATAGGTCAGTTAGCCAGAGCAAATGTACAATGTATATCAGGAAAGGCCATGTGGTTCTTCATGTGCACCTGTACAGATACATTTCCTACACACTTTTCAGAGACATGGATCTGGGAAAGTGTCCTTTCTCTTGTGTGAAAAAACTTTCATAGGTCTCACAAAGCACCCATGAATTGTACCCATCAGTTGATTATCAGTCACCCAAATATCCAGCCAATGCTTTCAAATCTCCAGCTCTTCCACTTTCACAACCATCAATCCATAGCTGACTACTCAGGAATGAGTCTCTGTAGACAAGAGCTGTTCTGCTCTGGTGATCTAAATGG